>OX366532.1:25000-2525000 GCA_947256265.1 Acronicta leporina
AAAATCAAATATTGCTCTTTAAAAAAATATATTTCTAGGATAATGTTCACTATTAAATTGCCTATCCTATAGTGTAAGTAGCAAATCAAAATATTGGCTACTTTGCGAGAAGATGCATTTAATAAATAATTATTTTTCATTTCTGTGGTTTCGTTGCGAGGAGTTTATTTAACATTATACTACGTAAACAAAAAATTAAATCTGCCACTTTGGAGTCAAGATTATGAAAAATTTTAATATATTTTTTGTTAGTTGATATTTCTTTTGGATAAAGAGTAGATAGCTCCAGAAAACTGCACAAAAAATTACTAGCGCTACGTTTTGCACGGGGATGCGTCTTAACTAATGGGCACTCAGTATAAGAATTGCTGTGATATTGAAAACACTCACCAGATCCCCAAGCTTTCCTGATGAAGGGTCGATTACACACTTACGGTTCGACTATACGGGCGTCTGTACCTACATTTTATACTTGAACCAACACTGACAATCCTGCTTCTGACTATAAGAAGGGCCTTGGTGAATATACCCGGCTCATAATCAGAAGTATGGTGAATGAAATCTTAGTGGGCGCCAGTGTTTTATGCTGGTTCAAACATTAAAACAAACATTTAGAAGATATGAAGGAACTCATGAAAGTATTAAGATTATTAAAGTAACTTGTAAACTATAACGTTAGTAACAACAACCCTGTAGGTAGATTTATAAAGGAACTCGTGATACTATGACGACGCAGGCACAAGGCGGTGACAGGCGATTGAATATGAGCCGCCGCAGCTCGGCCATCCTGACTGCAGTGCTTGCCCCTTCCAATTGTATCTTAATTGATACCATTTAGTACCACCAGATGGCGCTGTCGTCATTAGTCAACAGACTATCCGTAATTATGTCTGGCTCCAATATGTAACGCTAACAAATCCTTGTAAACGACATCGGCGATTGTTTACATACCGCCAAATTACCTACTTTGTTTTGCGGACGATATGAAAATGTTTCCATCCATTTCGTCGCCGGAAGATGCTCAAGTTTTGCAGACCGATTTATCGCATATCGAATTTGCTGATAGACTAACAGGTGCAGAAAAGAGAATGGATGATCTCGAGCAAAAATATGTAACATTGGAGTCGAATTTATCAGACGTTAAACATCAGTTAAGCAATAGTGAGCAAAGATCACGTCTCAATAATGTTGAGATTAAAGGTGTGCCTCAGAAAAAAGACGAAAACTTATTTCACGTCGTTGAGAAGATCGCTACAAAGGTCGGTTATACATTTTCAAAGTCAACTATCAATCACATTTCAAGAGTTCCCTCTTACAACTTCAAAGAGAAATCTATTATTATAAGTTTTCTTAATCGTTACATTAAGGAGGATTTCGTAGCCGCTGCGCGTGCATTAAAAACATTAAAGGCAGATGATGTAGGCTTTCAGGATTCCTTGAGTCGAGTTTACGTCAACGATCACTTGAGTCCGGATTCAAAAATGTTGTTGAATAAAGCCAGAGAAGCTGCAAAGGCCAATAATTACGATTATATTTGGGTCAAATACGGAAAAATCCATGTTCGTAAGAACGAATCTTGCCGTCCTTTCATTGTAAATAATAATCGGGATTTAAACAAAATTGCGTAATATATTATAAAACGGAAATATTTCTTTCATATTCGTATATCATAAGTGCTGCATGTGTCATACTTTTTTGTTGTTTACTTTTAACAATACTTTACTGTAACTTTAACCATATATTTATTACCTCTGTCTCGCCCGTCTCACTGCCTGCATACGACTTGCCTAGTGTGTGGCTTGCGATTTATCGACGCCACCGGCCTGTTTACTTTATAGTAAAAAATGCATATCATGTATCTGTCTGGCTCGCTCTACGGTTATTAGCATTGACACGGTTCGGGTGGAATAGGAAGACTGTTCATGCGCAAGTTTTGTCACTTTCTCGGAATTTACTTATTTTGCTAATTAGAAAGTCACAGTTTCAAACAAAAATAATATTAATGTACCCCCGTAATAAGATTCTTAAAATTATAAACTTATCGTTAAATCTAAGTACAGGTATTAAGTATAATGTGTGTAAGCTGCTGTTAAATACTGGTTGGTTCTATTAATGGCTACATGTAATAATTCGCGTCTAAGTGATTTAAATATTTATAAGATTATTTTGAAAATAAAACTAATTGTGTTGCTTTATGTTAAAGAAACGACATTTAAAGTTTATTCCTTTTAGAACAAAAATAAAATATAAAATTATTATATTATGTGACAATGTCAACGTCAATCTTTCTTATAGTTCTCTAATACAACTTATTAAAACTCTGTTTTCTTTAAATAAACTAAAACCTCTTTTCCTGACATATAAAATTAAAACTAAAGAATTATATTTTCTTTACATCTCCCCCCTTAAGGGAAGAAAATTAACGAACGTAAATTTTCGCTAAAATCATTCATCTTCTGATTCCTGTTCTTCTATCATAGGGACTGGAATTAGTTTTGTGGCGTGGAAAGAATTTGATTCTGTTTTTTTATGACCAGTGTCTATTCTATATATGGAGTAGGAAATTTTCTCAACAATCTCATACGGTCCAATTCTCAGTTCATCTATTTTTTTCCTATTTAGCTTGTTTCCATTTTCCACGTGCACCATGTCACCTACGTTAAATCCACAATATTTTATATTTTTGTCAAATAATGTTTAAGGGCCACTTGCACCAAATTCTATTTAAATCATTCTTTTATGCATTTAGTTAAATATTTTTAACTCCATAAACATAACACATATAAGATCGTCTTGCACCAAGTCTGTCTTATGTCAATTTAGTTAAATGAATTGAACATGTCGTTAAAACAGTTCTCTACGTTCCGTTTTTACATTACATCTACATTACATCATATTAATGTGAAAAATCTATTAAAAAAATTATGTTATGAATAATAGATATAAAATTAAATCAAATTTAATGATTATTATAATTATAATAATTTTAATTAATGATAAATCGATGATTTTTATTGAAAATAGTCTGCATGTAACGAAACTTACGCCATTATTTTGACTTTTCGTTGCCATGACAACCAATCCAAACAAAGTCATATTTATTTGTTGTGTTTTTTAATTGATAAAATGAAAAAATAATCTTTTATAGGTGAATAATCTCTCATAGAAATTATTACAAGGCTTCTAGTAGTATTTTATCTCAAAATAAACTCCATTCGTCAGATGACAGTTCAATAAACGGCCATTCATATTTAAGTATGAATTAAATAGGGTCTTCAGCGTATTTAACTTTGACAGGTCTTTCAACGTATTTAACACGGAAATTATTTTGGTGCAAGACGAATGTTTGATTTAAATCAAAAATCGTGTTTAAATACAATTTAAACGAATTTAAGAAGTTGGTGCAAGTGGCCCTTATTATAGTTATGTGATTTTATTGTCTTCTCCAGTGCTGTATTTCTATCTCTAATCCAGTCACAATGTGTTTTTTCTTGCTTCAATTCATGCGGTAAAACCGTAGCATCCGTACCATATAAAAGATAACTTGGCGAAAAACCTGTTACTGAGTGATTTGTTTGATTGTATTTCTTTACGCACTCTTGAGCTAGGTATTGTTGTCCAGGCTCTCTTTCTTTCTTCTTCATTTATTTTGCACCTAATTTTATTTACTAACGTTTGATTCAATCTTTCATTCAGACCATTCGACAATGGCGCATTTACTGCTGTAAATACCATAGGTATCTGTTTATCATTTAAGAATTGCTTGAATTCTTTGGAATTTATTCCCGGGTATTGGTCTGTGAGAAGCATACCAATGTTTTCCGTTTCCGTGATATTTTTGACCAGTTTTATAAAATCAATTGCATTTTGAGTTTTTGATGTTATAATAAATGCATATCTAGTAAAGTGATCAACTAATAAATGTAGATATTTTTTTGTTGATCTTGAACCTCCAAAACCTCCAATAGTGTCTATGGAGATTATTTCGAAAGGCTTTTTGGCTGGACTTAGATGAGACATCAATCCAAGTTTATCTTGTCCTCTTGATTTATTTTTTATACAAATTTCACAACTTCTACAAACTTTTTAAATGTTTTTCTTCAAACTCCTAGCTGTGTAGAGTGGACTTATTGTCATCTGCATTTGTCTAATACCAATATGGCACAGGTTTTCATGTATGTCTTTTAAAAGTTTCACACTAAATTCTTCTGAAAGAACAATTTTTTCCTTGCTTCCGACTTTTTTAAAGTAGGTATACATTGTATTTTTCAATCATTGTGTGTTTGTTATTTTGTAATTTTTCATTTTTATTCTGATCTGTCAAAATATCTTCCAGTTGAACCAAGTTTACAACTTTTAATTGTTCTTCTGCATTTTCATCTGATTCTAATACAGGATTCCTGCTTAGACAGTCTGCTTCCAAATTTTGTTTTCCTGGAGCATATTTTATTTTAAACTCATATTGCGATAAATAATGTGTTAAATCGCCCAGTTCTTCATCAGTTCTTGATTTCAAATTCATATTTTCTAACGGTTTGTGATCTGAATAAACCGTAAATGATTTGCCTATCAACCAGTACTGCCAGTATCTCACTGCTTCTTTAATAGCTAAACATTCCAAGTATATTGCCTTTTTCTTTTTTTGGGTTTCATTTAATTTCTTTGAAAAATAAGCCACTCGTTTTTCTTTACCATCAGGCTGCGTTTGTTTCAAAATGGCTCCGATACCTTCTATAGAAGCATCTGTATAAATATTGATTGGTAAATCTTGATCAAAAATTTCTAAAATTGGTTGGGAACATAGGAGATTTTTTACCATTTCAAATGCTTTTTGACATTCATCAGACCAAACATTTTTTTTATTTTTTCTTAATAAATTATGCAATGGATCTAGTATTATTGCACTCCTTGGTATATAATCATGATAAAAATTTATTTTTCCCAAGAATTGTCTTACATTTTTCTGCGTACTTGGAACAGGGAAGTTTCTTACAGAAATCAGGTTATCTTTTACTGGTTTAATGGAATTGTTTTGAAAGATATGACCCAGGTATTTTACAGAGTCTGATGCAAATGTGCATTTTGTAAATTTTAGTCTAAAACCTTCTGTTTTGATGGCTTCCAGCAACTGCATTAGATGGTAAATGTGTTGATCAAATGATTTAGAAAATAATAGAATATCTTCTATATAATTCACTGCAAAATCAGTAAGTTTATACTTTCTCAATATATTACTTAATATCCTTTGAAAAATCGCCGGTGCTGTTTTTAGTCCAAAAGGTAGACAGGTCCATTGGAAATGTCCTTCCTGTGTTACGAATCCTGTCTTTTTCCGGTCCTCTATTCTTAAAGGAATAGACCAAAATGCAGAGTTTATATCTAAAGTTGAAAAAAAAACTGCAATTCCTAGTCTATCATTAGGTCTTCAATTAATGGAAATGGTTGAGCTTGAGGTACTACTATTTTATTCAAATCTCTGAAGTCTATACATAATATCTACATCTTATATTTTCTTCTTTTTTAAATGCCAAAGTAACAGGTGCAGCAAATTGACTGTAAGATTCTTCTATTAATTTATTTTTTAGTAATTTTGCTATTTGTTGTTCAATCTCCTTTTTATCTTCTACAGTACATCTGTAAGACTTTTTACTGCAATACCTGTCTACTATCAAATCTATTCTCGCTTCATATCCATTAACAGTACCGATATCATATTTATTCTTTGCAAAAACTGATTTATATTTGTTAATCAGTTCATTTATTTCAGATTCTTGATACGTATTTAAATGATCTATTTTCATTTCAAAATTTTCTTCTTTTACATGTTCATTAAAATTAAATTTGTATTCTGTATTTCTTACTTCAATATTTGAAGAATTTTCTTTTACTTTAAGTGTAGTTTCATTATTCAGATGCTGTTTCTGAGTTATTTGTAAATCTTCATTTTGGATTAGTTTGAATGTCTTTATTAAATCTAATCCAATTAAAAAATCATATTTGAAATTGTGGTCCTCGATAATGTAAACATCAAACATTTCTTCAATCTCAAAAAAAAATATTTTTAAATTCGTCAAACCACTTGCTTTTTTAACACCATTAATCGTTACTAAATCTGCTTCATTCAAATTGTTCCCTTTGCCTTTTAGTTTCAGTAACTTAAAATTTATTAAGGAAACATTTGAACCAGAGTCATAGATACCATATATTTCTAAAGTATCATTTAATCGTAGTTTGACGTTTATTAATGGTGTTACTATTCGTTTTTTTATTAGATTCATTTAATTCGGCCTCTATGACTGAATTATTAACATGTCTGATAAAATTTCTGTTTACTTTGTCATCCTTAAACCAACATCTAGACTCGGGATGATATCGTGTGCCTTTATTTAATTTTTCACATATTTGGCATGGTTTTTGATCTTCGACTTTATCAGAAGTTCTTGGATTTCCATATTTCCTATTTACAAATATACCTCTTCTATTCACCATGTGTTCATATTTTCTGACTTCGTTAAACAAGTCTACTGTATCTTTCAATGTTTCTCTATCAATCTTGTTAAGTATGAATTCGGGTAAACTCGCCGCAATAAGATCTACCAGAGTACCTGTATCAATTGAACTCCTCATATCCAATAAAAAAAATTCTTTCTTTATAGCATAGTCCACCAATGTTCCATCTTTATATCTAAATAATAATGCATATGTAACAGGGTTCCATCCCTTGTTTGCAAACGATTCACAAAATTTCCTTTTCCATGTCGACCATTCTGAGTTCATAGTCAATTTAATAATCATAGAACTATACCAATCTAGACAACTTTTATCCATAAACAACCTGAGTATTTCAATTTTTTTTTCGTCTGTAGGCACATCAAAACGTAAACATTCCTTTTCAAAAATATTCATCTACTGGTTTGCATTAGAATTTTTGGTTGTAAATTTTTTAATTACAAACTTCTCTGAAATTTGTTTTAAGTTCTGCTGTCTGATATCTTGTGTGTTTTCTAACCATTTTTCAAATATATTTCCCACCGTACCTGTTTCTTCAATTTGTATTGCAGCAGGTGGTTCTTGAATCACTTCCTCTAGATATTGATCCGCAAATTGTATATTATCATCCTCATCTATGTAAATTTTTTTAAGTTCCTCTGTCATTTTTATCCAAACTCGTCGTAACTGGTACCTTTTTTTAGGCTATTTTTCACTTTAGTGTAAGTATGCAGCTGTTTTTATTATTTCTTTATGATGACCAGCTGGTTGTAATTCTTCTGGTATTGAATATATTTTATCACCACAAGTGGCTATTGAAATAATATGATAAACGTTTGATTTTCCATCACTTCCAGGCAATAACGAGAATTCAAAACGAAGTTTCTCCATATTATTCACTTTTGTTTATTTGACTTTTATAAACAAAAATTTCGTTTTATAAGATTATTTTGAAATAAAACTTATTGTGTTGCTTTATGTTAAAAAAACGACATTTAAAGTTTATTTCTTTTAGAACAAAAATAAAATATAAAATTATTATATTATGTGACAATGTCAACGTCAATATTTATTATAGTTCTCTAATACAACTTATTAAACCTCTATGTTTTCTTTAAATAAACTAAAACCTCTTTTCCTGACATATAAAATTAAAACTAAAGAATTATATTTTCTTTACTTATTATCTTTTTGTGATTTTTTGCATTTTTCATGCTAAGATTATAAAGTTATTTTAGTGAAGGAAAAATTCGACATGGCAGGTAGGACTCGCGGTGGCTTAGTGGTCATAGCGTCTAGTGTATCAAACCAGAAGACGCAGGTTCGAATCCTGCCTGCGAGTCGAATTCTTTACATATTTTTTACCAAAACGTAAGGGGACTTCGATCTAAAACATCATTGTTTTATAGGAACTTGTGCCTTAGTTCATACGATATTGTAGTACTAACAGAGACGTGGTTAACAGGTAGTGTAAACGACTCGGAATTATTTGATCATCGTTATGTTGTGTGGCGACGTGATAGGGACTACCAGTTAACAGATCAAACCCGCGGTGGCGGAGTTCTCATTGCTATACGGAAAGATCTGTGTGCTACCTTACAAGCTCAATTTAACAATTCAAAACAAGCTCAATTCTACAGCGGAGGATTTGTGGGTTGCCATCCCTATTGGTCAACCGAACCGTAAACCGCGAGTTTATTTATATTTATGTAGGCAAAACTTAGGCTTAAGCTTTTCAAGCCAACTTAGGATTTTTTTATCTAAAGTGGAGGGAATAATATTTAGTCACCCGCATGACAGATTTTTGTTGCTCGGTGACTTCAATTTTATTCGGATCCAGTGGTTACTTACCAGTGATAGTTCTTTGGCTCCAAACAATGTAAATAGTGAGAATGAATATTCTTTATTGATATGTTACACACACATAACCTAAAACAATATAACGGGATTAGCAATATATATGATCGAATTTTGGATCTCGTGTTATCTAACGAATATGTTTCTGTTTTGGAATGTCTGAATCCATTGGTTCCTATTGATCTCCATCACAAATCACTTTGTATAAATGTCAATAAAATTGAACTGTCGTACCTTGAACCTGCTGCGCGGATAAAGTATATGTTTGCAAAAGGTGATTATGATGCAATAAATTTAGCAATAACTAACATAGATTGGCATAACGAATTCCTCCATACAAGTCTAAGTGAAGCTGTTGACTTTTTCTATTCATTCCTTTGGCAAGTAATAGATAAATATATACCTAAAACAAAATTACGCTATAATAATACATATCCTGTATGGTATTCACCGGCTTTAAAAAAAAATATTAAGGAAAAGTTTAAGTTCTTTAGGAAATATAAAAACTATGGGAATCGGTCAGATATGGAAACCTATAAATTACTGAGAGATAAGGTTAAGAGATTAGAAGTGAAATGCTACTCGGGGTATATAGTATCAGTTATGTAAGTATATGAAAATTTTTAAGGCTGTTTCGACAATGGTAGATGTCACTGAGCTTCAAGCAGATCTTACACGTTTGGATAGCTACTGCAAGCAAAATTCACTTGACCTAAACCCTTTGAAATGTTCGGTTATCACCTACACTAAGAAAACAAATAATTTATTTATTTATTCAATAACCAACTTATACTTACAGACTATTCTACACGTACAAGTTATAGGTCAGAAGTAGATAATTATGTCATGCATGTACCTATCAAAAGAATGTCATAAACATAGTGTCTTACATTATCTATTATAAATTAAATTAAATTTTGAAAATAAAATTAACATAATCAATACAACATAAAAATATTAACCTAAGACGGAGAAATAGTACTGGGAGTGGCAATGGACTCCAAGTAATGATTTGCTGTACTCAGAAAACTCAGTTCAGTGCTTGTAAAGGCATCTAGGGATTGATCATGTTGTAATATGTTATTGATGAGGGTAAGGGCTAAGTACAAGGGACTTGTTTTAAGGCACATAGTACTGGATTGAGGCACCGAAAATAGAGGTCGTTGGCGATGGCGAAGCGTATGTCTAATTGGTAGTGGAACGTTGATAGAAAAGTGATCCAACAGACAAACTAAGTTTTGTTAAGAATAGTTTTGTTGGACACCATGTACTTCATATTAATTATTACCATGTACCTTATTATCTAAATAAATAAATAAATAAATAACAATGTATTGCAGTAAGGAAGAGTTTAAGATGGAACCACGAATTAGAAGGATGAAATATTTCACGAGTGTAAGATTCCGTCTAACCTCTAAACTCTGGTAATTAACCATCCCTAGCACGAATGGTGTCGGGTACATGTATGGGTAATATCCATTCGGACTATCTATTAAAAGGACAAAAACTTCATAGGTGTTATGATATAAAGGATCTAGGTGTGACTCATTACTCGAAGTTATCGTTTGAAAATCACGTTGAAAACATTGTATCTAGGGCTTCTCAGGCATTGGGTTTTGTGATGCGCATGTCATATAACTTTAAAGAGGTAAAGACATAAAAAATATTATATTGTACATTTGTACGAAGCATATTGGAGTATGGTAGTCAGGTCTGGAATCCGGGCTATGATAAGTATATCTCACGAATTGAAAAAGTCCAAATGAAATTTATCAAATATTTATGCTACCGTTTAAATCACAGATATACATCTAAAGATTACCACAAACTATGCATAACTACGATATGCGGCGTTTAAGAGAGCAAATTCTACGAAAAAGGCCAGATTTGTGGAAAGAACAATCTTGGATTTTGCACCACGACAATGTGCCTTCGCACAAGTCCATCATTGTGACCGAATTTTTTGTCCAAATACCATCGAGCAACCACCATATTCACCAGATATGGCTCCAGCCGACTTCTTTCTTTTTACTAAACTCAAACTACCACTCCGTGGCACCCGTTTTCCATCGGTAGAAGACATAAAGGAGAATTCGCGACGAGAACTCAATTCCGGAAACAGTGTTTAAAAAATGTTTTGATGATTAGATTATTTATTGGCGTAAGTGTATCGTTTCTGAAGGAGCATACTTTGAAGGTTATAAAATAAATTTGGATGAATAACAAACATTTTGGAAGGGTATTATTGATCTTTTCCCGGTACTTTCTTGACAGAGTAGTATGTAGAAACCCTTGTGTTAAGAATTGGTGTTGCTAAATAAGTGGACTGTATATGTAGGTATAGGTGTGGTTTATTTCCTCCACAATTACAAAAATTAACTTTAGCAGCAAACAGAAAAAAATTGAAATGAACTAAGATGTCGATGTCGACTGTCCGCGCGACCGTAGCTGAGCAAGTGCCGTCTCGCCGCCGCACGCCGCCCGCGCAGCCGCCGCTCACCGCGATGAATCACGGTTACCGCGCCGCCCCGCGCGTCTCCGTGGTTGCATTCCCGCGCGTTGTTGGGTATAGTTCCCAACATGCTGCCCGGGTTGAAGGGAAGACTTCAAAAATCTGGAAGTGGGCAAATATTATTGAACGCCCTCCTAATTGTGCCCTTCTTTGTTTTGATCTCGGCAACTCTGCAAATCCCATCGCTGCCGGGGTACACCTTCATAATTCTTCCTAGATGCCAGAGTAAAGGAGGAAGAGCCTTATCCTTTATTATAACTAGAGAGCCTAGCTTCAGCTCTGTTTTTGAAGAACGCCACTTGACCTTCTGTTGCAGGAGAGTTACATACTCAAGTGAGAAGCGGTCCCAGAAATGTTTCTTTATGACCTCAATTCTCTTGAAGCGCTCTAAGCGGTTGATGTGGTCGATGTTAACATCAGAAACCTGTGAATGAGGTAAAGCATTTAGTGGCCGTCCAATTAAAAAATGAGAAGGTGTTAAAGCGGAATAATCAAGAGGGTCTGAGGAAAGAGGAGTAAGAGGACGGGAGTTTAAAACAGCTTCTATTTGTGTGAGGCAAGTAGCCATTTCCTCGTAAGTGAAATGAGTGGTATGCAACAACCTCTGTAAATGATGTTTTACTGAACGAACGGCTGCCTCAGCCAAGCCATTAAAATGAGGACTGTACGCAGGTATGAATCTAAATTCAATTCCCTCAAGAGCTAGATCTATCTGAGGTTTTAATTTTGCAAGAACCTTAGAAAACTCATTACAAGTTCCAACAAAGTTCGTCCCATTGTCGGACGTAATGCTTTGAGGTTTCCCCCGACGTGACACAAACCGGTTAAGAGCGGCTATATAGGCTTCACTAGAAAGAGCCGTGACGAGCTCGATATGACAGGCTTTGGTCGCATTGCAGACAAAAATTGCCAAATAAGATTTAATAAGTTTGCAACCTCTGCCTTTCCTGTCTGCTATCAGCACTGGTCCTGCATAATCAACGCTGCAATGTAAAAATGGGTACTCTAACTCAGTTCTAGAAAGCGGTAATTGCCCCATGATGGGTTGAGCGGATTCCGCCTTGTACCTGCAACATCTAACGCATTTGTAGACAGTGGCTTTAGAAAGGTGTCTGCCTCCCAAGGGCCAATAAGTCTGTCTTACGTTTACTAATAAGAGCTGGGGACCAGCATGTAAATATTTTAAATGAAAGTATTCAAAAAGGATTTTTGTGAGATGATGTTTACTGCATAGTAGGACAGGATGTTTGGTATCAAAACTATATGGAGAATTATCAAGTCTACCTCCAACACGTATGACGTTATTGGAGTCTAAAAATGGGGTCAAGGAAATTAATCTATTATTCTTGGGTAGTACTCTGATATCTTTAAGAATAGCGTATTCATCAGGAAACATTTCCAACTGAGCTTTGTGCAATAATAAATTTAAAGAAGCTTTGAGTTCAGTGACTGAAAGGTGACCAGTACGCTTGAGGGATTTGTTTCTGAAGTTGTAAATAGACCTTTGTAAATATGCTATTATTTTTTGTAAATGAATAAAATTAGATGTATTATTAATTAAACTACAAATAGGATCTACATTAGAAATATTAGTGGACACAACAGAACATGAAATTAATTCTGGTAGATCGTGTTTCTCGGGGTGATTGGGCATTTTTGGCCAATTTGGTTCGTCTCTCAACAAGAAGGATGGACCTGACCACCATAAGGATGAACTGCTGATGTAATCAGCCTTCACCCCACGGGAAACAAGATCCGCCGGGTTGTCCTTGGACGATACGTAGCTCCACGGGTGACCCTCTGTGCTCTCTTGGATTTCGTGAACACGATTGCGAACGAAACCTTTAAGTTGTAGTGGTGATGTAGTAAGCCACCCTAAGACAATGGTAGAATCGCACCAAAATCTACATTTGCTTACTTGAAGAGTTAAAGAGCATAATACTTTTGCACACAACCTTGCAGCCAACAAGGCTCCACAAAGCTCGAGGCGAGGAATCGTTGTAGGTTTTATCGGCGCTACCTTACTCTTAGAGGTTAAGAGGTGTACCGTTATGAATCCTGACTGTTGCACAGACCGAATGTACAAACAAGCACCGTATGCTCGCTCTGAAGCGTCTGAAAAAACATGAATTTCATGAGATTCGCAGTTATCGTCAAGAACCCAGCGAGGAATCTTTAAGTGATTAAGAAGTGGTAAAGTTTCTGCAAATATAAACCACGAATTCTTGATGTCCTGCGATACCTCGTCATCCCATGCATATCTTTCCATCCACAACCTCTGCATGATGATCTTAGCTTCGACAACGCATGGGCCTACGAGACCCAATGGGTCGAAGATTTGACTTATCACAGATAGTATGTGTCGTTTTGTTACCTTTTTGCTAATACTAATATTTATTGAAAATGACAAAGTATCTGAATCACAAGTCCAGTTCAGACCTAAAGTCTTACATGAGGTATTTGTATTAGCTTCTGTAAAGTCTAAAATGTTATTTGAATTATTTATTGAAGAGGGGGAGATTTGATTTAATACTAATTGACTATTAGATTTTAACTTTCTTAAATTAAATTGGGCTGATTTTAAAATAGACATGACTCCCCTGCAAATATCAATTGTTTTATTTATGGTTGATGACCCTCCCAAGTAATCGTCGACGTAAAAATCTCTCTGAATTGACTGCTCTATGTCATTATTAGGAGCGCTTGAGGCTAAGCTAACCAAACATTTGGTGGCTAAAAAAGGAGCAGATGCCGTACCATAAGTCACAGTATTCAGAGTGTAAGTTTTTAAGGGTTCTCTAGGGTCAGAACGGAAGATAATTTGCTGAAGAGCACGTTGAGATGGATGAAGTTCAATGGCTCTGTACATTTTCTCTACATCACCAGTCACAACGTACTTATGTTGACGGAAACGTAATAATATGGAATATAGATCTTCTTGTACAGTTGGACCGACCATTAGAATGTCATTTAGTGACAAACCTGTGCTAGAAGTGGCCGATGCATCGAAGACTGTACGAAGCTTGGTTGTAAGACTTGACTCACGGATGACACCGTGGTGTGGTAAAAAATAATTAATGTGTGGAAGATAGCTAGGCAAAGACTCCTTATTCTCAGACATATGACCTAGACGTTCATACTCCTGCATGAATTCTACATACCTGTTTCTGAAGACAGGGTCTCTTTGAAATTTGCGCTCTAACGATAAGAAACGACACTTTGCCTTTTGAAAAGAATCGCCTAAGACTGAAGGATCATTCTTCAGCGGCATTGTTACGACAAAACGATCGTCGTCCTTCCGAAAGGTGTTTTTCAAAAAGCTCTGCTCACAGGCATGTTCCTCAGGAGATAGGGAGTGCTTGGCTGCAACGGAATCTAATTCCCAGAAGCGAGACAAGTCTGGGTCGGCTTCCTCGTTTAAAAAATTGCAAATAAGGGAAGAAGAGTGTGACTTATGGCGGGAAACGTACCCTGACACCAGCCAGCCCAGTTTCGTTTCATATAACTTGGGTTGATTTTTACCCAAGTCAATGGAATTATTGCATAAGACGGACCAAAATATGTCGGCCCCAACTAATACGTCTATTACTGACGGTATATTAAAAGAAGGGTCAGCTAGACTTATTCCCATTGGAAGAGGAATATTATCAATATTAATAAATGAGGACGGTAAAGCTTTAGTAACCTGTGGCAAAATATGACAATCTACAGTTATTCTAAAGTCATTATCGTATAAAGAAATAATGGTAAGACTGCAAGATTGTGTACTATACGAAGTATTATTATTAATACCTGTCACCGTGGCGCTCGCATCGCGTCGTGACAAACCCAGCTTACCGCAAAGCGAATCCGATACGAAGTTTGCCGTGCTCCCATTGTCGAGTAGTACCCGAACAGTGTGCACGTCGCCTTTGCTGTCAGCCACCCTCACGAGTGCTGTGGAGAGCAAAACAGTCCGAGGAGTAGTAACCTGTTTTACCTCAGTTGAACTTGTATGGGTGTGAATGTTACTATCGAGAGTAGCTGGCTCAGTTTCTGTTTCATGTAAGTGTAAAAGCGTGTTGTGCTTCTTCTTACAATACTTGCAAGGAACAAGATTACATCTGGATTCTATATGACCTGGCCGTAAACAATTAAGACAGACCTTTGCCTCATTGGCCTTTTGTCTGCGGTCTTCAATAGACAAAGATCTGAATGATTCACAACTAAATAAGAAATGGTTTTGATTGCACATAGGACATGTTGATGAATTTTTAAAGGTACTATTGTGTTTATTGTTTGTATTGTATTTGATTATTGTATTTGATATTTGACCTTGAATGTATTAAAGATATGTAGGTGTCCCTAAATTCGAGCCAGTGTTGATAGTGACCTTGAAAGACAGGTAAATCCTTTCGTCTGCCATAGTGATTAGAACACCGGTAGCGGCTTAAGTTAAAATCAATAGAAATAACAAACCAGTTTTATGCAAGCAAAAAAAGGTGTGACACGCTAATGACTCGGTGCAAACAAAAGATCAGCTGATATGCAGGTAGCAGCCGCTCGGCCGGGTCGCCCAGCGATATACCGTTATACAAGACAAAGGATTTACATAAATACGTTGCACTATTATTTCTTTTCAAATTGAAGATGCTAAGTAGGTATTTTAACTTGTATAAGCAGAAGCAGTAAGTTTATGGAAATATATGGCTATGAATAGTAAAGATAAGTATTATTTAAATCGAAGTTAATTGAAAGCACTCACTAAAATGTTGCTTTTTAAACACAAGGTAATGACGAAGGATAGTAAAGATGAAGGAAAAATTGGAACGAACTCACAGAATGCCTTAACCATCCACAGGAACGATGATCTGCAATTTTTTCGTTCTTCGTAGACGATGACTCGCACTTTTGAAGGGGTCCAAAGTCCGCCGTACGCCAATTTTCTGTACTCTGGGCTTGCGCGGAGGCGAAATTTCTTCCTCAGGGTAGTGGACGACTCCTGTAGGAACTATCACCGTTGAAGACCGCAGCTGAAGAGCTTCGAGGTTTCTTCCGTTAATTCTTGAAATTATGCAGGCGAGATCCACAAAGGACCATGTTAAGAATTGGTGTTGCTAAATAAGTGGACTGTATATGTAGGTATAGGTGTGGTTTATTTCCTCCACAATTACAAAAATTAACTTTAGCAGCAAACAGAAAAAAATTGAAATGAACTAAGATGTCGATGTCGACTGTCCGCGCGACCGTAGCTGAGCAAGTGCCGTCTCGCCGCCGCACGCCGCCCGCGCAGCCGCCGCTCACCACGATGAATCACGGTTACCGCGCCGCCCCGCGCGTCTCCGTGGTTGCATTCCCGCGCGTTGTTGGGTATAGTTCCCAACACCTTGAGACACAGTTTCTGCTTAACAATTTACATAATTTTATAGTTTCTCAATATCGCTTGTGATTTTATTGTACAATCGTGTTACTTTACATTAGCATTTAAACAAGTTACTTATCTTCCGGAGCCGGGTTGCAGGAAAAATATGTGTATCACACAAACACTTCATTTTTTAAAGAGATCAATATTCTTGTGTTCATAATAATGATGGATGTCATGGAACTTTCGTCACATTAATCTCCTTAAAGGACCATGGGCGATGTTGTATGGACCCCGTCCCCACCTCCAACAGATATGGAAAGCGTTTTAATATGTTTATTAAGAGCTACAAAAGGCGTAACAAAAGTATTAAAGGCGAAACCCATGCGGTTTCTTAAAAAATTAAAAATCGTTTAGCCAAAATGTGTATAGTTTTATACAAATATATATCTTTATTTATATTTTTTATTTTATCTTTACTGCACACTAACTGCCTCATTATCCTAGTGTTCCTGAGTGCGACTGCTATGGTAGAGGTCCTGGGTTTGATTCCCAGATCGAGAAAATGTTATTGGGTTTTTCTGCAAAATTCACAGTAGCAGATCGGAGTTTGGAATATGTGCCCGGTTGATGGCGGATTGATAGACTCGCCTCCTATTACATGGGACATGCACACTATTAACAAAAACAACAAAATTCGTGACAAAATTCGACATTAAAAATATTTAACCGTCGATCCCGGAAATTCTCAAGATTTTGAAGCATTTCACTATTGACTGAAATTATCTATCCACTAAGACCCTTCGCATGAGATATAAGTATGTAACTAAAATATGTTGGACATTTCTTTCAATCGTCAGAAAAAATACTTTTTTATTCCAAATTACGGTTGAACCCCGCATATTTGAAGATTACCGCTATAAAATAAAAATACTTACCAGCATTAAAAGACCTTTCGAATGAGGTATTTATTAAATCAATTGGAGGGTGCTGACATTTTAAAAAAATACTTATATATGAAATTCCGGTCAAACCCCGCATATTTGGACAATGTCGCCATAACATAAAAATATGTGCTAAAAAAGACCTTTCAAATGAGATATGTTTAAAATCTGTTGGACCCTCCAACAGATTTGGGACGTTTTTAAAAATACTTACAAATCCAAATCCCGGCCAATCCCCACATATTTGAACAATGCTACCATAATAATGCTACCAAATATCTGCCTAAAAAGACCTTTCTAATGACATATTTCTAAAACCTGTTGGAGGGTCGGAACGTCTCTTACAAACCATTTTAAAAATACTTACAAATCCTAATTCCGGCCAAACCCCACTTGTTTGAACAATCTCACCATAATATCAAAATATCTGCCTAAAAAGACCTTTCTAATGACATATGTCTGAAACCTGTTGGAGGGTCGGAACGTCTCTTACAGACGATTTTAAAAATACTTTCAAATCCAAATTCCGGCCAAATCCCACATATTTGAACAATGGCGCCATAATGTAAAAATATCTGCCTAAAAAGACCTTTCGAATGAGGTATATCTGAAACCTGTTGGAGGGTGGGGACGTTTCTTCCCATTGTCCTTTATCAGTGATTTTTTTATGGGATAAGCGGGCAAACGAACATACGTATGACCTGTTAGACACCTGGAATACCAGAAGAGTTTCAAGTGCGTTGTCCGTTTTTTAAAACGGTTTGGGCCTCCGATATCCTCACTCACTAGGCGAAACACATCATTAGCGTTGTTTCACGCTGGGTTTTTGAGAGGCCGTGATATTACTCCAGTCGAGTCGGCCCATTCGTGCCGAAGCATAGCTCTCTCACGGTAAAACCAAGATGAATATCTGGGACATACTCGTATTATAAATTGAATAGTTCTTTTCCGTACTTAGCACAAAAAATGTTGTATGTCGGCCGCATTCCAGAACGCCAGAATACTGTCACAATGTTATCTTACATATAATAAGAATGTAAGTGAGTCGTGTCTGTACATTGCTTATATTTACAAAAAAACTAATTTGGGGGACTCAGAATTGGTAACACAATCCATTTCTATTATTTTTGGAACTTTTGTCTGTCTGTTTGTCTGTCGGTTTGTCTGTCTGTTTGTCTGTCTGTATGTTTGACCGCGCATCAAATGATAACTACTGAAGAGATTTGGAGGAAGTGGGCAGGAATTCATAGCCTGTTTCTTACAATACTGTTAAAACTAAATATTTGAGTAGGTTTTAGAAGTAAACAAATAATGACAACTTATTTTCTAGCGGACTAACACGACATCGTTATTACCTCAATGAAATTTGATTGGATAACAGGTGTCATTTTGAGTTGACAATTTTGACAATTATTGTTTTCTTCTTTAAAGCATCCAGCCATATAGTAACTTATTTTATAATTTGAAACCTCCATAGTGTAAATACAGTGCGCACACTTTATTTGAGCAAGTAACTAAAGAGTTTCCATTTATTCAAATAATTAAATAATATAGCCTAAGAATATACCACATAAGTATGTACAATAATAAAAAAAATGCAAGGTGCGTTAATCTTAATTTACTGACGCCGAAACAGTTATTTGAGATTTTTGTCTATGTAGGTGAGTCTGTTTATATTTCCATGCTTCACGTCAATACCACGTGAACAAATTTTTTAAATTAAGTAATTTATAGGTCAGAAATACGGTATTCAGAGGTCCATGGCGCTAAGTGTATTACAAATATGAAAAATCAAATTTTGGAGGTGGTTAGTTGAAACTTGGAGAGGACAACGTCTCTCAGGTCAGCTAGTTAACAAATAAATACTAAACTAGCTGTACCTATTTGAATTGTTTGTCTTGAAGTGACTGCAGCTGCGGGGCTGCGGGTGAGATGACGGATACGGATGAGTGAGGGTTTAAAATAAAACACATGTTGTTAGTTACCATGAGCGTTTATTGCTTTATGGTCGCTCACCTGAGCAATGATTCGATGTAATTGACTTGTTAAAATAATTATCTATGAAAGTTCTCTTCGGCTATACATATTATATATATTGTAACAATGCAACCACCAATAGCTAAACCTTATTCTATGCTTAATACTAGTAATATTATTAAGACCCTATGCCTATGACAAATATACTAGAGCTTGTAACCTAGTACAGTCTTATCGAGGTTTTATGGTTTCGAAAACACCGAGTGCTTGTATTGTATGTACGTCGAAATGTACATTATGTATACGATTAAAGATCGTGTTGCAGGTGCTCGTAACGTAAGCGAGTGGGCGTAGTCGGCGGCGTGGCGCGGGCGGCGCCGCGCGTCTGCTCTGCTGCGGAGCACGTAACAGACAGACAGCGGCGGCGCAGCGGCGCAACTGTCACTCAAGTGACGCTGTAGTCGGCGCGCTCAGCGGCGACGCACCTCGTTGTCGGCGGCGCTGTCGGCGGGCGCGCTGGTGCGCGGCGCTGCCGTTGTACTGGTGGTGCTAGTGGTGGTGGTGGTGGTGGTGGTGGTGGTTGTGGTGGGGGGGTCGAGGCCCTTGATCTCAAAGGGGCCGCGGAACAGCGGCCGGAACAGGCGCAGGAACGTCTGGTAGCGCACCGCGGAGTTCTGCAACGGAACGAGCTCTTACACACCGTACGCGAATGCTGTGACTCACACATCGCCTCATTCGTGATAAGATTGTTTATCGATTGCCTCATTAGCCTAGTTGTCGTCAAACCAAAACCTACTGGGTCTTGGGTACCATTCCCAGGTGGGAGAGTGTTACTGGAGTTTTCTGTGCAATTCTCAGGAGCGGCTCGGAGTTTGGAAACTATGCGCCGGACGGAGAACCACGGGCGTATTTAATTACGTCTACATATTAATGTTGTTAAGTTTGAAAAATGAAAAGCGCAGCGGCGGCGAATGCCCACAGTGGTTCGAAATTTCGACATTCATGCTTTTTTGCCTCGATTATTTCTAGATGTAATATGTGACATATTGTACTAAGTAAAGTGCTTTTTTTATGGGAAAGTGGGGCAAACGAACATGCGGTTCACTGATGGTAAGCGATTACCGCCACCCATGGACACCCGCAACACCAGAAGAATGGCAAGTGCGTTGCCTGCCTTTTAAAAGGGTTTGGGCTCGCTTACAAGTTGCAGCTCCACTCATACATTTATTGAAAACCTGAATTTAAATGAATTTCTTGTTGGTTTAGACTGCTAAGTGAATCGTTTTCACCTATTTTATAATGTCTCAAATCCTTGAATATTTATAAACGAAATTGATTCTTGAAACCTAGATAATTGTATGAAAGACGATTGTGTGATCGATCGGGTTGATTGTGCGTGGTGTGCGCCGGCGCGGCGGCGGCGGCTCGTTGTTCGCTCGCTGCGCACGCGTCACAAACACATTGCTGCTCAGTATACCGGCCACGACTAGGTATAACACATTCTGGTGGTGGCCTACGCCGTAAAATATAAATAAGTAGGTAAATATTGACATAGTGTGTCGGTAAAGGACTGACCTGGATGACGTCACCGATGATCTTAGTAGTGCGGATGAGCAGCGACACGGAGGGGCCAAACAGGCTCCCCGGCAGATCCAGGCTGACTTTGTTCCGGTCGAACACGGGGATGTCGTCGGTGGTCTGCTGGCGGCGGCGGCGCGGGCTCGGCGCCGACGTACTCGTAGTAGAGCGCGTGCGGCGGGAGCTCCGCCACGACGACGGGCCCGGCCCCGCCCCCTGCTCCCCCTGCGGCGCCCCCTGCGCCCCCTGCGGCGCCCGCTCCCGGCGCCTCCACGTAGTGCCACTCTGTGACAGTGCGCCGCTGAGCATCGCGTCGCGTCGCTCGCGCCTCGCAGCCCTCACGTCGCCTCGCCTCGCCTCGCTCTCTCGCGTGTTTGTTATGCGATGCGTATCATCGATCTAGTCAAGCTCTATGTTACGTAGGTACTCACGTCACGCCGGCTCGTGTGTCAATGAATCAACAGTGTAATGTCAACATAACAAGTGCCGTGATTGAATGCCTTCCTCTGTCATTTTGTGAAGTGGACGCATTGTGGTACTGACATGTTACAATAATGATGTTACAGCGAAATAAAATATTGTAACTATCGATACGTAGAGATAATATAAACTTAATAGAAAATGGCAATTATATCGACTGTTTGTCTTTAATTGCAGGTTCACTACAAATAATAGTAAATACGCAAAAACGTTGAGCGTTACCTCTGTGGGACGGTAAGTAATAATGGTGATAATAAAATTGAAACAAATGTATGTATGTTAGTACAAGTCACATTTATTACATAGATATAAATTTGAACTGATACAGTATAAGTGGCAGCGGTCGAGTGGAGAGGTGTGTGTGGCGCGACGGTACGGCGACCGGTGCGCGTGTGTGCGTGAGCGAGTGCACGGAGCTGCTACGGCGCGTGGCTACGAGAGGTTACGGGCTACGAGCGGCTACGAGCGGCTACGGTGCGCTACGCCGCGGATGTGTGCTACATCGCGCGGCTTCTAATTAGTGTGTAGTGGCTGGAGGCACACTCACTGCGGGGCGGGACCCAGTGCCACCATCAATATCACCACCATAGTCCACCACCGTGGTGCCGACACTTGCATTCACAAAGTATACAACAGAAGCTTCACCAAATGTAACAGCCGCAGCCGGTAAGCAATAACAAACATCCAGCACGCGAACAACTCGACTTACAATACGTACACGAGTCAGTGTACTCACACTGCACTGGTGGCCCAGTGTTCTGCTCTTCACCGGATGTTTCTCATTAATTACCGGATGCATCGTCATCTTGTACATGATGTGTACCCTGAGGCTGGTACTCTTAATTAATAAATAATAATTACAATATATTACCTTTGTTATGTGTGTCAGTAGTTGTTTACATAATGTCGATGTAGTAATTATCTATAAGTTATGTACTTTCTCATTTTGTGTTTGCAGTCGGTTAAAAGTGGAACACAAACTGAGGTGAGGCGAGGAGGCGGCCGGTGCCTCGTGTAGTGCGGTGCTGTGCGGTGCTGTGCGGCGCTGTGCAGTACACGAGAGCGGCGCGGCCTCCGTCGCATCGCCGTCACTGGGCGCACACGGTGGGTGGAGCTATTCACATGAACCGACCGCCAGACCTCAGACTAAGCAATTCCAATTCTGAAAATGTTGCACTTAATGTAGTTTGTGTGAGGTCGGTGCTTGTAGTGTAGTGGCAGTCGGTGATGTGTTGCGCAAGCGCAGCGCGCGCGGAGGTCGCGAGTGCGGCGGCCTCGCTGCGGTGAGGCAACACTCTTACACGACATGTGAGTTATTTTGGACACTACTCAATACCAGTTAGGAAATAAAGCTAAGGACAAGCGGCGACTAGATACACAGCGGCTGACTAGAGGCACACGAACATGAGGACACCTCGCCTCCTCAACGCTCCGGGGCAAGGCGTGGACCATGAACCATTGTACATAAATAATATTTTGTTACATTTATATATTTACATTGACGTAGCAAACTAGTGTGCGTGCTGTGTGTGTCACACGCGCGGCACACTCGCGCATGTCACTGAACACATTGACGAGAGCATGCACGGCGGACTCGAACGTACGCTATGCACAGACAGTGCCGCGGCGACTAACTACTGCGCCGGTGCCGGGCGCGTGATGCATGCGGTGCAGCGTGCAGTAAAACAACTAGTTCCGAGGAATCGTTTTATTATCACCAACGCTCACCTAAAATCTATTTACAATATAAATATACAAAACATACAGGTGCAGCGCGCCAGCACTGGGAGGGGACCGAATGGGAGGGGGGGGGATCGTGGACTGTACAGACGATCCGGGGGACGAGGAGGACGAGGAGAAACCCGTCAGCTGAAGGCGACGTCGGGGGCACAGCAGGAACCACATTGTCGTGTCATGTGAGTGGCTGTGTGAGGTGAGCCGCCTTTAGTGGCAGTGTCGGGTCAGGCCGGGGTAGGGGTAGGGGCGGCAGTGCGGGACGGGGCCCTCACGAGTCCTCCTCGGAGGAGTCAATGGTCTCGACGGTGGCGCCGGCGCCCGCGCCTCCCGACGACGAGCCCGACAGCGACGTCACCAGTGAGATGATGGAGCCGAGCCCACTCCCACCTGAGCCGCCGCCGCCGCCGCCGCCGGACGCGCCGCCCAGGAACCCGCTCACCGCCTGTATCTTGGGCCCCAGCAGCTGGAGCTTGGGCCCGATGACCTGCCCGACGATGCCGCTGAGCGACGAGAGCCCATTCTGCGGCGCCTCGATCCCGTACTGCTTGTTCAGCTCGATGTTCTTTTGGTCCAGCGTGTCCACGAATCGCGTCTTCGCATCAATAAACGAGTTGATTTTCTACAACAGAGAGAAAACGAGTGACGCGGGGTGTCCCGACGGGAGTGGGGCAGGATGCGGGATGCGGGGTGCGGGGTGCGGGGTGCGGGGCGGAGGTACTCACCCCGAACACGAAGCCGAGCACGGCGTTCTTGATACCGAACTTGGCCTGCGTGGCGCCCTCCAGCTTGCGCTTCTCGCGGGTCTGCTCGTCGGCGCCGCCGTCCTGCACACACACACACCGCGTGTCACTATACTACACGCACACACCCACGTCACCACTACCACTACCACTACCACTAGAAGCACTCCGTCACCATTGCCTACCACCGCTAGCTCCACCACGTTACGGTAGTTTCATGCTGACTACGGACTACGCGTGCGAGTCGTATGGTGCACCCGCGCCACCGCGAGTCTGCCTCACTACGCACTGTTCGTTCAGTTCGATCGCTGCTCGCAAACACACACACGCACACAAACACACGACCGACGCATGTGTCGTGCCGTGGTATGCTTTGTATTATGTAGTACGTACTTACTGTAACCATCAAACTGGTAGATATTATATTTTAGAGCGCTACTTAATTACTGAGTATACAGAATGGAACAGCGCGCGTGTAAGGTCGTAGTGATTTCTATAACGGGGTAGTCTTCCAGCCGGCTGATCAAAATTATTTGGCAGAATGCGCGGAGAGGCCTCGCTGTGTCAAGAATGGTCACCCATCCATCATATATCCATCCCGACTCATCAGCGCGGCGTAGTACGAACATTTTCATACAAAACTTAAATTAATTATAATTAATTTGTCGTTTGCATGAGAAATTATTTGTAAAACCGGCAACTGATTACAATGGTGTTGTTCATCATGGCTGATCAAAAATGATGAGATGATACAACTATCACGTGTAGGGTGCGTATATCATACTGTGGCGCCCATTATATAATAGAGTACCGCAGTGTATTGTTACTGTGGCGTCTATATCGGTTTTGTTTATAACTAGCAGCAGCCCGCGGTTTCACTCGCATCCCAAACGACTTCATGAGAGAAAAGGGTTAGTTAGGCCTATGATATTCTTCAGGATGCAGTCTATCTCGTTGCCAGCTTTTATCACAATCCGTTCAGGAACAGGATTAGCATCAGAAATTAAAAGGTAACAACAAAAGGTACAGATTTAGGTACCTATCGACTGCATCATTCATCATTCTCCAAACTCCTTTATATATATTTTGTCATAATAGTTGTAATTTCCTTAAATACGTAATAGGTATTTACTCATTAGGTTTGCCAAAAAAATATATGGTTTTGATGCAACTTGACATTTGAATACTTTAATAGGTATGTAATACAAACTGAACGGGACACCTCTGGAGATGGTGAATAAATTAAAATATCTGGGACATATTATTACGCATGACCTTAGTGATAATGAGGATGTTGAGAGAGAACGGAGATCGCTCTCCATACGAGCCAACATGATAGCCCGTAGGTGTGCTAGGTGTTCAAAGGAAGTAAAAGTCACACTATTTAGAGCCTATTGTAGTAAAGAAAAAATTGTACTAATGAAGTGCTACAGCGACCTTGGAGTTGTCTATAATAATGCGTTTGGGATTGTGCTGCCCGGATTCTGCAGCGCCTCGGGCATCTTCGCGGCGGCGCGTACCGTTTGTTTTCACACGACTATCCGTAGGCGGAGCATTTCCCTGGTGCGCAGAGTACGGGCCAGGTCTAACGCAGTCCTGGCGATGATTGCTGACAGAGTCACAGGCTAGATTGCTCCTACATGCTGCATTGCTGCAACAGGCATGTTCAGGCAAAGCCGTTTTGCAGACGTTATTGATTTTTAATTTAATTTTTCTGTGAATCACATTATATTATTCTTATTTATATTATTTTTGAGTTGTAATTGTAATTGTTTTAATTGATATTGTCTTTTATGGGTCTCGTTGCCCGAAATAAATGAATTTTATTTTTATTTATTTATGTGTTAAAATTAAATATTTAAAAAGGTTTTTTTTTTTTTGCGGAATAGGGGCAACCGAGTAGACGCATCGCCTGATGGTAAGCGATTACCGCCGCCCATGGACAACACCAGGGGAGGCGCAAGTGCGTTGCCGGCCTTTTAAAAGGGTTTGGACCTCCGGTATCCTCACTCACTGTGCGAAACACAACGTAAGCGTTGTTTCACGCCGGTTTTATATCATCTATCACTACAGTCGAGCCGGCTCATTCATGCTGAAGCATGGCTCTCCCAAGTTAAACTGTTGATTACAATAAAAGAGCGAGGCAGCACATGCGATAACCGCTAATCGTGTAATGAATCTTTGGTCCAATTAATAAATTCTAGATATCTTAAATTAGCGTGTTATTATTAAGCTAACTTCTGTATTTCCAGATGGTCCTATTAACCTATGATTTTAGTCCTATTCGCAACATCTTTGGAAGTTATTGAGTCGCTTCATCAACAAGAAAGGTGATGATATCTATCATACCCCTATCCAAAAGAGAAAACTGCCACTTTCGTATGCCATTTCCACATATTTTTATAATTTTTCTTAAATCTACGATATTATTGGCACTGATGACCAGCTATCTCCCAAGATACAGTCATCACTAGTTCGGAAGGTACGGAAACGATATTGCTAAAAACAACTTATACATAAAATAATTAAATGCAACAGTTTAGTGGAGACACCTTAGTTGTAAGCAAAAACATAAGTACACCTAAGCAATTTCTCGCTCTTATTATATTGTTTATTTCTTGAAATAAAATAATTTGAATTTAATGACCTTCAAACGGCTGAGCAGATTTTCTTTAAATTAACGAAAGACAAGCTCGATTAATACACCTTCAAAAAAAATCAAAATCTGATCAAGCGCTACACACTACAAACTTATAACACTCCTCTTTTTCATGGGGGGTTAAAAATACGTTTATTTACGTTCCTTCTAAACAAGAAAAAAAGCTATTTGTTACGGATTTTATCGCGTTGTATTAATTTTATTTAATTCCCGACGTTTCGGATCCTTTACAGCATTCATGGTCACGGGTAGACTGAGGTGTTGGACGTCTTAATGTTAAAATTACTAACATATTATATTAAAACGTACCCTTCTTTTTTACTGTCATAGTCGGCTATAAAATACCCTAAATGTGGACCAGGCTCATAAGCTATCCGTACATCAGATTTGATTGAAATTTGTTATGTAAATTTTGGGTAAAACTGACATACAGACAAGATCAATCGGTTTCTGACATGCGTATATTAAACATTGAAATAAAACGTCGAGAATTAATGTCAATGCAACGCGATAATATAGTTTTATTTCAATCATTGATTCGGCTTCAGTAGGCATCGCTCAATTAATCTCCTCCACTTATGTTTCCCCAATTATCTTGCAATTACAGACACGACTTTTCTGCAGATTTATTTTATCATGTCTAGATTTATGTTATCAGTTAATTGTTAATGAATGCTTACGATATTATATTTACCTAATGTCAAAGTATTATCAAAATTAATAAGAGAATTACGTTAATTGCACATGTGTATCGTAGGTATATTATATGGTGTGGTGACCTCGAGGCGAAACCATCACTATTGCAAAAAAGAGCTCATGAGAGCAATACTCCGCACTGAGCGGTGCGTCAGGGACAAGTGAACGCGGCCGCGTGTCGCGTGTCGCGTGTCGCGTGCCGCCGGCTGTCGACGTCGCGGCCAACGACTATGATCGACACTTACAGCCCGCACGGAGGCTTCGCTCAGAGGAGGCACAGGGCGCGGAGGGCGGACGCGGGCGCCCGGTCGCCGGCGGGTCGAGGCCGCCCGCCTCTCGCGGCCAACGCTAACCAAGTTGCACTTGCACACAAGACATCCTGCTGCAAGGCACTCGGCCAACATCTCAAGGCTGTAGTGATTCTATCGCGGCAACACTCGCCACTTGATTATTTATTTATATTGTGTTAATACTAACACCAGTACCGATATCGCTACACCCATCGCGACGCCCAAGCCCGCGTGCCAGACACTGATGCTCCTCGATGTCATAACGGATAGGTTCATCTACTCAATGAACCTATTCTTATACTGTCTGTCACTATGTACTTCTCGAAATGGTTTGAAAACATGGTGAGGAAGGGTGCAGGTCGCGACTCAAAACGCACGTGGATAATAGGGTATTTTACAGCATGTAAGAAAAAATATAAAAATGCATGTTTATGATAGATTTTTAAAAAAGTAAACGAGAAACGTTAGTATTTATTTATAAAAATGCAATATAAATTTTATAATTCCATTTCAAAAATAGATTTTTTAATCTGTTCTAAAACGCCATCCGCCATATTGGAGTCCGACGTGATGTCACTCCGATAGTAACTTGACGTTACTTGGTCTTTTGCAGTTGTATTGTTTACTAATGAAGCGACGTCACGACCCGAAGTAACATGGCGGCTAGCGTTTCCGCGCGAAAATTCAAAATCATAAATTAAAAATAGTTTTTAAGGCATTTTTCGGTTTTATAAAACTGAAATAAAAATTGTACTGGTTCATTACGATCTAAGGTTTAATTTAAAACAGTTTTCAAAAAAAGGTGTAATACCCTATTCAGGTGCCTTTGTAATATGTTTGAATTCAGTGCAGCGGCGATATGAAATATAATAATACTTGTATGCTTATAATGTAAATATGTTTGAATTCAGTGCAGCGGCGATATGAAATATAATAATACTTGTATGCTTATAATGTAAATATGTTTGAATTCAGTGCAGCGGCGATATGAAATATAATAATACTTGTATGCTTATAATGTAAATTTCATATTGCCACAGAGAACAGAAATCTCACGGAAGCCAATGCAACACGAGTGCTCTGCGAGAGTGGGAGTGGAGCGGCGAGAGGCGGCGCCCGCGCCCGTGGGAACCGAAACAAAAAGTAAGACAGTGTGTTGCAGCGGCGGTGCGGCAGCGGCGGCTGCGCGGGCGCATACACCACGGATTGTTATAATCCTATTATACTATTCTAATAACATTTCTGGACTATGTTAAAAGCGTGGCCTTCGCAACTCAGTTGATTGTGCAGCAAACAATAGGCTGCGCTAAAACAGTGTGTCCAGCGTGTGGCAACGCGTCGTACATTCCAACATGCTTGAGCAACATCAGGAAGGACGCGCGGGCGCGGCGACCGTTGTTGTGGTGGACCATGCTGGCGCCCGCGACTGGTTGCGCACATGTCGGAGATAGCTTCGCGAGCAGTTGCCTGGGGTACATTGAGGCGCGTGGCGCGGGGCGCGCGGGGCGCGCGGGGGCGGCGCGTCACTAATAGTTAGTGTGCGCGAGTGTAGGTAATGTACGCGCGTAGAATTCACTAATGTTGTGGTAGGTATATAATGCTGTATACATGCCAGGTCTTCGTATCATAACTCACAAATATATATTTAGTACTATACAGATCATAGCTGAGCGGGCACCTCTAACCACCCTCAGTAGCGCCCTCGCTTAGTCTAAAAACACGTATCCAAACAATATGATATATATTTTAGTCAATCATCCCCTAAGATTTAGGCCGTACGTAGTCCCTGAATATACATAGAATCGACCCAGAATAACAGCCATGCATTAAGCGAGCCATGGAACACAGTATTTTGGAGTCAGGCTATCAGACCACATTCGAAACAGCATAAGTAGGTACACCGCTACAAAACTCAAATCAAAGACGATGATCAGAAAGCTGCTGACCTAAAGTGGAACTGACTGACATGCGCCGCGTGTTGGCCCACTTGTATACTAACGCACCAGAAAGTTGATGTCTATAAGGCGTTATAAGATGTGGGAGTCCCATTCGAAAAAGACGGGACGAACATAGCCAACAGAGATTGGGCCGAAAAAATCGCGAGAAAGAACTGAGAGAAAATTCTTAAACTTTGTCCCGCGGTAGTACCAATCAGGCTGATGAAAATAACAATGACTTTTAAGTATCTATGGGGTTGAAAGTGGACACTGTCGCGCACCATGCTAATTACACTCTTCAATGATAACTCATTAATTTGATGACTGTATGACATTAATATACGACTGAGAAGACAATGGCGCACGATGCGATAATATTGACAGATAAAATCGCGGCCGCACTACATTTCGGAACTATGTGCGTCACTAATATTATAATTATTACCTACTCACTTATCAGGTTAATCAGTTAATTAATACATTATAAGTGATGGGGAAAGAGAGAGATGTTTAATAAAATTTAGCTGTGCCATCCACGAAAAATATTTATCGTGAGACTCGTGAGGCTCTGCGACCTTTATAACACCTAATCGTATTCGGGATCATATACAAAAAAATAATACTACTAATGTGAGTAAACGTAAGTTATTTAATAGGTAGGTGGCATCTTTCAATGGTTATCATTAACCTTTAAGACGTAAATTCAGAATGTGAAGGCAAATTTCGACCTGGTGGGGTGGCTTATTTGGTCATGGCGGCTATAGTATATTGAAACAGAAAACGCAGGTTCGAATCATGCCCGCAGTCAATGTTTTTCTTCACTGATATAACTAAACGTAAGTTCAAAATCGGGTTCCTTTAATTTACGAATATAATATGGGATAAGGTATATTAAGGGAATAAAAAAAGGAAAAAAGGCAGCTATTGTTCGTGCTACTTACCGCACGCAAAATAAATTAATTTTAGACTTCGATGTAAGTACCTACGTTATAATAAACTGTGCCATCCAATAAATAAATATCCCGTTCCCGCTTATCGCAAGTGTGTTAACGTTACTTGTATTTTTCAAGTTTGTTATTTGCTGTGTCCCTCTAAGAGTAAAAACAAATGTTAACCTTTTCTGTATTGCGGATTACGATGCTGTAAGTAATGCAGATCTGTGTAACAGTTTTAGAGGAACGGAACGTGGAGATTTCTTAAGATAACCGCCGGACTGGCCATAGTATATTCATAATTGTTCCTTTGGCAAATATTGATCCGGAACTTTAATAAGTAGATATGTATAATGGTAAGACAAAAGTAGCGCAAAGCAATAATAATCTGTACTTGACGTTCATGTGAAACAGTCACGTAACAGACTAGCAGATGTAACGAGACGAGTGCTTCGCGACAAGCGTGCGCGTCGCCGTGCCGCGCCGCGCCGTGCCGTGCCGCGCCGGCAGCACGGGGCGGCGCGGCACGGCGGCGGCACGGCCCGTGCGTTACACCGACAGTTATGGCCATGTTAAGTGAGATGTAAGCGTTAGATGTGGAAGCGAGTCCGGTGAGGCGAGCCGACTGAGGCTGCGACGCGCTGCGAACAAAGTACAAACAACAAGCCGCGCGGCGCGGCGCGACACTGCGCGGCACTGCACGATGCGGCGCGTGGGAACCGGCACGCAGTAGCCGCGACACATCTGCCGCGCCGCGCCGCGCCGCGTTGCATAAGGGCTGGTGGTCGTGTTACGTCACGCCGCTCACAAGCCAGCGCTTACATTGTATTATGTCAAAGCGATCGGCTGAGCCAGTGTCCGCGGTGTCAGCTGTCGGGTGTCGGGTGTCAGGTGTTGCCAAACATTGCACGAGTGCGGCGACGACGCGACTCGACCACCAGCGTATGTTATTTCTTATATGTGTAATATGTACAGTACACAGCAGTAGCCCGCGCTGGGTCAGCGATGTGTTAATAATATGACTGATTGCGATATTTGCGAAAAGTTTATAATAAATGGTAATTACACTAGTTAAAACACTTTTTTTGCGTAATGTAAATGTTTACTCAATTTATTATTACTTAAATGTTTGGCTACATCAGTACTTTTCCGGCAGAAATAGGTCAAGAGCATAATATTATTTTTAGCGCATGACATCCTAGTATAGCCACATTGTTTTCCAGTTAGCGAATGTTACTGGAGAGTCGTAACAGTGTTGCGTGTGCGTTTGCGTGAACATACCTCGATGGGTTGCAGCGCGTCGTCGTCGGCGAGCTGCCGGCGGTGGCGGGCGAGCGCGGCGGGTGCGGGGGGCGCGGGGGGCGCGGCGGCGGCGGCGGCCAGCAGCGCCAGCAGCGCGAGCGACGTGAGCGAGCGTGTGGCGACCATCATGCGAGCGAGCAGACTGGCGCACGCAGCGCCCGCCGACACCGCCGTCGCCGCGCGCGCCGCTCTCCGGCGCACGAGTGGGGGCCGCCACACACACACGCCACTCATTAACAACCAGATAAACGCATCATGTAGCTATGTTTGAGTAAGCAACTCCTTCACTATTTAGGTAGGTCACGATATTCACTGCAAGTCGAATTGCGATGCAGCTGGGGTTCGCGTTCTTGATGTCACACTGCAAATACAAAATATTTTGATGAGATCTTTTATTCTAAAACAACAGAAGTTTGCGTGCGTATAAATACATGTGTTTACTTTAAATTTGTGAAATAGGGATAGGTATCATCATATCATGGCAATGAAGCAAATAATGTAGTCAGTGCGTGCTAATCTCAAACATCGACCTCGGTTTTGCAACAAAATGCGTAGCTATTATGAAAACAATATATTATTAACGTAGCAATGCTGCGCGTTGATGTCTTTTGTATGAAAAACATATTTTGTACCCAAACTAACGAAACCAGAATGTATGTAGGGCTCGAGTTAGAATCCAAGGTACCTCGGATTACCTGAAGAGATAATTATCACACTCGTTTTAACGGTGAAGGCAAACATCGTGCGGAGATACTCCAGAGGGCGTGGGAAGCTTAGCAATCTTTTTTTTTTTTTTTGTGCGTGTGGAAAATCCTCATGGACTTCCGCCGCCCGGGGAGGCGGCGGGGCGTGTCCGACTCGCCTGTCGGTGACCTACCGACTAAAAACCACACGGTGTTCCTTCCTGCACGTTTGCGTCGGGGGCTACGGGAAACAGAGAATTCGTCCGCGGAAGATTACCAATCTAACTTAACCCCTCTTATTCTTAGGGAAGACCCTTCCAAACAATGGGACTGAAAAATGGGTTGATGATGATTTAATTATATGTTTTTTTAGTCGTCCCGACTTAAACCCGCAGTATCATTCCCTGGCCCTATATCCGACTGTGCGATGCCTGGAGTCCGTGTGGCAACTGAAGGCCTATTTCTAGGAGTGGATCGCTAAAGGGGATAATGTTATAATTGGGGACCGGCCCCGCGGGTTCAGGCAGGACAGCGGCGGCAGCGGGCAGGTGTCGCAACAAGTCCTTCATTCGGCGTAATGTATGTAGCAGAGAGACAGGTAATGTGTGCACATTATCAAAGTGAAGTGCAAGCGCTTGTCGGCACAAGGTCGCCGCTGCGCGCGCCCGGTGCCCGCCTGATCCCTGCCACCGGTGCTTCACGGGCAATAACTCCTTTACAATAATACTAGCTTCTGCCCGCGACTTCGTTCGCGTAGCGTGATGATATATAGCCTATAGCCTTCCTCAATAAATGGGCTATCTAACACTGAAAGAATTTTTCAAATCGGACCAGTAGTTCCTGAGATTAGCGCGTTCAAGTAAACAAACAAACAAACAAACTCTTCAGCTTTATATATTAGTAAGTATAGATTAAGCTAACAGAACATACTATCACACCTCTATTCTCCGAAGGGTTAGCAGACGCGTGCATACACAGTTCGCCGGTATGTTTAGGTCCCATGTAATAGGCAGCGAGCTTATTGCCATCAACCGAGGACAAATTCCAAACTACTAGCTGTTACTGGGAATTTCATAGAAAAACCCAATAACACTTTGCTCGACCTGAGATTCGAGCCCAGGCCCTCTAGCGTAGCAGTCGCGCTCAGGATCGGTAGGCTAATGAGGCAGTTATTTTTCGGTTAGTGTTAGTTAGTTATTATTAAGCTATAACGTAACATACCACCACACCTGTATTCCTCAGAGGGTTAGGCAGAGTCAATTCACTGGTATGTTAAGGACCTATTATGTATCTAATTGAGGACGAGCCTGTTAGCATTAACCGGGCACAATTCCAAAAGCAGCTACTGAGTACTCGATAACGCTTTGCTCGAACTGGGAATCAAACCCAGGACCTCTAATTAAGCAGTCGCGATTACGACAACTCGACTAATGAAGCAAATCAACATACGTAACATACCATCACGCCTGTATTCCCCTAAGGGTTAGGCAGAGGCGTACTAATGTACACCCACAGTTCACCGGTATGTTTAGGTCCCATGTAATAGGGGGCGAACCTATTGCCATTCATATCAGCCTATTGCCGTCCACTGCTGAACGTAGGCCTCTCCCAAAGAGCGCCAACCATCCCGGTCTTGGCAAGCCCGCATCCATCCGCTGCCAGCCACCTTCTTTAAATCGTCGGTCCATCGTGTCGCCATTGCCATTGAATGAAGCAAATCAATACAATAAAAAAAAAAGATTGATGTATGATGAGAACACAGTACGCTCAGCAAGCTCGAAACAAGTTCCCTATCAGAGCCGGGAGCAGGCCCTGGCTTTGTTGATGACGTCAGTATGGCGTGTCGGCGGGCGCAGGCTGCCGCATGCCGCATGCTGCGTGCTGCATGTGCCGGTGAGTTCACTCCGGGGAGTTTGACTCCACGACGTTGCTGAACGCATGTGACGTGAGTGGAGCTGGCCTTGGGCCAGCCACTGCGAGCGGATTTTCCGCATCACAAAACCAAAAGGATTATGTCTACTGACGGCGCGTTTTACTTTTTACATAATTATAAACTTTCCATATAATAAATTTATTGGTATTACGTGTGATCTGTCCTCGTGCAGCCGACTCGATAATAGACTTAACTAACTCATTAAAATACGGTTTTCGTATGTGCTACTTTCGCGTCGCATCGACATCATTGATCTTAGTCAAATGACTACCGAGCACATGGCCTCATAATGTCGTAATTCATAATTCCTAGTCCTAATCATCTCATAATTGTCGTGTGTTCCATGTGTCAGCATGAGCTACATATTACATTACATTAGCTTTCGTCAAAAGATTCCTTATTATCCAACTTCAGTTATCTTGGACTCTGTAAGAATCATCATCTGTAACCATTGGTAGAACGACGTAAAATTGCAGACTGCTTATTCTTGCTGAAAATGCTCAATAACAATATTGATAATGCAGAGTTATTGTCAAAATTTCATTTCAATGTGCCAAGTAAAGTACTTCATTGTACCTCATACATCTTCGAACTATAAACAAAAGAGTTATATTGTGCGCGTAAAAAGAAACTTCAATGATATAATATGCAGGCAATATGATTTGATCCATTCACAATTAGTGTGAACTCGGCCAGAAGGTGCTTAAGCCACAATTTTTTGCAGCAGCGGTAGGTTGTATTATTTTATTTAACATAACATAACATGCCATCACGCCTGTTTTCTCCGAAGGGTACACCCACAGTTCGCCGGTATGTTTAGGTCTCATGTAATAGGGGGCGAGCCTATTGCCATTAACCGGGCACAAATTCCTAACTCCCAGCTGCTACTGGGAATTTCATAGAAAAACCCAATAACACTGCTCACCTGGTAGTGAACCGAACCCAGTACCTCTAGCGTAGCAGTCGCGCTCAGAACAACTTAGCTAATGAGGCAGTTGTTTTTATTTTATTTAATATAACCTTCTACTATTCCAGTCCTATAATTGCGAACCAAGTATTTATTAAATGTTCCTTCTTATTTCAATTAAGGCGATTTGTGTTTTCTTTTTTGTTGTTTTCTGCTCACACCATAAATTATTATTATAATTTATAGGTAACACTGCCTATACGTGAGGATTTGTAATTGGCTTTCTGGTGACTATGGTTTTCTTCTTTTTGTCTACTGTTATACTCTTCCACGTACTAAATAAATAAAATAAAATACACTACACAGTACTTAACATTCGGTGTTGGTGTAAGTTTACCGTTAAAAATACCAATACTAAACAGTTGAGATTACGAGCCGGCTCATATATCAAATAAGTATAAGAATTTATGTATACCTAACGATAATTAATAGTATTACATAGATGTGTACACTGTTATGTAAAACGTGATTTAGACCTCGAGCAGTGCCGCATTTGACAAAATAATATCAAAACTTTATGATTGTAATAAGACTAGTCTGTGTCGTGTGACGCCGCGCGCGCCGCTGCTGCGCTGGCGGGATGGACTTGCCGGACGATGCCATCTGGAGCCTTTCCGTAGGAATCCTAAGATCGATAGCATTCTACGGGCGCAAGTGTATTATCATCCTGTCGGCCTATGATATGATCCATAGCGAGAACTCTTGGGGCTTACAACCTCCAACTGCGAGCAAGTCATGCTTGCAAATGAAGCGACGAAACAAGCATCCTGTCTCCCGAACCAAGCGCGACAGCAGTAAGTGTACACACACAGCCTGTCGTTGTCGTGAATGTTACGAATACCACGGCTATGACTATAGGTTAAGGCAAATTTTGCGTGGTTTTAGTGATTTATCAGTATATCCAACGATATGGCCACCCGCCAGGTGACAGGCATGAAGATTTTGCACATTCCAGAAATACGTTGGGTGGCTTCGATGCGGAGCGAGGCCCGACGTCGTACGTCTGCCATTAGAATGTACCAAGCCACTCACGTGCAATTACTATCGTGTTGATTGCAATAATCTTGAAACTAAAAAACAATCATGTGAAAATGAAGTGAGTGATTGTGAATATTAGGCAAGTAATAACCAGGGTTCGGGCGAGCGGCCCCGTGCGAGCTGCACGCGCCGCGTACACACACACGCCACGCACACGTGAGTGCTAATAGGAAATGGGGAGCCGGAATGGTGTATACAAATTAATAACTTTAGCACAAACTTCCTTTAAAAGTCATTTACTTTAAGGAAATAGTTATACAATGCTAGAAACACGCGCAATCAATAACAATATTTACGAGTACCGAGACGTGTCCTCGCGGTTATAGGTCCCCGCAATTATATCCATTCTCCCAATTCCTTGGCAGTTACTTAACATTATCAACAACTATATTACATACTAGCTTCCGCCCACGACTTCGTCCGCGTGGAATTTTACTTGGTCTTAGCGTGATGTTATATAGCCTATAGCCTTCCTCGATAAATGGGCTATCTAACACTGAAACAATTTTTCAAATTGGACCAGTAGTTCCTGAGATTAGCGCGTTCAAGTAAACAAACAGACTCTTCAGCTTTATATAGCTGTATAGATTATGGAAGATTTATTATGTTTTATTCAGTCAGATTATTATGACGATAAAGAACTATCATTTCACAAATTATCGTAATTTCTTGTTAAATGTTTACATATGCAGGTAAGTACACATTTCCGTGGAGCTGGGACCCGCGCACCGAGGCGGCGCAGCACGCGGCGGCGCCTCGCGAGGCAGCTCCACCAGCTGGGCAACAGATGGGCGCCCGCACGTGTGCTGTGTAGTGGCCCGTGCACTTGCTTACGCACTTGAGCATGGTGCTTGCTGTTTAGCATAATTAAAACAGCGTGACTATCAAGATTAGCACTGCTTATATGTAAGTATTATCTTAATCTTAGTTCAGGAAGAACTAGACTTCAGGAATCATTACAAAAGTATTTTGTCCAAGGTCATACGGATATTAAATAATTCCATCTAAATAAATATTATGTCAGTGGTCAGTCGGGTGAGTGTTGGACTCGTCTGCCAGGGACAGTGTCACCTACTGTAGCAGATTTCTATTATAATAATTATGCATGTGACAAGATGCTGCACGTTTGCGCAGTGCATAGTCTACCTAGCATTATCAAAATAACAATAGCTCAGTGCTATGTTGTGTTCCTAACAGTGAGTAAGGTCGCAAGGGGTCGCGAGGAAGCTTTGCGTTGGCAGTGGGAGGGACCGGTGGTGTTACAGCATCACACTTATTGTTTCCTATGCTGCCAGCCCAACTATTGCTCCTTAATCTTTAACTCACCCTCTCACAAAGATTGTGAAAAGATTTTACAGTACAGTGTGTTACAAGCGTCCATAGGCTACGGTAACCGCTACCATCAGGCGAGCCGTATGCTTGCTTGCCACCTTAGTGGTATAAAAAACACGAGTAAAGAAATGACCGTTTCTCACTTAATTTTTCAATTAACTCGCGCAGATTTTGACAATTGTTAGCTTACATTTGTCAGATTATGTAATTTCTAGATAGTCACACTAGACGAGGCGGCGCACAGCGCCCTCTGGTGGCAGTCAGAGCTGCACCAGGGTGTGTATGCGCGTGCTAGAGCTCAGCTATGATCGCTTGCAGGACGTGCTAGCAGCACGTGGGTGAGTGCACTCCTAGCTGTAGGTACAACAACATCGCTGATGCCGCGCTGCCGGCCGCTGCTGAGCGTAGTGCCTCGACAGAGCCCATCTCCAGCGCTACTTAGGCGCTACTCTGGAGCTCTCTGGGCGACCATGAATTGGTGCACTCAAAGTATTGGTAGACCTAAAGCTATGTAAATTACATGATTACGTGCCGGAGCGAGGCGGACGAATACATCGGGCAGCGAGTGACCTCCGCTGCGTTAGATAACGTGTTACAATATTCTCGCGAAAGGTTAAGGAAGCGTGGTCGACCATTGACTTACATAGACAACAATAATGTTGACGCAATCGCTGGATCGTTTCCAGGTGAATAGACAGTATTAGCTAATTGTATTAAATGTCACATTTTTTCATTCATTACATTAGCACTCATAATAAATTAAATAGGTCATAAAAATTAAGCCCTGGTGCATCAGTGGCGCGCGGTGACGTGTTGGACGCACGTGGCGTGCGATGCGCGCGGTGACGTCACGGCGCGCGGTGCCCGGTGCATCGTTGAGTGCGCTGCACACTTCCTGGTGTGACGCTCGTGTGCGGCGGACACGCGGCGCATCCGACACGCGCTGGCCCCGCGATCCGACACGCGCTGGCCCCGCGGGTCGTCAGCAGACGTCGAGCCGCGCCACGCACATCACTATTGCTAAGTATCGCACTACCGGTAGCGACAACAACCAGAAAAAAAGAACGAATTAGTCTATTCTGATTAACAACACAAGACATTACAATAAAAACTAATTATCATTTTAAGTAAATAATTACAATACATCATCTTATGTGGCATATAGAAAAGGCCTGGGTATCCTATTATTACATCAGTCATCACGCCTGTATACGAAGGGTGAGGCAGAGAGGCGTATTAATGTACACCCACCGTTCGCCGATATGTTTATGTCCCATGTAATAGGAGTGCATATTGCCGTTAACCTGGCACAAATCTCAAACTCCGAGCTCCTAACAATTTCATGGAAAAACCCAATACTTAACACTTTGCTCGACCTGCGCCGTATTTCTGAACCGGAATCGAACCCTGGACTCCTAGCAGTCGCGCTAACGACCACTAGAGTTAATTAGGCAGTTATTCCTAACCTACTTTCCCTCAAATGGTCATCACAGAATTCGTAATGAGCTAGTAAGTGCGCTCGTGGAGGAGCTACATAACTGAGTTCGTCGCTTATGGGTTATTGTTAATGATTATGACTATGAAAACAATCACAAATTAGATATGAAGAACTAAAAACTATTTCCAATTATACGGTAGATGATATTGTGGTGAGCGTTGGTGGACAGTGACTAGTGGTGAACTAATGCATTGAAAAGTCATCCAACGACCCATAAACACAAGAGCTCCATTTTTGAACTGCAATTGTGCGAGGTGTCTGGGGTGGAATTGCGCGGCGAAATACTATATAGCTAGGTGAGCGATATATTACTATGTGAAAACACATTCGAGGAACCACTTTAGTGATTTATTTGATGTTCAGATCCAACGCAGCATTCACTCAACCTTGATCGCGGGTATCATATTTAGTGTGATATTAGGTATGTGTGTAACACGGCGCTTGCGCAGGCGGCGGAGGCGGCGGCGTGGCGCAACGTGCGCGCACCTTACACTACATTGCACAGTCATCCACCCCAGCTCGTGGGAACATCGATCAGAGCCAATGTGACGCACCAATCAATAGTATTGTGCCGAGTCGGAGCCGGAGGCCACCGCCGCGGCACCGCGTCACTCCCAGCGGTTCCGGGAAAACCAACCAACAAACTGTCTCGCAGGAAAATTACCGAATAACGCAATCTGGTGGTTCCTTTCTCATTTTACAGTATGATACATTTTATGGTATTTCATTGCTACATAACACGAGGTCGAAAGAAAAAGTAAAAATGCATGTTTCCGTAATGTTGTGGTGACGGTAGCACACACAGACTCAAACCGACACATGTGCGCGCTCTCGTACGTCAGCTGGAGCAGCAGTGGGTGCGCCAGCGCGGGCAGGGCGGGCCGGGCCGGGGCCGGTGAGGGCGAGCCGGTCCGTGGCCACTAGCCACCACAACACTCAGCAGCGACCACTCACTGGAGGTTGCAACACATTAGCTACTTTATTATAATGTCATGGAAAAATCTACATAAGTATATTAAACATAATTAATTCATTTCACGTAGAATGTTCGACAGTTTCCTTGGCACCGCGTTAACTAATCTGAACGTTCAAACATTGACGGTGTTGTGTTGTTACCAACTTTTAAAACATCAGCATCGACTGCAATGCTATGTACATAATAATATGCCAATATAAGTATATTAAAGTTATTTTTGACTTGTGCCCAAAAATGTACAAATATATTTTATATATATCAATCAAATATCATTTATTTCAGACGCTGGATCCATAGGTACAATTTTAATATTCATATTATATATAAATTAGAATATAGTTAAATTAAGCTTAAATAATATAAACAAAGACATTAATTAATACATACATACATACCATCACGCCTGCATTCCCCAAAGGGTTAGGCAGAGGTGTACTAAGGTACACCCACAGTTCGCCGGTATGTTTAGGTCCCATGTAATAGGGGGCGAGCCTATTGCCATTAACCGGGCACAATTTCCAAACTCCGAGCTGCTACTGAGAATTTCATAGAAAAACCCAATAACACTTTGCTCGACCTGGGAATCGAACCCAGGACCTCTAGCGTAGCAGTCGCACTTGGGACCACTAGACTAACGAGGCAGTTAATTAATACAATTATATTATTATTATTGCATTATTACTACTTAATGCTTCATGAATCAATCATACGAAGAATTGGACAGCTAAAATTATCTGTAACAGCTCTTAGTAAATATTCTGCTTAGTAGCGAGGCAACCATTTTGCAATGGAGGTACATCACCAACCAGGTCCCCTTCTACCCTTCGAGAACACCATATACTCACTCTTTTTTACGTTATAACGTAGGCCGTGGCTCATGGAGCAATATTATTGTATAATTCGCTATTTTACATAGTCGCTAGCCACTTTTTACAAAATAGCTCTGTTATGTAAAATAGCGGAATGACGTTCACCAGTTTTGCATAATTGGTGACCTCCAACATTCGGAATGGAATGAACGTTTGCGTTCATCAATATAGCGGATTGATGTTTACTTGTCTTGTAAAACAGTTAAATGAAATGGTAGATTTTAGTTCCAAAATTCGGCGGGCATTGCCATAACAATGGCCTATGCTCGTCTAGTAAACTCAAATTTCTTCTCTATACAATTATGCACAATGGCTACATTTCAGTTCTGGCTTCGTTTGGTCACAGTTCTAACCTGACCTAACTAATTTAAATATATTTCAAAATTACCCCATCAAAACTAAATTTGATTGCAAAAATCCGTGAACTAAATGTCATAGGCTTTTTACACAAAACGCTCATCGTAACTGCAGATAAGTAATTCTACAAAACGTAAACGTATCGCAATGGCAATCCAGCTGGAAGCAATTCAGATATTTTACTTAACAGAGATTTTTTGTAAAGCAGCTAGCTGATATGTAAAATTTCAAATTATAAAATTCTACTACGACATATATTATATTAAATATATTATTTGAACGCTTGTTCTCGCCAAAATATATATTAATAATGTATTATTAAAAAATGAAGGTAAACTTTTTTTGTGTCATTAACACCTGCTAAATATTTTCTTTTAGTTAATAGATATTTTAACTACACTGATTCAATTCAATTTATAGTTCGATGGTCATAGAAAACACCGGTATTGCACGGAGATGTGTACGCATCAGTTCAGGTCACCGTCAGTATCAGTAAACTGACATACACATCAGACATGTGTTAACATAATGCGCATGTTAACGACACTGTTCGGCTTCTGAGATCTGAGTTCAGCAGAACAGTTCCAGACTATCCGTGGCAAAGCGTTGACAAGCTGACAAGTGGAGCATCCGGCGCAGTCTGACAACAACCACCTCACTCCTCACTCCTCACTCACCTCCAATTAGCTAATAGTCGCACGCTAGTTTGTTTGCAATTGCGGCCGAGCCGTGCACACGTAGCCAATGTAGCCATTGCTCTCAGCTAGCCTAGTGCAAGTGATTTTTATTTGTTCTGTTTAATTCACTACTTTTTCAGTGTACAGCTTGCTAACATGGTCGCTGGTGTTGGGTTCCGCTCGTGTTAATTAGAGAAGTCAGGCACTCATCGTCCTCCGGTCCTTGCCTCAGCTCTTATCTTTTTTAGCACGAAAACTCATGGATAGTCAGAAATCATGTATAGTCTGCCACGTGGGGGGCCGCAGGGTACGTAGTCGGACTCGTACCGACTAAAAACCGTACTTACCTTGCCTTGCACTATAGTCACGGCTCTATGGTCTATTGGGCCGTGACCGACAGAACGTCTGCCTCGCATCCTTCGCGGAGGTCGGGCGACGGTCTCCATTGTATGTCACCTAAGGAACACATGATCATGATTGAACTGTGGGTGCATAATTATGCGCCTGGCCCCTCGGGCTGAATTGTCAAATTATACATATGTAATTGTAGACAGTGGTCAAGCATGAGACGTGGGAGCATGCCGAAAGCGGCCAGTGGCGTGCCTCACTATAAGTGACCGCTGCGGAGGAGCGCTGTCGCTGTCGCAAGCGCAGGTCCTTCACCCGCTCATTGTGAGCGTCATCATACTGTGTCGATACCTCGACGATTTTTTGTTCCAATTACACTCATTTAATAAAATATATTTCGCAAGCGAACTAGCCGGCCGCCAGCGCCTGCACCGCGCAGCGGGTCAGCATTAGACACGCGGCACCCGTGACTCGCGACTCGCGACTCGCGACTCGTGGCCATGCTACCGATTCAATACTTTTCACTTCTTACAATGATAAAATCACAACAAAATGTAATAATCTATACTAATATATAAAGCTGAAGAGTTTGTTTGTTTGTTTGCTTGAACGCGCTAATCTCAGGAACTACTGGTCCAATTTTAAAATATCATCACGCTACGTGGACGAAGTCACGGGCAGAAGCTAGTCTTACATATAATAAGAATGTAAGTGAGCCGTGTCTGTACATTGCTTATATTTACAAAAACTAATTTGGGGGACTCAGAATCAGTAACACAATCATTTCTATTATTTTTGGAACTGTTGTCTGTCTTTTTGTCTGTCGGTTTGTCTGTGTGTTTGACCACGCATCAAATGATAACTACTGAATGGATTTGGAGGAAGTGGACAGGAATTCATAGCCTGTTTCTTGGATTAACATTTAGGCTATTTTTAATTCAAATCGGTTCTCTCTATCAAAAGTTATTAATATTTTAACCATTGAAAACGTTGAATTTGAAAAATAGCCATTGAAGTCAATTTCTTTTTCAAGAATATAAAAAAATTTGCTACGCGTTAATCTTTACTGATGCTGAAACAGTTATTTGAGATTTTTATCTATGTTGGTATGTCTGTTTATATTTCCCTGCTCCACATCAATACCATGTGAACAAATTTTTGCATTTTTTATAGGTCAGAAATAAGGTATTCAGAGGTCAATGGCGCTAAGTGTATTAAAAATATGGAAAAAAGATTTTTCGAGGTGGTTAGTTGAAACTTGGAGAGGACAACGTCTGTCAGGTCAGCTAGTAATAAATAATATATCAAATGTATAACAATAAATTGAATTCAAAATTCCTTGATTTGCAAAAATTAGGTAGGTAATTAGTGATGATGAAGGACATCATTTATAACTTTACAAATAGACCTTTATGACTGCTAAATCAAAATACGTTTATCTAATTATAACAGTAAGTACCTATGACTAATACGACTATGTAGGCCTATGCAATGTAAGTCTCACAAAGGCGACTCTCATTAAGTATTTTCAGATATATTTGCGCTTAAATTAAAAATATGGGCCGTTCTCTCGGGGGAAAGTGACACAATGTGTCACTTTCTTGGTGCCCTTGGTGAACAATCTACTATTAAGTAATTCTTTAAGCACAATAAACATACAGAGGCGGACTTAATGTATAAAGTATTTTCCACAAGTCGACCTCAGTGTGATGTAGAGACAGGAATGGAAGGTGCACTCATATAGCCTTTTTAAAACAGATGGTTTATTACTTGTATAATACAAATGCGACACTCTGACGTATCTAAGTGACTGCACGAGTTATCCTCATATTTAAAAAGTGTCTGCGAATGTTACGTAAGTGTTACGTGGAGCAAATGCGATGGCCTTATACAAGTCATCCACGTTCCGATCGAGGGCAGTGTCCGGGCCCGCGCCCGCGCCGCCCCTACCAGCGCGTGACACAACACTACGCGCTCACCGACACATCACTATAGCTACCTACATTATGACAAAATCGCGATCACAAACCAGATTATTGATCTGAGATGAACTGCGTACACAAAACGAGCGATGTTACGCAACACCGTGTCCAGTTAAGTAAGAGTCCTCTCACATAATGAAACTGCAAGCTGTGTGCGCACCACTTCCATCCGGAGGTACACAATATTTGCATGAGCTACAGATACTTGTTCTTGAACGTGGTGTATACCCTCTGGGCAAAGGTGTTTCCATAAGTTCAATGCTGAGATGAGGGTTTGAGGCAAGTAGGCCAGGTATTCCCACCAGTGACGTCATTGGCACCGGCGCTGCTGCAGCGGCGGAGTCGCGCCGCGCCGCTCGCGCATCTAACGAGATTATGTATTGGAGTCAAGACCACCGTGCGCCGCGCATGCGATCATGTTATCTCACAAATTAATGTTATTGTACATATTAATTAAACAATGCCCAGTATTACATCGGACACGCATACGCATAATAGGTATTCGCGCCACCCGAGCGCCAGAGCGTACGCCTCCTGTTTTTGTGGTGCGATAAATTGTGTGTGCTCATGGATCGTCTACCACGTGGGGAGGCAGTGCCAGGCGACGTGTGGTCCAACCTACTCAAACTAGAACCTACGAGAAGGCGCGCGTGTGGTGATGTACCTAACTCGATGCTCTCCTAAACAATATAAAATCCTGGATGAACCTACATAACTTAGAAATAAACTATTCCAAAACCATATTGATAACTTTCCATCCGCCTCAAAAAGCGCGATTAAATCTAAATTTTGCATTCCTAGATCAAAAGTTAGAAGTAGTTAGCAACTTTACCTTATTAGGCTTAAACATAGACACCCATATAAATTGTAAATCTCATATAAATAAAATAAAATTAAAATTAGGTATGTTTTCATATGCTCTCCGCGAAGTAAAAAATCAACAGATATCCAAACCGCACTCGTCACCTATTACGCCTATGCTTACGCTTGGCTTACGCTTGGCTTAGCTATGGTATTATCCTGTGGGGAAACAGCACAGAACCGCCATCACTTTTAACTCTTCAAAAGAAACTTATACGAATACTTGTACACATAGAAGATACTGATAGCTGTAAGCCGCACTTTATAGAACACAAAATATTAACGATACCTAGTCTATACATTTTAGAAATATGTAAGTTTGTTAGAAGTCACCAAAATTTCTATACAACACGAGAAGATAAAAACCAGAGACTAAGACATAAAAATAGATTAAACCTACCAAGCTCCCGTCTAAAAATGCACTCATCTAGTCCACATGTCATGTCGATAAAATATATAATAAGATACCCCCGCAAATAAAAAACTAAATTCAAGACAGTATATTTATAAAAAAAAAAAAACATCCTAATAACTAAATGTTACTACCATATAAATGAATACCTAAATGATAAATATATATGAAATATAATAAATGGAAATTTAAATAAATACTTATAATAATATACCTAATAATAACATAAACACAAATACATAAATAATATATAAACAAGCATGACATACATGTATAATAATAATATCTGGGACATTTAATTTATTTTCTTTTTACAAACTGATAATAATGATAATGACCATAATTACAATAATATATAATTAATAAAAATACAATAACATATAATAAAATAATATAATTATAATTACATAATAGAATATCATATATTACATAATATATCTAACTATAATAAATATCAATTTATCATAAGTAAAATATGAAAATGATTAAAAATATGTAAAACTTCCTCCTCTCTCCTGCATCTTGCCGTGCCGACAAGGCCCACACATATTTCTTATATTATACCATTGTAACATCTATTTAACTTGTGGAGTGCAATAAATGTATTGAGTATTGAGTAATAATTAAAACCTGCGATTAATTAATTAATTAAAACCTACCTTGAACTGCTCCATTGCAATTTATATACATTTAAAATTGCGTCTAAGTTGTCCTTCACTCAAAGGTGAGGTGACTGACTGACATAGTGATCTATCAACGCACAGCCCAAACCACTGGAGGGATCGGGCTGAAATTTGGCATGCAGGTAGATGTTATGACGTAGGCATCCGCTAAGAAAGGATTTTGATAAATTCTACCCCCCAAGGGGATAAAATAGGGGATTAAAGTTTGTATAAATCTTCTTAGATTTTCGACTGATTGAACTGAAATTAAATAGCTACAATCTTTAGCTACTATGATGAAGACGTTCGCTTAAGTAGGATTTTGTAAATTCAACCCCATGGGGATAAAATAAAGGATGATGGAGGATGTAAATGTATTAGTTTGAACTATCAGCACCTAATGGAACGAATAAATTAAGACGAACAAAATAACATTTATATTAGTATAAATAATCTAAACTAACATAAAGCTGAAGAGTTTGTTTGTTTGCTAGAACGCGCTAATCTCAGGAACTACTGGTCCGATTTGATAAAATCTTTCAGTGTTAGATAGCCCATTTATTGAGGAAGGCTATAAGATATATATCATAACGCTACGCGGACGAAGTCGCGGGCAGAAGCTAGTTAATATATAAAACTGAAGAGTTTGTTTGTTTGTTTGTTTGCTTGAACGCGCTAATCTAACGAACTTAGTTCGCTGTTGCACTGCGACATTTAGTAATTAACGGTAACATAATGACGCACGGATTTGGGTTATTGACTTATTATAAAATACAATGTAATGCTTTATTAAGTGTCATTACTATGGAGAGCCTCGAAATATAAACTTATTATATCCACCGTTGTGGGTTTCTTTTCCCATCTACACTTACCAACTATCAAGATATCACACAGGAACTACTGGTCCGATTAGAAAAATTCTTTCAGCGTTAGATACACGTGTTAGGTACACGTGTTCTGACACGTGGAAGAGCCATGCTTCGGCACGAATGGGCCGGCTCGACCGGAGTGATACCACGGCCTCACAGAAAACCGGCGTGAAACAACGCTTGCGTTGTGTTTCGCCGAGTGAGTTGAGGTTACCGGAGGCCCAAACCCTTTTAAAGCGGGCAACGCACTTGCGACTCCTCTGGTGTTGCGGGTGTCCATGGGCGTCGGTTATCGCTTACCATCAGGTGATCCGTTTGCTCGTTTGCCCCCCTATCCCATAAAAAAAAAAAGATAGCCCATTTATTGAGGAAGGCTATAGGCTATATAACATCACGCTAAGACTAAGTAACTATTCCACGCGGACGAAGTCGCGGGCGGAAGCTAGTTAAATATAGAAATCCTATTCAAAGTACTTTTGTAAACGCATAAAGGAAACAGTAAAAGGAAAAGTAAATTGAAATTGAAGTAAATAAGCTCTAGTGCTGCGTATCTTTAATGTTTCAGTTCTTGAGCGTTTCACGGGTAAAAAACGAAGTGGCCTTATAAACCCGTTCTAATATTAATTAGGTTAATGGAACCTTAAAAGTTGCCGGCGGCGTCCGCCAGAGGTCGTATGTATGAATACGAAATGCGTGCCAAATGTGTACCTATGTATGTATTAATATAATAAATGATTTATCCATAACATCAGCGCTTGTATCGTGTCACTGAGTTGCAATTAATTAACCGTAAAGTGAGAAAACTAAGCCAAGGCACGCTGCGGTGGAGTCGGGATCAGGGAGGGGGGGGGCTGGGGGGTGAAGGGGGAAGCGTCTCAGTGAAACTGTGACCAACTAAGACAATGGTACTAAACAGTCTCCGCTCGGTATTGTCTGTGACCAGTAACAATACTAGACATGGGTGAGTTCTTGACAACACTCGTCGTTTGTCTAACTTTGACGATTTTTCCTAATGGAAGTGTTAATCAAAGGTTTTCTGGATCCAGCAGAATATCAAACGTTAACAACACAATAACGTGTAGCTGTCGAGGTTTACTAGTTGTGAAACATTGGACATTTCTACTGGCCATGACCAAAGTCTAAATGTTTTACTTTAATTAGCCCAAGAAGTACTTTGAAAAGTCAAAAACTACTTGGTCGGCTCTTAAAAGAACCGGTAAACAACTCGTTTCAGAAATAAATCACGACTTTTTTTTCATAACGTGAATAATGCAGTTTTGTGTGTAAGATTAATTCATTATACATACAACAAATTAAAAAACCCGACTGCCTAAAAAGATCAAAATAGATGACCAATGTCATGCAGTCGGAGGCATCATCTTAAATTGAACTCTGCATGATTCGATTTACTTGTAGGGAACAGAACGTGCCGACACACCAGGATGCATGTAAACCGATTAAGTCTACCAATCGTAGGTCACAGGCACTCAGTAATTTGTCCACTTTATAACAACGTTAATTTCTTCGAAATATTGCACTGGCGACATTTACGTTGGGAAGGGACCTTCACCTGTGACCCACGCGGCGCCGCGCGCTGCTCCTTCCCCGCGGTTATGACGTCATCATGGGTGCCGCGACCTGCGACCCGTGACCTGTCACCTCCGCTCCCTGCGCTTGACGTGTTCATTACCAATTACATTCACATCACTAATTGTTGCGTCGTACCAACACATGATTTACGACGACTTATCATAAGACAGGTCGAAGTTACAAAGAGTCATATACACACAAAGTTTTTTTAATTAACAAGTGAGCGGTTGCGCCTTTATTGCAAAGGTAAATTTTTAACAAAATAGCCCAGACAAATATACATTACTAGCTTCCACCCGCGACTTCGTCCGCGTGGAATAGTTACTTAGTCTTAGCGTGATGATATATAGCCTATAGCCTTCCTCAATAAGTGGGCTATCTAACAATGAAAGATTTTTTCAAATCGGACCAGTATCAGCAGCAGCAGTAGCAGTTCAGACCAGAGATTAACGCGTTCAAGCAAACAAACAAACAAACAAACTCTTGAGCTTTATATATTAGTATAGATATAGATTGAAATTAAAACGAAGCTCAATGTACAGTGTGCGATGCAAAGAGTTGATGCGCCGGCCGCCGCTGTACTTGTGACCGCCTATACTGAATGGCGTGCCTAACAGTACTTACTACAACCAAGTAGGTATTACTCAAAAAACGACGGCATGATTGGCACAATGGCTGAGTGATCAGCTTGTGCGCGATGAATATTAGTTTAGCCTACCTACATGTCGTTGTTCCGCCGGAGGTCGGACTCGCGGCCGGACTTTACGCACAGATTTCCACCCGCACCCGCACCCGCAACGACTACGTGAACCTGGCAGCGCGACCTCCACCTTGTAGAGTTCACATCACACATGTACACTATGTACTTTGACTCACTGTATGTAACATCCGATTCAATGTTGTCACGTGCGTGTTACTTTTAAGGCTTGAAACTGTTTTCTTCGAGGATTCATAATATCATGTATGATCACACCAAGCAGGAGAGGCGAAGGTGAAACGTCAAGAGTTATAAATAAGTGCTAAGTAAATGGCAGTTTTATGTAACAGTAAATGGAATATGAAGCTCATTATGATCACGTAATTTTACAAGTGTTCGAGGTCGTCCCACTCTCCATATTTTATGGCCGCGCAATAATATTCAATGGTAGCTATCGTCAGGAACATGCTATCGACTGAACATCACCATGTTTTGCCCGACATTTATGGTCGCGAGTTGTAGTTCGTGAGCGCATTATTTTGTCCAACAAGCTCACTCATTTGCCCAGAGAGCAAAACCAAACTGACGTTCCTAATTATTTATTATTGAAGAGCTCAGTTGTTGTGTATAGAAACTCGACACGAAAGCTAACTCAGACACCTTCTTCCGCCCTCCACTAGAACGCACAAAAGAGGTTCCAATGTAATAAGATCTACTTATGATAGCTTCATCGAAGCTGGTGTGCGTGTCAAGCCGGACAACCATACTACGAGCAAGACGTCGGGTTTGTTCGGGCTTGGCTCTACGTTAGATCGACTATTATGAGGTAGTGGAACGTAGCCAACCATTGTGAGCTCGTCAATCTTGCCAGCCATTTAAATACATGAAGTGTTTTATGTGGTTTATATGTATACATCGTGTAACTGAATAAGCGCAACACCTCAAACACGTCAATAAGAATATCGAGTTAATAGTTATAATAATAACGAAACCTTAAAGTCATTTTGAGACACGTTACCATTTTGTTTTTTTCAAGTAATTATACCAACTAAACGCAGGATACGTGGCTGGTACTACCTACAGTCGTACCTAAAACGACTACGATAACGGCACACACACGCACACTATTACAATATTATGTGCAAGTAGGTTTTAGTTTTCTATAACTAGAACCACTGTTGGATCATATTGGGCCATAGTTTCAGTAATTGTAATTATCTTTTCGGGAGAACTTAACAGTTAACACATATGAAAAACCACTGTAATCGATTCAGTAGTCACAAACTACTTTCAGGTGTAGCACTTATTCTGTTACAGGTTGTATAATATGTACCTAATATAGTAACTTGTATATCAGACGGCGTGTGACGTCACGTGCACGGTGTGTCACCCCACCGCTTACCTCCTATCTCTGCTATCGCATACACACTGTGACATGAACCATTGAATTTATGTAATAATTATGCTGTACATCATTTATTCCATAATTATTAACATAACATACCTTCACACTTGTACTCTGCAAGGGGTTGTGTGGAGGAGGTTGTTGTGTACATCCACATTTCGCTGGTATGTTTAGATCCCATATAATAGAGGGTGAGACTTTTGTCATTTACCGGGCACAGGTCGAGATTCTGACCAGTTACTTTTGAAAATTTGATTACGGATTATTCCTTTTTACGTCGTAAAGAGAGTTTCGCAATATCTCATTAGCAGTAACTGCTACTTTTCTTGTAAGTAAATAAAAAATATGTAAATGATAGTAGATAATAGTAAAGCATTCACGTAGTAATCATCTGCGTAATGGATAGATCGGGCGCCGTGCTATATTTACGGTGGAAAGGTGCAACATTCAACATTTTTGTACATTATGTTTTTGATGGTATTAAACTTTTATCACTCGCTATCTGATGGTCATCAATTCACGCATTGGTACGCAGGTTAGGTTTAGGGAACAAATAACTAACGAGAGCATTAACAAAACTGATATATTTCCGTCCAAACCTGCCCTGTGCAGTGAGTGGAGTGGTGTGCAAGTTGGATACGCTTTGCTGTTTTATTGGACTCTTAAGTTGTCCAGCCTAGTACCTGAATCCCAATAAAAGAACAGATCGGTCCTCTCAATGTTGTGCTTGCTGAATCCTCAGCACCAACTGGCTTGGCACACACAATACAGGAGGAAATTTCAAAGTACAAGTGATATTCTCGTCGTCAGCGTGTCTAGTCTGTCAACTCCTATTAACTAAGCCAGCGCAGCGAGGTGGAATTTAATTCAATCGTGATATGGTTAATGGGTTGATAGTGGTTAGATGATGGTGCCAAATTTCAAGTGGAGTGTCTTGCTAGTGATTGTTCCTCCATGTTCAATGGATGGAATCAAAATGGAACAGGTGTTGAGAGTTCATAAGCAAATTTTTGGAGGGTTCGATTCCAAATTATACGTATCAAGTTTAATATTTGGCTATAGGTACGCAAAAGCTCTATCGTTCGGAACGGGAAAACCACGAGCTGCCACGGAAAACTTACAGCGTCGTCCGGTGAGAGGCTGCGGCGGAGGAGGAGGCGGCGCGCGGGGGGAGGCGCGGCGGCAGGCGCGGCGCCGGCGCCGGCCGCTGCAGCACTCGGTCGCGCGCGCCCGCTCTGATCGCTCGTGTCCACGCAGCTCCCGCGCCAGCAGTGCAGCTCCCGTGAGTGTCCAGCGCCGCCGCTCGCCGCCCGCCGCCGCTCGGTAACGTACCCGCACACACACAAACACATACACTCTGCACAGCACGCGCGCTTGCATAAGCGCGATGTTTCCGCCTAACGTTATGAAATTGAAAGTGAACCGCTTGCCGGCACACTCGCGCCGCGCGCCGGGGGTTGCGGCCCGGACTCTGTGGCGAATTCCTCGCTCAACCAAATGTAGTGCAATTCAAGTCCGTTGCCACACTGCGCCGGCGCAACCTCGCCGCCCGACATTGGGCGCGTTTCGACACCAAGTATCGATCTATAGCACGATTAAAACCGATTTCGATAACATTGAGCCAAACCACTATTGCTGGCCACTTTGTCGCTTATTTAATTTGTTGTAGTTATTAGAAACACGACCGTGATGATTGCATCGTTCGAGTGCACCAAGTGTGGTGTACCGCGCAGGGCGCAGTGCCAGCTGTGTATTTGGTTTAAGTACTGATATAATAGTGTTAGTAAGGGATCAGTGTGTCGTCTTCGGCGGATGTAAACAAACATAGCGTATGCGTCCTGCGGTGACGTCACACGCGTGGCGGTGGTCGCCGAGCTCGTGGCGGCTGCTTCACCACGCGGTGACAGATTTTGTAGTAAGTAGGTACCTACACAAGTGGGTCGCGCGGCTCATTATGTAACGGACGGTCTGGCCACCAAATGATTTCATGTCATCTTATCTAACACTTTATGTATTATAGGTAGTTGGAATAAGAAAAAGTGTGTTCCAATTAGGAGGAAAGTTGTCTGAGCGGCACGGTCAAGGTCGCCGGGTGACCCCGCTTCACCCCTCCCCCCGACCCCAGCACGACCTCCGTACCCCACAGAGACCTTCAACTGTGAAATTATATAGCGAGAAAAGTTATTTAGCCAATCGAATAAAAATTGCTTGTCACCGTAAAATCCAATTACCGGTTTAACAACACTCCACGCCTTGTTTATACGGAGCACGCCACAGTAGCGCACCCGTCGCGGTTCTCACAGTACTCTCATCTATCTCTATGATCTAAATTTTGTTTATTTTGATTTTGACGTCATATTTACAGTTCTGTATCTAGCTACTGTATCGTCGAGGTGTTCAGGAACAGTTGTCTGAATCAGTCTAAGATTTCGTTAAACATTTGAGGTTTTAGAGCGCATCACATGCACCACCTCCTATCCTATGCACCTATTTAACTGTCTGGCTTGTGGCAGCAGTCACATGGTATCGGTAGTGTGTGACGGTCACTTTATTCTTCCACTGCACTCTTTCTCTTCGTATCACGAAGTTCGCGATGCGGACTTGATTCCATTTTGGATATTAGTTAGTTACAGGCAATGCTACATGTTACACTCATTCTCACGTATGTAAGCTGCTCCAAAATATTTGCAAAACAAAAAGTAGAGCACTATTTATTAAGATTTTTCCAACCAACAACCTACTAAATATTTCTTCCATTTATCTCGTATAACAGAAGCATAGCCCTATCCAAAGCACTTAATAATTTATTAGTCCTTAGTTGTAAAATTTTGCCTTTTAACTGACTCTTGATAATAGGGAAGAGTCCAAAACTACAAAGCGCACGGTCCGAGCTGTTGGAAGCGAGTTCCAAGTGTGTGCTCTAACTGGCTCAAAAGCTCAAAGTTGACTCAAAAGCTAAAAACGACCCATGTGCATTGTCGTGATACAAATGCCAAGTGCTCACACAGTATTTTGGTCGTAATTCTTTTAGATAGAACTTCTTGTTTAACCTGTAGAAGTGACAGCCTTCTGTGAATCCCAGAATTTCCCTCTCTACAAATCCTCTTTTAGAAAACACAAATTTATTGTAAGACTTATGGAGCAGCCTACGTTGTTTCGCTTTGATAGCTCGTGTGAGCATACATTAGGTATTAAAAAGTTAGAGGGAGAGTCGCCGATGTGTTGCCGCACGGTCGGGTGACATTTGTACTCCATTGACGTCAGCAGCTTGTGGTCGCGCGGCCACTGATCAGTACCTACACGTCGCGTCGCGCATTACAATCTCGTGCTAAACAGAAGATTTACATTCATTTCGCTTTCGTCTTTACTGCATTACGTCAAGACAACTCTATTAGTAGCGGAGACAATGAAAAGCAAACTTACTTATGTGGTTATATGTAGCATACCGTGAACTCATCAATGTGGCGAGTGTGGCTCGTGCCGACCCGCCGCAGCCACAGTGACCGGCCGTGTATGCGACAAACATAATTATAAACAATTCAATTTTATGTTTCCTCTCATTAAGAGAAGATATGTTTGCCGTAATAAAGACATCAACGCACACGAGATACTACCGATAAAATCACAAAACTACGATGATATCAATGATGATCATTCAAATATATAGGTCGGTAGGCGCAGAATTCATTCAATTTTTTACTGCAGTTGTCATGTAACCTAGATTGCATTTAGTCTGTAATCACCTATTGAAACAAGAAAGAAATAGACAGCCTACCTATACCTGCCTATGTTTATAAATTGCAGTGTGCTTATATGACTGATGCAAGTGTAATCGTGTATGTATAGGAGTAATTATTAGATAACGCAGTTAGCAAGGTGGTGGCGCTAACACGCTGGTAAACAATGTCACGTCGCACGGCGGAGGGCCGACAGATGAGATCACCAGGAGTTTAGAACATATTTTGAGCTCGACACTTTTGACTAGCAACGACATCTGTCAGAGCATGGAATCATCAGTGTGAACAAAATGATGTGCCCCTCCGCAGCGCGCTGCACTGCGCCGCCGCGCGCCAATAAGTTGCTCGAGTCCCTGGACTAGTTCAGATGGGGTCAACATTAAATGTTGTCATTTCACCGCAAGTCGGTTTTCATTGCCACTTATTACTGGACAATTAAATTAACGAAGTGTAAACGAGAACAAGGATATCAAGCGCTGCACAAATTCATCGCAAATTTTCGTGACATTTGGTTCAGCTGAAGGTTGCACGGAACAGAACAGGCTGGCCAGCATTCACCCGCCGACGAACCGCAGCAGCAACCCACTCGCAACATATGTAGCAACAAAACAGCGCTACACATGTGCAGGATGCACTCTCCTTTACATGACACTCCCTTACTTAACAAAACCATCACCTATTGTGACCTCGTGCACTCACAAGTTTACACGTCAACGCCATTAGTGCATTACCATAGATCGGTATTGTACACAAGCCTAGTACAGTAGCACATATATACCTACAACACATTGAGTATTTGAGACAAACTCTTGGAAAAAGGTCGCGAGATTTCTTCTTCTCTGCATTGACTAATTATGATTGAAGAATTAAGATGTCGCATGTGGACCACAACATGCGGCTGCCTCATACATGTCGTCCATGCTCGACGTGAGCCGCAAGTTAGCTAACATTTTAAACTATTAGTTAAAAACTAAAGAACTAGTATCAATACCAATTGTCCAATAAAATTATGTGACTGTGTGTAAAGATATGTGAGCGCTATCACGCTCCAGCGCGCCACGGCGCGGCGGCGCGAGCGTTGGCGTCGCGCGCACGCTGGCTGCCACCGACAGAACAACATTATGTCACCGAAACTTTGATTGTTGTATAATGTATAATAATTTAGATCATTGTCAAGCGTCGACCTAAATGTAACTGACATAAACCAACAATGTGTGCAAGTTGCGCAAGATTAACTGCGTGCGCGCAAGCCTCGCGCCACGCCAAGCGCGCCAAGTTGATGCTATATATGTCTGAAATAAACTACACAACAGATGGCTCCCGGAAATACTCATATATACGCAAACATCGCCGACATAACATCACTAAAACCAAACTCGCTGTTCGCACCACAGCGATTGCGTCTGAAGGCTGTGTGGAACTCGGTGACCTTGTCTTTGTTCGCGAATATATAAATGTATATGATATAATACTTGTGAGTGAGTACCGTTATCAGTGGCGTGCATGTGTGCACCCAATCGTGTCCACAGATACACTCACACACGCATACACAGCGATGAGATGTAGTGACCTTGACTTGAGACGTCCGCGGCGGCCACCGCGCGCGCACACACAGAAGCACCAGTATGTGTGATGCCTATTTACTCATTAAAATTTTCCGCCAGTAAGATAGCAGATAAGTAAAATGATAACGGGCAGAAATTTATATAAATAAAACATCTTTAAAATACATGCACTGTGTGTCTGTTTGTATGAGGATGTTCACAGAGACAGTGGTGTGTGGTGTGGCTCTTCTGTTCCATTTTGCTACTTGCTGCCGAGTGTCGCCGTGCGCTACCGCCATGTGTGTGCGCGGGCGCGCGGCGCGTGCGCTCGCCTCGCGTGTCGCGCTACCTTGAACTTGCTCATCTTGCGCTATTGTTGTGTACCTGTGTGCGATACCTGCGCCCGCGCCGTCTGGTAGTGCTGCACCACACTAGTGCCGCTTACTTGCGTACTTTACACCAGCACATATGGCGTATACATATGTGCAACTATAACAACTATAATAATTATGTTCTTAGCAAAACATCGGTCGCGGTGCCAAAAACACAAACAAACAGTTTCTCAAAACAAGTCGCATGGACGGTGTCGCAACTTTGTTGGTCAACGAGAGCAGATCGATCAATCGCGAACGTCCGAGGGTGACGGGGACGTATGTACCTACACGTGTGGAGTGACCGTGCAGTGTGCGGAGCACTGGATGTGTCGCGCTCGGTGACGCAACACGGCCACGCGGCGCTCGTGTTGCGCAACGCGTCGTGGGAACATGCCGAAATACGATGTGCCAGTAAACAACTGCTTGTACTTTGTGCCATCATTAGCGAGCGTCACTGTTACACGAGGATTACACAAGTCCACGCCAAAGCTAGACTGGACTCTGGACACAAAAGTGCAGACGTGAAAGTGACGAGCAGTTAGTTGAATGCGCAATGTGAACACCAAGCGAGTAGACCGCCTAACACAAATAACTGATGATAACTTGCCTAAAGAGCAAATTGGAGCCAAGTGTGTTGATTACCAGCCGTAGATCACCGGGGTATCTATAAGTGGAAAAGGAAACCCAACAATTGCACACTAGGTACAACAATTAAGTTTCCTGATAAAGATGAATGCAGCCAGCTACTGCCTGCTCCAAAAACATCACAACAATCAGAGCTTTCGTGTCGGACCCACGACCTACCCTAACGTAATGGTATGAGGCACGGCCCGTGCGACGCAGAGTACTGCAGTACCCAGCAGCGCCAGCAGCGCATACACATCAGCCGTTATATATATACAAATAGACGGAATGTAATCAATACTCCGCTCTCAATGCGAGCACACGCGTGATATTATTGATGAGCGTGGGCGGGCCCGTGCACCGCGTCTAGTATCGTCTCTGGCAGGTCACGTTACGTAACGCGTTTGCTGTTACGTCATCACTTTCGTTTGGTAGCGCACACTGGCACACGCGCACCGCGGCGCATTACAAATATATTAGTTGGAGCAGGTCAGGGCGCGGCCCGCGTGCATCCCGGGCGTCCCGGGCCGGGCGGGGCAGGACGGGGCAGGGCGGGGCTGATAGCGATGTGTCACTGCGTGCGTCATCAGCATCACGCGTTCAGTTTGTTTAATTTTAACTTTGCTACTTAACATGCATACAATATAAAAGATAGATTTTATACAGCGAGGCGCTAACTGGACGCGCACACACTGTCACGACGAACGCATACATACCCACAGCTACAGTGTCTAAGTACAAAGTGTACTAACACTATGCTCAGTGTATCGGTGCAATAATGTTTAATTCTACGTCCAACATAACTGTGTGTACAAACACTGCTTCCTCGCGATTACTATGTAACTGCTCAAGTCTGCGACACTCACCATGCAAATGAACGTTTCCTGTCGCGCTCCGAAACTACCCACTGAGCTCTTGATGCTAATAAGACGGTTCCAAATAGTTAAGTGATGAACGAATTCATAGTATCGATCCAGTCTAAAGGCAAATTCAAACACTTTTTATCGGAAATATTTGTTATTTATCAATCGAATAAAATATAAAAAAGTATATACTTAATGTAATGATCATCTCAAAGTTGTCAACACACAGTAATTATGAGGAGTGTTCCCCTCAGAACGTCTATAACATATGCGCTTCAACGTCTGTAACAGTACATCGTACCGTACCGAGTACGTCGCGCGTCGGTGGGAGCACCGCGCTGTGCTGCATTCAGTTTCAGTCATTAGCGCCGCATGCATGTGCATGTGCATGTGTATGTGCATGTGCATGTGCATGTGCACGGCTGCCACGCGGCGTGGAGCAACTCGGCCGAGCATCACACTGCTCTACTCATTGCAGTCATCAGTTCACGTGTTTAGGCCGGAAATCCTCCGCATTAGCAACAATAGGACTGAGACGTGACATCAGCGACACGATGACATGTTGTAAGGAACAACAATAGCCTAAGAGACTAAGCGCGTGCGCCGCCCATCACCCGGTGACATTGAGTTCAGTCAGCTGACCGATAAAGCATAACGACCCGTCCCCCGCCCCGTCCCGCGCCGTGCTCTCCACCGGATCTCATCACAAATTGCGAAACTAGAAGCAATTACATTTAAAATACCTCCGAACTTGTACTTAGTTCTTGGTAGTTGTTCCGGTTTCAGTGTCCGGACGAGGCAAAAAAAAAAGTGTGTTATATCACAGCGCGCGGCGGCGGCTGCCCGCCGGCGCACTGTTGTTTTGTTCCCTGTTATTCAATCAGTGCACTCATAAAACTACTTTTAAATGTGTAACTAAATGCAGTCGCAATCCATCCGAAACTTTTATTGTTAACAAATACGGCAATAATCAAACGTCTTCGCGACACAGATTACTTATAATTAATGTGCCACATATACGTTGCAGATATTGAATTTCGCAACTTAAAGTTCATAGCAGCTAGTGAGCATTTCAGTTACTTAATAATGACCTCATCGTAGTTCCCGACCAGTAAGTTACGCAACAGCTGTGGACCCGGCATTCTCCTCGATTGGTAGACCCCTACTAGGACAAGTTTCTCCCAGTCTCTTCTGCAACTCTTATCTTAAAAAGTTAGAGTAATATCAGTAACTCCCTGTGAGTTGTGCAACTGTATGTGTGTGCAGTGTGGTGTGCGCGTGCGCGTGCGCCACTTTCGCTGGCGGAAGGAGGTCGCGCGCTCCGGCCACGCAGCGAAAGGAAACGCACACACCCACCACTCTGCACGTACCTACATAGTCACACACACACAGACATCTCGACGATGATTACGTATTAATAGCCACATAATAAGTGTGCATTGCGAATGATACATAATAGCCAAGTATGCACGTGTCGGGAACCGGCTGACAGTGGCCCACGTGCACTCGGGTAGCATTCACTCCCATGTTGTGTGCTGTAGTTCCACCGTGCATCGCGCCATCACTCGGCTCGTCTCGCCTGAACCTTTTCATTTAATTTCCACATGGGTAGGTACTATCAGAGTACAGTTTACTGACCAAACCAAAATTAACACAACCATAAAACTAGCTTTATGAGTTGCTAAAGTTATATTACAAAACGTCTCGCTAACGATATACATAGCGGCGTTGTGCAATAATGAAGACTGATATAAACCGGCGACGCTCGCTGGCCACGTGCTGACGTCATGGAGTTACAAAGTAAACAAGTAGATAGAAACATAATGTAACTCGAAACAACAAAATTTGTACTAAGAAACCATTAATTAGAAACGCACAACAGATCACACCTAAGAATATCAGCTATTAACGCTTTGTGAGCTAAATGAGCAAACCAAACATGAGCTGCTCTTCCGTATGTAAGTTCCCCTTGGACGTCCTTTTCTCCTGATTTCAAAGAATAATGTTCTGTGTCTATATTTCTGTAAATGTACCTAATGTACACCTCTCATTAGTATATACATAAAAAACATGCCTTCTACTATTGATCTCAAGATTCTTATATGCATTTGCTGTTGGTGTACTCAGTAAATAAATAAATATAATGCCGCCGCCCGGCGTCGGTCGCGTGCACCGCGCGGTGTGAGGCAACAGATGTTTCCTTGGATAACAAAATACACTCATTACTGCGTTAGTTAATTAATTCTGTCAGGACAGGATTATTATTCTTGTAGATAACATATTGCGGAGCAAATTATAATTAATGATGATTTATATATGTAGTTACAAACATTTTATTCGTTAGTTAGTCCTAAGTAATATATGTAGGTACTAGTAAGTTGGTTGTGGTGAGTGTCGCTACACTACAGTATGATGTCGCCTGGTGTCGGTCGCGTTGTGTTGCGCCACGTGCCCTTCGACCTCTCAGCTCTGTGAGGACACGTCGTAGAAACCGTAACGTCGAGCTGAACGGTGCGCTTGCGCAACGCGGCCAGCGAGTGCGCGACCCTCGCGACCCCCGGCCTCGTGTTGCGACAAGCTATAAACGAATATCAATCTCTAGTAAGTAACCAACTGGTTTTACTTAGAGCAGTGGTTAGTACGAGGGGCGCTATGTAATGCGAGGGCAAGGGGTCGGTGTGCGCGACCCTCGCCGGCCCGGTGAGGGCGGGCGCCGCGGGCACGCGCCCCGCCGCCGCCGGACGTCAATGTCCCGCGCCTAATACCGCACACAACCTCTACAGTAGATCTGATCTGAATAATGCGCTCGCGCAAATACCACCCCACTTGGAAATACTGAAGCTTTTTAGTGGACTACCACTCGTAAAGGTACATTTCGTTTCACTGTAACTATTAGTTTCAAATCAAATCAAATCAAATTATTTATTTGCCTGAAATATGGTAGTTACATAAGATGTTAAGGTAAGTAATAGCACAAGACATATTTCACCCTCATTGTGGGCATGCAAAAATTATAGCTAATTTACATCAAATAATATGAATAAAATTACAATTATTGAAACTATTTAAATTACCTACACTTTGGAATATTACAATTATTATAATCATTATTAAATTTATTTGAATTACAGTGATTAAAATTACTTAAATCATTGAAACAATAATATGGGCTAACGGGGAATAAAAGGAAGAGAGTATCTTAGTGGGCACCAAATCGGCATGTGCTTTTATTCAAAAAATCTTTAAGAGTATAGAAACTCTCCTGGATTAACCATTTTCGCAAGGCACAACAGAACCTTTTATAAGGCAGGTCAGTCATTCCTTTGGGCAAAGAGTTATATATTAAAGGTGCCATATAGGCACAGTTAGTTCTAAACAGTTCAAGCTTAGGCACAGGCATTTTTAAGGGTAGGTGGTTAGTTTTACGTTTAAATGTATTGTCATTGGCTGTGAAAAGATGGCTGTGGTATTTAACAAATTTAGCTACTTCATAGATATATATGCTGGGAACAGTTAGTAGGTTCTTAGATTTAAAGATCGGTTTACATGATTCCGACCAGTCCATGCCGTACAGTGCCCGAATGCATTTTTTCTGTGCTATGAACACCCTCGTGATGTCGCAAGAATTTCCCCAGACCACTATGCCGTACCGTATAATGGAGCATATGTAAGCATGATATACCATGATAGAGGTATGCCTGCTCGTCACGTCTTTTAGCTTTCTAAGTGCAAAAACAAACTTGTTTATTTTTTTGCATAAACTATTAATGTGTTCTTTCCATGAAAGATGTGTATCGAGGATAATGCCTAGAAATTTTGCGCTTTTTATCTGTTGTATAAGTGAATTATTATAACTAATTTTTAATTCGATTTCTTTACTCTTATATGTTTTGAAGTTAATTAGTTTAGTTTTTTCTATATTTATTTTTAATTTGTTTATGTCTAACCATTTAATAACATCTTCTAATGTTTTATATATTTCCGTCTCATATGTATCTATATTTTTACAGTCCATAATGATAGTCGTATCGTCTGCGAACAAGACACAATCATGTGTGAGTGCACTTGGAAGGTCATTAACGTAAATGAGAAATAACAGGGGCCCTAAGATGCTACCCTGTGGTACCCCAGAACCATTGATCCTTTGTTTGGAATCAAACTTAACTACTTTATTAGTTCCAGTATCAAATTTTGTAATCCTAGCGAATTGTTTCCGGTTTTGCAAATAGGACTGAAACCATAACAAAGAAGATCCCCTTATTCCACATTTGTCAAGTTTCGACATGAGCCTCGAATGATCAACGAAATCGAATGCTTTACTGAGGTCTAATAGTAGAGCTGATGTTGGGATTTTCTGGTTGATGTTATTAATAATGCTGTTTATTAAGGTGAAGGTAGCTAATTGCGTTGACCGATATTTCCTGAAACCAAATTGTTCCGGTGCCAAAATATCATATTTATCTAGGAAATTTACCATTCTTTTGAGCATAATTTTTTCAAAGATCTTAGATAGGACCGGAGTTAAAGCAATAGGCCTATAATTATTTTTGTCTGATTTGGACCCTTTCTTATGGAGTGGCTTTATTATCGACAGCTTAAGTTTGTCTGGAAAACATCCTTGTTCAAGAGATAGATTTATAATGTGAGCCAAAGGTTCCGATATAAACAGAGCAATACGCTTTAATAAGTCTGAATTAATTTCGTCATACCCTGCAGACTTCGAATTTTTTAATGACATTATTGTGTGTTTGACTTGTGGTTTCTTGTAAAGAGCTCGGTGTCTCATCAGTTGCCGGTGTTGTTCGATGTAAAGCTAGTCGAAGTCGAGAAGCTAGAAGCATCCTCTTCACTGTACAGTAGTACTTGAATCTTACACATAGCTAGGTCTCCCTGTTGACCCCTCCACTGCTCCTGTCTTACGTTGTTAGCAATGAACCTTCTGTAAGTAGCAGCTACTGTAATACTTATAACTGTTGGCGCGGGTGCGCGGGCGCAGGTCAAGGTCTCACGGTCGCTACCACACAATTATCTGCGCTTTCCAACTCAACATAGATCTATGGAGCACTTGATTGTTTTAACTTTTTGTTGTCCTAACTAAATAAATTTGTTCACGGTGACATCATGTTCACGTGTTCTTGTTACAATGTTAGGCGCATGGCGAGTCTTTCATGCAGTTTACTTACAAACTCTTTGTTATATCTATCACAAGTGCGCATTTTTCCAATTTCGCGATAGCTCAACATGTGGCTATTCAGTCTCATATTTGGAACGATTACAAACAAATGCCTGCTACGATACTACGCGTTGATGTCTTTTATATGACAAATTACGATAGTGATACATGGTTTCGTAGCTAAGAAGTGGCCGCAGTAGCCTAATGGCTACGGCGTCAGATTTGCGATCATGTGGGTACTGGTTCGAAACACCGGTAGCACTACCGACGCGAACCCACTCGTAACACAAGCATATAGCTTGTCAAAAGTGGTTAAAACAAGAATAGGTACTAGTAATGTGCGACCAACTTTTATTTAATGAAAATTTCTTCTATTGTGTCGCCATGATATTTCAACAAAATTTGATGGTCGTGTATGAGATATGAGTATGGTATAATGTCTCCGCGTATTGTATAATGTGCAAGTAGGTCACGATGTGCCTCGCAGTGACGTGACAGTGTGCGAGCGATAGTGCCGAACGACCAGTATGCATAACATAGTCACAAATAGATTAAAATTATAAATATTTTTATTCTAATCTTGTTACGTGAATTTTATGTTCATTGGTGGAGTGGTCGTAATCTGTTATGATAGATTTCTTGAGTTCGATTTCCAAGTCGAGCTAAGTGTTATTGGTCAAGATATAAAACGTTTTAAACCTCGTCTTAAGTTGTTTTGTCACGTGATAGTTTGTGACAGCAGAGAAACATTTATCACAGGTCTATAAGACGTTTTATAATATTGTGAATTTATTTTTTATTCAAATTTTACTGAAAGAAAAGCAGATTTCTAACCGTCGTCGTCCCTCCAGATAAAATATTTAAATAATTGTTCGAATGATCACTGTGAAATGATAAGTTGTGGTTTTCAATAATAACTTTAACTTCCTGCCTGCGAGACGAATTTTTCCTTCACTAAAATAACAATAACTTTAAAAACTGGTTATCGTACGATCTTAACTAATTTCGTACATAAAATTAAGTTGAGTCAAAGTTCAGGAGCGTGATAGTCGACTGTTCCACTTTCAAGTGCGGCGTACGCACGCGCACTCGATTATTTAAAGTCGACAGCGTGTTGCTGACAAATGGCTGCCTTTAGTAATAACATTAAACAGTGCAGTTTCTTGTGAAGGTAAAATTTGCCAAAATCCTCGTTAAGTGTTGTATTGTGGCGTGTGTGACTGGCGGTAGTTCACCGCACCGAGCAATGGGAGCAGTTCTTGCGCTACGCGCACAATGCGCATGCGCATGTTTGTAATGCTCACGTTTTTGCCAACGGTGTGGCTGAAGTGTGGGAACCTGGCTAGCAGTGTGGTAGCACCCGGGTCGAGTTGCACGACAAATTAACTATTTCAATGTTCTTTAAATTTAAATGAAAGAAATTAAATCATAACAAACCAATAAGCAAATAACCAAATGTTAGCTGAAGTTGAACATTGAGCAATCAAATCCGTGGGAAGTTACATCGCCATCGCTGGCGTCTGGCTGGTCTGGTGTTGCGCCAGCAGGCAGGAGCCACTCTAGTGACGTGTGCTTGAGCTTCGGCGCATGCGCACTCGACGGGCGTTGCCAATGCTAACGAGTGCAACTTTTACCGGCGACCTCGCCGCGCCGCTCACTGCACCCATAAACGATCATTTTTGGAAATATCTCTTTTTAATGTCACGCACTATAAATGTTGTCACGTTTGGTAACGTGTTATGTACCTACACAGACAGCTCACATGCAGTGACGCGCGTGCCGGTTGCCCTCGCACGGTGAATGGGCTTTATTTGAAAGACCTATGATCAGCACCAGCCTACGATACAAGGATACGTACTGTTTGATGAGAGGCCTCTAATTTATGGATATGATAAGTCGCAGGCCGCTGTGGAACGAGTCTGCGCACTCGCTCGTCAAACGTATTAAGCTTTATGAGCCGTTAAGGCTACGGTCCACCACGCTGCTCTAGTGCAGGCTGGTAGGCTTCATACGCCCTCGAAAAAATCTTTCAGGATTGCGCCTTTAGCGTACAACCACGTGATAATCAATTTATTAATAGAGGCACATGCCTTGGATTCGAACTTGTGTCCTATGACTTGGCAGTCCAATGCTCATATTACTATGCTTCTTTTAAATACACGGCAGAAATATATCCGCGTGTCCATCTCTATGTTTAGTGTACTCGCGCTTGTGCGTATTGCAACAACATTGCTGGAGCCAACACTGTGGTTGGCTCGGGTTCGCTAGAAGGGACACTATGTTAAAAACCCTGTCCGATCCGCAGGGGACATATCGTTTTCATATCACATCATCAAATAAAATAAGAAACAATAAATATTTATGAAAGTCGGTAGTATGTCTGGCATCCAGGGATGATGTCATTAATTTGCCACCGTAAATATTGCCATTTCTGTTTCATTTCATTAAAAAAATATCGGGAATATTTTTTCTTGTAGTCAAACTGATTATACCAATAAATATAGAACCAGACGTTCCCGGTCTTCCCAGGGGTCGGCCTAGCTCGAGCGATGTCGGGCGACGGGTTTGCTCCCGACGGGGTGGCGACGCCCGGGTACGTAAGGCGCTCGCCGATGAGCCGCGACTCCTTTTAGAAAGTGCTGAAAAATACTGGTTTCTGACACTTACGCGAATATTAGACTTAAATACATTATAATTACATGTAGGTAATTTAAACTTAGCGTTGCGTCACAAGCATCACATCGCCGGCGCTAAAAAGGTTAACATTATCATGTTTTAGCTTCACGGAGTATTCCCGCAGAACATTGTACATTAGTAACATGTAATTCTTCATGAATCTATATGCTCAAATATAGAAGCAAAACTCAATTAGTAACTAAACTATACACTTGGGATTATTCTCCCTAAAGGGTGTAGACATCCACTAGATAAGATATTGGGAAATTCCCAAAGGATTGGGACAAACGAGATCAACGCAATTATCAGCGCGGGACGCGGCTGTTATAATTAGAAAGAGAGCGCTTGAAGTGTGAGCTGGTTGTTAATTAGGTGTTTATTTGTGTGGCGGTGCGTGACTGTCACCACACACGGCTGAGCTGGTCTGAGAAGACGTAGGTACGCAATCGCGAATTGTCCTCGGCTGGGCACCAAACATATTCCATCCGAGCTTAATTATCATAAGCTCACTTGATGAGCTTTCAACACACTCGTTGATTGACTGCATAGAGCTATCAAGGTCCACAGTGAGGTCGATTTGTTGACATATTCAGTTTGGTTACGAAATTTCGAATTTATTATATTTTGTGTCAAATCAAATAAACATGTCCGTCGCCACGCCACTCACCAAAGGTCAGTCGTTACGCCAGTTTGGGGCACAGTTAACGTTGTATGACATCACTGGGCTGGTACAGGACCATAAGTTCCGTTTATTGTTCTGCTGCGGTGGGCGTGGTAGAAGGGCGCGCGAGGACGTTCGCATTGGCCGGGTTTGGTTATTTCCTCGGTGAGTCAACGCGCCAGCTCACCGGCTGGACTCGGTGAAAGGGTGTTGTGCAAACAGCCAGGTGTGGCCGCCGAGTAACCCCCCTCCCCCCTGCACCACTACTGCCCCACTCCCCGCATTCGTTGCTCTTCTTGTATTACGATACAAAGTCCTCGGTGGTCTGTGGATTGCTTCCCGTTCTATTGTGTCATGATGCACAAAGGAAGCGGCTACAATTATTAGGAACGTGTTCCTAATAATTGTAGCCGCTTCCTTTTTTCTGGCGCTGAATCCCTGAACGGATAACCTTTACCAAATAATACTTTCATTTACCAAAACCACGCAGAGTTTCTTTTATTTGTAGTTTTAGTCTGCTGTTTTCCTTGTTGTATATAAAAAACAAAGTTCCTCCAACAAAACCTTATTCAAAACTGCTTCCGCATTTTGTAAAACAATATATTGTCGACGCCCAATGCGGCCAACGTGTGAGGGTGGCTGCGCGCTGTCGATGTTCATCTACTTGTTGTGTACGGGCGCTGGCCGCTTTGTGCAACTATCCGCCGCCAATTAGATACCTACATAGTTGTAGTAATACCTAATAGTGGTTGAGCAAAGGTCCCGGTGCAGCGCGGCGGCGGTGCGACTGGAAGTTGCCCTAACTGCGTCCGGCGCCGAGCCTCGGCGAGCTCGAGCAGCACGACCGCAACTACTACGAATAATTGCGACACACATATCAAAACCTAATGCGAATATAATGCGACAGAATGAGCTCTCATATTATGAGCGCTCGTCAATAGCGCTGGAACATTAAATGGACGTACTGCCAACCACGGCGCCGAGCTTGTAAAAGCTTAATGTCGCAACCGCGAGCTTACGTAAACGATGCAGGCGAGTGCTGCGCGTGCGCCGGTGCACTCGCCGCCTGCAGTCTTCAGCAATACATGTTCAATAAGATCAGGTATTCCCTTCTGTAATCTGTAGTCTTCAAATATTAATAAGGAAGGAATAATAAAGGGCAAGGAACACGGCCTCGGAAGGTAAAGGCACACAATACGATAATTCATGGCCATATTTTAATAACTTTCCGCTTGTTTCACATTCGAGTTCATAAGGAAGTAGGTACTTTGAATAATTGTTAATAAAATATTTTTTCCGCCAAAGTGAACACGATACGCAAAAAAAAAATACTGTTAATACGACCGCACATACGTTACATTAATTAATCTTTAAATTTCCGTAAAGTTTATATCTATAGCGAGGTCACCTTAAACGTTCACAGTATTGCTGACTTTTATGGAAGAATGCCGATAGCTAATCATGCTGGTGATGCATGCATGTGCATGGTTTGAATGCAGGTAGTTACTGCGCATCACTATACGCGTGTGTCCGCTAAGGTACAACTACGTGTAGCAGTCGCACATTAACGGAACAATCCTCCGGCGTCATGTTGGTGCCACACCGCACCGCGCCGCGCCGCTTTGTACTAGTTTGTACGCGTGCCGTAGTGTTTCCAGTTAACCATCTCAGACTGAACAAGAATATTACGAAAAACTAGAAATGTTATCAGATTGTCGCAACATCACAGACACACGCGGATGCCGTAACGCCTCACACAGACAGACTTCAACCGCAACGCGGTTTTACAGTTACCTTATTTGTTACGATTAAAAGAACACATAGTACAAATCATTAGAAAGTAGCAGTTGGCAAATAAAATCAGTGGAGCGTTTTATTATTAGTTATTATTTTACAATTAGGAGCGCTGAGCGGCGCCCGAGCTCGAGGTCGCGGCCTCGCGGCCTCTGCCACGAGCCTTATTTTTTTCTTTATTTAGTTTAGTTTAAATATCCTCCGGATATGGCTACGTTGCGCCACAAGCACCCAATTTGTCGGAGACGCACATAACAATGAAGACTTTCGCAAACGTTACGTACGGGACGCGGAACTACCGCGTCCGCGCCTGCGCCCGCGCACAATGCCAACATTATACACAATCACGGTAATTGTGAGCATTACATGGCATGATGGTGATCTCGTCGTCGATGTGCCTTCGTTATAATCGGTCAGCTTGCATTGAGCGCGCACGCACTAAACAATGTCATCAGCGCCGCGCGTCGTGGTCACATAATTACAGCACTGGGCCACAACACAGCCATGTTGGCACAGTTATCATATCCCTTCACCAGACACTGATTCGCTATTACATAATAATCTGCATGATCAACACATCAAAATGTGTATGTAAGTAATAGTAAGTGGTTGTGGTTGATCGAACTATCTTCACGTTAAATTTAACTGGGCAATGTGTAGCTGGTAGCGCCACCTAGCGGCCGCGGGACGTCCTCACGGCGGCTCTCTCGTCGGCGGGACTCACGGGGGACGAGTCGCCGCACTACTTGCGTCATTCGCTTTCATTCTGATCTTATATCTATAGTGTCATGCCAATATGGTACGAATCGATGGTAGTAATGACGCATAACTGATCTGTGTGAGGTTTAGTACTGTAGGTGCTCCACTTTATAATTTATAACGCTCGGCCTTTAAATCAATTCCTAGGTTAGACAAAAACAGATACTTTACATACATTGCGCTCCACAATTAAACTTCCAACAAGTGATTCTGATTATATAAACAAAGATATAGAAGGCGGTCATGTAGCCTACAATTACGAGGTGCGGTGTTAATCACTGCACTCTACTTGTGGAGTGGCTGAGCGGAACTGAGCGGAGCTAAGCGAAGCGGGCGCGGGCGGGTTCGCGCAAGGATGCCGCGTCTGTAACATGTTGCGACAGTCTCGAGACACGCACGCTATGCTTGTGGCTGTAAACACTGGTGTCGTACTAAACTACATAATGCGCCGATGATTGCGGCCAAGTGGCGCGCATTAAATGTAATAGCTCAGTTATGCGCACGCAGCGCTCGCTCGCCTCGCGCCGCGCGCCGCTCGCCGCTCGCTTCGCACTCCACGCTCTTGCTCAACGCTGCACAATCCTGGGGATATATAAATAAAGCAACGGTGGCGCCACCGTGCACCGACAACTGTACTTAACCTCGCGTACACTGCCGCTGCCTGTTTCTGAACACTCAAACACAACGTAGGTACGTTACACGTGCTTCATAAAATTACTTCTTCAATCAGATTACAGTTTATGTAGATACTCTTTAAATTCGTAAACTTTGAAGATGGCACGTAGCGTGCTTCGTAGCTCCGGGCTACGGGGTACGTGCTCCCCGCTACGCGCTACGTGCTACGCGCTACGCATCTACGCCGCCCCGTCACATCCGCGCACTATAGTCCGCTAGACGCAAATGAATCACGGTCAGACCGCGACGCAATAAAAATAATATTGCATTATTAGGTAAATTTGATATTGCACAAAGTTGTCAGCTTAATCTTAGAACAGTAATTCTGGTAAGTACATAAGTAATGCTCAAAATATAATATTCCAATCTAATCACAATTTATTGCAAATTAAACATTCGGTGATTTTGCGAAGATTCAGTTTTGTGATTACACTAGTTTTTACCGGCTTTTCGTCCGCGTAGATATTTGAACCATATTCTATGTGTGCTATATTATTGTAAAATTTGATTAATCATTTGTAGAAAGAGTAACAAATATTCATACATCTTCACAATCTACTGATATTAAAAACGTGCAAACGTTTATAATATCAGTACGATACGATAGGATTATTCACGCTAGACGGTGATTGGTAACTAAGAAGATGACCATTCTACGTTATACTACTTACTATGTTATAGTCGTTGGTGATCAGAGCGTAGTGCGATATCTCCCAATTGTGTGTTCTCCCAAGTTAGTGTGTGGTGTCTCCAGGTGCTGCAATGACTATTTGATTGTACTTAGGTTTAACGACATTTATTGGACTTTCCAATAATCTTTATAAGAAATTGTTATAACATGTAACAAAGATAGTTCGTTGCCGTTATATTTGAAAATCGGTGTGAGTGTGAAGCGAGCTGCCAGCGTCGAGGCGCGCGCTCCGACGCGCCGACGACGCTATCAGGCGCGGCCGCTTGTACCACTGATTCCTAACCCGCTAAGGGATGGCACTGCCGCTCGTCAATTTACGAGTCATATACACCTCTCTGTATTGAGTATTAAGATTGGATTGGAATAATATAACGGCTTTTATGTACCAGAATTAGCCTTCTGTTTATTATTTTTCAATTGCATTTTATTGTTAGAGTTTCCTAATAAATTCTTTTCATAAAAATATCGAACACTAAAATTAATTATCTCAATTCGTTTCGTAACATTTAAAGGAACATAAAAGTGGCCATTAATCGAACGAAATGAAAGTCCATCAAGTGCGCGCGCAGGCGCCCGGCGCAGCGCCGGAGCCTGCCCGCAGCGGCCGAAGTTAGCAATGACAATGAGACACCTCACATAACATTATAGTTATTCATTGTGCATGTTTGCAACATATTGCTATAGATATTGTTTCCCTTAATAGTATATTCCCTTAATATACACGTTGAGACAATCAATCGATTATTATCAGTCGATATAATTGTTTAATCGAGAGCACTCATTGTTTACCAACAGGGTAAACAATGAGCACGTGCAGTCAAGTTCGCGTGTGTACATCTGTATAATTGTGTGTGTGTAGAAGTGTGCACGAGGTGGTTGCAGGTGCCACAATGACATGGCTAGGGTTCCCAACTGTAGGTACTGATAAAAACAGTACTATACTGTTTTTCATTACATTATACTTTTTACTGCTGAAGAAAAATAAAGTATTTCTTCAGCATCAATATGTTAGGCAACAAGACAAGAAAACTTTACTTTAAACTTTAGTATTTTATTTTAAGCACTGAGCACATGCTAAGTCACTGCAGCGTAAAGAAATAAAATTCTGTTCATTTTTCTAAAATACAGGTTTTTTTTTCTTTTCAGACATAAATAATACTTTATTATTAGTAAAAAAGTTGGCAACCCTAGGCATGGCGCGCGTGCTTCGAATATACATACAATGACGGGCAGACGTCTAAATAATCATGTTCACGTGCACATTTACTACATACATATTTATTTGTGTAATGTGTGTATATTTCTTCGTGGCCTAAACCACTTAATTGATGCGGCTTGTCTCCGATTGGTCCATCTTTTTTGACAGACGAGATTTTTGAATATTTAAGGAACTTTTTTATCGCATTTTATCGTCGATTGACCGTTCTCTGCCTACTTATGATTGACTCTATGACATGGCATGCAACTCTCCGGGTAACTCTTCTCCAACATGCTTGAATCTGAGCTTAGCATGCACAATACTGTGTTTCTCGCAAGCCACTGCTGACAAGTTGCTAACGTGACCAACGGTTTCCAAATTGATGCTATCAAAAGTCAACAATCAATTTAATAAATATGGACGACTGTAAAATAAAAGTCAGTGAGTTGAGCGCGGGCGGTGTTTACATCGGCGGGCGGCGCGAGGCAGCTGACGCAACGCACACAACAACTTAACGGACAACTACCATCCACTAGTGACAGGAACTAGATATTAGGTACCCTACATACCTAATATCTAGACGACCGGATTGTTGTTCCGCGGCCGTGCTCGGTGTTGTGGTCAATTCACTTGTGACGCCTTGGCTGCGCCTGCGCAACCGTTTGCCTCACAGCATATAATTTGATTTTACTCATTGAATCTATTCACCGTCTTAAATGCATCGCTTTACAAAATTGACTGCAACATCGAGGCAACAGCGAACAGTCGCCGCGCAAGTTGCGAACTGACACGCTCTCCACGTGACCACGAAATCAATATGTAGGTACTTACTACGACGTCACGTTTGACGTAGCGGATGAGAGATCGGTTTCTGCGCCACGTGTTGTGGGTTCGATCCCCAGACGGAGCAAATATTTGTATTATCTACAGGTAGTTGTTCCTGGTCTGGGTGTTTGTGTATGTGAGAATTTGTTTTTTTTTTTCAAGATACAGGAGAAAATCCTAGGGTCGGGCAACGTTTAAAAAAATCTTATACATAACACAATCAGCGTCTTCGAGAATTACAAGTGTAGATGTATAATGTTTTGTATAGTTGCTGCCTCACAGCCGCACGTCACCGAGTTATAGCAATCTTAAAAGTTTTCGTGTTACAAGGTCCCGCCGATAGCTACGAACGTTAAACTGGAAAGGTAACTCATTCGCATAAAATAAAGTGGTGATATTGAGCAAGTTCGACCGCGCTTACCAAATATAATATCATACTTTTAAAATTCAAATGCTACCTTACATAGAGACGTGACCTAATAAATGAAACCACTTGAGACAAGTGTTAAGACCTCTGCTCACATGGACAACTTGTGTCTTTGTGTGAGCGTGTGCGTATGTGTGTTTATTATACACTAACTTTTGACAGCAGTTTCACTTCGAATCTCTGAGGGATTTCCTTACTACAACTCGCCGTAGGTGTATCAAGAAGAAATAATTTGAATTAGAAAAAGGGATGCACCAGATTTTACGTTAGACTTCCAGCAATACAACTTCGAAAACCGCAACGACTTCCTGACTGCATGATTATGTAATTTACATGCAAACAGACAGACAGACATTTAAAAAATATATTTTGGTTTCTGCTTTTATAAAGATCCCCAGACATATTGTTTCTTAAACGACAATTAACATTTAGATGTCGAAAACAAAAAACTCGAAACTCTAACCAAATCGACTTCCAAAATCATTCTGTCTCGTGTTGACGCGCGGACGTCGCGCCTCGCAGGTAATAACAATCAATGCTAGCGCACGATCGTTGCCCGACGCCCGCCGCATATCCGTTTTCCTCATAAGCTTGCGACCGAGTGCCAAATGTCAAAAACGCCCGCATATTACACCATAACCTGCTGGCCTCCATATTTTGCGATATCTACAAAACTCTTAGTCCAATAGGTGTGGCAGGTGTTCTCATCTTGTACATTTCCTTTTGTAGAGCCACGAGATTGCAGTTAAAATTGCAGATTTAGCAATAGTGATGCAAACACACAGTTAAAACATAAAGTAACAGATACGCGTAATTATAATGATACGTACAAACGTCTCACGTAATTGTTTCGTCATTACAAAGTATTTTTTATAAAATAATTACACACTTAAGATTAGCTTGTTTGAAGCTCGTTACGAGTTACAGTGTAGCATCATAATAGCTTATCGTTATTAGTTGAGATGACGTGTAATAAACGTAAACACAAAGTTGTGTTGGCCTGCTCCAAGAGCTGCGAACATGCGCCGATGTGATTTGTAAAAGGTACAGTTTGGAGCCCAGTTTGACCTTAACCTCGAATTAAATAAAATATGTCGGCGGTGTTGGGAGCCGACCGGCCTATGCTGCAACACTTAATTACCGTCAGGTGTAATGTAATGCTTGCTGATACCAACTGTAAGGACGTGCCCTTGCCGCATCCGCATATTACTGCGGTACTTCCTGAGTCGAAATTATGATATAATAAATAATAAAAAATCCGAGACACGAACGTAAATCATAGCATGTTCGTTACTGTTATTTAATTGAATTCTTCAATCATTTTCAGTATGTCGTGAGGCTAACTAATATAATTACTGTAATCGCGTGTGCTGAAGACTCCCACTCTAGACTAATGAATAACAGTATACATAGTGACAATTATGTTATTACTGTCTCAAGCTTACTCAACAGTTAAAATGTTGAAATTCAATAGTAAGTTATACATTTAATTGAGTGATATATGCCGCCTAATATTGTCAAATAAACATATGTACCTACATATAACATTGAGTATCGTGTGGTGTGTAAAGGCCGCAGCCCTCGCGCGGCAACCACTCGCTATTCTCATGTTTTCTCGCTTCGTTTTTCTTCTCGTAAAGTAGGCGACAAATTATATCCGAAATAATTCGCATAGGTATGCAGCACATAATTATAATTATGTATGAAGGGAATAAGGTGACCGTTTAGCTGTCAGACCGCGAGCAGAGGTCTCGGTGCGGTCGCTGGCGCAACCCACCGCGCCCTGCATACACAACGAGCTCACAGAAACACATCGAACACTCACACACACTTGCGGGTCCTGCCGAGCTGCGACTGTCAACTTGTTCATTATATCTAAGATCCTATTATCGACGACCTTAATCCATCTGTTTAATTTTATTGATCAATAGTATGAATTTTATATCAAATTTAGTTTTTATAAAATATATCGCAAGTGGATTGGCTAAAAAACCCGGTCAAAGTATAATTACTTAGAAAATACAAAATGACTTTATATTAAATATTGCACTCATGTGTTTAACGAATAATTTTAATACCAACAGAAAGTTGGTTGGTTGTATTGATAATACCTATCAATACAACGCGATAAAAGTCGTAGAACGTAAGTTTTATTTCAAAATCGAATTACCTGTTTCGTAATCGACATAGGTACCATTTTATTATCCATTAAACAGATGGATCATCATACATCATCTACTATTAGGTTTCATCTATCTGTGGTGGCCGATTTTCGCTAGTTCTACGAACAGAGAAGCTTGCTGGCAAGTTCAGAATATAAAATTCAACTGTCATCAGCAGTCGTCGAAGCGGCTCCTCTGTTAGCAGACCGTCACGCGAAATTAGTGCTATTTAAGCAATAGTGTGGTGTGACCGTGTTGTCTTGTGTCCCGCAGGTCCCAACAGACAGTTTGTAACGGAGAGACCGACCCGGACCTGTGGTGCTAGTTTAGAGAACAGCGTGACGTCACACAAGCATGAGGACGACCGTGTACGTGGTGGCGCTGTGCGCGCTGGTGGCCGTGCAGGCGGCGCCCGCCCCCGCCCCCGCCCCCGAGCCCGCCCCCGCCCCAGCGGCGCTGCCCGACCCCTCCGCCGATGACAGACCCGAGATCATCGAGATCATCGCGCCCGCCGCCAGTGCTCAGGTAACCCAAAAAACATTCTTGATCTGTCTTGTTCAACAGTTCCAGGCGAATGTATTACATATAACTTTTTGTTTCTAATTTATTTACTTCGTCATTGTGAGCTCAAGAGAGATACAATTCTATTCTGGCAGCGTTATTGCTTCCTGGGAGGCAATGAAGTCGGCGTATTTCATAAAGCTAACGTGCCAAAACTTCAATAACAATTATAATGCTAGGTATGCTAGTAGACGAGGTAAAATAATTGCAAAACGTAATTGCAATTATTTTACCAGAAAGCCGCGCCTCGTTACAAGACTGTGAATATAAATATGAACATAAAACAGACGTCCTCAATGAGCGGCGGTGCGTGCGAGCAAGAAACGAATCCCCTGTAATACACACTTATCGTAAAACTCAGTTGAGTGGGGGGAGGGCAGAGGGCCAGGTCACCGCCTCGCATGACCCTAATCACCTTGATCCATCAATAATGTATAATTACGTAATTGCAAGGCTTTGTTTATGACAATAGCGCTAACATTCATTATTATGAATGATTTGCCTGTCTTTAAAAGGCACAGCTTTTATACACCGATTAGAAGGTCAACGCGGCGGATCCCACAGCCCGCGATGCGTAACACGTGATAAGTGAAGAGACAAGAACTGACAAAACCCACTTGTTACAGGAGACGCTGGCGACGTTGAACCTCGGCGCGCCTGGCTCCGAACTCAGTGAGCGAAACAAGAGAACCATCGGCATCCTGCGACAACTGTTCCCTACACTGACACAGGTATAACTCCCCGCTCCCTAAGCTCTCACTTGTATATGCACAATAATAAGTAACATTTAATGAGCAATCCGTAGTTAGCTCCCCCAGACACAGGAACTTATCAGTCGAGCAGCTGACGGCGCGCGGTTACCTGCAATTTCACTGGCGGAGCGTAGGCGGACTGTTGTATTGTAGAAGGTCGCCGTGCGCGACGTTAAGGCCGTCTATGTTCTAGATAATCGAACAGAAGGTACAGCAATTAACGAGCATGGTGCTGCAAGCGTTCGGGCCCGTGGTGCTGCGCCTGTTCCTCGGCAACCGGAACAGCGGCGGCAACACCGGCGGCGGCACCATCGAGCTAGACGATGACGACGACGACGACGACGATGAACCCGTCACGTCCGCCAGCACTAGCACCACTGCTGACAACACCGACTACCCCGGCACCACCAGCACCAGCGGCGCCGCGCGACGCCGCCGCGCGCTGTACATCCTGCCGGTATGCGAGGTCACGGCACTATGCGCATGCGCACTCACCAGCCTGCCCGGCGACGGCAGCGCAGGCGCGCGCAGACCGCGCGCCTCCATCGTCATCGTCATCGCATCGTCACCGTCACATCACGCATGGACACGTCACGACCACATTACCGATCACCACCGCGCCGCCCCTGCCGTCTCTCACCACGGTTTCACTTACAGAACGCGATCGCGGAGGAGAACCAGCTGCTCTCCGGCGCCGAGTCGCAGCAGGCGGAGGTGCGCGTCGCGTTCGGCGAGGGACAGCCGGCCGACCAGCAGGCGGCCGCCAGCGACGACCAGCAGGCTGCCGCGCAGACCAACACGGCCAGCATCGACGAGATCAAGCTCGACGACTTTGACAACACCGAAGAAAACAGAGATAAGAGGTGAGTCGCTCACCGCACCACCCACCGGTGCCGCTGGAACTCTATCAACCCAATGGATTTCATGCCCTAGTATTTATGAAATAGGCAATTTAATATTTTTTATTAGGTACTCAATATTGTCTGCAATCTGAATTTCGGAATTATACAATGCAAATGGTATGGACGCTTCAAACTGTGTCTTCTTTATCGACTGCTTTGGATAACATTAATAATTTAAATATTGTGAATGATAATTTCACATTCCAGTACCCATACCCATAGTTTACGCCAAGGCGGCCGTATTGTGCCGCAGATTGCGTTAGCTACTCTAATCGAACAATACCCAGAGTATTAAGTGAGAGCTGCACAGCTATTGTAGGTTTTTGCGATGATTTTCGCACGTTTCGATTTCGTTTCGCGTTGAGGCGTACAATCATGTAATTGTTTTATTTAACCTGCATAGTGCGATGCAAGCAATAGCTTATGTCCTCAATGTTCTAGATTCCTGAGTTTCGGCGGCGGCGCGGGCGGCGGTTCAGGCGGCGGCTCCGGCAACTTCCTCTTCGACATCGTCAGGGTAAGATTGTTTGTCCCTTCATATCACACACAAATAACATACTCGTACCTACAATTATGAAATCACTTCGACATAACCTTATTATGGAAATCTGTCACTCATACAATTTAATTTGACTCTTTCATACCTTGTAACGCGTTACGACTACCGGAAAGCGACAAGTGCTACAGCATTCGTTGGCTCCCTCATGCAAGGACACAGTTTGGCGGGAGCGGGGCTGTACGAGTGAATGTTGACAAGTGTTGTGCGACAGTAGCGAGTGAGGTTTGGTGTTGCAGCGCGCTCCGGAGGCGATGGCCCGCGCGGCCGGCACGGCGTTCCGTTTGTTCGCGGGCACTGACTCGCTCAACGTGGGCCTGACCGCCTCGCACACCGCCACCCTGGACCCTAACGACCCACAAGTATACACTGACGGCACTTTGTGCACATCTCTAATAGAACAACCCTTAGTGCTCAGCTTGACCCGAATTATTAAAATATGGTGTGCCGGCTGTCGACGACTGTAGTCATGTAGTCAGTAGTTACCGTTGAACCACATACCACCAAACCTTCCTAAACGTCTCAAAGTAAAGTAACCTACCCTTATCATTCATACACAACTCCTCAGTACTCCCCACATGTTCACACGTATACTTTAGATACTAACACACAACTAGGAGTACACTAGCACAGCTGACTAGCTGTCCACAACTAACACGTAGTATTGAGACACAACGTGTCGTTGTCTCGACGTCGTTGTAGTGTTCGTCAACTTGGAGCGTTCCTCGTCGGCTGTTATTTGTCTAGCTAGTTGGGAACCAAGGTTTATGTATTTTCAGCTGCTTCCAACGCTACAGTACGCGCAAGAAACTTTCTCTAGCAGACGACAAGCAGACCCGGAGTCTCGTAGATGTTATAGATGCACCAGTAGCTGTACCATCGGCAACGCCATCAATTACATATTCACTACCTAGCTACGGACACTAGTCGTACAACGCCCTCAATTATCACACGCTACGCTGTTTAATTGAACTTAAAGGATCCTATGTTGATCAAATAACTGTATGAGGTACTAATATGTAATATGTGGCCGCCGATTACAAATAAGTTACCATGTAAATATGAGTATTTAACGGATGACATGTTGTGTTGCAGCTTGTGGCCGGCTCATCATCGGGCTCTTCGGGCGGCGACGCGGGCGTCGGCGCTGACGGAGAAGATGCCGGTGCCGCCAAGGGCGACAACCTGACGGAAGGAGTGCCCGGCCCTATCACGCGGCTTTTCATCATCGCCAACCGCGGTATCGCCAACCTGATCCAGGACCTCATCCTGCGCATCGCGCAAACCTCGGAGAGAATAGTCAACTTCAAGGCGCGATTGATCACCTCCATCATTTAATGCGCCAGCATGTAGAACAATATCCTAGTATAGGTAGTAGCGTAGAGGCCGCCCCGCGCCGCGTGGTGCACGCCGCCGCCGCGTGCGTGACGTGCGCGTGGCGTGCGCGTGCCGTGCGCGTGACGCGTGCGGGACGGGCGCGGGCGGGGCGCGCGGGGCGGCGGCGTGGCGCGGCCCGCGGACCGCCCGGCGCCGCCGCCGTTCCTGCTCAAGCTTTTTTATACCGCGATATTCTCGATTCGTTTTTACGTTTGTAAATATGTATTATAGCGGAATTTGTATAAAATAAATAAATAGTTAAATTATGATTTTTTACTTCAAATGTTTTCTTTCTTGACACAGGACAGGTGTTAATATTTCAATTTTGAAACTGACTCCCGCGTAAGTGGTATTTTATACACACATATTTAGAAAAGGATGTATCGTTTGTACACTTATCAACAAGTTTAGATATATTTTAAGTCGAAATTAACTGTACGTTTTAGTTAAAAACCTTGGTTTAGGACCTAAGTTTATACAGACATTAATAGCTCTTATATTCTCATTTCTTAATTTTATAAAATTAAAATAATATAATAAGCATGTAAAAAGCTAGTACTCTCCAACGCGTGGTTCGTGAGGGTCGAGTACAAATCAAAACGTGATATCCAGGTTGTGATCACGTTATCGAGCCTCTGGAGATGTAATAAAACTGCATACAGGTTGAAATCGTGATACCTCTCCAAGACAAGATCATTGTCTCCAATTATGCGCCAAAAGCCAACCAAATGTAACGATCATACAAGTGCAAAGGCTCCAAGAGGATGACCAGCTGCCTAACAGTGCATCAAAAGTTACATGAAGTCGGTTTACATTAACGCAATCCCTCACGTCTTCCAGCTCTACGACGTGGTATTCGCGGAATGCGACTTGCGTGAACACGGGAACATTTAATGTAGTCTGATCATGAAAGGGCAGTTTTGATGTTTACTGTCGCGTCTCCTTCTTCGTCTCATTCTTCTCATTCGTTCATCCTGAGTCGCGGAGAATACGTAGTCGGAGAACTCCTAACATGATTAGCTGTCTCCGATACTCACAAGAAATTCATTTGTATGAAGGTGGAAGAATCATGTTTTGGGCGGAAAATCCTTATTGGAGGATGAACCGAACTCTTAAGATAAGAGGATCCTGGATAAGAGGTGGCAGTGTCATTGTCCCGAAAGAGTCCAAATGGGGCAAGAACTCGTGATAATGCACTATAATGCAATGTTCTAGCCTGGCGGGCACAGTCACCCGGATTGAATCCAATCGAATACGCATGGGACACGTTGCGAAGCGAAGGGCGTGGTGAAATTTCCCATCAAATTTGAACATGGAACAAGATGTTTTTCACCTTCTTCTGACTGCATAACCCAGCAGAACTTCTTTGACTTTCCAATTTCCAGCATGAGTTAGCATTGTAGATGGCTTATTAACATTCAAGGACAAATACAGGTTTCTAACCAGCACAATGCTAGCATTCAAATTTGATATCTCATTACTTTTGACTTTTTTTTTATTTTAAGCAATACAAAAAACAACTTTTTGCCAGTTTAAGTGTACCTACGGCGTAATTAAGAAGTTTCATCAAACAAAATGATATATTAATTTACCTTACCTAATTGACCTTAGTGAACATGAACAACATAGGGTAGCATTTTTCTTAAAAAGTCCTTGTCACACAAGTGAAACCGCGGACAACGAGCTATAATATTGTAAAGGTAACTCTGTTTAATTTGTTTTGTCTTCGTGCCTAACACGCTAAACGGATTTCGATAACAATTAGAAGATAATACGTTGCATCCTAAGGAGGGACTTTGGCGATAGGCCCAGACTGTCTCTCTGAAAGTCGTTTTGGGATGTGAGTGAATCCGCGGGCTGCAGCCAGTATCTATACTAATATATAAAGTTTGTTTGTTTGTTTGTTTACTTGAACGCGCTAATCTCAGGACCCACTGGTCCGATTTGAAAAATTCTTTCAGTGTTAGATAGCCCATTTATTGAGGAAGGCTATAGGCTATATATCATTACGCTACGCGGACGAAGTCGCGGGCAGAAGCTAGTGTAATATATAACTATTTCAGGAAGTTATAAAACAGTAAATACTAAAGGTTCCCCGACACGTGCAAGAATTATCTATTAACAAGGGCCTCATGGGTTAGGACTGCGAGGCCCGAGGCCCTACGTCGCATTTCGTGAGGCCCCAGTTGCCCAGAATAAACAATAAAAACGACCGGCTTGCACGACACGCATACATAACCACAATCCACATTCCCCTTTTAGGTAATACGTATAAATTAACCTGCATACATACCTACTATGAATAGGCATATACTACACTAACTTGCCACGACACGACTAGAAGTTGTACGCTTATAATACAAAATAACTACTTACCTACCAGTAGCTATGCGTTTGTCCTTTAAAGGTTTTCTGTAAAGGGTTTGTGATTCATGATCTAAGAGTATAATAATTTAGTTGTACTTCATGATCATGAGCGATTATTGTTAGTTAGGTAGGTATCTACATGTTGCGCTATTAACTCCTGACGGCCGGGGGCGACGCAATATTATTTTTTATACCACTAAGGTGCCAAACAAGCTTAGCCCGCCTGATGGTAAGCGGTTACCGTAGCATAAGGACGCTTACAACTTACAACACAGGGGTATCACTCACGCGCTGCCGACCCTAAATAATTAATAAAAAAGTCGAAAATGTACTTACTTATGCATGCCTAAATCTACTTTGGTATCTAATCATAACCAACTAAATGCAAAACCAACACATTAAATGGTATAAAAATATATATAAATGCGGTGTTGCCCTTAATTTTAGTGAGCACATCATAGAATTACGAATAGTGGTTAAAAAATGAGTCCAGTAACTTGCCGACGCATCCAACAACGCAGCGGCGGCTAGCAGGTGCGGTAGCAGCGCGAGGCAGACGCGGCGCGGCGGCGACGTGGGCCGGCGCACCCGCCGCCGGCGCTGGCAGCAGGCGCGGCAGCCTCGCCGGCAGCATCATCGGTCTCGACACACGCACCGCCAGTATATGCTTGCCCACTGCCTTACGCGACACACAGTGACTGAACTTGCTGCAATTTGTATTCAAACGTTGATAACGGTCAGTCTTCAGCCTACAGATCCCGTACCTATCTAAAAAATATGAAAACTGTACCGGCAATAGCCGGATATCTTTTGTACAGGATTAAAATTCATATGGAAGCTACAAAAATATTTTCAGATATAAACATAAAAAAGATATTTTGAGAGAAATTTAAGATGTCATTATTATTGTTTGTGACAATGATATTCTATTTATCTTTATAATGTCATTGGTTTGTGACATATTTTTAACCTGTGCTAAAGGTTCTTTTTTTTTCATAATAAGCCGGATCGGGATTATGATAAATGTGATAAATGGACAACAGCTATTCTCTTCCCGTGACATTGCAGCTAAACACGTCTCTAGCAGTCTGGCTCCCGTGGACGTCATCGTTTGATAACGATATCATTACGTGTAAATAAATTAACCGAGCAAGATACCTATGTACATCTATTCACCAATATATTTTTTTAATCTAATTAGTTAAGCGAGTCCCAAATTACTAGTATTCGCTAAATGCTTGTGTTACGAGTGGGTTCACGTCCGTGTTAGTAGTGCAATGGGTGGGTTTCGAACCGGCAACCACAATCTTGATCGCAAGTCGGAGGCCCTAGCCAATAGTCTACCGCCGCTATGCTCTCTCAAATTGCTCTATAATAGTGGATTTTTCAATCGGTATTTTTTAACAGTTTAGGTACTTTGCCAACTAAATAGACAAAGACCAGACCACGAGACGATATGAGCTAGTAAGCAATTATTTTATATTCATGATGACGAAACTGTTAATCAATCAACGACTGATTGTGAAATCGCAACGTGTGTCACAAAGTTCCATCGTGGGAAGAGAGTACCTCGAGCGTAGCCACAATAAACTATTCTGCCCTGCCACGTTCGAATCAAGGAACATAGGATACCTACTCTAAGCCTACTCTTTGCGCCGGATTCACACTCATACGAGGTACCTACACTACATATTTCCATTATGTTATGTATCTGCAGACTAGGTAGACCTATCGGAGTATCGACGTATAGCGGGTTAACGATTAGCGTTCTTGGCATTAACACGCTGATATGAAACGTCGGATTGTAAATTTTAATTTCAAAATTTGGCGCTCGTAACGCTGTATACAAAGAATGTTATGTAAAATATATATAATAACATTATAATATAACATTATCGTGTGGCAAATTAGAGGTCATATTTTTGCCCTTCAGTCGAATGCTCCTAAATAAAATATTATTCCTGCAAATAGACTAGTTCGTAGTCTGTGTCGGTGGTATACTCTGTGTCAGTGCGGTCTTGTCAGTGTCAACCATGTCAACCTCAGATGTCAATATTGTCAACTGTCATGTGTGTGTGTCAGAAAGAACTGTCAGACACAGACATCTGATTTGACGAATTTCTCGCCATTTGATACACTTGTTATTGTTTATTTCATATTTATTTCAAACTGGAGTGTAAATAAAGTTTAGCTATAAGAGAAAATATGGCGTTGTACGAAGGCATAGCATTAATACAAGAGAAACAAGCTGTTGTATTGGATCTGGGCACAGATTACACTAAGTAAGTCACAACCACCCACTTACTCATCCATCCATAAAGTTAAAGTTACTTGCTGATGGACTAGCCCATGTCAATGTAATAAGTTATGTTTCGGGATATAATGATAAAAAATCGTGTCGAATAATAATCCCACAAGTTTCGGTCAGAGTCGCTTCCTACAATGTCTTAAATCGGAACAGGCATTGCCTCGGGATGGACAGAAAAAATGCTATTAGTTTATCAGTAACATGCCTTTAGCATTTAATATCAGTATTACTATATGTTATCTACATTTTCGTTAAGTTTAGGGACCGGCTGAGCTTGAATTGCACACAAAAACATAATACTAAAATAAACATTATCCTAACAATATTTTACCAAATTGTGTTATTAATTGGATTGATATACCGTTAATATAGGTTCCTACTGCACCATTTACTATACTACTACTTCACGGGAAATAAACAACCGAAAAATTATTTTAAACTTGCTAAAGTTATCAAGAATTTAATTCACTTACATTTCTTTCCAGTGAAGTATTTTAACCTAGATTAACGGTATCAGAATCTGAATTATAACACGCTTTGAATAAATTGTATTTGATTTATGATGTAGGTATTTTGGTATTATATTTGTATTTATACTTACTTACACTTGTACTTAATACTTAAATACACACAATACAGTATCTTACTGGTTTGGAGGTCAGGGTCTCACCTGAAAGATGCAATATGTAAGATAATAAAGTAAAGTAAAGTATTGCAAATTCGGTCTGCCGGACTCTTAAGAAGAGTAGGTAGAGAAGAACTGATAATTATTGTCTTTGGTTGGAAAACTTTCCTATATATAATTATTGAAAGGTTTGGTTTTACGGGCGAGGCGGCGCCGCGCTGCATCGTACGCTCGGAGTTCTGGTGTGCTACATCGCGGCGGTACCGGCGCCTGCACGACTATGATACGCCGGAAGAGCTGTACGACAACCTCGTGCACATGCTGCACCTGCTCTACTTCAGGTGACACTACACAACATACCACACATAAAAATATAAGTGCTTGTAGCGTAAAGGTAATTCTGGAACTTAAAAACCATTCAAATTTAAAATCCAATCTAGTCTCAATTCCCAATTAATGTCTAAATAATCAACCCATTACATTGTCCCACTGCTGAGCATGTGTATATAATTATCTCAGAATGAATTAGGCTAAATTAATCTATAAAAAAATTTTACTGCAGGCAGAATTCGCATCAAATCCTTTTTTTTTTGTTTAAAAAAAGCTTACTAGCAATGAGGGTCACACATTACTAGTATTCTTGTTAACCCCTCGTGCTAAGCTAAATGCTTGTGTTACGAGTGGGTTCACGTCGGTAGTGCAATGGGTGGGGTTAGGTTCGAACCGGCAACCACGTGATCGCAAGTCCGACGCCCTAGCCATTAGGCTACCGCCGCTTCTAAATCCTGCCCCTAGTCGTTTTTTTCCTTCACTAAAATAACTCATTCAGACAGTCATTTCTAACTAAATTAGGTACTATAAGTATTACAAATAAAAAATACATACAATAAGCAAAAAATACCATTCTCATTTGAAGAAATGGTATTTTTTGCAAAAAAATCTCATAGCAAAGCAAACAAAAATGGATTTGAAAGAAGAGTAGTACTAAAGGATACTTAGTTAGAAATTACTGTAAAAATATGTCCTCAAAAAAATACTTAAATATCCTCAAGAAACATGTTTTTAGCACTCTCCGAGAGAACAAAAAATATTAAATTTTGTAAACTAGTGTAGTTACTTAATGTTTCTTCATTTTCTTTTGTTAGACATGTACTGGTTAATCCCAAGGAGCGGAAGGTGGTGGTAGTGGAGTCTCTACTCACTCCCACGCTGTTCCGGGAGACACTTGCCAAAGTGCTGTTCACACACTATGAGGTACATTACTGTTTGTTTCATAAAATTATTGTGTTCAAGTTTATTACCCACTGGGTTGAACAGAATCAACATAATTATCAAACAATGGTGAATACTTGACTGACTATGACTGACTCACTATGGTCATTAATAATTTATATTATGTATCAAAAACACTTTTTTACATTGTGAGTCAGGCAGTACAAGCAATTTCAGATAATATATACTTACTAATATATAAAGCTGAAGAGTTTGTTTGTTTGTTTGTTTGCTTGAACGCGCTAATCTCAAGAACTACTGGTCCGATTTGAAAAATTCTTTCAGTGTTAGATAGCCCATTTATTGAGGAAGGCTATAGGCTATATATATATCATTACGCTACGCGGACGACGTCGCGGGCAGAAGCTAGTGTTATTATATGCTAGTTTTAGTTACACTAGAATGCTACGAACCTTAGAACTTAATTCTTAAGAGCAAAAGGATTGTTACCATGCCATTAATTTAGAAACATCTGTAATGACACTCCATTTCAATAAATGAATTCAGTTTAAAGGCATTGTGGTCGTAAATGTTTCGCATTTGTGATTATATTTCGCACTGATTCGATATTTTTTACACAAAAACTTCATTTAAGTGATTTCACAAGCCCAGCCTTTCGGAACGGCTAACGTCTATACGTATAAACCTTAAGTGATACTTCCACTATTTTGTAAATAAGGTTACAGATCATCCTGCGTGCAGGTGTTTCGATACCAAGAACACAATAATGGGATTGTATGTGGATGTGCGCTGTGCAGGTGTCGGGCGTGATCTGGGCGGACAGTCCGCGGCTGTGCGCGCTCACGCTGGGCGCGCCCGTCGCGCTCGTCGTCAGCATCGGCGCGCGCGAGGCCGAGGTCGCCGCAGGTAGGGAGCGGAGCGTGACGTAGTCACGTAGTGACGTAGTGACGCAACCGGCTGACTGTAACGAGGCGCTTTGTGGTCGAGCAGTGGTGCACGGGTGCGTGGTGCTGCGCGCGCTGCAGGCGCAGCCGCTGGGCGCGCGCGCCGTGCACGCCGAGCTGGCGCGCCTGCTCGACCAGGGCCGGCCCGCGCCGCTGAACCTGCCTGATCACGTCATCGAGGATATTAAAGGTATTGCCAACAACTACTCGACCTAATTTATATGCGAAAGTACCTAACGCCGTTTATCTATTCGTAACGTTTTCATACTTATGTTGCCTATTGGATCTTGGAGAACATAGGGTATATTTTGTCTCGAAAAGTTTTGAACTTTAAAAAAAAAATGTACTCCTTCACATATCAGTAAAAACGTGCTTCGTGACGAGTCGGGCACGCGCCCTGCAGTGGGCGTCGGAGCGGCCGCCGACGCCCGCGCGCGACGTGCAGTACACGGGCTCGCGGGCGGGCGGCGCGCTCAGCGTGCCGGGGGCGGCGCGCGAGCTGGCGGCCGAGCCGCTGTTCGCGCGCGACCACGAGCTGGCGTCGCTGCCGGACGCCGTGCTGCAGAGCCTGGCGCTGTGCCCCATCGACGCGCGGCGCGCGCTGGCCGCCAACGTGGTGCTGGCGGGCGGCGGCGCGGCGCTGCCGGGCCTGCGCGCGCGCCTGGCGCACGAGCTGCGCCACCTCGTCGCGGAGCCGCCCTACAGCGCGCGGCTGCACATCCAGGAGTTCGCGTTCCACAGCCCGCCGGCGCACGAGAACGCGGTGGCGTGGCTGGGCGGCGCCGTGCTGGGCGCGGGCGAGGCGGGCGCGGCGCGGGCGCAGGCGCGCGAGCTGTACGCGCGCGAGCCGCGCCTGCGCGACTGGGTGTGTCTGCTGGACAACACGCCCCCCGCGCACCCGCACCGCACCTGCCCCGACATATAGCCTCACGCCTCACGCCTCACTCCTACCCACGAGTTACGCCCCGTCACCACACTTACATTTTTAGGTGACAATATAAATTAATATTAATACAAAGGTTAAGTCAAAGTTACACATTATGTTGTAACCACATAGCCCAAGAGGTGATAATAAATTTAGAGGTTTGTATAATTTGATGGTACCCTGGGTCCTCAAGTGAAACACAGCTGCACAAGTTAACTACTTTATTAGCACTTGTAACACTGGTCACCATGTACTGTGAATAACAAAAAATGAAAAACATGTCTGAGGTAATATACTATGGCTGGTAACGAAACCATAGCGCGATTCAGAAGACTTAACAACGCCATCTAGGGAGGCGAGGTGTAAACTTAAACTAAAACATACTTAAATTAATTGGACAGGTATATTTTTTATACCACTGAGGCAGCATACAAGCTTAAGGCCCGCCCGCACTTTGTCGGCCTGTAAAAACATTTAGCAGTAGGTTACTATAGCCAAAATATCAGCGAATAATTGTTTTAGCCGCTAGAGCTGAATAATTATTTTCTTTATTAAGAGTTTACTCCTGAAGTGGTCCCATTAATATTTTGGTAAAAATCGGATCCCAAAATTTAGAACAAAATAATACTTCGGTACCAACCGAATAAACTGACATCGTGCCACCACAACAAACCAACTAAATACAATGTGTTATGTATTAATATCGAGGATCTCATTTTATATGTACGAAACACAAGACGTAACATTAATATCTGTGCTATGTATAAGATTCAGCTAAGTAATAAATACATTATTATGTTTTTAACCTGTTTTTTATTTTGAAAACTTTTGTATTTTGTAAACTGGGGTACTTATGAGAATCTGAACAATACCCTAGTATTGTTAAATCTTTTTTCTCCGTAACGTTCATCGATAAAAAAATGATAATCTACATGTAATGCATATTATGTTAATATACACCATACAAAGCATGTCCCCTTCAGCCTAAATAATTAAACATATAGTATCAGTAATAAATAATATGTAAAGTACCTAGCCTCTGTTTTTGTAGTTGCTACCACTTTTCTTCCCAAACTATCAGTAAAAATACTTGTAAGTATATATTTTTTCTTAGTTATTTTTAACGTAGGTAATAGATAAACACAACGACAAACTTAACTTTTTTTGTTTAATTAGACCATATCAGGTATGTACCCAGTTATATCGAACAATAATAGCAAAAACACTAGCTACCAATAACAAATGAAATTAACGATCTGAACTCGACTGTATTCTCAAAACGCAATGAGCGTGTGATTCATTTTCATTACGACTATGTGCAGTTATCTCGACCGTACTGTACAGTAGCTATAGGTAAAATAAAACTGTGCGACGTGCGTGTCTGATTCCGCGCGCGAATCACGTAAATGTGGAGTCGCCAGTAAAGTTGGTGCAAAATAACTTGAACCAAAATGGCGGATGCGCAGTAGTCGATTTTTAGTACATTTTGCACGCAAATGCACTGCGCAAACTTTCCCCCTCTCCGTTAGTTTTGGGTCAAGTTATTTTGCGCGCGCGATACATGAGATATGAAGTTACCACAGACTCAAATTTCCTCAATGGATAGTAAACTGTAGGTATGGTTTTAGGATTAAGTTGAAAATCGTTTGAATAAATTTGACAGTTTTGGATACTATGATGCGCTGATGCTTGTTACCGTACAGTGCTTTTGTGCAAAAATATCGAAACCAGTGAAGACATTAAGAATACATATTTACGTTGACATAATACCTACCTATATTAATTAAAATTGACTCATGCGAAACCACTTCGGAAACTTCAGACGTGCGTGCCGTACGCGTACGGTCTACTGTAGTACAAGAATCACAAGGCCATAAGTCGAGAATGTTTGTTGATTCATGGTACTGTCGAGGTACCGAGCTTACAATAAGTAATCGTATAATATATAGCGTCCGAAAAAGTTAAACTATATAACTCCTTTTTTGTATAATACACTCGGTACCTACTGAAGTACCTACCTAAGTGATTTTACTACCACGTGGAAGAGCCCTGCTTCGGCACGAATGGGCCGGCTCGACCGGAGTGATACCACGGCCTCACAGAAAACCGGCGTGAAACAACGCTTGCGTTGTGTTTCGCCGAGTGAAGGAGGTTACCGGAGGCCCAAACCCTTTAAAAGGCGGGCAACCCACTTGCGACTCCTCTGGTGATGCGGGTGTCCATGGGCGGCGGTTATCGCTTACCATCAGGTGATCCGTTTGCTCGTTTGCCCCCCATCTCAGCCCATAAAAAAAACCCTAGCCACGTCTGAAACTTCAGAACGGCTAACTTCAGTCAGATGCGCACAATATAAACTTGACTGTACAGTCTATCCCAGTTAACTTGTCTTTTTTGATAAACAAAAAACAAATATAGCGTCCTAGTCCTAGTAACCAGAGATAATTGATAGTGGTGTAAGGTTAGATAATGTTGGGAAATCATGAATGAATGACTGACCTAAATACTCTTAGCCAAGACTGAATGATTCTCACCTTGACGAGTACTGATTTGTTTTTTAATTTTAAATATGAAGTGAATGTGTGATGTGAATATGAAGAAATAAAACGACAACTGCAAAACATTAATTTATTAGTAGTTCCTCTAAAATACACGATTTGTCAGAATCTGGCTCTGAAGAGTCATCAGATTCCGACACACATGTATTATGAACCTCTGGTTCGGTGCATCTGATGCAGTATCATTGAACCCGATAGAGTAAATCTACCCCCACCAGGTGCCCGACAAGGCAGTCCACAAGGACTTTCAATTAGTTTGCCCACATTGACGAGCAGCACTAGGATCGAAATGCCTACGGAGAATCTGCAGGGCGTCCCGGCTTTGCAAAGAGGATCTGCTTCCCCATTTTCCATCGGAGTGGAATTGGCCCCTCGTGCGCTAAGGAACTACCTCAATCGAGGCCCGAGAGCCGCCAAGGCCGGGACCCACTCTTTGCCATGCAAGCCGTCGGGTCCTGGAGCAGTACTTCTGGCCTTGAGACTTCAACCACCACTCATTTCTACGCCGTTCACCTCGGGAACAACGTCGTCACTGTGGTCCGCATCGGAATGTCTGCGCCTTCTAGACAAAATTCCTAGCTACAACTATTATTGTTCTTAATTCTAATTATTGTTAATTCCATCATAAACATTTAAAAAATACCTCAAAGAACATTTATTATATGAATAAATACAATTACAGCCTCAGTACAAAACTTAACATACCTGAAGTTTTTGGCCTATTTATAATTATTCTTCCAGCGGTGTTTGGCGAACTGGTGGCGTCCATTCGGCGGCGCCGTTTTCGAGCTTTCGTGGATTTTGGCGGTTTGGATAAAACATGGACCGTAGGGCATTACGATTGTATGGCGATATTCAGCGATATACATTATACGAACGGTAATTTTAACCCAGTTCCATAAATGATTGTTTGACTGATGACGAATGATATCATATTGTTATATCGCGAGCGCGCGCACCGCACCGCCGCGCAGCCGGTTCTGAGAATTCCAGGTGGGATCGAGGTTTCGCGGCGAGTGAGAATAACTTAATACCTGGGTGCGTACGGCCATAATATGATGCGACTCATTCACAATGCGCCTTATTAACTTACCAGCTTCTGCTGGCGGTTTCAAATTGGGACTTTTTTATTATTATATAAATCTATTATTTTATTTATTTTTTCTAATTATTTTGCAACTAATTTTTATACAGATTTATTAAGTATGCTATAGTATTTACTTTTATTACTAACATAAGTAGGTACAGTTAAACCACCTAATTAGTTTACATCAACACATGGATAACTGCCGTTGTTATTGTGTGCGTAAACTAATAAGACGATGTAAATCAGTACGCATACTAACGTCCAAGCGAGCGAGTTCTACTACACACACACCTACATCAATACTTAGGCATGGCTAACACGCTATAATAGTCCTTATTACTAATTGGTGTGGTTGAATGCATAGCACTATTTCAAACAATATTACCAGAGCAGCTTTAGCACCGTTGCTAATGTCTCTGACTGGTAAGTCGAATGCCGTATGATCAAACCACACTTGCGAATTATATTCTTTTTATAATATTATTTGATTTTTTTACAAGTTACTAATCCAGTTCATAAGACAATCGAAGTTTTGCAACGTTTGAGATATGCCATCGAAACTAACTAAGCATTTTATTTTGTGTCCTTAGTAGACAAAGCTACCCACAATTTTTCAATTATTTTTCATTTTTAAAAATTGAACGTCGTCATTTGTCGTCTATTTGCATTAACCATTACGACCATCGTTTAAGCATAGATTGCTTCTTACAACTCCTGTAATAATTTGTGTGCGGTGTTATCCTATTTTTTATTGCTTCATCATGCAACATTTAACGATGTCACAGATAATAGAATACTAGACGATGTTTAAGAAGGCCGAAATTGTTGTATTACACGAGCAAAACATTTATATCAGTGAAATAGCGAGGCGATTAATGATATCGGTGAGTAACATTTATGGACATTTTCATTATGAACCTATGCTCTTCTTGCCTGTAAATGTTAAATTATATATTATATTATTAATTAATAATATAATATATATATAATAATATGTATATATATAGCCTAATCCTTCTCATTGTGAGAGGAGACCCGTGCCCAGCAGTGGGACATATAATGGGTTGATTATAATATGTATAATTATATAATATAATATAATTAATTATATTATTAATTAATATAGTATATTAAAACACATAATAATTAATTCATTTAGGAAAGTGTCATATTATTATATAAGTAATACTGACTTAACACAATATATAAATAAATTAAATTTATGGCATAGGATTTGAGCCAAGATTCAATTAATCGAATTAAGTAACTAATATTAATTATGTTTACTAATGATGATACAAATAATAGGTATATCATTGGAATCAATGTTTTGAGTATTATAATTATATTAATATGACATGTTAAATTATGATTAATATTTATTTACACATATCAGCATTTATATACTTACTGGTTTCTGAGCATTTCTTTTTTATTACAGAGAAGAACCGTGCAGTTATGGGTTCGACGATTTGCAGATTCCGGTGACGTAGACCATCGCCGACGTGGGCCAAAACCATCGGCGATTTTTTCAAATGACTCCGGGGCATCATATCTAGGCACAGAGCGGACCCATTCCTCCCCACCCGAATAACCGCAACAGCTCATAATGTGTGCTTACAAACCGTGCGAAACCACTTGCGTGCAGCTGGTTTACGATGCAGCAAACCAGCACAGAAGATTTGACAACCAAGAAAACATGACTATTATTGACTGGCCTGCTAAAAGTCCAGATTTAAACCCCATAGAAAACCTATGGGGTCACATGGTGCTAAACTGGGACTTATCGAATACAAGATCAAAATCTAATTTAGATGACCTAGTTACGTCCACTTGGGAGTCGCTACGGGGTAGCAATATATGCGCTAGTATGGTAGCCAGCATGCCTAGAAGGTTACAAGAGGTAATTGATAACGATGGTTTGCCGACACATTATTAATTGCCATGACGTGTTATACCGTTCAGCAGTGGACGGCAATAGGCTGATATGATGATGATGATGATGACATGTTATATTTTTCACACTATATTTTAAAAGTGATCACACTGTTTTAAACGACGTGTGTATCATAAATAATGAAAGTCTTTAGTTAATATGTAGCCATTTTGTAATGTGAGTGATGTTATTGTTCCTGAGGTCAGAAATTGCCATAATTTCTTCCTCTAACATGTTGATTCACTTCACATTTTATTTTACTATGATTAAATTGATATACCTATACTCAATACTTTGACAAAATATATTACGTCCATCCTTATCCAACAAAAATAACTTTGTCTTATTATGATGTGAAAAGTTAACTTGTAAATTTTTATTTACTTACTTGACGTCTTTATTTTTGATTAAATTGATCACCTCTAACAAAATATTACGCTCATACTTACCCATCAAACAAAACTTTGTATTCATAACTGATAAAATAGTAACCGTTTCATTAAAGAAACGATTAACTGTAAGTTGATTTTTCAACCATTATTGTAGTGGAGGTTATCCTGTAACGATAATATGTAAGTAGTGTGTGTAATAATAAATAAATAAATAATAACTGCCTCGAGGCTCTATAAAATTGTTTTTCTATTGTGTATATTAATCGATCCGTTATTTAGTTATTTAAATGTTTTAATATACCATTTTTGTTGTTTTATTTCAATAACAAACAAATCAATACAACACAAATAAAAACAAGTCAATTAAACCAAAAGAGTTTACACAATTTACTTTTTTAAAATATAAAAAGTATGACATATGACAAAAATAAATTCCTCTGCCGTGATTTGAACTCACGACACGCCGCTTGTGCTTCGATTCCAGTCACCTCACCGTAACGCTACGGAAGCTATTATTCTGCTAGTTAAAATACTGCATCATATTCCTTTTATGTATGAGATTAATTTCTGGTTTGGTTATAGTTGTGTGCAAGTCGTTTTATCAATCCTTGCTTGAGCGTGTGCATAATACGCACTGTACGTAGATACGCACACATTGAATTAGACAACACCGGTTGCCTGTAGCATCCGCTAGGGTCGCTAGTAGTATGTAAACCAAACAATTTTGTTTCGTGTACCACCGCTGACTGACGTCACACGTCATCCAGGCCCCACTGAAAATCAGCGCTGCAGCGATTTAATGCGCTGCTGCATCATGCTGAGTGGGGACCTAATAGGGTATTTTACACCATGTAAGAAAAAATATAAAAATGCATGTTTATGATAGATTTTTAAAAAAGTAAACGAGAAACGTTAGTATTTATTTAAACAAATATAACGTAAATTTTATAATTAAATTTCAAAAATAGTCTTTTTTAATCTGTTTTAAAACGCCATCCGCCATATTGGATTCCGGCGTGATGTCACTCCGATAGTAACTTGACGTTACTTGGTCTTTTGCAGTTGTATTGTTTACTAACGAAGTGACGTCACGACCCGAAGTAGCATGGCGGCTAGCGTTTCCGCGCGAAAATTCAAAATCATAAATTAAAAATAGTTTTTAAGGCATTTTTCGGTTTTATAAAACTGAAATAAAATTTCTACTGGTTCATTACGATCTAAGGATTAATTTAAAACAGTTTTCAAAAAAAGGTGTAATACCCTATTGCTATGAACAGCGGCGACGCACAGTGTGCTTAAATGGTTCACATCATTATAACGGAGAAGTGCCTATTTGTTATTGTTTTTTCTTTTATTGTCACGTATAATATATTTCTGCCTTTTATGTAAGTACATGTACGTGTTGCTGTTTTTTATAGTAATAAAATGTTTCTTTCTTTCTTTCATCTGTAATATTTAATATTTTAATGTCAGCACAGGGTTCATGATTCAAAATGTAGTATGCTAAATAGCAAAAAAATGCTATGGATAATATGTACAATATTATCCATAGCATTTTTTTGCTATTTTATTAACAATATTATTTTTGTGAAGATAAGGACTTTTTGCAAAATTGGAAAAATAACTTGAAATTACAGTTCAGTTGCTCATTCACATAAATCAAAATCATTCATTATTTTGTCACATCCCCTAAAATTCGTAGATAATCTAGAGTTTTGAAATGTCAAATTGTCATGATTATTTATTTTATTCTGTGAAAATGTAATTACATAAAATTTCGTTTTTATTCAAAATAATAGACTTATAGAGTGATTTCGAAGCAGTTTTTGGTGTAATTTAAAGTGAATGTGTATAATGTAAGTGTTAATAAAATCGTTTCCTACATCAAGTGCGTGATTAAAGAAAAACTTGTGATTTTCGCATCGGGAAGGGTTTGTTTACCAAAAAAGAAGTCCAAAAAAAACGGACTGTAGGTACCTCATCGAGGCTATATGGTCGATGAGGTACCTACATTCACAAATGGTAACGAAGAGTATGATAAATAGTGAATGGTAACAATAACCCGTCGGGTACATACCTAGGCTCCTCAGTTCAGCCAGTGTCCAGTTTCACATTCACTCACAATTTACAGTTGAGCTTGAGCACCACGTCACAAAACTATCATACGTGACGACATAAATGTACATTTCCTTTTGAATATCTCTACTATTATAAAATTGTAAAAAAGCTGTGTCTGTACATTGAAGATATTAAAAAAAAACAAGTGGGTTAGGGTATATATAAACGTCTCCGAAACCAAAAATGAGATTTTTTAAATTCTTATCTGTTTGTCAGTTTGTTACGGGTTGGCGCAAAAACTACTGAATAGATTTTAATTTTGCTATCACTGTTAGAAAGTATCTGCTCCAACTTAAAAACTGGTATACTTCTTATCTTAAGTAATTAAACGGAACATGAGATACAGCTTGACCACTCTAATGTATAGAGACCCATACAAATAAGAGATCACCACTGTTGCTTTTGTGTTTCAAGTGAGCGAAGCCGCGGGCATAAGCTAGTGTAACACTAAAAAGCTAAATAGTTTTTTCATGCAGGTATCATTATCATGATATCGTCCGACTAAAAGTGTTATTATAGTATCCAAGAATTTATGGAAGATAAAAATCTTTAGAATCTAAAAGTAACAATACATTTAAAAAAATTTATAAATACATTTATATTGTTTAATTTTGATTATTTTTATTGTAAATCCAGTTTTTTTTTTGATTAATAGATATGTAAATATAATATAAAGTATATTTGTTGAAGTTCCTAAACTAAGATCTCCTAGAGACTATAAGATTAACGATTAATTAAGAAAAGCTAATTAATAGAAAATAACATTTTATATTTTGTGAATAATATAATATATTAAGTTCTAGTTTTAAGTTATTTTGCTGCGCCCTAAAAGGGTCATGTATGCATTAGTTTAAGCCAAGCTTGTTACTTTGTATACATTTTGCAATAAATAAATAAAAATACATTCTCCATCATTATTACATATTGATTATGTACTTATCTAATTATTTATTTAAAAACGCTGCGTTTTCGCGGCAGTTAGAATACAGTGTAATAATATTTTATTGAGGGTAGAACAAGGAAACCTGCTCTGTATGAAGAGTCCGTTAAAATGCGTTAAATTACGGTGGCGTTATAGTAGCCAAAGGGTAAATTTATGCCCACTTGGGTACCTAACTTTTTACGACGCAAACTGCACATTATTGCTTAATTATTTTTATCACTGAACAATCAAAAATCATATACACTATCTCATTTACCACACCACCTCTTAATATTGTTACTCTGAGACACCACCATTTACCTAAGCTAGTGCCATTATTGAGGGTTTCTAAACTATTATTTACTACATAGAGGTGGACACTTTCGTGTCTGCTACCTTCGTCAAACATTAATATAAAATGATATAATTTATTTAATCCAACTAATTATATAAATAAAAATAAAAACAATTATTTCGTCTGTAATGAAATTGTACATAAACAATGTAGTTTTCATTTTCTCAGTACCTATTCCTTATTTCCCTAATAGATCCATTCTCTCCAAATTAAGTTGCAAGGTGTTGTTGGTATTATAATTATATATTTCGCTTCGCTTATAAGAGTAGGTACAATCTCATTTTTGTTTTACTTTATTTTTCTCCTTTGTTTTACTGAAATTTAGACCGTGATACAAAACTGTCACGAACGAAAGAGAGTGTCATCGTCATGTCACTTTCATTTTGTCATCTGTCATCTTGTCATCGTCGGTCGAAAAACCTAAAATATTAGAAATTACATATTTAGTTTAAAAATTATTTGACGATTTACAAGGTTCTTCCAACTAAACGCAAGACTATCATCAACATCATGTCGGATATAAAAATAGTAGCGGCAAGTATTGTGAACTTTCTCAAGCGACAACTAGAAGGTGACTCGCTCAGCGTGGATTCACGCGAGAGCGTTGAGGTCGGCGTGCAGTGCATTGAAACCGCTTTCGAATTAGGACCCGAGGATGCAGCGCGTGGCGTGGACCTGCTCCAGCTCGTGCGCACTCAGACCCGTAGTGCACCCCTCAGCGCGCCTCCCACGCGCTCCGAGGCCGAGAAGCTCAAAAACGAGGGCAATGAATTCATGAAGAAGGAGCGCTACCGGGAAGCCCTCGAGAAATACACGCGTGCTATCGAATTAGACCCCTCTAACCCTGTGTACTTCTGTAACCGTGCTGCCGCGCATTTCAAACTAGGAGAGAATGAAACTGTTGTAGCCGATTGCACGGCAGCGCTAGGGCTGCAGCCTGACTACGCCAAGGCGCACAGCCGCCTGGGGCTAGCGCTGACGGCATTAGAGCGCCATCGCGAGGCGCGCACCGCGTATGCCCGAGCTGCGCAACTGGAGCCCGACAACGAATCATACCGCGAGAACCTACGCGTAGCTGACGAACAGCTGGCGGCGCACGGCGATCGGGCACCGATGGACCTGGGTGGTCTGCTGCAGAATCCTGCGTTACTCAATATGGCCACGGAGATGCTGGCCGACCCCAACATGCAGAACCTGATCTCAGGGCTTATGAGTGGTGGCGGTGGCGCAGGTGGCGGCGGCCACAACGGAGGCGCGGGGGCCGGCGCGGGCGGCATGAGCGCGTTGCTGGAGGCGGGGCAGGCGCTGGCGCAGCACATGCAGGCTGCCAACCCTGAGCTGGTGGAGCAGCTGCGGCGCCAGGTGCGCCCGCCCGGCCCCAACCCACCACAGTGAGACTGGCTGCACTGTGCCCAGCCTGTTATTTCTTGCGGAACATTGTTTAATGTTATAAGATGTAATATAACTATATTTCACTATCACCTAATTTTCCAACCAATTGTGGAAATTATTTTACTGACTTACTTTTTTTATTACTGTAAGACACTACTTGTGCTTGCCGCTATTAGGTTTTGGCTGAGAAGCTCACATTTATGAGGTTCAAATTGTTAGTTTTAAATCTTGCACTGGTTGCCTTGTGTTCTCAAATGTATATAGTATGATGCACTGTTGTTACATAATACTACTTTATCTGCTGAAATTTGATAAAATAGTTACCTTTGGAGGTACTTGGCAATAATTATGTGCATTTATTTGTAGACAGATTTTTATATTCGTACATAAGTCAATGTACTAGCTAGTAAATCACTACATAGATTGAAATTGTAAAAAGCGAATGAAAGAAAAACGGTAGTTTTAATGCATGGCAGCCATGGTCAGATGCCACATGTAATGTAAAATATTATGGTATTTGTGCATGTGGAATGTTAAATGAGAGGGGAACTTCAAGAGGAGTTTATCTCTGTTTAACCCAAATTATTAATGGCTAAGGTTTCAATTATTGGTATTGTTAATAAATTTATTTAAATAATATTGTCATTTCTTTCTTGCTAGGTTTAAGGTACCTATTGTAACGACCGTGGTGAATGTCTTGAATGCCATGGCCGTGACTATAGGACAAATGTGGGTTTTGATCAATACAAATCGACATATCCTGCCCCAGCCACCAAAATTTTATTTTATTTAAAAAGTAGCGACCCATGCGGGCCTTCACCTGTGTATATTTCCCATCTTATTTCTGATTCTTGCTGTAGATCTTCAATTATTTTTCTTTCATATAAAATTTGTCCTGACAATAACGAACATAACAAAAAACCTGCTAAGTGCTTGTCGGACTTACAATACCGACTTCGGTACCTACAACATTTTGTAAAAAAGCTGAGTTGCTTTCCATTCCTTTGTTTCTCAATAATAAAGATTTTTATCTTCCATCGTCAACACATGAGCAGTCGTCAATCCCAACATTACAAGGATAACAACCTCGGAGGTAACAACGCAAAGGTTGACTGGTAGAGAATTATATGGTAACTTATTTTGTACAGCTATAAATAATACAGGTTTAGTCATAGATCCCTAAGATACATTGCGAAGTTCAGAATTAGTAGGGTAGGCAGGTAATCAATGATATGGATATTAGCTAAGAGAACTTGTAATGATTAATGACTTTCTTGTATGAATATTACAGGTTGATAGTATATACGAGTTTAGCTTCAGTAATGTTCCAGGTACATAAGTAAAAGAGAAAAAATAAAATTCACAAAATGCTTTCTTAACTATTTATTACACTCTAAGGTATAATTTATGATAATTGTTATCAATTTACACATCATTATGTACATACAGTAGCAAAATGTAAAAACAGCGCGCGACTGGTTAGCGCCTCTCCCGCACACTTGGGCATGTTCCTGCCGGTCACGTGACTCATATTCAGAATGGCTCATGGCCAAGTTCCAGACGCCGATACTGTTGTATCATTACACAAGTTGACAGCAGCGGCGGCGGCAGGGCCTCGGTGTGGTGTACTGAGAGAGTTGCGCTCACTTACTCGCCAAAATACTTTCAAAAACATCTAACCAGTATAAATTTCTGTATTTACACAAACCTCACACGAAGTGTCGTGTCGTTAAGAATTCGACTATACATTGTTGTAGTCCCCCCCCCCCCCGCTATCTCCGTCCCACCCTCCCGGTCATCTACATACAATTAAGTAAGACCCAAGTGTCGTACAAAGCTTTACATCTAATTATAATAAAGCAAAGGCACCGCGGATCATCTATACTCCCATTTAAATGCATTTTAGTATGCAATCCCATTTAGTATAAAACATCGCATGACGTATATACAAGCTGAAATTGAAAAGACGCGACAAATTCAAATATATTACTACAAGGAAAATTTAGAACACATGATCACGGAAAATAATTATACTTGTATACCTAAAGACAATATAGCTACTAAGCTATATTGTCTTCATATATCTACATTACATGTATAGATGTAATAGTTTACACCATCTAACACAAAAAATAAGATTATTTTTGTACAATGTAGATAATTGAAATTACATTTTAAAATGAATACGGAATGGTTACTGAATCTCTCATTTCGATTTGTCGCATGTTTTCAAAGTCATTCTGTAGACAAAATAAATGAAACAACTAAATAAATATGATTACAGTGCATTGCAGTGTGACTCCACTTACAGTACCTTCGTGAATATTAATAATGATCACTAATTTTAACCCAGAACTAGTAGGAACAACTTAATTACAAAACCAAATGCTAAAAACATAATGCAAGTAACTAAGTAGGAAATAATTTATGTGATAATGATTTTGTGGTCTGACATTCTAAAAGTCAATAAATTAATAATTTTCCTGGGTCCTACTGTATTATAATTTGAGATGTGCGTGAAAGATGAAAGTAAAATAAATATTTTATAATTACTAAAAAAAAAATATGAACATTAAAACAGAAAACAGATGTACTTAAAGTAAAACTTTTAAAATTAACAGACAATAATTTAAGAAGGCAGCCACCGATACACGTGAACTACCTATACCTACCTAGTGAATTAAGTAAATAAAGCTAATACATTGGATGCAGCTATTTGATCAATAAAATAAATTTTGAACTAGATAATTTATCTTCTATACAAAATAAACCTTAAAATTTTATAAAATTTTAATTGTTAAGTATATAATTTTTCGTATATTTTTAATATTTTATAAATTGCTTTATATGAATAAGTAGTGAAAATATTGTTTTGAATAATAAATTATTTATGTATCTATTTACTACTTTAGTACATAGATGTATATCACTCAATGATAGCAAGTGTTGTGTATAACAGTATGACAGTAACATGTGTGTGTTAAGTTGCAGTACAGTGCGGTCAAAATAACTGCGCGTGTCTGAAGCTGTCCGGAAGTGGCTTTCAATGTTTTCAATTCAAATCTATCTAAGTATATAAATAAAAATGAATCGCCAAAATGTAAGTAAGCACATAACTTTGGAATGGCTGTCGGCAAGGTTTGTATGAATTATTTTACCACTATTTTATAAAACTTCGATGTTCGCGCAGCTAAAATAATTTAATTATGGGTTATAATTAAATTATTTTAGCTGCGCGATTTTCACTTGAGACAAACCGTTGTTTTGATCGAACTGCAGCAGAGCCGCGGCCCCTCTGCCGTGGATACGCGAACGCCGTCAATATACATTTGAACATTGCACAAATACCGATTGCATGCTGGGTTAACTATTAACAATGTAGGTACCTGTCAAACGTGCAGGTACCTTTTTTCCCAGCGGTTATTAGCCAATATTTAATTTCAAAGATTAGTTTTATAACACAAACACACAGCCTCTGACGACACCTACACTACGAGACTTATGATTTCCATATTTATCGTACGACATCATTAGGTACGACATACATATTTTTTTTTTTTTGGAAATTATAATAATGCAACCTAAGTGGCAGTAAATATTGCCAAAATTACTTCGATAAATTGTTAGTCAATTTAATCAATACTAACTGGTGATCTAAAACACGAATATAAACTATAATTTCTGTTTTTTAAGAAAAACAGTTAAACCCGGAGAGTAAAACAATATATTTGGTTTAATGCATTTATGCAATGCTTAAAAATCGTTCGAAATAATCGAAAAAGCTCCGTGTACCACTTTGTTTACAAATGAGAACTACTCGAACGAAAAAGTTGATATGGAAAACTAAAAACGTGATAAGCATTGTTTCATCTGTATCGTTCGCAGTGTGGTGTCATAATGAATCGAATACGAAAACATGGTATGAGTGGTGGATGGTGGAGTGTTGAGTGCGCGGCGGCTCAGCTCGGCTCAGCTCGGCTCAGCTCGGCTCAGCTCGGCTCAGTTGCGCTTGGAGGGCGGCACCAGGTGCGGCGGCAGCTCGGAGGGCAGGTCGTGCCCGTCCGTCTTCACGTGGATGAGGTGCATGGCCAGCGCGAACTCCTCCTCGTCCAGGAAGCCGTCCTTGTCGATGTCAGACAGCTTCCAGATCTTGCCGAGCACGGAGTTCGGCAACTTCGACTTCACCATCTCAGTCTTGGCGGCTGTCGACAAACGCCGCCCGGTCAATTTACGTTTATACACAGAGAACTCCGAAGGCAACGAATGTAGTTCGGCATAACCTGTTGATGGCGCAGGCGCAGGTATCTCGACGACACAACTAATAGGAACACGAGCATGCAGTAATCGCTAAGTTACCACAATTACAAGGTTGTTCAAGATCAGAGGACTGGTTCATCATAACCACTTTCGTTGCCAACAGAGCACCAAACATGAATAAAGCTTTATAGCTATAAAATAAAATTTTGTATGGAGTCAGTTTGTGAACAGTTTTAGTAGAATTTTAACAATATCATGCAGCGACAAATATTATATCGTGAGTAGAAGCGTGACGATAAAGAGCAGAGATAGCATAGTTATTGTGAAACGATACGCTTGTTAGATAAGACCACGTCGAAATAGATTAAAGTATTCATTATACATTCTAGTGGTGCTAAAATACTTAACTGAAACTTAAGGTTACTAATACTAAAGGAGCAATCTAAGAAAAGCCGGGCGAAATATAGACAAATATCGCCATGAAGACTAGAACTTTAGATTTGAGCAATCGAACTCCACTAGATGCTAGTACTGTTTTATTATAATCGTGTGTGCTTATCAACGATTATGATACAAACAGTACTTATAGCACGTCACATAGCGAAGCATCCACGGAAATATCACGATTCGTTCAATTAATAGGTAATTACGCGAGGCGCAGTTGTCCTAGTTCAAAATTCGTATGTGGCCACAGAGATAGTCAGCTTGCCTATGAAGTACTTCAGAATATTGACAAGGTTATCACGAGAGAAGATCGCAGCAAACGACCGGATCCTGACGGCCTCTTGTTCTGGACCAAAGGTCATAAGTTTCGCCTTGTCGAACCAAGTTCTGGGAGATCTGTCTACATAAAACTCGATGTATCGCTCTCCCGTTAGAATGTACGCCAACGATACAAAAAGGAATTCAGCAGTTATCAACAGCGTCACTAAGTTCAATGAGAGCAGGACTAAGAACTTGATCGTGCTAAACAATGATCTCAAATAACCTACTCCACTGTCAGGAGCATCTAAATTGTGTAGGGGCTCAGATTGTGCGTCTGAGCTTCTGTCAGAATCGCTTTCATCACTATCATCGTCACTTTCAGCATTCAACATTGATTTAGCGCTGGTCGCGGCACCCGTTACAGTGTGGTAGCCGCCGCCAACGTATGTACGAGCAGCATGCCTGGCGTCACATCTGTCGCCAGCGCCGTCGATGGCTAGAGTGTCGGTCAAGCTGTGTATAGAGACAGCGGGCGACATCCGCCCCTCGCAGCTGGTCTGAGCCTCTCGAGTGTTCAGAATAAACTGCGTTATCAGTTTACAGTTTTCTGTAGCACTAGATAGGGAGCCTACTAGTTTCGCAAAGCTATCGTCGTCTCTCTTCTTATCGCGATCTTGTACCTGCATGCACAGATCGGTAATCTGAGAGCAGTTTTGTGTGGAAGAGAGCAACGCTTCCAGTGCTTTGTCTACAAGCAAGTGTCCGCGCAAGTGTGGGTGTGTGTTCAGCATGTGTGTTAGTGTGCGTATGTGTGCGTGCGACAGTTGCGTACCGGCGCCGGTGACCTTGCCGTCGATGGGGTTGAGTGACTGGAACATCTGGTCGTATCTCGGCTTCTCCTTACTGCAGATCCACTCCGGGTCACCGTGGCCCGCGTCCACGCCCTCGCCACGCCCGTACCCGAACGGTGACACCTGGTCTTCTACGCCTTCGAACGCACCACCTGAAAATTACACGTTTATACAGTTAATGTTTATGTTTGTTACCTTACCGGTTTGTACAGCCTGTATAACGTTATGCAGATGTATCTTAAGATACATCTGCATAACGTTATAAAACGTAATATAAGAGGCATACACCTTATATAATTATGTTAGTAAATTAACATTCTTTAATTAGTAGTTGTGTCTCGAATATCTTTACAAACATTGTCATTACCTAATTCAAACAATCAACAGCCTGACATTGCTCACGTTATATATTTTTATTGGACAACGTTTGAATGTGATTTACCTACGTGCGTGTTGTGGACAATACGTAATTCATTAACAAGACGAGACGACTTCTCCCGTAAAGGTAATTAAGGTTTAGGATGGTTGTAGAAACATAATAAAATGTCATGGTTTCTTGAGTTCACTGTTTTTCCTGAAAACCGCTGCATCGCTGAACAAAATCATTTAGGCAAGTACTTCCCTACCTATGGAAATAAGAATAATTATGTGCTTAGGTTAGGTTATGTTACTTGTTTCTTGTAAGATTTTTATTCACCTTACACACAATGTATATTAGCTTTGATTATTTTTTTGTAAGTAGTTACCTAGTATCGTTCCTCAATAAAATAATTACACCACCTATACAAAAGTCAAGGTTTTTAATTAAGTTCTGTACTATGACGATTGTATTTGATACATTGGATTGGAATATACTGATTGTTGAAATACATGTTCTTGTCTCTTCGTTATTATTTTATTAACTAAGTATTACTTCTGATACAGGTGTCAGTTCTGTCAACACCAGTTCTGGCACACGCCAGATACGCGTGCTTTATCAATAAGCTTGGCTACACAGCCAAGCTTATTGATAAAGCACGCGTAGCATCTGTACTGTGCACAGAGGCTACTATCAGAGTTAACGGTAAGCAAACACACAGTCAGTCTCAGATAACCCGTAAATTGTGTACATAATAAAAATGTATCGTTACGTTATCATATTAATATTTATGAGTATCGCCGCTCTAGCGTTCACCTTGCACTTCATTGAGCCAGTCAAGAGAGCATTGATAAAGCCAGCGTATCTCGCAAGTCGGCGACACGGCTACAAGGTCGGCTGTGCATTCCGCCGCGCTCGATGGGGCTGCATCGGTAACTGTGATCGCAGTCATCGGAATCTAAGAACTGCTACAAGCTGTCGCTCTAATTGATACAATCGATACACTCCCTAGGCTTAGTGCACTCAGTAGAGAAAGAGGATGTATTAACAGGCGCGTAAATCCACATGGACCATTTGGTACCTAATGGTGATTGATATTTTCGTCACGATCATGACAAGTGGTTATTGGGTATAATCTGGTAGCCCAGTGTGAAGTGGGTGGGTCGTTAATAATTGTTACAAGCTATATGTATCACTAATATTGCATAGCAGTTAATAATTTATAAGGCAAGCAAACTTGTTTACGCAGACGAAGATTGATACTGAGACGACACAACCCGTATGATATGCTAGACCATAAAATAAGAAAACACATTGCAGTCAAAAATCGATATAACCCGTATTGCTGATGGCAATATTAATTGACGTCAGAAACGGCCAGGTAGAAGTTAATAGTTAGTTTAGGTCGCTGAAATATTCCAGATCGTAGCATAGCCAAGCTTTGAGCAAGTATCTATTGTATTTTTCTATTAGTTTAGCTAAAACACCATGCTTGTGAAATCAGAAATAGGTAAGTAAGCATAATATTTTATGTAACTATCTCTAAGTCACTAAAAGTAGGTAGTGTATTTAACAAATAAAACACAGTTTAAAAGTAGAAAGACCAGGTGAAGCTTGCCACGTTAAAGGTTAGGTACTGTTTAACATCGCGAGGGCCATCAACAACCAGATCCACCAAATTCACAAAAAAATTGAGTCGGATAAAAAGTACCTAACAATTGACGCAATAACTGTAAATTAAACACGAGGACATATTATAATATTTATTGATTGCTGGCTCAGCGCAGTGCGCACCGGAGCGTGCTGTTTGTTTTTTTTTTCGAAAAAGAAAACGTAGCATTGTTCTACAGCACTTACTTATGAATGTCTCGATCAAGCATTGTTACTTCAAGGATTTAATACGATGATAATTATGACGAGATGTAGGTCAGTATTTTATTTAAATAACGTGTGTGCAAAAACTATCAGTAGAGAAGTAAAACTGTAATCTGTGTTTTTTCGCCGTCCGTCATTAGAGCGTTGCGGCTGGTCGCCGAATGTCCTACAGAATACGAAGATGTTGTAGCTATGAACAAGAGGAGCTGCTGTCAGTGACACCTGATAACTGGACTGTCAAGAAAATCGAGCTCATCGATCTGGATTGGGTAGCCTAATGGAGCCTAGGGCGTCGGACTTGCGATCATGTGGTAGCCGGTTCGAAACCAACACATTGCACAATGACGTGAACGCGCGAGGGTTTAACAACAATATTAGTAATGTGCGATTATAAATAAATATATTTTAGACTCGGGTAGGGAACAAAGGGTTAAAGACCAAGACAAGGCAAAGAAAAGCCTATTCGGACTACAACAGTTGACGAGGGAAAAGAATAGCTGTTCTGCTGGATGGGAAGGATGGAGGAACTAGCTATACGCATACCAGGGTATCGCGTGGTGGTTTACCATTGTATTATAAAGTACCACCGACGTATACGGTAGCTAGGTCTAGGCTACCTACTGGAGTACGTACACTTATGTTTGCGTAAGTGTACTCCATGGACGGTGAATCAATATTCCACTAAACAACTTTCAATACTCGTTGTTATTCGAGCGACGCGGACGCAACGTTTTTAACAGCAAGCGTTTATTTGTCTGATCAAGAACGCAATATAACAGATAAGAGGATCGATGAGCAAAGACTGGCTGACTTTGTAATCCTACTATAGTATTATAAATGCGAAAGTTTGTGAGGGTGGATGGATGGATGTTTTTTACTCTTCCACGCCAGAACGGCTGATCGAATCTGGATACAATTTGGCATAGAGATAGATTATAGTCTGGAATAACACATGGGCTACTTTTTATCTAGTTCGGACCCAATTTTGAATTCCACGCAGACGAATTTGCGGGCAAAGGTACTTAGGTATTTATTAAGCGTTCCAGTAAGTATGTCTATTACCGTACGCCATATAGGATCCCCAAGGTTCTCTGTCGGTATTGAAATTAAACCTGAGAATGTTTTTGTATTTAGTTGCTTAACCTTCAAAACATTAGTTGAAGTTTTCTTCAGGAAACGGGTAGCTAATATTTATTAAACAATTTCAATACATCAAACAATGCCATTGCCAAGCATGTTCAACTGGTAAAGAAAACATAAACAACATAAAAAATATAGGTATTGAAAATATGCAATTTATATTAGGCAAACAATGTCATTCCACGACAGTAGGCGAGTGCGCTATATTTACACAGAGTTTTTGATTGAGTAACATAACACTTGTGCTGAGCTCTATTCTATTCTAGATAAATGTGAACGAGTGTCGTTGCGAATTCCGGTAATAATATCGCGAACATTCCTGGACTGACCGAATATTACTAAATACCACTGAAAGACATGACTGCAGAACCATTGGTCATATTTTTTATGTTTCCCTAACCTAGATAGGTACCTATCGCCTAAAAAAGAAGAAAATAAATTTATTCGGCTCTGTTTTACACAGTTCACTCCAGCACCTACATAGGTATATTTATAAGTACTTGTGAGCACGGTAGTCTGATCTCGCGGCTGCGCCAAATAGGTCCAATTCAGCATATTGTCAAGTCACCAGTGCTTGACACTGATTTTTACCTGGATACTTGCGAGGTATCCTACTGTAATGTGATTACGCGAGTGTTTACAAACAAGTGTTCTCATGGGCGAGCACAAAAGCCCGAAACAAACCAGAAGCTTGTGCAGTGCTGCGCTTATGATGTCGTCAAATTTATGGTATTCAAATACCTATGTGAGAGCTGTCACTTTAACTTCACGTTTCTTTGGATAATTAGGGCCACTTGAATTAAACACGTTTAAGAAGTTGGTGCAAGTGGCCCTTATTATATTGTTTACAAAATTGTCATTCGGGTCTCTCTTCTACAAGGAAGCTTGTGTAAGCTGTAGCGTTCGTTGCATAGTTCGGTACATCCCTGTTCCCTGCACAATACTTCTAGATACGTTAAAATACGAAAGTGCGACTAGCGCAATCGATCGCAAGCGGGTCGTTCTCACGGCGACGTTTGCTACAACAATATATAGACAGTATATAGACAACAGTACATCGATGGAAAAACAGTGCCGAGTGCGAATTGTATCACAAATCATGTAATATTTAATGGGGAGGGAATCTAGATCGCGTTTCATACAAGTGAAAGTGCAGGAAGTGCGGCACACGCCAGTACATATCGGCGGACGAATTGATAATTACATAGCACTCACGAGTGGCGGTGCTGCGGCTACACACTGTCCACGATGTTCACATTCGTTACAGCTGACTAGCGATATTTTTGAGAGGGCTTTTCTTTTCTCTAATGGCCTTTTATCGAGGACAACTGGACTAGCAAAATTATACCAGAGACAACGGTATTGATTAGATACATAACCTCCATCAAAATTATTGCAAATTGCAACAAAATGAAGCCTATATATATAAGCTACTGCGCTATCATAATCATAATGACAATGCCTGCTGTTCTGTTTGTAAGCTCTGAACTTTTTCTAAAACAGTTACGACAACTGGTTCGTGCGTTTATACATACGTTATCTAGCGAATCGTATGTGTATGTATAATAGGTTGGTATTATAATTGGACGAGATAACTGCGATGTCATTGTTAGAGTAAACTCACTTATCATGTGTTAACACTTTGCTTTAGGAGTCGTTCGGCAAACAATTACGAAGTAGCGAGTGTCCGACTTTTAGTGGTACTGTTGTCAAAGGCTATTAGGAAGGACCTTGATGTAATTTACATTATCACCATATCTGAGACTACTTAAGCAAATGGCAGTGGAAGTAAAGGAATGCTTAAACCATTTTCCAGCTTTGGTCATAGGACCATACCGTACCGGGTGAATAGTGAGGGCCTACAACGACTTTAATGGTTTATTGTATCATATTGATTTGATATTGTGGTAAGCCACAAACCACTAGTCAGTCACTTTCATGATTAATCTAAGATCGGATCGTTGTACATTACGAATGTTTCACAAAATCCAAGTGTACCCCACGTAACAGAGTATAAGACTCAAACTAATTTGGGTGTTCCCCAGTACTTCAAGGTCCTGGACCAGCGCAGGATACCTGTATCCTCGCGGTAAGGAGGATGTGCATCCGCTGCCACTGCCCACGCAACGCCCCACTTGTCTAACTACTGACCGCTGTCGTATTCTCTTGGCCTTAAAGACCTTGGTAGATACGAAGGACGCTTTCATTATATAATAACAAACTCATTCCAGTACCCACTAGTGTTACAGTTCCTGGATTAAGGACTGGGTTAACAGGACTGTGTGAATATTGTCTGTACAACGTTAATGTCGTGTACGATACTACAGTTTGCTTCTCTTGAAAGCAACAGATATTTCTAATGAGATGCAATGGGATGTGCCAAGTTACTTTATTATGCCTGGAATGGCCTCATTAATTCTCAGGACAAGGCAAGAGGAAGAAATTCCAGCGTAAAGCACGTGTACGCATTGTCTAATCTTACCCCAGTTTAAATCTCGATAAAAACTTCACAAGAACAAAATATACCGTTGTACTAACTGTTACTTGATCAGATACATTGTCAAGCAGAGCATAAAATAATGAAAAGTTGGATTAAAAACCGAGCGTTCTAAAGGACAATGGCTGCATACACTCACGCGCATATGCAGGGCACGTCTCGAGCATATGCGTTGCTTCGACTCCAATATTACAATTATCGTACACCACTGCGCCGGCGGCGTATAATCATAACCGTTATTTGATATTAAGTGCTAAACTTTTTCAGCAATCGCCGTTCTGCAGACAGAGTATGATAAAAAGTTAAATCAAGAACTTACTAAGGTAGTATACATCCGTAGTATTAAGCCGAAAGATTGTGGTTAATCAGCTGAGAGTTAATGATCAGATCAGCGGTTAAATGAGCCACCTATATCTATACTAGTTCATTTCGCAGTCTCTCAATTGAGTGCGTTGCGAATAGCGTCCTGCGCATACGCATCGAAATACAACACACGTGTGACACACATCGTTCGGTTCCGAACCACATCATAAATATCGATTGATTTCATTTATTTTGTGTTTGTGTCACAACACCATAAGCTTTTACTTTCGAATTGGAAGTGTGACAGGACGCTTGTAAGTAAAGAAATCACGAATTGGCCTCCGATAAAAATGCCGATTATAGCCAACCAGCCCTTTCTGGCAAGCATTGGAATCCCAGTGCTTGCTGGAAAGTGCTGGTTGGCGCCAATAGGAAAAGAACAAACGACCGATCCAATACATGTAGTGGGGTGCGGGTGCTTGACTTTGTGCGTTGTGTCGTGATGCGAGCACAATGAGCCGTCATTGAGCGGCAAGTGGGTCGCCGCTGGGACAATGGATGCTGCTCAGATGCGTCTCAATGGGCGACCACATCGGGTGATGTCACAGCGGATGCGGAACAATGGCCGCTACAATTAGCGTCGCGTGTAAGCGCCCGCACATCGGACGTAAACATCGGGCGCATCATGGCGCATAGGCATAAATTCGTAAATACATTAAATTTACTGAATCGGAACAATCACCAAATGAATTAACTATACCAATGCTGAACGCTAACAAGCCCTAAAGGATCCCCCCTAAAGATCTTATGTATTATAAATACTCATACGGTCTCATTCATACTAATATAATACGTCTTATTAACCGCATATAATTTATGTTTTGTCTTGTTTTGACACGTGATATTTTGTGACAAAGAAAAGACGAAACATATAACCGCTATAGGAGATCCATAAACACATACATATTTTCGCGACTGTCTCCCATTGGAGTAGGCAGAGACTAGATTTCCGCTACCTACAATTCCGGCACACCGCTTCCGCTTCATCTATGTTCATTAAACTCTATGCATGATCGTCAATTTATGGTGCTCTCTCTTAAGGCGCTGTGAATAGTCAAAATAGGCTTCTTAGAGCAGTTATTTAGCAAAAAGTATACAGTTTCAAGCAGTGAAAAAAATATATGTTAATCTTGATCATATTTATGAGTACACTAACCGGTCTAAAACACGTTTGCGGAAAATTTTCTCGATAGAAAAAAATCATAAAGTAACCATTGAATTCAAAATTATTGCAATTGTAACTGTATTATTTACAAACAAATCTTGATAAAATTAATAACACTGACGTAATATATAATAATAAAGTACGCTAGCGGTTTTATTTATCGATTGAAATAAGATATTTTTAATAATTAATAAATTTCATGATAAATAACTCTCACGAGTCGAACGAAACACCGCGCCATCGAGGCGTCTGTTCGCTTCTCTTTCATTTCTAGGCGGAGCGACAGTGATCGCTGAGGCGCGCTGCCTGATGGACCTGTGTCATTTTGTTCCGCCCGCCGCTCAAAAATATTTTGTATCTGATTGTATCGTATTCGTATTCTATCCGCCCAAACGCCACTGGGTATACGTTGACCCACTCCCTGAGTGACGCGGCACTCAGTCGAAAAAGTACCTCAAAAATCGACTAAAGCGTTTTATCGATAAAAATTTTTACACAGCGTTGTTGTCTATGAAATGAATGAACGTTTAAACTTTGTTCCAACACTATACGAATGAAATGTCATCCTAAAAAATTTTTTGAAGTTTCATTAGTCCGCGACATTGAGTGGTTGTCAAGTGACATGGGTGCCGACGTCGTAAATTATTCTTGTGCTGTGTTGTGATTGTTTCATTTGACGCTTATTATACATCAAAATGTTCGTGAAGAACTAGGCTACAATGTGTTGTTGAATTTAAGTGGTTTTAGAATGTAAAGGAATGCAGTATTTGGCCGGACAAAAAGTTATTGTTCGCGATGACAATGTAAGTAATGGGGGCCCATTGTTATTTTTTTTTACAAAAAGTTTTTGTTTACTTTGGCCCGCAATTGTGTTTAAATGGAACAATAGTTCGTAATGAAATTATGTTTATCTTTCAAACTGGTTTCAATGAGTCATTGTGATGTCGATAATCAACTGAGTGAGTGTGAGCGCACACGGCCGCAATAAAAATGGCAGGTAGTTGATATTTTCGCGAATTTCGCGATTTTTTTTCTTATTGATGGTATAAAATAAGTTTAATGCTTCTAGTATTTTTAGAAATGATATTAAATCTAGTTTTTTTTAATATAATTTATATGGATATAAAAAAAAAGATTTTTTTTTTAAAAATATTTATTTTCGGGGTATATCAGATTTCATCACTTTTTTTCACGATTACATATTTTTTAAAATATTTTAATGAAAATTATACCTCCTAATTGGTATATAATTAGATCCGTTATTTATTCAGCTTGATAACGGTAGTTATTATTTTGATGTAGCATTCATAGTTTTTGTACAAGAATTTTTTTATTGCTAAAAATCGGAAGTATATTTGTACTTCCGATTTGGCTTCCGGTCGGCCTGGCGGCGAGGCGGCTATGTATTGTTTATTTGTATTTTATTCTATGAAACAAAAATAAATGGTGGAAGTTGTAAAGTAAGCACATACCTGCCTGATTATCTATAAATACTTTATTTCGATGCGTAATTCTATAGCTCGGTTGGTCTAGCGGTCTTCTGCAGTAGGAAGATATGCGTTATGAGCGACTAAGCGTGAGTTCAAACCCCGCTTCGATATGTTAACTTTTTGTTCATTTTCTTTTTAGAAATAATTTTTCAGTGATTATTATTTAATTTGTTTTTTTTGTTCTTTGTTTTTTAATACATTTTTTAACTTTTTTTTATAGTAAAAATAAAAGTTTACCGGGCTATCCATGAACCATCGGAGATAACTTCTTATGAGTACATAAGCATATAATAATTATGTACCTACATTGTGTTACAGCATGTTATAGGTAGTAACAACTAGTAATTCGATAGGAGGTCATTGAGGAGCGGCAGATTATTTTTCATGATTTTAGGGAGCTATAGTATTTTTTTTGTAATGACATTATATGAACAACTTTGAAGGCGAAATAGTAATAAGTTCAGTAATAATAAACTATAGTTTAGACGATAGCAGATGGCCACAATATAATTATGTTGATAAAATTTATCAAAAAAATCACATGATATAAAATTAGTAGTAGTATTTCAAAATTTAAAATCATTATCTAACATACTGATTTCTGACACTTACGCGAATATTAGACATTGAAATGAAACTACTTTTTACGGATTTTATCGCGGTCTGCCTGCCTGTCTGGTCAGTCTGCCCGTGACCATGGATGCTGTAAAGGATCCGAAACGTCGGGAACTAAATAATATCAATATACCGCGATAAAATCCGTAAAAAGTAGTTTCATTTCAATCATTATCTAATCTCAATTTTCGATAAAGTTATTTAGTGAAGGAAAAATTCGACTCGCAGGCAGGATTCGAACCTGCGTCTTCTGGCTAGGTACGCCAGACGCTATGACCACTAAGCCACCGCGAGTCCCACCTGCCATGTCGAAATTAGAAATTTGACTTTATAAAATTAGCATGAAAAATGCAAAAAATTCACAAAAAGACAATTTTCGATTACAAAAGGATTCTGAGCACGAGAACCCTGGGACAGCACTTTCAATTGCGACTTCGGTTTCTGATTTCTCGACATCTGTTTTCTAGGGAATCGAGAATTCTCGATCACTATTTCCCGAAAATTCCCGGGACTTCAAGAAAATCTATGAAGACAAGTGTTATATTGATATTTACTTTATTTTGACGACCTCTGTGGTTTAGTGGTTCGATTCCCACAGAACACAAAAATTTATGTGATGAATATAAGTGTTTGTGTTCGTCTGGGTGTTTCTTATGTATTATAAGTATGTATTTACAAAAAAAAAGGTATATAAGTATTATATCCATTGTCTAGTACCCATAGTACAAGCTCTGCTTAGTTTGGGACTAGATAGTGCTGTGTAAAAATGTCCCAGAATATTTATTTATTTTATTTATTTACCCACGTTTCGGATCCATTATAGGCTACAGTATCCATGGGGACCAGTACATTCAGATGTCGAATTACTAACAGCTAGCTTTCACTTTTGTTAAGTATTTGCGACCCGATTCGCACATAATGAGCTAATCCTATCCTTTGTCTTTGGATTTAGATTTAATGGAATCTATAATGGGGTTCCAAGCAGGTAATGAAATTTTGCATTTTAAATAGTCTCGCGAATCAGCTTGGGCAGAAATCTGCTTTCTTTTGCAAGGACTTGCAGTATATTAAATCTGATATAGTACTGGGCTTTGTCAGGGGTACGAGTGTCTTCCTGGAACGACGGTGTTTAACATCGGCATTGATTTGTTCTTTTTCGCATATTGTAGAGGTATATGAGACTTGACAGGTGGTAAGGACTGACTGATCTACTTTACTGGTTTTTTAGATTTTTCTGGTTTTTAGATTAGTAACTAGAGATCTCGTGTGATAAGTCGAGGGATAATCTCGACAAGATCAATGTTTCGACATTTTTTTAAGTAATTACTGAAAATCTCAAGTTCACAACGAGTGATAATAATGATAAATGCGACAACTTATTTGTAAACTTAATAAAAATAAATAACTTACTAACATTTATTGGACCTTGAATGACAAAAGAAACGTATCGCACACGGTACATATCGCAGCAAATCGGCACACATAAGTGCATAGCAGATGTCTATTAAATATTTTGGAAATAACTCCTTTAGTAGCATAGACTAATGGAAGCATTTCAAGCGACGCTGACAGCTTTACGCTCTACGCTACATGATACTGGTACATGTAACTGTTAAGCGAGCTTGGAATTATTAAACCAGTGTGTTAAACTGGCCGGAGGTCCGCGTCTTGCCGTACATTTGAAAAAACGTGAGAGCTTGTACATGACACGGCAAAACCACCGGGCGAGACATCGGCCAAGTACGGCTCAGTAGCGTTTTATCTGGAATCAGCGTATGTAAACCGTCACGAATCCGTGCATAGGTCCGGCGCCGTCGATACACTGCCATAGACTGCTATACAACACTGTTGTTCCACAGTTTTGTTATGTGAGGCAGAAAGTTTCTAGAGAAACGGACAGTTATGGATTGTCAGCCATCAAGATAATGGGGATGGAACTGTTGTCGCGTAGAACGACGGCGAAAAGTAGTTGCAGGGATCAATTCGAACAATTCCTCGGAGCAAGCCGTATAGTATAGGCGATAGAAGATGCATAGCGAGGCCACATCTCTACACAGCGCCAAAGAGTCTAGCCGGTTTGAATTATATTGGTAGTCTACGATTTGAATCGCTCTTCGTTGGATGCGCTCCAGGGGGAGCAGTTGGTACTGGGGTGCTCCTGTCTAGAGATGAGAACAGTATTCCATATGAGACCAGACCTGCGCCTTATAAAGTAATAGGCGGTGGGCCCGAGTGAAATACCGTCTCTATCTATTAAGCACGCCAAGCTTCTTCGAGGCTAACTTAGCCTTAACCTCTAAATTACCGCGGAAATGACTTGATTTCATATGTCTACACCAAGTATTCCAATATTGGCTGAGGCAATTAAGCGGTGCTCTCAAAACGAGAAAATACGAACAACGGCAGTTTTTTTTGCAGTGAACTCGCATATTTGTCTTTTTCGGGTTAAATTGGACCATATTAGGTCTGCCCCAATCTCAGACTTCCTCCAAAGTGGTATCAAATATGATATAGTGCTAGGCCTTGTCAACTATGTATTCACAAACTACTTACTTCTTGGGACGACGGTTCTTAACATGAGCAATGTGTTCCTTTACACGGGTCCCTATGCTTATTTTTGTTTGGTGATAGAATCCGTATAGTTTTTCAATTTCAATATGTGTAATATTTGCGTAAACTTTAGAAATCAGTGGTTATTTTTTGTTCTAAAACATGCTAAACATTTTGAGTCGATTTTTCGTGCACTAATATTTATACACACATCAAAAAAATATTGCGACTAGCTTAAGCTGATATAACTTTTTAAATTCAACTTTATCAAGAAAAAATGTTTTTGTGTGTTTTCTTTAAATAGAAATACCCTGTTTGAAATTAAAAAATAAATTACTAAAGAAGAAATCATAATATAATCTACCATAAAAAAAGAGATTTAGATTTTTCAAAGTGATCGCAAACTTTTTTTGATGTGTGTACACACATATCTTCATATTTAGGTACGATATTAGTTAATTTTGTAAGTTTTCTATGGTCTTCAGATTTCTCAAGCTATCGACCCATTTTTTGTCGTCTCGAATCGAATAAAGAAAAATTTCCCGGGAATTCTCGCTTCGGGAATTCTCGCCCGGAAACCCTAATTACGACATTTGTCGTAAATAATATGTACCTACTAAACAGCTGTTTGTGTGGCTATGCTGTTGGTTGGTGCTATGGCTTGCGCTATTTATTACCATCGGGCTTGGTGACCGTTTTTATATTAGATTCTGAAAAAAATGCATATCTCTACTATTATGAAATTGTAAAAAGCTGTGTCTGTACATTAAAGATATTAAAAAAAAAACAAATGGGTTGGGGTATATAAACGTCTCCGAACCCAAAAATGTGATTTTTTAAATTCTTGTCTGTTTGTTACGGGTTGGCGCAAAAACTACTGATTAGATTTTAATTTTGTTATCACTGTTAGAAAGTATGTGCTCAAAATTAAAAACTGGTATACTTCTTATCTCAAATAATTAAAAGGAACCTGAGATACAGCTTGACCCCTCTAATGTATAGAGACCCATACAAAGAAGAGATCATCACTGTTGGTTTTGAGTTTCAAGTGAGTGAAGCCACGGGAAGGGGCTAGTCTGGGGAATAAAAATGCTTGTTTATATAAATTTTTCACAATTTTGACACTTTACCATTTCTAGAATTGGCAATTCTACGCCCAAGCCATTTTATTTCTGAATGATTAATTATTTATTACTCATCTGATGAATCTGTTAAAACTTTCTCAATATTCTATTCAAATTTCTAGAAAATAATAATAATTGATTTACTATTTACAAAATACGAAGAGAGTAGTTAGATAGTACATTTTTAAATTAAAAAAAAAGATAAAAAGGAATATTATGTATCATGAGATTCGAACTTAGTATCTAGTGTCTGTGATATGCGGCGTCAAGCCGGACAGCGGCGCGCTAAGCCAATCGTACATCTAACAAACGTTTCGAAATTACGTTTCTATATTAAAAGGACGTCGCGCATCGCCGAAATTCGTCCGAGGCGCCCCGCAGTGGGCGGGCCTACTTGTGCTGAGTTGTGCCCCACGTACCTGCTTCACCCCCTCCAATACCTAAACATCGTCTATTCACCGCGCCTTAACTTGAACTTTTTTGAGAACGGCTGCAATTTGGTTGTAGTACGTTCGCCGAGGTCGGCCCTTCCAACTCTTCCATCCGTACTCGGCGGTATACCTACTCGTTCACATGTCTATATTATTCCAGACGATATCATCCCTGGGCTAAGTTTTATCCAGATCCATTCAGCAGTTCTGGCGTGAAAGAGTTCCAAACATAATATATGGATGTTGGAAGGATGTATGGACATCCTCACAAATTTTCATGTTTATAATATTAGAAGGATGATTAAGACCGATACAGAATAGGGGGTACACATTTCAATCCGATTTCATGCAATTGTGTATACGGATTGAACTGAATAATGTTTCTCCAAAAAAATATCAATGCAAACCGTGTTTAAAAATGGTTAAAAACAATCATCGCGAAGGAGCGCGGATTTAATCTTCCTTTCACTGCTCAATCGAGTCATATTTAATTGGTGTGTATGTTAATGTATTGCCTCTGACTAAAGGCTTTATATCAAAACGCGTGGGTAAGCCTCTATAAACTGATGACTCTTTAAAATAATCATAAACTTGTCGAGTGAGACCGTCCCACTTTAACTGCCCGGTAGTTAATTAACGTATTATTATAACAATAAGATGTAAAAGTGTATCAAATATACCTACTAATTTAATTGCCAAGCTAGACTTTGTTTTTCTTTTAACACTTTCTTTTATGAATTGGTTAGGTACCTATCAAAAATCTAGGCCTGTTTAGAGGAATGCATTAGGCAATCATTAAATGGCTGTGTTGCATTAGATGGCAGGTGCGAGCTACTTTGAGAGGAAGCGGCGATGTTGCATTGGCGCCCCGCTTTGCGGCACTTCCTTCGCGAACCTCACGCGATGTGACTAAACTCCACTACAATATGCGATGCAACGCCGAGCCTTATCGGGCTCAAATCTCACATTTCTTGTAAATTTTGTGAACTATAATAATAACAAATTTTCTACGTTACACAAGCAAATTAATCGGTGAATACGAGACGAAAAATTAAATTTTCGCACAGACACGCAAACTAGAAATCATTTTAATTCCGGATTGTATGAATAGATGCATGCCGAAAAGATTTATGTCCTAAAGAAACACTTTACTGAACTTATAGCATTCCATCACACACATCGAACACTAATGGTCCCAGTACGCTTCCCTGTGGTACACCAAATCTATTGGATAGGCAATAGGAATGAAATCGATTCAAATGATTCACTTTGAGTAAAATATCCATGAATAAAATTGTATTTGTTGGATTGTAAATATAATTGTAATGTTTGCAGGCACGTCGCGTGTAGGTCGCGAGCACAACAACCTCCAGTAAATAGTGAACATGGCACATGCCCATTTTCCATTGTAATCATGATTAATCTAGAGCTAACGAGCGGGTCGGCGAAAGTGGCGGCAGCGGCGGTCGCGCTCCCATTACCGCCTGCACCGGCACGTCGACCCACCGCCGCCGCCGCCGCCGCCGACTCATCGGGCCACGCGCCACCGACACAGGCTACTCCCGTTTTGGAGGACCTTGACATTCGCATTAACAGCGTGTCTCGTCCTACTTCAAATCGACATTGCAACTGTGAAAAACTTATGATCATATCGAAGAAATGTTAGAAACATTTCTTCGATATGCTCGGTACGTTTGCTTAATCTTATCAAGATTAGGCAAATACCGAGGTACTTACCGTCGTCGTATTGTCAGAGGGAGGGCGATGCTTGTGCCACTTCATTCAAGCTATAGATGCGATTCGCCTTATTTTGTTCCTATTTTTTTAAGCTTAAAAAGAATACTAGTAATGTTGTTAACCCCTCGTGCTAAGCTAAAATGCTTGTGTTATGAGTGGGTTTACGTCGGTAGTCCAATGGGTGGGTTTCGAACCGGCAACCACATGATTGCAAGTCCGGCGCCCTAGCTATTAGGCTACCGCCGCTTCAGTCGCATTCTTATTAGTGGAGCCGTGTATTAAGGAGATGCGTGTGGCCCCCATTAGGTACAAAAACCGCATTTTATCAATGGTTATCTACAGTTTCAGTTTGACCTTAACTTCCACACGCCACTATGCAAAACACACAAGAATGACAGACCTAGGTGTTAACTACACCTAGGTCTGTTTATTTAAAGTTTTAAACCAAAAGCAACACACCTAACTCACCATAATTTATTCATTAACTTTGATTTATACGTTTAAAACAATTTCATTAATCATAGAAGACTCCAGAAGACATAATAACTAATAATACCTTTAATTTAAAACATCTTTGGTCCTAAGGAAATCGGGACGTTGTGGTCTTCCCATGGAAACTGGATATCTCTTTCCCCATAACCTCAATAGCAAAACAGATTCTTGCTAATTAGCGATACAGTAATATATTAGTAGTAAATGTAGTAATTTATGTTACTTGAGAGATAACGCTACGTAACCAATCAATAATATTATATTTTGATGTCGATTTCACATCACGTAGTACGTGAGTGGAATGCTGATGCAGTAACGGTGAATCGCAAAAATGAAACTACTTAGATTCATTAGCGATGACCAACCTGAGTGATGACGCACAATACAAAAGAAAATTAAGCAAGTAAAGTTTTAGTCCGTAACTGTGTGCACAGACAGTTAGCAAGCGATACAGCGTGATACACATGATAGCAGACGCCCAACGCGCGCTGTTACCACACAGATTAGCCGAGCGATAGCACCGCACTCAGCAGATACTGATTGTTATTGCGTAACGTGCACCATCTATTAATTGCTAAATGTATAACAATTTGAAAAACAATTAGGGCATGAAATAGGATATTGATCTTGATATTAATTGAGACATGAAATGAAGTTGTAGACTTGCAGTAGCTAAAAGTATGCAACCCGTAAAATAATAAACGCAGAGCCTGAAAGTATTTTGTGCAGAATCGAGTCCTGAATCAATTACAGTGGTTTTTAATATAAGTAGGTACGTTTACTTTTCCCGATAAGATGATTACAATACCTGAAACTATGGCCCCCTGTTCGATCAGTGGGTCGAGTTATGGAAAATGTTTGCACAAATTTTCATTGTGTGCGTGTGCGCGCTGATATCATAGTCGTTGTAGGTACCAGTTTAGCGTTTAGCTGGTATAGTTCGCGCAAAATAACTTGACCCAAAAGTAACGGAGGGGGAAAGTTTTCGCAGTGCATTTGGGTGCAAAATGTACTAAAAATCGACTACTGCGCATCCACCATTTTGGTTCAAGTTTCAACCCGTAACAAACAGACAAGAATTTAAAAAACCGCATTTTTCGATTCGGAGACGCCTATAGTATACCCTAACCCACTTGTTTATTTTTAAATATCTTTAAGGTACAGACAAAGCTTTTTTAGAATGTTATAATAGTAGAGATATTTAAAAAATAAAGTTGCCCTACCTAAGGATTTTTTCCTGTGCCGTGAGTGCTCCTACAAACACAAACCCTTACATACACAAACGCCCAGACACGCCATACACAAACCCATTATACTATCCCACTGTTGGGCACGGGTATCTTCTTCGAATGAGGTGGATAAGACTATACATAGTCTACCATAGTCACCACGCTAGCCTAATGCGGGTTGAATGACTTCACACGGCTTCGAAAAAATCTCTCAGGTATGCAAGTTTCCTCACTTAGAAATTCCAAGCACAAATTAGCATGTTTTAATGCAATACACAATCTTGATTTAATTCAGTAGGTCCTGGTCATCATAGCCAGACAATGTCACTGATATGGTGGGTTCAACCAGTTGTGTTTGGAACAGGAAGGGCATGGCGTTCAACATAGGTACTACAGAATCGGTAAGGTTATAATATGACATGACACTTGCTATGCGTCATTTACACACTACGCGATAATAGTAAGGAATTTTCCTTATAATAAGGACAGCATTGAGTAAAACGTAAATAATGCTACATTCATATGTGTATAAAGCATAAGTGCAAAATCTTTAGCAGGATTATCTGATACAAAACTTGGCACCCATTTGGATTTTAATTTTTTTGTAGACGAAGTCGATACCCTTGCCTATTCTTAATTTCACATTTATGTTTTTCTTGAACTTAGCTAGGCACGCTGCCGCGTGTCTAGATATGTGGCGCATAAGCGTAGTTTTAACAGTGGATTGTATGGTCGTGGTGAATCCCATGGCCGTTATTGTAGGGCAAGGGAAGGCAAGATAGGTTTTAAATATTAGGTATCGTATCATGAGAGTAGCCAAGCAACGCTTTGGCTAAGTCTACATTCACATAAATCGAAGTAACAAAGCAAAACTACTACTACGTCGTCACCTACGTGTAATACGGTGAAGGTTCCGATTGCCCCACAGTGCCTCAGTTCGGACATTGAAATACTACACATCCAGTGTCGAAGCAATAAATATTTTATGATCGATATTCAAACGGTGCGGGAGTAAACAATTAATAAGTCAATTGAACACGAACGATCGGCTGTCGAATAAAGTCACGGGTCATGTCCTAGTTGCCGGCCTTCACAGCTCAAATTGAGACTAAACTGAATTTGTAGTGTTTTTTCAAAGAATAAAATGCTATATCAATCAAGTTTTGCCGAGCCAGAATGTTTTACTGTCGTCAACTTTGCTACTTTCACACAGAAATTATAAATGTGGAAGAGTAGTGCAAAGTTCCATTGGCTGGACAATCAGAGACTGGTGACTAAGTGTGGCACCTCTTACTTGCCATTATGCAGCATTACAACGGGTGTGACATTGAGGCCGTACACTACATATTATACAGATTCATTATCAAACAGTCGCACAAATCTATCGCGCAGCTGAAAAACACGGTCTCTCGGTATCTGAGCGTTTATTTTAACATTACTAATTGATTAGGCATTTAATTTATTAACACAAATTATAAAGTAATAACAATTAAGTAGGTACCTACCTAACTGAATTAAAATATTGCTGTTTGTAAACCTTGTTATCGCTACGCTGTAATAAAATGAGAAATGATTTGCTCCCAATCCTAAACCTATATCAACTATCCACCCTAGTTATTGTAGAAGACAATTTATGACTAATAACGATCAACATTATCGTGGCAAGGTCTCCGTCGTGTACCTTGACAGGTGACACACACGTATCAAAGCAAACGCTTCTTCAAGCCGTAAGGCTAGTCAATGATATAACGTTAACTAACGTTAAGTAAATTTCGTAACACTTCCTAGTGACGGATCAGTGGCTCAATATCACGGTACATTAAGACGTACTCGTAACAGCTGGACGGTCGATACTCGATTCAATAGGCATGATGACTGATTTTCAAAAACTGTTTTAAAATATTCATAAATAAATACTATTTCCGAAAAATAAATTATTTCTGCAATAAAAAAGGTTTTTGATACAAAAATGCGATTTTAATTCAATGTTTTTAAATTACCGCGAAAACGGTCGCTGGCGTCTGCTTATGACGTCACTTCTATGTTTCGGCATCGTATACAATAGGAGAATAAACAACTTATCAGATAATATTTTTGTTATTTTTTATTTAGACATGACTTCGCAAGTGTATAAGTGGTGTGCTGAACAGCACACCACTTATACACTTGCGAAGTCAGCCCAGTGTGATAGTACGTCAAAAAAAACCCTGATAAATGATTTGTTTACGTGCCACACAACAAAACAATAAGATATAAGTGGATAAATCTTTTGTTGTAATATATTTTAATGTAGTCCCAACCCTTAGCTGTTTGCCTTGGTAAACCCTTGTTCCATTACTAAATAAGTTCTTAAACAAGTTGTAGAGCAAAAAACTAAGTAATATACAATTACGAAATACTTAATAAACAATTTTAAGCGCGGAGATCGTCGAAATTCGTACAAAATTTACGTGACAGTGAAAGTTCAACATAGATGTGACGTAATTGAATCTGATTGGTGTTCAACTGAACATGGCGGACTTGTGTATTTTGTAGTTTTATTTTATCAAATAAATTAATAATCCCGTCTTATAAATAAAAATATTTTTTTTTTCTAAACATATTAATTATATTTCAGTCTATGAACATATTATTTTAGTAATTCTTGCTAACCGTCATCATGCCTATGACGAAAACCTAGACAGACCCTGGTTTTAGCTTCTTCCAAAAATTTCATAAGACCGAAGAAAGCTTAAATGATACGATTATTTTCGGTGCAACAAAGTAAAATAGTGAGGGTTTCAGTGTTCGGCGACAATTCATTACATTTCTCATCAGAAAATACATAATTGTATCGAACAGAAGAGAACCATGAATTCATGATTAATTTGAGACCCTATAGAAACATGATATGAGTGGGGAAATTCGTAACCAAATCGGTAATTTGTTGGATCTCAAAGAACTGAATACCAAAGAGATTCCTGTCAACCAACAGTACTGAGAGGACTAATGCCAATCGGTAGATGTTCACAGTCCAATATGTATTTCTTAAACACTACTACCTATGTATGTATAATTTATTGAGATAAGTATTCATTATATCGACTGAAGTACGTCGAATCACCTCCATAGTCAGGATTATCGCCAAGTCGAGTAAGACACGGGGCGGCCGTAACATCCTTTTCTTGAAGCGATTCTATTTAATTACTAGCTGACCTGAGAAACGTTGTCCTCTCCAAGTTTCAACTAACTAACTACTAAAAATCTCATAGAAAAAAAGATTCTGGTTTTCCATATTGTTAATACACTTAGCGCCATTGACTTAATTTACAATACTTAGTGTCACTTGCACCAACTTCTTAATTGTGTTGAAATTGTATTTAAACACAAAATTTCTATGAAAAATCGTGTTTAAATACAATTTAAATATAAATTTGAACCTGGTGCAAGTGGCCCTAAATTTTTAAAAAATGTTCGCAAATATAAACAGACATACCTACATAGACAAAAATCTCAAATAACTGTTTCGGCATCAGTAAAGATTAACGCACGTTGCAATTATTATTATTAAGACATTTTTTTTTATTTATTATACATAGGCACATACGTCGTTTGGTATATTATTTTATGATTTGATTAGATGGAAACTCTTTAGAATCTACACTATGGAGGTTTCACGTTATAAAATCAGTTACTTTAAAGCTGGATGCTTTAAAGAAGAAAAGAATAATTGTCAAAATTGACAACTCAAAATGACACCTGTTATGGAATCAAATTTCATTGAGGTAATAACGATTTCGTGTTAGTCATCTAGAGAAAGAGTTGTCATTCTTTGTTTACTTCTTTACCCTACTCAAATATTTAGTTTTAACACCGGCTGGTGCTCGCTGGATAAGTCCTATGTATGTCCCGTGATGCCCTGTAGAAGTAGAGTCAGAATAACTGTACTAATAATCAATTCCCGTTCACAATAATGGTTTCTGATTTCTTTGTTTTATTTTCTTGTTTTATCTTATTTAGTACCTGTGAGTGTATTTTTTTAATTTTATGTCTTGATTCTGTTATAATGTTTGACCCGTGCTAGTCTAGTACGGAAATACTTAAAAAGGAAATTTGCTTCAACGGTTATTGTTCAAATTCTACGTTTTCAATCGTTAAAATGTTAATAACTTTTGATAGAGTGAACCGATTTTAATAAAATATAGCCTAAATGTTAATCCAAGAAAAAGGCTATGAATTCCTGTCCACTTCCTCCAAATCTCTTCGGTAGTTTTCATTTGATGCGCGGTCAAACATAGACAAACCGACAGACAAACCGACAGACAAACAGACAGACAAAAGTTCCAAAAATAATAGAAATGGATTGTGTTACTGATTCTGAGTCCCCCAAATTAGTTTTTTTGTAAATATAAGCAATGTACAGACACGGCTCACTTACATTCTTATTATATGTAAGAAGATACGGAACATGAATAAATTTAATACCATCATATTATAATTTCCTTATCATAATAATATATATGACACATCGTAACGTTATATGAACAAAGTAGCATAGCAAATGAGGCAGTTTTAGTATAGATTTCAGTTTTAGTATAGATAACTACCTGGGTACATTTAGTTACTTATTTTCAATTCCGATCATGAGGTCAGACGTCATAATTTAATAATATCTAATTATAGCACTTGACTAATGCATTTAATAGAACGTTAGCAAATTCCTGGCATTCCTTATCACGCCGATAACAATATATTCAGGGCAATATCTTGTAATAGGGTAGATTTAACTTAGTCTAATAGCTTGTTTACACCTCAAGTCTGTGTGGCTAGGTTACCAATTATAATCTTGCAGAGGCACAGATCGCATTTTAATTATAATACAAAGTCCTAACTCGGAAGGTATAAATGGTCCTATTATTGTATTGTACAGTACAGCCTTGTCAACGAGTGATAAGTGCCACTCCTATATTATAAATATTGTGTTGATAGTTGCAGTAAGATAGTATTGCGAAATTTATTTGAGCACTTCAAGGGTACCTACCTAACTGATTTCATTAGAAAAATGATGTGATATAAAATTAAATAGATAACAAACAAGTACACAGTATAAGTCACTAGGATGTAGCATCCTAGTGTTATAGTTAGGTGTTAAACTTTGCAGAACATAATCCTACAAGGTTCTCCCAAAATGGGTGCATCTAGTTGTAATAATTAATACAACATTGTCACAAGAATATAAATAATAATTCAATATTTCATTTGAATTAATAGGTGGGTGGGTGCTTTCATGCACAAACACCCAGACCCAGAGCAGGTACCTAAGGCCATACAAATATTCACTCTGTGTGGGGAATTGGGAATTGAACCCACAACATGGCTCAGAAGCTGACTCAGCCGCTATGTCAAATATGTTATAGAATTATGAAATAAAATTAAAAACAAGTAGATTAATTGAAATCTTAACTTGACTTTTTTGAGGTTGTTTCAATAACATAAAGTACTTACCCTTTATTAGTGGTTCAGAGACAATGTTGACATCTTCCTGTGGAATCATATCCATGAGGCGCGCAATGTCAGTAGCCAGCATGTGGTCCACCACTTCTAGCAACTTTGGCTTCAGCGGGTGAAACTTTGTGAAGTCATGGTTGGCTAGTGTCTCCTGCATCTTCTTAATGTCTGGGAAGTCACCAGGAGATATCTGTTGTTCTCTCTGAATGCGGTCATACACCTGACCCAGATTCTTTATTAAATCTTTCTTTTTACCATCTTTACCAAACATGGAAGGCATTTCTTTTCTTAGTTCACTGACAATGTAAGCATGAACCTTAGCAAGCCGTGCTCTCTTAATCAAATCATTTAATTTACGCAGAGCAGCATTTCGAGGGAGGGACTGCATATCCCTGAAGAGATCTTGCTCCTCATCTTCAAATAATCGTCGATTGACATCATAGCGTAGAGGCTGATCCCAAAAGGATCCAATATATACTCGGGCCACCTCAGGAGTTTGCAGCACTTTACCTAATGACCACATCAAAGCACCATACACACGCATCAGTTGCTGGTGGTCAATCATATCAGCCTTGTTGAGTACAATGCGGATTTTATCATCATGACCTCGCAAAGCCTCAATACTGCGTCTGAACTCATCTGATATATCCAGTTTGTGGGCGTCAAACAATAATATGATGCGGTCAACTCGCTCAGCAAACCACTCTAGCACTCCAGTGAAATCATACCCTCTGTCCACCCTCTGCTTCTCACCTGAGAGGATGCCAGGTGTGTCCACGATGGAGATACCCTTAAGAACAGGTGAACTCACGGTAGAACACTGGAAGCGGTTAAGGAAGGCGTTGCCAAATTTGCTGAGCGGTCGGAACTGTTTCTTGGGGTCAACGACGAGCGCATTTCCAGGGATGACGCCCTCCTTCTCGTCATACATTACGGCGATGAATCTGTCAGTGGTGGGCTCCGGGCCTATTCTGATGCCCGGGAAGTCTCGTTCTAATAGATATTTGATAAATGTAGTTTTACCGGTGGAGTACTGTCCAACGAGCAATATCATAGGTTTAGCATCGAAGTCTGGCTCCTCGAGCTGTGGTGAGTGGAAGTCGTGGAATTGGTAGTGCAGCTCCAGAGGTAAAAGTTTTGTTTTGTAAATCCTTTTGAGACCTTCCACGACATTTTCGATACTCTCGGATTTTTCACCTTCCTTTTTTAGCCAGCTAAACATTGTGGAAGTAAAATGATGCGCTCTGTAATTATAATAAAAAGTACGGCACGGGAACTAGTTCACTCACTGCAACACTTTAAATATTTTTTAAATCAAATACGGAGAGACCACCACGATCATCCTCCCCCATAAAAATGAAATCAAACGTCAAATGACGTGTGTGACGTGACGTGACGCATGATGTGATTGTGACTCACTGATCTCTATATTTCTCTATGCTATTATGGATCATTGTGTAGTTTTACTTTTATCATTTTACCAATCATTTTACTAATTAACTTGCTAATGAGAAACAATGCTACAATTTTTAATAGTGTATGTTTTGAATAAAAAGTTTGTAAGATAAGACTGTAAGTTTGTACAATATAATTTCATTCATACACCATCTCATTTTTGTCAAAAACTGGTAACCTTTCAACTGTCACTACTGTCAGTCAAGATAGAAACGTTTTGTTGGTGGTGGTTGGTCTGAATTTGTGAAATGTCGAAGTTTATGTATTGTAATGCATATTTTAGTTAAATTTGCCTTTAAAATTACACAATGACGACATTTCACGATGAAATTGAAATCGAAGACTTCGAATATGACGAAGATGAGCAAATGTATTATTATCCATGCCCTTGTGGTGATAGGTTTCAAATAAGTAAGGTTAGAATCTTATTTTGTTTTATTTATGTCGAGGGCCGATCGAGATTTGCCTGGGCACATCACGATGTGCTTAACCTAATTTCTTCTGTGTAATTATGTACAATGGCGACTAAGCGGTTTCGGCCACTAGTCTGGCCCCACTCGCTTAGCTCGTGCATTGTGTGGCCACAGCTGTAACGTAACCTAACTGATGTTTTATATCGCGATGTGACCAGGCCGCAAAACAGTTGAAACTAACAGTTAGTCTTACAACATACAAAACTTCAGCCAAATACAACTGCAACAAGACATTATTACCCGCTGTAGAGGAAATCACCTCAAATTAACAACCACCTTCTTTAACAACAATCCCTATAAACATTTTCTCACAAAAAGAGTTGTGAGAGTAGAATAAAGTAAGTAACTGAAGCAATTGTTTCAGTGCTCAAAGTTAATCAACTTAAAACAAACAGACTTGTTAAACCTATACTTAAAAAGTAATTTGTCCTGACTGAAACTGATCTATCAACACACACTGGAAAGAAGAAATTTGGAAGACATGTTTATTTTATAACTGCATCTACTAAGGATGGATTTCTGTAAATTTCAATTTTAAGGGGGTTAAGTGGGGGGTAGATTTATTTATTTATTTACTTCAATTAAAACGGTACAGACCAATTAAAATAATTGAAGACACAGACAACTTAGATCTGTTTATGAGTCTTTAATACCAGTTACAGTTACTTAGAATAAATAAATATGTTTCAGCAATTTTGGATTTACACCTTTTGGAGGAAATTAGAATAGAATAGAAATATTTTAATTATACTGGATATTATAAGGTTTCTTAACTGCCTGCCTGATACACTAGATACTTTGATTCAATTAAAAAAAGATTAACATCAGCCACCAAAATCTACTACATTTTGGTGGCTGATGTTAATCTTTTTACATAGCCAGTAGGAACAGAGTAGCACATTTAAGTCAGTTTTTGGCAAAATAAAATGTTATTTTTTATTTATTAAGCCAAAAGCTCTTAATTTCAGGAAGAGTTACTGGATGGTGAAGAGCTTGCGACCTGTCCAAGCTGCTCACTAGTGGTACGCGTTATATATGATGTGGTAATATTTTATTTTGTGGTAATATTACTCAACTTCCAACTGTGTAACCTTGTCCATGATAGTTTAGATGGCCGGCCCCTCCAAATTTCTGTTTCAAAAGAGTTTGTATGTAGTTGTAAGTATTAGTCTTTAGTAGACTTACACACACATCTGTGTGGGAGTCTTGATGGTGCTTGGTAAATAAGTACTCTCAAATATTTTGAAGGTTGGAGGGGCAGGCAATATTATCTCTACTATATGTAGAAACTTTCCATTAACCATCCTGTCCATCATAGTAACTAAAATACCAGCATATAGGTAACATGTCTTTGTGGAACTCAATGGAGGATGCCTTAGTTCAGCAGTGGGCCTTATTTAGCTGATATGATTTATGATTTTAAACAAGAAGAAACACATTACTTTTTTCTTAAATATACTGTATTATCTCCAGGAGAAATTGAAAGCTGAAGAAGAGGAAATATGCAAAGAAGAGAGGGACAGAGAAGCTGTAAGGGCCTAAGGTGGTAACTGTCAGACAGTGATGCAGCACTATTTGTGGGTAGAGAACAAAGGTGCCACCCCTACCTTAGAGACAAGGGGGCAGTGATCGTTCTTGTGATGTTTTGTGAGATATAAAGTTTCTGAGCTATGGAGAGTATTCTGATGGTTTTATTACTCACACTGCCAATAATAATAGATTGTTTAACATCAAGAATTCAAGATATAAATGAAACAGCATAAAGTCGCAAGTGATCTATTTTACACTCCTTAAAAATATGATAATCTCATTGTCTTTATGTTTATAATAATAGGGTATAGTTGTTTTCTAAAATCATAAAAATTATATAAATTAATCACATTGATATAGTACATTGACTAAAATAAGAACTTGACTAGCTAACACGAAAACTTACAATATTCGAGTGAATTCTGTGAAATATTGTCATAATCTGTTAAGATATCTATTGAGAATAATTTAGCATATTTTAAGATGAGATCATAGCAAGTACTAAACTATGAAAACGATGTTATCATATCATTCATAACCTACTCAAGGTGCATTTAAATATCAATCTTAGTAATAAATGTGTATAGCTACATGATATTCAGATAAATACAAAAAGTACAGTAGCTAAATCGGTCACTTGATGAATCCACTTTAACCTCTTGTACATAACTTATACAACATTTATTAATAAGAAGGTAATAAAAAAAAATATTTTCTGAAACAATATTTGCAACAGTACTATAAAATCCTTTCTTAATTTATTACGGTAGTAATAACCTTCATACATATAATATGAATACTTAAGTGTATTTAAAATTGTCAAAGAGTTGCAAATTTCAAGATATCCTCATGGGAACATGCGGGTTTTGTGTGGCACTCAATATACAAACCACTAACTCTAACACAAGTTATTGAATATAGGTATTAAATTATTGAACGAGAGCTATTACTGGTAAATTGGAAGAAAAGATTGAGCTAGTAAAATTAGACTAATATTTTGCTTAATAAACAAATCAATTGCAGGGATATTTAATTTAAAATACATTATATAAAATGAAATTTTATATCTAGGTAGGTATATAATTATGTACATAATATTAGGCAAGCATAGAGCAATAAAATACTGGAAGGAATTATTAACAAGCATAGCCTTTTAACAAGTCTTCAAACTTGTCTAAGCTAGAAAAATAAATAATTAAGTTCCTACCGAGGTAAAAGGATCTGGAATCTTGGTGGCTGGCTTCCTTAGCCATTACTTATTATAAAATGTAATATCGACAATAAATTGTATACAAAATAATCATAATTGTCGTCTTAGATGCTGCAAACAAGACTATTATCTTCACCCAATCAATCTATTACGCAGATACTCATTATGTGAACTATGGCAATGCTTTGCACTTACGATGATTTGCTTACTCTTTTCTACTCACTCACTCTCTTCATTGGAATGCAATAAATCTCATGGGCTAATAATAGGCTAACAACATTGGGTTATAAGTATCCTACTGACTAATAAACACAGATTTTATGGTTTCAGTAACATTACCAGTACAGATCTTATAAGTATATTAAGGTAAGTTTAGAGAGTAATATTCAATTTGGTCAAAAAGCGCATATTATAATACTTTATACAAAATAAAACTAAGCTAGGTGATATTCATATCACAAATTATATGATCGTTTAGACTCCTAGAACACTTCTAAAACCCCCACTTAGAAGAATATTCTAGAGAAAATTTCAAGCTTTTTACTTGCAGTTTACTATTTATTATGATTATAACGACTTTTTCATCGCGCCAGCGGATTATTGCTCGTAAATTAGATTTTATACAAGGCATGCCTGTGTGATTGAGGATCATTGCGGGTAAAGATTCCTATAGGGTGAGCTTTTTTCTGGACCACTGGTTGGTCGAGCTGCGTCATAGCAACGCGCGGCAGTTGCGGGCGATAGCGGTACCTACGCTGAGCGCGGCGCACCAAGCGGACCGGGAGGGCCGAGCGGACCGGGGGGGCCGGGCGCCGCGGGCCGGGCGGCGCCGGCGGCCTCCAGCGCCGCGGACAGCGCGACGGCGGGCGCGGACGGCGCATGCGCAGTGGCGGCGGCCGCGGGCGCCGGCTGGATGTTGAAGTGCCGGACGGCCGCCTCGAGCGCCACGTTGTTGCCGCTGAAGTACGCCGACACAGCATTGTGGAACAACAGCAGCTGCTTATTCATAACCTTCACCTATACGATAATTAAATTTGATCTTGGTCAATTTAAAAAAATAATGTAAATAAATCAATGTAAAATACTTCATTTGAATGTTATATAAATCTATATAATACAAAAACAAGGACCCTGTTCTCGTGTAAGAGCTTCAGTTTGACGGCGGAGTCGTCTCGCAGCCGCTCGTAGTGCCGCCGGTGTCGCTCGATGTTGCTGAGCAGCAGTTCAGGCGGGTTGCCACCGCTGGCCTCCAGCTCGCTGCGATACGCGTCGTACTCGACCCTGGATCAAGTGTAGAAGCTTCAACTTACTAGTTTACTTTCTATTAATAAACCTGTTGGGTATGATATTGATACTGTGCATCTTACCAGAAAACTTATCTACATCTATACTAATATATAAAGCTGAAGAGTTTGTTTGTCTGTTTGCTTGAACGCACTAATCTCAGGAATTACTGGTCAGTGTTAGATAGTCCATTTATTATGGAAGGCTATAGGCTATATATCGTCACGCTAAGACCAAGTAACTATTCCACGCGAATGAAGTCGCGGGCAGAAGCTAGTGAGGTATAACCTATTAATGTAGTACCTGGCAGCCTCGTACTGTCGTATGGTGAGCAGGGTGTCCTCAATGGTCTTGTTAGTGAGTGTGTTCAGCGAGTTGTTGAAGAAGTGCAGCGCCGCCAGCAACGTCTCGCCATTACGGGTCAACGTGCGTTGCGTATCTGCATTGTACAGGAATCTGCACGATGTTTAAATGCACTAAATAAATAAAGAAACACGTCTAAACAAGCAGTTACTGTCAGTTTGTGTGCGATGCGCGTATTGTATTGTAAGGCTTCTGCAGTATACTGACTGGTTTTGCAACTCGGGCGACTTCTGGGCGAGGTCTGCGAAGGCCTCTCCGAGCGCGCGCTGCGTGTGCGCGGCGGCGGCGAGCTGCGCCGTGAGCGCGGCCGACAGGCGCAGCACGCCGGCGTACTTGCGCTGCGTCTCGCGCAATATCTCGATTTGAGCCTCCAACTCTGCACAAGCATGATGCTGCTATTACCATCCAAAGACTGTTAATATCCACATTTTAAGCACCACCACATTATCTCCCTATAATTTACTTAGTGACGTTTTTCAAATATCAATGAGCAGCTCTGCATAAACCTAACGTTAAAGCCACATTGGGGATTTACATACATTATAATTCCTGGGGGATCATTAGTAAATGAGTGTTTTTTTTACAAATAAAAATAATAATGAATCCATCTCACCAGTATCCACAGTACGTGAGCTCTTGCCTAGCTTCTCATATAGTATCTGTTTAGTGCACTTGTAGGTAGACACACCCCAGTTGCGGATGGCATCCAGTTTGGATGAGCCAGCACGCAGTAATGTGCTTGAACCTGCACCATTCTGGGAGACATCTGGAGGAGCTGAGGAATTATGAGACTCTATACAAATTGCTAATACAACAGCTTCCATCACTAAACTACTCCTCAGAAAGCAAGCTTTCTTTAGTATATGTCGGACTAATTTATAATTTGGAAGTGCCACGGTTCACAGTGTAAATGAGTGTTTAAATACATTCTATAGTAGATTCACAATGTTCAGGTGGTAAATGTTGAAGAAATATCAATACTTTCAGCATTAATACCAGATATGAGTATCAACAGAATTTCTTTAAACAATTATGAAAGAAACCTAAATATCTAACACATTGCACCAAGATCACTGAATACATCAAAAACAGAATCTAGGCTAAGCCCATAGCTTGAAGGCTGGACAGCCTTCATTCACTTGAAAATCTAGGTTTTTTTTTAAAGAAAAAACAATAATGAGTTTATTTTACTGGTATCAGCACTAGTGTGATTCCTATTTGTACCACTGTTCTAATATTTGAGCCTTGATGTTGATAATAACCTAGGAAACCATCACATATCTTTCTTATGTACAGAAATAAATACTAACATTTATATAATAACAATCCAATGCCCTATTCAATTTTATGTAGTTGATTAATTGAAAAAAAAATTATATTTCAAATGATTATTTTGTTGAAATTCTTCCTTTTCTCAGAGTAAGTGAGCTTACTGAACATTATCAAATAGTTTAACACTAATAAGTGCCTTGACTAGGTATCTTGTGCCCAATTATGAGATCACCCTTAAAAGCTCATAAATTTCCTAATACTGAGTGAGTCACATCTTTAAAATACAAATATGTACAACTAGCTGCTGCCCGCGACTTCGTCCGCGTAGCGTGATGATATATAGCCTATAGCCTTCCTCGATAAAAGGGCTATCTAACACTGAAAGAATTTTTCAAATCGGACCAGTAGTTCCTGAGATTAGCGCGTTCAAGCAAACAAACAAACAAACTCTTCAGCTTTATATATTAGTATAGATTTATTAGTTATAGATGTAGATAATAGATATAGGTTTCAAATTTGATTAGATTTTAATTAATATCTGTCTGACTTACTGTCTTGCACAGATTGGGTTTCAAGCTTGGATCCAGTGGACTGTTGGACTGAATGTGGAAATTCAAGTAAGTAATTGACTCGAAATTATAAAATACAGATGTTCCATGTTTACCGTAGGCAGGTGGGAAGGGCATGGAGCGCGATGTGGGGAACTTGGCCTCCGTGCCCGACGTGATGGAGTCGCTGGACTCGCGCAACGGCGGCGTGTCCTTTAGCATCTCGTGTATACTGCGTTCGGATTGCCTGCATGATAAAATGCATTACAACACTTACACTCGTACCACACACACGCTACGGAAACCGGCAGAAAATAAATATAATATAAACAAATAGCATCCCGATAAAACAAGACAAAATTTCATCAATGACAAACCATTTAGACATCTTGGAAAAAACGTCTTCCTCCAGCGGCCCGTACACGAAATTCGCGATAAATACACGAAGCCCTAAACTAAATTAGATAAACGAGAAACCTAACATTTTTCAGAGAAATACCGGGATAAATTTTAACCGGAGTTTTAACAATCGACGCTATCAAAATGTAGCACTTTTGACAATGACATTGACAAAACAATTAATCACTCAAATCGAAATGAAATTGACACCTAACAGACAACAAAAGACAGCTGACACCAAAGCACAATGCACAATAGTGTGCTATAGTGTTATTAGTCTACCTACAAGGGATGGTAAATAAGGCTGATCGTTTCGCTGAGCCCGCCAAATTCAAATTATAATTGGTTTTTCGCAATTTGTAGGTCTTTAACACACACATTCTAGATTCCTAGCTGTAGTAATTGCGCCATTAGCTATCCGCCTCGCCGCCAGGCCGACCGGAAGCCAAATCGGAAGTACAAATTTACTTCCGATTCTTAGCAATAAAAAAATTCTTGTACAAAAACTATGAATGCTACATCAAAATAATAACTACCGTTATCAAGCTGAATAAATAACGGATCTAATTATATACCAATTAGGAGGTATAATTTTCATTAAAATATTTTAAAAAATATGTAATCGTGAAAAAAAGTGATGAAATCTGATATACCCCGAAAATAAATATTTTTTAAAAAAAAAACTTTTTTTTTATATCCATATAAATTATATTAAAATAAACTAGATTTAATATCATTTCTAAAAATACTAGAAGCATTAAACTTATTTTATACCATCAATAAGAAAAAAAATCGCGAAATTCGCGAAAATATCTACTACCTGCCATTTTTATTGCGGCCGTGTGCGCTCACACTCACTCAGTTGATTATCGACATCACAATGACTCATTGAAACCAGTTTGAAAGATAAACATAATTTCATTACGAACTATTGTTCCATTTAAACACAATTGCGGGCCAAAGTAAACAAAAACTTTTTGTAAAAAAAAATAACAATGGGCCCCCATTACTTACATTGTCATCGCGAACAATAACTTTTTGTCCGGCCAAATACTGCATTCCTTTACATTCTAAAACCACTTAAATTCAACAACACATTGTAGCCTAGTTCTTCACGAACATTTTGATGTATAATAAGCGTCAAATGAAACAATCACAACACAGCACAAGAATAATTTACGACGTCGGCACCCATGTCACTTGACAACCACTCAATGTCGCGGACTAATTAAACTTCAAAATTTTTTTTAGGATGACATTTCATTCGTATAGTGTTGGAACAAAGTTTAAACGTTCATTCATTTCATAGACAACAACGCTGTGAATTTTTATCGATAAAACGCTTTAGTCGATTTTTGAGGTACTTTTTCGACTGAGTGCCGCGTCACTCAGGGAGTGGGTCAACGTATACCCAGTGGCGTTTGGGCGGACAATATTCACAACTGAGAATTAAAACCTTTGCTTGTAAATCCATATTGTAGCTAAAAGTAGTGTCAATCGTCAATTATGGCCAAAATTGACGATTGATGAGAACATAAGTGAGGTCGCTGGGAGTCGTTGGATGCAGGCGACATACAACCGGTCCTTGTGGAAGTCTTTAGGGGAGGCCTTTGTTCAGCAGTGGACTTCTTTTGGCTGAGATGATGAGAACATAAAGTAAAATAAAACAAATATAAGTAATAATATACATTTTAATTTATTATTCGTTTGACTTGCTTGTTATAAGAATAGGCTCTCTTAATATGTACCTATTATTATATCTAATTCACATATTTATAAACCAAGATTGGCACTAAAACTACTTATATATTTTTAAATTCTTGGTAGATCCACAATTGACTGCTAGTTCGCCTGATGCTAAGACTCATTACGCACTGTCGACTGGTCGCTGGGAATACTTACTTATTGCGTAACACCTAGATTGTAGAAATCCGACAGTGCGCTCTCTGCGATCACGATGGAGCGCACATTTCAGCAGTACCTACGCATCTTAAAAGTGGACTAGTATTAGTTGGTAATTAGTTTTAAGTGCCCAATGGTTGATGCAATGAAGTTACAACTTAGTCTTAACTATCTACAACTCAAATTCCAGCATGAGAAACAGCAGGCGGATTTTCAGCTCGACTGACGTAACAATATACATAACTTACTTACATAACATATACCGTCCCGGATGTTTCCCCCGAAAGGTATGGCAGAACTATCACAGTCCGCAAATATGATTACAGAGCGTGAGCCGATTATTGCCATGAGCCAGGCTCAAATCTAAACTCCGGGGGTTATTGCGGATGCCGTAGAAAAACTCAATAATGCTGTGCTCGACCTGGAAATCGATTCCAGGTCTCTATCGTAGCGCGACGACCACTAGACGATCACTAGATTAGTTCAGTAAGGTAGCTAGGGGTCTGGGGTAGGCAACGCACGAGCGACACCTCTGGTGTTGCAGACGTTCATAGGCTACGGTAACTGCTTACCATTTGGCGGGCCGTAAGCTTGTTTGCCACCTCAGTGGTATAAAAAAAGCTCCGCTGACTGAAGTCATTTTATAGAATGATGAAAATATGTATAACTGTCACTTGCCTCATTAGCCTAATCGTCGCGATCCTGGGTTCGATTCTCATGAAACTTACCGACGAACTGTGGGTGTACCACTGTACCTACATTAGTAGTAGTACGCCTCTTGCCTAACCTTTCGGGGAATACCTACAGGTGTGTGTGACGGTATGTATGTTTTATGTATGAAAATATAACAATTGATAAATAAACGCTGCCAGAATTTCTGAATGTCGCCAATCGAGAATTGATACATAAATTATAATTCATAACTCTGTTCATCTCAACAGGTCTTACCTACATATTTCGTAATGCCTCATCATGAACTAATCTTATCCCTAGTTTAATTATTCGTTGGGTTTTTAATGTGATAGTTTCAAAGTATAATATTTTATGCACTGTAACATTTTTCTGAAATATAAACTTAATACAACGGGTAACTATAGCTGGACTAGTATTTCACATAATTTATTATTATGTAGTACCTAATATTCTTCGAATAAGTAGGTACCTACCTACCTTAAGTAGCTAACAAATATTAAGTATACAATGTAAATAGTATCACACTCTGTAGTAGATAGATAGGTACCTAGTAGTAGTTGAATATTATACTTGTAGTAGGTAGGTACTTACTTAACTGATTAAAATAATAAAACTGATAAAATTGTAGATTATTACAACTTAGAATAACATTTAGGTAATAATAATATTAGCGCACTCAGCACTACCAAACTTATACTTACAAATATATTTTTTGTCATGAACTGCCTAATTTATTATCTACACTTCCTTGCTGAATGGTTTATAATTTCCTTTTTTAATTCTCTACAGGGTAAGTACGAAATACCCACACACCCTAGCTCAAAACACACAAAACATAAACATAGTCTTTCTTTGGTCTCGAAAGTGCGTGAAACACACACAGCACGCCCGATTATCATCAGTAACAAACAATAGTAAAAAAAAGTAAGTTTGACAAATTGTCTTCGATTACTTACGCTAGTCTGTTACAAATTTGACTCTCTACGTCGTGCACTGGGTTTTAGAGGTATTCTACAGTTGTACTTATTTGTTAATTTAAAACCGACTTGTGTGCTGATTGGCTCGGCAGCCAGCCGCAGCCCTAGCACAAGCAGGCGCGGGTGGCGCCGAGTGTGAGCCAGCGCATGAGCGGGAGCGTCAGTCGTCGAGGCGCAGCGCGTGCGCGGGCGGCGCGCGCAGCGGCCGCAGCTCCGCGCCCGAGCTGTCGCTGATCACCAGCGTCTCCTGCGGGCAGCACGATGTCTTCATCGACATTGACTCTGTCGACGTTTTGTGACTCTGTTGGCATGACAATCAACCGTTTAATTGATGATATGAAAATGATGTAACTATTTGTAGGTAATGTTGTAGAATGTAGTCCCTACATTGCTGAAACGTAAAATGTATCTTAGCCAAACATTAGGCATTTATTCTTACTTATCTTATATCATGAACATTATTTAAAAAAGTAGGTACAGTACACCATCTATGTTTACATAATTTCACGTTAAAGGACAAGTTCGTTTACCCGCTTGAAGCAATGAGCGATGGAATGGCAGAGGTTGGTGAGAGACAGCTTCTTGCGCTGGCGCATGAGCACGTACAGGATGGGGTCGAGCACGTAATTGAGCAGCATCAGCACGTCGGACAGGTTCGCGAGCGGCGACAGGCGCGCCCACGCCTTGGGGCCCAGCCCCAGGTACAGTGCCGACGTGACCTGTGAAAACAATAGTAGGTATGATGCTACATGAGACATGAAAGTGCCGGTGCTGAGAGCTTTGGGAAGTTTTTTATTTTTTTAAAAAAAGCTTACTAGCAATGTGGATCGCACATTACTAGTATTCTTGTTAACCCCTCGTAACCTAAGCTAAAATGCTTGTGTTACGAGTGGGTTTACGTCGGTAGTGCAATGGGTGGGTTTCGAACCGGCAACCGGCATTTCATGATTGCAAATCCGGCGCCGTAGCCATTAGGCTACCGCCGCTTTAAGTAAGTATCTATGTGTAGTGTAACTCTGAAAGATAAAGTTAGGAACACCGTGATTAAAGGGACCGTGTGGTTTGAAAGAAGATGTACATAGTAACAAGGATTAAGAATATCTATGTATTAAGGTGGTTTGGGCATTTAAAAGGGACGGATGCATAGAAATGACGAAACAAGTACTTCGGTATCAAACGTGGCGAGTACAAATGGAACAGTTGGCAGGGGTCGACCAGCGACCTCGATGAACGTACTACAATCAAATTCAGTCATATTAAGCGCACCCTAAACCTACGATCATACATGAGCGAGGAGGTTAATGAACGAAGATGCAGCGAAAGTGGTGTACCAGGATCTTAGCAAGTGAAAATGTATAGTATAGTATGTCTTACTCGGTACCTCGCCTCGACAGTACATACCCCAATAATGGGAAACAGGCGTGAAAATATGTATGAATATGTAATAATGTATCCAGTATGTTTGTGTATACCTACGTGGCAATTGTTGTAATGAAGGCTTTTGAATACTGGATTGGCTGCGAATTATGTTTATTTAACTACCTATATAATGTCATTGACCGAATCGTTAAAAGTACAAGGTACCTACACGTACGTATCTAACTTTAGGAAAAACGTTGGAGTCGTTTGTTGCGTTTATGTGTTCTCTCTGGGGTGTGGTGGCTATGTGTGATGACTAGAATACTGTTTATTGTACCCATTGTACCTAAATAAGTTCGTAGAACAGTTGTCAAACTCCAGTCACAGTGACGCGTTGACTCGAGTGCAAAGACCCAAGCAATTAATAGGTATTTACATTTCATGTAATTCAATTTATTTACGGGATTAATATGAAATTGTGGACAGTACAGGAGATTGTTGTTATTAGGTGCCGATCTCGGCACGACACCAATAAACGGTCAATCGGTTTAATTGGTCAATTACTATAGCACCCTCGACGCTTAACCATTGCGCAGATGTTACGCGTTAAACCGTTATCACAGCTGCAAGCTCTTAGATTTTGTTTATTTTATAGTTACCTTTTTTTCTAGAACTCTGTGTTTACACATATATTTTGTAGTGATCATTTACGGACTGATACTTTAGCTTAGTATCTACTTAGATTTACAGCAAAGACAGAGCTTTCACATTATTATATAGCAAATGAGAGCTTAGCCGAACTAAAGGCTTTAATTATTGTTGTCCGTCACGTGTATTCCGTCTAGAATATAATTGTCTAATGTATATGGCATCGTATTTGCATCCATAGAAGCTTATATGAATAAAATTCTAGTTTGATTCGCATACCATTTGAGAAACAATGAAATATTTTCGCCAATGTTGGCAACGCGCGCCGCATTCTGATGGCAGTGTCGATGTACCGATCAACAATAAATATTGTAAAGCCAAGACGTGATTGACACGAGTTGATTTGTCAGTACCACATATATATATGTAACTACTAGTAAATGCCGATTAAAATCAATCAAAGTTTTGCATATTGTAGGACAGGGATAGCTCACTACAGCCACAGTTAATAGAATACTAGTACTACAGCACAAAACGTGGCTACCTCCACCATCTGGAGTTATAATACACGTATTTTAGTCTTTTTTCCACACCTATGTCATGTCTATACGAGGAATACATAGTTCAAGTTCAAGTTCAAATGTTTTTATTTCAAATAGCTTCTGCCCGCGACTTCGTCCGCGTAGCGTGATATGATATATAGCCTACAGCCTTCCTCAATAAATGGGCTATCTAATACTGAAAGAATTTTTCAAATCGGACCAGTAGTTCCTGAGATTAGCGCGTTTAAGTAAACAAACAAACAAACAAACTCTTCAGCTTTATATATTAGTATATAGATTATAGATTATTTGATTAGATGGAAACTCTTTAGTTTCTCAAATACGAGTGTGCGCACTGTATCTACACTATGGAGGTTTCACATTATAAAATGAGTTACTATATGGCTGGATGCTTAAGAAGAAAACAATAATATTGTCAAAATTGTCAACTCAAAATGACACCTGTTATCGAATCAAATTTCATTGCGGTAATAATGATGTTGTGTTAGTCCGCTAAAAAATAAGTTGTAATTTTTTGTTTACTTCTTTAACCTACTCAAATATTTAGTTTTTACACCGGCTTGCGCTCGCTGGATAAATCCTATGTATGTCCCGTGATTCCCTGTATATGTAGAGTTAGAATTACTGTACTAATAATCAATTCTTGGTCACAATAATGTTTTTTGATTGATCTGCTTTATTTTCTTGTTATAAGTTATTTAGTCCCTGTAAATGTATTTTTTAAATTTTATTACTTGATTCTGTTATAATTTTTGATCCGTGCTAGTCTAGTACAGAAATACTTGATAAAGAAATTGACTTCAATGGTTATTTTTAAAAGTCAACGTTTCAAATATTTAAAATGTTAATAACTTTTGATAGAGAGAACCGATTTGAATTTAAAATAGCCTAAATGTTAATCCAAGAAACAGGCTATGAATTCCTGCCCACTTCCTCCAAATCTTCCTCCAAATCTCTTCAGTAGTTATCATTTGATGCGCGGTCAAACATACAGACAAACCGACAGACAAACAGACAGACAAAAGTTCCAAAAATAATTAAAATGGATTGTGTTACCGATTCTGAGTCCCCCAAATTAGTTTTATTGTAAATATAAGCAATGTACAGACACGGCTCACTTACATTCTTATTATATGTAAGATAAGATAAGATGATAAGCTTTTACAAGCGTTTATGAAATGTTATGATTCTAGTTGCACGGTTCCAAAAGGTCGATCCTATGGAGAAGAATCCGGCAAGAAACTCCATGGACAGTCTTTTAAAATAAATAAATTACAAACTTCACTGGTACAATATTGCGATAACAACATACACAGTCAAATTAGTTGGACAAACAATATTTTATTTGTGCAATGCAAACGTCGCGCGTCACCCCGAGCTCAATAGCACTTAATTTTTACAGCTCACTGGCATTTTTGCGACTAGCTTCTACTACGGTAAGGTACCTAGTATAGTTGCGATTTATGTACCTAGATGCAATAAGGATCAAATGTATGGTAGGTACCTATTCCATTTGTATTTTATTTGTCTTACAGAGAAATACAAGTAAATATTTAATTCAAGTAATTAATATATTTCGCATTAGAGTAACAGTTATTTACTATAATATATATAAGAAAATCTTATCGTCAAAATGCCGCGACATACATAAATATGTCCCTCATTTTTAATTAGATACTTATTTAATTAGATTATTATTAGATACTTAAAGATGAACTCTATATATATTTAGGTACCTCCACAATTTTTGTTACATATTTAGTTAGTTAGCGTGACTTTACCACGAGTAAAAGGTTTCAGCTCTGGAGCAGTCTAGATAGAACACATCCTTATGCCGCGCATGCTCCACGGTCTTAGCTCACATACATATAAATAGCGCGAGTTTGCTTACAATGCTCAATTCAGCGGCTCCTGCTGAATATTGATGCGCCGGTGACAGATTCGTGCTAATAATACTGCGTTTGATCATTTGTTTATTTATGTTGATACACGAGGTTTCTACCAGTGATTTCCTTGTTTTATTGGTTTTATTTATAACTGGTATAGTTTTGCCCTCGGTTTCGCTCGAAGACCTCCCAATCATATTAGTTACTAGCTTCTGCCCGCGACTTCGTCCGCGTAGCGTGATGATATATAGCCTATAGCCTTCCTCAATAAATGGGCTATCTAACACTGAAAGAATTTTTCAAATCGGACCCTTAGTTCCTGAGATTAGCGCGTTCAAGCAAACAAACTCTTCAGCTTTATATATTAAAGTATAGATAGATATAGATTCTTCCATATCTACAATGTACAGATGTTGCCTGTTACAAATACAAAAACAAAAAGAAGCAGAAGCACGTAGTATGAAATAATTATGGTTATTGGTAATCCCAGAGATTTCAATGCAAAAGATATTAAACTTAAGTATTTGTCGTTTTGCAATTTGAAAGATGTTATGAAACATTGTGTTCTTCTTACTCTTGTACCTACCCTACTTAATAATTTACTTTAGTAGTACTTAGGTACTCAATAATTGCTATGCGTGCTGCCGAATCTGATGCTGTCTGTTTGGCTGCCTCAACGATTTTGCATTTTGTATTTTAATTAAATTTCGATTTAAAATTTAATTACAATAAAATTTCAAGGTAACCAAATAGTTTTGCGCACAACAATGCTTCATTGTTTTAAATTATTACGTTTATTTCGATCGCTTTGAACAAAACAAATCGCTCCATTACTTCCTGTAGGTAGATGTTATGAAATCAATCCGACACCCAAATAAGAATAGTACAAAGTTGCAAATAAAATTTAATGCTCCTTTGAACAGCTCGTGAGTCATTATTGAAGTGCTTTATCTCACTGAAGGTACTTCAAGGTCGCTCACCACAAGGAACTGTCGTTTCGCATGCCCATAGCACAACCACGTAGACATTGACTGAATATAAATGTATCATCGATGAGTGCGGCCGATATGCGAGGTCCGTATGCGACCTGCGTCGCCGACAAATCGCCAAATGCTCTTAATTATAGCTGTCACAGCACACCCATTCTGATGTCACCTATAAGTCTCCTTTGCATGCTAAGTTTTGGCAAACAATTAGGCACGTCGGTCTGAAGCGCTGTAGTCATAAATGTCATTGATTGATCGCTTCTGATTTCTATTGCCTCCGTCCGGTACCCACTAACTCATAACTCAACATACAACAGCTAACACGCAGGACAAAGACCTCTGCCAATATGGAAGGTATGCCGCTGATATATTTCCGGATTGTGAAGGTACCAATTCATCATAATCTGTTTTCAGTCCTTGTTTACCTACTCAGTTATCGCATAAAGCATAACTACATACATACTTACTACTTTTCGGAAAGGTGTTCGGTACAATAAGTTAGAAGCTGATGAGATCTAGGTATAGTTTTCATAAAAATAATAGGTACTTTGAGTCATTGAAACATAGCCGGGCACAACCTTCGTCACTTATTTTTGATTTCTTGAACCTTCACCATTCGCGAGAACAAGTCCAAATGATGAAATGACTGGGACTCATAATTAACCAATTTCAAGTGCAGTGACCACACTTAAGCATAGTATAACATGATTCTCGCGTAGACAGACAATATACTGACCATCTGCGGCAGCCAGCATATCATAAAGAGCACGGAGAGCGTAGCCATCAGGCGGCTGAAGGCGACCTCCTCGGCGGTGGCGGCGTTGTGGTGCAGCGCGTGCGCGCCGGCGCCGGCGCTGGTGGTGCTGCGCTGGCGGGCGCGGCAGCTGCTCTTGGACACGCGGCGCACCACGGGCTGGCTGCCGCGCGGCGCTGTGATCGCGTACAGCGCGCGGATCACCGCCAGGTTGCAGTACACCAGCACCATGCACAGCAATGTGCCTACACGGACCAAGCCAAAAGCTCACATTACAAGCTGTTTCGGACAATACAAGCGTCGTGGTATGTACTTATGTACAAATATCAACTTCCCGTAAATGTTTGTTTGCTCATTATTTTAATGTGTTCAATTGAAAGTTAGCTGCCTGCCTCATTAGTCTAGAACGCGAGAACTGCAACGGTAGTCTAGGCAGTGTCCGGTTAATGGCAATAGACTCGCCCCCTATGACATGGGACCTAACCATACCAGCGAACTGTGGGTGTACCTACTTTAATTAGTAGGTACACCTCTGCCTAACCCTTCAGGCAATTCAGGCGTGATGGTATTTCAATTGAAAATTAAGAACACATTATGTCACGAAGCGCCCTTCAATAACTATTTTTGATCTGCAATAAGCTCAAATATTCTAACAAGCAACTTGTTAGCCGCAGCCGTGCCTTCTTTTATTGGTCCTTAATGTGTCAACGATCGCGGCGCGTCTGACCGCTGTATTGTCGAGGTCGATTGGACTAGGCAACCACGTCAGCCATAATAATTACAACTATACTATTACTACCACGTTTTCAGAAACTTCGTAAGTAATAATGATAGGAAACCGTGTAATTTACCATCCAAATGGAGGCGGTTATCGGTAGTTGGTAGTCAAATGACAAGTGACAGACTAACCAGTTTATCTTAGGGAATTAATTTTTTGACAGGAATTGAGTAACGGAGGTCTGATGGCAGAATCTTCACGTAAAATATTTATATTCAGCCACATCTACTACGCCTGAAGATGACCAATATAGAGACAGGACTGTTAACTAAATATTTGACTTGTGTTTCTTTACAGCTTGTACTCTCATGCTATTTACATTTGTGTATACTCACCGAACGCGACGTAAAATACGGCGTAAGCCAGGTCTGTGGGTGTCTCGGCGTTCCGGTAGCGGATGCACTGGTGCTGCACCTCGTCGTAGTAGAGGCCGAGGCCGAGGATGGGCGCGCACGTCAGGAACGCCGCCCAGAACCACGACACCAACAGCGCCGTGCGGATCACGTAGTATGTCACTTGCTGCAACAATCAGCGCCTATTATATAGGTGGACAAAAAAGGTCATATTGGACCCCTAAAACGACCTCTGCACACTTTAAGCCTGCAATCTCAGTTTAATTACTTCCACTCTAATTTTATCAACGTTCCCGTCATAGCTTATATCTGCAAAGTTGGTTCTGCTTTGTTGCGTTCTGTCAGATGGATCATAATCATCAATGGCTATGCTCCGATGCAACGTTAGGTCATGGCCACATCCACGTACTTCATTTGACTGGACCTTCGGAGTACTATGTGTGTGATGTACCCGTGTCTAATATCCAATGACAGGGACTCTTAGTCCCTACTGCGTTCACACATATAAGGAAACTTATTATATACACTAATTTCGTAGTGTTGTAAAAGTAACTTGATTTATAACATGTGAACTATAGTTAAGGAGCCATCAGCAGCGCTGTCCTAAGTGTTCTACGGCTAAGTTCCCTGCTCCCTTCACTGTTGTACATTCCACACAAACTAGTTACTTTATTCTCGTTCAGTCCACGACGAGTGGTGCGACTGGTCGCCTAGCTGATACGTCATACATTACGGTCATTACAGTGTCACCCCAGAATTTAAAAAGTTATTTAGTTTTGTTGGAACCTATATTTATTTTGGATTGGAACGTAGCTTGCACGTATTATTACTTATATCAGAAGGCAAGCTAAATTGATTATTTATTAAAGGAATGTATTTACACGGCCATTCTCTTAATTTTGGCTCTTTAAAAAACCATCAAATTTCGAACAAAATATGGTGTTTTGATAAGTTAAACCTAGAAGAATATGTTGTATCAACTTCGAGAAGCTTCAGAGAGAAGTTCGGGCTTATTTACAATGAATTGAATGTTTTTTAAATAGGATAATGTCGTTCATCTACTCAGTCTACTGTCGTCACCTCAGAATTATAAATTATAATATGGGTACACTGATGAACGCTTCGGCGACCTATTTTAACGTTACACAACAAACTAATACAAGGATATAAATTTCTCTTTCTTTAGCATTTTGAATGCGCAATAAGCTGTTTCCACAGTTTGTGACTCATCATTTTAAGAAGATAGGTACCTACTTATATTCGTTCTATTCTTAAGGTACGAGTTCGTAGCCGACTGCAGACAGCAGCAGCGGACGACTTGTCGCTACGGCACTATTAGTTTCTATGTATTTCTATGAAATACCTTCTGAAGCTTTGTGTGCCTCGCGTTTCACCCCCATTTCTAAGCATGAGCCTTTTTCAAGGATTGTTCCGTCTTTAAGTAAACACCATATGAAAATTCGTTCAAAAGAAAGAAGAAGAATCTTCAAGATACCTGAGTACTTGTGTACAAATTTGTTATGTAAGTACTGAGACTAGAGAGATTATAAGCAGTTTGAATGTGCGTTCATTTTGCAATGTTTTATTTATGAATGTAAGTACATATATTATTATCACTGCATATTTACTTGTCTTCCTCCTGACACAATATGCCAATGATTAGCAAGTGAGATGCTTTCGTGCGTGCGTGTGCGCAGTGCGATGGACATCATTATGTATTTGTGGCGAATACGTAGGTAAGCTAACTGCCCGCTAACCGCAATCAAAGCTTGTCAGTACCGATAAAAATGGACGAGGAAATGTTCTATCTGTCTTGTGTGGGCTCTTTGGACTTCTGACTACCATTAACGATGTGTGTATTTTCTTGAAAAACGTAGCTTCACACTAGGATTTTCTCCTGTATCGTGGGTGCATTTACAAACACAAACATCCAGACCCGGAACGACTACCCATAGATCATACAAATATTTGCTCCATGTGGGGATCGAACCCACAACACGTGTCGCACAGGACAATCGCTCAGCCTTTATGATATAGATGTTCATATGACAATCGGGACTGAAGGCTTCACGTGCTCTCCGAGTTACAGAGGGGTCTCGATGTGTTAAGAATGGTCACCCATCTACACACTGACCGCAGCGAGCGCAGTTTAACCTTGACGATCAGTTTAGTTATGACCTAGGAACTTATAAGTATACCATTTTGATTTAGAAACGCTCGGTGCGACTACAATAGATTTGGAGAGGGGTGGTTGCGTCTATCTCCCGTTGTTCCACCGTTTTTGCAAGATATCTTATACTGATGGATCGACAATTATGTTTGTCGCGCATCAAATTGCAGATTCGTGGTTTATCTTCTTCTGTCATGCGTAGCGGTGAACTAATGAACAATAGTAACTTAAAGCCGTAGTAGCAAATTTTGGTCAGTGAGCAGGTTAAGTTAGTGAACTCACTATCACTTGCTTCGCCAAAACATTTCTTCCGCATCCTGTGATGTTAATTTTGGGTGTTGCACGTGCTCAGCATAGCTCGTAATAGATCGGAAGTGACACATGGTGTGTAATTATTTAGCGGAAGGACCGCTTGGCGCTTGCGCGTGTGATAACAATACCCAAACAAACCGCAGCAATGCGCGAGCGACGTGCACACACCCAGCGCGCGAGCGTAACGCCATGCACAGAATTTAACCGAACAATTTATTAATTTCAACATCTAGAATCTAGGCAGTGAAAAGTGGATGGACAGATCGCGACCTAGATCTTTATTTATTTATTTATTTATTTATTTCATCTACTATCAAACTTACACCTCCAAATTAACATTCTTTTTAAAACGTTGTCTCAGACGAGGATTTTCTCCTGTATCGTGGGTGCGTTTATAAACACAAATTCTCACATACGCAAACGTCCAGACCCGGAATAACTTACCTGTAGATCTTCCAAAATTTGCTCCGTGTGGGGATGGAACCCACAACACGTGTCGCAGCAACCGATCGCTCAGCAGCTACGCCAAACGTCTTCAATCAATGCAGACGACATGCTAGAGATCCAATCAGGCAAGATTTATTTAGAATCGTCGCTGAATCTGATCCTTGGATGCCATGCACCGAGTGGCTACGAGGCTCGCCTCCTATCCCTGAGACCTAATCATTTCGGGGTTGTATACCTACAGTCGCTGCCTAACCCTCTGTCTAACGTGACAATTAAAGGCGTGTTGATATAGAGATTTGAAACATGTCTTCTAATTTTCAACAGTAGTCGAGCGTTCGATCCCCACACGGAGCAAATATTTGAAATTTTGAATGATTATCAATTTTACAGGTAGTTCTTCCGGGTCTAGGCGTTTGTGTATGTGAGATTTTGTGTTAGTAACCTACCCACAAAAAAACTGTTAGTTGCGAGTTCCATTTATGGAAAATTCATAAATGCATCCCACATCAGAGTAGCCAGGTATGGTATAGCACTATACACAAGAACAACTATACAGGTAGATATATAAAAATACTAGAACCTAGTATAACAGAGGTGATGATTATTATAAAGATAAGAGAGAAAATATATTCCCAAAAGTTCCGCGGAAAACACGAGGGAAGAGATTGCGGTCTATCAACTGAAGGAAAGACCTACTTATTTACGATATTTTTTGTTGTTTTCCTCCTAACATTCCTGAATGAATTCTGTGACCTAAAAATATCGATGTGAACTCGATAAACATCAATCTGTTCTCGAGTGAAATTTATAAATAACTCTTTATTATGTTGTCTGAAAGTGCTAGTTATCTTTTATAGGTGCATATTACAATGCTAGGTATAAATGTTTTAGTACTGATGGCTTTCAGTTTGCGGACGTAGGTACAAAATAAAACGGGTTTATATAATTTTTTCAAGCCATCTAGCATGAAGTCTATACGTAGATTATATACTGTTGACACTGTCTATTCCTTTTGACTAATAAGAAGCGTGATATAATATATGATATTTGAACCCTCTGTGTCTTTGACACCGTAACTCCTAAAAGGTCGAAGCGATTTCCATGCGGTTTTTTGTTCAGAAGCTGGTTCAACGTGGTGATTCATTGTATAATCAAACGTTTAACAGAAGTTGACGAAGGTTTTAAATGCTACTTCGTGTACAATTAAGTGATAATAGAAAATCGTGTGTAGGTAATATATAGTTTTCGACTTATAGCGTTAGTTTCTTCACGAATTGTTTCGCGTTTGTGTTTCCATGACGTTTTGACAGCGATACATTTACGATGGGATTTGTGATTGGGCGCGCGCTCTTGTGGCTTGTTGATATTAGCTGCTTGAGTTATTGAAACGATTTGATTTGACATAAATATAATACTTTAAAATAATGGCGTTCGTTTCAGTTGAAAGTACATAAGTGCTGGTATTATTTTATAAATCTATTGTTATTTTTTTTATTTTTAAATTCATTATTTAGGTTCTTTTTTTATGGGATAGGGGGGCAAACGGGCAGACGGATCACTTGATGGTAAGCGATAACCGCCGCCCATGGACACCTGTAACACCACGCTCCGGTATACTCACTCACTCGACGAAAGACAAACGTAAGCGTTGTTTCACGCCGGTTGTTGTTGTTTACTTGTATGAATTAATTGTTAAGTAATTGTACTCATTAGTTATGTACCCATTAAATTAAGGTATTATTGGGCAAAAAGATAAAAGTTCATGAAAGTGGTAAGGCAACACGGTGTTTACATTATCTAAATATCATGTATACCCTTATAGTCGTAGATAGGTATATTTATAATCGCGTGTATTGCCTGATAAGGGATCATAAAAACAATGTTATGGGTACCTAGATCTTCTAGTATTCTATTATATTGTTAGCACCGCGTACATTGCCATTATCTTACTGTAAGTATCTGTCTACGTGTTGACGTCAAGCCGCCACCGCGCCACAGGTGGTCGCGAACAATGTGCCATTTCTGCCTCCTGATCGTTCTGATAACCTGGTACTAATGATGAGAGCTAGTCATAACTGTTATGTTAATGTGGTCCTATTTGGCCACGAACACAACAATAACCTAAGCAAACACCTGTGCAATGACATGTCCATTAACCTAAATGAATTGCCAACATTTCTTATTTTTGTAAGTTGATGTTATCTAGAAAAGTTATTTGCACAAAAGCTTTCATTGTTTTGTATTGTGTAGGTACCTAATAATAGTAATTGTTTTCGGAAAGCGGAGAGACTAGACTCACTTATCAGGTGAGGGCAAATTGATCATTAATTTAGAGAACTGACATTAATAAACTCTAATTGATTAATGTCAGGCGCACCTTACATTTATTTAATCACGTTGCGTGGTCCATAAAACAAACATATTATATTGTTATTTTGCTCAGAAGCCAGACAGTAACCGTTTAATGATTTGTAAGTAAATAAACACTGTGTATAGCTTAACATCGCGTTGGAAATACCACCGCTAAAAATAATTGTATTTCATCTGATCGACTTTCGATAAGCGCTTGTCAGTAAGAGGCGGGCGGCCATCCCAAATATTATTTTCTAAACACACGTTAAATATATAAAAATATTAATTGTTGTTAAGGAATTAATTCAATATTAACATCTAAGGTTGTTTTCGCGACACAATTCGTCCAACCTTTGGGACAACTGGAGTCTTCATTTGCTCTCCAATTTAGTGTATTCATCGACAAGGTTCATTAATATTACTTTTGTGGATAATGGATCGGAATATTATTGGTTTATTTAAATCAACCGTCACTTTTGGTAAAGTTACTTACTATTGGTTTTTGACTCAAAGATGACATTTTGCTGTCAGCCATCACCAGGAGGAATGTAGGTAACCTGTTTGAGTCGTGACAAATGTGATATCTGGTCCCAACCCCAACCGACCGTACGGCAGGAGAAGGATTTTTTGGTTTCTTGCCGATACCAGTCCATTCCCCGCCTTCTTTGGCGGTGAAGGACTGAGAAGGACTTCCGAAGCATAAAAAAATAAGTCTTTTCGTAATCAACGAGTGGGTGGATAATCACAGAGTTTGAACACGTTTCGGTGGGTCTAATGAAATAATATTGAGTATTTTGGTAAATTTATAACATCGTAACTTTGCACTGATATCTGATATTGATAGAGGCGTAACGATATTAGGAATCATTATGAAGTAGGTACCGGCTTCTGCGACTTTACGAGTGGATGTTGTATAGGTTTGCTTCTAGGTACATAAATAGTTTTAAAAACATAAAAATTAAATGTTATGTCCCTTTTCATATTTAGGCTACCGCGGCACGACCCTGGTGTTACGAGTGATACGTAGTGAGCTCTAAGAATCAGGGCAACCTCGGCTTGATCTAGCTTTCAGTCATAAATCTAAAATAACTGCTTATGCTTATTTTCAATATTGCGTACCGACTATTTATAAAAATATTTTTCTAATACTTGTTGTAGAAATTACGACTACCGCGTACACATGTTGAAACATATCTTCTTCTCTACTATTGTAAAAAAACTGTGTCTGTACATTGAAGATATTTTAAAAAAAGCAAGTGGGTTAGGTTATGAACGTCCGTCGTGGTGCTTTCACGGATCCTATGACCGTGCCTATAGGGCAAGAGAAGGCAGGGCAAGGCGGTTTTCGCCCCCCCCCCAATTGTCCGACGATCCATGAGGATTTTCCGTACCAGAAAAAAAAGGGTATATAAACGTCTCCGAATCCAAAAATATGTTATTAAAATTCTAGTCTATTTGGCTGTCTGATTGTTACGGGTTCGCGCAAAAACATTTAGATTAAATTTAAATTTTGTTATAAATGATAATAATATGCTCCAACTTAAAAACTTGTGAACTTTTTATCTGAATTAATTGAACGGATCCTGAGATACAGCTTGACCTCTCTGATGTATACAGATACAAAGAAGAGACCATCAATGTTGGTTATTCCACTTTTACTCATAATATAGCTTCATGGGAGCGAAGCCGCGGGCAAAAGCTAGTACTTAGAACAGTACAGTTAACGAAAGAGGTTAGGTGTATAGGCATCTAGGCTATAGTATTATGTCTGTAGTATTATGTCACTTATTTGACTCGGAAAACTGGAAGAACGTTGTGCAATGCAGAAGTATGACTTACCTTCTGGTAGAGGAAGGGTCTGGTGAGCGCGAGGTACCGCTCCAGCGCCATGGTGACGGCGATGCACACGGAGCCGATGCCGAACACGCGCAGCACGACGCGCGTGGCGCAGTACGCGCGCGTCGTGCGCACGCCCGCCACGTGCTCGCCCACCAGCATCGCGCACATCATGCCCACCTGCAGGAAGCACATTTAACTTACAAGTGATGGGAATCAAATGAAGGGCTTGTGGCTAAGTTATAACTAAACTGATCCACTGATCTGCAACGTTAAACTGCGCTGGGTGACCATTCTTAACACATCGAGACCCCTCCATACGTCGGAGAGCACGTAAAGCCGTCGGTCCCGGTTGTCATACGAACATATATGACAAATTGATAATGGTAGACAGAGGCTAATGAGTAGGTACAGGCACTACGTTAATGAGGCATATTTCAAAAACAAATAAAAAAATATATCAAAGTACAGTGAAAATAAAAGTGCAAAACTAGTTTTAATCCTATTGAGGGTCGTACTTCTTGCTCAGGCCAAAGTGGACTTGCACCAATATTTTACCGAGTTCTAAACAAGTAATGACAGTAGCTCTTTTCCTAGAACGTCTTTCTATCTTCCCGAGGAGAAGTAGATCTTATAAAGACTTTAATTTTTTTTTAAGTAATAGTAACCAAACCGAGGCCGAGGACACAAACCAATTATTGCTTAAAATCCGACATTATCCTCATAGACACGCTAGGTATGAGGATAATGTCGCTTATTACCTAGAGACGTACGGTAGTACTCGTATATTTCATCCATAAGCTTTCCTTTGACCTTATTTATAATAAGAAAGCAATGAGTGGCTAATTTAATAAACATTTACCTATTATAATTGCTTGAATACATTTTAATACTGAATGTAAACATAGTTTTGTACTTGCACAGTTAGTTGAAAAGTACTGTGTGGAAACTTTATTTCACTATTTTCTTTCATCGTCTACAATTGGTACTACTAATATTACTAAATACCTAAATAATACCCTTTAGTGCACCTACCATGATCGTCTCTGTACCACCCTAAGGTCGTAAGGAATTAAGACCGCCTTTGTATATACAGTCTAAAATAAATAAATAAAATAATATTAAATCACAATTTAGGTAAGTATACCTCATTTGTTTACAGATCATTAAACGCCTGGCATACGGGGTGCTATAATATAGCCTCTCTTCATTCAGTAGTACTTACCTCGCAAAATAGAAAATGTTCGGGTTGAGACTTATCACGTGGTTGAATACGCGATTGCAAATCAATAAGTAAAAGATAGAAAAGTAGAGATAGATAAAATAATATCAATAAGTAACCGTCAGGCCCCTCTTTTCTATTGAGCACTATGGGCAAGTGCCCATGGCCCCGCGGTCCGAAGAAGAATATTAAAAAACCAACTAAGGGGGGCCCCCTAGTTGGTTTTCCTGACACATCACTATCTTGTGGACCCCATTATCCTAAAGTGCCTAAAGTCACTCATAAGCTCTGGTTTTCGTTGAGTATGAATGCCGCGGAATGTCAGATGTCAGTCACACACAAGGGGCGATTTCCTTTATTGTTAAAATGCGTGACAATATTTTTTTAACTAGGAGAAGTGCCGTTGTTAGCTTTGAGCTCGTGCCACCGTATTGGGTAGGAAGATCTCGTAAGAAACCTGCCACTACATGCAGGTTTTGGCATCGGTTTAAAACTATATAATACACCGATGGTAATACTACCAATTCCTACATAGGAATTCGTATGTATTGTATTCTGCCTGATGCTGTGCTATTTATCAGCATCGACCTATATCAACTGTCACTCACCAAGGCCACAAGATCATTAGCTGCCAACGAGGTAAGCAGCAGCAGATGCTTCCTGTTGCGCACGCGGCGCTCGCCCCGGCGCAGCGCGATGATAGCGGCGGCGTTGCCGACGATGCCGATGGCGTACACCACCTTGACCAGCACGCTGAACATCTTGCCCATGGGCCGGGCCGCAGTCGCCGCGCCCGCTGCGCTCGTCGCGTTCAGCATGTCCGTCATGTTGAACGACTCTGACATGTCCACCAGCTCCGATAGCGGCGCTAGTGTTGATGAAATATCCATCTATTGGGAACGGGGAGAAATGTTTTACAAATCACGTTTAGCATAGGTATACCACAGATAAAAGAATACTAGTGGTATACTGATGTACTCCCACAGTTTGCTGGTATTAAGTCCCATGTAATAGAAGGTCTATGCAGGTCTATTGCCATTAGCATAAATCATGCTGTTATAATGGGACCAGCTACTATTGAGCATTATTGTGATGGAAAATTCTTTAAATGTTCTGTGGAAGATCCACCACCCTTTGTTCGTTTCCGGAATCGAACCTAGGACCATACGGTCAGCCTAGTTACCTATATATAGTTACACTTAGTGTATAGGATTGGTAGTTACATTCCATTCATACATACATTTAGTTACATTACATTCACAAGTATTATTTTTTTATGGGATAGAAGGCTAACGAGCTGATGGTAAGCGATCACCGCCGCTCATGGACATGTGCAGCACCAGATGAGTCTCTTGTGCGTTGCCGGCCTTTTTAAAGGGTTTGGGCCTCCGGTATCCTGACTCACTCGGTGAAACGTAAGCTAATCGTTGTTTCACGCCGGTTTTCTGTGCCGGCCCATTCGTGCTGAAGCTTGGCTCTCCCACGCACGTTAATTATTACTACAAGTGACATTCAATGCTTTCAGTACCTAATAATATATTCTTCGGTAATTAGACCGTTATTAGTAATTATACTCAATACTTCCAATATTACTGTACCTTTATAGTTGTTCTTTCACGAGAGTAATTTGTAGGCACGTGTCCTTGGTTATCCACGTGTCGTGTCGCTGGGCGATGGCGTCGGTCGTCGCGGTCGTATTGTGTTCGTAGTCAGACGATACGCTCGTAAGTGTTGTACTGTACCACGCATCGCACTCTTCTGTTCACGTTCGCACTGTCAACCGAGAAAAAAGTTTAATAGCTTACAAGTTGCGAGTTACGAAGCTCTGGACGTGTAATTAAGTGATGAATTATCGACATACCGGGGCCGGCCGCATCGACATGTTGATTCACAGATATTTAAATATTTTACGCATTATACTCTGTGATGAAATAGCGTGTGTGTTAGGGATGCAGCGTACTGTTACAAAGACTTGTCAGCCTCCTTAGTTCCGACAGTTCCTATAAAAAAATAGTTACTATTTAACTATATTCAAGTGGTGTATTCCCTGAAGCTTATGTTTAGTACTATAAGGTAAGGCACCAGGATTTCTCCGGAATATTTTTAAAGAAAATGTACGATCGGAATTAATTGAAGCAGAAAACCAATTGAAGAATGCTTATCAATTTTTAGCGATCTCTACAATACCATGTAATAACGTATTTGTGCGAACCTATTTACTATTGCCAGGGCACTGTCATATTTTGAATGAAAGATTAAATTGATCGCAGAGTTCGATCCTGCCTCCCTACCGAATGCTATATCTACTAAGCTACCGAAACCACTGCCTGTGATGTCAAACATTCTGCAGTATTGTAGGTCGCTGTTATTAATTAAACACCACTTATTTTATAAAAAAACTTCCAATTAATAACTCCACCGTTTAGTTAGTCATTAAAACTTTGTCGTTCACACAGATAAGTATTTCAACGTATCAGGTGACAGCCCTGAACACATGGAAAGTTATGAAGTTGTAATTATTAGTTGATAACTTCGTCAGGATAATGATAGGTGATACTGGCGATCCTGTGGGACACTACAAACACGCGGCTTCACAAACATGCCGTCTTTCATCCTAACCAGATAATTCTCATGACAGACCACTATCATACTAATATAATAAATTACTAATATTTTACCGTGGGAGAGCCATGTTTCGGCACGAATGGGCCAGCTCGACCGGAGTGATACCACGGCCTCACAGAAAACCGGCGTGAAACAAAGATTACGTTGTGTTTCACCGAGTGAGTGGGGATACCGGTGGCCCAAACCTTTTTAAAAGGTCGCTTACCATCAGGCGATCCGTCTGCTCGTTTGCCCCCCTATTTTTATTTATTTATCGAGTCCAGCAGGGGACTAGTAATAGGCTGATACCTAATGATGATGATGATGATAGTCCTAAAACTATGTCATAAAAAGAAACTAACTGTTGGAAATACAAAACAAAAATAAATCATGATATTTGACGATTGTTTGGTTTGATTTGACGGAACGATGCGATGGAAGTAGGAATTCTTTGTTTGTGCTGTACCTATGCGTTTCTTTAACATTTAAATCCGATTGCGAGGAAACTTTGTAAAATGGTTGTGTACAACCCAAGGTATTGATTTACATACAACGCATGTTGAGTACAGTAAGGTAACCACATATTTTGCGCATCGTACGGCAGTTTTTGTGCTAGTGCGCGAGCACAGACAGTACAGTAATAATAAGTAATCAATGGCGCCTCACTACCGCTGAATACACACCATTACATGATAATTAGATAATGGTTATAACTGTTATTTTTAAAGACTATAATTAGTCAAAGGACAATACGTTTAACTAATGGAATAGAATTACTGTTTCCTTACTGTTTGCTATTTAATTTTGGACTGATTTTATGTAAAGCTGACGGAGAAATATTTATGTATAACTTAAATACATATAAAGGAAGAAGTCTTATTTTAATAGACTTTGAGGGTCTGCCTATTATGTCTAGTGGCTGCCCGCGCGTCCTGGGTTAGATTCCCAAGTCGAGGCATAGCATTAGACTCTATTACATAGGACTTAAAAAACATACCGGCAAACACCTCTGCCTACCCTTTCCAAGATACAGATGTGTTAGTATATATACTATGTTGATTGCGCGAGAACAGACCTTTGTTCTCGAATCGCTCATGCGAGTAGTCCCCAAGCATCGCTTGCTCGAGTGAACGAAATGAATGTAAAGAGAACAAGGAATCCTGATTTGAATTATATTAGGATTCCTCATAGTATTTAAATGTGTCGCTCGGAAAGGTTAGCCAAGCTTTAGTTCGTATGTATCATCGATATTATTATACATTCTGCTTTTCAAAAGCTGTGAAAGAATAGCAATTTTGTGAAATCACGATGATTTGTTTACGTATACGTATACGGGCCAATACGGCGGGGTAGTATATTAATTAGACTACATAATAAAATTATGGGAAAATATTATTTGTATTGTACATCCATCACGCCTGTTTTCTTCGAAGGGTTATGCAGAGGCGTACTAATGTATACCCACAGATAGCCGTGTTTAGGTCCCATGTTATAGGAGGCGAGCCTATTGCAATTAACCGAGCACAAATTCGAAAACTCCGAGCTGCTACTGGAACTTTCATAGAAAAACCCAATAACACTTTGCTCGACCTGGGAATCGAACCCAAGACCTCTGCATAGCATAGCAGTCGCGCTCAAGACTAATAGGCTAATGAAGCTTATATAATTTACTAAATATTAAAATTATGGGAATACCTTGTTTGTGTTATCAAATTATGGTTTGTTTCGAACTTTCGACTCCATAAAATGCAATTAGCGATAAATCAATTTGGTTATCACCAAACACATAAACTATTGCAACAAGCAATTTTATCAATCCTATTGTCTTTCCACCATTACCTTAAGGGAAGTCAGTGAAAATATACATAAACGGTTTTCATTTGAGCACATTTTCCACAGAGGGTTGTGTGTGTGTGTGTACACAATGAATGCACACATAATGATTGATGATGTTTGTCGACGCTCATATGTCGCGAGACCGCGACTCGCGGCTGCATTACATTAATCTGAGGCATTACATTATTTTAAATATTTTTAAAATAATGCAATGCCGTAAGATATAGACGATTAGAGGTAAAGATTATTTTTACTTGCGGCTTTCTTCTCGTAGAAATCACAATCAATTTCACGTCAAATAAGTTACAAACACGTTTTTAGCAGTCTTTAAATCGATGTCGCAAATAATTTTTAGAAGCTTTTAAAACACTAGCTTTTCTTGGCTTTTGCTTTATGTAATGATGTTGGTGTAAATGAGGAAGATGTACTTGTGAAGACAAGATGCCAAATTTTTCCTCACACTTGAATGATGTATATTTGGTCCTCTTCGCAGAAGTACAGAAAGCCGATCGATTGAAAAATTCCCGACTGCTGTTAGATTATAATATTACTAGCGACCCGCCCGCGGTTTCACCCACGCTGCCCTGTTCCTAAGAGACGTAGAGTTATGTTATATAGCTTAAAACCACTTAGAATAACTCTATCTTTAAAATAAAACCCAAACCCTTTTAAGGGTATTACATTGCCCAATGACCTTGAGGATTTGGTCTTTGTGCAAGTATTTGTTAGTACGGCGCCACCGGCGGCGACATTTGATCGTACACAATTGAAGGAACTGAAGATTAGACAAGAATACAGATGTGTCGCAGTATTGTCATCGTATTTGCCTATTTCACTTGTTCTTTGAGAGTATGACATTTTGTTCTTGCAGATAAAAGTTTTGCACGAGTTGCCTACATCTAGGTATTATCTATACATATATATATAAAAATGAATCCCTATTTTTTTTATTACGGATTTTTTTCTACTCATTAATCCGTTAGGGAGCAGAAAATAAAATATAATATACGGATCGCCTGATGGTAAGCGAATTTCCTTGGACTTTTATAATAGTAGAGATTATTAACTAGCCTCTGCCTGCGGCTTCGCTCAAGTGAAGCTATATGAGGAGTAAAAATGATAAAACCAATATTGATGATCTTCTCTTTGTATGGGGCTGTATACATCAGAGAGGTCAAGCTGTATCTCACGATCCTTTCAATTAATTGAGATAAAAAGTTCACCAGTTTTTAAGTTGAGGCACTTTTTAAGAGTGATAACAATAATAACAATATAAAAGATACCTAGTTAAAAGCGATAAAACAATAAACGACATAGAAGAGTAGCATAGGTAGGTAGGTACATACATACTACATATGTAAATGTTAGACCGGTACATTTATGTAGTTACCACGGAGGAGAGAATTCGACTTATAATTTTGGAGAACTCGGGCACTCTTCACGTTACTTTTATTTTATTTTTATAGTTGCATAGTCTTACTCTATGATATATTTCAAAACAGAAAACAGAGTTACAAACTACTTTAAATATATTTACAAACTTATTTTCTACGTAATATTTATATTTGTTCTATTTACAATATAGTTTAATTCAAAAATATTCAAAGTTGCTAACTTTTGGAATTTATTAGCAAAAAATAACGCATGTACAGCCCACTCGTCACAACAGTCGTCAAGACACTGATTCACCGCGTCTTGGGTATGCATCACAGGCATTGCGGGGGTGCTTCACGCGGGGTGATAGTGAAATTTCGGTTTTTCTTTATTATTTAAAAATATGAAAAGAAATAAGCAAATGTAATCAATACAAATTGTTAAATACGTCAATACAATTTTTTTGGTATAAAATTCATGCCGAAATATTAAGCCGTTAAAGAGACAAAATGCAATTTAGGTTCAAAAAAGCCTATTTTCTTTAATTAATTTTAAAAATTTGGGCAAATTTATACAAAAAATAATCAATACAATTTGTTTGTGGTGACCTTAAGTATAATATATATTTTTTATGTAGCAAATGCACATAAGGATTCATCTAGAAACTTCTTTAAACCTAGCGTGTTTTTGGGATTTGAGCGATGTAATCCCCTTAAAAGGCGGGCAACGCACTTGTGACTCCTCTGGTGCTGTGGGTGTCCATGGGCGGCGGATATCGCTTACCATCAGGTGATCCATCTGCTCGTTGGCCCCCCTATCCCATAAATAAAAACTAAATAAACACAATTAGTGTTTAGTAGTTCTAAATGTAGTATTTTTTTATTTACCTAGTATATAAATGAAGACAAACTAAAATATTTTGCAATTTTCCAGTTTTCTAGATAGGTATACCAAAACGTGTGTCAGCAAATCAATATAAGAAAGTCCGCGTTTCTATTCTCAAACCCAAAAGGAATGTTTTAAGTTTTATGAAGAAAACAAGTGGCTATTTATGAGTTTAACGAATATATGACACAGTTTAATATTTATGTACTTCTATGGATTCTGACCCAGTTATGACACGCGCATTAGGTATTTAATCAAAAGTATTAGATTCCTACGTTACGAGGATTCAAGTTCAAGTTAAAAAGTTTTTATTTAAAATATTAAGCTTTTACAAGCATTTATGACATTACATAACATACCATCACGCCTGTATTCCCCGAATGGTTAGACAAAGGCGTACTAATGTACACCCACAGTTCGCCGGTGTGTTTTAGGTTCCATGTAATAGGGGGCGAGCCTATTGCCATTAACCGGGCACAAATTCCTAACTCCGAGCTGCTACTGGGAATTTCATAGAAAAACCCAATAACTTTGCTCGACCTGTGAATCGAACCCTGGACCTCTAGCGTAGCAGTCGCGCTCAGGACCACTGGGCTAATGAGGCAGTTTAGAGTATTTATGAAACGTTATGATTCTAGTCACTGTTCCAAAAAGTTGATCCTATGGAGAAGAATCCGGCAAGAAACTCCATGGTATGTAGTTATGTATGTAGTAGTATGGTAGGTATAGCTGCGACTGAAGATAATCCACATTAATATTAAAGATTATTATATAATATTACCTACTATGGATTAAAAAGCAAACTTCGGCTATAATATAAACCTTTATAAGTAGTATAACATAATACGTAGCCCTTAACATGGAATAGATCAAGCTAAAAGTTCTAGTCGCGTACGAGCAAACGAAGTCAGGGTTGCATTTATAATCCATGTAATAGACTTTAAATAATAATATTGTAATGTGAACGCTTTTGTTTGTGTTAAGGGTTGACGTTGACGCAACGGCCTCTGAGCGAGGCCTTCATTGTTGGGGAACTTCCGATCACCGGCAGAGGGTTCAATCTACTGGATACAGCTTTGATGACGAGCGTTGTTATGTAGCAAAAGTTTTACAAAAAAAATATCATTTACTATTTATTTATTGGTCTGTTTAGGTAAAACCGATAAGTTTTATGAAGTGCTTACTAAGCCAGAATTCTGTTAAGTCCTGTGAGAATTACTAAGATTTAGAAGTTATCTATAGTACTGCAAAGTGTTGCTAAAATCAGGTCGCAATACCTACATATTGTTATTTATTGTAATTTAAAAGATATTTTCACCTCTTACAAGTTAAAAATATCTTTTAAATTCTTACTTACCTTAATCAAATTATTATTATAAACAAAAAATGAATATTAAATAATACACAAGTCTGTTATTATTTATGTGCCAACGTAGCGCCGAATTTACGAAGTCCATCATAATATACACATCCCAGGATATTTTTATCTGTATCTTCAGAAATAAATAAATAATAATAAAAATAACACTAACGGTTCACCAACGTTTCACTGTATAGCGCACGCAAAAAGTTTTTATTCCAAAAGTTTTCTCCGAAGTGTTGCGGCTACGCGGGGCGGTACGCGGCGGGCGCACACGAGCGAACTCCGCTAACACTACGCAACTACTGGCGTACTTGTGAGTAGCAAGATGCGAACAAGTACAGTAAGCCACTGATGTCGTGCAACCGGCGCCAGTGACCACTGACCACACGAGAGGCACGCGTTCCCGATGACAACCAACTTAGGCGTAATTGACAAGGAAAATGGAACCATAATGGTCGGAAAATGTATGATTTCTTTATGAATGTTGACTAGGTAGCGGACAGGATTAAATGGTTGTAACTTGAAAGTAATGAGTCCATCTTTGGAAATAAGTCTGGGAGATTTTTGCAGGTCTTTACAGAGTATGTGTTAAGTTTCCTTCAAAATTAGTCCCCCAATATAACGAACATAACTAAAGTTCATAAACGATGAAATCACAGCACATTTCTCTAATGATAAATTATGAAAAAAAGTGGAGAAAATCATAGGTAATGCTTTAAATGAATAATTAAAATTACTTGTGTAACTTACAAATCTCATGCTTGTTATCTAAGTACTATGATGTCACTGGCATACAGATAGAACAAGCATGGGATACAATTTTATTTATAAGTCTGTTTATTTTTTTAATTTATTTAGGGTGTTTAGTTTAAACGTTATATTTTAAACTAGCTTCTGCCCGCGACTTCGTCCGCGTTAGCGTGATGATATATAGCCTATAGCCTTCCTCAATAAATGGGCTATCTAACTCTGAAAGAATTTTTCAAATCGGACCAGTAGTTCCTGAGATTAGCGCGTTCAAGCAAACAAACAAAATCTTCAGCTTTATATATTAGTAAGTATAATTAATTTCATTATTTTGTTAGACAATACGTATATCTTAACCCTTTAGTTTCTTGTTAAATGTAACCACTTCTACAAGAAATTCCAGACACACAAATACGCAGACTCCATCGACACCGCCTAGATTAGATTTTATTAAGCTACTCGTCATATTTGCCTGCCTGGGTCTATTCGACTCTAACTAACTAACTTTAGAAAGTCGAAGGGATATGGATTAGCAGGACCAATGATTATTTTTGTTGTATGTACCTAACGTAGCGATTAGTGTTCATCTTGCTAGTTACACAGTTGCACTGACTCGTGATATATATAATATTTACAGATAAGTATAAATGTTTCACGCACTTAAATTGTAAAGTTTTTTTTCCAAAAGCTATACTTTATTTGGCACTTTACAGAAATTCATACGTTTACAACTATTCCAGAACTAATGAAGCACTACATAGGTACCTACTACACACGTGCCTGCCTGAGGTAATATTTCGTCGTACCTCACCTTGGGACCTCGACGATACGTAGATGGCACATGTCTATCATTTAAGTTCGAGAATAGAACTTAGCTCACTGCTCGGGGTAGCCTTTGAGCGATGAATATGTGTTTAAAAATAAACTTAATTCCACTGACATAACAGAGAGGTGGTACTTACTCACTGAATGTATGCGACCGTTACACATTTTTCCATTTCTCTTAGATACGCTAAAACGACTAAGTACTTCATTAGTTCGATTCATTATAGCGACTAAAAGTAAGCAGCTGATCAATACGTTTGGTGTAAACCGCCCTAAAATCACTGTTATGTAAGAACATAATTATGTAATTCTGATATATAGACTCAAGGATTTGTATGACCGATGATAGTGTGCCTACTGTGTCTAGGTGAATGACTGCATCTATGGGACAGGCATGGGATTGTTCTATGCTCTTTCTTATCTTATCAGGAGACCTACTGCGATGCAATTAGAACGGAGCCAAATATACATGAGTACACATAATTTGGGCAATTGATAAAACTGACAAACTAATTTGAAATCATTATATTTTAATGTTCCTTGCAGCATAAGCAGCGGCCCTTCGGACTTGATAGCAGAAAACTGGGTGATATACTTTAGCATATAATATCTTCTAAGTATGTTGGGTAACATACTGGTTTATAAAATATACAGAGAAAAATTAATGCCCTTAGCATTAATTTTTTATTACTTGGCTTGCAGTAATCAATTCCTTCTAAACTCACTTCGTGCTTTGATTTGTTTGCATTTTATACTTTTAAGTTAATTGATTAGTACTGCTCTACTACTACTACTACTGTTTCTATATAACTTACGATTGTATGTATCTAAGTAAGTATTTATGTTGTGCTTCAATAATTAATGTCTCCATTTTTATTGAGTTTTTAAGTTTAAGCTAGTTTGCCTGGCTTCAAGACGAAAGAAATATATGTAATTAAATTAATTTATTGTTTTTATTCCTTTCAAAGGGTGAAACAACTCATCATTATAAAATTCTGTCACTTAGAAACCAATCTGAAATATATGGAAAATCAGCTGTTTCATACCAAAATGGATTATTTAACCGATAAAACTATATGATATTTTTTATTTAGATTTTTTAGGGTTTCTCTGTAGTGATCATAAGCTTCGTACAGAACAACTCATTAGCTCATTCGCGCCGTTCGCCAAAAATCCATTGTTTTACGAGCGGCGCGTCACTACACCTCTTTATTTTAGTACAACTTTACATAAAAACAATGGCGACTCCATTCCGGGCGCGCACTCCATTGCTCGCTTCCTTTACGGTTATGGTGCCCGCCCCCGTATATGGCACGTTATGAACCTACTGTGCGATGTATAGCCATTTATATTGAACGACATTGGTAATCCTTAAAATTAAGTTATCTTGATCTAACATACTATTACGCCTGTATTCCCTGAAGGTTTAGGCAACACGTACCTACTAATGTGCACCCACAGTTCGCCGGTAACAGCGGGCGAGCCTATTGCCATCAACCGGGCACAAACTCCAACTCTGATCTGCTACTAAGAATTTCACATAGAAAAACCCAATAACCCATTCCTAATAATAATAATCGAACTGAGGACCTCTAGAGTAGCAGTCGCGCTTCGGTCCACTAGACTAATTAGGTAGTTCTATTATCTATATCTATACTATAAGTATACTTTAATATGTAAAGCTGAATAGTTTGTTTGTTTGTTTCTTCGCTTGAACGCGCTAATCTCAGGAACTACTGGTCCGATTTGAAAAATACTTTCAGTTTCAGCCCATTTAATGAGGAAGGCTATAGGCTATATATCATCACGCTACGCGGACGAAGTCGCGGGCAGAAGCTAGTCTATGTAATATACTAATTTTATTTATTGGTAAGTTATGTTCTTTAATTAATATAAGTAATTGGTCAGCCGCCGTTTAAGTTAAAGTAAAACTATAAAAAAAATGGTTAGGGAGGAATCAAAGTACCTACCTATCATCAATTACCTAGTTTTGTGTAAGGAAATACTAATTAAGTTCCATCATAATTGACATTCCATCATAGGTGATAAGAATAACTTGGTAAAACAAAGTAAACCACTAACTAGATAAGTACTTGTTTACTTGGTGAAAGGAAGTAGCATAACCATATTATTTTAATTATTAATACTTATTGAAACATTTAAATTACCGTATTTAAATTTATTTATTATAAATTGATAACTTCTAACACTTCGTCAAATGACAAAATATGTATCAATATAATTATTTCAGTAGGTACAATGTCTAACTGGTACTAACAACAACACATTCAGTCACAAAACTTACTTTAAAAAAAAAAAAAGTGTTTATTTCATAACTCATTTGGCTTACATTGCATGTCGAGGAGTCTCCATTTAGGCATAGAAATGCCTGTAGTTGAAGGCTCCGCTCTTCCCTTAAATTTTTAAACGTTGTTACAAATGGGTATTTATAATAAAATAAAAATACTATGAATTACAAAGTATGTCTGGGGGCGCATGAATGTATGTGTGTGTGTGCATGTTTGTGTGTGTGTGTGTGTGTGCAAGTTTGTGTGTGTGCATGTTTGTTTGTGTGTGCATGTTTATGTGTGTGTGTGTGTAAGTGATAGAGGGGGAGTGAGAGATTTGAGTGAACATGTGTGACTAGATAAGCAAGGATTATAAATCTATAGTAATTTTATTATTATGTAACACGTTGCAAAAGTAACTCTATATCATTATAAAATAACTACATTACTTGTTACATAATACACAGGTACCTTATCTTATCTTGTGTGGGGCCGAGGCAGCAAGGCCTCAGAGCACTTCGACCCAATGGGATCTTTTGTGCTTCCCCTAGATACCTAATCCTCATCCTCCCCCAGTTCTTCAAACAGCTCTTCCATAAGTTTTATAATGAGGCCTGGGGGTATGAGTCTGTAGTCCTCTGGTCCTGGATCACTCTGCCCCACATAGGTACCTGCACAATATATTAGTTGTCATACTTATACTGATCAAATGATGGTAACTTATCGTGATAACAAAGTGTGAATGAAAACCGCAAGTGTACCGCAAACGTAACGCATTTGAAAATAACAACATTTCACACCGAGCTAATAATAAGTTTTGATGTGCTAATTAACTTAGTTGTATTCTCGATACAATAATAATATTATGATAATACTTATATTAATAACACTGACCAAGTGACCAGCTAGTTTCACACATATAATGTCATTTTCCGTGTGTTGATTTTAAATTATACAGGTAGAAACTACATCAGGCAGACCCCGACTTGCGACAATTCTTCCTTATAATTTCTTTTGCTTCGTTCAAATTTATTCATCTTATCTATGCGCACACGCGCGCACGCGCCGTTAACAAGTACGAGTACTACGTCCGTGATATTTCTGAAGGACCTCACCGATAAGTTCTACCTCGATATCCGCGAAAAATAGGAATAGTTAGGTGATAGGACACAGCGCCTGAATTCGACAAAGGGAAGATAGGAAATATGCTGTGCTACTCAGTGCGATCCAGGAAAATGTAAAGCCGCTTGAACTGTCTTGAGCCTAAAAGTCAGTAGATTAACTATTGTGCATCTGATTAAGGAAATTCACATGAAAAGTACACCCTTTTCAGCAACCAACGCTATTTGGAAAGATGACTGTGTAATCCCTAGCGATTGGAACCATGTTTCCTGGGCGTGAGTACCTGGGTGCGATTCCAAGTTGAAGTTTTGATTTGTGTGGGAATAATGGCAATAGTCCCACCCCCATAAAATGTAAGAACGTGGGCGTACAAACTACACCCTTCGAGGAAAAAAGGCGTGGTATATGTTATTACACTTATGTGCAAAGTAAAGCTTGGAAGAAATAAAGTAAACAATATAATTCTGATAATAATGGTATACCGTTAAACCCATACACAGACCGATCACTTGAATTTTTTTTTCTTTTTTTAAAAGCTTACTAGCAATGTGGGTCGCACATTACTAGTATTCTTGTTAACCCCTCGTGCTAAGCTAAATGCTTGTGTTACAAGTGGGTGTCACGTCGGTAGTGCAATGGGTGGGGTTCGAACCGGCAACCACATGATCGCAAGTCCGACGCCCTAGCCATTAGGCTACCGCCGCAATTAATAATCTTATCCTTCAAACTTATTTTTTTCAAAAGTAAATTATTTTTATATTTAGTCTAGCTACGGGTAATGCTTGCAGGATTCAAAATAGTTTTACGAGTACTATCTACATCTGGTTACAGTTACACTATGTTGTTACATCAGTCTCACCTTAGCTTTTGCGAGTGTCATTTCTCTCTAATCCGTGAGTGACGTTTCCTCCTATGTTAATACTTGATATCGACCAAAGGTCATGGCCCCTCTTGACGGCCACTCGTGGAGAGATGCTGAGGTATGCTAGCTTACATGTTAAAATGTAGAACTGTTTCTCTACTGGTTCCTAGACACGATATTTTTTTTTATGTGATAGGTGGCAAACGAGCAGCCGGATCACCTGAGGGTAAGCGATCACCGCGGCCAGTGGACACCCGCAGCACCAGAGGAGTCACAAGTGCGTTGCCCGCCTTTTAAAAGGGTTTGGGCTTCCGGTAACCTCACTCCCTCAGCGAAACACAACGCAAGTGTTGTTTCACGCAGGTTTTCTGTGAGGCCGTGCGTATCACTCCGGTCCAGTCGACCCATTCGTACCGAAGCATGGCTTTCCCACGTGAAGATGCTTTTCGTAGTATCTCTTATGTAATGGCTTTTGTTGTTACCTAAATATGAAGATTGAGACATTACGTTTTTGGCTAAGCTCGTACCTCTCCCTGCGATTTTGTTTATGTCAGAAGTATTATATAAATAACAATTAAAGATCGTGATCAACATGCCGCATCAGATCTCTACCCACCGTGCGTCGTGCACGTGGCTGATGCGAGAGACTTCACGCCGCGCATGCTGATTGGTCACTACAAACAATGGGCTAGCACATGCCTCCCTCGCTCAACCCGTGGCCTGCTGGCGCCTGTAATGAACCAGGCCTCATACATGATGCAACGATCATGACTAATGCGCGTGCCACGCGAATCCAAGCCGCAATATTATGATAATTGATTATTATGAACTACTAATATAGCTTGAGCATTAAAAAGTGATTGTTTTGAAGAAGTGAGCACGCCGTCGCCCAGGTGAAACGCGGATAAGCAACAGCCTTCTGTCAAAATGTGTAGGTTGGATCAACTTGGGTGTTCCCCGATAGATATAATTTGGGTGCTTTTAAATCACGAGTGAATCGCTTTCTTCTAGACAAGCCGGCTGCATCGTAGATTACAGTGTCGCATAACATCAGGCGAACTTGCGGTCAAGCGTAATTACTTGCGTCAAGTAGTATCAGGAATAAAATAAAAATGAAAAAAAAACTTTATTAATTTATTAGACCGCGCTTCCCTAGAGTGGGCATGGTAGACCTTAAACTCACCTTCTATTGTTCATGCGTTCAGGCTTACAGTTTATTTTGTTGGTTGGCCTTTACACAGGATTTCTCAAGTTTGGACAATAGTTAAGACATGTTTAACATTGCTAGCTTTGACGTTATAATGACAGCGTGGTGGCTGAGCGATCAGCTCCTGCGTCGCGTGTAGTTGGTTCAAACTTCAATCCCCACACGGAGCCATTTGTATGATCTACAAGTAGCTGTCCCGGGCCTGAGCGTTTGAAAATTCGAGTGAGGGGCAAGTTTAAAAAAAAAGAAAATATTTTTATTAGTTCTGAAAATATATTTCATAAGTTATACTAGTGAGTAAGTCAAATAGTATAGCAACAATAATTACTAATATTTATCCTCTGAACCACGGCATGCTTTTCAAAACCGCAAGTGCGAGCGTGCATTGTGGTTTCGATACCACTTTCCTATTAGATATAATATAAATTTATAATGTAGGTATGAATTACCTAGGTAGGTATAATATAACTCATAACTACCGATGTAGGTTGGTAGGTACTTTCATATTGCTCATTGCAAATTAATTACGTTATTTTTCTTTGATCAAATCTACTGCATTATGAGATCAAACAATATAAATGTCTATATGGCTATGAATAAGCCATATTTAACTAGTTATTGACGATTACTTTTGTAACCTTTTTTCGTGGGCGAGCCATCCTTCGGCACGAATGGGTCCGGCTCGGCCGGAGTATTACCACGGCCTCACAGGAAACCGGCGTGAAACAACGCTTACGTTGCGTTTCGTCGAGTGATTGAGGATAGGAATAAATATAATAATATGAATATGATACCGGAAGCCCAAACCCTTTTAAAAGGCCCGCAACGCACTTGGGACTCCTCTGGTGTTGTGGGTTACTAAGGGCGCGGGGCCGTGGAAATCGCTTACCTTCGGGCGATCCATCTGCAAGTTTGCCCCCCTACCCCATTAAAAAAACATGTATAAATAGATTAAAATACCAATTGAAGATATTTGGCATGTCTTGGATTTTAATAATAGTTTGTGAGTTGTTACCCACCGCTACCTTACGCATGACGCGTATTTTCCTGCCCGACGAGCAGTCACCATCATTGTAGGACAAGATTTATGAGCGAACTAAAACTAATATTTTACATCGCATGGAATGAAAATAGCATTTTGTGATTGAAATAAAGTCTCAGTACCTACATTCTCGTAGAAGCAACACCATTGTTTCTAATTTCTTAACACTAATGAGTGCCGCGGTAGTACCTAGGTAACATACTGATATACACCTACTGTAATTATTTACTTTTAATGTAACTGTGTGCGATAAACTCTACTACGAGTTCAACACGGCTACAATAAAAGCACCGTCTTGTGCTTTCTTAGCGTCGTGTAGCGGTCGTAGCGCGTCGTAGTATCTCGTAGCACGGTAAAGTGCTACGAGATTTTGACCTACATTTCTGAGTAAAGTTCACTTTAAGTTTACTTGTATTATATTTCGACCTTGGCGATCTTTATTTAGATAATAATTTGTAGATGTTTGAGGTTCTTGTTCTTTTATTTTTAGCTTTATTTTTGTTGGTGAGAAAATAATATACCTATTAATCCTCCTTATAAGGCAAAGAGAATATAAACACAATTAATTATAAAACTTTTATGCAAAAGTCACCAGTGTCAGAGCAGAGCACATTAACTTCCACACATATTCGAGATTTTCCTCCCCAGGTCCACCAAGACATGTGAAAGCCGGTAATAGTTGAGGTCCAGGCGCAGACAGCAGCGGCTCCATGATGACAATGCGGTGGCTGCACGCGGTGGCGGCCGTGCTCACCGTGATCCTGTTATTCATCAGGCACAAATGCGCCATCACCGGACCTTGTCCAGTAGGTATTGCACACAAAGGTTTACAGGGGATTTAGAAATTTCCAGAACATTACAACATTTGCAACCTTATGCTTAGTAATCATACCGTGCAAAAAGGGTGAATAATGCAGACAGATTCCGCAGTAGTGATGCATTCAACCACCCACTCACTCGGATAGGATTACCAAGTGCGTATCGTACAATTATAGATTCTTTTTTCTCATGCAGCATGAAAGACCTAATGAGATTTTTACATTTATAAAACATCAAAATTTATCTAGGTAAGTATATTATGACAATAATAATTATTTAATATCCGAATAATTAAGTAACGATTTAATTTAAGGTATCTAAGATAGTAGAAATGTGATAGTAGAAATATGTATTGTTTCATACTTACTAGATAGGCTTGTCGTATACTTAGAGGAAAGACAGAAAATGCAAAGGGACTGGGGAACTGCAATTAAAATACGGGAGGTATAATTAAGTTCACTTTACGAGTACCTACTATTAATTTAGCAACTAATTTATACATATTAGGTACTCTCCGCTTGAACGTCCCTATTTTCTCACAACATAGTTTAATTGCCAACATTAACACGGGCCAGAGTGCCTTTTATGGTATAATCAGAATCTGGAATCGGTAATCAGATCCCGAAGCCATTTTAGTGAAGCGGTTAAGACCTTTCGCTCGACCACTAAGTATTCGTTGGCGAGCTGTGGCACTAGACATTACCATTTCCGATTTCTCTTTAAAATTCAATATGGATGGCGCTGGAGATTTTTTTCTCAATCACTATTTTGTTTTGGCTATGTGCAATCTTGGATACTATTATTATTTTTATTACAAAAAAAGCTATTGTTATAATTAATTTTCTTTAAATCCATTGATTGTATTGTTTCAGTATTTTAGTACCTATATTGAAATAAAGTTTGACGACACGTTTGGCGTAGCGGCTGAGCAATTGGCTTCTGCGACACGTGTTGTGGGTTCGATCCCCACACGGAGCAAATATTTGTATGATCTACAGGTAGTTGTTCCGGGTCTGGGTGTTTGTGTATGTGATAATTTGTGTTTGTAAACGCACCCACGATACAGGAGAAAATCCTAGTGGGGCAACGTTTTAGTAAAAAAAGAAAAAAAAAGAAACACTGACTCGAGTCTGTCCGTGACCATGGCCGCTGTAAAGGGTAAACGTCGGGATTTGATTTGTACTAATATAACACGATAGAATCCCGTAAAGTTGCTTTATTTCAATATGTCTAATATTCGCGTAAGTTTCAGAAATCAGTATTTAGTAGCTAGTTTGTACTTTATTTTGATTTAACACGCCCTATTTAAATGACGTGAAGTGATCACAGATGACCACTGATAGCGCCAGCACAGGAGAGCGAACAGTCATATTGTTATAACTCGTCTTATTCATTTATTTGTTCTTTTTTTATACGCAGAGCAAGCGACGCAGGTACCCGGTGTGCCCGTGCTCGTTCGGCGACTCGTCGCTGACAGACGTGCCCCTGCTGCCCGAGGACTACCTGGTGTGCGCGCGCGCAGCCTGCTTCTACGAGGAGTGCGGCCAGCCCAAGTACAAGCGCGACCCCGACATACGCGTCGACAACGAAAACATTGGACAACACCCACACGATTAGGAACTGTGTATTAAAATATCTTCGACATTATATACTAAGTAGTACATATCGAGTCATATTATTGAAAAATAGTGGCAAAATTGTATCGTGTTGTATAAAAATGTTAATAAAAATTGCAAGATACATACAATTTGTTTTCTGTCTACGCTTATCCGAAGATCTCATCAGAATGAAAAAGAACTTTTTTTAATTCTTGATAGGCTTACGCTTGATCGCAAGTTGGCCTGATGTTAAGCGACACTGCGAACTACGATTAAGTGCGCTTGCCTAGGCGCTTGTCGATTCACTCGTGATTTAAGGACACCCAAATTATATTTATCGGGGAAGATCCGACTCGGGTCGCATGATAAAACTGCCCCAAAATCCATGACACAAAAGTTAAAAGAGGCATGAACCACTCATAACTTGACAACGGTGCTGCTCCGCCCAAGTTGGCATAACTCCCAATGTATGGAGCGTGTTTCCAGGGCTGTCAACACAGTGCAGTGGTGACAACCAGGCGTTCCCACCCAGCGTACTTCCCGAAGCACCTATATCCCGAGAGCACCTGCATCAGCCAGATACTGAGAGAGCCATGAAGCCACGCCAACTGCTCCTCCATAAAGGGCCTTTTTGCCACTATCGTGGCGCGCCCTATTTAGCGAGTAGGTACATTCTATAAGTTAGATCAGCTTTTCGAGCTTATCGCTATGGAACGGGTAGACTGGTCTTATTCACATTACTTACTTATAGGTACTTATACCTATTGATCATTCAATATGCTCGGTGACTATAATACCTAATATTATCCTCTACATTTAAGAAAAATGGCAATCGATACTAAAAGAAATGTATTAAACTAACAAAAATATAAATCTTCAAAGAATTAAGAACACTGTCGGGTTGGCGAGCCGTACGCCCGCCTCCTGGCTGGTACCATGAGATACTTAACATTCTTTTTGTAGTATGGACAAGCCGGTTCGTCGCAGCCGAGCACGTCAGCTTCGCGCACCACTGGCCCACCTCTCTGCAGCAAGTCGTCCCCTAGTATCAGCCGCCGCGCACACGCCAGTAGGCATGGCCCGCACACAGCCACTGCACACAATGCTGCTAAAAATTCTAGCAAAAACATTACAGCCTCAGACCACATGTCTATAGCGATAATATGCTTGGTGTTCCATAAGGTCTAAAAATATTTAATAATACATTAAATTATTAGGTTAGGTATTTAGTAACTGAGTTATGTGCACAAAACTATTTAATAAAAATAATTTCTAACAAAAACACAGGCTTAAAGCAACAACGTCATATTTATATATTTTTCTTTTGAACTAAGAATTAATTTAACAAAGAGTATTTATAACTATTTATTACTTCAGATATGGGGCCTATACAAATTAGCATAAAAAGTTTTCATTTTGAAAGTGTAACCATTTTTAGCAAGCAATAAACTTTAATACCTACATAAAAAGATATAAGAAGGTTTTGAATTTACTAATTTAATATATTCATACAAGCTTAACGTTTCGTGAGGAATCGGACTTGGTAAGTTTGTTTTGGATTTTTTGACGGTATTTTTATAAATGACTAGCTTCTGCCCGCGACTTCGACCGCGTATATAGCCTATAGCCTTCCTCAATAAATGGGCTATTTAACACAGAAAGATTTTTTCAAATCGGACGAGTAGTTCCTGAGATTAGCGCGTTCAAGCAAACAAACAAACAAACTCTTCAGCTTTATATATTAGTATACTAGCTTCTGCACGCGACTTCCTCCGCGTAGCGTGATGATAATTATATAGCCAATAGAGGGCTATCTAACACTGAAAGAATTTTTCAAATCGGACCAGTAGTTCCTGAGATTAGCGCATTGAAGCAAACACACAAACAAACAATCACTCTTCAGCTTTAAATAATAGTATAGATTAGTAAATTAGTATATTATATATTACTAGTCTAATAGAGTAAAGATATAGATGACAATTTTAGACAAACGACTTGCAACATTATAATTATGTGTCAAAGTCTGTCAAAGTCAGATCTGTCAGCAGATCATTCATATTTTATTTGACAACTGACATCTATCATCTATGACATCTATTCTGAAACTATGGGTCGGGTTGGGATTTGTCGGAGGTTTACAAGAATCAAGAATTTTATTTTATAATATAGTGAATTAACAGTAACATATTCAAAAGCATTTAATAACATATCAGTCAATATTATTCCAAGTGTTACATATTTTTTTGTGACTGTCCGGTTAGTGAGAACGGTAAAATGTCTTCTAGGATAGCGGTGTGGTAAGTTTCGCAGTAAACATTGGTATTATATTATATTACTTAGTGTAATAAAGTATAATAAATCCACAATAGCCAAGGATCTCGCGTTTACCTCAATGAGGCCGTTACTAACATGCATGTTTTAGTATAGCATGACTATCGCATAATTTATATGGCTATGGTAAATATATTTTTGATGAGGCAGCAACAAATATTTTTTTTATTAGGTACCTATATGTGTAGTAATTTGTATAAATTCAGACATTAAAAAAAGAATGAATTTATAATTTGCACCAATCTGCCACAAACTTATGGATAGTACTTATATACATACTTATGTACAGATCTAAGGATAATTTTGGCTTACTTTTTAAATATCAATTCAATTTTTAGAGCAACAAACTCAAGATAAATGGCTAACTCTTTGACAAAAATAAACTTTGAAATAAAACAACTTTACAGATTATATCGCGTTATATTAGTATCAAATACAATACAAATCCCGACGTTTCGGACCCTTTAAAGGTCGCTGTAAAGGGCATAACATGATTAAATCCGTAAAGTTGTTTTATTTCAATATGTCTGATATTCGCGTAAGCTTCAGAAATCAAAAATAAACTTGCAAATGTATAAGCCAAAATACCTATTAGGCATGCCTTGCATTCAGCCTAGTTTTTATTAATTAAGTTGGTTGCAACAAAAATTCAATCAGCAACATTTAAATTTGTAATAAAATAAGAAAATGTGGTGAGCATTATAATAAGTATGCTAGGTAAACAGTGTACTGTAGTGAAAGTTTGAATCGTCTTACATGCACCACAAACATTCTATACTAGCACTTGTTTTAGAAAAAACTGTAAATATAGACCTTTATTCATACATTTATATTTTTTTAATTACATATGTATATGAATTATATTTTTTATTAAACCTGTTACTTTACATTAATTCAATATGTAGGTACTGTTCATCTACCCTATTTAGATAGATACCTATTACCCATTTTTTTTAAATTGTCCCTATTTTACTAGACATAAATAGAGTGAGTTTACACATACATCTTAAATTTTACCCACACATACTGTTTTGCCATACTTAGAGCACATTTTTTTTAAAATCTTCCTTATTTACACGTGATTACATTTACTGTTTATCCCTGTGTAGCCATTTAGCTTAGCATGCGGGTGCTACACTAAATTCTTGTGTTATGAGTCAGTTCACTAAGGTAGTGCAATGGGTGGGTTTTGAACCCACCCATCACATCACATTGATTGCAAGTTCGACACCCTAGCCAGTAGGCCTCTTAAAATAATATATTCAGCTATTATTTATTAAATTATAAATTATTTCTGTCCCTAAGGTTTGTGGTGCTGCTGTGTGTGGTGGTGATGTGGCTCATCTCCCACATGTACCACTTGCTCCTCGATGCTTATGAGCAGTCCGCAACACTCAGTGACATTGAATATTCATGGTGAGGTTTTCAGACATATTGGTGTTTTTTTAAATTGTTATACAGTACATGATTACTATAACCATATATATCTCCTGTCATATTTATCTGTATCAGCTTTTATCTAGTAGATACTAATCTATATATTCTGGCAAGATTTGTGCAAGAGAACATCTTGCACAAATAAGGTCTATGTTATTGTCATGTTGTCATCAATGTTAACAAAATAAATTAATTAAGTTAGTACTTAATTTATTTATTTTGCTAGTATAGTTATAAGTTAGCCCTTAATTACTAGATAATGCTAGTGCATTATCTAGTAATTAAGGGTCACTTGCACCAACTTCTTTAAAATGTTTAAATTGTATTTAAACACAAAATTACAATAGAAAATTTTTCCTTCACTATAATAACTTTATAATCTTAGCATGAAAAATGCGAAAAAAATCACAAAAAGATAATAGAAAATTGTGTTTAAATACAATTTAAGAAGTTGGTTCAAGAGGCCCTAATTCATGTAAATAAATTTATGAACAGTCTGAATTCATGCTCAACATATAAGTATGTACAGTCACAAGCAAAAATATGTATACACTTACTAAAATTCGTAAGTAAGTGTTTTTTTTCGTGAAATTATGATTGTAAACTTTGAGATAATACCAATATCATTAATCTTGGTTCGAAAATACTATGTTCATAACACCTATTATGTATTCCCGAACAGTTAGAAAGAGGCGTACAGTCACGAGCACAGATATGTATACACTTGAAAAATTTCAAAAGCGATTTTCTCTTAATGTATTAATTGAAATTTTATGATGTTATGAACATAGTATTTTCGAACTAATGCTTTAATGATATTGTTATTATCTCAAAGTTTGCAATCGTCATTTCATAAAAAAACGCTTCCGAATTTTAGTAAGTGTATACATATTGATGCTCGTGACTGTACACCCACAGTTCGTCGGTATATTTAGGTCCCATGTAATGGGGGCGCCATGTAATGTTAGGGGGCGAGCCTATTGCCATTTACTGGGCACAGATTCCAAACTCCGAGCTGGGAACTAGGATCTAGGAATTTCATAGAAAAACCCAATAACACTTTGCTCGGCTTAGGAATCGTACCCAGAACCTCTATCGTAGCAGTCGCGTTCTGGACCACTAGGTTTTGTTGTAATTCTGTAATGGTGCAATATTTTTTTCAGGGTTTTTCACCTGCTGTTGAACCTAGTGGGTTACTCAACAGTGCTGTTGCCCATGTTCATATTGTACAAATACTTGGACAAAATCAACTATTTTGATAAGATTAGTGAGTGTTTGACAAGCTTTTATTAGTGCTATAATGTCTGGTTTATCTCACTCATTAGTTCTACTCTGTTTGTATTTTTTATTAATTAATTTGTGCATGGAATATAATTTATATAACATGAGCATATTGTCTGAAATGTGTATATGTTCGACATGTAGCTATATAATTATTATTCACTGCTTGAAATAGTCATTGAGATTTATATGTCCCCAAGAGAGTTAATCCAAAAAAATACTACATAACACAATACTATATACCTAAATAGATTTAAGCGCCAGCAGCTTCCTGCCAATTTTATGACACATAACTTTTTATAACTGTGGGTGATGATGATGGTGGTTCTTCAACATCAAGTTCAAACTAAAACTAGGTATAAAAGTTGGAATCACTTATTGATGGAATGACTACCGTTTTATACACATATTTTGTAATTACGACCTATGTAGGTCACGTAATAGACGGATTCCGCAGGAAGTAACGGTAATCTGAGACGAGCCGCGTGTTTTTATTTCTCAGACATCTAGAATTCATTGATTATGTAATTTAAAAGTTACTAATCAAAACAAAAAGATATAGAAGTCTATGCCAAATTGCACATGGTTAAACAATGAACATACACAGGCTGTTGAAAATTGGTTCTAGCAAAATTCATAATCAAGTTATTTGTATTTATATTAATAAGTAGGTATATCTATACTTATAGAAAAAAAAAATTGATATAGTAACAATGTAAGCACGCATTTGTAGATAACTCCGGGTACACGTGGCGCATACTGTTCGCTTGTTTCGGTGAGCCGGGGGAAAAGCTGCCCGACACAGCCAAGCCGCGCGGCGAGGAGAACCCCGCCCGCGAGGGCGCCGAGCTCGCCTTCTGCTTCACGGGGCTCATGGCCGCCTACCTCGTGTGGGGGCTGCTGCAGGAGAAGATCATGACGCAGGTCCTTTACTGCTGCTGATTATTTATCTAGCTCTCCTCAATGACTTCTGCGCATAGCAAGAAAATCAAGGACGTAGAGCTTCGGAATGAAACGAAACAACGACGCACAAAATTCTTACGACTAAGGTAAAAGTACCTATCTTTATTGTTAAATAACATTTGGTAACAGGTTCATCATAAAATGAAAAATCAAAACATATAAATTGAATGCATCTTGTTCAGAACACTTTTTTTATACTTAATAGGCTTACGCTTGACCGCCAGTTCGCGTGACGACCTAAGATGGAGCGCGCTTGCCTAGAAGAAACCGATTCACTCGTGATTTAAAGACCCAGATTATATCTATCAGGGAAGACTCACTCGGGAAGTGCATTCCACATTTCAGGAAAACGTACGATTTATCAGTCGAGCCTTCGTATTTAGTTTGTTGGAGTAGGCTCCTGACAGGTCTTCTGACAAGTCTTTAACTGGCACCGATGGAAGAATAATTATTCAATATTATTCCTTAGCGTTGTCCGAGTTTGTTTTGTGTAGATTTTGTACGTTTCTAGAAGACCTTCATTTCAGCACTTTACTTGAATTTAATTTTGATGTCTCTTCAAGTCCAACAATATCTAGTAGTAATGTCCGAGTGGGTTAGGCTATGAATAAATTTCTTTTGCCTCCTGTTTACTCTATAGTTCGCGTGTGAGTCTAAAGGCGAGGTTATTGCCATTTGTTGGATGTACCCTAAAATGTCTAAAAACTGTCGAACTTTTCACGTGAGCCATGCTTCGGCCGGCTCGACCGGAGTGATACCACGGCCTCACAGAAAACCGGCGTGAAACAACGCTTGCGTTGTGTTTCGCCGAGTGAGGGAGGTTACCGGAGGCCTAAACCCTTTTAAAAGGCCGGCAACGCACTTAGTATTTATTTTTTTATTTACTTGTAACTTCTCTGGTGTTGCGGGTGTCTATGGGCGGCGGTTATCGCTTACCATCAGGTGATCCTTTTGCTAGTTTCCCTAGTGGTGGATCATTGAGGCAATCCAGGGTGTAGTAGGGAGAAAGTGAAACATTGTTGGCGTATCGTTGCAGAGCTACGTGATGTCAGACGGCAGCATGACGAAGTTCAACGACTCGCAGTTCCTGGTGTTCGTGAACCGGCTGGCGGCGCTGCTGGTGGCGGCGGCGCGGCTGGCCTGCGCGCGCGCGCCGCCCGCGCCGGCGCCGCTCTACAAGTTCTCCTACTGCGCGCTCACCAACGTCGTCAGCGCCTGGTGCCAGTACGAAGCGCTCAAGTACGTCAGCTTCCCCACACAGGTATCTACCTACTATAACATCTACACACAATTAGCTGTTCCGCGTTTCTGACGTTTAATTATCTGTCCAGGTGTTGTCGAAGTCGTGTAAGGTGATACCGGTGATGCTGATGGGCAAGCTGGTGTCTCGCAACAAGTACGAGCCGTACGAGTACGTCACCGCCGTGCTCATCTCCGTAGGGATGGTCATGTTCATGTACGGCAGCCACGACGATAATATGGGTGAGTAATTGCGAAAAAAAGATCAATGCATTTTCTGTATTGGTATGATCTGCGAGTAGTGTGGGTGATCAACTGACAGCAGGAAAACTGACTGCGAATGTGTTGCTTCATGTCGACAACACAAAGTTTTGAGAAGACCGTTGGGCGAGAATGCGATTTCCAGAAAATAAATCACTCACCAGGTCTGGACTAATAGTCCAGGCGACTTATATAAATATTAAATACTTTAAGGATACACATTTGAATAAAGATGGCAAGTGATTTTCCGACAATGAAGAGCTCAAGCAGTAAGCTCCCATTTTGAAAACAGAAGATTAAGTTTTGGAAAGTTTGAGAAATTAATTTAAAGATGTTATAATTGTTGATTCAAGTGATTAAATAAATATGAAATAAAAAAAAAAACTTCCAACCATATACCGAGAATAAATTCAACACCCTCGTACACACGGCTACACATAAAGCTATTCATGTTCCGCATGACATGACCTTGCATTGAAAATATATTCTGTATAGCCGTGTGTACCACCAAAAATTTTTAAAGTATATTTAGCTATTCCGTTCAGTTATCGTGACATGAAAAAGGATGTAAAATGTAAAATATTGTGTCGATAATTGCTTGAAATTATTTATTTGTGTTTTTTTAATTAAATACCGATAATCCATGCCTACCTAAAGACAATATAGTTTACACTATCTAAGATAAAAAAAGCGGCCAAGTGCGAGACGGACTCGCCCATGAAGAGTTCCGTAGCAGCAAGGCATCTATTATAGATTTATTATTAGTAAATAATGGTTCACGGTTTATGCATATGGTTTATGTTTTTTTTTTATATATTTGTGTTGATTGAATGAAAGGTAAACTGCGGTTTACAAGTTATGACGTATATATTAAAAAAAAACTACTTACTAGATCTCGTTTAAACCAATTTTCGGTGGAAGTTTGAATGGTAATGTACATCTTATTTTTTTTAGTTGTATCATTCTCTTATTTTTTTTAGTTGTATCATTCTCTTATTTTTTTTAGTTTTATCATCCTCTTATTTTAAAAGTTACAGGGGCTGGGCACGCATTTTGCCACATTGGAAGTGTCTCTCGTGCAAAGTTTAGAAAAAAATATATTATAAGAAACCGCAACCTATGGGATTGATTAAAAAAAATGTTTGAGTTTCAGTTTTAAGTGTGGAGAACCCAATTTTTTTTTCTATTTCTGTGTGAAAATCTTAATGCGATTCACAGAATACATCTACTTATCAAGTTTCAACAGTATAGTTCTTATCGTTTCGGAAAAAAGTGGCTGTGACATACGGACGGACAGACAGACAGACAGATAGACATGACGAATCCATAAGGGTTCCGTTTATTGCCATTTGGCTACGGTACCCTAAAAAAGATATATTTTTGTGAAATTAATTTCAGAGCTGTATTTTATTAGCACTTTAAAGATAAAATAGCAAGTTGTATGATGAGCACTATAATTTAATATTACGCGCTTTAAAAACAATGACTTGAAAACTTTAATTTACATTCATCAATTTCAAGTTTTTCGGGGTACTGATTACGAAAATTACATAAATAGTATAATTCAAGATGGCGGACATGATTTTTGTAATTTTTTTACATTTGTTATGGGTGTCGATTTCGTGGTCTCTTGGGCTGCTTATTACAAAAATGACATTAATTTTGATATTCAAGATGGCGATTTTTATTTTATAAAAAATAGATATAGGTGTCCAATTCCATGTATTGATTTGATTGGGTGCTGATTACGATGGTGATTAATTTTAAAATTGAAGATGGGGACATAATTTTTGTAAAAAAATTACATGAGTGTCAGTTTCTTGGGGTGGTGATTCATAAATGACATAAATTTTAAAATCCAAGATGGTGGACATTACTATTCTAAATAAATTGATATGGGTATATCACCTTCGAGGTTTTGGGTGTTAATTTATATTTTTTTACAACAATGTCGTATGTGCTTTGGTCACAGTTCTACATAACCTAACCAACAATTAAATTTCTTTCATCCCGAAATTGCTAGCCTAAAACTAATTTTGATTGAAAAAATCAGTCAATATTATTATATATAATTATAAGAATTAATTAGGAAAAATAAGGTTCGCCATCTTGAATTTAAAAATTAATGACATTTTCGTAATCAGCACACTGGAAACTTCGAAGTTGACACCCATATCAATTTATTTAGAAGAGTAATATCCGCCATCTTGGATTTCAATATTAATGTCATTTATGAAAATCAGCGTCTCAATAAAAGTGTAGTACAAACATTTCGCACGTCCTGTGGTCACAGTTGTACCCAACCTCACCAATAGGTATTTAAATTTCTTCATCACGAAATTGCCAGCCCAAAACTAATTTTGATTGCGATAATCAGTCAAAATTGTCCCATATTTTTTATATTTTATTCAATTAATTTTAAAGCTAAGAATAGCATAGCGATATTTTCAAAAAAAAAAAAAATATTGGATAACGTTCAGTATGATGAAATAATTAATAATGATGAATAAATATGATATTATGATGATTTATAATAGATGTATGGTGTAGTTGTGTACAGGTTGATGTTTTCCGTAGTGTCGAGCGCGATGACGATGTCGGGCGCGGCGCTGCTGGCGCTGTACATGGTGTGCGACAGCTTCACGTCGTCGTGGCAGGGCGCGGTGTTCGCGCGCTACCACGTGGGCGCGCTGCACATGCTGTGCGCCGTCAACGCCTTCTCGTGCGCGCTCACCGCCGCCGCGCATGCGCACCACGCGCCGCCGCTCAGCTTGCTGCACGTACGTAACAGTCGCTCCAGCCTCACGTCGTCGTGGCAGGGCGCGGTGTTCGCGCGCTACCACGTGGGCGCGCTGCACATGCTGTGCGCCGTCAACGCCTTCTCGTGCGCGCTCACCGCCGCCGCGCATGCGCACCACGCGCCGCCGCTCAGCTTGCTGCACGTACGTAACAGTCGCTCCAGCCTCACGTCGTCGTGGCAGGGCGCGGTGTTCGCGCGCTACCACGTGGGCGCGCTGCACATGCTGTGCGCCGTCAACGCCTTCTCGTGCGCGCTCACCGCCGCCGCGCATGCGCACCACGCGCCGCCGCTCAGCTTGCTGCACGTACGTAACAGTCGCTCCAGCCTCACGTCGTCGTGGCAGGGCGCGGTGTTCGCGCGCTACCACGTGGGCGCGCTGCACATGCTGTGCGCCGTCAACGCCTTCTCGTGCGCGCTCACCGCCGCCGCGCATGCGCACCACGCGCCGCCGCTCAGCTTGCTGCACGTACGTAACAGTCGCTCCAGCCTCACGTCGTCGTGGCAGGGCGCGGTGTAACCACAATTCGATGGAATTTATACGTTTCTGACTCACTGTCAGGATGTCACTGACAAACTGAGGCAACATCTGTTTGATTATTACCGAAGTTAGCTGAAGTATTCTATTTCTATCATTTATGTACGGAACATTAACAACTGATTGTAATTGTCAGCACCCGGTGTTCGCGGCGGACTGCATCGTGTTGTCAGTGAGCTCGGCGGTGGGGCAGCTGCTCATCTACCGCACCATCGCGAGGTTCGGAGCCGTTGTCTTCACCATCATCATGACCCTCAGACAGGTACGAATATTCAAAGACAATAGGTAGAGATAGGAATAATTTATTTAGTAAAAATCCCTTCTAAGATAAAGTAAATATTTTTATAATTTAAGAAAATGTATCCACTAAATTAGAAATAATTGCTTTTTTTTATCAGTGGGATGAGTATCCATACAGGATTTCTTGAGGTAGTCAAGAAATCCTGTATGGATACTCATCCCACCCATTATTTAAGAAAAAATATGAAATCAGCACCCCAAGAAACCACGAAATTAACACCCGTATATATTTTTTTAAAAATCATGTCCTACTTCTTGAATTTTAAAATTAATGTCATTTTGGTAATCAGCACCTCAAGAAACTACGAAAGTGACACCCATATCATATTTTTTACAAAGATCGTGTCCGCCATCTTGAATTTCAAAATTAATGTCATTTTCGTAATCAGCACCCCGAGAAACTTGAAATCGACACCCATGTCAATTTATTTGGAAAAATTATGTCAGCCATCTTTGATTTCAAAATTATAGTAATTTGCGTAATCAGCTCCCCAAGAAACCACGAAAGTGACCCCCATATCATTTTTTTTACTTTTTATATTAATTAATGTCACTTTCGTAATCAGCACCCCGAGAAACTTGAAATCGACGCCCATGTCAATTTATTCACTAAAATAATGTCAGCCATCTTGGATTTCACAATTATAGTCATTTTCGTAATCAGCACCCCAAGAAACTACGAAAGTGACACCCGTATCAATTTTTTTACAAAGATCGTGTCCGCCATCTTGTATTTCAAAATTAATGTCATTTTCGTAATCAGCACCCCGAGAAATCACGAAATTGACACCCATGTCAACTTATTTGGAAAAATAATGTCAGCCATCTTGGATTTCAAAATTATAGACATTTTTGGAATCAGCACACTGGAAACCTCGAAGTAGACACCCATATCAATTTATTTAGCGAAGTAATGTCCGCCATCTTGGTTATTAAACTCATTTTTATTTTTAAAGTGCGTGAAATTATATTATAGATAGTAATATTATTTTAAATTACTATTTACTATTAAATATAGCGCCAGCACAACCCTTAAATTTCCAATGAGGTGTGACGTAGTGTGGTGTGTACATGTGTGCGTGTGTCAGGCGGTGTCGATCCTGCTGTCGTGCGCGGTGTACGGGCACCGCACGTCGCGCGGCGGCGCGCTGGGCGTGGCGCTGGTGTTCGCGGCCGTGCTGCTGCGCCTGTACTGCCGCCAGCGCCTGCGCGCGCGCCGCGCCCGCCCCGCGCGCCCCGCGCCTCTCTAGCACTACAACACCGCACGCAATGATGTATAAAGCGCACGGTACTAAACACCCCCACCAGTTTAACATTACGGTGTCACGTCATCCAAACTTCTAACTGAAAAGATATCCAGAATACTCGTCAAAACCCTGTAAGTATGACTAATATTGTCCGACAAACGTCAGTAAATTAATATTGGTTCTTTACTTAATCTCATGTCTAATGTGTATAACGAAGAGTGCCTACATGAAAATTGAATATTGGATGTAGGTATAGTGTACCAACAAACAATAAGTCATATTTATTTCTATACTCAATTGAATCCAATTTAGATCTTTAAAAAGGCTAAAATTTGCCAAAACTTATGGCAGTACTGTTTAGCTATGAACCTAGTAACACATTGTCCGCAAAATCCACACTTACCACAGATACAGGTAACTGTACCCATCCGAAGTTAGTTGTAAGTGAATGAGATAAAACACGACGACCTTATAAGTAGTGTCCGACCGAAAGTTCGGTTTCGGTTTCGGCCAAAAATCAAGTTTCGGCGGCAGTTTCGAAACCGAAACTGATTTCGGAAGTGGTCGTACACGCTTGCCTTACTTCGTTTCTCGCGGCAACGCTTTGGCGGACGCTAGCGGTCCTGTTCGGGAATTGTCGTGTGCCGTTCGGATAGCTCTAGCAACACAACAGTGTTGCCAGATGGTTACATTTCTTACATTTTTCGTAATTTTTGACCCTCGCGTAACGTAAGTAATTTTTATAGTTAAGGCATTATTTGTAACTTTTGAAAACAAAGTATACGAACGCAGCCAAATTGAAGTCACGTTTTTGCTTCCTGGTAAGAGAACACGGAATGAAAAAAATCAGTAGCTAGAAAAAAGGTCATTCGACATCATAGCTCCCAATTAGACACGTAGATAAAAGTAATAATGAAAAATGTATTTTTTCCACCAAAAATGTGATTACAGCAAAATGAATATACTGTTTCCATTTAATGCCCTAAATAATGCAGAATAATGGGTAAAATGCACCAAATTTCAGTATTTTAAGGAATTTTATACTTGACCACGTGAGTTTTGGTTTCGGCCGAAACTGAAGCCACGGCCGAATATTCGGTTTCGGCCGGAAAACCAGTTTCGGTCGGACTCTACTTATAAGGCACCCTGGCGTAGCATTTTTATTGTTAAATTGCCTACTCCACAGCAAATTTCGCATAACTTCAGACATCCCACAGTTAGATAAAGCCTGTACTGTAAGAGACACTGATAATAGGTTGGTATTTAAACGCAACTTCTGATAAATTAATGGAAACAGATCTCTATTTATCTATGATCAGACGCTTCTCTTGTCTAATATTTCGTTCGTTTATACTCATTATTGATGATGATATGATTTGATATTGCCTAAATTTATGCTTATATGTATAGTTTAATCTATCCCTTGTGCTCGAAATATCGTTGCTGTTTCAATATATTATTATGTATGTACTGAATTCTGTATAGTATTAAAGATAAAGAACGCCTGTGGTGTTTGTGACGCTGACGCATGAGTGTTCTCAAGCTATAAGGTTTGAACGCACAATGTCATATCCCTAGTGACTTTATCATCCCATTTATATGACGGGAGTCTATAGTTTCGAATTGCGAAAACAAGGTTTGGCTTTCTACTCGTACAAATAATAATAAAATAGCACATTGTTTCAAACATGCCTATGATAGCCTGTTTACGCAGTTTGTGTCTTATTGAGTAAAAGTACAGTACGCAAAAAGTTAATATACTTAATGCTCAATTTAAAAAACAATGGATTTGTCAATTAAATCGTATTTGTACAATAACTAATTGGTTATCAATCGCAACGGTGACGGAATATATTGTAAAAAAACGTATTGATAATGTTTATAATGAGCTGCTGTTTTTTTTATAATACTTAGAATATTACGAAATATTGTTCAGCATTAAAAATCCTTTACATACAACTGTTTTTCAAATAGGTACCAAATTATTTATAAAAATATTGTTTATAAGTACTACTAATCAGCTAGCAAGTATTAATAAATTGGATTTTATATTTTAATGACGACAAGGTTTGTATTTTATTATACTTTAAAACATTCTAATTATTATGTATAGGTAGTTAATAAGATGAGTAAATAAAGATAAACATTGTTGAACGAAAGGTTGTGAATGCATAGCGATAAGTACAGTGTCATACGCGGGAGAATTACGTACTTTTGTATGATGATATAATCATATTGAAATAATAATGACATGTATGTACTAGTAAGCGCGTTTGGATGGTTAATATTGGGGATAGATTTTAGTTTCTCAGATATTCTGCTGTCCATGAGTGGTTTGTAAAGATTATTACGTATCGGAGTAAATTGCAATGTGGTGAAATGAGACGTAGCCAATGACGTAACAAAGAAATGTGGAGATACGCGACAATTCAGCGTTACGTCATTGGGTGACGAATCTCCCAGTACCCAACTAGTAAAATTATAACGAGCTTTGTACCTACATCGACTCAGATGTCGATAGCTTGTACAGATGTATCGAAATATATTGAGTGTAAATACGTAGTGACTAATAATTAGTAGAAGGTATTTTTAGTAGTGATTTAAATAATACAACATGCGTTATATTTTGTGTATTTCGTTCATAAAATAATGCCGGTCTACGGTCGTTTAGAAATAAAGAAATTGCATGTATAGTGCGACAAGCTTATCTGACCCGGTGGTCGCAATTGGAACTAAAGTCCCTTTGAACGTCGCTATTTTAAAATTTTGTCAGTTGGATTCAGTGTTTCAATGTTCCGTTTGTTTATTAATCTGAAACTAACAACTTTACTGCCTCGTTAGTCTAGTGGTCCCAAGTGCGACTGCTACGCTAGAGGTCCTGGGTTCGAATCCCAGGTCGAGCAGTGTTATTGGGTTTTTCTATGAAATTCTCAGTAGCAGCTCGGAGTTTGGAAATTGTGCCCGGTTAATGGCATAGGCTCGCCCCCTATTACATGGGACCTAAACATACCGGCGAACTGTGGGTGTACCTTAGTACACCTCTGCCTAACCCTTTGGGGAATACAGGCGTGATGGTATGTATGTATAACAACTTTACTTTTTTTTAAATTATCTTCATTTCGAATCCTGTCTAAAATTCTTTTAAAGACAATAGCGAACGCGATGGTGACGACATTATCACTAGGTCTCGTAAGTTAGTGGCACTAAACTTTATCAAATAATTAAAAAATAATATCTATAGATACTATTAAGATTACCTTTTGTGTAATTATTATTTTATGGAATATTTTATGTAGGTTTTAGGTGCTTTTAAATGGAATATTGTGTCCATGTAATATAGGTCCCTGATATTTTCAAAAAGGACAGTGCTAAACTACTTAGTCAGTCGCCATTGTTACAGATTATTTATTTATTTAACAATTTGTGATTGTAAAATAGTAATTATAAATTGGACACTCGAAATATGACCCCAACACATAATGTGTGATAATTAAGTAAATAAATTTGAATGATGAAACCAATGTCTGTTTTTTTTTGTATTTGTTTTTATGAGGGACTGAACACTGCATTGCACAGCTATGATCAAAGATACACCCAGTTATTAATTGACGTGTGAGTATAGGTCGCCGTAGGCACCATTAGAAAGATGAAGTGGAGGCTTGCCTAAGAACTGAAACGGAGGAGGTTGCAGGTGAGTCTTCAGGGGCCAAGACATGTAATGTTAGTCATCATGGTCTTGTTTTTTGGTTTGTGGCCCAGTTGCACATCCCCCTTCCGTCTGTGGCCCGTATTATATATACGTCCACTGCTGGACGTAGGCCTCTGCTAGTGAACGCCACAGAGCCCGATCTTCGACTTTTCTCATCCAGTCACTGCCAGCTGCCTTCCGCAAATCGTCACTCCACCTGGCCCGCGGGAGGCTTACACTACGTTTGCCTAGTCGGGGTCTGCACTCGAGAACTCGTTTGCTCCAGCGATTGTCGGTTCTCCGACAGATCTGACCGGCCCATTGCCACATCAACTTACTAATCCTTTGAGCTAAGGTAGGTAACTTCTCTGACGGATAACCTCTTTACGGATTTCAACCTTCAGAGAGACTCCGAGCATAGCTAGAGAGCTATGGAGAGCCATAGCTCGCTGAGCGACTAAACTTGTGGACCAGTCTTAGTTTACTATGTTTACATCTCGTATTAAATAGTTTAGGTACACCTCCTTTGAGTGCATAAAGCAGTGTAGCGGTAGGCACCGGCTGAAAATAACAGCAGCCATCAGAAACATAAGCCGTTCGTAGTCTGTCAACATTGCCCTACCGGTGACTGTCACCGGCTTACGCACAAGTTTTTTTTTCCTTTTTATTTTGTGTGTCTTTGTTCCGATGTGAAGTATGTTTTGGCTCGCCAACCCCATCAGCATCAACAACTACTATGAGTTCAAGCAGTTCGAGGCCATCCTGTTCGAAAAATCTGTGTAAATAAAGTATGGATTTCATGTACCTACCCATTTCGTAGCACAGTGCCCCCGTACTAAGAGCGCGCGTCTGAAGTTAGCCACTGCGAACGGCCGCGCCGCTCAAACAACTTATGTATGTGTTCTTTTGCAAAATATGTAAATCAGTAAGTACAATAATCACACGTGCGAATAATTTACGACCCCAACTTTCTTTACACCAAGTCGCCGAGCCACAACCACTTGTGGATAACTTCAGACGCGCACTGAAATTTCGGGGATAAGTACTTTTCTTTATTTGTATGTAGGAATGGTGTTATTTTTTTTTTATTGGGATAGGGGAGCAAACGAGCAGACGGATCACCTGACGATTAAGCGATAACCGCCGCCCATGGACACCCGCGGCACCAGAGGAGTCACAAGTGCGTTGCCCGCCATTTAACAGGGTTTGGGCCTTGCCAATCTATGAATTATAATATATCATACGGCGCACTCCAACCAGTCAGCTTCATTACCTATGAACCTGTTGCCTGGCTATCATAGCAGGACCTATTGTCATGTAACCAGGTAGTTGACGCAGACACTAGTTCCGACCCAGTGACGGTAGAGCGTCATATTGGAATGCGTTGTTGCCGGTGAGGGTGAGCGGGAGTGACGTTACAGTGTGGTGTGGCGGCTGCCGGCATGCTGGTGCAGCTGGCGCTGACGGTGGTGCTGGCGGCGGGGCTGGCGCCGTGCGTGCTGCAGCGCGCGTGCCCGGCGCGGCGGCCGCGCCCGCCCTCCACCGTCTGCATGCACCGCATCCCCTCCACGCGCAACGACAGGTCAACCTCCCAGCATCCTGCTAAACTTGTTACCCTTTATTTTTTAGCAAAGGTGTTGCAAATAGGTACTTTCTTATATCCTACCAACTTGACGCGAGTGGATTTGGGCCTGCTATTTGGAACGCATGTAATCTAGCAACGAAATTGCATTAGCTGTTAGCCTTCGCCACAATGACTTGACGAGTCTGACGAATAAGCCTAAGTGGGCACAAATTTCAAACCCCAAGCTGCTATAAGTACTGGAAATTTTATAGAAAAAGCTAATACTTAACACTTTGCTCAACCTGAGAATTTAACCCATGACCTCTAGCGTAGCAGACGCGCTCAGGACAACTAGGCTAATGAGGGTGTTAAACGATAATGTAATAATTTAAGAAATAAATTATTTTTTACATCAGTTTTATATCCATAATTCGTAACTGATACCTAGAGAGAGATGATGAGTTTTTTTTAATGTTTCAGAATATCTTCAGCAAAATGCCCAAAAAAAAAGAGAATCGAAGTGTAAATTTCAACATTGGATACTTCCTAAGTTCCTGTGAATCTACAATAATATTATAAAGAAGAAAGATTTTATTGTTTGTAAGTTTGTAAAGTTGTTTGTAATGGATAAACTCATAAACTAGGTACTCGAATAATTGAAAAATCTTTAATAAAAGATAGGTCCTACATTATTCCGGACACTCATAGGTTACATACCTAGGTACCTATATTGTTAATCAAATCACTTTAGGTCGTGAGTGAATCTGCGGAAAACGGCTAGGTAGAAGTAAGTTCGACAGAAAACACTTTTTTAATAATTACTTAGCCAATTACGTAAAGATCGCGCCCGTGCTACTTACTTATTTATACCAAATTTTTTAAAGTCAAAGTCAAAACTCAAAATCATTTATTCAATATAGACTATTATGTAGTACTTTTTGAACGTCATTTTTACATTATAGACAACCCCCAAAACGCGCCCGCCCGTCACCGCTTCGTAGTGTTTTCGCTGGGAAGAAGAAGCGGCGCAACAAACTCCCCAGCAAACACATTTCAAGGCGTTATACAAAATAGAATTCAAATCATTGTTCGGGGTACTATTATTAATTTTCAAGCAGTATTTATAATATTAGCAAGCCTCCTTTCTTGTAGTTTAAATGACAATTTTAACTATTAAAAACAGTGAAGCTGCCTACACGAGTAATGATAATATGCATAACTAGAACCTACAAGGCGATTCAGTTAACTTTTAAAAAGCTACAAATGTATTAAGAAACCATAGCCAGCAAGTCGACCAGTCACCACAAGCAGCACCCGTTCACGAGCATAATAAGGAAAATAGTTAAACGGACTAGCCCGAAGCTAACTACAGACTAACGAGGGATGGATGTACACAACGGTGGTTACTTACTCTCACAACATCCACCGAATGTTTGTTGAACACCGCTTGTTGTAAGATGTAAGCTTTCAGATATATGCGGATAAAATATGCGTGAGACAATGGCGTGGAATATTTGGCGAATGATTGGCGGTGTTGTGATACTGCGTCCGTCCTCTGTTTACAAACAAACTGCGTATTGTCTCATTTCATAATTATTCGGCCCCCTACTGCGAAATGCTAGCGATTCCAAAGTTTATTTATTTTTACTTTTATGTTTCAGAGACAATTCAATATGGACCAAGAATCGTTTATAGTAATCTATTGAAGATATCTAAGTATCATTGCTTGTCTTGGGAGAAAGTTTCATAAATTCAAGATTTTTTGGTATACGTAAATTGCATTGCGAAAACAGGTTCTCTTAGAATAAATCTATTCCATTCATCATCATTGAAGTCATTATCTGTAGTGTAATTAGATTTCGATGTAGGTACTTAATGAAAGTAGCTTATCAATAAAATGTTAAGAAGACGTTCTTCTTTTGGAAGCTTCATGAAAATATAGTTAATTGATTAAGTAGTGCCTAACTTAATAAAAAATAACAAAGAGGTTCTACTTCGCAGTATTCGTACCTACCCTGTTTACCAGTTTCAGCAAGTTATTGATAGCGATCTGTGTGTATATGGCATGTATACTATATCCATCAGTCATCTACCGACACGTGAAACGATAGTATTAAAGTTCTTTAAGACTGGTCTAATAAGAAGGCAATAAGCTACATACATACATACTAGATAGTTAAATAAACTTTGATATTTTATCTTTAGTTTATATTTTTCACAGAAAGTGACTAATATATCTAGTATCGCTAACGTTCGCTACCGTGGTACCGGCGCGGTGTGATGCGCGCGCGCATAAATCGCGGCGCGAAGGGGTGCGCGCGCGAGTGGTCGTGCCGGCGCTGCTTCGGGTGCCGCTGGTTGTTGTGTTGCTTCTCGTGTCGCTGCGCCTGTCACCGTACCTTCACATGACGTGCTCCCGCGCGCTGGCGCTGCTCGCGCTCGTGGCCCTCACGCAACAGGTAACTGTGTGCTGTGATGTGATCGATCATTATTAATGTATAGGTACTTTTAGAAGTGATGGTGAATAATATAATATTGTGATTTAAGTACCCGATTACTTCGCGAAGACATGCCCTGCAGTGGGACATGGCAATCAATCAACGTAGCCATATATAAATAAGACACAACTAATAGACATAGCTCTGTCAATCGGTTAATTTTTTTCGCGTCTTGATCAACCCAGTTCCCTTCTTCCGGACCTCAGCCTATTAAATCTATGTAGCTCATCCAATATGCTATTATCACTGATTTACGGTCTCTCAACATCGCGGTTGAGATGATACTGATATTATAAAATTTTGGTACGTCATCAGACAGCTCCACTTGTGCAATATTGTGACCGATCTGTGTAAAGGTTTGACTCCGAGGCCCAAGCATGGTATTGGTGCAGTTACTATTGCTACTACCACACACGACAGTAAATAACTTTCCCCATGATATATGCTTTTGAAACTTCTGAAATTACTCCTAGATGCTGAAGAGAAAGCCTTCCGAATACCGATACCTTGGAGTTTTTACTTATGTATTTTAATTTTGTTTTAGGCAACCACAGGATGTAAGAATTGTATCGTAAGTATTCTTTATTTTACTTTCTACTTCTAATTAAATAGTAGAAATGTGTTGCACAGAGAGGAAGGAAGCTAAAACAGGAAGTGCAAGCTTGTAGATGGGTAAGAAAGTAGGGACACCAAAGAAAATATGGATGGATTGTGTCAAAGTTAAGGAAATATCTAAGTGATGAGATAACGCCTGATGGGGATGTATGCAAATAAAGACGTAAGTAGCTAGGTATTGCGCTGACCCTGCGACAAGATTTATTCAAATGAGTGTATGGGGTTTATTTATTTTATCAAAATATTTGCATTGTTTATATAAGCTACAAGAAGTCCTAAGTAGTCCATCAGATGATTTTGATCTATTTACAATTAAGTGTGAACTCGGCCAGAAGGCGCTTTCAAGCAGCGGTAGGTTGTATTACTAGCTTGGTGTTTTTTATAACTACTATTCCAGTCCTATAATTCCTATGTGTTTTCTTTTTTGATATTTTTTCTGCTCACACCATAAATTATTATTATAGGTAACACTACCTATAGGTACGTGAGATTGTAATTGGCTTTCAGGTGACTATGGTTATCTTCTTTTTGTCTACTTTAATTAACTGTAAGTTCTCCATGAACTGTCCAGATGTTGGGCAAAGAGGAGAAGGCGATGTTCCGCGCGCACTCGGAGGCGTGCGCGGCGTGGTCGCGCGTGGAGCCGCGCCTCGTGGCCGCGCTGCTGGCCGGCCGCCTGCAGGACGAGCCCGCGCTGCGCCGCCACGTGTACTGCGTGCTGCTGCGCTGCAAGCTCGTGGCCAAGGACGGCAAGTTGCGCAAGGCCGCCGTGCTCGCCAAGGTGGCCGCCCGACCCGACGCCTACAACGCTACCAAGGTCGGTGCCCAGTAACTCCATAACATACTATCACGCCTGTATTCCCCGAAGGGTTAGGCACCAAGGTGTACTAAGGTTCACCGGCAATTCGCCGATATGTTTAGGTCCCACGTAATAGGGGGCGAGCCTATTGCCATTAACCGGGCACAAATTCAAAATACCATGATATGATGTTGACCGTACATTGCTCTTGCGCATACAGGAAGCGTCCATTATTATTCTTTTCTAGGTTTTGGAGAGTTGTGCAGAGCAGACAGGAGATACTCCTGAGGACCTGGCGTGGAACCTGTTTCGCTGCGGGTATGACAAGAAGGCGCTGCTCTTCGACTACATGCCTACCAATGCCGCAGGTGAAAGCGAAAACAACTCTTAGTAGTCTGTTACATTCTTATGAGATGGCGCTGTATTTAATTTTACTCTTTCGTTCCATATCTAGTTCAGAGACGGTGCTGTGCCACTAGTTTCCAGTTTGTTCACTAAATTAATCATCCTTGTACTTTATGAACCATGTTACCTTCTGTAAAACATACTCGTTATTTAATATATTATACTCTTGCAATGTTTCCTATAGTATATATATTTACTAACCACAAAATTGTGTTTCATTTCGCATATTCTAGACTACCCAAAGCGTTATAATAGAAATGCAAAAACCAACCAACGGTTATAGGTAGTAGGTAGTGCCACAGTAGTGCTGAACATGCTTCCGTCTTTTCACATTCATCCGATAAGAGACCCTATGGAGAACTGGGTGGACTCCCCAGTTCACAATCTTTTTAGGTAAGTGTGTTTTCATATCCTTAGTCGACTTAAATGATCAGATTCTACCTCTGTGGACAAGAGGGAGTAATTAGCGACTAATTCTGCGTGCAATCAGAATTTGAATCAGTGATGGTTGCCCAGCTAGAAAGAATCACGGTAACACAGATAATTATCCTTAACCTTAATAGCACTACTTTTTTCAACAAAACCATGCGGAAATTCTTGACATTCCTTAGTAACTACTGAGCTACCAGCAACGGAAAATCTCAAATTTTTAAACGTTATCGGAAGGTTGACCTCATTTGCCAAACTGTAAATCCTTTTGATAGTATAGAATAAAAATTATTTATTTCAATGTCTAATATTCGCGTAAGTGTCAGAAACTAGTAAATCCTTTTGATGTTCAATATAATAATGCTATAATGCTAATAATGCTATCAATGTCGGAGCTGTTAAGACCTCAAAAATTTATATGGTTTAGACAAGTGTATATTGTAAGTGGTTTAAAACTAAATAAGTACTTAAATAAGTTTTCATGGGTTATAATTTCTACGAGAGGTCTTAGATTTTATTATCCATCGTGTGTAGTCTTCTTCATCTTCTGCATCGGGATGAGGTAGCAGCTATATAGGAGTTTGTATTTGTGCCCATTTATTAAAGTGATAATAGTCTTGGTCCCCATTAAATACCAGAGGCCTCTATGGGTCTCACTCTGATAAACACAACGTACCTAAGTGTTGTTTCACGCCGGTTTTCTGTGAGACCGTGGTTACTCCGGTTGAGCCGGCTCGTTCGTGCCGAAGCAGATGTGGTATGTATCTAATTCGTAAAATATGCCAAACTGTGTGTGTACCTACTGAACCTAGCTTTACCATTCGGCAGGCCAGGCAGAGCTGGTTATTTGGAAAACCAAATATATGCCTGGATCATCAGCAGCTTACATATTTTCTCTTGGTTTCATAACCTGTAAAAGTTTGCTTTTACGATACGATATGACTTTTGTAAAGCTTTATTTTGCATATACTTTGCAATGACTTGTCAAATTGTCATTGACGGTGATTGCGCGTGCGACGGTGAAGTCATTGATGGCGATAATGATGTGTGGTTACAATTTTCAACGTAAGGACGGGTCCATACCGTGGCATATTTTTTTAAATGTGTTTTTTATGAGATAGGCTGTGGTTTGGCCACTATCTCACCTGGTTTAAACTTAGCTATGATACCGGATAAACTAAAAACTTTAGATTTTTCAATAGGTGGCCAAGATTTTGTCGCCATTGTGAAGCAAGTCTCCCATACCTATCTTAAATTAGATGCATTTCTTGGTGTTCGGCTTTTATCAGTATTATCTTTGCAAACCTACTTACTAAATAATAATAGCTATACTTTTATACATAAATATGTACCTAATTGGTCATCTTTTTCTTATTTAATAGAAGGTGCTCTCATGTATGTAGCTATGTCATGTGCCTAGTTGTAAGCCGAGTCTAACAAGGGCATAATTAATAATTTACGTATGTTGATGCATGTATGACAACATCTTTTTACGTATGTACGAGGTTAGTTGTTAAATCATTTTGTACATCTTAGTATCAATAATTATAGGTCTCAAAATTTTGCTATTTAAAAAATATATATATTAATTTTGTGAATATATGGCTGGGCCCAAATTAATTGGGGTGGTTCATCGGCACCCAATAAAAGCCTAATAAAAAATATGTACATACATTAGAGAAAATTTCCTCTATACAGGATGCCAATAATTAAATACCACCTACTTAGCAAAATGTACGTAGGTAAGTATAGGTTTGACATAATTATGTAAATATGCCGCGAGGGAGGCAATAGGTACGTGTTAGTTGCACCGAGTTAAGTGTAAATGATATTCGAAACAGCTTTATGATCTCATTGCGGGCTGTGGGCGGTGACCCACAAGCGACACAGCCTCTGCAGGCAGTATGAGTGCGTGCCTTTGCCTGCCCTGTGCTTTCCTCGTTGTCTTTGGCTTGCTGAACGCGCGCTTTATTTCGAGTTGAATTTAGAACGATGGATTTTTATTCCGAGATTTATGTGTTGACTTGAAATGATTCTGTAGGTGGGTATTGAATTGTGAATAATATTTATTTGGATTAATTAAACTGTTTAGTGATCGTGTGAATATTACTTTCATGGAAAGTCTAAGGTGTATTGGATTCTAATGTGTGGACTAAGGAGCGCTGAGGGATATTTTTTTAAACGTGAGTACCTACCTGCATTGTTTTATGAACCCAACGCTACTCCTGTGGGCACAGGGTGGAAACGTAGACAAGGGAATAAAGTTTTGAATAAATTTCCGTCGACATAGCCGTAGCATACGTAATGAAATGAAATGATTTTGATTTCTGTAGGTACCTAAGTAGGTAGATCTTTAACCACACTTTTACAAGTCAATGGTTTGGTTTTTCTATAGCAGGATGGCTTCGGCATTTCCTAACTGACGCCCTCTGAGACACCGTAACAAACTCAGAGAATCAAGTCCAAACATAGAAAGAATAATGCAATAATAATAATAATGTGTGTGGGACAATGCAGGGCAACGTATCTACAGTAATCCGAAGTGTGCAACGGAGATTATTTCTATTTTAGATAAGATATTTTTTTCAATACGGATATGTACAATGTTTGCACTTACCAAAATTAATTTCTCTTAAATCTCCCTACGCTCCGTTTTTGCGTTCAACGGCAGCTTGGTATGTCGGACCTGTACAGACTAAATATTTAACTTCACCTTTACCGAAATCTTGCTTGCCCTAGCTATGCTGTAGCCATGGCAGTTGGTGATTACATCAGCCACGATCCCAACATGAGCGTAATTCTTATCAAAGGCGTAACTTGCAACTCTGGCAAATTCTTGAGGAATTTCTATGTGTTTCTGGTAATACAGATTAGAAGATAGGTAATCCAACTAATCTTGAAGAACCCAGTGTGCAATGAACTACTTACATAAAAAACATTGACGGTCTCTGTGGTTTAGCGGTTCGAGTACCGGACTAGTGACCATGAGGTCGTGGGTTCGATTCCCACTGGAAACAAATATTTATTTATTTATTCATTTATTTGGGAAACAAACAGATACAATTTTTAATAGTTTTTTTTATGGGATAGGGGGGCAAACGAGCAAACGGATCACCTGATGGTAAGCGATCACCACCGCCCATGGACACCCACAACACCAGACGAGTCGCAAGTGCGTTGCCCGCCTTTAAAAAGGCGTCCGGTAACCTCAACTCACTCGGCGAAACACAACGCAAGCGTTGTTTCACGCCGGTTTTCTGTGAGGCCGTGGTATTACTCCGGTCGAGTCGAGCTCTCCTACGTGAAAAAGTTAATACATAGCTAACAACACAAAATCCAGAAACAGTTTCCATATACTTAATAATTTTCAGTTATTTGCGACGGACAAATTATTAAAAAAAAAACTAAGGAACAAAGCAATAAAAAAGATGGCGTAAGTACAAAAGAGAATAACTTAAATATTAACTACTCTTAAGTAGGTATACAAAATTACCCAAATTAATTAGAGGCTGAAAATTTTGATACAAAATTCTTAAAATTTGGCAGAGACAGGTGAAATACATCCATGGTTTGATCACAGTTGGAAGGAGACATATTGATACTACTGTAAGATCGACAAGCTCTTCTAATGAAAGTGTTCTTAGAGCGCTCGCGGACTTGTGATTTTTTGACGATTAGAATTCGACATGAAATTATACACGACTACTACAGCGACTAAACTATCTGTAGACTAAAAATCACAAGTGCGCGTGGTTCTTGCGAGTGGGATATGGAACAGAAATTCTTTACGTGCACTAAGTCGTGGATATCCGAAACTTATCTTACATAAAAGGTAAGGTGAGTCAACATGGTTTCTTAAAATCTTGTAAAGAAAAACTAGATCCCGCTCGGTACGTCGTGCTTTTAAGGGTTGTAGAACAGGCAGACCTTCCTATTTATGTGATGAATATAAGAGTTTGTGTTCGTCTGGGAATTTCTTATGTATTATAAGTATGTATTTACAAAAAAGTATATAAGTATTATATCCATTGTCTAGTATCCATAGTACAAGCTCTGCTTAGTTTGGGACGAGATGGTGCTGTGTAAAAATGTCACAGAATATTTATTTATAGATAAGTATAAATAAATATTCTGTTTAGCCGAAGGGTTAGGCAGAGGTACCTATATACTCATTTACACCCACAGTTCGCCAGTACGTTTAGGTTCTATGCTATATTTGTGCCCGGGCACAAATCCCAAACTCCGAGCTGCTACTGAGAATTTCATAAAACCCAATAACACATTACTAGACCTGGGAATCGAACCCAGGACTTGTAGTGTAGCAGTTGCGCTTGGGACCACTAGTGCACTACACCACTTACACTAATTTTAAATTTTGTAATAGCATATTAATAAATAAGATAAAATAAATAGTACTAGTTTATGGATAACATATTGATATAAATATGTAATAAACATTTTACTTTAATATATTTGAGCGAACTTGCTACACCCGTACAGGGTCTTTGTATGTTTAAGTTAAGTTAATAACGCTGTAAACTACATGGTGCAATAAATAAATAAATTAAAGTAGGCATGTTTCATTGCCCAATATTCATAAACATCAATGTGACACGAATAACACTGGTATTCTGGCATATTTGTAACCATGTTCGCCTCCCACTTAACACTGGACTAGTACCTACCCAGCTTAAGCCTACGTACAATTACTGCACTGCAATAACACGGGTCTTGGCGGGGCAGTCATCGTAGCTACGGCTCGAAGGATTTGCACTCAATTTGCATAACTTGACGCGGCCAGTTCGACTACTTACTTACTTGAGAATAGCAGTTTGTGAGAACTGAGAGGTGACCACTGTCCGGATTTAACGTGCATTCGATATGTAGGTAGGCAGCGGGAAATTCCTGTTAGTGCCTTATTTAGGTAGTAATTACCTCAATGGTCTTGTCATCAAGTGGAACAAGCGTAGCGATTGAAAATGAGATCCTGGGTTTGATGGACAGGCCGAAGAACTATTTTTAGCTTTTCTAAAAAATCTCAGTACCTACTGTAACAACTTCTCCAGTTAGTGTCAATTAGACTCGCCCTTTTCGCAGGAGTATTTAAATTATAAAATTGTGAAAATAATATACGTTAAAATTAAATATATATGTCCACCCACAGTTCGCCGGTATGTTTCGGTCCCATGTAATAGGGGCGAGCCTATTGCCATAAACTTGGCACAAATTCCTAACTCCGAGCTGCTACTGGGAATTTCATAGAAAACCCAATAACACTTTGCTCGACCTGGGAATCGAACCCAGGACCTCTAGCGTAGCAGTCGCGCTCAGGACCACTTGGCTAATGAGGCAGTCTATACCTCTATCTATAGCTATATAACATTCATCTATAATCACAAAAAAACTCTAAATACCATATACAGCGATTCTTTGTTGTGTCCAGACTCGTAGTATGTAAATATTGACAGGTTGTATCGGTTATGGATGATATGCGATAAAAATATGCCTTTTACAAGAGTTTTGCACGCGGCTCCGCTTGCGTGGGAGATTACAGATTCACAATTGAAAATTAACCGAATCATCAATTTTCAATAAGGAAGGTAAGGAAATAAAATATTGTCGTTAGCCTATTTGATGTCACTGAGTGTAAACCACACATTAACATTATCTAGTTCAGTGTTTCCCAAAGTTGACTGGACCGCGCGATCTATTTCATAAAATTCGGCACTCATCTACTGCTGTTACGAAGAAAAGGGGACTTATACAAATAAATGAATGATTATTTAAACGCATCCTATATTCGCTCGCGACCTACCCGTCGCAACCCATAGTTTGGGAAATACTGATCTAGTTGAATGAGTGATTTTCGTCGGGCTTGTGCAATTTTGCAAACTTTTGCCTACGTTTAGTTCTAATCATATTCTTGTACAAAATCCGGTTGCCATGATGAAGATTGTGAATCTGAATAGCAGCCAGTTCTATTTTAAATATTCATAGGGAAACATGCATTTATGATAAGAGATAATTACAACGGCCCAAGCTTTAGACAGGATTATCGACATTGTCGTCATGATTTTTTTACCGTGGGAGAGCCATGCTTCTCCACGAACGAGCCGGCTCGACCGGCGTGATACTACGGCCTCACAGAAAACCGGCGTGAAACAACACTTACCGGAGACTCAAACCCTTTTAAAAGGCGGGCAACACACTTGCGACTTCTCTGGTGGTGCGGGTGTCCATGGGCGGCGTCCGGCGGTAATCGCTTACCATCAGGTGATGCGTCTGGTCGTTTGCGCCCCAATCCCATAAAAAAAATTATGCTGTCCAACCTATGTCACTGGCTTCATTTTCTTAATGCAGTACACCGCAGCTACGTCGTTTATTTCCATCTGAACCCCGTCTACACAATGTCAAAGTCAAAGTCAAAATCATTTATTCAATATAGACTACTAGGTAGTACTTTTTGAACGTCATTTTTACAATATAGACAGCCCCCAAAACGCCCGCCCTTCACGGTTCACCGCTTCCTAGTGTTTTTGCTGGGAAGAAGAAGCGGCGCAACAAACTCGCCAGCAAACACATTTCAAGGCGTTATACAAAATAGAATTCAAATCATTGTTTGGGGTACTTATTAATTTATTCATTGCTACTGTCAGTTGGCGCACATGTTATTATTATTAATATTCAAGCAGTATTTATAATATTAGCAAGCCTCCTTTCTTGTAGTTTAAATGACAATTTTAACTATTAAAACAGTGAACCTGCCTACACGAGCAATGATAATATACAAATGTAAGTATTAATAAACGTTTGTCTGGTCTAACGTCCCTCTCCACATTCATATTTGAATGTGACAGAATGATAACTAATTTCAGGTTATACTAAACTTATTACATATACATACATACCTAGTTACTTCAAATAGGTCTGTACTTAGATAACAGTTTAGACCAGAGGTTCTTTCTCATAGACCACTTTCATTTAGAACAGAAATGAATAGAAATATCCTTTATTGTACATCAAAAACTAATGTCAAGTACTTATAAGTTAGCTGGTTCCGGTGGACCCCGTGCAGCTACATTTCTACCATTTCTCAAAACGTCACGTTTTACGTCACGCCAACGTAGACCCCCGTCGAGTCTCCCGTGAACCCCTGGGAGACTCGACGGAACTAATGGTTTAGACCATTTAAACAAAGGTCTAGGTACAATAGCGAGTTCTTTCTTTAACTCGCTACTGAGACCCAACTAACGAGGTTTAAAATAGTTGCTATAGGTAGGTAGGTACTTAATGTATTCTACGTTAACGGGAAGCTAGGAAAATCCACACATTACTCGTAATTACGTACCTACCTAGTACTGCTGGCGTGGGTGGTGCGGTGCGCAGACAATATTCGCTCGCTAAGTATATAATACTATCATCTATTATACTCTGTGATTATACCTATGTTAGACTACTAAGGATAAGGATGGATAAACAATACTTTATTAGATCTATTCGGGAACCAACATAGCTCATAACTGAAGCGCCAATGACCGACCCAAAAACGTCCACAAAATTATAACGATGATAAAATAATCCAGATATTTGGTAGTCCCAATGAGTAAACATACATACATATATATGATGTAATATTATATAACATAATTTTTAATTTACTTTGTCTTTATGAGTAAAGCAGGTTCTTCTTATTCACCTCAACTCTGATTAAATATTGATACAGCTCTTAAAATATGTAGTGACTAGACTAGGGTCCCACATAGTTTTTTACGGTGCGTTTATTTGGATATTTGTGACCTATAAGTTATTTGTGTAACATAATAATGTAAGTAGTAATCATCCGTCCACCATGCATCAACCCATTATATATTGTGCCACTGCCTGCTGGGCACAGGTCTCCTCTCAGAATCAGAGGCATAAAGCTATAGTGCAGCACACTGTCTCTCCTCCTTAGACGACATACTTCACATCCCGCTTGCCGGCGAGAAAATCTGTCGGGCATACAGGTTTCCTCACGATGTTTTCCTTTACAATCAGCTATCAATACACACGTCATGACGTTATGTTAGCGTGCCGTGGATTTGAACTCGAGACCTTTGACTTGGCTGTCTAATGATCATATCACTATGCTATAATATATGAATGTACCTACGACAATGTAGACAAATTCAGCGTTTGCTCTACATAATTATAGCATAACATTGTAAACAGCACCTTAGTGACTGCACATTAACCCGTCGCCTACTCACTTCGGACAAATCGATTATATTATAATCTGTCGATGTCAAACGTGTGACAAGTAATATAGTGCGGACAAGAGCTCATTACTGTGTATTAGCACATTTTACTGCATCACATTAACAACTAATCAATCCGCCGTTGTTTTTGCTCAATATTATTTATATGATACCCATATCTGCGCTGCGATGTGAATCATATAACGCCGTGGGTGCTTCCCACGTGCTCTCCACATAATTATTAGCATAAACACAATAAAAACACACGTTTAAGTCCGTAATCTTGGCAACACCGCGCATTATGGCTGAATATAGCGCGTTATTTGATGTTCACCTCTAACCACGGACCAATTGATTTTTTAGAGCTGGTGATGTTCAGATAATTATAGGTTTAGTATTATATTTAATAGATTATTATTTATTGTAGTCATAATTTTCACAGATTAATGATATGTGTAGTGATATATAATGTATGATTTTGTTTAATAAGTGGGTATGCGTACCCACACTACCCACTGTGCTGTGACTAAATTATTAAAAAGTAACACTCAGATCCGGTAAAAAATATCTGTAGGTTATGTTATACTTATTATGTTACTTTTCAAAAGTACCTTCTATAATGGTCTAATTGAAATAAAATATTTTGACTTATGACTTATGTGTTCCGCGCCAATCGAGATGTTTCTAGCGTTTCGGGCATCATTTGGACTACTTATTTTCCTTCTCCATGGACTTCATTAATTAGATAAGCACCTAGGTACTCATAATATAAGTACGTAACGTACTCATAAGTCAGCGTCATTCCCCAGGTATAAAATAAAACAACTTTAATAGTAACGTAAATTTAGCATTCTATAAGAATAATTAAAATTACACAATCATTACTCCCGTTTTCCCAATGGCAATCAATGCAAGCAAGCATAAAATAATATCAAGTTTATCTCAAGCCATCTATATTAGCATAGTAATGATTCCCTTTACTTAGTCGCTTGGCATTTGAGAGCATATTTGGAGCTAAAATGTCATATCATAAGTCCTGATAGGCCCACGCTACGTGCGTGGTTGGTGACTTACAAATTATATAATGTGAACAAATAAGTTAATTACAGACTTAACAGCAAATAGGTACTTATGTATTTTTGAGTGGGAACCTTAAAAAGTGGAGTTCGATTTCCAGGGGTATAAAGTGGAAAAAAAAAGCGTCATACTTATATCTACTTTTGAAATAGAACCTTTTTCAACACGGCTTGAATTTAAGACGATGGTATATGGTAACAAGCGCGGCTGTTGAGCATGAGGTCTTTCTATGAAATTATTCGGAGTTTTGATTCCTGCCCGGTGGCAACAGGTGTAGCCCCCTAATAAATTCAACCAACAACATAGAGGTATTTAAAGCTCAGAAGCGTTGTGTTCGAGCTATGTTTGGTCTGCACTCAACAGATAGCTGCAAACCTTATTTTGTAAAGCATTACATCCTGACATTCCCGTCTCTGTTTATTCTTAAGCTTGCACTATTTGTCCACAAAAAACACCAATTATTTCAGCGCATATCCGGTGTTGTGTTGTGCCGCGCAATAGGCGTAGGTAACAAACAATAATAGATTGTGTTTACAAAGTGCGAAAACTAGTTTATTGTGTTTAGCACCAAAAATTTACTTCACAACGAGACAATATTTAAAAAGAAATTGAAATGCCTCCTAATTAGTACTTAAATGTTATTATAATATAAATGAATTTCTCGAGGATAATAATTTCCTGGAATTCTCATAATTTTTGTCTAATTCTATCTTTATTTAATGACTAGCTTCTGCCCGCGACTTCGTCCGCGTGGAATAGTTACTTGGTCTTAGCGTGATGATGTATAGCCTATAGCCTTCCTCGATAAATGGGCTATCTAACACTGAAAGAATTTTTCAAATCGGACCAATAGATTCTGAGATTAGCGCGTTCAAGCAAACAAACAAACAAACTCTTCAGCTTTATATAAGAATTTCTTGACATTCAATAGCATAAATTAAATTTGGTACAATTTTTTATTTAACATGATTATTTCAATTTCTGTATTTATTTATAAATAAATAAATGATAATGTATAATTCATACGCCTTCTGAGGCAGATTTTGGTGGAACAAATTTTAAACACCTGTAATCGTGACTTACCCAAAATGTATTGAATTAATAAATGATTTGATTTGATTTGAATATATGAAGCAAAACATACCGGTGGACTGAGGACGTATATATTAAATAATATATATTCTTGTACACCTCTCCCTAACGCTCTGGAGAATACAGGCGTGATGGTATCGTATCAGAGCGGACTGACCATGGCAGATTTGGTTCCCGATATAGAGTAGTACTTACTTAAATAAAAGTCCAAATATCCATTTGGACAATAATATTGACGTTATTCTCGTTAACCATTTGAATAAACCGCCCATATATAATTTGAGATTGAGATTACAATTAGAAATGTTTACAAGTTCGAACGCCGTTTTCAGATAATAATAGAATGTAAATTGAGTCACTGTTTCTTGTTGGACTTTGGAGGTTAGTACTATCGGTGTCAGTATCGTTACTATCGGTGTCAGTATCGTTACTATCAGTGTCAGTATCGGGATTATTGGTGTCAGTATCGGTACTATCGGTGTCAGTATCGTTACTATCGGTGTCAGTATCGTTACTATCGGTGTCAGTATTGGTGTCAGTATCGGTACTATCGGTGTCAGTAACGTTACTATTAGTGTCAGTTTCGTTACTATCGGTGTCAGTGTCAGTACTATCTGTGTCAGTAGCGTTACTATCAGTGTCAGTATCGTTACTTTCGGTGTCAGTATCGGTACTTGTCAGTATCGATACTATCGGTGTCAGTATCGGTACTATCGGTGTCAGTATTAGTACTATCGGTGTCTGCATCGGCACGTTTAGTGTCAGTGTCTGTATCGGTGTCAAATCGGTATTATTGGTGTCAGTATCGTTACTATCGGTGTCAGTATCGTTACTATCGGTGTCAGTATCGTTACTATCAGTGTCAGTATCGTTTCTATCAGTGTCAGTATCGTTACTATCGGTGTCAGTGTCAGTACTATCTGTGTCAGTAGCGTTACTATCAGTGTCAGTATCTGTATCGGTGTCAAATCGGTATTATTAGTGTCAGTATCGTTACTATCGGAGTCAGTATCGTTACTATCGGTGTCAGTATCGTTACTATCGGTGTCAGTATCGTTACTATCGGTGTCAGTATCGGTGTCAGTATCGTTACTATCGGTGTCAGTGTCGTTACTATCAGTGTCAGTATCGTTTCTATCTGTGTCAGGACCGTTACTATCGGTGTCAGTCTCGTTACTATAGGTGTCAGTGTCGTTACTATCAGTGTCAGTATCGTTTCTATCTGTGTCAGTACCGTTACTATCGGTGTCAGTATTGGTGTCAGTATCGGGATTATCAGTGTCAGTATCGGTACTATCGGTGTCAGGCTCGTTACTATCGGTGTCAGTGTCGTTACTATCAGTGTCAGTATCGTTACTATCGGTGTCAGTGTCGTTACTTTCAGTGTCAGTATCGTTACTATCGGTGTCAGTATCGTTACTATCGGTTACTTATCGGGGTTATTATCGGTGTCAGTATCGGTGTCAGTATCGGGATTATCGGTGTCAGTATCGGTACTATCGGTGTCAGTCTCGTTACTATCGGTGTCAGTGTCGTTACTATCAGTGTCAGTATCGTTTCTATCGGTGTCAGTACCGTTACTATCGGTGTCAGTATTGGTGTCAGTATCGGGATTATCGGTGTCAGGCTCGTTACTATCGGTGTCAGTGTCGTTACTATCAGTGTCAGTATCGTTACTATCGGTGTCAGTGTCGTTACTATCAGTGTCAGTATCGTTCCTATCGGTGTCAGTATCGGTACTATCGGTGTCAGTCTCGTTACTATCGGTGTCAGTGTCGTTACTATCAGTGTCAGTATCGTTACTATCGGTGTCAGTATCGTTACTATCGGTGTCAGTATTGGTGTCAGTATCGGGATTATCGGTGTCAGTATTGGTACTATCGGTGTCAGTCTCGTTACTATCGGTGTCAGTGTCGTTACTATCAGTGTCAGTATCGTTACTATCGGTGTCTGCATCGGCACCATTAGTGTCAGTGTCTGTATCGGTGTCAAATCGGTATTATTGGTATCAGTATCGTTACTATCGGTGTCAGTATCGTTACTATCGGTGCCAGTATCGGTACTATCGGTGTCAGTAACGTTACTATCGGTGTCAGTATCGGTACTATCGGTGTCAGTAACGTTACTATCAGTGTCAGTTTCGTTACTATCAGTGTCAGTGTCAGTACTATCGGTGTCAGTATCGTTACTATCGGTGTCAGTATCGTTACTATCGGTGTCAGTATCGGTACTATCGGTGTCAGTAACGTAACTATCAGTGTCAGTTTCGTTACTATCAGTGTCAGTGTTAGTACTATCGGTGTCAGTATCGTTACTATCGGTGTCAGTATCGTTACTATCAGTGTCAGTATCGGGATTATTGGTGTCAGTATCGGTACTATCGGTGTCAGTATCGTTACTATCGGTGTCAGTTTCGTTACTATCGGTGTCAGTGTCAGTACTATCTGTGTCAGTAGCGTTACTATCAGTGTCAGTATCGTTACTTTCGGTGTCAGTATCGGTACTTGTCAGTATCGATACTATCGGTGTCAGTATCGGTACTATCGGTGTCAGTATTAGTACTATCGGTGTCTGCATCGGCACCATTAGTGTCAGTGTCTGTATCGGTGTCAAATCGGTATTATTGGTGTCAGTATCGTTACTATCGGTGTCAGTATCGTTACTATCGGTGTCAGTATCGTTACTATCAGTGTCAGTATTAGTACTATCGGTGTCTGCATCGGCACCATTAGTGTCAGTGTCTGTATCGGTGTCAAATCGGTATTATTGGTATCAGTATCGTTACTATCGGTGTCAGTATCGTTACTGTCGGTGTCAGTATCGGTACTATCGGTGTCAGTCTCGTTACTATCGGTGTCAGTGTCGTTACTATCAGTTTCAGGATCGTTACTATCGTTGTCAGTATCGTTACTATCGGTGTCAGTATCGGTGTCAGTATCGGGATTATCGGTGTCAGTATCGGTACTATCGGTGTCAGTCTCGTTACTATCGGTGTCAGTGTCGTTACTATCAGTGTCAGTATCGTTTCTATCGGTGTCAGTACCGTTACTATCGGTGTCAGTATTGGTGTCAGTATCGGGATTATTGGTGTCAGGCTCGTTACTATCGGTGTCAGTGTCGTTACTATCAGTGTCAGTATCGTTACTATCGGTGTCAGTGTCGTTACTATCAGTGTCAGTATCGTTCCTATCAGTGTCAGTATCGGTACTATCGGTGTCAGTCTCGTTACTATCGGTGTCAGTGTCGTTACTATCAGTGTCAGTATCGTTACTATCGGTGTCAGTATCGTTACTATCGGTGTCAGTATTGGTGTCAGTATCGGGATTATCGGTGTCAGTATTGGTACTATCGGTGTCAGTCTCGTTACTATCGGTGTCAGTGTCGTTACTATCAGTGTCAGTATCGTTTCTATCGGTGTCAGTATCGTTACTATCGGTGTCAGTATCGGTGTCAGTATCGGGATTATCGGTGTCAGTATCGGTACTATCGGTGTCAGTCTCGTTACTATCGGTGTCAGTGTCGTTACTATCAGTGTCAGTATCGTTTCTATCGGTGTCAGTACCGTTACTATCGGTGTCAGTATTGGTGTCAATATCGGGATTATTGGTGTCAGGCTCGTTACTATCGGTGTCAGTGTCGTTACTATCAGTGTCAGTATCGTTACTATCGGTGTCAGTGTCGTTACTATCAGTGTCAGTATCGTTCCTATCAGTGTCAGTATCGGTACTATCGGTGTCAGTCTCGTTACTATCGGTGTCAGTGTCGTTACTATCAGTGTCAGTATCGTTACTATCGGTGTCAGTGTCGTTACTATCAGTGTCAGTATCGTTACTATCGGTGTCAGTATCGTTACTATCGGTGTCAGTATTGGTGTCAGTATTGGTGTCAGTATCGGGATTATCGGTGTCAGTCTCGTTACTATCGGTGTCAGTATCGTTACTATCGGTGCCAGTATCGGTACTATCGGTGTCAGTATTAGTACTATCGGTGCCAGTATCGGTACTATCGGTGTCAGTATTAGTACTATCGGTGTCTGCATCGGCACCATTAGTGTCAGTGTCTGTATCGGTGTCAAATCGGTATTATTGGTATCAGTATCGTTACTATCGGTGTCAGTATCGTTACTATCGGTGCCAGTATCGGTACTATCGGTGTCAGTCTCGTTACTATCGGTGTCAGTGTCGTTACTATCAGTGTCAGTATCGTTTCTATCGGTGTCAGTACCGTTACTATCGGTGTCAGTACCGTTACTATCGGTGTCAGTATTGGTGTCAGTATCGGGATTATCGGTGTCAGGCTCGTTACTATCGGTGTCAGTGTCGTTACTATCAGTGTCAATATCGTTACTTTCGGTGTCAGTGTCGTTACTATCAGTGTCAGTATCGTTACTATCGGTGTCAGGCTCGTTACTATCGGTGTCAGTGTCGTTACTATCAGTGTCAGTATCGGGATTATCGGTGTCAGGCTCGTTACTACTCTCGATTAGCGGTGTCAGTGTCGTTACTATCGGTGTCAGTCTCGTTACTATCGGTGTCAGTGTCGTTACTATCAGTGTCAGTATTGGTGTCAGTATCGGGATTATCGGTGTCAGCATCGATACTATCGGTGTCAGTATACTTACGGTTACGGTATTATACTATCAGTGTCAGTGTCAGTACTATCTGTGTCAGTAGCGTTACTATCTGTGTCAGTATCGTTACTATCGGTTACGGTATCGTTACTATCAGTGTCAGTGTCAGTACTATCTGTGTCAGTAGCGTTACTATCGGTGTCAGTATCGTTACTATCGGTGTCAGTATTGTTACTATCGGTTACGGTATCGTTACTATCAGTGTCAGTGTCAGTACTATCTGTGTCAGTATCGTTACTATCAGTGTCAGTATCGTTACTATCGGTGTCAGTATCGTTACTATCGGTGTCAGTGTCGTTACTATCAGTGTCAGTATCGTTGCTATCGGTGTCAGTGTCAGTACTATCTGTGTCAGTAGCGTTACTATCAGTGTCAGTATCGTTACTATCGGTGTCAGTATCGTTACTAACAGTGTCAGTGTCGTTACTATCAGTGTCAGTATCGTTAATATCGGTGTCAGTGTCAGTACTATCTGTGTCAGTATCGTTACTATCAGTGTCAGTATCGTTACTATCGGTGTCAGTATCGTTACTATCGGTGTCAGTGTCGTTACTATCAGTGTCAGTATCGTTACTATCGGTGTCAGTGTCAGTACTATCTGTGTCAGTAGCGTTACTATCAGTGTCAGTATCGTTACTATCGGTGTCAGTATCGTTACTATCGGTTACGGTATCGTTACTATCAGTGTCAGTGTCAGTACTATCTGTGTCAGTAGCGTTACTATCAGTGTCAGTATCTGTATCGGTGTCAAATCGGTATTATTAGTGTCAGTATCGTTACTATCGGAGTCAGTATCGTTACTATCGGTGTCAGTGTCAGTACTATCTGTGTCAGTATCGTTACTATCAGTGTCAGTATCGTTACTATCGGTGTCAGTATCGTTACTATCAGTGTCAGTATCGTTACTATCGGTGTCAGTATCGTTACTAACAGTGTCAGTGTCGTTACTATCAGTGTCAGTATCGTTAATATCGGTGTCAGTGTCAGTACTATCTGTGTCAGTATCGTTACTATCAGTGTCAGTATCGTTACTATCGGTGTCAGTATCGTTACTATCGGTGTCAGTGTCGTTACTATCAGTGTCAGTGTCAGTACTATCTGTGTCAGTAGCGTTACTATCAGTGTCAGTATCTGTATCGGTGTCAAATCGGTATTATTAGTGTCAGTATCGTTACTATCGGAGTCAGTATCGTTACTATCGGTGTCAGTATCGTTACTATCGGTGTCAGTATCGTTACTATCGGTGTCAGTATCGGTGTCAGTATCGTTACTATCGGTGTCAGTGTCGTTACTATCAGTGTCAGTATCGTTTCTATCTGTGTCAGGACCGTTACTATCGGTGTCAGTCTCGTTACTATAGGTGTCAGTGTCGTTACTATCAGTGTCAGTATCGTTTCTATCTGTGTCAGTACCGTTACTATCGGTGTCAGTATTGGTGTCAGTATCGGGATTATCAGTGTCAGTATCGGTACTATCGGTGTCAGGCTCGTTACTATCGGTGTCAGTGTCAGTACTATCTGTGTCAGTAGCGTTACTATCAGTGTCAGTATCGTTACTATCGGTGTCAGTATCGTTACTAACAGTGTCAGTGTCGTTACTATCAGTGTCAGTATCGTTAATATCGGTGTCAGTGTCAGTACTATCTGTGTCAGTATCGTTACTATCAGTGTCAGTATCGTTACTGTAGAGGTTGGTGCTTCAGGTTGAGGTGGAACGGCGAAAATAATAGTAGGTAATTGGGCACAACTTACTTTTAATATATAGGCAAAAATTACAAAAGTGACCGTGCGTAACGGCTCACGTATGGTGGCAGACTGCCGGGCCAATAGTGTGACAGGCACGTCACAGGGCCCGCTACAATACAATATTTACTATATGTAGGTAACATTAAACACACACACTAATTAGTTTTAAGACTAATGAGCGCGTCGCTAACACTCCCCACCCTAGTGCTGGTGCAGCACTCATCACTCAAAGAGATAGGAGCGACGCGTGCCGCCGATCGGCGCCACGTACCTGAGCCCACCCTTACCTCTACCAGCCTAATGCGACCATCCTTACCTGGAAAAACCTCAGTGATAAGTCCCTTGGGCCACGAGTTGCGGGGAGAGTTAGGGTCTATAACCAGGACAAGGTCGCCAACTTGCAGCGGCTTTTGCTCCCCTTGCCACTTTCGCCTAGGTAAAAGGTCAGGTAAAATTTCCCTTACCCATCTCTGCCAAAACATGTCGGCTAGTCGTTGACTCGTACGCCAATGTCTGTGAAGATACAAGTCGGAGCTATTGAACTCGCCTATTACGGGTAAATTCGATGAAGTACCTAGAAGAAAATGGTTTGGTGTAAGCGATTCGACGCCGTCAGGCTCGACCGATACGTGCATCAAGGGACGACTATTGATTATATTTTCAACCTCAGCTAGTAGTGTATTCAACACTTCATCCCTCGGTGCACGCTCGGTTAAGACGACTTTCAGTGACGTCTTGACACTTCGAATCAACCGCTCCCATGCCCCACCCCAATGGGGACTGGCGGGAGGGATGAAAGTCCAGTCCATACCATTATTGAGACCTACGCTTTTCAGAGCTTCAATATCAAGGTCCTGCATGGACCTTTGTAGCTCCTTCTCAGCGCCTCGCAGGTTGGTTCCATTATCCGAATATAGGCAACGTGGCCAGCCACGTCTAGCTGCCATCCGACGAAGAGCCATGATCAGCGAGTCCGACGTGAGGGAGTGAACAGTCTCAACGTGGATTGCACGAACCGTTAAACAGGTAAACAGAACGCCATACCTTTTCTCCCTGCGCCTGCCCACTGTCACCTCCATTGGACCAAACAAATCTAACCCACAATAAGAAAAGGGTCGCTGATGATGTGCCATGCGCGCTCGAGGTAAGTCACCCATGCGAGGTACTTGCGGCTTACACTTTCTGATTCGGCATGTCATACATTGCGAAACAACAGTCTTCACGGTAGGTCTAAGTCTCACTAACCAGTACTTTTCTCTCAGCTGATTAACTACCGTTTCCTGGTTACCGTGAGCCGCTTTCGTGTGGTAGTGTCGGACGATGAACTTTGCTACATGGTGTCTTCCATCCAATATTACAGGTCTTTTCACCTCTATGGCGACATCTGCAGCAGCGTCGATGCGGCCACCAACACGAAGCAAGCCATGCTCGTCCAGAAACGGTTAGAGTGTGAGTATGCGACTATTTTTTACTAAGGCCTTACCTTGTTTTATCGCAGCTATATCCTCAGCAAATGATTCCATTTGTGCGTGTTTTAAGAGCAGCAGCTCTGCACGCTCCATCATCTGCACGCTAATATTGCTGTCAAGAAAACCTATTAACCTATTAACAAATTTTAGAACAGTGGCCGTCGCTCTTAAGAGACGCAGCCAAGATGAAAATCGCTGCGGAATCGGCACCGGTAAACTAGGACACGTGACAACGGCTATGACCTCTGCGGTTACCTCATCCGCTTCTGGTTGGATAACATCTCTTGGCCAAGATTCGCCGTCAAGATGCAAGAACGTTGGACCTGCGAGCCACTCAGAATACGAAGCAGGGTCAAAGGTTTCTCTCGTGGCTAAGTCAGCTACGTTGAGTTTTGTAGGAACATATCTCCATTCGTTTATTTGCGTTAATTCGTCTATCTCCCCAAGACGGTTCGCTTCGTACGCTTTGTAGGTACGAGTATTATTACGAATCCAGTGCAGAACCGTAGTCGAGTCGCACCAAAAGTATCGACGCACTGGAGATAATGTGTGTTCCTTCCCAATAGTGTTAGCTAACCTCGCAGCTAACAACGCTGCTTGCAGTTCGGATCTTGGTACTGTCATGGGCTTGACAGGTACCACCCTGCATTTACTCGCTATAAAAGAAACATGAACGTTACCTTTTATTTCCCAGCGCCAATATGCAACTGAACATAATGCTTTAGTAGATGCATCGCTAAAAATATGTAATTGCAGGTTATTATAAATAGGCTCGCTTGTAGCCGCTCTCGTAGCACTGCTATTGTCCGCTACGGCTTCGTAGCTGGGTGTAGCAAGTCCAGACAACGTCATCATCGTCGGGACGCGGTTAGAGGCGAGTGGCGGGGATGCGCTCTCACCTGTGCTCGTAGCACTCGTAGTTACCGCTACGATTTCGTAGCCCGCAATAGAACGCTGCGTAGCATTGTAAGATGAGAGCGGCGCAGGAGGCGGAGGCGCGAGGGAGGGGTAAGAGTGGGGCGCAGGCGCACCTGATATAACCGGTTGTTCTTCCATCTCGCTCGCGCAACCGACCTTAACTTCAGCGCACGCCGTCATCGCGTGACATCTAGGAATGCGAATATTATTAATTACCTTAAGTAGGTCAATCCATTTCACCCACTTTTCATAAATATCGTCTGGAATGTAATCGTCCCATCCAATATTTAAGCGCCAGGTGTCTTGCAGCATGATCTTACCCTGAATAGTGAAAGGAGCGAGAAATCCCAAAACATCAAATATCGACATTATTACCCTTAGCATAAGCCGTTTCGTTGGTCTTTCCTTGCCCTGAATAATATTGTCAGGGATACGCTTCAGTGACACGTCGAAACCAAGCTTATCATCGGCGGGAAACCAAATAAGTCCAAGTGTTCGCTCACCTTCGTACTGCTGACCAACTTTAAACCTTACTGCAGCGGGTCCCAATGACTCCTTTGGTATGCTGCTCAAAACAGCGACGCTGTTGCTCGTCCAGTTTCGCATTTCGAATCCGCCGGCCCTGTGAATGGTATTAATATTTTTTACCATCTCGATAGTAGCGTCTTCGTCAGGCAAACTATCAATGTAGTCGTCCATGTAATGCGAGTTATATATAGCATTGACAGCGGACGGTAATGATGACTCATATCGCTGTGCATTCTTGTTCTTAATGAACTGAGCAACAAAGGGTGAGCAGTTAGCTCCAAAAATTAAAGATGTCATGACGTACGTTTTTATGCTTTCCGCGGAGTCCCGTCTCCACAGAAACCTTAAAGCGTGCTGATCTTCGGCGTGAACTTTAACCCTCAGGAACATGTCTTTTATGTCACCGGTTACTGCAACCTTATGTTCTCTAAAGCGCAGCATAATGCCAAGCAGTGATGACAGTAAATCGGGTCCTGTGAGCAAATAGTCATTAAGGCACGAACCATTTACCTTACCTGCAGCGTCGAAGACCAAACGAAGCTTACTTTTATTGGGATTGTCAACACCAAAGTGTGGTAAGTACCACGTCTTCGATGTCATGGCAGTTTCCGTCAGTTCCCGGGCATAATCATTTTCTAACAGATGATTAACACGTTCCTCATACCTCGCAGCAAAACCTGTATCCTTTACCATTTTCTTTTCAATACCTTTCATCCTTTTCAGGGCATAAGGGTAGGAGTCCGGCATCTGAAAATCCAACTTCCTCCAAGGTAAGCCAATATACCAACGTCCGCCAACAAGCACCGCAGATCCTTCGAGCTGGGCTATAGCACGCACGTCGTCAGCATTCTGACGAGGCTTACCCGATACACCCATGGCATCCAAGGCAAACGAGCGTCGGACCTCTTCATGGATTTCTTTCAGCAAGCTGTCATCCTGTGAGGGGGCACTTACCTCCTCGCTCTCGAAGATGTTTAAGGTGACCTCTGCACCGCTGGAGGTTGGGCCAGGGGCGGCGGTAGAAGCAGCGGCAGAGGCAGCGGCAGAGGCACGGACGAGGCGCCGCGGCAAACTTACTTTCCCATGTACGCACCAACCCAGAGGAGTAAGTGTAGCGGACGGCTCATTTAATTTACCTAACTTAATTTTTAAAGGTATTAATAATTCGTAATTATCTTGCCCAATTAATAATTCAGGCTTTGAATTTGAGGTACACAATTTATCTTTAATATCTATCAAGTGTGAATAACTATTACAATTTACAACAGACAAATTTTGAGTAGGCAAACTTAATTCTTTGACACAACGCATTTTTATGTTATGTATCCTGTCATTATTCTTACCAGCTATGTTTACATTCATAACTATAGACTCACAAACCAGTTTGTTATCACTCCATGCTCCGCGCACTGACAAAGTCTCGCGGCGGCCGCGCAGACCGGCGCGTTCAGCGAGGCCGGCACTTATTAGCGACACACTCGATCCGTCATCAAGAAGCGCAGTAGCATTCAGAATACCGTTAGGTCCGTGCACGCGAATAGGCAACACTTTCAATAACACCTTACGATCACTGGCGTTAATGTGCGTTATCGTTTCTGATGCAACCGTTCCAGACTCGAGTCGTACTTGTACGTCCGTAGTTGTAGCCGATGAATTATTATTATCACCGCTGTTATGCTCGCGTTGATTACTCGGAGAATAGTGAAGGAGACGATGATGATTGAGATTGCAGCCGTCTTTATCGCAGACAGGGGCTGTGCACGTGTCTCGGTCGTGTTTTGCAATTAAACACTTATAACATAGACCATGTTTTTTCACATATTGCCATCGTACTTTACGTAGTGCTTTCTTAAATTGTTTGCAATTTGTGAGATTATGTACCGCTGTGCGACAAAACAAACAATTCGCGTTACGTTCTTCCGTTTGAACAGCTAGTACTGACTGTGTTCGCGTGGGCATACTATTAGCCTTGTTTTTTACATGTTCGCTTTGCCTGGTGGTAAATATGCTTGCAGTAGTGGAGATTTTAACGGCCTCCTCATTTAAAAAATCAGATAAAATCACCAACCTGGGTTTATTGCCTTCGGTTATCAATTTGAAGCTGTAGTCCGACCACTTAGAAATAAGCACTGTAGGGAGTTTGGACAGGACTATCGAGACAATATTTACGCCTTGCAGGTACTCCTCGCGACCAACTGCTCGCACTGCTTCCACTACATTTTGCACTTTCACAGAAAACGAAACAATATCTTTATGATATTCTTGGTGCAGAGGCTGAAGTTTTTTGATCTCTTGGAATATTCTAGCGATAATGCAGTCAGGGTTACCAAACCGTAGCTCCAATGTCTTCATCACTTTGTCGGGCGACGTGGCGCTTATAAACAATGCGGCGACTGCGTCTTTCGCTGGCCCTCGTAAACACTTTCTGAGCCTCCATAGGTTTTCTTTAGGTGTGAATTTACACAATATTGTTGATTCATCATATGCCTGCTTAAATTGTAACCAATCCAATAAGTCACCTGAGAATTCAGGTAGGTCTTTCGACGTGCTCATGCGACTGAGCAAGCTGGCATGAGGTACGTTATTTGCACTGGTGGAAGAAATATCTTTCAGAGCACTGGCTAACATGTGAACCGCGTTATTCAGCACAGTCACCGTGTCCTCGTGCGGCGGCGGCGGCGGCGCCGGACTGGGCAGCGGGCCGCGCACGGGCGTTGCGACGCGCTGGTGAGATCCTGGCGCAAGCGGCAACTGCACAGGCGTTGACGGTACTTGCTGATTCAGCTCGCCCGTTTGGATTCCATTTTCGGGGGCTTGCTGCTCCATTGGGGGTTCCTTGTGGTTGCTCTGATGGTCCACCCAATCCTCTAACTCGCTTCGAGGAAGCTCGTCTCCATCGATTTGTGAACTGTATCCTTGTTGTTCCTCCTCGTCGCTGAGTGCTGCCAATTGAGCGTCTAGGTTCCGGTCGATTAACTCAAGTTGAATTTTTGCCTTTTGTTGAGCAGCTTCTAGTAGCAACTGTTTTTTCTTAGCCTCTTTTGAAGACGTAGATTTTCGAGAATACTTACTGATGCAAGATGCAACTGATTTTACGGACTTCGTTTTTGCAATGTGAGGTAGCGGTTCCGATTTTATGCTACTACCCGGAACTTCAAAAAATAAATGTTCAGGCACACCTTTTTCCACATTTTTCGTAGTTTTTTCGTTGGAAACAGTTGCAGTTTCTTGTGATCGAGAACCTTCTACGATTTTCTTTTGTTCCAGCAATTCCTTTTGATCCTGAAGCATTTTTGCTTTTCGGGTACGTATTCCAGGAGGAGTGTGAAACATCAGATCTGGCTCGAAGACCACTTTGTAGAGGTTGGTGCTTCAGGTTGAGGTGGAACGGCGAAAATAATAGTAGGTAATTGGGCACAACTTACTTTTAATATATAGGCAAAAATTACAAAAGTGACCGTGCGTAACGGCTCACGTATGGTGGCAGACTGCCGGGCCAATAGTGTGACAGGCACGTCACAGGGCCCGCTACAATACAATATTTACTATATGTAGGTAACATTAAACACACACACTAATTAGTTTTAAGACTAATGAGCGCGTCGCTAACAGTTACTATCGGTGTCAGTATCGTTACTATCGGTGTCAGTGTCGTTACTATCAGTGTCAGTATCGTTACTATCGGTGTCAGTGTCAGTACTATCGGTGTCAGTGTCGTTACTTTCAGTGTCAGTATCGTTACTATCGGTGTCAGTATCGTTACTATCGGTTACGGTATCGTTACTATCAGTGTCAGTATCGTTACTATCGGTGTCAGTATCGTTACTATCGGTGTCAGTATCGTTACTATCGGTGTCAGTGTCGTTACTATCAGTGTCAGTATCGTTACTATCGGTGTCAGTATTGGTGTCAGTATCGGGATTATCGGTGTCAGTATCGGTACTATCAGTGTCAGTATCGTTACTATCGGTGTCAGTATCGTTACTATCGGTGTCAGTATCGTTACTATCGGTGTCAGTATTGGTGTCAGTATCGGGTTTATCGGTGTCAGTATTGGTACTATCGGTGTCAGTATCGTTACTATCGGTGTCAGTGTCGTTACTATCAGTGTCAGTATCGTTACTATCGGTGTCAGTATTGGTGTCAGTATCGGGATTATCGGTGTCAGTATCGGTACTATCAGTGTCAGTATCGTTACTATCGGTGTCAGTATCAGTACTATCGGTGTCAGTATCGTTACTATCGGTGTCAGTATTGGTGTCAGTATCGGGATTATCGGTGTCAGTATTGGTACTATCGGTGTCAGTGTCGTTACTATCAGTGTCAGTATCGTTACTATCGGTGTCAGTATCGTTGCTATCGGTGTCAGTATCGGTACTATCGGTGTCAGGCTCGTTACTATCGGTGTCAGTGTCGTTACTATCAGTGTCAGTATCGTTACTATCGGTGTCAGTGTCGTTTCTTTCAGTGTCAGTATCGTTACTATCGGTGTCAGTATCGTTACTATCGGTTACGGTATCGTTACTATCGGTGTCAGTATCGTTACTATCGGTGTCAGTGTCGTTACTATCAGTGTCAGTATCGTTACTATCGGTGTCAGTATCGTTACTATCGGTGTCAGTGTCGTTACTATCAGTATCAGTATCGTTGCTATCGGTGTCAGTGTCAGTACTATCTGTGTCAGTAGCGTTACTATCAGTGTCAGTATCGTTACTATCGGTGTCAGTATCGTTACTAACAGTGTCAGTGTCGTTACTATCAGTGTCAGTATCGTTAATATCGGTGTCAGTGTCAGTACTATCTGTGTCAGTATCGTTACTATCAGTGTCAGTATCGTTACTATCGGTGTCAGTATCGTTACTATCGGTGTCAGTGTCGTTACTATCAGTGTCAGTATCGTTACTATCGGTGTCAGTGTCAGTACTATTGTGTCAGTAGCGTTACTATCAGTGTCAGTATCGTTACTATCGGTGTCAGTATCGTTACTATCGGTTACGGTATCGTTACTATCGGTTACGGTATCGTTACTATCAGTGTCAGTGTCAGTACTATCTGTGTCAGTAGCGTTACTATCAGTGTCAGTATCTGTATCGGTGTCAAATCGGTATTATTAGTGTCAGTATCGTTACTATCGGAGTCAGTATCGTTACTATCGGTGTCAGTATCGTTACTATCGGTGTCAGTATCGTTACTATCGGTGTCAGTATCGGTGTCAGTATCGTTACTATCGGTGTCAGTGTCGTTACTATCAGTGTCAGTATCGTTTCTATCTGTGTCAGTACCGTTACTATCGGTGTCAGTATTGGTGTCAGTATCGGGATTATCAGTGTCAGTATCGGTACTATCGGTGTCAGGCTCGTTACTATCGGTGTCAGTGTCGTTACTATCAGTGTCAGTATCGTTACTATCGGTGTCAGTGTCGTTACTTTCAGTGTCAGTATCGTTACTATCGGTGTCAGTATCGTTAGTATCGGTTACGGTATCGTTACTATCAGTGTCAGTATCGTTACTATCGGTGTCAGTATCGTTACTATCGGTGTCAGTATCGTTACTATCGGTGTCAGTGTCGTTACTATCAGCGTCAGTATTGGTGTCAGTATCGGGATTATCGGTGTCAGTCTCGTTACTATCGGTGTCAGTATTGGTGTCAGTATCGGGATTATCGGTGTCAGTGTCGGTACTATCGGTGTCAGTCTCGTTACTATCGGTGTCAGTGTCGTTACTATCAGTGTCAGTATCGTTTCTATCTGTGTCAGTACCGTTACTATCGGTGTCAGTATTGGTGTCAGTATCGGGATTATCGGTGTCAGTCTCGTTACTATCGGTGTCAGTATCGTTACTATCGGTGCCAGTATCGGTACTATCGGTGTCAGTATTAGTACTATCGGTGTCTGCATCGGCACCATTAGTGTCAGTGTCTGTATCGGTGTCAAATCGGTATTATTGGTATCAGTATCGTTACTATCGGTGTCAGTATCGTTACTGTCGGTGTCAGTATCGGTACTATCGGTGTCAGTCTCATTACTATCGGTGTCAGTGTCGTTACTATCAGTTTCAGGATCGTTACTATCGGTGTCAGTATCGTTACTATCGGTGTCAGTATCGGTGTCAGTATCGGGATTATCGGTGTCAGTATCGGTACTATCGGTGTCAGTCTCGTTACTATCGGTGTCAGTGTCGTTACTATCAGTGTCAGTATCGTTTCTATCGGTGTCAGTACCGTTACTATCGGTGTCAGTATTGGTGTCAGTATCGGGAATATCGGTGTCAGGCTCGTTACTATCGGTGTCAGTGTCGTTACTATCAGTGTCAGCATCGTTTCTATCGGTGTCAGTATCGGTACTATCGGTGTCAGTCTCGTTACTATCGGTGTCAGTGTCGTTACTATCAGTGTCAGTATCGTTACTATCGGTGTCAGTATCGTTACTATCGGTGTCAGTATTGGTGTCAGTATCGGGATTATCGGTGTCAGTATTGGTACTATCGGTGTCAGTCTCGTTACTATCGGTGTCAGTGTCGTTACTATCAGTGTCAGTATCGTTACTATCGGTGTCAGTATCGTTACTATCGGTGTCAGTATTGGTGTCAGTATTGGTGTCAGTATCGGGATTATCGGTGTCAGTCTCGTTACTATCGGTGTCAGTATCGTTACTATCGGTGCCAGTATCGGTACTATCGGTGTCAGTATTAGTACTATCGGTGCCAGTATCGGTACTATCGGTGTCAGTATTAGTACTATCGGTGCCAGTATCGGTACTATCGGTGTCAGTATTAGTACTATCGGTGTCTGCATCGGCACCATTAGTGTCAGTGTCTGTATCGGTGTCAAATCGGTATTATTGGTATCAGTATCGGTACTATCGGTGTCAGTCTCGTTACTATCGGTGTCAGTGTCGTTACTATCAGTGTCAGTATCGTTTCTATCGGTGTCAGTACCGTTACTATCGGTGTCAGTATTGGTGTCAGTATCGGGTTTATCGGTGTCAGTATTGGTACTATCGGTGTCAGTCTCGTTACTATCGGTGTCAGTGTCGTTACTATCAGTGTCAGTATCGTTACTATCGGTGTCAGTATCGTTACTATCGGTGTCAGTATCGTTACTGTCGGTGTCAGTATCGTTACTATCGGTGTCAGTATCGGGATTATCGGTGTCAGTATCAGTACTATCGGTGTCAGTATCGTTACTATCGGTGTCAGTATTGGTGTCAGTATCGGGATTATCGGTGTCAGTATCGGTACTATCGGTGTCAGTCTCGTTACTATCGGTGTCAGTGTCGTTACTATCAGTGTCAGTATCGTTACTATCGGTGTCAGTATCGATACTATCGGTGTCAGTATCGTTACTTTCGGTGTCAGTATCGATACTATCGGTGTCAGTATCGTTACTATCAGTTACGGTATCGTTACTATCAGTGTCAGTGTCAGTACTATCTGTGTCAGTAGCGTTACTATCAGTGTCAGTATCTGTATCGGTGTCAAATCGGTATTATTAGTGTCAGTATCGTTACTATCGGAGTCAGTATCGTTACTATCGGTGTCAGTATCGTTACTATCGGTGTCAGTATCGGTGTCAGTATCGTTACTATCGGTGTCAGTGTCGTTACTATCAGTGTCAGTATCGTTTCTATCTGTGTCAGTACCGTTACTATCGGTGTCAGTCTCGTTACTATCGGTGTCAGTGTCGTTACTATCAGTGTCAGTATCGTTTCTATCTGTGTCAGTACCGTTACTATCGGTGTCAGTATTGGTGTCAGTATCGGGATTATCAGTGTCAGTATCGGTACTATCGGTGTCAGGCTCGTTACTATCGGTGTCAGTGTCGTTACTATCAGTGTCAATATCGTTACTATCGGTCTCAGTGTCGTTACTATCAGTGTCAGTATCGTTACTATCGGTGTCAGGCTCGTTACTATCGGTGTCAGTGTCGTTACTATCAGTGTCAGTATCGGGATTATCGGTGTCAGGCTCGTTACTATCGGTGTCAGTGTCGTTACTTTCGGTGTCAGTCTCGTTACTATCGGTGTCAGTGTCGTTACTATCAGTGTCAGTATTGGTGTCAGTATCGGGATTATCGGTGTCAGTCTCGTTACTATCGGTGTCAGTATCGTTACTATCGGTGCCAGTATCGATACTATCGGTGTCAGTATCGTTACTTTCGGTGTCAGTATCGGTACTATTGGTGTCAGTATCGTTACTATCGGTTACGGTATCGTTACTATCAGTGTCAGTGTCAGTACTATCTTTGTCAGTAGCGTTACTATCAGTGTCAGTATCTGTATCGGTGTCAAATCGGTATTATTAGTGTCAGTATCGTTACTATCGGAGTCAGTATCGTTACTATCGGTGTCAGTATCGTTACTATCGGTGTCAGTATCGTTACTATCGGTGTCAGTATCGGTGTCAGTATCGTTACTATCGGTGTCAGTGTCGTTACTATCAGTGTCAGTATCGTTTCTATCTGTGTCAGTACCGTTACTATCGGTGTCAGTCTCGTTACTATCGGTGTCAGTGTCGTTACTATCAGTGTCAGTATCGTTTCTATCGGTGTCAGTACCGTTACTATCGGTGTCAGTATTGGTGTCAGTATCGGGATTATCAGTGTCAGTATCGGTACTATCGGTGTCAGGCTCGTTACTATCGGTGTCAGTGTCGTTACTATCAGTGTCAGTATCGTTACTATCGGTGTCAGTGTCGTTACTTTCAGTGTCAGTATCGTTACTATCGGTGTCAGTATCGTTACTATCGTTTACGGTATCGTTACTATCAGTGTCAGTATCGTTACTATCGGTGTCAGTATCGTTACTATCGGTGTCAGTATCGTTACTATCGGTGTCAGTGTCGTTACTATCAGTGTCAGTATCGTTACTATCGGTGTCAGTGTCGTTACTTTCAGTGTCAGTATCGTTACTATCGGTTACGGTATCGTTACTATCAGTGTCAGTATCGTTACTATCGGTGTCAGTATCGTTACTATCGGTGTCAGTATCGTTACTATCGGTGTCAGTGTCGTTACTATCAGTGTCAGTATCGTTACTATCGGTGTCAGTATTGGTGTCAGTATCGGGATTATCGGTGTCAGTATCGGTACTATCGGTGTCAGTCTCGTTACTATCGGTGTCAGTGTCGTTACTATCGGTGTCAGTATCGGTACTATCGGTGTCAGTATCGTTACTATCGGTGTCAGTATCGTTACTATCGGTTACGGTATCGTTACTATCAGTGTCAGTATCGGTACTATCGGTGTCAGTATCGTTACTATCGGTGTCAGTATCGTTACTATCGGTGTCAGTATTGGTGTCAGTATCGGGTTTATCGGTGTCAGTATTGGTACTATCGGTGTCAGTCTCGTTACTATCGGTGTCAGTGTCGTTACTATCGGTGTCAGTATCGGTACTATCGGTGTCAGTCTCGTTACTATCGGTGTCAGTATCGTTACTATCGGTGTCAGTATCGTTACTATCGGTGTCAGTATTGGTGTCAGTATCGGGATTATCGATGTCAGTATCGGTACTATCGGTGTCAGTTTCGTTACTATCGGTGTCAGTATCGTTACTATCGGTTACGGTATCGTTACTATCAGTGTCAGTATCTTTACTATCGGTGTCAGTATCGTTACTATCGGTGTCAGTATCGTTACTATCGGTGTCAGTATCGTTACTATCGGTTACGGTATCGTTACTATCAGTGTCAGTATCGGTACTATCGGTGTCAGTATCGTTACTATCGGTGTCAGTATCGTTACTATCGGTGTCAGTATCGTTACTATCGGTGTCAGTATTGGTGTCAGTATCGGGATTATCGGTGTCAGTATCGTTACTATCGGTGTCAGTATCGTTACTATCGGTGTCAGTATCGTTACTATCGGTGTCAGTATCGTTACTATCGGTGCCAGTATCGGTACTATCGGTGTCAGTCTCGTTACTATCGGTGTCAGTGTCGTTACTATCAGTGTCAGTATCGTTTCTATCGGTGTCAGTGTCGTTACTATCAGTGTCAGTATCGTTACTATCGGTGTCAGTATCGTTACTATCGGTGTCAGTATCGTTACTATCGGTGTCAGTATCGTTACTATCGGTGTCAGTATCGTTACTATCGGTGTCAGTATCGGGATTATCGGTGTCAGTATCAGTACTATCGGTGTCAGTATCGTTACTATCGGTGTCAGTATTGGTGTCAGTATTGGGATTATCGGTGTCAGTATCGGTACTATCGGTGTCAGTCTCGTTACTATCGGTGTCAGTGTCGTTACTATCAGTGTCAGTATCGTTACTATCGGTGTCAGTATCGATACTATCAGTGTCAGTATCGTTACTTTCGGTGTCAGTATCGTTTCTATCGGTGTCAGTACCGTTACTATCGGTGTCAGTATTGGGGTCAGTATCGGGTTTATCGGTGTCAGTATTGGTACTATCGGTGTCTGTCTCGTTACTGTCGGTGTCAGTGTCGTTACTATCAGTGTCAGTATCGTTACTATCGGTGTCAGTATCGTTACTATCGGTGTCAGTATCGTTACTATCGGTGTCAGTATCGTTACTATCGGTGTCAGTATCGTTACTATCGGTGTCAGTATCGGGATTATCGGTGTCAGTATCAGTACTATCGGTGTCAGTATCGTTACTATCGGTGTCAGTATTGGTGTCAGTATTGGGATTATCGGTGTCAGTATCGGTACTATCGGTGTCAGTCTCGTTACTATCGGTGTCAGTGTCGTTACTATCAGTGTCAGTATCGTTACTATCGGTGTCAGTATCGATACTATCAGTGTCAGTATCGTTACTTTCGGTGTCAGTATCGGTACTATCGGTGTCAGTATCGTTACTATCGGTTACGGTATCGTTACTATCAGTGTCAGTGTCAGTACTATCTGTGTCAGTAGCGTTACTATCAGTGTCAGTATCTGTATCGGTGTCAAATCGGTATTATTAGTGTCAGTATCGTTACTATCGGAGTCAGTATCGTTACTATCGGTGTCAGTATCGTTACTATCGGTGTCAGTGTCGTTACTATCAGTGTCAGTATCGTTACTATCGGTGTCAGTGTCGTTACTATCAGTGTCAGTATCGTTTCTATCTGTGTCAGTACCGTTACTATCGGTGTCAGTCTCGTTACTATCGGTGTCAGTGTCGTTACTATCACTGTCAGTATCGTTTCTATATGTGTCAGTACCGTTACTATCGGTGTCAGTATCGTTACTTTCGGTGTCAGTATCGGTGTCAGTATCGTTACTATCGGTGTCAGTGTCGTTACTATCAGTGTCAGTATCGTTTCTATCTGTGTCAGTACCGTTACTATCGGTGTCAGTATTGGTGTCAGTATCGGGATTATCAGTGTCAGTATCGGTACTATCGGTGTCAGGCTCGTTACTATCGGTGTCAGTGTCGTTACTATCAGTGTCAATATAGTTACTATCGGTGTCAGTGTCGTTACTATCAGTGTCAGTATCGTTACTATCGGTGTCAGGCTCGTTACTATCGGTGTCAGTGTCGTTACTATCAGTGTCAGTATCGGGATTATCGGTGTCAGGCTCGTTACTATCGGTGTCAGTGTCGTTACTATCGGTGTCAGTCTCGTTACTATCAGTGTCAGTGTCGTTACTATCAGTGTCAGTATTGGTGTCAGTATCGGGATTATTGGTGTCAGTCTCGTTACTATCGGTGTCAGTATCGTTACTATCGGTGCCAGTATCGATACTTTCGGTGTCAGTATCGGTACTATCGGTGTCAGTATCGTTACTATCGGTTACGGTATCGTTACTATCAGTGTCGGTGTCAGTACTATCTGTGTCAGTAGCGTTACTATCAGTGTCAGTATCTGTATCGGTGTCAAATCGGTATTATTAGTGTCAGTATCGTTACTATCGGAGTCAGTATCGTTACTATCGGTGTCAGTATCGTTACTATCGGTGTCAGTATCGTTACTATCGGTGTCAGTATCGGTGTCAGTATCGTTACTATCGGTGTCAGTGTCGTTACTATCAGTGTCAGTATCGTTTCTATCTGTGTCAGTACCGTTACTATCGGTGTCAGTCTCGTTACTATCGGTGTCAGTGTCGTTACTATCAGTGTCAGTATCGTTTCTATCTGTGTCAGTACCGTTACTATCGGTGTCAGTATTGGTGTCAGTATCGGGATTATCAGTGTCAGTATCGGGCTCGTTACTATCGGTGTCAGTGTCGTTACTATCAGTGTCAGTATCGTTACTATCGGTGTCAGTATCGTTACTATCGCTGTCAGTATTGGTGTCAGTATCGGGATTATCGGTGTCAGTATCGGTACTATCGGTGTCAATATCGTTACTATCGGTGTCAGTATCGTTACTATCGGTGTCAGTATCGTTACTATCGGTGTCAGTTTCGTTACTATCGGTGTCAGTATCGGGATTATCGGTGTCAGTATCAGTACTATCGGTGTCAGTATCGTTACTATCGGTGTCAGTATCGTTACTATCGGTTACGGTATCGTTACTATCAGTGTCAGTATCGGTACTATCGGTGTCAGTTTCGTTACTATCGGTGTCAGTATCGTTACTATCGGTGTCAGTATTGGTGTCAGTATCGGGTTTATCGGTGTCAGTATTGGTACTATCGGTGTCAGTCTCGTTACTATCGGTGTCAGTCTCGTTACTATCGGTGTCAGTATCGTTACTATCGGTGTCAGTATCGTTACTATCGGTGTCAGTATTGGTCTCAGTATCGGGATTATCGGTGTCAGTATCGGTACTATCGGTGTCTGTCTCGTTACTATCAGTGTCAGTATCGTTACTATCGGTGTCAGTATCGTTACTATCGGTGTCAGTATTGGTGTCAGTATCGGGATTATCGGTGTCAGTATCGGTACTATCGGTGTCAATATCTTTACTATCGGTTACGGTATCGTTACTATCGGTGTCAGTATTGTTACTATCGATGTCAGTACCGTTACTATCCGTGTCTGCATCGGTACCTTTAGTGTCAGTGTCGAACTATCAGTGTCTGTATCGGTGTCGTTTCGGGATTATCGGTGTCAGTATCAGTATTACCGGTGTCAGTATCGGTATTATCGGTGTCAGTATTTGTGCTATCGGTGTCAATATCAGTACTACAGGTGTCAGTATCAGTACTATTAGTGTCAGTAATGGTCCTATTAGTGCCAATATCGGTACTCTCGGTTCGAGTTCAAGTTCAAATATTTTCTTTCAAATAAGCTTTTACAAGCGTTTATGAAACGTTAATTCTAGTTGCACGGTTCCAAATGGTCGATCCTAGGGAGACGAATCCGGCAAGAAACTCCATGAACACTCTTTTAAAATAAATTATGTTACAATGTTCACAGTTACAATATTGCGATAACAAGATGTGTGGACGTTGAAGAATGTTCAAGTTTGACCGAGGTCGAATATACGAGGATTCACATTATTTGAGAACCGATGTCATTTGTAGCTAATAAATAAACGTATGTGGTAAAAACGCATACCATCACAGCGACAAATGAAACTAGGTGAACTAAGACAAGCTACAACGTACACACATTACAGTTTCTGTTGTGGTAAACAATACTAACCATATGAAGACATCTCGATATGTAAATAATATGGAATCTGTCTTGGGAGTCAATTATAGTTCTTTATATTAAAATACGCATTGTTATTTTAAGAGCATAATATTGTTTAGAAAAAAATTGAGAAAAATACATTTTTTTTATTTTCATCTTTTCTATATTTCTACCATGCTCTGTTGGCATTCCCAAGACAGTTCTGGAGTTCTCAAATCGCATTCTAAAAACTTCTATAGGGTAGAAACAGTGCGCACAGTTTACTTTAGAAACTAAAGAGTTTTCAAAACATCATAATTATAATAATATACTACGTTACTGATTTCTGACACACGCAAATATTAGACATTGAAATGAAACTACTTTTTACGGATTTTAACGCGGTATATTGATATTATTTAATTCCCGACGTTTCGGATCCTTTACAACATCCATGGTAACGGGCAGACTGGGGTGTTGGACGTCTTGATGTTAAAATTACTAACAGCTACCTTACATTTTTGTTAATTATTAGCGATCCGATTCACGCAGAACGAGCTCACCGTATCCTTTGGTCTTGCAGTTTTGGGCTTGGATTACTATGGCCCACAGATCCATCAGTGTCTCGAGATATGGAAATCTGACACTTAATTGCACAAATTGTGATTGTGTGCATGTGCGCGCCGCCGTCGTATAGTTAAATTTTTCAAAGCCTACTAGCATTTTACTAGTACGCACATTAATAGTACTCTTGTTAACCCCTCGTGCTAAGCTAAATGCTTGTGTTACGACTTACGAGTGGGTTCACGTCGGTATTGCAATGGGTGAGTTTCGAACCGGCAACCAAATGATTGCAAATCCGACGCCCTAGCCATTAGGCTACCGCAGCTTTATCTGCCCCCCCAAGACGAGCAAAAACAAGGGGCACGGCCGTACCATCCTTTTTCTCGAAGCAGTTCAGCCCATATTCGAGCCCCCATAACTTCATTGTGGATTACATTAGAACCTCATTCACTCGGCGAAACACAACGCAAGCGTTGTTTCACGCCGGTTTTCTGTGAGGCCGTGGTATCACTCCGGTCGAGCCGGCCCATTCGTGCCGAAGCATGGCTCTCCCACGTCAAAATCTGTTTCAGTCTTCCGCTTATTCTGTAGGCTGTATAAGTAGCGGTTAAACATTAGTTTACGCTTACCTACTAATTCCGAGGCCTTTTTTTAAGGTCGGAATGAGATACATCATCATATAAGCAGGTCCAAATACCTACTGCTAGATCACTTGTCTGTTAATGTGGAAGGATTTAAACTAAGAATACAAAATAACTGTACTATCTCCAAGAAATGCGAGTTGTAGAGTCAACAAATACCAAGTATCCACTCTTGGAGGTAGGATTTCGTGTTCCACCTGGGTCCATCCTCATATATTTGAATAGCGTGCCCAGACAGCCCTGTTCGTCGTCGTGTTAGACTCTATTTAATTTTCACCAGGCATAAGTAGGGTAAGCATTCATGTCATCAAAAAAAATATAAATTCAGTGTGTATTGCACTAATGAGTGTACCGACGCGATAATATCGATGAGAACAATACCCGATGCGACAATGCCATCGAAGGGCATTGAAACAGGGCTGTCAATGGAACTGTGTTGCACAAATTTATACTCGAATGCAGGATTGAGAGGTTAGTTATTTAATTTTTTATAAGTTCTAAATTTTTAAGGAATATTTGAATAGACGATGTCGTTGTAGTCGTCTAACTTACCTATATGCGATATTTTTAAAAGTCAATGACAATTTGATTAAGCTTCAGTATTATTAGCTTTACCTTCCCATCAACATCTGAAGAATATAGAAAATAGTAGGACAATTCTTCGCCTTTAGCAATATATTCGATACCATCGCATTATCATCAAAATGACAATAATTGCATCCCGCACGAGATTGTTTCATAAACATTCCATACTAGCTTCTGCCCGCGGCTTCGCCCCCGTGGATTTCGGTCTGTCATCACATCCCACGGGTACGGGATAAAAAGTATCCTATGTCCGTCTCCTGGTTCTAAGCTGCCTCTCCACCAATTTTCAGCCAAATCGGTTCAGCCGTTCTTGAGTTATAAATGAAGTAACTAACACGACTTTCTTTTATATATATAGATTTGAACACAATCGTACGCGCACCTCTTATTCGGAAGAACGAAAGCGTCAGGTTACGATATTCGGAAAATAACACAGCCCTATTCTGTGCTGGTATAAGTGGTTTAAGGAAATAACGACGAGGCCGCGGGACCTTTTCGGGCAACAACTAAAATGTATTTATATTTATTGGTTCCTGGTTTTGGCCGTAGCTGCGTATGCGCAGGCCGGTGAGCGCGAATATGGCGTTTTCATCGGTCTGTGATGGCGATGGCGAGTTATTTAAATAAATTATAGCGTATTATGACAAAGTGGGAATGTCTTTATGAAATCATTGGAAAATTGTTCAAGTTTGTCTCATTGCATTTCAACGTGTAATGTCATTTTATGTTTTATGTTCTGTGTTTTTTGCACATTCGTTTGTTGGATTACCTTATCCTATACGTAAGCAGTCTCTACGATTCTTAATTTAGAAAAGAAAACTACATAATATTTTCGATTTTTCCCTTACTTGCACTGCTTTATCTCGGTTCTTGCCCAAACGCCCAAACCTAGCAACGTATATAAGAAATGACTTTATTGTTTTATTCCGTTGACTAAGGCCCACTTGCACCAACTCCTTAAATTTGTTTATATTGTATTTTTAACACTATTTTTCATTGTAATTTTATGTTTAAATGCAATTTAAACATATTTAAGAAGTTGTTGCAAGTGTCTCTTAGTCTTTTATTGCTCGATTCTTGTATTATTATAAAGGACTACGGTCCCTTAGACCTAACTACCATTTATATTAAATCAACTTGATACCTTCTGACGTACCTACGTAGGTAACCCGTTAAAAATGTGTTATGTAAGATGTTATTAATATTTTTTCATCCTGTGCAGTTTTATACTACGTACCAATGTGTAACATATCGAGTTAGTAAAGATGGACGTAGCTCATGGTCACCCTTACGCGCTTGCCCCAACAGAAGGAATCAACTAATTTTATTTAAATAAACTCAAACAAAAGAATTCGTGTTTTCAGATAGTTCCCGGTGTGACCTGAGCATTGTATAATTGTTCGTTGATTCCATAAAATGTGGATGACTTTTGGTGCTGTGCCAATTTGTGCGAGCACGCAATAGCCCATGTGTGTTGAGGAAACTGTAAAAGTAAATAAATGAGTACATACATATAAAAATAATACTAATAATATATAATAATAAAAAAGGTCTAAGGTAAGAATATAATAAATACGTACCTACTTAGTAGCCTGTACTTACTTCATTTTATATCATTAGACAGTTAATTCATAACATAACATACCATCACGCCTGTATTCCCCAAAGGTTAAATTTATTTATTGTAACACCATGTTTACCATGTTTTATGCAAATAAAGAATTTATTTATTTATTTATTTACCAATACTCAACGATACTATGATTATTATGATAATTTTCCTTGTAAAATTTTCACTACCAACAATTTAACAATAAACAGAAATATAGTTGTAACCAAGTAAGCCCACATCCCACATTAACCCACACATCATTATAATAACTACTAATATGGTGTACGTTTTTGCGTTATTGCGGCGTGGGCTTTGGCTTTTGCCCATGAGTGCCATAGATAATGATGGGCACGCCGCACAGGCCTGCGATGTGCCGTCACGTACATACGTAACCTTAATATAATAATTTAGTTTATTAGTGTTCTAGCAGACTTCTCTACTACATATTGTAAAATTGTACATAGAAAAACTGTGTCTTTACATTGAAGATATTAAAAAAAAAAACCAAGTGGGTGGCTTGTCTGTTTGTTACGGTTTGGCGCGAAAACTACTGAATAGATTTTTAATTTTGTTATCACAGTTAGAAAATATATGGTCCAACTTAAAAAAATCTTATCTCAATTAATAAAACGGATCCTGAGATACAGCTTGACTTCTTCTATAGAGACCGATACAAAGAAGAGATCCATTTCATCCTTTTTGGTATCCATTTCTGTTCTTAATATAGCTTCAAGTGAGCCAAGCCTCGGGCTGGTCTTAGAATAAGAAGGATATGGCTCTCTGTTACTTCATTCATGCTGACCCAACGCAGACAGAGCAAATTGACATTGTACGCCTAGGTCAATTTCTGACGATGTTTTTACAATCTAAAACATTCGTTCCCAAAGTGGTTCAGGGAGGGTCCATGGGAGACCCGACGGGGGTATACGTTGGCGTGACAATAAACGTGACGTTTTGCGAATATGGTAGAAATATAGCTGCATTGGGTCCACCGGAACCAGCTTAATTTTGAAAGTGGTCTATGAGAAAAAGTCTGGGAACCTGTGGTCTAAATGTATTCGGAAAATTATATTGATTGTGCGTAGGTGTTGTCTAGATTTGAGCTTCACTTCTTTACAACAAAGAGTACAACGTTGATGCATGATCTATCCCATGTGATTCAAAGATGTAACTTAACTCTAGGCAAAAGAATATCATGCGCTGTTTTAGGTTTTAACTTCTTTGTTTTTGTTATTGTAAAGTCAATAATATGAGAGCAATAGATATGATACTCGTTTCTTAGCTAATTCATGAAAATACAGGTAGGTATTATGGAAGCCTGGAACGTCATTTGAATAAATATAGCCTTTTGTAGGATGCGAGTATGCGACGGTCCCTACCAAGTTAGTTTGATATTTGATGGGCCACCTACGTGGAACCCTAATCCGTTGGGTAACCCATCCTCCCACAACTGATGATGACTGTGATGGATTAAATTCTTGAAAACCGCGGTTTTAAACTAACAACAAATAGACTTTTAATTAACCCTAGTCGGAATATGTACTGGCTGCTAAATGTAACTAACCACAATGTTTTATAAAATCACGTAAGCGATGAACAATAATTAACTAATTACATCATTAGATAAAAATAAAAAATGACGTAGGTACTTAGGTAGTTATTTTATTTCTTATTTTTAGGGTCGATTCCCAGGTCGAGCAGTGTTATTGGGGTTTTCTGTGATATTCTCAGTATCAGAATTTGGGATTTGTGTCCGGTTAATTACAACAGGGTGACCCCCATGTGACCTAAAGATACCTGTGAACTGTGGGTGTAATATTAGTACGCCTCTGCATAACCTTTCGGGGAATACAGGCGTGATGGTATGTAGGTACATAACAAACAAAAGTGTTAAGTAAAAAGATACAGCTGCATCTTAAAATCATTTTTGCAGAACAATCTCATCGAATCAATACATCAAATAGACAATAGAATTATTGCGGCCTCAATAATTGCAATGCTCATCGGCTGTCAGATCGCGTTACACTCAAATCTGTCAGTGGGTTCGGGGACCGATGGGCTAATGTACCCGGTGTGGGCGGCTGACACCGCCGATCAATAAGAACATTGCTATAATTGGTCTGCATTCAATGAAGTATTGTTGGCCTGTCGTGACGACGTACCTCATGTGGGACGAAGTCATTTAAGGGTTTTGTTTCAATCTACGGGGTGATTCTGAAATCCATCCAACAACACATTTTTGGACTATGTGGAATTATTATGAAAAATGTCTTGTACAAAAGTATCAGATTCTCGTTAGAATTACCAATTGAAAAATATTTTTTCAATGTTACTTGGCATTTTTTAAATTTAAAGACCCTTTTATTTTTATGAAAACTTACAAAATGATCTTAAACCTGCTATAATACTTATGCTATATCATTGTGCACGAATTCCTCCGTGGGTGAAGGTCTCCTCCAAAGAAGTCCATTTATCTCTATCTTGAGCAGTTTGTTTCCAGTTTCTGTACCAGCCGTTTTATTGATATCATCCGCTCATTTAAGGGGTCTTCCTCTGTAGCGTTTACCTCCTGGGCCTCTCCATAGTCTCACTCCTCGGGTCCATCACTCGTCTTTTGGTTTCGCCACATGCCCCGCCCATTTCAATTTTAGGTAACTTTTGCCGAAAATATTTACCATGTAAGTAGGTACCAATATTCGGACTGAAGCAGGCTCCCGGTGCGATTCGAGAATCTCATTCTAATTGCGACCAATGACGAGATAATGTTCCTGATAGACCAAAACCACCTTTAGAAACGCTAAAGTTGTTTTTTTACCTAGTCTTTTGGCGCCGCATCGTCGTAACATAGAAATAGAATAACTAAGAGAAAATAATCTCGGATATGAGTTCTGAACAAGTACGTGAGATGCCAAAATAACCACCGCGTGACTAAATATATTGCAGCATTATTACGATATTTTATAGCAATGAATACTTAGAACTCACCACTTGTTCAACGGTAGTGATATCATTTATTATAATGTTTCAGTAGATTTTAACATAAATTCATGAAATGTTGGTTTATCAAACGATTTTATTTCTCTGGGTGTCTATTTGATTAGACATTATGACATTACAAAAGCTATTTGTGCAAGTATAGTGGGCTCGGAGAGAAATCACTGCGGGGGTGTGAGCAGACACGCCTTGCGCGCGCGCAGTGAAAGGCTAACATTTGCGTTACGTATCTATTTAAAAAATGTATAGCGCAATATTTAACGATGCAATGAGATTAATCTAAACGAGGACATTTTTACAAACTATACTATTTGTTATCTTCTTGAAGTTCTCTTTCTCTCTATAAGGGTTTCTGCATTGCTATACCTAACGATTACCTAAATTTTAGCTATATACTTATTTGACATTCAGAACTGTAAGAGACACAAAAAAATATCTGTATATGGGTAGCTACCCACCTACTTCTAAAAAAATATCATAGTATTTTAAGCAAATTAGGCATGCATGCAAAGGAATTTGTGAAAGAAAGAGATCCCCGTCATCCCGTCTATATCAAACCGTATGATGCAGGTTCGAAACCTGGCCGCGGTCAAATTCTTGTCACAAAATTTATAACAATTTTATATAAAAACATTGCAAATTAATTCTCACTCTCTCGAAATGACTCAATCTGTAATAGATTAAACTGTCTGCTTCGAAAGATCCTACAATAATATTAAGTAGTTTCCATATAAAAGCGTGCAATAATTTATTATTCATGACGTCTCATTAATATGCATACGTCTAATTAAAATAATTGACACCTAAATGCGAGTGGTACTCCTACCGGCGGAATTGGGTCAGCTTGTAGGACGTGGGCGAAGACCAACGACCAGCTGCAGCCTGCGACCACCAGCGACTACTTACTGCATGCGTTTAAGAGCCACTGTTATGATAATACTCGTAATTATAGTGCTTGGAGGACACCTCACTAGTGTAGTTTGACTAGAATAGAATACAGTAGCAGTCCAATGCGAAAAAATGTGCGAGTGCGCTCTTAATTTAAAAATACTTAAGTATCTCATACTTATTAGATGTAGACAGCTATCTAGCCCATGTAGACAGCTCTCATCATTCACTGACAACTGTACGCAGCTCTCATCATTCACTGACAACTGTACGCAATTTTTAGACCAACCCTAAAATTTGCTTAATCTGTGCTCGGTGAACGCTTTCATTCTTTTTAGAGTCGTGAATTATCTCAAATTTTACCCGGGGTGGGATGAGTAGGGACCATATATCTTCGAGCAAGGCACTTCATATAATAATGATCGAACTTCACAACAGGTAAGTTCGTTTGATCATTTATTATATTGCGTGCCCAAAACCATTAATATTGTAATCTCGCATACATCACTCAATATTCCTAGCCCATGTAGCCTATGTAGACTCTCATACCACTAGAATAAATAGTATTCATAGCCCATAGCTGTCTACATGTCTACATGTCCAAAACCATTAATATTGTAATCTCGCATACATCACTCAATATTCCTAGCCCGTTTCGTCCCACTGCTGGGCAAAGGCCTCCCTTCCCTCCTTCCAAATCACTCTGTCTGTAGTTATAGCCACCCAATCTCTATCGTAAGAGTTCAATTCTTCGCGCCACCTCTGTCTGGGCCGACCACGCTGTCGCACTCAATATTTATCGACATAAAATAGATACTCATTGGGAACGTGTAAATGAGCAAACGCTTAAATAAAATAAAGCAATATTTATGTTATAAGAGTATTTCAGTGGAATCTGCGGATTGTACAGCGAGTAGGAAGCGCTTGAAATGGTGCCAATCAGAATCACGCCACTTGACTATATCTATTTTATTTTATGTAAAAAAATGGAGTCGTACCGTGGAGGAGCTATGCTTCGGCACCAATGGGCCGGCTCGACCGGAATGATACCACGGCCTCACAGAAAACCGGCGTGAAACACACTTACGTTGTGAATGAGTGACGATACCGAAGGACCAAACCCTTTTAAATGGCGGGCAACGTACCTACTTGTGGCTCCTCTGGTGTTGCGGGTGTCCGGACAGATGGGCGGCGGTAATCGCTTACCGTTAGGTGATCCGTCTGATTACCCCCTTATCTCATAAAAAAAGGCAATTTTTGACTTCAACCGTGTTCAGTTCTTCATGCTTCTAACGGATCATAAATAGGTTCGCAATGTACCATACACGTATCCCATATGGACCTGACTCTAGGACCAGAGCAGGCAAGTGCTGAAGAACGATTTTTACGCGAGCGGTTAATGATAAATGATAAATGATATTTATGTCTGTAAATAGATCTTAAAAAGACACTTTTACAAGTTGTATTACATTTTTTTTTACTAGATGGCGCCGGCATTTCCTATCTGACGACCTCTGAGAAGAAACGCCGAAACAAACTCAGAGAATCATGGTCTCTTTTAAAGTTCAGACAGTAGTAGTAGTATTATAGGATAATAATATGTGTTTTACGATGTAGGGCAAAATCTGAACAAGCCTTTTGAAGAAAGAGCCATAGCAGTCTTGAGTTGACCTGTCCTAACTGTCGGCAAGCATGCACCAGTCATCGTGTAGCTCAACCATTATTTAGGGAGCTCAACGACCCGCTGCACGGCAATACCAGATCAGCAGGGCATTTGCGGAGGCCAAATGAATACTCAAGACCGTCAGAAAAATCTTATTGGTTTTATGTGTTTTTTCAAACTAGCCTACACAGTACTCACATTTACATATATGACAACTAAGTATATAATAAAAAAAAAACAATAAAGATTTGCGTACGGTACGACTCCGATATAATCCTGCAGCCTTGGACAATTAGATATTTTAATTAAAATTAAATTTAAAATTAAGCTAAAATAAAGTTGTTATGATCGGCGCTAAGTAAAGAATTACAAGGAGACAAATGCATCGACGGCAAAATTAAAAAATCTAGAAAAAAATATAATTATTAGTTAGATTATAAGTATTTTTCATAAGAAAATATGGATTACCCCACACTAGGATTTTCTCCATTATCGTGGAAGAGTTTACAAACACAAATTCTCACATAAACAAACGCCCAGACCCGGTACAACTACCTGTAGATCATACAAATATTTGCTCCGTGTGGGGATTGAACCCACAACACGTGTCGCATAAGCCGATCGCTCAGTCACGTCGTCAAAAGTCAAGTAATTCGATTCTATTGCTGAAAAATTATTCCGGATTGTGTTCAATAAAATCTGAGTAATGTGTACACTTATGTACGTTAAAACATGTTAGATCAGACACGCCACACGCGTTAAAGATTTATTGGAATCGAGGTTGCACGCACCAAAATAACTGAAGTGTGCTAATTACCTATTTTACATTTAACATTCAGACCAATTTGATACAATAACATCGAATGTGCACTCGAATAATCCGGAATACCTAAACGTATTGTATGTCTGGACTGGACTGAGATGATTCATGTTTTTTAACGTCATCACTGCGGTGTGGGAAATCCTGAAAGAGAATACCATATACGGCAGGCGAGTCGCCAGCATTTGTAGGTAATGCATCCCTGATCAGTGACCGATTATAACGCAACGGAAGCGGCTGAAATTAGCAGAGTGCGCGCATCGGGCGCACGGGGCCGGTGCCAGCCCGGCCGCGCCGAAACTAAATACCCAAAAGCGTTTGTGATCGCGCTAGCGGCTGCCAAATATGGCACGAATCTCGGGTTTCGCGAGGCGCGCGCGCCGCGTCGCTGGCACAACACCAGCCACTGCAAAAACGCTCTCTGTTCCCGACTAAAAACACGTAAAAAACGTTTTTATTTCTGTAGCGAGCGGCCTCTAAATTTAGGCCGTATGGAAACCGAAAGTAATACGGGCGATTTTGGTTGGGGCCGCGTTGTCTGTATTTAGATTAGAGCGGCGCGGGCGCAACGGGTAGCGCAGTGCCGCGAATCGCGAGTCGGGAGTAGCGGCGCGACCTCCGCGAGTGTCCACGCACCACGCACCACGCACGATAACGCGCGAGTCCCCGCGACCGAGCGCCGCGCGAAACCGGCGCGGCCTGCACTGTGTGATCCCACTGTGATACAATATGCGCACGCGTTAACAGTTTATCAATGAAAAGTTTCGTGTTATAAGTGCTATATTACAAAGGATTTGGATGTCACAGATGTTACCTGAGGGCGGAGGTGATTACTTTAATATTTTTAAGTATAGTTTTAAATAACAATTCTTTGCATGTTAATCTTATTCTCGTTGCACTGGTTCTGCAGGTTCAAACTGCAAAACTAGAATGCTACTATTCTTCCAGACTGTGATGTCCACTTAGTTTTTTTGACAGTTCGTTTTACATAACGTCTCACATAAGCTTTTGATTCGGTGGAAGCTCTCATGTTTATTGGTTGAAATTATCTGTATGTTTTGGTTACAATATTATTCCATATGAATAATTAATTATTGTTTGTTAGAGCACTGTTTAAACAGACTCTCTTTAGATAAACAGCTCACAAACATGTTGTTATCTATCGAGGCGTGTTGTAACTGCACAGTTAAAGTAACCCAGTGCTATCACTATCTTAGTACGCGCTGTATGCTGTGTATTTAATGTCATCTACTTTATAGACTGCTCTTATCTACCGAGTTATCACGTCGCGATATATGTTATACTTACTGTATTGATTTGAACCATAACGTTATCAGTTATGGCATAAGTTGTAAACTAAAAGTAGCTAATACTTAAATCATTAACTGAAGACTTGATTTCGGTATTCATTGCAGATTAGGTACCTTTAACTTGTAGATTTAAAAGTCTAATTAATGTTAATTTATTTAATGAATTTTAAGCGTCACGATGGCTATATTATGCTCCTTCCTAATAACGACTATGTAACTGTGCTAACAAGTCAAAGTTCAGATGTTTTTGGTAGTATGTAGGTAGTAGGTGGGGACCTTTATTATATTTTAAGTAATGTAGTACTTAGTAGTAATGTTTTTGGGCCATTTAATATATTAGTCGGTAATTCTTACAAATATTTGGACCCCGTAGGCCAAAACTGATTGCTTAATTACTTACTGTATCAATTGAGCCGTCAATTTATGCACTTGATGTACCTATTGTTCCTAAGTACGCTGAATCGATCTGAGAGATTAATAAAAAGGGCTTTGCTTGCAGCGATTGGTCTATGGATGAGTGGAGTTCTATAGTAGATATGTCTCCTATGCACTGTCACTGAGGACATAAAGCTATCACCGGTTCCGGTTCTCATACCAATAGTTAATAGTTCAGAAGCCCGAAGAGCCTGAGAGCCTGCTTCTCTTCATAACGATATTGCCCAGAAATCAGGTTGTGGACGTCTGATTGCAGTCGGTTCTTGAAGCCAACCCCAGTGCACTTAGTTGGGAAAAGGCTACGAAAGTGACAATGTAAAGTATAAATTAGGTACCTACGTACATAAGGGAAGGGTATGGTAATGGTAGTAAGGCTTCTATCAGGTAAAACAGAACAGAACAGTTATTCATAAAAGCTTTTAATTGCTTTATAGGTGTAAATTAATGCAATGCAAACATTTAAGTTCGGTTCATTAGAGTGAGTGATGTCAATTCTGTCACTTACGTCATCTACAGTTTTCTCTTGTAGGTATTGTTGACATCCGTTTACGAATGTCCATTATTTTATCTGTGTCATGTGTGCAGATTCAATCAGCTTGTGTGCACATGTCTTTACCGCAGAAAGCTTCGGTGGCGGCTAGGCCTTATACGGCGAGTGTCAAATTGTCTTTGCCGCTAATAGTGAAATATGCATGTATGACTTACCGTTGTACAAACAATGTTGTTTAATATCGAGGCGTTTTCTGTTATCACTTAGCCGGTTTGGGCGCTGCCGAGGTGATGCCACTGTTTGTTTAGTTGCCTGCTTCTTTTGGTCTCAGGGTTTCGAAGCTTCTGAATAGCGACTGTCGAAATGTCTAGACTGAATTTGACGTTAGAGATATTTTTTGTGTAGAATGTTTCGTAATTGTTTTTGTAACTTTTAATTGCCATGAGATCGCTCAACCGTTCTGTGGTAGCAACATAAAATATAATAAATTACTTAATTATGCAAAATTGTCTAGGATTAGGTAGGGGGAATTATTAAAAGGAAGTTATTTTATTAAAATTGTTATGTATATAGATAGTCGCGTTTGAAGCGTATTTATACTGATTTGTAACTGACCGATGTCTGTAAGTAGACTTAGGACATGAGCCATAATAAAATTAATCTATACTAATATATAAAGCTGAAGAGTTTGTTTGTTGTTTGTCTGTTTGTATGTTTGTTTGTTTGTTTACTTGAACGCGCTAATCTCAGGAGCTATTGAAATCGATTTGAAAAATTCTTTCAGTGTTAGATAGCCTATTTATTGAGGAAGGCTATAGGCTATATATCATCACGCTACGCGGACGAAGTCGCGGGCAGAAGCTAGTACTTATATAAAGCGGGTTTTGATAAGAACAATTGACAACAACAACTTGAGAAGCCCTTAAAATTAAATTAGGTATATTTTTGTGTGTCTGTAGGTATGTATTTCTTTGTACGCGCGCAAACTGCTCAGTATCGCAGACGTATTGCTAGAGGTCTTGAGCTGTTTCATGTTGATATGCTTCTTAGAAGCCAAATCATAATAAGGATATAAATCCTTTTGAGACGCGAATGAAACTGCTTGTAAATTCTATGTATGGATTATCATAGAAGACAAGTTATTGGACGTGACGTAAACATATATTCAGTAACTCAAACAAGGTAGTTTAATCGGCAATCACTTATGTCTTCTGCTAAGATAACCATAAACGGACGTTTACCATAAACCGTTGGTTACGGATGCTTAATATTATGTATAACAATAGTTAGTTTTGGTCAAACGTTCGTAATGCGTTACCAAAACGGTAATAAATAACTCTGCGTTGGTCTCCTACGCTCCTCAATATGATTCATGCCTACACCGCGATATACCCAATATGGCTGCTGTTAGCATTCCCTTTATGTCGATCTCAAATTAATAGCTAGTTGTTAACCCGCGGCTCGACTCGACTTTTGGAAAGTTAAAATAATAAAAAACTCCACATTTGTTGTTATTTATATACGTCGTTTAATTTGGACTGCATTCTTGTAACTCATGATGTAATTCATAGGGCTTTGGGATAATGTTGTAACATGTCAAAAGGGTTTTTAGTGATCTGTTATACTTTTATGATCAGCAGCTGAAAGCACCTCATAGGTGCTTATTGACACTTATAATTATTATTTGTGTGTAATGCGCGATAAAAGAGAGCCGCTTAATTTACAGCACAATCACAGTAATTAATGAAGGTGTCAATAAAATGCAAGTTCAATTCATTAGAGTAGTTACATAGAGCCAAAGTGACTACAGAGGGACAAAATCGTCCCCACTAGATAATAATTGTCAAGCTGGAAAAAATTGAGACGTAGAGTCACTGTTTAATTTGTGGTGTAAACAAGCCAAATATCATAATTAACGCTTGGCACTCCTTTAAATATGTTAACGCCGGTAGTCCATTCACAACCCAGGTGACAGGTGGCGCCACGGTCACACCAAACTAACAGCTGTCACAAAAATTCCCTTACTACACGCTTACTACACAGAACTAGTAATGTGTATTTACCTACTTATATGTTTTTAGTAAACAATGCCAAGAGCTGCTTATCTAGTATAGTACAACAAACTCTTAACAGTCAAAAATGCTTGTTCCACACGGGCACATCGGTGGCTGGACGCGTGACGTAGTCCCTGGCGGGGCGCCAATACCACGTAACACGAGTAAACACTCGTGTTTGCGCCGTTTGTAGGTGAGGATGAGTCAGGATGCAGTTCACTTTGCAGAGAGATCAGAGACCGAACATGTTGATGTAATAGAGTTGAGATAATAATAAAGAGTTGTTGATATAATTACGGAAGGGGAATTACTATCATTTTGGATTTCATATAAAGCGCTTGCCAGCTTTACAGTGGAAATTGAAGCGTGAAGGGTGTGTATTTACAATATTCATTACTATCAATTCAATGTATTTATAAATAAATAAAATAAAAAAATGTTAATCGAAGTGTGTGTGCACTTTTTACATAGGTACTACCTACCTCATAGCAATTAAATACGTATTCAAATATTTGATCTTTTGTCCACATTTTCCTAATATAATAAACACGCGTTCTAAACTCAAACTTAAATAAAATGATATCAATAACACCACAGAACACTGAAATTGAGTATTTATCGTAAGACACCCAGGTTTACTAACCACAATTGATTCTAAAATTGATAGAGAGACCAAAATCAATCAATCAAATCTGTGTAGATCCTTTGCGCCTACAAGACAGATGATGGAAATCCATATGGCTATTGGGCGTTTCACGCTTCAAAATATTATGATAATTCCATTAGAATCTACATATCTTGGGCAAAAAATAACCAAACTTATCTAAAGTAATTCTGTCACAAATTAAGTACCAACCACTGAAATGGCCAACCAATAATAATATATTATGATAATCTTAATAATCCACCTAAATGTATCGGGCCGATCGAATGCCTTAAAAGTGAAGGGTTCGTCTGTATTTGCAGACTTTATTGCCGGGCGGTCTGTTTTGGCATGACTCATGTAATATTGTTGTGATTTGGTATCGTATAAATCTCAGAGAATCAGTTCTGTATCGTGAAACTTGTATTTATAGCAGTTTCGTACTAAACACGCGCCAATTTTTATATTGTTCATTCCTTCCTTATTCTAGATTGGCAAATTGCCACTTTGCCAGAGAATGCGGGATTTACTGTCGTGATTATTAGAGTGATGAGCTAATACTAATATGTACCCACTTAGGCACTTTTTTTATTCTTAGATGTTTTTTGTCGGTAAAATATAACAAAATGACGTAACATAAATTATGTCTGAAATGTATGAATGGGTGGGTACTGACAGGTCACTTACTGGTTATCATATTAACTAAAGTCCTACCTACCTAATAATATCTAATGATGGAAGAGTTATTAGTGAATAGTGATTCAGGCGGAATAAACAATCGAATGCATTGTTTCTTGGAAATTATAATAAACGGTTTGTACCTACTTAAATTAATTTGCATCCATAAAATTACAATAAGACATCGGTAGTTTACTACCTACTGGTGTTATTTTTAGTCACCCTAGATTCCATCTGGTATCTAATCTATATATGTACATGATACCGTCCTTAGGTAGGTACCTGTTTAAGTACCTACCTACTCGAACGTCCATAGATCAAGCTCAAAATCATTACGGTTTCGTATGGAATAACGAAAGTGTTGAGTAAACAAGACGCATGCGCACGTCACGAGCAGTCAGAATATAAATTATTGTGAGAACCAACGCCAACGCATTATAATGGCAGCTTCGCGCCGCAATTAAATTCAACACAGAATGTCTAAACGCTACGTACTTCGGAATTGTCATGCGAATACGTAAAAGTACCAAGTCTTGGAGTAGCAGGGGTGTAGCTACCGTTGCATCAACCGTACCAATGCGACAGGGCCCTTGGGCTACAGGAGCCGCAAAGTTTACAAGCAAAGTTTCGTAAAATTGTATCTACCATTACACTCTAGCTCTTCATTTATCGGGCCCTCAACAACGTTGATATCTACAGGGCAAGCTACGCCACTGTTGCGTATCTATTCTAGGGACTCACGGTGGCTAAGAGGTCATAGCGTCTGGCAGAAGACGCAGGATCGAATCTGCCTGCGAGTCGAATTGTTCCTTCACTAAAATTTTAAGTGATAAATACACCTGTACTTAATTGCCTGTTGGACTTGAATCCTTACGCTTTGCTGTGCCAATCACACCAACATTAGGTATACTGCAAACGAGAAGATATTGATATGACTTCTGTGCTTATCTGTATTGTGTCCAATTTTACTACCGAATTACGCTTCGGTAGTAAAATTGGACACAATACAGATAAGCACAGAAGTCATATCAATATCTTCTCGTTTGCAGTATACCTAATGTTGTTGCTCTTCATTCCGAGTGTTAATTACTAGAATTCCTCGCCCACTCCACCTGCTAGATAGTCTAGTATCAATGATTAACCATCACTGAAATTAAAAACCAGGTAGACAGGTAGGTACCTATTTTCTGCAATGACAAATATCAATACATTTCTAATAATTTTTCTAATAATTTAATTTCTAATACTTAATTAATTATTTTTTCTAATAATTTCTACCTAGGTACCTACGTTATGAGGGTTAGGTTCGCGGATTTCACACAACCTGCCTCAATCAGCACTCTGGCTGGACGATCATGTTATCACTGCCACAGATAATAGAATCACTGCTATTATTCTTTGCGGTGTGATGATATTTATGAAAAATGCATAATTTGTAAATTAGTTAAGTCAATAATTTATGTTTAGAGTAGGTACTCGGTACTCCCCATGATTAGTTGTAGACATTACGTAGGTTCATTTTCACAGCGGACGTAGAAACTGGAAAACGCTGAATAATTGCCGCATTTGACCATGCGCTATAGCTACCACACAAATTAAAAAGTGAAGTCCTATTAAATTTACGTCAAATATCTCGTATCTTCGTAGATCTATTTGTATCACTTCGAAATACAAGAGGACCTACATTTCCAAAACCAGTGTTTATTCTTCGAAACCATTACACGGTACAGTGATCGCATCAACTGAAAGCTTGTTGCGAAATGATGCGGTGTTTCAGCTCGGTTGCGCGCGCGCAGGTCCATTCGCGGCGCGTGTATTTCGGGCGGCACTCGACTCGCTTCGGGTTTCACTCCTTTCTACCGACCGACACCGCGGATCCCACTGACACACAAACACGCTGTATTTTCAGCATGAGTCTCCTGATAATCAACCACGTTGAGATTAGTTTATACCCTAATTGGAACCATATGCTTTAGAATTATTCCGTGGAGTAGTGGTAAAGTTTAACCTCTGCTTTTGACGGCTTCACTGAATTTAAATCGGCAGCATGGACACGGTAGTTAAAGTTCTGGGACCTATTACCTAATGTTATACAATATACAATGTAACAGGGTGAACCGGGCGCAGATTCGCCTGCGTAAATTTCCCCGACTTTTCCGGTGGATTAAAAATACCGTCCGTGGATGGTTTAGATTCACAATGTGAACCGGTAGGTGGCACCGTAATTGGGTTCTACTTTTTTAATTTTCAGGGCAGGACAACGTTTTGTCGTGCCCGATAGTAATAAAATAACATTATAAGATAGATATACGATGTCTACTACGATGATATTCCTTACGTACGCACTTATTGTGGTGATTTCTGTAACTAAGTCACTTTATTTAGGCATCACGCCGACGTAGCCAGACCACTTGATGCATGAAGGGCATTTATATTACAAATAATTATGTAAGTACTTAGGTATGATAAAAAAAGAATATATGGCCATACTTACAATAAATTTCCGTACCTATCTCAAAGATTAGGTAAAATCTCTGATCTTTCTTATTATTTTATAATTTCATATGAAATTGTGGCTTTATGCCATAAAATATCTTGCTGAACTATTTTTTTAATTGGCGGTAAAATAAATTGATTCTTTATCATAATTATGTAGATAAGGTTAAAAAGTTTAAATATAGGTACGCTCTTTGGAACATCATAGGCCGAATTATGACGTGTTATTGCCATCATTTTCCGATTGAAAGAGAGGAATGCCGCTCTATAATTCAATAGCTCAATAGCTATCCCATTCTCACAACCTAAAAATGATGGCGATAACACGTCGTAATACAGCCCCAGATCTTCATTATACATTGGCTAATAGGGGAATGACTAAATATCACTCTCTATGAGGTCATTAAACGATTTACTGTCTGTGTATAATTCGATGATGATTACGAAAGCGCGATCGAGCGCCGCGTAGCGTAGTAAAAGTAAACACACATGATTTACGATTCACACAGATTATACCTGACGTAGGAAGGTACGTTTACAATCAAAACACATTTTTTTTATTTTAACTGTACTGTATCATTTTATCAGTCTGTGTTAGACACGTGTGTATTGCAGTGTAGTGGATGCAACACAACTAAGTAGTCATAGATGTTCGGCGTGTTCGATAGCTATCAAGATGGATTTCCTCTCACTCACCTCAGTCGATCCATGTCGTACTGGCCTAGCGGGCTAGAAAGTAAATCCATTGTGCACTATGTTCGTTAAAATAATGCATCACATAACATTGTGCATTATTCCTAGTTTAGTGCAATATTAATTTTGTTTGTCGTACTCACGCGACCGCTGTCGGTCGATGCGGGCAGTAGCATTCATACATTTAATGGAGATGAATAGGTATATTATTATCTATAAGATATTGTTACATACTACTTTCACAGTCCTTATTCGCTTTGTCACTTAGCTTATAATATGAACCCGTACCATTGTGTTGTTTCAGAAGTGATGCGGCGCGTGGCGTGCGGCGACGTGTGTCCCGCGCCGCCCGCGCAGCCGCCAGCGCCGCACAGGTCACTATCAACTGTCCTATCTATAAATTAAATTCTAGATGTAAAAATATCAATGAGCAACAATATACCCATATACTTCACAAATCGTCACCATACAGCGAGTTGTGCTCATCCAAATACTTGCCAAGTTCATCTGTCTGTATGGATTCCAATAGTATAAGGAAACATTAACTTGATTTACTAAATTATCAATATAAAAAGACTGCAGCCAAGACTAACAAAAATATTTCTTACTTCCAGGACATCTGAGAACAAAGAGTTGCTGCGCCAACAGCTCTTGTCGTCCAGCAAAGAGCGTCTTGAAAAACAAGAGTCACAAAAACCGAAGCTCGCTCGCAACAGACAGAAGAACCGATGGAAGCTGAAGTTCCACCACCAAGCGCTGCCTCAGGAGTACCTCGACCATTACGAGCAAAGCTTGCAGAAAGCCAACGCCGCACAACAAGCTCAGCAGAAGCAAAAACCACAAGAAAAACCCAAAGTGGAACCAAACTTTGACATTAACAACTTCACGAATGAAACGTTCAAGATCTGGGCACAGAGACTAGCGGGCATACAGAATGAGACTGGAACACTAACTGTGCCACAAGTGTCATCCATGCTCAACATGGCCGCTAAACCGCCCACAAAGGACGAGAAGAAAAAGAAGAACCCCGCAATAGCTCCCAGCAAAATTGTCACCTACGACGACTTGCCGTATATGGGAGAGATGACCCTGAACAACTCTAAACCGAGGAGAGGGCGGAAGCCGAAGAAGGCAGACATCTGTCACCTAATATATGAAAATTATGGGACTGTCGTACCGGGACAACCACCTCCCGCACAGGACAGGTTGGCCCAGCTGAACATGTGTCCACCCTTTAGGGGCCGGGACAATCCACCAGTGAGCAGTCCCAAAACTGACTTACAAAATAAAATCATCTCGAGCTTATTAGAAAGAAAGCTTTCACAGGAAAACAAAAAGAGACTAGAATCAATGACCCCGCCAAAGTTCACAAGCCCGGACGATCCCATGCCAGAAGCACCGATCACTATCGCAGGGCCCCTGCACAGTGACGATGAACCTCTAAATCTCTGCATCAGAGATCTTCACGACCTTAAGATACAAATACAGAAAAAGTTCGGTAACATTTACACATCCCTACCGGAAGTTAAGACTGAAGTGGAGGCTGAAATCACTGAGCAGGACAGTGACAAAACTGAACAGCCCCCTAATGCGATCTCAGTGATTCAGAGGAACACCAACCTGACGCCGGTGACGGCCAGCAGTTCTCCCGACCTGTCGCGGCCGCGGAACGTTTCTCCCACGCTCTCCGAGCCCGTGCAGTCTACGTCTAGTCCAGACAGTGAAGGCAAGTTCCCCGGATACGTGTATTGGCCTAACGCAGGCATTTACATGCACCCTTTGGCTTTGCAAACGCAACTTTTATACTACCAAAGGCTAGCGGCAGCGGGGCAGCTTCCCTTTTCCGCCGAAGGAGAGAACAGGAGGCCAACGTCGACGCCAAACAGTGTCAGTGAAATTTCAGAAAACTCTTCAACTATAGACGATAATAAAAATAAACTAGTGCTCAAACAAATTTCAGAACTGATGGACCCTAAAGTGATTAAGCAAGTGGAGGAAGCGAAACGGAGTCCCGACCAAACTAAAATGAAGCGAGCGTCCCCGAATCCCGCACAAGGTCCAGTTAAAAGGAAACGATCAGCAATATTCATCCCGCCGATGCCGACTAAGACTAACTCTACAACACCCACCACCGAAGTCAGCATTTGTAAGTTTAAGTTCACCGGTGGCTCTAAGCCGTCGTTACAAGAGAAGAAAATGCTGTCAGTCGACTCGGGAGGCAACTTCAGATACTACAGTGGAACAGGTAATAAGGGAAATAAAGGCTACGAATATTTACAAAGGGATTCAAATCAGGGTAAAAACTCAAACGCTACAGCAGAAACATCAACTTCACAGCCAAAACAGGAAGAACCGAGTGCGGCCCTGAGCAAAGAGGAATTAAGTAAAAAGAAGAGGAAATCTAGAAAAAGTCTGCAAAGAGAGAAGCTGGAGCAGACATTCAAAGAGAAGGGGTTTCTGATACAGACGCAGCAGTTACAATCAGCTGAAGGGGCGACGTACTGCAAGTTTAGGCAGCTCAGGAAGTTTACCAGGTACCTGTTCAGGAGTTGGAAGGATTACCTTCCAGGAGAATTAGAAGAGAACCAGAATGCGGAAGCTACTGAACCACAACCTGCGCCAGCGAATGAGGGGACAGCGGCGGGAGAGTGGGGCTGATAGAGTACACAGACTCGCCCAAAGAAAATAATTCTAATTAGCCTTCAGGCCGATGTGGTGCGGACACGGAGTTCATGTTGAAATCAGGTTGTCGTAATTTGTGAAGGTCGTGGTCATCAAAAACCTAAGATTGTATAGATGTATATGTGAAGTAATTCGGATGTGTTGGAGAATTAACAGGACCGCTCTCAGCGGTCGATAATGCATTTAATAATCGTGTTTATAGTGAGATTTTAAAAACTATTAATTTGTGTTGTTTTGTTCTTGAATTTTGATCGTCACTCCGTCCATTGTTTAATGGTTATTATAATTAGTGTGTATCTTCGCTTTGTGCAAATGTTGTTAACTATAGTGTAAATTAATGTTTTGTTCGAAGATAAATATTAGAAATGTATTGTTGGCTCCAAATATCATAAATGTACAGGAAACCTTTATAAGATAAATAAATATGAATAACATGTAGAATAGCGTATAGGCATGTGTTGCTAAATATTTAAACCGATACCTTTATAATTGTTATGTATACCTACTATATACGAATTATTTATTTCATCATCTTATTTATTTTTGTTGAAAGACTCGAATATCAATGTCGCTATTCATTTTTGTTAAATTGCTTATATTCATGAAAGCAAAAGATAGTACCTATACATAAAGTACCGACCAAATAGTATTTTATTAATTGAGTCTTTTGCTTTCCTGAAGCAGTAAAATAGTTAAATATATAATTACTAACAAAACTAGTCATGTCACACCTGTAACGTAGTACTTAGTGTAGGACAAATCGGCAAACTGTACATATATGTGAACGAGGCATTCTAGTCATTAATATAAGTCTATACATCGTTGTTATTAACACAGCTGCTCTATACTTAATATTATAATTTTATTATGTTTTCGTAATTTTATAAAAAAACTGACCTGTATACAATAAACTTTATTGCAAAGAAAAACACTGATTCCGATTAAAAATATAAAGGCAAACAATGAGAAAACAGGAATGTAATATACCAATTAAAACATTTAACAGAAACAATATTTTGTATGATTTTAACAAACGGTAAACATACAAACTAAAGTAATAATAAACAATCTAGTTGCATGACAGTTTTATATTTGTACAAACAAAAATGTCATGCAACAATTGCTGTCAGTTTGGTTATTTTGCTGCCAAAAAAGGAACAATATTTTAGAAAAAAAAATCTAAACAATAGTTTTATATTATACATTATTATATTCCTTTATAAAAACAAATTATTGGCAAAGTAATGACCATGTACCAATTAACAATAGTTCGGTGAAACTCCGTACTTTACGCGCTGATAAAAATTACTATAAAATATTTTCTTATATGCTAAACCTTCAAAAATCCATCTAAAACACCTCACCTGCCTCTTAACTTTGTGCGAATACATCACAATGAAACAAAGGCACTATTATATATATATTTTAACTCTCCTGTATGCTGTATAGAAAAAGATTTATAGTAAACCATAATTAGGTTACATACATTCTATATGATATTGTCCTTAGGAACTAGATTAAATTGTTAGCTCAAATATTGGCCCAATTAAAAACAGATATTGGTCGGAATGTTTTTTTTAGGAATGTTAATTTTGATCATTTTCAGGCCAAATATCTGTAAATAACTTTTGTGCACAAAATTACTAATAACAACAAGTAGTTTCGACCAAACACACAACCATTCGATAGTATTGATATAAAAGTTGTTATAGCGAACGGAAAATTGATTGTTCCAAGGAGGAATCGAACATTTCTTTCAAAAATTTTATCACAATATAAATGCCGGCTGTTCTTATCTCTTAGTGATTTGTTAGGGCAACTATTTATCACTGATTCCTTGATTCCAATTTTGATTATGATATAATGTGATGTACGTAGCTCACTTTTCTTGCCGCATAATGTCCGCCACGTTACTATATAAGGATGTTGTTACGTCCGCGTGTGTATAGTGTAGTGTAGTGTAGTGTAGGTGAGCTACGCCTTGAGCAGCGCCAGCGCGGCGGCGTGTATGTGCGGCGCGGAGATGCCGTAGCGCTCCAGCAGCGCGGCCGGCGGCCCCGAGCGCGGCACCTCGCGCACGCACACGTGCTTCACGACCACGTCGCGCTGGAGCGCTAGCGCCGACAGCACCGCCTCGCCGAGACCACCTATAATAAATAATTAATTTAAAATAAATAAATATTCTGCGACATTTTTACACAGCACCATCTAGTCCCAAACTAAGTAGTGCTTTTTGCAATGGATATAATACTTATATACTTTTTTTTTATAAATAGGTACATACTTATAATACTTAAACACCCAGACGAACACAAACACTTATATTCATCACATAAATATTTGTTTCCTGTGGGAATCGAACCCACGACCAGCAGTCCGGTAGTCAAACCAATAAACCACAGAGGTTGTCATCATATAATAATTATACACAACATTACATAAAGTCTGCATTCCCCAAAGTTACAGTGATGTATTTCAATGTGCACCTACAGTATGTTAAGGGAGCGTGCGTACTGCCATACCAAACACCTACGACTGTTTTACCATACCACACCAATTTCAGAGTAAAACCACGTTCAAAAACATAAAATAATGAGTGCAAAACAATTTCGAAGTTGAAAACTTCGATTTTGTCGGATCTTCATTTATGCTACCGAATTCCGAAATTGTTTAGTAAAATTTAATGTACCTACCTAACTCAACGAGTCATCATTTCATCGGTCGGTAGTTACGTGTTATAGTCATTTTGTTCAAAATTATGTGATCAGATTTTCACCAAAATGAATGATTGGGACCACCTCCGGAGTATACTCTTTCATATAAAAAATCAAGGATACCTATAAAATTTGAAGATTTCCTTCAATTTACCCAGGATCTCATCATCAGATCCTGACCACCATTTCAAATAAAAAGAGGAATTTTCCAAATCAGTGTCTTCTGGGTAATCGGGGAACATACATAAAACAAAAAATTCCAATGAATTGAGAACCTCCTCCTTATTATACTCAACGTGAGAATCGAACCCCAAACTAGACTTAATGTTTCACAAATGTTGGAAAAGCTTATTTGAAATACAATCATTGGAACTTAAAAACCCTAACGAAGCTGTTACATTCACAGCTGCTTGATTAATGGCTAATCAATAACCACGACAAGTGTTTCTAAATAGCCGAATTTGTCTCAAAACAAATATATTATAGACTAACCGGCTTGGTAGTGGTCCTCAACGACGACGACTCTGCCGCCGACAGCCTTCGCGTGCTGCACCACGGCCGCCTCGTCCAGAGGCTTGATCGTGAACGGGTCCAGCACTCGCGCCTCAATACCTGAATAATTAAAATAAATCTTAAATTATTATCATAAGCTTCCATCCTTACTAATATGGAAGGATGTAAGTAAACGAAAGTAACTTTGTCTGTCTGTCTGTCGCGCTTTCACGCCAAAACTACTGAATCTATTTAAATGAAATTTCGTACACAGATAGTCTAGAGCCAGAGAAAGGACATAGGCTACTTTTTATGCGAAAAAAAGGTTGTAAGGTTGAAAGGGGGGGATGAAAAGTTGTATGGAAGTATCGTCATTTTTAGAGTTAGAAGCTTGAAACTTATTTTTTAGTCTGTTGTTTCGATATAAATAAATATGACAAAGGGTCATATTTATTATTATTAGTAAGGGTGTAAAATAATTACACTATTCCATGTGGACGAAATCGCGGGCACAGCTAGTATTGTATAAAATCAGGTCACATTTGACATGTGTATTTTAGTTAACACTTAGATTTTTTTTGATCCAGATCAATAATTATACAATACTATAATCATTATTTCTTCCAAAGAATATAGTCTCATGAGATTATAAAATGGCCGCTGTAAGGCAGAACGTGTAGGAATGTATGTAATTATAGGCTGCGAAAATGTACCTTCAGTCTTGAGTTTGTCGGCGGCGAGCAGAGCTTCGTGCAGGGTGATGCCGGCGCCGATCAGCAGCACGCGGTCCTTGGCAGACTGCCGGACTATCTTAGCAGATCCCACCTGTAAATAAACGATGTACTATAAGATCCCTGTACAATGACGAGCCGCCTGGATTTGCGACTCAATTATCACCTGTAGTTTGCTAGTTAGATTCCTGCCCAGATAAAACTACTAATAGAAAATAATATTATTGAAAAACCTTGCTGGTTTTGGGCTAACACAGTATGGAATTTGATGACTATTGGATTAGTTTCGATAAATAGTGAAAATCTTACTGACTTTAACCGAATTTAATGCTCATATTGTCGAAAATTAAAGTTTAACTATCAAAAATCCATTCTCATACTGTCGAAAATTAAAGTCAAAAATATCCATTTTCTTGATAGATTGTTAGAAGCAGATGCATTACCTTGAACACCTCATCGTTGGGGTAGAGGATGGCGGTGTTGGGCCGGGACGTGCGGATGTAGCAGATGCCCTTCGTGTTGGCAGCCAACTCCACAGCGCGCTCCGTCGATACCGCGTCACTATGTAATAAACAATCATTTAACCGATGGAATTAAAAAAAAACCTTATCCTGACATTAATTAGCAAACACATCAAAACACGAATTTTCTAATTTTGTGCAGTCATTCGAAAGTTATGCGCGTATATATTACGGTGATTAATTTTTATTTATATAGAAGACTAGATTAATGGTATGATCAGCCCTAGACAAAGACTCTGGACCATTTATTGCGAAACTATTTAGATCTAACACATATAGTGAAATTGGCCGATTTTTCTGCAGTATACTCCAGCTCTGCTATTCGCAGGTTGTTCGTTTTAATATATTTAGATTTATAGATATATTTATAAAGAGTGGTAGTAGAAGGTGCATCTTACGATGGGTAGAAGACGGTGGCGGTGGGCACGGCGCGGAAGAGCGCGATGTCCTCGAGCCCCATCTGCGAGGGCCCGTCCTCGCCGATGCTCACGCCGCAGTGCGAGCCCACCAGGTTCATGTTGGACTGGCTGATGGCGCCCATGCGGATCTACAACCAATATAAACATTATGTTTATGATCACTAGTCCTTTTTACTTTTAATCGTGTAAATAACCACATACGACCACACTAGTGACCGCGTCATCCATCCATGCTCAAAATGTAAGGTAGCTGTTAGTAATTTTAATATTAAGATCCAACACCTCAGTCTACTCGTGACCATGGATGGCTGTAAAGGATCGGAAACGTGAGGAATTAAATAATATCAATATAACGCAATAAAATTCGTAAAAAGTAGTTTAATTTCAATGTCTACATAACATACCATCACGCTTGTGTTCCCCGAAGGGTTAGGCAGAGTTGTACTAAGGGTCACCCACAGTTTGCCGGTATATGCCGGTGACGACCTCTGTGGTTTAGTGGTTCGAGTACCGGACTGCTGATCATGAGGTCGTGGGTTCGATTCCCACAGAACACAAAAATTTATGTGATGAATATAAGTGTTTGTGTTCATCTGGGTGTTTCTTATGTATTATAAGTATGTATTTACAAAAAAAAAGTATATAAGTATTATATCCATTGTCTAGTACCCATAGTACAAGCTCTGCTTAGTTTGGGACTAGATGGTGCTGTGTAAAAATGTCCCAGAATATTTATTATTTATATATATTTAGGTCCCATGTAAAAGGGGGCGAGCCTATTGCCATTAACCGGGCACAAATTCCAACTCCGAGCTGCTACTGAGAATTTCATAGAAAAACCCAATAACACTGCTCGACCCAAGACCTCACCCAATCAAACCCAAGACCTATAGCGTAGCAGTCGCACTTGGGACCACTAGTTTAATATTCGTGTAAATGAATACAGCTATGTTAGAGCAAGGGTATAATTTGTCTTAGGGATATTTTTGATATTCACTTATAATGTGTGAATATCAAAAAACCTAGACTGTTGGTTAGCACTGGTACTAGTATTCTATTATCTGTGGCACTGGGTTCGCAATAAAGTACACAATTCATATTTCAGGCTCTGGCTTTTTGACATTATACGTAACAGAGGAAAATAACATACCATTATGACTGTATTCCCCGAAGGGTTAGGAAGAGGCGTACTAATGTACACCCACAGTTCGCCGGTGTTCAGGTCCCATGTAATAGGGGGCGAGGCTTTGCCATTAGCCAGGCACAAATGTCTAACTCCAAGTTGCTACTGGGAATTATATAGAAAAACCAATAACACTTTGCTCGACCTGGGAATCGAACCCAGGACCTCTATAGCGTAGCAGTCGCGCTCAGGCCCACTTGGCTAATGAGGCAGTTAGAGGAAAATTTTAGACCAGTTTTGCACTGGCCTTACATATTATGACAGTGATTGCTAGGTAGATTAGTACTTTCCACCGTCAAGTGAGGATGTTAGTGCCTGGTTTTTTTCACAGTTGTTGTCCAGTATTATGTGTATGTACCTGGTCGAAGGTGCGCGTGAAGAAAGCGGCGAACGTGGACACGAACACGACGGCGCGGTCGCGACACGCGGCGCCCGTGGCCACGCCCACCAGGTTCTGTTCCGCGATGAAGCACTCGATGTATCTGGTCACATAGTTAATAAACTTAGTAGTGCATCCCCGTGATTTTTAATCAGCTACATATTAACTGACACTTAGGGCCACTTGCACCAACTTCTTAAATATGTTTAAATTGAATTTAAGCACAAAATTACAATGGAAAATTGTATTTAAAATAATTAACATTTATCTTTTTTTTAATAGTTCTCACTAAACTATTGAACATATAATTATTAATCTATCAGATTATCAAGATGAAACTTTTACATAGGGATTGTTTCAAAAATATTTTGGTAAGTCAAGAGAGACTGTCTAAAAACTATGAATCTTAGATAAGAGTAACCAACAACTCGATAAACTCACCTGTCTGGGTAGGCATTGCGCAGTTTGTCACTGTATGTGGAGTTCTTGGTGTCGCCGTCCAGAGCAATCACACTGTAGAACAGAGAATTAACACATAAGTCATAACATTAATAATACTGGCCTATATTATGAACTTTGAGAGCTTAAATACAGTGTTTGTTAATAAATAAGTAATGTATGAATGCTACTGCCCGCATCGACCGACAGCGGTCGCGTGAGTACGACAAACAATATTGATATTGCACTAAACTAGGAATAATACACAATATTTATGTATTATTATAGTATGTAGCTAGTGCTTCACAGCTGAGTGATCGTAGCCTATTCCTATCCTAACCATGTTGGCGTCGGATTTTAATCTAACCTAACACTGAACAGAAGTATGTGAAGTGACTGATATGACTCATGAGAACTTACAATATTATTAAAGCAGTGGTAATATTGTTTTATTACAGCAATATTATTTAAGCATTTGAGCATAGATTCTGTATTTTCACATACTAATTCGTAAGTCTTATTAAGCGCTTATACATATATGTAGATACTAATTTCGCATTTACGGATGGGACATCATTTTTGACTTCGGGCACCAATATTATTGATTCAATTCAGTATAAAATATATCTTTACTATTTCATATAATGTAGCATATTTTTATAAATTGTTTTATTTAAGCAGGTAAGCCAAATTGGTTAAGTTATTATGTATTGTTTGATAAGATTATACAATCAAAATGTTTTAGAGAAACACAATGGTATTTGCTTACTTATATTGTTCTCTAATTAGTAACACTATTTATAAATAGGCATACCTATGATTTTTGGTAGGTATTATAAAATAGTTTGAGGTCACAATTAGCCACCTTATTTACACATTTTGATACATACATGTTGAGAATCCAAAAAAATAACCAAATCTTTGCTACTTACTGGAGAGTTAAAAACAAAGTTTGGCTCATTCAACAGTATAAGCTACGCAGTACGCAATAAATAGGCATTATTAGTATGTTTGGAGTATTGTGTGAATGCTATAATATCTTTAATTAATATAATTAGGCGAGCTGTCGTTTTAGTTAAAATTAAACAAATAAATTTGCGTTCTTTTAAATCTTTTTGAAGATGCATTGATTTCGAAGGTTGTTTAAGCGCAAGAATACTTTTGTCTTCACTACACATGTATTACATTTATTTATATATAGTTAGCACACTCAAGACGATTTTATGAGTGTACTGGTATATGTAACAACTAGCTTCTGGCTGCGGTGAAGTCGCATATGCTATAGCCTTCCTCAATAAATGGGCTATCTAACACAAAAAGAATTTTTCAAATTGGACCAGTAGTTCCTTAGATTAGCACGTTCAAGCAAACAAACAAACTCTTCAGCCGTATATATTAGTATGTATAGATAGAAGCTCAACATAATTATGAACGAATGAGTTTCATTTGTTTCCTACTTCTTGAGGCCTTTTGATCATATTAAATCATTCACACAAAATGAGTTGTATTATGGTAGTGAGTATAAAATCTGACCGCATGTTAGTGTCAGCGATCTTTTTGAGTGCTGTCCCGTAGGCGAGGCGCGTGGCCACCAGCTCGCCGGCGCTGTAGGCGGGCGCCGACGATAAAGTGATGTCGCCGATGTGCACCGCGGGCGCCTCGCTCAGCGGAGCGTTGGCCTTCAGCGTGATCGTGTTGTTCTTGATCTGCGATTGCAGGTGCTGCAAACACCGAGTTAGGAGTTATTCATTGAAGATGGACATTTTAATGGTGAACTTGTTTATGGAATGGAAATTTATTCAAGTAAATATTTATACGGAAACCTATTTCAAAAAACATATTGATCATTAACATTCTTAAAAATTTGGTTCCTATGGTCTCGAGTTCAAATCCGAGACACGAACTTTACCTCTGACCTCTGACCGCACCTATAACTCTTCGAAGTCATATACATGATCATAGTTAATTATCACGCTCATAAACGTTGAAGGAAAACATCGTGAGGAAACCTGCATGCCTGAGAGATTATTTTCTGACCTTTTTAACCTGAATTACTATAATACTACTACTGAATTACTATACTAATAACTGCCTCAATAGCCAAGTGGTCCTGACCGCGACTGCTACGCTAGAGGTCCTGGGTTCGATTCCCAGGTCGAGCAAAGTGTTATTGGGTTTTTCTATGAAATTCCCAGTAGCAGCTCGGAGTTAGGAATTTGTGCCCGGTTAATGGCAATAGGCTCGCCCCCTATTACATGGGACCTAAACATACCGGCGAACTGTGGGTGTACATTAGTACGCCTCTGCCTAATCCTTCGGGGAATACAGGCGTGATGGTATGTTATGTTTTAACCTGAATTATATCAGAGGATATAATTCAGGTTGAAAAGTTTGATTATCATTTGTTATATTATGTATAAGAAAACAGAAAGTTTAGTTGTTAGCATGTTTTCAAGTCTATTTAAATGTAAGATAAGGTCAATATAAATTATCAGACTAAACTGCACTAGAACTGAAAGTGATGACGATAATTTCAAAAAACAGCAGTTTATAATAATAAAAGTAATTAATGTATGAATGCTACTGCCCGCATCGACCGACAGCGGTCGCGTGAGTACGACAAACAATATTAATATTGCACTAAACTAGGAATAATGCACAATATTAATGCATTATTCATTAATTTAGGTCAGTGCGGATTTTACTAGGAAGTTACAGCGGCTTTCATAGGAAACCTTTTCTTCTATCTATATAAGTAGTTGTACAACAGATGTAGCGGTTCTTTCATGTTAGTCTAGTTAATATTGAGTCTGTACACCTCTTTGGCATGTGAGAGTAAAAACCTTGGTAATTTGGACTAAAAAATCTTTACAATAATGAGATACTGTACCTTAATGACCTTCTCTCCATCAGCTCCAAGAGGCTTGCCGTGCCAGTTTTCGAGGTCCTCGATGCCGGGGAAGTTCTTCCCCTTGAAGGTCTTAGCGACGATGGCGGTGGGCTGGCCGCTTACGGAAGCAGCCTCGTCGAAGGCCTTCACCAGCTCAGACACGTCGTGGCCATCCACCACCAGGGAGTGGAGACCGAAGGCTTTGACGCGAGCGTCGTATACATTCAGCTAGGAAAGAGACTGAGTTGTTAAAAGAGATGATTCGGAATTAGATAATTGTGACGTATTTTTGATATGAAACCATATTTGAGTATCTTAGTGCTCTATATTTCGAATGTTGCAAGCAATTTGATTAGCCAAATTAATTTATCTTTTACTGACAATAAAAAAAACTGAGATATGTGATTAGACAAGATAGTACACCTAATCAGAATTATCAGATGTATAAAGTTTGAGTAATGTTGATTTGACGACTAATATGATGGGAGATAAGGAAAGCATCGTGACGAAATGTGTGTCCGTAGGGGGATGGAGACTCATCAAGATCTTTACAGACACAATGCAAAATCTATCGACCTTGGGCACCAGGACGCTTATACTATTCGCTGAATGGTTTCAAAAAATTTGTCTTTTTAAAGTGAGCATTATGGTCCTTTGCCATTGAGAGGGCAGTGTGGACACTCAGGTTGTACCTGATGCTGCAGCGAGGTGGGTTCGGACTGTCCGAGGCGGTTCACATCGAAGATCACCACCAAGTTGTCTAGTTTGTAGTGGCTGGCAAAGTGTAGTGACTCCCAGATGCTGCCCTCGGCGGCCTCGCCGTCACCCACCAGACAGTATACCCTGGGAATAATCACAATATTTTTTACATGAAGTCCTCTCGAATTATCCTCCTCTTATCTTAATACAGGTGGACGTGCCATAGAATGGGTTGTCGAGTAAACACACAACACACACTATGGCAAATGGTCAGCATAGAGGGATTTATTTGCCAATGTTTTGTAGGATGAGGAAACATAAGATTGTGCATATATTTCTTCCACATACACCACTTATGTATCGAGAAGGTTTAGAGCATAGTTATTTAGATTTGTGGTAGAAATAAATCTGGTTGTAAGTTCGCAAGCAGGAGTCAACTGTTAAAAAATATGAATTTTTAGCGAAGGTCTAATTTTGATCAAATAACTTTGAAAATTTGGCCTTACAGCAGTGTTAGTTATGGCATAGTATTGTACTTTCACTGACATTATGGGTACTTATTTAGAGACTTAGTAAAACTTTGGTATAATTGGTAGAAACTACTCTATTTCTATGTACAGTCTTACCAAGCTTCAGTTGGTCTAATTCAGTATTTTTATTGAATCAACTAGCTTTTGCCCGAGGCTTCGCTCGCCTGAAGCTATATTAGGATTACAAATGGATCCCAAAAATTTAATCATAAACCAACAGTGATGATCTCTTCTTTGTATGGGTCTCTATACATCAAAGAGGTCAAACTGTATCTCAGGATCATTGGATTATTACAGGATTATTTGAGATAAGAAGTATAGGTACCAGTTTTTAAGTTGGAGCATATACTTTCTAACAGTGATAACAAAATTAAAATCTGTTCAGTAGTTTTTGCGCCAACCCGTAAGAAACAGACAATAATTGAAAAAATAACATTTTTTGGTTTGGAGACGTTTATATACCCTAACCCACTTGTTTTTTTTAAATATCTTCAATGTACAGACACAGGTTTTTAAAATTTTATAATAGTAGAAAAATACTAGTAATCAACAGAGCTAACCATTGACTTAAAAACATGCTCACCTGTAGGGTGCCTGGTCGAAGTACTTGCCGACGTAGGCCATGCCGGCGGCGACGGCCAGCCCCTGTCCCAGCGAGCCGGTGCCCACGTCCACGAAGTTCAGACGCGGCGTGGGGTGCCCCTCCAGGTCTGACTCTAGCTTGCGCAGGTTCTTCAACTCTTCCACGGGGAAGAGGCCGGCCTCAGCCCAGGCCGCGTATAGGATGGGGGCGGCGTGACCCTGGACACACAGGATACAGTTATTAAAACTATATATTATGCTTTTATGTCATCATGTAAGTCATGTAATCATTGTGGGAGGCCTCGCCTTCCTTTGTTCCTCGAAAGGCCTCTCACAATGATTACCAATCTCGATTTATAAGCTATTCAAATCTACTTGTAGTCAATATCTACATATAAATAGTGTTAATATTCACTAGATTTTGACTATTTTTAATGGTCTGTGGTTTAAAAATGGTTGTCTCCAGTGACAAAATAATGCAGTTTCTGAACTCGTTGTTCTTCTAGATTCGTTAAGGATTTTCAAACACACCTTGGATAGAATAAACCGGTCGGCAGAGGCATCCCTGGGCGCGGAGATCTTGTAGCGCATGGTGTGGAAGAACAGCACCGACATGATCTCTGCCATGGACGCGCATGATGTCGGGTGACTGCGGACAGACAGACAAGAGTTATTATGGAGATTTGAACGTAGGAAGGGCAGGCCAAGGAAGTAATTGAGAGGCACCTTTTAAAGTGGGAGAGCCATCTCGAGAGTAATACCTCGGCCTCACAGAAAACCGGCGTGAAGCAGCACTTGCGTTGTGTTTCGCTGGGTGAGTGAGGTTACCGGAAGCCCAAACTCTTTTAAAAGGCGGGCAACGCACTCGTGACTCCTCTGGTGTTGCGGGTGTCCATGGGCGGCGGTTATCACTTACCATCAGGTGATCCGTCTGATCGTTTGCCCCCCAATCCCATAAAAAAACCTAAGATTGCACTGTTGAAATGAGTTTCAAAATATTGGTGAATCAAATCAAATCGTTTATTCAAATCTAAATAAGTACTACATGATTAAATTAGTTATAAAATCTTACTTAGGTACTATATTATAATTACTAATAATTTATAATTACTCATAATCATAATTGTTATGAATGTCCGGCAACAGCTAGAGCAATATTAATTGATAGCTGTTGTTAAGCTAATATTTTTTGAATTCTACAAAAAATATGAATCTGTAACCATGACCAAGTGATTTAGAGCGAGGCAACTTCGAAACGACGCATAGATAAAACTGTGTCTTAATTAATGATCACCAGGTAACAATGGTCAGGGCATCGGACTTGCGATCATGTGGTTGCCGGTTCGAACCCCACCCATTGCACTACCGACGTGAACCCACTCGTAACACAAGCATTTTAGCTTAGCACGAGGGGTTAACAAGTATACTAGTAATGTGTGACCCAAATTGCTAGTAAGATTTTTTTTTTAAAAAAAGGTAGGTTTACTTTGTAGTAGATATTTACTTTTGTATCTTTTTAGCAACTTTAGTGATTCATAATAGAATTAATTTTAGTTAAAATTTTCAATCAGCGCATGAGTATGACAAGATGGAGTGAAGGCACTTATTTGATAGACTAAGAAAAAAGAGTATGCAATAATTGTAGCAAGAAAAAAGGTGAGTGATATAGTCCTGGAACCAACAAAATGTGATGTCCAGTCGAGTCCCAGTTTTGAGACTAGAACCAACTATGTACTATACGATACACAGGCAATTTGTGGAGCACCAGTTAAAAAAAATGTGTACGGTTGAATTGATAACCTCTTCCTTATTTATTTTATTTTACCAATATGATAAACTTAATTACCTACACAGTATGTGGTATTACTGAGTGATAACGTATATAGCAACACGTGGAAGTTTAAAGATGTTTGCAATATCTTGCAAACATGTATGAATCTCGTGTATGAATGCTACTGCCCACGGGCGACAACGGGTCGGCGCGAGTACGACAAACAAATTTTATTTAGCATCGACACTGTACACGCATCTATTGAGATTTTGTGTATGTTTAGTATAGTGTATGCCCTGTAGAACAAAAACATAGCGATCATAGCTTTATATTAAATAAATAGCCCATAAATTCTCTCTTGAATCGGGCTATCAAGTCGTAGCGTGATGTTAAATATCTTAAAACCTTGATGAAACACACTGTCCATTAAAACCACATGAAAATCCGTTCAGTAGTTTTTAAGTTTATCGCGAACAGACAGACGCGGTGTGGACTTTGTTTTTAACCCCCGACGCAAAATCGACGGGGTGTTATAAGTTTGACGTGTCTGTGTGTGTGTGTGTGTGGTGTGTGTGTGTGTGTGTGTGTGTCTCTGTCTGTGGCATCGTAGCTCCCGAATGGATGAACCGATTTTGATTTTGTTTTTTTTTGTTTGAAAGGTGAATAAGTGGGGAGTGTTCTTAGCTATGTTTGATGAAAATCGGCCCAAGATGGCCGCCGCCACAAGATGGCGGTTTACATATTTTTTCACAACTCCCACAATATTGGTATCAAATGAAAGGGCCTGACTAGTAGAATACTATACACTATGATATAAGATATCTAATAGCTATGAAATAATTGTACAAAAGTTGAATAACTAAACGAAGAAAATACCTAATTAAAACGCAAGAAAATAAAAGAAATTATACAAAATAACTAAGGAGTCCCTACAAAAAGTGTGAAATAACAAATTAAATTAAAAATTTAAAAAAACCCCCGACACAAAAATAAACCTGAATCCCTATAAAAAGAAAAAAATAATCTTGAAATTATAACCCTTCGTAAGTACGTATGAAGTTTTTTGATTAAATTTTGTCGCATCGGGGAACCGCTCTCTAGCTCTCGCATGTCTGCCCGCTCGGGTCGCCAAACTTGAATATGTTACGCTCCGCCCACTTTACGCCCTCCCGCGCGTCGCGGCGATGTACGCGCCATCCACATCAATTCTGAATTCGCGCGATTCACGTTCGGGAAGCAAAAGGAAAGGAAAGGATTCACATAATTAGAGAGCGGTCCCCCGACACGACAAAATTTAATCAAAAATCTTCATACGTACTTACGAAGGGTTATAATATCAAGATTATTTTTTTCTTTTTATAGGGATTCAGGTTTATTTATGTGTCGGGGGTTTTTTTAAATTTTTAATTTAATTTTCTAATATGTATGAGCAGTTCAGACGTGAAGTCGTGACAAGCAAACATACTTTCACATTAAGATTTCATAATATGTATTAGATATCAGACTAAACTTCTAAATACAAAAAAAATGCGTTACCTTGAATACAAAACAGTTAGTAGGTAATCATGATACAACAATATATTGAATAATCAAAATAATTGATTTGATAGGTACCTGTTATTTTTCATAATCACATTCTTATGATATCACTTGATTATCCATCCATTTCGAAAATAGGACAGATATGTATAATGATAGTATGAGGGCTACAAACGTAGAGACTGAGATATGGGAAGAACTAGAAATTGAAGATGATTAAAACAATAGTTTTTGTGATGAATCACTATACATATTGCATTGTGTAGACACCCTTACAGTGCATCACACTATTCACACTTATAATAACATAACATAACATACCATCACGCCTGTATTCCCCGAAGGGTTAGGCAGAGGCGTACTAATGTACACCCACAGTTCGCCGGTATGTTTAGGTCCCATGTAATAGGGGGCGAGCCTATTGCCATTAACCGGGCACAAATTCCTAACTCCGAGCTGCTACTGGGAATTTCATAGAAAAACCCAATAACACTTTGCTCGACCTGGGAATCGAACCCAGGACCTCTAGCGTAGCAGTCGCGCTTAGGACCACTTGGCTAATGAGGCAGTTAATGAGGCACACTTATAATAGAACCATTAATTTTAATTATTTTCATCTTATCATTCATAAAAAAATATTTGTGACTGTAAATAACCTTAACTTGACTTTACAAAGCACCTTGACATTTATTATCAGTCCAGACCTAAGATTGCTCTCACGGCTGAAACCCTCTGTTTATGTAACATTTTAATTATCTAACTGATAAATGTATGATATTTTACTGATATGATTTCATGACCTGCATGGTGACTGAGGCCAAAAACACCTGTGTGAAGGAAAATTAACCATTTCCATTTTGGTTTTATAGTTTGCTCCTAAAACTCTTCTCAATTTGTCGCTTGGTTAGTCTAGTGGTCCCAAGTGCGACTGGTCAGCTAGAGGTCCTGGGATCCATTCCCAGGCTGAGCAGTGTTATTGGTTTTTTTTTTATAAAATTCTCAGTAGCAGCTCAGAGTTCAGCATTTGTGCCTGGTCAATGGGAATAGGCTCACCCCCTATTTCATGGGACCTAAACATACTGGCAAACTGTGGGTGTACCTTAGTAAAACTTTTGCCTAACCTTTCGGGGAATACAGGCATGCTGGCATGTTTGTTTTCAACATGTCAGATTTTGTCCATCCACATCCAATTTACAGTTAGAGATCTTAGCAGGAGCGAGCTGTATCTCACTTGTATGAAATTAGTTATGTATGATGTATTTCATAGTAAATTGTACACTTAATACAAGACCATATCCAGAACATTGTGCTTATAATTATCAGATGTAAGTTCGTCTTAGAACAGAGAACAGTTAAGGGACAAGATTTGTAGGAAAGAGCCAATCCTCTTTAGATATTTATTATCAATACAAAAATAGTTACAATATTCATTGACTAAACATGACAGTGCATTTGTTTTGTAGCATCTGCTAATCATCAGGTAAACTTGCTGCATAATCAGTATGTTTCTATCCATTCATAACAGTTTGGAAAATATTTGTTAAAGATAAATTATCTAATCTTATCTTTCCTTGGTTACTACAGGACAGTGGTTCCCTGCTTCTTTTGATATTGACCACTTTGATTTTATAGTTGTTAGCAGGGATCACAAGGTTCATGATAGAATAGACTGGTTGTCAGGCTTTGCGAGCTCCTGGCTACCACTAATAATTGTCATAGGTGTTTGTATGACAACCGGGACCAATTATTAACATAGGTAAAGATTTAAATCTTTCATGGACCACATTTTACTTCTTGTGGACCGCTGGTTGGGAACCACAGCAATAGAACAGTTATCTAATAAAAGAAAAACAAAACAGGTATGTAACCAGTTCAAAAAATGGATGAAATAAGTATGATATAACTTCCTGGAAAATGAACTATTATTGGAAAAACATCATACATTTTTTGTTCTTATTGACACATATTATGTCATACTATGATGTTAACAAGTCTTTATAATAATGATAATAACACCAGTTTGCAAAAAAAAAAACAAGATTTCTTGTAATATTTTTTTATGCTAAATCTAAACCCAGCTACAGAATTCCTGTAGGATGTCAGAATTTGAACATATACTAGTATTGAATTGCACTTAAAAACGTTAGGGTTATTTTTCTACAGATAACAATATTCGATATTATCTTTTGTATATTTTGCATTTTACTTTTATGGAACTACATTATGAAAATATAATGGTATTATTCTTTCAAGGATTATTATCCACAGAATGGGTAATTAGTATTATCATAAAATAAACGTAGGTAGGTAACAAGGAAAGTAGATATCTACACAATCATAATTTATACAGAAAAGAACAAGTAAGCATTAGGTGATTAATATGTGTAACATAATCAACAATACGATCGATTCACGATGTTTCGATACGATAGTGACATAATATTGAGGCCAATGACCTTGGGGCCATGGCGTGATAGCAACCGTGATCACGTGGTGGCCGCTAACCTACAATGGAAAATTATGCGACAAACATCTCTATCGTACTTAGAGAAACAATAATTTTAACTAATGACCTTTGAACTGAATACTAACGTGTTGCCGGGCGGTAACACGATGAATTAAAAACTATGCCGAAATGTTTTTAGTGAAATGATACGAAAAACCTTCAAACTGTCAAATGACATTGTTGATCTAAATAAAGTACAATGTTTGAAAGTAAAAGGTGGTAAAATTTAAGATAATAGTGTCATTTATACGCTGTAAGATTCTAATAGGCAAGGAACCGGCAAATTCACCTTCATTAGACCTTCAATGATGCGGCGAATGCAATAAGGTTATCCACTCACCCCGATTTTGACGCGTTAGTAGCAACGATACTGTCGATCCTCAACTTGTTGGCGATGTCTTTCAGTTGTTGAATATCTACGTTCTTGTCGCCTTTCATTTTTATGTGTATTTAGAGTTTATTTTTCAAATAAAAATGACCACGTTGTTTACGACCGATTGCTTGCCCGCCGCCAAATTCAATGAATGACAGACTGAATCAAATCAACTGAATGACACAAATGAATGCCAAAGATTTATACCTACTGTCAGTTGATTCATATTTTTATCAAATATTTTATGTATGATCAGTGTGATACAACATGTACTTGTTTTACATCATGATGTCATGGAATGTTTAATTATTTAAAATTATATAAACGGCACCTACATAATTGAACTTAAAAGGTATAAGAATATTATGAACCCTGAAGTGCTGCCATCTACTATGAGTGAATTAGTATCAACGATATTTAGTGTTACATGGAAGCAACAGGTGTCGCTATTTGTAGAGAACATCTAGATGAGAGATTCGTTTTTTACCCGACTACAGAAAAATAAGGGCGTTAATACCTTACCGGTTACATTGCTGAAATACTTAGATATTAAATTTCACACTTGCCCGTACGCCGTATACTGCATCACAGTTTTAATGGAGGTGAAACATGAGCACTTAGGATTGGAGACACATACGTAACGTTGAGTGCAATCGAGGACAGGGTGAAGTCGAAAGCGGCGGTAGCCTAATGACTAGAGCGTCGGACTTGCGATCATGTGGTTGCCGGTTTGAAACCAACCCATTGCACTACCGACGTGAACCCCTGCGTAACTCAAGCATTTAGCTTAGCACGAGAGGTTAACAGGACTACTAGTAATGTGCGACCCACATTGCTATAATCTTTATAAAAAAAAAACGTGACGATGACGTCAGCATCACATTGATGACGTAGAACTCCCGTTTTTCATATCATTTGTTATCATAAACTATGTAATGTCATCGTTGAATTTTATATCTTTGTAAGTTTTTATCATACCTTGTACCATGATATGCTTGGCCGGTAGGCACTTGAATATTGTTCGAGTAATATTCACGGAACGACGCAATCAAACGCCTGTCATATTGAATTGAATCTCAACTACCGGACGCTAGAACATCACTAACAAAACGTCACTTAAAACCAACTTTAACACAACCACTTAAAGTTAAATATCGAGTACCGGAAATTGATAAAAACGTCATATACAAGTCGAAGTTATTCTTGCAATTCTGTTGAATCTTATTGCAAGTGATTAGGGTTTGTTTTACAGTGGTGGCATGCGGTCAGAAACGTGGTGGAGTTTGATGTTAAAACGAGGGTGGCTATTCTAAATCGCGCTGACGTATCACATCGGACCTTTGCTCACCTGACTCCGCTGGAGTAGCGAGGATGTGGCGCCAATAGGGAAATCATTGTTTTTGATATCTACTGATTGTAGATTAACCCACCTACTTTGCTAAGGACGAATAATTTCTGAGATGGTTTGAGGAACTATAGGTAAGTATTTCTTAATTCTTCTGTTGTAGAACAGACAGATATTAAGGCTTTGGTTAGGTGATTTAAATGACGTTTTACCTAATAACGATTTACAGACATTTATATTTATATTATTAACATAACATAACATACCATCACGCCTGTATTCCCCGAAGGGTTAGGCAGAGGCGTACTAATGTACACCCACAGTTCGCCGGTATGTTTAGGTCCCATGTAATAGGGGGCGAACCTATTGCCATTAACCGGGCACAAATTCCTAACTCCGAGCTGCTACTGGGAATTTCATAGAAAAACCCAATAACACTTTGCTCGACCTGGGAATCGAACCCAGGACCTCTAGCGTAGCAGTCGCGGTCAGGACCACTTGGCTATTGAGGCATATTATTACTCGTATTATATACATTTTTATTTATTTTATATTACGTAGAGTTAGCCACGCTAGAGAATGGGGGGATAAAGGTACGTACACATATAAACAATATACATAATACATTATATTGTTGTGGTTTGAAGTCCATTTAAAAATTAACACATCATCACATTATGCATTATTGTAGTTCAAGATCTACAATAATTCTGATGAACTTATAATATAAGTACTTACCTACCTACTACCTACCTGCTATAATTAAGTATGTCTGGGTCATAATAATAATATTATTAAAATATCATCCGTCGCGTTTGATTTGCTATTTGCTACGTCAAAGATACGCTACAACGATGCTACGCGACTACGACGCTACGTGACTACGCCGCTACGAGACTACGCAAGGCGGGCATAACGCTACACCGTCTGATAAATATAAAAACAATAAAACTGTTGTCTATCGGCAGGGAAATGGCCGCGCTGGGCACACGGCGACGACGGTGACCACGACTACATACTGTTGAAGGATAAGGATTATTTTTATGTTTTCTTTATGAATAACTAGCTTCCGCCCGCGACTTCATCCGCGTGGAATAGTTACTTAGTCTTAGCGTGATGATATATAGCCTATAGCCTTCCTCAATAAATGGGCTATCTAACACTGAAAGAATTTTTCAAATCGGACCAGTAGTTCCTTAGTATTCCTTAGCGCGTTCAAGCAAACAAACAAACAAAGTCTTTAGCTGTCTAATTAGATATATAAATAATAGATTACTGCATAGTCATTAGTAGCAAACCAATCACACACACAGGCATACTGCACACATACATTCAAACTATATTCATACAGTCCACTCATCTAGTTATTAAGTTAGTTCAAAATAAATATTCTACGAGTAAAGACGCAAATCAGTTTTATTTCACTCAGCAAACAGATCAAGACCTTATTCTCCTAAACATATGGTCCATATCGAACCGGATTTTTGTGTTGCATCGGGCGAACGTGTTGTCGCCGCGAGAACAAAAGCATTCCAGAGCGGATTATCTTGCTAACATCGAGCGTTAATACAAATCATTAGCAAAATAATCATTCAAATCTTCATCTATTTTGCTGAGATTTAGAGTTTCAACGTCTTACACGTGCATTTGAACACCATGGAGATGCTTCTAGCCTATCAAAAAGAAACACTGGAGAACTTGAGGAGGGCGGAGAAAAATTACAAAAAAACACCTAAAGACCGTATCAAAAAACCATACTTAGAGACCAGGTTGGACAATTTAGAGCAGTTATGGACAGATTTCAGAGACGGACACAAATCCATCATTGGTAAGGTGACCCAGAAGGAGAAGCAGGATGCATATTTTACGGAAAATATTTACGAGAACTTCGAGGAATTGTATGTATCATACAAGTCTTTGTTGAAGGAGGCCCTGCAACCTTATCTTGCGTCATCGAGTGGGACATCGTCCGTAACACCTAAATCTAGTGCTGGACATGTGGTTAGCGAGTGTGAGGTTAAGTTACCGCGGATACAGTTGCCTAAATTTAGTGGTAAATATGACGAGTGGCAAACGTTTTATGATATGTATAATTCACTTATACACGCCAACAGGAATTTATCCGCAGTTCAAAAATTGCATTACTTAAAAAGTAACCTCTCAGGTGAGCCAGAATGTTTATTACGTAACTTTTCAACAACAGAGGCTAATTACGAAGAAGCTTGGAAACTGTTAGTTAAGCGTTATAATAATAAGCGCTTTAATTGTAACGCAATTTTAAGGTCATTGTTTACACAAAAACAAATTATGTGCGAGTCGGCTAATTCTATTAAATTGTTATTAGATACAACTTCAACTTGTTTACAGTCTCTGCGCAATATGGGAGTTAATATTGATAACTGGGATGTTTTTATTGTGTATTTAGTGGTTTCTAAATTAGATTCTGAATCCATCAAGCAGTGGGAATATCAATTAGGTATAATTAATGATGAGTTACCCTCATGGACTCAATTATCAGATTTTCTTGAATCCAGATTTAGGTCCCTGGAAATGATAGACACAAATAAGGTACGTACGCAGTTAAAGTCTACCAACACAAAGCCAAGGTCTTTTCATGGATCTATTGATAATAATAAGAGTATTTCTAACGTAACTACTAAGTGTTATATGTGCAAAGGTGAACATTATTTATGGCACTGCAAGGAATTTAGTCAACTTAGTGTAAAAGATAGACAGGATTACGTGCAAAATAACAACTTGTGTTTCAATTGTTTCTCTCCATCTCATCCAGTTTTGAAATGTCGAAATACAACGAGCTGTAGGCGATGCGGACGAAGGCATCATTCCATGTTGCATTTTGAAAGGGAGTTGAGCAGCACAATAAAGAGTGAGGACGTGCCTATGCAGAGTGAGTCAGTCCAACACGTGAGTACACCTATTTCAACTAATTTTTCGAGTAGAGGGTTAGAGCCGAGCCGTGTTTTATTAGCCACTGTGTCGGTTTGGGCATGTAACGTGCACGGTTACAAACAACCATTGAGAGGGTTACTGGACCAAGGATCGCAGGCGTCTTTTATAAGCGAGTCAGTAGTACAATTGCTCGGACTTTCACGTAAGCGTGTTAGTGGTACTGTGTCGGGTATTGGTGATGGCGGCCATACACGTATTCAACACATGGTTTCACTTCGAGTGGAATCACGACATAGCCCAGAGGTTTCAATCCAAGTAAATGCCTATATATTGCAGTCTGTGACGTCATTGCTTCCATCTACTGAGTTACACACACCTGATTGCCTTTATTTAGATAAAATTCAGCTGGCCGATCCAGGTTATGCCTCTCCAGGCAAAATAGACATTCTTCTAGGAGCCGAAGTTTATAGCGAGATTTTATTAGATGGTATTATACGTCACAATAAAATATTAGCACAAAATACTACCTTAGGTTGGGTATTATCAGGGAGGGTGTCAAAAGATCCTACTTCAGCTGATGGCAGAGTAATTAACATGCATTTACACTTAAGTGGAGATGAGCTACTTAGGAGGTTTTGGGAGATAGAAAATGAGCCAAACTTAATACAAAAGAGAATGACAAAGACGGAACAAAGATGTGAAGAGTTTTATGACAGGACAACGACTCGGGATGACGAAGGGAGATTTGTTGTTAAATTACCTTTTGATAAAGAAGATCCAGAGTGTCAATATGGAAAATCTGTAGTTATAGCTAAGAGAAGATGGGAGTTTTTAGAGAAGAGACTACAAAAAAATCCTAAGTTAAGAGATGAATATAATAAGGTTTTGCAGGAATACATTACAATGAATCACATGACACCTGTCGAAGAAGCAGATGTGGACAATTCCAAGGCTGTTTATCTCCCACACCATGCTGTAGTACGAGAGGATAAGGACACCACGAAAGTACGGGTCGTCTTCGATGGTTCCTGTAAGGGTCTTAACAACTTTTCACTCAACGATAATCTCATGGTGGGTCCCAAGTTACAACAAGACTTGAGACACATTTTGATTAGATGGAGAAGTCACAGGATCTGCGTAGTCGCCGACATTATCAAAATGTTTCGCATGGTTAAAGTTAATTCTGAGGACACAGACTTCCAAAGAATCGTGTGGCGACCACATACAGATAAGCCATTAGTTCATTATAAATTATTACGAGTAACCTTTGGTACTGCTTGCGCGCCATATTTGGCCGTTAAAACCCTACAAAGGTTAGCTGATGAAGAACATAAAAGATTTCCTATATCGTCAGAAATTACTAAGCGAGACTTTTATATGGATGATCTTTTGACAGGCTGTGACACTTTGGACGAAGCTATACACATTTACAGTGAGATGAACAAGTTAATGAGCTGTGGTGGATTCGAGTTGCAAAAATGGAGTAGTAATTGTGAAGTGGTACAGGCACACATAGAAAAGGACAAACACCGAAGCAATGATTCACTCAGAATAAAAACATCTACCGTCATGAAGGTACTTGGCTTGGTATGGCATAGAGGCATGGATTCTTTTCAGTACATACTTGACTTACCAGAACCAAAAGAACCTATAACTAAGCGACAAGTGTTGTCGGATGTGGCACGGCTGTACGATCCGTTAGGGTGGATTGCCCCCGTGGTAATCACCGCCAAGACATTCATACAAAAACTCTGGAAATCAAAACTTGATTGGGATCAAGTATTGACTACTGACTTACGCGATGAATGGTTACAATTTCGATCGAGTTTGGTATATTTGAGTAAGGTTAACATACCACGTTGGTATTGTTACAGTCCAGGGTCAAAGATTGAGTTACATGCATTTTCTGATGCTTCTAAACTAGCGTACGGAGCTGCTGTATACATTCGTGTTCTTAATAAAGAGGACGAAATCTGCGTTAGTTTGGTATCAGCAAAAAGCAAAGTTGCCCCCACGGAGAAGGAAGTGTCTATTCCAAGGTTAGAACTATGTGGTGCTGTTCTAGCAGCAAAATTGATCTTCGAAATATCACAAGTAATACACGTACCGAAGGAAAACTTGTATGCTTGGTCTGATTCTAAAATAGTCTTAGCTTGGCTGAGAGGAGGTTCTAGCCGTTGGACTACTTTTGTGAGTAATCGTGTATCAGAGATTCTTAACATTCTGGAATATGAACAATGGAGACATGTCAAAACGGAAATGAACCCAGCTGATTGTGTCTCCAGGGGCTTAGCGGCAAAAGGGTTACTAGAACATCAATTATGGTGGTCAGGACCTTCCTGGCTTTCAAAACCAATTATAGAGCTTGATAACCCGGACATCATACAGGATACACATGAAGAAGAAAGACTTACATCTCTGACTGCTTTACCTGTCTTGAAAAATGAATTTATTTGGACTATGTTCTCGTCACTTACTAAAACGTTAAAAACTATAGCTTACTGGAGAAGAGTTTTACATAATCTAAGACTACCAAAAGAGAAACGCAAATTATATTCACCAATAATTACACCTATAGAAATGGATCAGAGTTTGCAATTATGTATTCAACAAATTCAAGAAGAACATTTTAATGAGGAACTAAAGCAGTTAAAGATGAAGAAATTCGTTCCAAAAAAGAGTAAGCTTCGCACTCTTTGTCCTATTTTAGATGGAAATGATATTATAAGAGTTGGTGGGCGAATTAATGAGTCAGATGTTATATATGACACTAAACATCCTATTGTTATACCTGCTAGGAGCCATCTTACCGAGCTTATAATTAGTGATGCACATATCAAAACTTTTCATGGTGGACCACAAGCCATGTTGTGCTATTTGAAAACGAAATATTGGATATTGCGAGCTAAAGAAAGAGTTAAAGGTCACTACAGAAAATGTGTTCAGTGTTTGAGATACTCTAAGAAGAAAAGTAACCAACTTATGGGTCAGATTCCTGAAGTGAGACTAAAACCAACTAGACCCTTTAAATCATCTGGCTGTGATTACATGGGGCCTATCAATGTACGATTTTCACCTGGCCGAGGAGCAAAATGTTACAAAGGATATGTTTGTTTATTCATATGTATGGTTACTCGTGCCATACATTTAGAGGTGGTAACCGACCTGACTTCAAAGGCCTTTATTGCAGCCTTCAAGAGATTCACAGCACGAAGGGGTCACTGCCAGAACTTGTTCAGTGACAACGGTACTAACTTTGTTGGTGCCAACAAACAGCTCCGTGATATGTTTAATCGAGCTAAGTCAAATGTACCCCGTGAAATTGAACAATTGTTGAGCTTAGAACACACGACTTGGCATTTTATACCTCCACATTCACCTAATTTCGGAGGTCTGTGGGAGGCTGGGGTGCGTAGCGTTAAAACACATTTACACAAAGTAATAGGAGACACCACTCTCACCTACGAGGAGTTATCCACTGTTTTAGCCCAGGTTGAGGCTTGTCTTAATTCGCGACCTATCACCGTAATGAGTGATGATCCTAACGAACCTCAGGCTTTGACACCCGGTCATTTTCTTATAGGCGAGCCACTAATAAGTATTCCCGATGAAGATAATTCTAACACCAATGTTGTAGGCCTGGATAGATGGAGATTAACACAAAAAATACTAAATAACTTTTGGAAGCGGTGGTACAAAGAATATTTGGTTAACCTTAATCAACGATATAGATGGAACACTAAGAAATCTGAGCCAGAGGTAGGTGATGTAGTTATTTTAAAAGACGATAATATTCCACCTTCTAAATGGATTCTAGGCAAAATAATTAAAAAGTATTTGGGGCCTGACAACATTGCACGGGTTGTATCTGTTAAGTGTAAAAATGGTGAATTTAAACGTCCCATTAGTAAAATCTGTGTTTTACCTAAATGAATTTGTAGTTTATTTAGATTTACAATTATAGTTTTGTCCACTTATGTGTTCTCACCCTGAAGTTTACTTCAGGTTTAAGTCTCACGACATATCAATAATACTTAGTTAAGTTAATACATAGGTAGATATAATTAAACTCATTTTTACTGAGTTCTTGTTCATTATGGTTATATAGTTACTTTCCAAATTATGTACAATTTGTGATAAGTTTATCTTATTATTGTGTATTAAAACATAACATTTTGTCATTTATAAGAAGTAGGTATAGATGATTAAAGTGTAAATACCCACCTAGTAAGTAGTAAGTCCATAGCAAAGAAGACTTTGTTTTCCAGTCACCTAAAGTGTCAATGTCAAATAGATAATAAGTCCTTTATTTTGTTAAATTAAGGTTTCAGACTTGTATTAAGTTGTGATCTAATGGCACGGTGGGCGGGTTATGTTACATACATTGTAGCAATTTATATTGTGATTTTATTTCTTTATAAAAATGTATCTGATTATAGGGAAATAACTCAAAATTGTTAAAACTCATTGAAATATACTAACAGAGATACTTTATTACAGTATTTTTACAAAACTTTTGTTTATATAAATTTGTGTTCATTCATTGATTAAGTACAATAAAGCACTGCGTTCTTTGGTGGGCGGTATGTCTAATTAGATATATAAATAATAGATTACTGCATAGTCATTAGTAGCAAACCAATCACACACACAGGCATACTGCACACATACATTCAAACTATATTCATACAGTCCACTCATCTAGTTATTAAGTTAGTTCAAAATAAATATTCTACGAGTAAAGACGCAAATCAGTTTTATTTCACTCAGCAAACAGATCAAGACCTTATTCTCCTAAACATTAGCTTTATATATTAGTAATAGAGTATAGATAAATATAAAACAAAGATTTTTCATTACTGAGTTAACTATAGCTTCTTGAAAGGAATTGTCTGAGGAAGTAGGTACTATGATTTGATTCCTAGTGTAAAGTAGTATAGCACTTATGTTTATTTCCTAGCTTTTTGTCCTACACATTGGCAACGAATCGCATCTTTTTGAAGTTGCAGATTTTTTACCAGATACCTAATTATAATAAATAGAAAAACAACGGACCGCAAAACGCAGTGTGGGATGACTCCAACGAAACGGACGGGTGAAGATCGCCTGGTGAACATCGTTGGTAGTTGATGCAGTCGGCATTTATCTGGTCCTTTTGGAAGTCTTTGAGGGAAGCCTTTGTATGGAATGATAATAAATAGGCGGAGTAATATTTCATAACTAGGAGTTTTATTTCTAAACTAAATTATAGTTTGACCAAACTCTTTTATAGTGTTAGGTACCTATATAATTTTAATTTTATATATATTTTTCGGTCTTAGTGGAAGCGTAGTTAACAATGGTCGCTACTATCCCAATTTCCTATCAATTCATAGTTATTAGTACTAGTACCTATTCTATTATCTGTGGTTATTAGTTTTAGCGGTTTTGGCTTAGCCTTGATAATATTGACGATCAGATTTGCATTGCTGGACCAAAGATACTTAATTTAAAAATAATACTGTCAAACTATCAAACCTCTTTCACTGTCTTCTCAATTCTCATGTTTCTATTAGTTTGTCCGTCAAAGTCCTTGCAGTATGGTGCATTACAGTGGGGTATCGCTCGCGGGGGTGGTGGGTGGCGCGGAGGGAGGACCGTTCGATGTTCTGTTTTCAAATTCAATTGGCCGGTGTCCCGGGGCGATCTTTCTCCGCGCGATTCCGAATTGAATATCAATAGAACGATACGATGAACGATTGTGTGGATATGACCAATATTTTTGTATGGATATATTTAGATCAGATATTAATAATTTAATCAGATAGGTATTAATTAATTGATTAAATCATTATGCATGTTAAATGTCCTAACATGATATATTATGTATTTATAAGAAAATTATTAAGTTGTGAATATACTGCTATACTGCACTAGCTGTTATCTAGCTATGAAAGAAAAGCGTTAGGGTCCAAAAAACGGTTTTTAAAATAGGTTTGGCTGCGTATGTTTTCCGTCACTAAGGTCTTCATACATAAGGCTTGTTAAGTAGGTACGTTATGCGTAGACGGACACTGGTTATAATGTAAAAAGTTGGAGCCATAAAAATGGGAAGCCGAGGATCAGATATCAATTAAATTTCTCTGGGAACATCTTGGAATCATACAGCAACAAGAATACCGAATTATACAGACACATTGATAACTTCATTTTTAATATCGGTCAGATCCATATTCAGAATGCATAAAAGTAACGGTCAGCGAAAATATACGTTCGGATTTGGAAAATTGTAAAAGGGCGAAGTTCTTAAAGTGTCGCGTCTTTGTGCGGGGTGCGTATCCGAACGGATGTGCCGCGCACCGCGCCACCGCCGCCGCCCGGGGAGTTTGTGTTTCAATTTCAATCTGATACTTTGATTCCATTGCTAATGTTTCGCGAAATAAAGTAAACAGTTGGTCTTGCTTTGATGTGTAAAGTATTTTTGTTGGGTTCTATTTTGATGTTAACTGCATAATACTGTATTTTAAATACCTTTGAACCCATTGTCTTTGCGGTGGCCGACAGAAATAGCATATAGGTGCTGCTCTTAGATTTTGAGCAATTTGATTGGTTTTGTTGTTACAAGAGCCATTGAACGTGAAGTTCTGGCTATTAACTCTCAAAAAATCATGAAAGTGATATCCGTTTCTGTAGGTACCTAAATAATTTTTTTACACATCAGTTTTAATTTTTTTAAACTACATGGGGCCGGCCTTTCCTTACTGAATACATCTGAGAAGAAACACCGAAAATCACGGTCTCTTTCAAAGTCTAGCATGTAGTAGCAAAATGTAGGGTGTTAAAATGCAGGGTACTGTCTGAGATAGCCTTCTGCAGAAAGAGCCATAGCCACTTTGAGTAAACCAATCCCAGTTCACGCTATACATGACATTATGTAATTCGTACCATTATTAAAAGGAACTTAAAAACCCATCGCACGACGACAATGCTCGTTTAACCGACAAAGAAACTGTTGTGTCATGACATTGGGTTATATACAGTTGTGCTTATAACATAATTATATAATAGTGGCATTAGATGTAAATATTAATAACATAACATACCATCACGCTTGCATTCCCCGAAGGGTTAGACAGAGGTGTACACAGTTTGCCGGTATGTTGAGGTCCAATGTAATAGAGGGCGAGCCTATTGCTATTATCCGGGCACGAATCCCAAACTACTGAGAATTTGCTGGTGTTATTGGGTTTTTAATAACACTTTGCTCGACCTGGGAATCGAATCCAGGACCTCTAGCGTAGCATTCACGCTCAGGACCACTAGGCTAATAAGGCAGTTATTATGTGTAAATAATAATTATTGAAGATTATTGAGAAGATTGGCGCTGTAAGGTTAATTCAAAAATTTACCTTTTTTATGGGATAGGGGGACAAACGAGCAGACGGATCGCCTGATGGTAAGCGATTACTGCCGAGTAATCGCATAAAAAAGGTAAATTTTTGAACGGTGTTTAGGGTGTTTAGGTCTCCTCTGGTGCTTAGGGTGTCTCGATGAGCGGCCCCATCGAGACACCCTAAACACCAGAGGAGTCGCAAGTGCCCACCTTTTTAAAGGGTTTGGACTTTGGTATCCTCACTCACTCTGCGAAACACAACGTAAGCGTTGTTTCACGAAGGTCGTAACTTATAGCCGCTATAAGATACCAGGCGGGTTAATGTTCTTTAATTCCCATATCAACGCACTTTGATAACAACTAATAAATTTGTTAACTCGCGAACATCGATCATGTGTGTAATCCGCTAACATAATTACAAGTATTATGTTCGGGCCACGCATTGCGTGTTGCACGTGCCGCCCGCGTGCCTACGCGTGAAGACGCGTGCCATGCGTGCGACGGCGGTAACGTCAATGACGCTTGAAGGGTAAAATGTTTGTAAACAGCGTGTAAAGCGTGTAACTCGTGTAATGTTTGCAATCATGTCGGTGATATTAAAGGGTATTTGATTAGGATAATAGATATCTGTGGGGGCGATGCTAGATAAATGGGGATTATATTTGCAGCATATATTTTTATTATGTTTTCTATTTTTGTTGTCTTTGCTGCATGGGATTAATGGTAATATAAAGCCACCACATACACTACATGTCGTTTAAGTTGGAGCAGTCATGGAGTCAGTTCATTGGCATTAGCCGATTGAAAAACTGATTAAAAGTGTTCACCTATCATCTGGAGGACTAAGATGATTGCCGATACGTCAGGCAAGTTGCAGTCACCAGGTGGCTTGTCAGATTATTTATTAATGAGACTTTTAATTGAAATAAATTAGGTACTCTTTACCTTTACGGATTTTATCGCGTTGTATTGATATTATGTAATTCCCGACGTTTCGGATCCTTTACAGCATCCATGGTCACGTCAGTGTCAGAAATCAGTTTGAGACCTGTCATGTTGTGTCTGCTAAATAACCTTGACCTGTTAAAAACTGTTGAAGAAAATCAGTGATCTTGAAACCTGTTAAAACAAAAACTGTAAATGATATTGCTTTACATACACATCACGCCTGTATTCGAAGGGTGAGGCAGAGGCGTACTAATGTACACCCACAGTTCGCCAGTATGTTTAGGTCCCATGTAATAGAGGGCGAGCCTATTGCCATTAACCGGGCACAAATTCCTAACTCCGAGCTGCTACTGGGAATTTCATAGAAAAACCCAATAACACTTTGCTCGACCTGGGAATTGAACCCAGGACCTCTAGAGTAGCAGTCGCGCACAGGACCACTTGGCACTTAATGAGGCAGTTTGCTTTAAATCAATTAATTATATTTTTTCACGTTAAATAATTCTACACAGACAATACCAAACCAAATAAAGCACATACAACCTCCAATTACTTACTAACAACACTTACAACTCAAGTAACATGAGCCTCTCCTGAACTTATTTCATAGTAACAAGTAACTTGAGAGGGTACTTTGTTTCATTACAGGCTTAGAAAGCAGTCTCCCTGTTCACCCCCCAGCCCACTCTGTGACAGGTCGTCATATAACTATCAATAACTAGATAAGAACCGTGACTTTACTGGCATATATGGGGAAGATATTAATTTTATACTTACTACTTCAATAAATCTTTGTGTTAAATTTAAAATTGGATTAGTATTTTACCTACCTGTGATGTTTTGTCGATTCTTCTCCATAACATCAAATTTTTGGACGAACAGTGCATCCATCCATCATCATCATGCATCTTATCTACACGCCCAACTTTACCTTACTCAGTCTTTGTTAGTACACTTTCATAACACCATACCATACTGTTCTTCACTCTATCATTCACTATTACCCCACACGTATCTACTTCTCAATGCAATCGTCTCTATGGCATTTATTCTATTTTCATGGTTTTTTCTGTCACAGCCAAGATTCACTACCTTACATTAAGTGTCGGCGCTAATCACAGCCAGCCATGCCTTTTTGGATAACTTCTTTTTTGTTGTTATAGATCTCTAGCGACCCGCCCGCGGTTTCACCCGCGCTGCCCCGGTCCTAAGAGTCATAGCGTGATGTTAAATAGCTTAAAACCTTCCTCTTAAATCACTCTATCTATTAAAAAAAACCGCATCAAAATCCGTTGCGTAGTTTAAAAGATCTAAGCATACATAGGGACAGACAGCGGGAAACGACTTTGTTTTATAATAAGTAGTGATGACAATGTAAGCACAGTTTTTAGCGTCGTAGAGCCATGCTTCGGCACGAATGGGCTTGACCGGAGTGATACCACACAGGAAAACCGGCGTGAAACAATGCTTAAGTTATGTTTTGTCGAGTGAGTGGATACCGGAGGCCCAAACCCTTTTAAACAGCGCGGGCAAGGCTATTGCTACTCCTCTGGTGTAGCGTGTGTCTATCGGCGGAGGTAACCACCATGCAAGGTAACCACCAGGCTTACCATCAGGCGATCTGTCCACGCGTTTGCACCACTATGCCATAAAAAACAACATTACTTGACATAGACAATGTTCACGAATGTCCTAATTAATATTCAAATAATTAGTAAGTGAGCTCAGTAAGATGTCGTGTTATAAGTACTTGTCACAGCCACCCCTATAGGTGCTTAAGTAGTTGGGCAAAAACTTAACAAGTTCCGTTAAGTTACGCGGGCATTAACTTGCATTATGTAACAGTTAATTTATTGCCCACACTCATTGTTTGTCTATTCTGTTACTTAAGGCAGGAATAGTTTGTTAGTTTGTAAGTACCAAGGTAATGGTTACAAATGTATGTACTCATAGGTAAGAAATTAAAAGTGGTTACTAGTTGTGCTCCACTAGTAACTTTTAATTTCTTGGTTGAAGTGAAACAAAAATCTGTGTCAGATCGGAAATACTGCTTTGAAAGATAGTTTTAGGAATTACACAGGACACTGGAATTATACAGGGTAACTGGTGATTCACCAACGATACTTAAGGAGTGTACTAGGTACTCGATTCTCGTTCTAATCTATATAAATAAAAATGAACCATTAAATGTCTTGCTAGGCGCAAATCTCGAGAAAGGCCCGACCAATTTGGTTAATTGTTATTTTCATATTTTTGTTAAGGCATATGGTAGGTTCTTATGAAGAGAAAAACGTAAACGTACTGAATCCAATACCAACTGGCATAGCGAGGACGCATACTTATAGTGAAAAATTAACTCAATGAAATGAAGAAGTCTTTAATATAAAATGTAGTTTATTGTTATGTATTTATTCATATATTATATGTATAAGCAGAAACAAGCGTGTATAGACAGGGATGCCTACATGATTAGGGCTGGGCGAATAAGTACAGGTGTGGAATTAACTCGGCCCGGTGGTTCCGCGCGTTACGACCTCAACCATAACCCGCGTTATGGCTTGTATTATTATAACTTTTACATCGGATAAAAAATACTAGATGTGTCAAGGTGCAAAGACCAGAAGACATGCACGGTTTTTTACTTCAAGACGCACCTCTGTCACGGTTACACAATTATTAATAGAAATAAAATTAATCATGGTGTATCACTAGTGGGTACAATGCCAGTTCGTTAAATTTTCTAAAGAACTAAATATAACTTACTACGTTGGATTAATTAAGTATATTGAATAAGAAAGCTGTTCGTTGATAAAGGCGTGTGGGGAGGGGTTAGAAAACTGCAGCAATATATATCTCGGTAGGACTTCTTGGGGTCTGACTGAATGGCGACTACTCTTACGTAAGTCTGTCGTAAACCACCGCGGTGTGTGTTTCGACTATAACGAGTAAGACCCAGTTTTCCCTCAGTTGCGGCGGATCTAGCAGTCTAAAGTCCGTGAGGGAGGATGCAAGTAACTCCTCTGGTAATGTTCAAGTTCAAGAGCGACGATGACTAATAAAAAAAGCGTCATTAATAAAGGCTGGAGTGATTTGGGTTTTTTTTTTTTACTGTAGTTCGAGTAATTGTACTATTAAATGATATAACAGATATAATATCTTTAGGTTAGTACTTAACTTACGGAAAGAAAAATTTTAATAGATGCTCCGAATATTGGTTCGGGAAAACTGAATATGCTTTATTTTACGGGATTCTTGTATGATTTATTACCTGAATTGGTCAACGTTAGTCGTGCCACTTCTAGTGTTGTGCCTGTATATCATTGTACAGAAGGTTATAAGTTACAGAGGTCTGATATTTATTCGTACGGTTCGATTGTAGTTTTATGTTCGGCCGTAAATGCTCTTATTGGTGCACATTTGAATAATACGACCAAGGCCGAATGTTACTTGTAACGCGCAAAAATATTTACTTCTTACTCTGCTCTTGTGTGCGTGGACCATATTTTAATACATACGCAATATGTTACTTTAAATACCAATTATATTTAACTTTATAATGTCATTGATAAATACTATAATTATTGTTTCAGTTTTACTGTGTGAATTAATTGTACATAATTCGCACTTTAAATTTAAAACCCCAAACAATGATTTGAAATCTTGTATAACGCCTTAGTAACTTAACAGACAGAAATGTGTTTGCTGGGAAGTTTGTTGCGCCGCTTCTTCTTCCCAGCGAAAACACTAGGAAGCGGTGACGGGCGGGCGTTTTTTGGGGGCTGTCTATAATATAAAAATGACGTTCAAAAAGTACTACCTAGTAGTCTATATTGAATAAATTATTTTGACTTTGACTTTGACTTTGAAACAACTGTCCTATCATTTATTACTATGCCAATTACAATTTATTGGTACAGTTTAACTTCTCAGTGGAATATACTGAGGAATGCTTAGATTATGAAAAATAAAATTGTAAATAAAGTTATTAAGAGAGCACCTATGAAGTTGATTACTGGATTTTCTCTTAATACATATACATATTTTCACGCCTGTCTTCCATTGGGGTAGGCAGAGACTATAGATTTCCATTTGCTACGATCCTGGCACACTACTTTCGCTTCATCTACGTTCATTAACCTCCTCATACATGATCGTCGGTTTAGGGTGCTCTTAACCTGACCTTTTTTAAGAACGGCTGCAACTTGGTTATGGTAAGAAAGAAAGAAAGCATATTTATTTGTCACAAAAAAAAATTAAACATACATTAGCTTTTATAATAAAAACTACATAAGTTTTGTGACAAAAGAGGTTCACACTCAGCATTAAGCCGTATTATGGCATAACCCACAATACAGCGCTGATTTTCAGCATGAACCCCAAATGACGGAAGGACGTCAACTCGTACACAATTTATACGTGAAATAAAAACATCTAAAACAAATATACCTACTTATAAAAGTATAAACGTTATACTTAATTATCTTAAAAAGTAAAAACTATAATATAACACATAAATACCTGGTACGTTCGTCGAGGTCGGCCCCTTCCAACTCTTCCATCCGTACTCATCATGTATACTCGTTTCGCTACACTAGGTAGTGAAAAAATTAAAAAAGACAGGCCCACTTGCACCAAATTCTGAAATGTGTTTAAATTGTATTTAAACACGAAATTTCTATGAAAAATTGTGTTTAAATATGACTTAAACACATTTAAGAATTTGGTGCAAGTGGGCCTTAGTATTTTAGATGGTTTGATTTAATGTATGAATATTGAGGTACTCGTACAACATCGATGTAAGCTAATTAAAAACTTGAAAAATGTTGATATAAGATCGCTATTTTCATAATTAATCAAAAGTGGACACTTTTATATACTTAGTTAGTATCTAATATTGTTACAATTGACAGATCCTAATTGCCCAAACACACCCAGGGTGTCTTTCAATAGTTAAGCTTGGAAAATGTAGCGTCTCAAACCTAGTGGTACCCAAATTATCCTATCTATTTTTTTTTCTTTTTTTAAGCTTACTAGCAATGTGGGTCGCACATCACTAGTATTCTTTTTTTTTTTATGGGATAGGGGGGCAGACGAGCAAGCGGATCACCTGATGGTAAGCGATAACCGCCACCCATGGACACCCGCAACACCAGAGGAGTCGCAAGTGCGCTGCCCGCCTTTAAAACGGTTTGGGCCTCCGGTAACCTCAACTCACTCGGCGAAACACAACGCAAGCGTTGTTTCACGCCGGTTTTCTGTGAGGCCGTGGTATCACTCCGGTCGAGCCGGCCCATTCGTGCCGAAGCATGGCTCTCCCACGTATTAAATATTCTTGTTAAACCCTCGTGCTAAGCTAAAATGCTTGTGTTACGAGTGGGTTCACGTCGGTAGTGTAATGGGTGGGTTTCGAACCGGCAACCACATGATCGTAAGTCCGACGCCTTAGCCATTAGGCTACCGCCGTTCCATAATAATTATATACTTGATACCAGCTATGAAATACAATTACATGTCCCTTGCCACGTAACAATAGAGCTTCGATATTAAAACAATACAAGCATCGCGCCAGGTGAACACAACACCTAAACCATTTCTATATAAATATATTTTTATTCCTCTTTATGTTATTTTGTTTCTTTTATAGCGCGCGCGAGTGTTGCCATATTTAAATTTTATTCGCCTTAATGTTGCCACACACACGACTCCTTGCAATCTCATACCTATAACATGGAAATATTTATTTTGCTGTCTTTATTTATTATTGCGAGTTCTGTTAGTATTGGAATAAGGTTCAGTCTTATATTATTACTGGTAAAAGTAATGTTGCTTCAGATACAGATGCCGGGGAAATAGAAGCGATTTGGGAGCAATGTTTTTATTTAGAACGAGGCCGTTTGAATGTGGAAGCTACTGTGACCAGCTTTAGTTTGGGACAGGTTCTCTATTGTAGGTATTCTAATTTAAAAAATCCAAACTGGTCATGTCTGTGGCCAAATCTTATTAATCTTTTCTAGAAACACTTTTTTTCGGTTTAGATACAAATGTGAAATGTTACAATTCCAAACATTTATTACTCAGTTCCAAAAGTAAAAGTAGAGTGAATGTGACTGATGGAATGATCTACTGTATCGTAGGTGCTTTTAACAAACAGAAATTCTCACATATACAAACGCCCAGACCCGAAACCACTATCTGCAGATCATACAAACTAAATAAATAAATATTCTGGGACTTTTTACACAGCACCATATAGTTCCAAACTAAGCAGAACTAGTACTATGGTTACTAGACAATGGATATTATACTTATATACTTTTTTTGTGAATATATACTTATAATACATAAGACTAACTAACTAAGATTTAACTACAGCTAAAACTTTAAGTAGGTATGGTAGGTTTTGTGTCTCTTATTTTATTTTTAATTTAACAGTAGGAAATATTTATACATTTTTACTAACGCATTGGATTCGGCTGTAATGTTATATGTATATTTGGAATAAATACCAATATTTGCTCCGTGTGGGGATTGAACCCACAACACATGGCACAGAAGATCACTCAGCCGCTACGCCAAACGTGACGTCATTCGTCACATACACATTTGATCTAATAACATCAATGAATCATTATTATGCAATTAAATTCATTCATAGTTATATTGAAGCGTAGATTATACAGTCCCAAAAATACGTTAAATTTATTTACTACATTCTCACACAAGCAAACAATGAACAATGAGGTCTCTAATTTTACTGTAATCATGGTCACCCTATGGCCAGGGAATTTTTGATATATTCCTACCTGTATGTTTTGATTTCAGTGCGAGTAGCCGCGGGTAGAATCGGACCATGTTATCGTTTGCCAAGCGACAGCCCTAAGGCTGTTCACTATTACTATTTTGTTAGAACATCAATGGAATCAGGGATGTCATGGTTTTATTAGTATTCAATAATAATAAACAGATCAAAGTTGCAGTATAATTTTTATTTGATTTTGTGTGAGATTGTATGAGGTATTTTTTCTAATATTTCTTATTATTATAGTTTCTGTATTTTCTCTGAACCAACAACGTTTACATAGAGAAAAGCAATTTAAATGTTGAAACCATTATAAATATAATCATAAGATCATTCATTATTGTCTGTTTATTCTCTTGATATTAAGTTTTATTTAGATTTCAATTTCATCTCTCAAATACTAATAATCCGCATTCATTTCAACGCCTATCGACATAAAAATTTATTACGCTGGCAACAAAAAAATAATTTTCAAATTATTCCAACCGCCCTAAAAATAAGTCATAAATTCAGCCATCCAATATTTAATGCACAGAAAATCATTCGCAGTCGCGACCTTAGCTTTTATATTAAAAAGCATTACTTTTCCGATAGCAAATCTTATACAGTAACATACGCGATGATTGCCTGGCAACACTGGTAGTTCGAATGTAAATTTTATCTGTCACATATTAAAGTAGAATTTCCGTTGTGTTTGAAAGAAGGAGGTTGGAATCTTAAAGAGGTTCGATTCGTAGAGAATTCTTTTAATAAGTCGGGATGATTTACGCGACGCCAGGCGCACTCGGCGCGGCCTCCCCCTTAATTAGGGAAGGAAAAAATTCACGAACACCTCTGTGCGACGTGATTGTCACACGGTAATTAGCTGCAGGATTGGAATGCAGGGATTTGTAAGACTAAGGCCCACTTGCAACAACGTTTTAAATATGTTTAAATTGCATTTAAACACAATTTTGGCGATTAGAATATAGATGGGGATGTTATCTTCATTGTGAAAAAAAATGTTGAATAGAAATTTTAATGGCCGTGACATAGTTGAGTTTTCTTATTAATTTAAATTATTAACTGCCTCATTAGCCAAGTGGTCCTGACCGTGACTGCTACGCTAGAGGTCCTGGGTTCGATTCCCAGGTCGAGCAAAGCGTTATTGGGTTTTTCTATGAAATTCCCAGTAACAGCTCGAAGTTTGGAATTTGTGCCCGGTTAATGGCAATAAGCTCGCCCCCTATTACATGGGACCTAAACATACCGGCGAACTGTGGATTACATCAGTATGCCTCTGCCCCCTTCGGGGAATACAGGCGTGATGGTATGTTATGTTTAAATTATTATATTTCGATAGAGCTGCGAATATATTGTTAGCGGAATGTTCAACTGTGAGCAAATTTAATTGAATGTACATAATTTAATTAATATCACATTTATAGTCTTATTAACTCTAGTGATCCTAAGTGCGACAGTTTCGCTAGAGGTCCTCGGTTTGATTCCAAGGTTGAGTAGTGTTATTTGAAATTTTTCTATGAAATTCTCAGTAGCTGTTCGGAGTTTGAATTTATGCCCGATTAATGGCTATAGACTCGAGTCGCCTATTACGTGGGACCTAAACCTGCCGTCGAATGTTTATATTCTTTACTGTTCCAAATCAAATCTTAATAAGATACGCAAAGAGTTCACACTAGACCTTTTTGTCATTTAAAATAACACGGCAGAAATATAATGCTTAATCTTAAGATTTTTTATTATTTATTATAATATCTACAATAATATTACAAAGAAGAAATATTTGATTGTTTGTGTGCATTGAATATGCTCCAAAACTACCGGACCTATTTCAAAAATTCTTTTACCATTAGAAGCCGACATTATCCTTGATAAACATAGGCTACTTTTAACCGCGAGAAAATGCTTCATTCCTACGGGAAAACGGGCGAGGCCGGGCCGGGCAGCTAGTAAATTATAATGTTGTAGTTAATACTTACTTGCTAGTTAGGTAATAATGCTACTGTTCCTGAAGTCTCTGTTTTAATGTTTGTGGCTAATCGTGAAACCAGCTTTATGACACATACTGTCATTTCTTATTATGTGTTAAAGCTGTTGATTTACCTAAAGAAATAACTAATGTGTGTATAAAAGTAGGTACTTACATCTTTGCGTTACCCTTAGAAAAATACAGGCGTGATGGTATGTTATGAAATAATGGCGTAGCGTAGCGAAAGAGTTCATTCTTTTTTCAAATATTTATAACATAACATACCATCACGCCTGTATTCCCCGAAGGGTTAGGCAGAGGTGAACTAAGGTACACCCACAGTTCGCCGGTATGTTTAGGTCCCATGTAATAGGGGGCGAGCCTATTGCCATTAACCGGGCACGAATTCCAAACTCCGAGCTGCTACTGGGAATTTCATAGAAAAACCCAATATCACGTTGCTCGTCCTGGGAATCGAACCCAGGACCTCTAGCGTAGCAGTCGCACTCAGGACCACTTGGCTAATGAGGCAGTTCAAATATTTATGGACATTACTTTTCAAAATACGGAGGTATTTACAACAATCGGCGATCACAAATTAGGCGGTGGCATCGCAGAGAGCGTCCGTTATTAGACGCCTCACTCCAACGAATTGCGCGATTGGAAACCATTTGATACAAGGTGCTACCTATTTAGATTGAGGGAGCATTTTCATTGAGTAGAAGTCAAATGACTTAAAAACATTACTTTTGTGTTTGTAGTGAAATGTTTGATTTAGGCCAAACACAATTGGATTGTTGAGTACTAGCAAGTTTGTTTAATTTTTTAAAGTTTCAGTTTTTATTTCAAACTAGCGACTTGTGCGCAGGTTTACCTTTCCCATTCAAATACCTGACCGTTAAAAACCATGTTCAATTATGATCAACCAAAAAAATTCAGCCAAATCTGTCCAGCCGTTTTTGAATCTGATTTTTCATATATGCGGAAACTTATTTTTACTATACATATATGTACGTACAAAAATAAGCACGTATAAAATGATAGGTGGGGGCGATACAATAAGTTCACACCTCGATGTTTGATTAAAAAGTTTATTGTTCAGATAATTATTACAATTTGGTGTCGAGACAAAATGGCGGTGCGTCCAAGCACCGTGTTGTGCGTAGTGAAGTTAGTGCAGTTCCTCCGCCGTGAAGCCCGCAGCGAGCGATGTTGTTAGGGTGCGTTCGTAATAATTTATAAATATGAAGAAAGGTTGCGTTCAGGCGTAGACAATAGGACTCCATCAATAAATCGAAACTAATATCTATGTCATGGCTTTGACCACAATGAATACAAAATATTATGTAATATTTACATATATTATAGAGCAAATAAGCATAAGTGGTCACAGTGGTTATATTTTAGAATGATTAAGCACTGTAAAACCATTCATAATAAATTTAGTGAACATAATGTTCTGAGTTTCTACAATAAAATTATAGTTACGATTTCAAGCAGCCTGTATAAGCCGCGCCCCCCTCCATCCGAGCATATTTTCATAAATGCAAACATTCAAAAAGAATTTCCTTCGAAAGCTCATAAATATTGCCCACTTTTACTACCTCCACTCAGGCAACAACTTAAAAACAACCTTATCTTTTATACAATAGAGTTAAGTTTTGAATGATAAATAAACTCATAAGCGCGTTTTAAAACGGATCACAAGAGGGCAGATTAAAGATTAATCCGAATATCCAATAAATATCAGAATGGATTCATTCTGGAATTGGAATCGAAGAATTGGAACTTATTCCAATTCCATTTTGTAGACGAGGTGTTTTTTCGTGGATGACTTATGTTTGGCCAGTGAGATTTAGCATCCACTCTGGACACAGTTTTTACATGTTTTTGTAGGTAATACTAATAATGAAAAAGGATTAGTGTTGTTTTTCGTTTTTAATTTTCGTAATTACTTTATTGTTGAAGCGCTAAAGTTTTTATGTATTTTCTTTGGTTGTAATTTTGATATAATTGAATTAATCTGTGCAAGAGTACGATTAACAGCGCTATTGTTCAAATATTCAAACATATTACAATCGACATCAATCATAATAACTATATCATTTAACATCCATAATATATCAATCGAGTCCTGGCTTGTATTTCTAGGTCAAGCAAAGTTTTATTGGATTGTTAAAATTCTCAGTAGTAGCTCGGAGTTTAAATTTGCGCCAGGATAGTTTTTATAGGCTCGCCTCTACGACATGGGACTTAAACGTACCGGTGACCTGTGGGTATAACTGCCTAGCCCATCGGGCTTTAACATATTAATAAGCAATTCACCGAAAAACGTCAAAGTCCGTCGCAACATTAACTCAGTGCTAAGTGGGGAAGTTTTGGGGGCCAGCTAATGACCCCCGACTGTCGCTAACGGCCTGTTTTGTGCTAATCTAGCCATAAACCTACACTATCGCCAAGACAACTTAGCGTAGGGATGAGCGGGTCCCGTTACAATCGATTTATAATTCGGTTTCTAAGATGTATTAAAAAAATACAATCAAGAACAATTTACAACAGCTGTCATCGTGAAGTGATGTTGATTAACATCAGTAAAAAAACATATAGGTTTATTTTATTGGAATCGATTTATGAAACAGACAATTGAATAAATACTTAATCGTTATTGGCGATGGCTGTAGTTCATTGATGGTTTCTCCCGTTCAACAGAAATATCCTTCTGTTTGATTTAAAGATATAAACAGACGTCAAATCCTCCACATTAGGATTTTCTCCTGTATAGTGTGTGCTTTTAGAAACACAAATTCTCACATACTTACATATATCCCCAGACCCGGAACAAGTAGGTCATACAAATATTTTTGATCCGTGTGGGGATAGAACCCACAACACGTGGCGCCGAAGATCGCTCAGCCGATAAGCCAAAAGTCATCAAATGTGTTTGAGAAAAATTAACAGTTTTTTATTAAATTGATCAATTTGATTAAATTGATAATATCAATCGAATCGGATATCAATTTTCACTCGTAGGTATTCGATGTCACCTCCCTATCTTCGCTATAAAGCTGTGTGACCGCGGTTAACTCCCGACATTACCGCGTCATATATTTCTCTTACAATTTACAATGATTGTAGTTTTCAACTCACTAATAAGAGGTGATGATTTTGCAGTTTGCGAACGTTGTCTCTATTGCGAGACCAGTCTGTTGGTGATCACTTGATTGCAGTTTAATTAGGTTAGGTACTGTTAGTTCGTGATTGATTGTGGGCAAGACTTATAGTCGTTAGTAAAATTAAGTTTTGTTTTACATAACCTTAAGTATTATATTGATTGTATAATTCCATCACGTCTTCAAACTACTATAAATTATTATACTTAGAAAATATTTTCTTCTTTCCTGCTGCTGCGTTGAGATTTTATGAAATTTAATTAGCTAATCTTAAAAAACTGAAGTAAATGTTAGTTAATAAATAGTCATGAATTGGGTTTCACAACATAATGTATAAGTATGGTACCTACACTACAACGTTAATGGAATTTGACGATCTCTGTGGTTTACATCACTATGTAAACCACAGAGATCGTCAAATTCCATTCCATTAATATTTGTGTCAGGTCCGGTACTCGAACCACTGTTCGAGTACCGGACCTGACACAAATATTTATGTGATGAATATAAGTGTTTGTGTTCGTCTGGGTGTTACTTATGTATTTACAAAAAAAAGTATATAACTATTATATCCATTGTCTAGTACCCATAGTACAAGCTCTGCTTAGTTTGGGACTAGATGCTGCTGTGTAAAAATGTCGCAGAATATTTATTTATTTAATTATCAGTCACTACTGTTTGAAAATTAATAGCAATTATCTAAAGTGAATTATATTATACTATGGTTCATTAACAGCTCCCATTTTAATTTGCATACATACATACATACCATCACGCCTGTATTCCCCGAAGGGTTAGGCAGAGGCGTACTAATGTACCTACACTCACAGTTCGCCGGTATGTTTAGGTCCCATGTAATAGGGGGCGAGCCTATTGCCATTAACCGGGCACAATTTCCTAACTCCGAGCTGCTACTGGGAATTTCATAGAAAAACCCAATAACACTTTGCTCGACCTGGGAATCGAACCCAGGACCTCTAGCGTAGCAGTCGCGGTCAGGACCACTTGGCTATTGAGGCAGTTCTATTTTAATTTGATCTTTACTCTATCAGGATATTACAAACTATAAAGAAAGGCAATGTTCGGATTTTAGATAAATCCCCCGATTTCCCATATTTTTTCCTTCACGTAGGTGTCAGTACATTAGAGTCAAGTGTCAAGTGGCAGCCGACCGCACCACTAAATCTGCCATTAAGTGACACTTAGCTGGGCGCAGTGGGGGCGAGGGATGCGGGGCGAAGGGGTGGAAACAAACTTAATTTGTAACCCCTTGAAACAAGACGATGTTTGTTCGGAGCAATTAACATAACGGTTATGGTTCCTTGAGGGTTTTACAATAGTAACCTTTCTTGTTTTGAAAATGGTAATTAAAAATTTTGAGATTCGCTTGTGTCATTTGAATTTAATTACATCGTAAGACATTTTCCTTTATGTATTAGATTATATAAATATTCTTGTAAGATACGGGATTTTCGTAGGAACGCCGCAATTATTTTGTGTTACCTACGCTTATCTTCTTTTAATATGTCATTGTTCACAGACTGATAAATATAATAATAATAACCACATGCTCTTCAAAATCTTTAAATGCAGTCAGAAGGCCAAAATGCCTGACAACAACAATCTTTGACTTTGAATTTGATCAGTTTATCCTTAGAATATCGTATTTTTATTGGAGGCAGTTGATCTTAGTCTGATGACAGTTGCTTCATGTAAAATACTGATATTCCCTCTCATCTGCGTAGATGGAAGCCACCACCGACTAACTTGGGTATAGGCTCTGAAAATTAGTTAAAAATGGCCTTATCTTATAGGTACCTCTATTACAATAATTCTTCAAGACTATCTAAATAAATATTCCTTGGATCCCCATTACCGTATGTTGAAAGCTCTTTCGTGCCAAAAATACACTTATGGTGTTATATTACTGTTCTAAATGCTAGTGTGGGGGTCATACGAGGTGTAGGGGACGGGAGGGTGTCAAATTAGCAAATATTGTAACGTTCCGGAGACAACGGAAGTACGCTGTGTTAAAAGCCAATCGCATAGAGTTAAGAATGTACTAGACTGGCTACCTATTTGATTATCTTGGCCTTACTCTTTAGTAAATAATAAAATAAATTAAAACACTCGTAAGTATATTTCCATTACCGATGAGGAATAACACATAAACCTTTTGTATTTTTCTTACATTTTCCATGCTAAGAAATTGCATCTTCTAATCAGAAGACGCAGGTTCGTTTCGTGACCGCAAGTCGAATTTTTCCTTCACTAAAATAATAACACATCAAGCTTACATCTCTCTTAAACGCATTTCAAGGTAAATACGTATTTTTCCCACTTATTTTAAATAGATTTTTGTGAGCAAACCTAAATTAATAAATAAAATGACGTCGTGTATGTAGTTATTGTATTCATGATAAGTAATGGACAATGGGTCTATTACTTGTGATAAATACAAACAAGCTTTAAATGTTTGATTACAAAGACAGTAGGTAATCAAGAACACCTATCAGTACGTTCTAATATTTATCTGGGAATAAATAGGTACTGGTGGAATATACCGAGAGATTGATGACGTCATTTATATATCTTATTTATCAAATGACCACAAAAATAATATAAAAAGCCACGGAATATAATATAAGTTTAAAAACAATAAAAATGTATAAATATGTGATAAAATTCATGATACACTCTAGTCTTTCATAACTCTATTCAAAGCAAACGCGTCGATCTCAACTCGCGACAAATTGCGATTTACGACTTGCGCGTTTTAGTCGCGCGTCCGGCCGGCGCCTGCGGCTGCGGTCGCTTTCCACGGTCGCGTCTAAATTCTTCCACGTTAAGTGTGCACCCAGCGTTATCATAAGTTAGCTTGTAATTGGCTGATTGAAATAAAGCACGTTCTACTATTTCGGGACACGGATGATAGATGTGAGGTTATAGGAAACTGGGTGCTGCCAAAAATGTGATTATGAATGTTAAGTGGGAAATTATGCTGGCAAGTTTCTGACTTCCTTAACCAATAAATGTGAAAGGTCAATCGAATAAATTTAGTTTAAAGACATTTATTTTTCATGTGACATTATTGTAGCTCATGATTTCTCAATTATATGAAACTAGCTTCTGCCCGCGGCTTAGCCCCCGTGGAATAAAAAGTATCGGGAACGGGATAAAAAGTATCCTATGTCCGTTTCCTGGTTCTAAGCTACCTCTCCACCAATTTTCAGCCAAATCGGTTCAGCCGTTCTTGAGTTATAAATGGAGTAACTAACACGACTTTCTTTTATATATATAAAAAAATAATAGATGAAATGATGATGAAATGAAATTATATTTGTTTCTGTAAGTAGATCTTTAGAGACACAGTTACAAGTCAATGGTTTGTTTTTATAGCTTCGGCATTTCCTAACTGACGACCTCTGAGAAGAAACAAACTCTAGAGAATCATGGTCTCTTTTAAAGTCTGCACACATTGTACCCAAAAAATGTATTAACGGTTGGTGGACCTAAACCTAAACGAATAAATATAAGGACATGTTCTGACTGAATGATTCACTTCTAGCCGAAACCACTGATGCGAAATAACACGGATTTTGGACTTTTGGTCTAAGCAGACACTAAGACTTAGAAAAAATTGGGAAAAGCTCAATAGTAACGCACTCAGCTAGGCTTATTAAAAGTTCATACAATATTTTTCTGTCGTAGCATTGCTACAATATTCTGCTACGATCTTGCTACGGTGCTGCTACGAACTAATTTGCTACGAGTTGTCTTTACTCAAATTGCTCCGTGGAATCAACACTCATCTATTTTTTTATTACGTGGCATTACTCCTTTTGTCCTCAAAGGTGGTGTGTGAACGAGGTAAGTAATATACTTAGTCGTGAAAGAATAAAAAGATTTGTCTAAATAGGCAGGTACCGATAATACCAGTAGTCTACAAATGCTTAGAAATAAGGTTATTATTGTATTGTAAAAGTTCTCGGTGAACTTTTACCCTCAATCATGAGTCAGACATTATTTATTCGTGAAACGAAACTTATAAGCCGTAATTGAAACGGAAAAATAAAACCATTATTTTAAAATACCCTTATTTATAGTCAAAACGAAATTAGACGATAATATTTTCAAAATCGATAAATATAAACATTTTTTTGGAAACTTTTTTAATAGAAAACTTGAGTCTTAAGTTTCATTTGCTGGGGTCGCAGGGGGTGTGTGGGGGTATTTCGGGGTGTTTGTCGACAATTTATTGTTTTTAATTCAGGTGCTGGCGATACGGAGGCGCGCAATCACTCGATACGCCATCAAATAAATGTTTAGCTATTGCACTGCAACTAGGGATGCGCCAGGACTGTAGTTGTTATCGTTGAAAGATTTTATCGTAAGATCTAATAAAATCATTTTTGTGATTCAGCAGCATTGCTGTACGAATGACATGCGAGGAATTTAGACATAAAAAAGACTTTGCGAATTGAGTGTTGCTTCTCCCAAATGAGATAGACTGACTGTCCAACCACTGCGTTCAAAAATATAATGATATACTTACATGTAAACACAGTTATTGAATAATGAAAAATAGGTCAAAGTTTCATTTTTCAGTCTTGTATACTTAGTAGCTGTTTGACATGTATAATAAAGAACTCGAAATTACCTAATTATTTAAAGCTCGGTGACTTTATTTGTTCACTTCTTAGACTTTGTTTCACATTTTGTCGAGGCAATATGAAAGCATATAATATGACTTTAAATTATATGAATGGTAAATAGACCACTACTGTTATCAAGTTAAAGTATACTGCGTGGAGTAAACTTTTTAATAAATCAATCAAATAATTTTGTAAAACAAAGGTGTACTCAAAGATAGAACATTAATATGGCTCACTATGTTTAGCCAAGACATTGCGCAACAAATTTTGGAATGCAGCAAATAGAATATTTTCAATAATTATAATAAAATTAATAAAAGTGGATAAACCAATTATCTAGCATACAGAGTAATAACTACTGTAATGGATACAACCATTTCTTTCTCACCTTTCCACTATCGATAAGATGTATCGACATGTCCCTTCACTGCGTCACTTCCCACCGCCGAGCTCCGTTCGTTAACTCGGCAAGTTTTCCAATAGATGGCGACACCTGCGCCATGTTTATTGTGTGCTGGATTACGATTCATTAACAACGACTAATTCCTTGCGGCAGGGGTTGGGCAGAGATGCAAGCTGCGGTCTCATGTGGTTCATACGGCGGCTATTTATAAATAAATAAAATCATTATTGCAGATAATATTAAATATAGGTATTGTAGATTGATATAATACTCGTATAAAATATTGACGCTATTAAATTGTTTGGTAAAAGATAAAGTAATGGTGAATGCTAAAATTAAGTAGTTTTGTTAAGAGTCCGGCTTTCAGTCATTCATTCCCATCTAAAAGTACTTAATACCAAATTAAAGCGCGACTGCTATGCTAGGGGTCTTGGGTTCGATTCCCAGGTCGAGCAAAGTGTTATTGGGTTTTTCTATGAAATTCCCAGTAGCAGCTCGGAGTTAGGAATTTGTGCCCGGTTAATGGCAATAGGCTCGCCCCCTATTACAAGGGACCTAAACATACCGGCGAACTGTGGGTGTACATTAGTACGCCTCTGCCTAACCCTTCGGGGAATACAGGCGTGATGGTATGTATGTATGATTTAATCAAAGTGTGTTATCATTCCGATACTGTTAATCTAGGTTCCTGCTCTATTTCCGAATACATTTCTTGATAAATTTACCAAGTTTGGAACGATTTTCCAGTCGTATGTTTCTAGTGAATTAGTTGTAGACGAAATAGTACGGTAGGAACCTGGATTTAACGGTATTTCATCTGAATAATAATAACAATTTGATAAAATATCGTTTGGATTGCATACATAGGTTAAGTATGTAATATAAGGTTAAGATATAAGGGTAATTGTTTTTTTTTTATTGTTTCGTTTGCTCCAAAACTGTCAGATTAAAAATAATTTCTGTTAACGGTAAATTGTTCCAATTTACCTGGCCTGGAGGAAGGTGATGACATTCGTGATACAGGGTTTACCTAGTATGAGTGACAAAGTACTCCTTAGACACCTTTAGCTGTATTGTTTATAAAAGAAAAATTATAAAATGTACCTAAAGAGATTCAATGTATACATCTTTCCTGGAAATAAATAATTATGAATTATTTTATTTTTATTATTTTAAAATAGGTACAGTAACAGACAATCAAACATCATAGTATTCAACCTGAAGTCCAATTAAAACTATACACATCATTCACACGATAATTTAAACTTTAGTGAGCTAAGGAAAGCAAATACCGTATGTATACCGCATTGTTACATAGGAAGTAACTAACTAACGTCTAAGATACAGGCGCGGCCTAGTTTAGACGTTAGTGTTCATTGCCTTGTAATTTAAGTTTGTATTTGGATAAGTTTACACTGATGTTATTCTGTTCTTGGAGCCAATAAAGATTATTTAATATTTAATTTAATATTAATATTTAATAAGGAAAGCAAATGGGAAACATAATTTTTAAAAAAAGGAAAAAAAAAACCTTATGATTAATTATTGCGATTTATTTTGGTATTAGGTTTTTGTCGGTAATTCAAGCTCAGCCGGACCCTTAAGCCAATCTGATATAACAATAATTTCCAACCAACTAACCCTTACCATACACACATGCAATATTTAATCTCCAAAACGAAGTAGAATCAATCGTACAGCAACACTAAACAAACTAAAATTAAATCACCCGAACCCCCGGGTTCCGTAATACCATTATTTAGGGTTCCCCAACCCCTCTCCGTGTTAAAAGTTGAGGATATATCTATTGTCACTAAATGTAATTATAACGCACCATTTACTCACAGTTTTGTAAACAGATTAATGAAATGGATAATTCAATTATGTTACAATGATATTCAATTATTTGAAGTCGTTCTCGTGAAGTTATTAAGTTGGAATTCAATTTTGAATTGATGAATATTACTTTTAGTTTTGATCGGGTTTATGAGGGGCTTGCAAACGGCCAAGCTGCAGTTGCTACGGTCAGCCTCTATTGAATTATAAACTCTAATTCAATGATAAACAAACACTAACTATGATAGCCCAGAGATATGACCTAGGGACAGTCAAGTCATAGTAGTTTTTTTTTGTATATATCTTTTTATCCAAACAATCCTAATTAAAAAAACTAGATTCTTATGCGCCAAAAGGTCATTTAATATTGGTACATACCAGATTTATCAAATGGTATGTATAATTTTATTGTTGGTCAAAATCCTACCCTAAACCACAGAATTGATGTAAGTTTGATGGTCCAGCCTTGATCGTCATGCATATCTGTGTTAACCAGTGGGTCTACCTCATCTCTAATGCTGTGGATACATACTTAGGCTATCGACACGGGATTCATTATAGTCGCTAATTCGAATCTATTCATTAACTAGTGGTACAAAATCACAGTTTCTTAAACCGCTAAGGGCTCTACACAATATTTTAAGGATTCACTACATTCGTCTATAATAATAGTGAAGTTAAGTATTGAAAATATTTAATGAATGTGTTGTGTCAGAGCAGTGACAGCGTAGTGATATGACCATTGGACTGCCAAGTCAAAGGTGTCGAGTTCCAATCCAAGGCACTCATTTCTGACTTTTCGAAGTCATGTGCGTATTAATATCTAGTTAATTATAAGGCGCTTTATCGGTGAAGGAAAACATCGTGAGGAAACCTGCACGCCTGAGAGGTTTTCTTGACGGCGTTGTCTGCCAATACGCACTAGGCCAGCGTGGTGGACTACAGCCTAATCCTATAGGAGGCACGTGATCAGCAGTGGCATAGTAAAATGGGTATGTTATGTATATTAAGTTGTGTCATCAAATAAGAAAATATTCAAAAGAAATTTGACAATACGGGCGGAATCTGAATCTCATTGAATCCCATCTCAGAATGAAATTATCTTTCACAAAAAATTATATCTTTGAGAATGTTTTGCTTGTGTACCTAAATGCATAAAACAAGGCTTGGAACAATTAGCAAACACAATAAAAACAACAATTGAAGTGCCAAAACTCTTAGGAGGACCGTTCTTTATTGAATTAAAGGTAGGTTAAACAATATTGCGCTAGCACAAGTATTCACAATCAGTGTGACTTTACATAACATCACAGATTTTCAAATTGTATCCGAAATATTGCTTTTAATTCTTATTCCGAGCAATGGCCCCCAGCTCGTAAGGGGATAGCCATCGTAAGGGTTGCTGTGGTCCGAGTGTGGGGCCCATGTGCTCGCTATTACTTGCGAATAACTAAAATGTCAGGGATTTTGAAAGTAAGTAGTGCTTTTTAGAATGATCAATTTGTATGTCAGGCATCACCGGTCTTAGGTATACCTTCTCGCAATTAGAGATCACTGTTTAAAATAAAAGTGTCGGTGGCCAAATCGCTATAGTGTTATAGTGTCGCTATAGTGTCGGTCTTTTAATCATGTGGTTGCCGGTTCGAAACCCAGCCATTGTACTACCGACGTGCACTCGTAACACAAGCATTTATCTTAGCAAGAGGGGTAACAAGAATACTAGTAAGTACCTAATAAGCGACACGCATTGCTAGTAACCTTTTTTTTTAATGCGTACCAGGGCCAGATTTAGCAAACCATAAATAGTCCTCTGGGCAATGCTAGGTACTCTTGAGGTAAGTACAGCTCTCATTTACAATTCTAAAATAATAAAAAAGTTAGTATACTTCCCTAATGCTTAATTTGCCTTGAGGTTAATCCGGCCCTGCATCGGACTTTCAGTCATTCTACATAATTTTGTCACTGCGTTCATATGCTGAGATAATGAGTCTAACAAGATAATGTGGCAATAAAATTATGTCGCGGAATAACAACAAACGAGAACCACTATCTGTAGAAAATATTTATACCTACCTACTTACATATTATTCTTTCGTAGTTGCATTTTTATATGTTTTTTTTTTTATTTAAACTTGTGACACAGCTCATCAGTAATCGTTCATACATTAGGTTATTCGATGAAAAGTGTAAAATAGGTATTTAAAAAAAGCTTTTCTCATATAAAAACTCCTAAAAGTAATATGATGTGTTGTATTGAATTTGATCGTTCATAATCATAATAAGTTCATCAACCTCTCAGAGGTCATCTCATAAATTTCTGCATATAGCAGAGAATCTAGTATAAATAACATCCCAGTGTTTGCGTTCTACATAACATTTCTACTGCATACGCAATAAACTACACCTGTGTATAAAATACTTTTGGACGTAAACTCCTGAAAGTTTTACGGAGCATCGTCACGTCCGCTCTCGAACACGGCCAAACATCGTCTGAACGCAACAAAAACACGTGGGGAACCCTACTCATCGGGGTGGGGCTTACAGTGAACACCCACCAATCAGAACAGCGTTTTTATCCCCTCTCTCGCTCGCACTCGTGGTTGTCTCCCTTCAATTCGTAGATTACCGTAGTCGATCCTTCATACTGAAGTATGATTTTTTTATTATCATTTTAAAGTTGGCAAATATGGTGGAGTCCGCAGTTTGCGTTTAAATGTTGCCAAATTGTATGTAAGTGTGTTTGTGTTACGTTTAAGAGCTTCTTATGAGATAAAGTTTTATTAAATGCTTTTGTTTTATGGAGAGAATAATTTTTATTTGTCTTTTGTGCGATATGATTTTATGTTGAGGATAATTTGGTCTGGTTTATCAGACAAAGCAAAAAATTGTTTTCATTTGTTAATTCTGTTTCTGGAAACATATTCATTAAATTTTTAAGTCAATGATCTGCTTTTTGAATCAAGGGCTGATATTATTTTCTATTTCACAAAAACACATGATATAACTATCTAAGTAGTTACCTAGTTATTTTAGTGAAGGAAAAATTCGACTTGCAGGCAGGATTCGAACATGCGTCTTCTGGTAGGATACATCAGACGCTATGACCACTAAGCCACCGCGAGTCCCATCCGCCATTTCGAAATTTGCCTTCACTAATTCTCTTATTATTTTTCCTTCACTAAAATAACTTTATTATCATAGCATGAAAAATGCAAAAAAACCCAAATCATAACTATCTAGATTTTTATACAAAGAATTGAATTGTTTTCAGTCAGATACCTACTTATCTACCTACCTACCTATATTCCGCACTTAAAACAGTAATAAATCACGAGGTAAGTAAGTAGTTTAATAAAAATGGCTGTCTGTAGATAGACTTCAACAAGATTTTATATGAAAATATAATTAGCCCAGATTCTTAACGAGTTTTATATTATAATAATACTAGATACAGGTATATAGCCGGAATCTTTTTTAATAGAGATGGGAAGATAGAGAACCATTAGACGTCGTTGAAGTAGCGTGATTCCGTGATATGAGTAGAGTAGATGTAATTTTTTATAGATAGAATATGTCGTTTTGGACACCTTTTAAAATAGATAGTACTTAGATCTCGAAATAGATCTTGATGATTGATTCGATGATCATGCTTCGCGAGTTATATAAGTCTGAAATAAGATAGGCCCCTTTTTTTCATTGGACACTATGGGCCACTTACCCAGGGCCCCGCAATCGAAGGGGCCCCCTATTTTCCACTCCTTTAGTATTTTTTTGGCAGTTGTTCATGAAATTGTCTCCTGATATCATTGTCATAGGGGCCCCATTATCTTAAAGTGCCATAGGCCTTCAATTATTTGAAGATGAGAAGAAAGATCAGGCTGCGAAAGAGGGTAATAGGTTCTTATGATAATTTTATATGGCTAGGAACAACATACCATCATACCTGTATTCCCCGAAGGGTTAGGCAGATGCGTACTTATGCACTCACTGTTTGCCGGTATGTTTAGGTCCCATGTCATAGGAGGCGAGCCTATTGGCATGAACCGGGTACAAATTCCAAACTCCGAGCTGCTACTGGGAATTTCATAGAAAAAAGCCAATAACACTGCTCGACCTGGGAATTGTACCCAGGACATCTAGCGTAGCAGTCACGCGCAGGACCCTAGGTCTAACTCAAAAAGTCTTCTGAAAGATCACGAATCGATTAACAGTTGCCTACGTGAATCGCAACAAAAAAAATCTAGTGAATAGATAAATTAATAGTAGGTAATGCGGTATTTATTTACAAAAGGCCAAATTATAATCTGTGTATCTATATTTTTATTGCACCATCTTCCTATTTAATTACAAAAATAAATTAACTAATTGACGATATAAAATTAACATTAGTAACGGTGCCATAAACATATTACCTACATACTAAATATCAAACCAATTTATACTTCGACTCAATAAATACCTTTATCGCTCCGGTGTTACAATTTGAACCTTACTAGTCATTTTAAAAAGGTCATTTTATATTGGCAGTAATGAGGCCGACATTAAAGGCCGACAAAGCAAAGGTGTCGGCTAATTGATGTGGTGAGAAGGAAACCGGGACGATAAGAAAGGACGCGGTGGTAGTGACAGCGTGTAGCGCGGACGACGACAAGCGGAGCGTGCTACGAGTAAATAACTACTAATGAACGAGGAAGAAGCACACAGGTTATTTAGATGACTGAGAGTGAAATAAATTACGATAAAAAAATCACCTACGAAACTTACTCGGTTACGTAATTTCTTCATGACTAATAGTAACTGTAAATGTGTGTAAATGATATTTATTTAGAATCTAGATCATTTAAAGATTTTTTACGATTCTTTATACAATTAGATGGCGATTTTCTAGTTGAACATTTGTACGTTTTACTTACAAGTTGTGGTAGTTATAAATAATCTAAGACTAATACAATTAGAAATGAGTCACAGAAAACCGGTGAAACACAACGCAAGCATTGTTTCACGGCGGTTTTCTGTGAGGTCGTGGTATCACTCCGGTCGAGCCGGCCCATTCGTGCCGAAGCATTGATCTCCCACGTAGAAAATTGCATAAGATTCTTTTTATTTTCATTCAGATTTTTCAGATTCAGATTTTTTTTTTATTAGCCAGTTATAGTTTTCTGTTTCCCATGGCAACATCATTTTGTGTTGCTCATGCTGACATATTTGGAATAGTCGGGGCAAGTGACGCCCGCTCTCAGTAAGACCTCAGCTCAATTCCTGTCCGTTGCGTTACATCCGGCGTGGACAATACCAGGGCTGGCTCCCCACGGTCCGGCGGTCCGAGCGCATTGTGTGACCCACAAAACTTGAAGATATTTATCTCGTGTTGTGATGGCTGGCTTCTGTTATTGTGATTTTATAAACTTGAAGTCATTACTGTCCCTTGAGGTATGAATATCGTAAGAAACGTTAGGATTAGTGCTATTTTGCGCTTATTTGTTTTTTTTTGAATTGTGGGTAAAGCGGTATCCTTAGGTTAGTGGACGCGTTATTCATAGAGACGATCTGAAAATGAGGAATTTTCATTTCGACTAAGTACTTAAATGTATGTTACACAATGTTCGCCTTTTCATTTTTATCTACTGTGAGTACCTAAGTACACCTACTTACGTCGAATATACTTCTGAAAAGGTCCGCTAAGGTTGGTATCATACCATCTGTCCTCAAAGTATCTACACTAGATACAAAATACTTGAAAATGATTTTCCTAAGAAACTATTCAATACCTAATAATTGTTTTTTTTTATTCATCTGTTACCTACTGCTGTAACTTAGTGTAACTGTGATGTACTTACTTAGTGATCCAAAACAATTAGGTATTTAAGTTGTTGCTCGGTTTTTGATCTCATAGTCTCCATTAGCACTGCATGAGCCATTTTTAGAAATACTTGTTGAAGAATCTCTACTACTTATTATAAAATTGTAAAAAAGCTGTGTCGGTACATTGAAGATATTAAAAAAAAAACAAGTGGGTATATAAACGTCTCCGAAAAATATGATATTTAAAATTCTTGTCTGTTTGTTACGGGTTGGCGCAAAAACTACTGAATAGATTTTAATTTTGTTATCACTGTTATAAAGTAGGTATGTGCTCCAAATTAAAAACTAGTAAGTATACTTCTTATCTCAAATAATTAAACGGAACCTGAGATACAGCTTGACCTCTCTAATGTATAGAGACCCATACAAAGGAGAGATCATCACTGTTGGTTTTTGAGCTTCAAGTTAGCGAAGCCGCGGGCAGAGGCTAGTTTCTAATAATATCTGCTATTTTTTAATTTACCTCAATTGTAAAGTACTGGTTTCTGACAGTTAGGTACTACGTGACGTACGTACGTGAATATGTGCTGGATGTTGAAATAAAACTACTTTTTTTACGGATCAACACCAACGGTCATAACACTGATAAGCTTCTTTGATGTTAATGCACAAACAGTACAGACAGAGTAGATTTCATATAGTAGCCTAGGTAGGTGCTACGTGAAATCTAGTCGTGTAAGAAATATTAATAAATTAAAGGTATTATTGATGGAATGTAGATAATAAATAATTGAATTGATACCGAGAATCTCCTCTCTTAGCGGATTGATACACAAACACACACACACACTACATACATTATGTATATTAGAATAATTACCTACATAAAAGGTACTTAAAACATACAATAGGAAGATCATTGACCTATAGCGTTTTAGGTAGGTAGTCTGTCTGTATTTTTGGAAAATAATAATAACTACATTACGAGTATGAAGAAAATGAATGAACTATTAACTAACTACCTATTTAGACAATCAAATAAATAAAAAACATTAAGCAAAAATATATTAGGTATATGTAGGTATTTACCTGTTTAGAATTAAGGTGTTATATTTTAATTATAAAACCTTAATACTACACAAACTTAATAACTAAAAAATAACAATAACACAAAATACATCCTGTGCTTCATCTGCGCCCGCGCCGGTCAAATGGAACCCGCTCCCATTGCCAGCAGACAGGATGCGCAAGCGATTCTGATTATAAATTAATAGTTTAAAAACCGTTTATTGTTCCGCCATCTTTATTGGGTCCGCTCTTATTGGGGGATTCAAAAAGTGAATTATAAAAAAATGGAAGTGCGGCTTTGTGATGAGATTTTGATTGTGTGCTGGTGATATAATCGGTTATTTCAAAACGTAATTGTAGATAATTGTATTTTTTTGGGGATTATTATTTGTTGTTTTTCAATTGTTGGTTAATATTAAGTATTTATAAAGAATAATTTAGCATTTCATATAAGAAGGAATATATTAATAGATAGGTACGAATATATATATATTCTATAAATCTACTGAGCTTAATATCCCTTGTTGGATAGTTAGATTGTTTTTTTCAATGAATGTTAGATTCTATGAATATACGATAGTTGTTCATACTCATAGCAAATTTAATTTTAACATCTTTAATAATTCCATAAGTATAAAAAAACAGTGTATGATTTCACTCAGTCAGGTAATAAAAAAAATACATTTCTCGACTCTATTATTTTAAATACCTATCTCGAGTGTATAATAACAGAGACGACAAGCAATTAATCAAGTCTAATGCGAACGGCAATACACCGGCCGCGGCAGTATCTACACGACCCTTGGCAGATGTCTCTAATTCTATGGGTGTTTTATTTCTTAACAAATCGAGTACCATGTCAATTAATATTATATTTGTCACATAAATAACCGGAGATCCTTCCGCTATTATCCGTGCGCGTAAACTCTGCCATTCCAGCTTATTATTCGCAGCACAATAGTTTTTAGCGGGCGCGGGGCGAGGGGGGGGGGCGGCGGCCCGCAAAAACTGCACCCGACTTAATTATAAAGAGACAAGAAGCGCCATTAAATAGCGATTCGTTAAATCTACGCTCTCGTGTTAACACCACACGTGCTCTTTCCCACTCGCTCGTATATACATTAGAGTGGGACGCACATAGTTTTGGGGCGACTGCTTCGCTGGGGGCGGCGTCCGCGATATAAGGTTTAGATTGACTGGGCGGCGTTCTCTATTCAGGTTTTTTTCTGTTTGCGAGCAAAAGCGTCGGTGAGAGCTTTTCATTTGGTGTCGGGGCGCGCGAGCGGGCGCACGCGGCGGCTCTGTGCGATGACCGAGTGACGCGCGGACCTGTGCTCAGTGCAGTCTATGCAGTGAACTGAACTAACATGTCGGAGTTCCGTGGTTCACCGCCTCTGTCGCGGGGTTTGGAGAATGGGTTCGGTGCTCCGTTGGCGGCGTTGAGTTCCTTGGCGGAGGCGCCTCCTCCGGCCCCGAATCCTCACGGGATCGACCACATTTTGTCTCGTCCGACGGTTGGCAGCAACGTGGGCGCTGGTCTGCTGACGCCGAGGCTGTCCCTGGCGGCGGCGGCGGCCGGCATGGCGCATTATCTGCAGCATAAGCCGCTCTACTGGCCCGGGTTCCAGGGGTTGGTCTCCAACCCCATGGCGTGGAGGGAGCGGCTACAGTCCAGTGAGTAGACAATTTTCTGTTATCTTATTCCGATTTTAGGGTTGAAAAAATCTTAAAGGATAAAGTCTATGGGTCTAGCTTTAGTAAATTGCCTGAATGATCTACAGGTGACATGTTTTTCAAAATCGATAAATTTATTGAATAGTTTGTCAAAATCAATGATGATGTCCACAAATAACGCAAAAAGTTGGTACTCGTATAAAAGACATCAACGCGTCCCAGTTAAAGTCAAGTCATAATAATCATAGTTTTCTATAAACTTAATAATAATATACCTATTGTATTATAACCTTTTCAAAAAGCTTACTAATATAGTCATAATATTGTATAAATAGTAATTAGGTATATATTTATTTTATTATTATTTTTATTTAAATTCATAGTCTACAATTTCATTTGGATTTCTTAAGCCAACCCATAGAGCTAGAGACATGGGCAAGGCACTGAGAGGCATTGCTGGTAAACGGTCAGTAGATATTAAGTTTGGTATTAATAATAATAACGATGATTTAAATAATAATTATATCATATTTTAATTTTGTTATCACAAGTATGTGTTCCAACTTAAAAACTGGTATACTTCTAATATCAAATAATTAAACGGAACCTGAGATACAGCTTGACCTCTCTAATGTATAGAGACCCATACAAAGAAGAGATCATCACTGTTGGTTTTTGAGCTTCAAGTGAGCGAAGCCGCGGGCAGAGGCTAGTTATATCATTATAATATTTCTAGGTACTAAAACTACAATAGGTAATTATTTAATTTTAGTTTAACGACCTTATATCTGCATCATCTTATTAGGATATGATGAGTAATTTTAATAAAATATTACAATAACTACTATTTTTGCTACGCACTTCAATAATTTAATTTTAATAGTTTTTTTGAGAATGATATTAGTTTTTGACTGAATATAATTACGTGCACTTTTAAAATGAATGATAGTTGAAATGATCCAGTAGTAATAATTTTCTACTCATAAAAATCTTTCATTGTTAATAAATTAATAACAATCTTGAATCCAAACTCTTACGTCACAACAATGCCTACCGAAATGAGGTCAAAAACAATACAAATACAGCCTCCGCCGTAACTTCCGAGTTCCGGTCGCCGTCGGGCGTGTTCCGTCGGCCCTTAGCGGCCGTTTATAGCCCTACAACCGTTTGCGGCCCTCCGGCCGACATTAAGGCTTTGTTCCACGTAGTCGACGTAACCGTAAACGTTGTAACGTGATTTACTTGAGTATGTGGTTATATTGAAGATGGAACGAGACATTTGAAGGCTAGGATGTTTTGATTTGTTGGTTTTGTTGTATTTATTTGTATTGCCTCATTGGCCCAGTGGTCCTGAGCGTGACTGCTATGCTAGAGGTTTTGGGTTCAATTCCCAGGTCGAGAAAAGTGTAATTGGGTTATTCTATGAAATTCCCAGTAGGAGCTCGGAGATTGGACTTTAGAGAGTGCTCGTTTAATGGCAATAGGCTTGCTCCCTATTACATGGGATCTAAACATACCGGCGAACTGTGCGTGTAATTAGAACGCCTCTGCCTATCCCTTTGGGGAATACAGGCGTGAGGTGTAAAATGATTTTGAGAAAACCTAGACAACCCTGGCAATGCTGGACACAGACAGCATTGGCATAATTATGAGAATCCATTGTTCTTGACTTCGTTCGCTCCGGTTCAAAACATAAGCTTTCAAATAAAACATTTTTGAACATGATTAAGAAGTTGGTGCAAGTGGCCCTAAATCCTTTCGGCTTTTTACAGCGTTCGAAATTACGGGAAAACTTTTTTAAATTTGACCTATGTAGGTATGACAGACTGCAGTCACGGTTATCTTTGTATTCTCATGCATAGGCCAAATTAAATGAAACAAGGAGATCCGTGTAAATGACCACAACTCTGTGTGTTTGTGAACATACCCCTATCAAGGCCTGGCTTATTTTATTAGATTAGATAACAAGTCCTTACAAAAGAAAACCGACTCCTACCTAGAATTATTTGTGAGGCCATTGAAATGAAAAACAAAACACAAATTTGTGGGTATGCTTTGAGGTGTTGTTACCTATGGAGTTTCATGCCGGCTCTTCTCCATAAGACCCACTTTTTGCAAATGTGCAATCAGTTATAACATTCCAAAAGTACCTATTTTAGAGATCTAATTGTAACATTAACTTTGACTTTGATTGGTATAATAATTAACATAACATACCATCACGCCCGTATTTCCCGAAGGCTTAGGCAGAAGTGTACTAATGTAAGACAGTTCGCCGGTATGTTTAGGTCCCATGTAATAGGGGACGAGTCAATTGCCATTAACCGGGCACAAATTCCTAACTCCGAGCTGCTACTGGGAATTCCATAGAAAAACCCTATAACACTCTGCTAGACCTGGGAATCGAACCCAGGACCTCTAGCGTAGCAGTCGCGCTCAGGACCACTTGGCTAATGAGGTATAATAATTATTACTGATATTTGACATAATTCAATCAAATCTCTTAACAGGTCATTCAAAACATTCTAGATTGGTCTGTAAAACGGTCAGCAAACCTTTATCAAAAGCTCCGACTTTAATTTTATGAGAATGTTTCAACTAATGACCAATTCACAAGCTTTTTAGAGTTAGCTATGAATATCAATGGGCAAAATGTTATAATTTGTAAAATATTTTCATTCTATGTGTCAATAATGGGAGATTTGTTGCAAGTGACACAGGATCCTAGGCGTTATGGCAAACATAGCCAAAGACTGGTTGCGTTCGGTATACAGAAAATAGAGATTTTTGGGTTATTGCAACCTTGTCGTATTGAAATATGACATGTATGAGGTTAGATTCATTTCAATGTTGAGTTTAAGGGATTTTTAATTCTCTAAGAGTCAGTGTGCCACGTTGTCTAGCATGACTTCTGTGCAAAAGGCTTGGCTTCGATTCCTAGGCCTATTCAAAGGGGATATTCTAAAGAGCAGCTCGGAGTCTTGATTTGCGCTCAGTAATTGGACTTGGTCGTCCTTTGTCGCTTGGGGCCCAAAACATAAATTATGAAGGTCGTAAACTGTAGATTTACTTGTGTGGTTTTCGGGGAATAGATAAAATTGTACTAGAACCCAGTACAAGCACTTTTTCCGCTACGAATTTACTGCACTCTTTTAATATAATAGTGATCTTATATATGTTACTTTAAAACACATTGGACCTTACTTATCATAATATATAATTGGCTGTAAGCTTTCCTAAATTTCCTCACCGAAACGTGGTCCCGCCCTTACATCTGTCATAAGACATATTAGAACGCGTAAATGACAGTGAAAAATAAACAATATCAAATGAAGAGATAACATTATTGTCTGTAATTAAAGCCTGTGTTTAACTACCAATATCTTAACCGAAATACAATAAGAAAATTTCGCAAAAAGGTCGTTAAATTGTCCCAATTCACTTCGCGCCACCTTAACAAGGGTAACAAGTGTTCTTACACGAAAACAGCCTCTTTAATTAATTATAACTGGCGCGCGGTTAATTTGAGCTGCGATGCCGCCAATCGATAATATTCCGAGCTGAATGCGATGCGAGATTATCGTAATCTCGATACTTCAGATAATAGCATGTTCGGGTACATTGTTGCAATTGTGAAATGAGTGTTATTGTTAATTTGATGAATATGTTCATTTTGTATAGAATAACTTTAAGATATAGGATATTTAAAAATATTGACATTTTGATTGGATTAATGATTTCTTGTTCAATAGAGAAGTAGAGATTAAATAATTTACATAGACAAGCTACATTAAAATTGATTCATATTGGTCGAATTTTAATAAATAGTCTATAAATCTATTCGATACTCGTACGATGGAAAAGTACAGTCGATAACAAAAATATATCGCATAATTTGACATAGGTACTGATTACAATTTTGACAGCAATCTAATATGTAAGTCGCTGTAGCCTCTATCAATTATATTATTATTGATAAACTCACGAAATTCCGTATATCATCGTATCAGTTTTATTAAAAACACACAAAATATAATAACATTTGATGTCGCTGCGTCACGGATCGCGACAGATTTTAATAAAAAGCCAACATATCAAGTAGATAGTCACGCCGAAGAGCTTATTAAATGACACCACGATAACATAATACTGGTATCAGTTGATAAGTGATCAGGTAATAATGTGTAATGTCAAGTATTTGACGCCTGACACCATGCAATTACTTCGCGTGTCAGCTCGTATCGAGGGGAACACTAACAACGCATAGAGTGCAATCATAAATGTACAATGTAATTAAATTGCACGGCTATATGCTTATCTAATGACAATATTAGTCAATATGCGACAAAATCTTTGTGTTATTAAAACTGAGTGGAAAATTTTGGGGGCGACTGTACTTCATGCTTCCGTATTAGTCGACAAGTAGTTAATATTCGAGGACGGAAAAAAATGTCATTTCATATTAATACTTTTTTTAATTTATTGATAATATAATAGATTGGTTGTTGATTGAAAATGTTTTGTAAATACACACCAATGCACCTTAACGCCCACATATCATTTATACATCCATACAAATAAATAAAATTGGAGTGTCTGTTTGTAATATTAAAATAACCGCTTTTTACTAAGTGCATTTGGATCTATACACGGTACATATACCAAAACAACATTTTTTCTGTCTGTCTGTCTGTTTGTTCCGGCTAATCTCTGAAATGGCTGGACCGATTTTGACGGGACTTTCACTGGCGTTATAGGTATCTTAATGCTATTAACCGGCCACAAATCCAAACTGCAAGCTACCACAGAGACTTTTCTAGTAAAATCCCATTAGTAAAATTTGCTTGACCTGGGAATTCCACACAGCAGCCGTGATCGCGACCGCTACACCAATGGGGCAATATTTTTTGTATATGTCACTGAAATATTCTGTATTCTACGATAGAAGTAATATAGTTGAGAATAGAGATTACATTGAATACTTTTGACTTCACGACCGCATCCTTCAATGATATTGGATACACCAAATAAAGCATAATTTAAACATAGACAGGACTTCGACAATGATCTCTTGTTGTAAGACTGGTATTGTGTGAACACTTCTTAAACTTGTTACAATTAGGTGCTAATTTCCTACTGTTAGGCTTTAGGATGACGGGTATTAAGCTAAAGTTTACTATGTTGGCCTAGTGTGGGTTGGCAGACTTCACACACCGTCAACAACTTTACAAACAATACTTTCCGAAATTCAAAACTTAATAAATGTCGTCCAAACGCATTTAAGCACTACACAAACATTAAGAGATTATTATTAAAATCCCAAAAACATTTGGGAAATTATTAATTAGTTAGGGCGCGCGCGTTAGGCTGCGGTCACACTGGGAGCGCACGAATGAAGTGCCACACATTTTTTTAATTACAGTGTGTCCCCACTCCCACCTCGGCCACCCGAGGGCCCCAGTGGATGGGTGGCCGGGGGGACTAGCATATGTCGCACGGAATTAAAATTCACGTTCCGTGATGCAACTTTCAATTGTGTCCAGTTATTCGATAGTGCGCCAGTTTTTTGTTAAAAAGTATGTTTTCGTTAGTAGTTGGACGGTGAAGTATGCTAATTGAAGCTGATGCCTGTGGCTGTACGGAAAACCACAAATTGGTTCGTTTTTATAGGTTTTGTTGCCAATGTTTTGTGGAGGGACTAAGTACTGCTGTCATATATCGATAGCTTTATAACTGTGCAAAGATAATAGATCACCAAGTATGTTACTGTAGATAACCAACAATAAGCTATTATTAAATCTTCCTAATACATATAATAGAAATTTTAGAATATATATTCAGAGTTCAAATTAATAGTCATTTCACTAAGCGCGAGAAATTAATAACCTCTGTTTTTTCTACTGAACATTGAATTTTGACATGACTTCTAGGTATGGATCTTATGTCAAATATCTATCTGTAGTAGAGAAAACAATTCAGTGATAGGTTATTAGTTTCAGCCGCTAAACGTCATGGATTTATTTATTTATCAACTAATATTTTTATACTAGACATCTATTAGATGATGATACTTTAAAATATATATCCCTGTCATTGTCACTGATACTCGTAGTAATGAAATAAGATAGAAATGATACCGACTAGTTATTTCAGGGCACCTGATGAATGTTTTTGAATGAACAGAAAATAGATAAGCGTCTGTTATACAGAGTCTAATATACCTACCTTGTAATATGTCTAATGTTATGGAGCAATATTCTAGAATTATACCCATAAGATAAAAAATGTGGGCATAGTATGTATGTGTATTTTTATTTTATAACTTTTAGGAAGACTATCACTTAATAAACTAGAAATAACAATTAAGTAGCAACATAATTATAGTTATTAAAAGTCTTCACCGGTAGAAACAATATAGAGGCATAAAACTCCTTAACGTAAATAAATTAACTAAATACACATGAGTAAAAGATAAAACAAAATCATAATAATAATAATACCTGCTAATTAGCTGCGAATTGAGTTATTGTCAAATTAAATTATAAAATTACGTATCATCCTATAAAAAAAATTCACTCGCCATATCAATTATGATGCTAGTGTCCAGTACTAATTAAAAAGTAAATTGAATTCAATACCTTTCTCATTGAAGGTGGTGCTTATGACAAGGTCATGATTACGTATCAGTCTATTATAATGGCTACAAGAGCGGTGTTTGTCATAAAAATATTACCTACTCGTGTTACTGTATAAAAAGACCAAAAATAAATTCTAGAGCATTTTAAGAGACGTGCTTCAACAATTCAAAGCATAGTATTTATACTAAAATAATTTCTATGTTCATGGCGCTCTTAAAGGCGCTTTTCGGCCATGAAAGCGGTTAGCACAGCGGTACGATGGCACATCGGCACGACCCGGCAGCGGCACAGTGGCATATCCAGCGAGAACAATTACACGGCGGACATAAAGGCACAATCTCTGCCGGCCCCGGCCTAATGAAATTAAATTAAGAAATAACATAATTCCGCCCGGAGCCCGCTCACCGCACATTTTCGCGTACACCCCTAATGATAGGGCTGTCGACGGCTCAATATTTAAGTTTTTGGAAGTACTTAGTATTATTATCTTCCATTTATTTACATTACATTATTTATTTAATTACTTACGTTGTATATTTTTAAACAGAATAAAAAAATATTAAAAAATAGTAGCCCACCGGTATCGGGAGCGGAGCGGTATCGGGAGAAAGTATAAACATAAATAATGATAAAAACAATAATAATAGAGCCCTCCATATTGCAATGCTTGTAAAAGGCCGCTTAGTAATAAGATCTCCGAAAACATGTAACACCAATTTATGTTACACTTGGCATGCAATCAATCTTTGAATGTTTAAAAGTAACAATATTCCACGTAATGTGTGCAATTTTTAATTATTACCTATTATTATCTCAAAAAGTCCTTTAGGGTTTAAGTAAAACCGCAAACGACAACTAGTAAACTATATTAATAACTTTCGTTTCTCTCACACAAGACTTCACTAAGCATGCAGAATAAACGTCTAATATTTCCAGGTATTGTTTTTCAAAAATCCGCATATAAGGTGTTGGCAGCCCTGCAGGGAAGCGGGGTGGGGGGTGCCCCCTCCCGACGGGCTCCATCTTTGTTTTTTGCGATGAGGTGACGGTTATTATAGGGCTGTGTCGATGTATTATGTTGTTTTGTTCGCTATATAATGAACGTCCATAGTTTTACTGTTAGGAAAATTGCTGACATACTCTTAGAGCTTTGAACTGTTAACACGTTATGGCTTAGTGGACAGATTATTATATGTTCTATAAAAATAACATATACGGTATTAAAAAATATGAAAAATATAAAATTCATGCTCGGTCATCCTATCCTACTTCTTACTAATATTATAAATGCGAAAGTTTGTGAGGATGGATGGATGTTTGTTACTCTTTCACGCCAGAACGGCTAAACGGATCTGGATAAAATTTGGCACAGAGATAGATGATAGTCTGGAATAACACATAGGCTACTTTTTATCTGAAGTCCACGCAGACGAAGTCTCGGGCAGAAGCTAGTTAAGTAATAAAGTGAAGTGAACGTGAACAGTTATACTTTATAAAGATCACAGAAATATATTTACGATGAAAATGAGCTGAAAATTTTCATTCTGGAAAACAATATTTTAGCCAAGCTCAGAGAAGTCCCCATGACTACGCTTCAGCCGTACCCTTTGGGGAAAACAGACGTGATTTATTTATTTATTTATTTATTTATTAATACTTTATGCACTAATGGTACAAAGGCGGTCTTAATGCCATTAGGCATTTTCTGCCAGACAACCTTAGGGCGATGCAGAGATAAAATAATTACACGGTAGATGCACTTATAGTGTTGAAAGGAACAAATGCCTATTAATATACTAAAGATATAAAACACAATATACTTAAATATAAAATACATATCATTACATAATTATATTTATACAATAAATACTTATAATATATATAAATACATATATATATTTACATATATATTATATACTGACAGGTTAAAGTCGAGATGATGAATCTGCCATCGTCCTAGCTTGAAGGTAATTACGCAGTTTGTGCTTAAAAGAAAACCGACTGTTTGCCATCCTGATATCAGATGGGAGAGCATTCCATAATAAGATTGACTGGATAAAGAATGTAGAGTGAACAAAGTCAGAGTGATGAGAGGGACATTGAAGGAGACGATTATTTGTAGATCGCAAATACTTGTTGTGGTTAGTACAAAGATACTGAAAGTGAGAAGATAAGTAAGAAGGAGGATTAGACGAGAAAAGTAATGAATAAAGCGTAGTCAGTGCTCTCATGTGTCGACGTTGCCGAACAGGCAACCATTTAAGCAGAGACCGATACTCAGACACATGATCATATTTGCGAAGGTTGAAGACGAATCGAATGCAGCTATTAAGAAGGCGGTCAAGTTTATTGAGTAGATCTGCATTCAGGTCAAAGTAGCACACATCACCATAGTCAACAATAGGGAAAATTAGGGCCTGCACAAGCATTGCCTTGGTCTTTGATGGAAGTAGATTTTTCAGGCGGTATAGAGAGCGTAGCGATCCCGTGACTGTCTGGCTGACACTTGCCACTTGGTCTCTCCAGCTGAGAGTAGAGTCAATGTGCAAACCGAGATCTTTTACACTAGAGCTGATGGGGATGACCAGGCCATCAAACATGACTTGAGGAAGGGATATACTACTCAATTTGGATATATTACGCTGACTGCCTATGATGATGGCCTGACATTTGTCAGGGTTAACTGCAACCCCGAACATATGTGACCATTTTTTTATGGCTATAAGGTCACGATTTATATCATTGATCGCACCACATAAATTTTCCAAATCAGCCTGACGATACAACTGCAAGTCATCGGCATAAAGATGATAAGAACACTGAAGTTTGTTAGTAATGAAATTTATAAATATAGAGAACAGAAGAGGAGAAAGTATGCCGCCTTGTGGGACGCCAGTCTCTATGTCACACCAATTTGAGGATGATTCCTCAACGTGGACAGACTGCTGACGATCCCGAAGATAAGAAGAAAACCATCCCAGCGCTTCACCAGAGACCATAAGATGGGAGAGAAGAGATAGGAGAATGTCATGACTGACGGTATTAAAAGCATTGGTAAAATCAACTAGTACTAATACAGTAAGTTTAGATTCTTCCATACCCTTCTTAATATCGCCAGTCACTTTGAGGAGTGCAGAAACAGTGCTATGGCCTGGCCTAAAACCAGACTGAAACGGACTTAAGAAGTTGTTCAGATGAATAAACTGGGAGAACTGTTTATGAACACAGGCTTCCAGTACCTTAGATAGAAAGGGAAGGATGGAAATAGGTCGGAAATGGCACGGCAAAGAAGGGTTAGAAATCTTTGGCAAGGGTCGTACATAAGCTTTACGCCACATCGACGGAAAGGAACCAGTTTCTAGCGAGAAATTTAGGATATGAGATATAGCTGGGAGGAGGTGGTCTAGTAATGACACTATCATTCTACGGCTGAGATTGTCGCAGCCCATTGCCTTAGATTTAATTGATAGGATAATCTTTTTGATCTCTGCATCAGCTACTGGAACGAAGTGAAAAGGATCTATATTGGGACGCGTTAGACCAGATATCGAGGATAGTGTTAGTTGTTTGGTAAGACCATCCAGTGTCGGAACAGTGGTGAAATGATTGTTGAGGACGTCTAGGCCAATTGAATTTGGAAGGTCTAAATGTCGCGATTTGCCGATACCTAAAGTTCCGAGAAACTTCCAAATATCGGCAGAAGAAGAAGAAGAAATAATAATTGTATAAATGTATTTTGTAGTTGCTTAAAATGTCCTCGAACGTGTCAGTCAGTCAGTCAATTAATACATTTTCTGCAGTAAAAAAATAAGATGCTGTTTAATTTTTAAATAAAAGGTTAAAAATTTGACTGCTTTGTTACCCTAGTGGTGCTGAGCGCGACTGCTACGCTATAGTCCAGGCTTAGTCTCTTAGTAGGCTAGGTGTTGGGTTCGACTACTGTGTCGAGTAAAATGTTATTAGGATTTTCTAAGAAATTCTCAGTAGCAGATCGGAGTTTGGATTCGTGCCCGGTTAATGATAATAGGCTCGCCCCCCTCGTACATGGGCTGGAACTATGGGTGTACATTAGCACGACTCTGCCTAATCTTTCGGGGAATACAGGTGTGACGATATGTAAGAAAAGACTTTCAGTACCAACATACTTTAACAACATCCTGAACAGTATATTATACTTCGAGACAGTACAATAATAGCACATGTACACGAAGATAAAACGTCTCTTAATACACCCATATCGTTATATGAGATGGTCGCAAGTTGTCCGGTGTCCAGCCGGACAAAAACCGGACAGTTATCAAAGTGATATCAGAGAGGATGGCGGGTGGCCGGACAAAAACTACGCTTATGAGGGGAGGACGATCGATGTAAACAGAAATAGATATATTTTTGTAGTTTTGACATACTTTGTGTGAGATTCTGAGAGCTAGAGAGATATAAAGATAAATGCTTTAAAGTTTAGAATACTTAATACATAATTATGTATATTACTTAATACATATTAATGCCAAGTTGGATTTGTTATAATTAAAAAACAATATTTAAGCGTATTATTTATATATTTCAACATATAAAAATATATACAGATGTGACCAGATTTAATAATAGCGTTATGCGAAGTGTGAATAATAACCCCAATACACAATATAAACAAGATAAGAGAACCCAAAAATAAAATAAAATAAAACCCGTAGCATTTTAATAATGTGCTACGAAGCTTTGATGTGCCGCTACGCCGCTACGAGATACGCTACAAACAAATGTCGCTGCTACGATTTCGTAGGCGATAAGGGAGGCTACACACTTATTACACGATTTCGGCGGAATATATTTTGGTGATTTCTTTATAAATTGTTGCAAAAGTTTGAGACCAATTTCCGAAAACTGTTTTTTAACCGACTTCGAAAAAGGAGACTGTTCTTAATAAATGTATTTCTTTATTTATTTTTATTTTTTTAAGAACAGTTTTTAGATGAAATTTTTTTTGTCTTTCGTAGAGAATATTCCCCTTATAAAGGAATATTTTTAGCGTTCTCCCATTTTGAGCTGGAGAATACATGAAACTTTTTTCAATTTTTTTAATACCTTGGTAGGTATAGTCTTACATACATAAACTCACGCCTTTCTTTACAGGGGTAGGCAGATAAGATACATCGGTAGAATAGGTACTACGTACTAGAAAGAAATAGACTAGGTATATTTTTGTCGAAACTTTTCAATGACGACACAATTCTTATTTTCAAAATATGTTATCGCCGAATATGTTCGACGAAATGTTATCAGTCGCAGTCATGCACCGATCCTAACGTTATCTACCGCGCAGGTGTTCTGCTTGTCGGCGCCACACGGCGCGACATATCGCTTTATTACGCGATCGCTTGTACGACACGCGTATTGTCTGTCGCGCGATTATTGCCCTCCTTATGAAAACGCGTGCCATGAATACCGAGCTTTACGGCCAAGGAAGTGATGACGTCGACTCTTTGCTTTTTATTATCATTGTAGGGATGAAATGAAACTGTGAGGGTATTTGACTTTTTATGTTTTCAGATGTTTTGAACGGTTTTCGGGGCTTGCTTTTTGTTAAAGGAATACATATTTCAATGAAATTTCTTAAATTATTTTAAGACTTATTATTTATTCAATAACACAAAGGCTTGTATCTAAAAATTCTAGCAAGTAGCGGTTTGTTTTTATACCTACCACTATGAATAAAAGGCTTTAGTGTTCTACATATCTATATGTTGTTGTTTTACGTATGTATATAATTGTCTTTCATACATATATATATATATATATATATAATTATATATGTACGAAATCCTATATATTATATATTATAAACTAAACAATCTCATTAGTATAATTAGGCTAGCTTTGTATTCACTTATAATTTAAATGAAAGCGGCGGTAGCCTAATGGCTAGGGCGTCGGACTTGCGATCATCTGGTTGCCGGTTTGAAACCCACCGATCGCACTACCGACGTGAACCTACTCGTAACACAAGCATTTAACTTAGCACGAGAGGTTAACAAGAATACTAGTAATGTGCGACCTACATTACTAGTAAGCTTTTAAAAAAATGCTAACAATTAAACGTATACACTTCGAACAAATTTTAAACAGACCTAAAAAATAAACACAATAAAAATATTAAATAATGTTAGAAACTCATTCGTACAATTTAAAACCACAAGAAAATTCGGAGTTTATTTTACGATGACTTCAACAAAATGAAGAAATAAATTGCCGACATTGCCAGTCGCAACTTTGTTTCGCATACATTGTAGCAGCCGCAGCCGCAGCCGCGCGACTCCCAAAACAGTTATAAAAGCTGCTCACTTAACGAAAGCCTCCGCGCAATCAAAGCCTGTGGTTAAGTTATAAACAGGGACAACTGAAGAGCGTAACTGTGACAAACATTAACTGTGAACTACCCGGGCGCGGTCTCGACAGCGTTACAATTAAAACCTTGCGAGTCGATGGTAGACCCCCGCAGAACGAACGGATGCGGTGGGCGCGGAGGCAGGTGGGGGAGTAATTTCTACATGATAGAGCACAGATTTTGTGTGTTTGTCTGTGTTGTTACGATAGATTCTGTATATCTACCTCTGTAATGTTTAGTAATATTTAGACGTACCGAGTGACGATATAAAGATATTATCTAGTTTTTTCGTAGGGGTTTAAATATTGTTTGAGACTTTTAAATATTCTTTTTATTCTTGTTGATATAACAAACATTAACATTATGAACAAAAATTGAAAAATTATTTACCTTCCTGGTTTAGCAAGTTCTGTTCTCTCTGTCAGGGAACTGTTGGAAATTGTTACCTAATGCATTATTTGTTTGTCAGCTCGACATTGACTCACGTATTTCACGTAGACAATGTTATTTTTGATAGATATGCGCCGGTGTTTCCTAATTGACGTCCTCTGAGAAGAAATGCCAAATGAGATTCATAGAATCATGGTCTCTTTTTAAGTACAGAATATACAACACATTATGTGACTGGCATAGTGTAGGACAATGTCTGATATGATTGTCTGAGGAATGAACCATGGTGGCTTTAAGTAGATCAGAACCATTCTAAATATTTCCATTTACCAAACCACTAAAATCCCAGTAAAAACCATACAAAATCACACCTACCAATCCCTCACAAAATGTACAAGTGCGCACAAAAGATCCCTCCAAACATAGCCTACCCGTTGTGCCCTCCGTGGGGCACCACAAAAGGCCCTAAAGAAGGCTCGTGATCCCCGCACGTTAGCAGCGCCCTCTGCCGCCGCGTTCGTCCGTCAGCCCTCCAATTGAGACGCCCCCGCAGGGCTGGAGGAATACCAACATGGGGTTGTTATGTACGACGTTTTTGTTTAATTCCCATATCAATATTGAGGGAGACATTCACATGTTGATTATTTTCGGTTGTGTGTTGAAAACTGTATGCTTCAGGGATTCGGTCTAGTGTTTCACTAGCCTAATACAAACAAAACACACATAGGAACACCTCGGTGTCTGTCTGTTCACAGCTATTTTGCTCAAATATTGGGCCAGGACGCGTGAGACTTGGTTTACTAAGTTTCTAATTTAAAGTTTGGTACATTTTCATGAATTAATTTTGCCTTTTAACCTGAATATCATTATTATAAAAACGTTGATAATTAAAAAACAAGATCAGACCTTTTTATGTACAACCAGTACCTAGTGGTTCATTAATTTTCGACTTTGATACCAAAATAAGGTCAAACGTCAAGGTTTTCAATGACACTTACATACATAAAATACTTAACGATGTGAACGAAGTAATTATCATTTAGAGATACGAGTAGTTTAAAAAGTCTATATGAATTAAAAATTTACTTAACAATAACCAACAATCACAGAATATTTTATAAGTAGGAAATATGCTCGAGTTTCGTCAAAAGATTTCACTTTTAGCCTTCAGTACAGCCCTAGTGGGTGGTGTGGGCGAAGGGGTTGCGGTCGCCCCCGCCCGGCGCGGATTTGTACGTAATTGTGTATTTCATATAATTGTTTCACATCGCTTCACGGCTCGTTGAGGAACATGCGTCGGTATATTCTTCAGTTTGTATGTAAATTTTTAGATGGCTTATAGAGGGTTAGGTAGGTAAGTACACTAGAGGGCATGTCTCTTTGCTTAAAAGCAATGCTTGCGTTGAAGCTGTGTAGAAATCATTATTTACATCGTGGGAGAGCCTTGCTTCGGCACGAATGGGCAACGCATTTGCGACTCCTCTGGTGTTGCGGGTGTCCATGGGCGGCGGTAATTGCTTACCATTAGGCGATACGTATAGAAAGAAAGAAAGAAAGAAAATAATTTTATTTGCGTAGACAAGACGCACACAACATTGTGTATTTAAACAAGGAAGTAAACTAGGTAGGTACATAATTTGCGAAAGTATGCGTCACATCCACGCAAAACGGCCAATCGCTCAGCTTTTTGTTATGACTCGTGCAGGGAGCAGAATCATATATACATGCTCGTTTGCCCACCTATGCCATAAAAAACATAAACATATAACAGTATCAGAAAATATAAACTGCCTCATTAGCCTAGTAGTCCTGAGCGTGACTGCTACGCTAGAGGTCTTGGGTTCGATTCCCAGGTCGAGCAAAGTGTTATTGGGATTTTCTATGAATTTCCCAGTAGCAGCTCGGAGTTTGCAAGTTGTGCCCGGTTTATGGCAATAGGCTCGCCCCCTATTACTTGGACTTAAAGATACAGGCGAATTGTGGGTGTACATTAAGTACCCCTCTGCCAAACCCTTCAGGGAATACAGGCATGATGGTATGTAAGTTAGGTATATCCAATAGCTACCACATGTTGTCTAAGCATTATAAAATATCTCAAAAATGTACAATATGTAGTTCAAATTCAGCAAGTTATTCAAAAACTCCGGTCAGCAAGCACAATATTAACAAAGTGCGGCTGCATAATGCATGCCGCGCAATATGGCAGCAAAAAGTGACGTCACCGATATTGCCGCGGAGTTTGCTGCACTTGAGAAACAGTTTGATAGCAACAAATGGCGTCACATTTTGTATAAAGGTTTTTCTTAGGGATCTTTAGGTATATATAGAAGATATACTATATAATTCTAGGAAACTCATCCTACGAGTCTTTTCTCCCCAAATAAGTTAGGGTCGCTTCGAGTATAACCAGATGCGGCTGTATATCAGTATTTTACTGGAAGCGACTGCCATCTGACCTCCGCAACACAATTTCTAGGCAATACCCGATATTCGGAGGGTAGACTGGTTCTCAGGCTTTTTTGGGCGTCTGACTACCACTAACATTTGTCGTAGAAGTTCCGTACCGGGACTAACGGTTTTACGTGCTCTCCGAGGCACGAAGGAGTCTCAATGTGTTAAGAATGGTCACCCATCCACACACTGACCGCGGCGAGTGCAGCTTAACCTAGCAGATCAGTTGATCGGCTTAGTTATTACTTAGCTACGAGCCTCTCTTTTTGGGGAACTATAAACAAAAATAAGTAGGTATCTACAAAGAAATATAAGCAAAGGTGTAATAGATGTAGTTTTTGAGCCTTTAGGTATAAAATTCCGAATGATTTCTGAGAATTTCCTATCAGAAAAACCGTATAACATATTATAGTTTGACCCTTAGACTATTTATGTAAGTTTGACCATATTTACCTACTAGAATAGACTAATGCGTTTGTCAGTGAATGATGAGAGCTGCTTGTTTAAATATATCTTCGAGCAAGGCACTTCATATAATAATGATCGAACTTCACAACAGGTAAGTTCGTTTGATCATTTATAGTTTGACCCTTAGACTATTTATGTAAGTTTGACCATATTTACCTACTAGAATAGACTAATGAGGTTCTTATGAGAAGTTCAGAATCAAAATAATCTGCGGTCTTTGACTTGCTAGTGAAAAGTTATCAGATCTAAGTTAACTCATTTAACTTTTAATGTACCGAATTCATGCGATAGTAACAACAATAATACAAGTAAATAACTTAGATGCACGAACACAAGAATAACAATGCTGGATCGCAGCCTGATTCGAGATTTAAAGAAACAAGGTACTTATTATATCATTAACTAGCTTCTGCGCGCGGCTTCGCCCCCGTGGAATTCGGTCTGTCATCACATCCCCCGGGAACGGGACAAAAAGTATCCTATGTCCGTCTCCTGGTTCTAAGCTACCTCTCCACCAATTTTCAGCCAAATCGGTTCAGCCGTTCTTAAGTTATAAATAGTGTAACTAACACGACTTTCTTTAGATGTAACTAATGACTATTAATATATCATTAATATTTATCAGTCTAGTGGTCCCAAGCGCGACTACTACGCTAAAGGTCCCGGGTTCGATTTCCGGGTCGAGAGTTATTTATGGTTTTCTATGAAATTCTCAGTAGCAGCTCAAAGTTGGAGATGGGTGCCCGTTTAATGGCAATAGGCTAATACACCGCCGTACTGTGGGTGTACTGTAGTCGTATACTTCTGCCTAACCCTTCGGGGAATACAGGCGTGATGATATGTGATTATCAGTAAAGCACGGCTCTATTATCGCGCATTATATCTATGTAGGAAACATGTTTTTGACTCTAATTAAATAAAATTAAACCCATCCAAAACCCGGCCTCACTACAACACGCTGTAACATTAACGTAAGTGAATCAATTAACTACAAATACAGGCCATTGTGCGCCAAACATGGAATTAAATGAAGGCTATATATACAGCCAAACACGTCCTCATAACTATCTCCCGAATTTATACCTGAACAGTTTGTAATAAAGTTTATATTGCGTTGTAGACAAACAAATTTGTATTTAAAAATAATTTGGACTTTATCGTGTAGGTGGTAAGGTTGGTTTTAGATTGTGTTTGGTGTGTTTTGATAAGGTTCCGGTCAGCTATTGGGTGGGTAATGTGTTATTTGTCGGCGTGTCCATTGTTCTCGTTCGTAGAAAGTAGTGTTGGCGATACTGTACAACTAATGTTTGGACACATACCTACTTTTTAATGAGTTTTTCTTTTTTTACATGTTGTTTCCGGGCTATTAAGGTCTAATACATACATACATACCATCACGTCTGTATTCCCCGAAGGGTTAGAGGCGTACTAATGTATACACCCACAGTTCGCCGGTATACTTAGGTCCCATGTAATAGGGGGCAAGCCTATTGCCATTGACCGGGCACAAATTCCTAACTTCGAGCTGCTACTGGGACTTTCATAGATAAACCCAATAGGTAACACTATGTTCGACCTGGGAATCGAACCCAGGACCTCTAGCTTAGCAGTCGCGCTCAGGACCACTTGGCTAAAGAGGCAATTCTAATAGATCAGATGCAGACAAAAACTAAGCAAATCATGAACTATTTTTGAAAGAAGATAAGATAAATACTTCTTTTAGACACATACACTGTATAATAAGTAATGTATTCAAAGCTCAAAACGTAGCTATATATAAAAAAATACTAAAAAACGTATATAAAAGAAAGATTCATTGAATGTTTAATATCTCTTCTTTAAAACAAACAGAATACAAGCTGAATTATTAAAAATGTCATTTTTCTTTCTCGCTCGACTCGCACAGTCAAATGTAATTTCAACTGCATGCTAAAATCTTTTTTATATCTCACTAGCATCTGCCCGCGACGTCGTCCGCGTAGCGTGATGATATATAGCCTATAGCCTTCTTCAGTAAATGGGCTATCTAACACTGAAAGAATTTTTCAAATCGGACCAGGAGTTCCTGAGATTAGCGCGTTCAAGTAAACAAACAAACAAAAAACTCTTCAGCTTTATATATTAGTATAAGATATAGATTGTAAGCGAACTGTAACATAAGCACGAATAACAATCGCATTCATATAGTAAACGAATGAGTTTTTTTCTGCTACAAATCTTATACATAATCAACCCATTATATGTCCCACTGCTGGGCACGGGTCTCCACTCACAATGAGAGAGATTAGGCTGTAGTCCACCACGCTAGCCTAATGCGGGTCGGCAGACTTCACACGGCATCGAGAAAATCTCTCAGACGTGCAGGTTTCCTCACGATGTATTCCTTCACCGTTTAAGCGCGTGATAATTAACTATTAATACGCACATAACTTCGAAAAGTCAGAGTTGCGTGCCTTGGATTTGAACTCGAGACCTTTGACTTGGCAGTCCAATGGTCATATCACTAGGCTATCACGGTTTTCTTATACATACAAACATATTTTCACATTTGTCTGCCATTGGGGTAGGCAGAGACTACACTTGCTACGATCCTGGCACACCAATTTCGCTTCATGTAAGCGTTCATTAACCTCCTTCTCATACAAATTATTCTCGATTTCGATACGAATACGTTTTCGAGTTTTCGTGGTTGGGGTACTTTTTTTTAAGAGAATAAATGTCTTGAAACCGAAACCGAAATATAAAAATACTATGTATATACCTAATATAAATGTATGTATATATATATAGTCAGAAAGGATATAATTTCGGCAACAAATAATTCATCCATTCATCCCATCACGCCTGTTTTTCCCCGAAGAGTTAGGCATAGGCGTACCTACTAATATACACCCACAGTACGCCGGTATGTTTAGGTCCCATGTAGTAGGGGACGAGCCTATTGCCATTAAACGGGCAAAAATTCCAAACTCCGAGCTGTTACTGGGAATTTCATAGAAAAACCCAATAACACTTTGCTCGACCTGGGAATCGAACCCAGGACCTCTAGCGTAGCAGTCGCGCTCAGGACCACTAGGCTAATGAGGCAGCTACAAATAATATTGTAAATAATTCAGTACATGCACATAACAAATAGTAATAACTCATGGTTGGACCACAATACTATAAATATACCTCGCTTTGAATTAATATTTATGTGTTATTACAATATGTCTTGCGGCTAGATATATTATTTAATATTGTTAGAAATATTGTTTAGGTTAAAGTGGTTTCTTATAAACACGTGCAAAGTTTTCACAAAAGCTTTCACTCTGTTAGAATAATTCGAGTCAGTAAAACAATATATTAAATAATAGTTTAGGCGAGGCATGCGATAAAATGGCTAAGATTAAAATCTATGATTTGCTAATCATAGATTTTAAGTTTTAGCCAAAGATATTATTATCCAGCTTCAGCGCGACTTCGTCAGCCTGGTTTTCAGAATTATGATACGGGAATCTATGGTACTACACTACTGCTTAATCTGTCAGTGTCACTGGGGTGATGATAAGTCAAATAGTTGTAACATCAACACACAGACTTTTTATATGGGTGTAAAAAGATTGTATTTTGCATTTTGATTTCTATAATAGGATGATGTTGATACATTTTTCAATAACACACCCAATACAGACGTTTGGTATTTTATTTTTCCATTTCGCAATAAATTCAATCTCGCGCTATACCTACAGTCATTTTAATTCCGTTCCCAGTACCATTGAAAACTAAACTGTACATAACAGTACATCAATATAAAAGGCACATAAAACAAACCTTCCACAGTTCCACCGCACCGCAGCGACGTATTACAGAATAAATACAGAAGGCCCAGGTATTTTAATGTCCCATTGCTAACCACGAGTCTCTTCTCAGAAAGAGATGGTTTGGCCTATAGCCCAGGTGAAAAGGAACACTGTAAGTTAGTTAATATGTGTCTGACATATCTCATTTGTTTTGTGAGCAACTGATATCCATCAGGATTAAAAAGCTTAGACTGCTCTAACGCAGTTTGGCAAACATCACATCATCACCATTGACATTGGCATATAATTTTGCTCTAGGTGTTTTTCTTCAGCTTTTAAGTGTGTGAATATTACTACTTTTTCAAAAATTACGTTTAAAAAATTAGAGTTCCAGTCAATTCAATTCAACTTTATTGCATTCCTTAGTGTATATAAGTGGTCAGCTTAAATCTATTGAAACAATTATGGACCCTGTCGGGCACAGCATAGTTTATAAGGAGAGAGGAAGAAACTGTTAATTAATAAGTATGTTTATTATTATTTATGTTTCCCATAGTATATTAGTTTTTATTTGTTATTATGTTCATATTAAAATAATTTATTATAATTTCATTGTATATTTTTCCTTCACCTCGAATGATTAAGTAGAGGTGTCCTGAAGCAGAGGCAATTAGTGTTTTGAATTTTGTAGGTAATATTCTGCGTCCTTATTCCTTAGGACTACATATATGTTTATAATGGGCCTTCTGTATCTATATTCCTATGATGGTGGTATCATCGCGAATAAAATTGTTTTGATGAAGCGACGCCTGTCGCGTCACCTCCCCCCGGGACCTGCGGGAGGGGGCGAGTGGAGGGAGGGAGGGGAGGGATGGAAAAATGAAATGAAAATAATGATAAAAACGTCGACACGATGTCAAGGGACCGCCATCCCTTCGAACGAGGAGGTAGATTGATTTTTTTAAAAGATACCTTTTTGGTTTTCGGGCGTGATGTTATATGCTCACGAGTATGCTAAGAACTAAATCAAATTAAAATATAATAGGTATTGTTGCACCCTTAGACAGTGAAATGCTGGTGAATCATGCTTGATTGTCTAAAGGCCTTATAAGAAAGGATACAAAAATGAGGGATTCGGCATCTTCGAACCCATCTGTTGACTCCAGATGAGTTCGAAGTTTAGATTTCTAAACTCCGCTGGCCCGCTGCATTCTAAAGGACTATAAATAACTTTTACCTGTGGGTATACACATAGTGGCAGTAATTTCTGCAAATACACTGTCCTGCTAAACTAAGTATCACACTTTAAAAATTGCAATTACTTTTGATAAACATTCGAAATAAAAAGGACTTGAAACAGAGATGTATAGTTTACTATTCTTTCGAAGAAAGCTGATAAAATTTGCTATAGAGCGTTGTTATTTTAAATATCTAACTTCTATAGTTTAGAAAAAAAACAGATGTTAAAAGTTTAGTACTAGGTTTTACAAGCCAGTGTCTATATTTTATACGTGTAAATGAATCAGCGCAAGACCTCAAACACGTCAATTAGAATATCGAGTCATTATTATAATAATGAAACCCTATATAAAGTCATTTTGAGAAACGTTAGCATAATCTTTATAAAAAAATATCAAAATTTGTCATGTTACCAGCTAAAGCTTAAACTAATGGCTGTACTTCAGTTATACCCATAAAAACCATGTTATCGGCGCACACAAGAACAATTTGTGCAAGGTTTCAGTTTTCCATCATCATCTATTGATGGATCAGGAGGCCATAGTTTCAGGTATGGTAATTATCTTTTCGGGAAAAATTAACACATATTAAAAACCACTATAATCGATTCAGTGGTCGATTCTAAACAGTCAAAGTCAAATGTTTTATTTCAATTAGACCAGTAATACAGGTACTTTTGAATTGTCAAAAACTAGGTGTGCGGTTCCAAATAGTGGGTCTTATGGAGAAGAACCGTCAAGAAACTCCATAGATACTCGTTTCAACAAAGATTATAACATTGATTTATTTTACAATTTAGTTCTTATAATGTGACAATCGTGCAGCTTGATGTGCTGATAACAATTGAATTTAATAAACTACGATGAATTGCCTGAATCTGGTTTCTTCTTTCTTTCTGCTATATTTATCTTATCTTATATTTATAGGTACTTTTACAAATCAATATTTTTGCATTTTAACACTACATGAGGTCGGTATTACTTAACTGATGACTTCTGAAAAGATGCTAAGTGAGTGTCACAATGTAGGGCAATGTTTAGAATGGCCTTTAGAAGGAAGAGTTAAACAAGCATGAATAATAAATATTGCAACTGAAACTAGATATTAATGACAGCTAGACACAAAGTGCACATCTTATCCTATTTCTTTTCTCAACTGCAGATTTTGTTGCAGTGAGCAACGGCGCGCTGAGCGCCTGCTCTCAGGGGGGGATGGACAAAGATGGCAAGAAGAAACATACGCGACCCACCTTCAGTGGGCAGCAGATCTTCGCGCTGGAGAAGACCTTCGAGCAGACCAAGTACCTAGCGGGGCCGGAGCGCGCTAAGCTTGCGTACGCGCTGGGCATGACCGAATCACAAGTCAAGGTAAGACTAGATTTGCATTTTTGTAAACAAGAATAGGGTCTTACCTACATATTGAATTTGCCTCGGCAATTTTTTACTCACCGAATGAAAGAACTCATGACTACAAACAACTTTCGCTTTGTACTTATGTGACTGAAATATCGAAAAATACTTGTAATGTTTATGCAAAATGTATGACAAAAGCTGATATGGTGGATGTTTTTTTATCTGCACTTATTAGGACTGTATAGAGCGATGCTTTATATGGAGGACTAATGCTATGGCTCACGCAGTCAGTGTTTCAAGGCACATATTATTGCTAGTGACTGTAGGTACTACACGAACTGATACATCACCGGAACAAAATAAATTAATATCGTATGTAACACAATTACCACTAGCACTGACGAGTAGGGTAGGAGCACCAGCACGCGGCACTCTGCCGTAATCCGATTACACAGATTGAAAAGTCAATCACTTAGCCGGTCGGCGCAATCAAACGCGGCGCTCTATTACTGGGGATTAAACAACGCGACATGTGGACGAAAGACTTTGTTTTATTGTTAAACACGACGCTATTTAATACCGTGATTCACAGTTTTACGAAGAGTCGCCATGGTTTTGATGATAGCATAGATTTTCTAATATCTATTTTATTAGATATGTCTGTTTTATGAGTTAGAAAATATTAATATGTATTTATTTTTATCTCCAATACCTTTTCTAATGTTACGCAATGGATATAAAAAGATCGTGTGATAAAAATTATCTTCATAGTAGTCGTAAAATGCTGTACAATAACTACCAGATCATCACTGAACTTTACGACAGATAAATTACCATCTTAAATTAGGCATCCCTACTGTAGTGAACTAAACACGTCATGCAAAAGGATCTTTCAATTAAAGCAAACACATAAAATAGGCGTAAAAAGGCGCAGTTATATGGAACTAATTGGGGTGCGACGTGGGTAGGGGCTGAACGGCCGCCGAGGGGCCGGCCGACAACTGCGGCGCTCACCCCGCCACGGTGCGGTCACGCGTGTCGCGATTTCAAGTGAAACTTTATTGAATTGCGACGCTCACTGTTTGTTGTTTCAGATCATAATATAGACACGTTAACATTTACATGTTATTAGCTATCATACCAACTTACTAAGCTGTACTTATTAGAAGCAATTGTATAGACAAATGGAAAGGAAAGTTTGCACAAGGGACAGTGTTATGTATGCCTGGTTATAAATCTGCTAAGTGGATAATCTTTATCTTAAGGTACCTATATGTACATATGTATATATCATATAGGGTACTAAAACCCAGAGTGCTTGTCTATGAAAGCATTAGCCGAAGATGTACATACTTAGGTACCATTATCATACGTGACCAGGCGATCTGTCTACTACTTGCTGTTCACAATATAAATCTTAAGATAATAAGCACTTTTGCTGTCATATTAAGACATCGAATCGATTGCATCTAAGCCAATGTGAAGTGTAGGAACTCAATATTAATATGCACCATTTTAATTAGTTTGGAATCTTACGCATTTTTCACGGGGATAGGATACTAAAGAACGATGTGTATTTCTCCTATACTTCTATTTTTTTTAATAAAGCACACCGGAGTGATACCACGGCCTCACAGAAAACCGGCGTGAAACAACGCTTACAATGTGTTTCGCCGAGTGAATGAGTATTCCGGAGACCCAAACCCTTTTGAAAGGCCGGCAATGCACTTGCAACTCCTCTGGTGGTGCGGGTGCCATGAGCGGCGGAAATGGCTTATCATCAGGTGATCCGTTTGCTCGTTTGCCGCCCTATCCCATAAAGAAATGTCTATTATAAAGTCTTACTACTCCAACGTAATGAATCATCAGTATAGATCAATATCAGCTCCAGTGTGCAACAGCCGCCACACTGATGATGTACCCACTGAGCACATCTTCCCTCCGGTCACAGAATGTTTAATGCGAGGGGAACAATCATATTATACTAAGTGATACGCGATATTAGGGGCCCGCTAGGCCGCTTGCACACGATGCGACAACTAGTTCAACAGTTTGATTTTGAAAGCAGTTTTGAGGACGTGATCGGTTTATCTAATGTTGCAAGCTGCGACTTTACTAAAAGTGAACTTTTATATAATTTACATGTGTGTACGTTTATTGAATTCATCTTCTCTGGGTCATTAGTTGCCATTTCAGCAGGCTATAAATATTATTAATTCCAAATTGCAGATGTTTCTTTTAGATTCATCGATACTGCCGATACTGGTAGGTAATTAACTTAGCTTAGCTTATTTATATAGATATTATATTTATTAAAAATGTTGCCCCACACTAAGATTTTCTCCTGTAACGTGGGTGCGTTTACAAACACGAATTCTCACATACACAAATACCCAGACCCCGAACAACTACCTGTAGATCATACAAATATTTGCTCCGTGTATAATTAAATCTTTGACTAATAAAATACACGGAGAAAATAACAGAGCAATAATAGAGCTAGCAAAAATTTCTTTATTAATTCAAGTTATCACTACAATAATAACAATTACTAGATTTTGTAATAAAAAAATATGTCAATAAAAAAAGCGAGCAACAAAGGAGCATCTCAGTTTGCAACCCGCCTAATGTAAGTTACAAGTAATAGTAAGCGAAGTGAGTGAAATGAAGTGCACACAATGAGATTAATGGAGGCGACACATCGTGTGGAAACTGTTGCCATACTTAGAGTGGCGTCGTGTGCAATAATCATGAATCTTCAATATTTTGTAGAGCTTGACAAAATAAAAATAGCGAAATATATCTGTGCATACTATCTAAAATCGGTGTATTATGGTGTTTTTATTTTTCAAATATATCATCTGAACTTAATATGTAATTTCAGCTGTTGTTTAATAATTTCATGCTTAATCAGAACATATTGAAATCACCTTTGATGTTCTTTAAAGAAACTAAATAAAATCCTACTTTTAACACAAATCAGAGGAAGGTAAAAGTAACTATTGTCGTCACTGCAAAAAAATAGTTTCAACTTAAATACCCCAATATCAAAGCTTTTAAGCTCCATAAGCGACCTAATGGTATCAATACAGAAAGACCAACAATCCTTTACAATACTAAATACGTATCACACAATACGCATTCACAAATTGGACTCAAAAGCCAATGTGCGAAGGGATATCCGTCAACTTTATTTAAACGAATCACAATCAATTTTCAACTTTATTACTTGCAGTTAAGTGTCGTATGAAGTGTATGTGTAAGTTGGCAGGGTCTTTCAATTCCCCTACATGAGTGTCATAGCTCATTTGGCATTCGATAAAATTAATCCATGGGGAAGATTAACAGAGAGGGTACGGTGTTTACACATGTGCAGCGCAACGGGCAATGCAGCGGGAATGCATAATGCAATTAATTCTTGACGACTATTTATTCAATAACTATATTTCATAGTTTTAATGCCGTTTAATTGTTGCGTTTATTAAGTTAATGGATTGACTTTTATTTTTCAAATCAATTTTTCATTTGGATGTGCTGAATCATTTCAATTATTAGTATTCAGAATCTATTCACATGTTAAAATCCTGACGCATTTAAAGCTATCGCCTATGAATCACTCCTGCATTTCATAGCATCCTCTTTACAAGCCACATTAAAATTGATTGATCCCGATTCCTGTAAGGCCAAAGCGTAAAAAAATAACGAATCGAAACTCCTTTTTATTTCGACTGAAACTATATAGCCCTAATAAAAGGTAATCCTGTAATCCGCACCTCGGTCTTACTATGCGCTGGATTTTACAACTATGATATACAATGGTCATAATAACTCGCCCTTTAGGCAATAACTCGTGTCACGTTCAAAATGCAAATCACTGTGTGTCGCTATCATTCCTTTTATTATAGCTGTAAAACACCGTTGAATTAGTTGTGACCCAGCGATGGATGTTTCCCACAGCGATTGATGCGTTTAGATAATTTTATAGCGCGGTATCTTGCTTTTTAATTTTATTTTGTTCATCCCGCGGGTGAGTCGGGTTATATGGTTCTGTTTCGCGAATTTTATATGATGATACGTTGGTCATAATTTGCGATTAAATTGATATTATTATTCGGTAGGAATGAATATTTTTTATGGGTGTCTTCATAGCTAGTAACTGGTGTTTTCACCTCTTCTTCTTCTTCCTACCCTGGTCCCAATCTATTTGAGGTCGGGGCAGCATGTCCTTTTCTTCCATTCATCCCTGTTAGCCTGGTGAAATTGGTGGTTTAACTGTTGTTTTCACCTCATTTGAAAATAAATTTAATTCAGTTAAATTTATTGTCAAATTTGTGAGGCATAGCAGAGAGGCATAGTTTATTCTCCCTAAATTAAAGTAATACGACATTCGTCCTAAAATTTGCTGCATCCAGGATTTTCTAAATAGATAATTATCAAATCCTTTGCACAATAAAGACAAACGCTTATTAAGCACAAACGTACCCACACATAATAAAAGCCATCCAGTTTACGATCAGTGCCTAATGACGTCCCAGATAAGATAAACTGCACTTTAAACTCATGTAGATGAGCCGGGGGGATGAACCTTGCAGCTATTAAATTATTTTGATAGATGACACTATAATTTAATTTTAATGTGTTTTGATAAAACGTCCCCTTTTCACTTTTTAAAAATGGAGCATGAATTAAAATGGCTGACACAGCGCATTGTTAAGCGATTGTTGATCTAAATTGTTTTGATGGACATTTGCATAGATGTGATTGACCTAATGAGCCGGTTAATGTGATTCAGTTTTCGTATATTTACGCTTGATGTCTATCATGGGGTGAGCAGAATTCTCTGTTTAGTTTTATTAATTCTATATCATCTATTGTTCGTGATTTCATCATCAGTCCATGTTGATACGCTGTTAGTCGTACGCCTAGCCCGACTTAGAGCTCTATTCATCCAGTCGCTGCCAGCTGCCTTCTGGGACTCCTCTCTTCACCTGGACAGTAGATGTTCCACACGTTCCACATTATTATGTCGCGATCTCTACTCTACACGTTCTGCGAGAGACGTGATCGACCTGTTCAGAATGCTAATCCTTTGGGCTATTGGTCTGTTTATTTGGTTCTCTAACCTATAACTATCCTAAATCTTGAGTTGAGTTAAGAGTTGACTTTAGGCACCAGTCTCCCACAATTTATTTTTTACGTCTATCTGTATTATCAGATAGAAATATTCAGAGTTGCTCAAATCATCGCGCTCCATAGCTCGATGTGCGACTTTCAACACTGACCTTTCTCACCATGAAATTTTCCGTTTCACAAATCGGGTAATAGTTTACATAATAATTTTAATAATATCATATAATGAACTGGGGCTGTATTACAACATGTTGCGCCGTCATTTTTAGGTTGTGAGAATGGGATAGCACTATTTAATCTGTAGAGCGGCATTCCTCTCTTTCAATCGGATAATGATGGCAATAACACTTCATAATACCTACGGCCTCTGGTCTGCCATAAGCACTGAACAACAGTGACCACTACGCAACAAGAGCTCAATCAAGTAACAACATGTAGTTATGAAGCTGCTAGACCAGTTTACGATGTCATTAGCATAAAGTGACCATACACTATCTAGGAGTCCAGTGTTTACTCGCTTGATTTGTGTCTGCATCAATATTAATTTAATATTTCCTTTGTATTTTTTATGGCACATCGAGCAGAAAGATCACCTGATGGTAAGCGATACCGTCTCCCATGCACATCAGCAACTCCAGAGGAGCCGCAAGTGCGAGTGAGTGAGGTTACCGGAGGCCCAAACCCTTTTAAAAAGCGGGCGACGCACTTGCGTCTCCTCTGGTGTTGCTGATATCCATGGAAGCCGGTATCGCTTACCATCAGGTAATCCGTCAGGTAGTTTGCCGCCCTATCCCAAAAAAAGCTAAGATTTTTTTTCATGTACAGAACATACACACCTTCAGGGTCAGGCAGAGGTGTACTTATTTACACTCATAGTTCGTTCGTATGTTTATGTCTCGTGTAAGAGTGCTCATTGCCATTAACCGGGCACAAATCCAAACTGAAAAATACAAGCAGGTTTCTTCTGTAATAATAAGATTTTTTTATAAAGTTTACTAGCAATGTGGAACGCACATTAGTATTCTTGTTAACCCCTCGTGGTAAGTTAAATCCTTGTGTTACGAGTGGGTCCACGTCATTAGTGCAATGGGTGGGTTGCGAACTGGCAACCACATGATCGCAAGTCCAACATTCTAGCCATTCGGATACCGTCGCTCCAATAGCAATGGATCAATAGCTATCGGCGGCTTCTTTCTGTGTTTTCTCAAAACAGTAGGTAATTAAAGTTTATAGTTCGATTTCCGTCAATTATCGCTCGGGTTCCTTCATCATCATTATCAGCTATTATTCAGTAACAGCATTAGCATCAGTATCATTAGAATTAGCATGCGATTACATTGTATACGACATAATTAAATTAACATAATTATCCAAACTTGTGTTATAGTATGAACGTTACAGTGCACAGTTGTTCATGTACAGATTTCAGGATATAGTGGGCCACATCTATCTGATACTAATATTATAAAGAGGAAAGATTTGTATTTATGTGTGTATGTATGTAACGAATAAACTCAAAAACTACTGGGTCGATTTCTTCACCATTTGAATGCACATTATTCCGGATTAACATAGGCTATAGAATATTTTGAAAAAAATGTTAGGGATGTATCTCTAGTTGATCATAATATAATTAATGGTTAAACGAACTTACCTTAGGTGATGTTCGACCATAATTATACGAGACGTTACATCCGAAGAGATTTAAGTTAACAAAATATTAAAGTAAAAGGAAGGTAGAACCCTGAAATTTACATTGTTAACTTAAATCTTGAGGATGTAACGTCGTAAGTATAATTACCAGTTTGTAGTTTCATTACTCGATTAAATTGGGAAATAATGAACAAAAAAGATTTTAAGCAAGCATATATTGCCATCATCATCAAACAAAACCTAGCCCCACACTAGGGCTTTCTCCTCTATCGTGGGTGCTTTTAAAAACAGAAATTCTCACATACACAAACGCCCAGACACAGAACAACTAGCTGTAGGTTATAGAGTACGAATATTTGCACCGTGTGGGGATCGAACCTACAACACAAATATCGCAGAAGCCGCCAAACGAAACATGCCATCAACAACATTACCTTGATAAAATGAGCCTTTAAGGATTTTTGAAGTCCTCTTAAACTGAACAGTGCCGGATAAAAATTCTTATTATTAAAAAAAATCGTACAATTTTTCAAACTCTAGTTTCGATACATCTATCCATTTGTATCTCATGTTATTATGTAGTAACCAATTCAAATATTGTAACAATCACGAGTATAAAACAACCGGAGTCCCAATCCGACTGTTATTTGTCAAAACAACTGTCACCATTGTTTTGTTTCACAATCGATTTGTTTAAACCGACACCGATGACGCATGTCCGCCTAAATTCCCAGCTAAATCTATCCGACAGACATCCATGATACCATTCAGCCTGTATACACAATGTAACACAAATCAAATTGTAACTTTATTTTGTTGAAATTAAAGTTCAATATTGTTTGTAAAACGAGGTTAGTGAAGTGATCAATCGATTGATTCGATGACAGGCGGGAGCGAACGATAATCGCCGCTCATTAGTCGAATGCGAGTCACAGTGAATGGATTCGGCGTGACATCTGCGTATTCGAATATAATCTGCAAATGGGATATTTTTAGTGTAGTACCGTAATTGCTATACTATTTACTTATTGCTGGCAATGTTTAGTTCTCTGTTACTGATATAGGTACGAAGATATTGTGTGTACTAGGGATCCAGGGATGTCTAACGCGGGATAGCCATTCTTCGGCACGAATGGGGCGGCTCGACCAGAGTGATACCATGGCTCCACAGAAAACCGGCGTGAAATAATATTCACCTTGTGTTTCGCCGAGTGAGTGACGATACTAGAGGCCAAAACCCTTTTATGGCCAGTAACGCACTTGCGACTCTTCTGGGCAGCGGTAATCGTTTACCATCAGGCGATCCGTCTGCTCGTTTGCTCCACAGTCCCATAAATAAAATCCATATTAGCACCTATTACAAGAATGAATTCTTACTTCACCAACACAAAACAGACACATTTAGCGTAGCGGCTGAGCGATCGGTTTCTGCACCACTTGTTGTGGGTTCGATCCCCACACGGAACAAAAATTTGTATTACCTACGGGTTGTTTGTAGGCGATTGTGTATGTGAGATTTTGTGTTTGTAAAAGCACTCACGATAGGTCCTACAGGAGAAAATCCTAGTGATGCAATACCAATAAAACATTAGAAGTAAATACAAAAGTTATGTAGTTGTCAATGAGGTCGTTACAAGGGGCCACGTGTGCACGGAACCCTAATTGATTGGCGCGCTAACGACGAGTGTTCAGGGTTCCGCACTGGCGTCTATCAGGTCGCCTTGTTTATTGTCTATAAATTATTTTGATTGCCACAGCGGTTTTTATGTGTAGTTACTGTTACATGTTGTAGGAGTGTGCTTTGTTTGTGTTAAGAAACCCTTGGTCGACGCAATAAGGTATTGTTAGGTTAGGTACCGATATTCGGTTCTATTAGTATAATCGTTTTCAAGTAAAAAAATATACTAGCAAACGAGGAAGAGTATCTTTTTTTTAACTGTCTGTTTGATTTACTTAGTTATTGCGAGTTTTTTTTATAAAGGTAAATGATTAAATATTTCGTAATGTACATAAAAACGAGAATTCAAAGTCAAATCAAATGTTTTATTTCAATTAGACCCTCATTACAGGTACTTTTGAATTGTCAAAACCAGTTACACAGTTCCAAATAACTGGTCCTATAGAGAATAATCTTGGTCCGGCAAGAAACTCCATAGATATTTACTCGTTTATATAAAAATTATATTATAGATATTTTTTACAATTTTGTTCTTTAAATAATCTGGGAATCATGTAACTTGATGTGCAGTTTAATAATTTAATAGACTACGATCACTTCCCTGCCAAAAGAAAAAAGTTAAAAGTAGTTATACTCTATCAGATGGTTGAAATCGATTGTGTAAGAACATACAAAGAATTAGAGAAGCATTGAAAAGTAAGTATAGAGACCCTTTTTCAGACGGAAAATTCACGAAAACCGTATTCATACATACCATCACGCCTGTATTCCCCGAAGGGTTAGGCAGAGTAGTACTAATGTACAACCACAGTTCGCCGGTATGTTTAGGTCCCATGTAATAGGGGGCGAGCCTATTGCCATCAACCGGGCACAAGTTCCTAACTCCGAGCTGCTACAGGGAATTTCTTAGAAAAACCCAATAACACTTTGCTTGACCTGGGAATCGAACCCAGGACCTCTAGCGTAGCAGTCGCGTTTAGGACCACTAGGCTAATGAGGCAGTTTTAAAACCGTATTCAAGTTGGAAAAAATGCTGATGATAGGTGCTGAAACCTTCGGCTCAGCGTGACAAAGGTACTACGTCATCAGTGCTAATCGCTTCCATTAAGGGTGGATATGACCAACGAGGATCACACACCTGACGGCTGACCTGATGAGCGGGGTAAATTGACAGCTTTGTAGAGTTTAAATGTTAAAGCTGCAGAAACAACAGGCTTTGAAAGTATTGGATTTTAATTATGTAATTCTTATCATAACATCACGCCTTTACTCCCCGTAAGGGTAAGGGTAAGGCAGAGGTGTAGTATGATGTACACCGACACTTCGCGGGTATGTTTAAGTTTCATGTTAAAGAACATTTTGGAACTAATCCCAGCTGTGAAATAAAAAAAAAAACAATATAGTAACACTGCTTGACCTGAGAATCGAACCCGGATCTTAAGCTTAGTTAATACGCTCGTAAGCAGTGGACCATTGAGCCAGTCATGTTTTTATAAATAGAAGATTTAAAAAATAAACACACAAGGACAGTATAATAATTCACGAAATGAATTCCAGATATCACTTGTTTTTAGTTAATATAATATAATTAATATAACACTATCACTATCACTTCAGCTGAAACAAATGCAACAGACTAAAAAAATCTCCCAAGGCCCCAACGCAGAGACGGACAAAAAACCAGTGTTTCAACAACTCGTGGAGTGCGGCCGAATCAATTACGTCAGTCTGCGCAGCTGAGCCACAATGATTAGGGGCTTTGACGAAATTCCCCGCTCCTAAATAATTAGATGCTGCTCTCTGGGTATTGTTTTGACAATCGTGATGAAAGGAAATATGATGACTTTTTTTTTGTAGGCTGTATACATTATTTTTAATAAAACCCAAAATGTGATTTTTAAAATTCTTGTCTGTTTGTTACGGGTTAGCGCAAAAACTACTGAATAGATTTTAATTTTGTATTCACTGTTATAAAGTGGTATACTTCTTATCTCAAATAATTAAACGAATCCTGAGATACAGCTTGACCTCTCTGATGTATAGAGACCCATGCAAAGAAGAGATCATCACTGTTGGTTTTTGATAAAATTATTTTTGGGATCCATTTTTAGTCCTAATATAGTTTCAGATGAGCGAAGTCGCGGGAAAAAGCTAGTTTCTTATAAAATTTATTGTAAAGGCAAATATTCCATGTTATTTCAGTTATTTTTAAACGCGACAATAACGTCATAGATTAAACAACATTTTTATGTTGGTGGTTAGTAAGGGAAACGCTTTAAAAAAATCTAAAACTATTTTTCTAATAGCTTATAATATTTTATTGATTCCCTAATACCTACCCGGAATCTACTTTGCTAGGGTAGTTCTGCAAGTCACTTTTAAATCGCAGTCCCCACGCGTCGTAGGCGTGTCGCAAGTCGCAGTTGTGCGGCCTCAAACGATTACAGCAACAACAACTGTTGTCCACAACATTACCATGACAATGCGCGCCCGCCTGCGACTTATTTGTCGCGTGATGAATGGGTTTGTGATGCGATCGGTCGCGGTGCGATTTGTCAAATATTGCAGCTATATTTTAATTGCATTACTAGTGGGGTCTGTTGATGCTGTAATCGATAGGACAAATGTGTGGTTTAGCTGTTGTAAAACCATAAAATTATTACCACAAAGGGAAGCTAAACGAGTTAATATCGGAACACCTACAATCGGTATCAGCGTACAAATATATAACTGATAGTTATTTAGATTGAACGATTAAAGTGACTGTTCGATTAGCATTAGCGTATTAGTCAAGCAATTGGCTCCAATGTTATGGGTCGCAAGTTCGATTCCCGGACGAAACAAATATTTATGTGGCCTACAGATTGCTGATTTTCATGTGTATGATTGATTGCTGATTGATGCTGATTTTCATTTCAGTTGTATGTGCACCTGATGTTTGTAAACACATCCACGATATAGTAGAAAATCCCAATCTCTCCCTAACGTACTTTTTTATATATAAACAAGGGCTTATGCTAAAAAATGAACACCCATCCACTGAACCGACTGCAGTCAGTAGACCTCAAACTTACGTACATATCTATTAACACGCATTTCTTAGTTATATTTTGTCATGAGCTCAAAATTAACCACTAATACATACTATACTTAAAATAACTAAAATATTAACACAAATCTTATCAACAGTTCCTTCAACTAGTCTTTCAATCTCTACACTTCTGTAGTATATAACACAAAACACAGAATCATTATCACATAGCCGTAGAGACAGCGGAGGCTCGCGTAGGGCGGGCGGGCGGTAGGGCGGCGCCCATAAAAATGCAAATGGCGTGTCGACAGGAGCCGGGTATCAATCACTGCACGCCTTATTATAGCGGGATTTTGTGAACAACATGCGTTTATTGTTTTAGTGTGAAGATGTGTAGAGTCGAGGGTTCGAGTCAGTTAAATGGAAGACATTATCTGTAGCTTATCAGGATTCAATACATGGACACAATGACAAGACTCGCGGTGGCTTAGTGGTCATAGCGTCTGGTGTATCTAACCAGAAGACGCAGGTACGAATCCTGCCTGTAAGTCGAATAACTTTGTTATCTTAGCACGGAAAATGCAAAAAAAATACAAATTGATATTCAATGTCTTATATTTTACTAGCTTCTGCCCGCGACTTCGTCCGCGTAGCGTGATGATATAAATCTTCCTTCCTCAATAAATGGGCTAACTAACACTGAAATCATTTTTCAAATCGGACCAGTAGTTCCTGAGATTAGCGCATTCAAGCAAACAAACAAACAAACTCTTCAGCTTTATATATTAGTATAGATATAGATAGATACTTCCGTATCTATCTATATCTATACTAATATATAAAGCTGAAGAGTTTGTTACTAACTATCTCATTAGTTTATTATCCGTAGCAGTAGCATGCCTGCATTATTATGAATAATTAAGTGAACAATCACAATTGGCCTGTATATGTTTTTAGGTTATATGTTATATGTTGGCAATTCCGATAACACATGAGTACATTATTAAAAACAATGTTTAATAACATAACATTACATACCTACAATCAGTTTTAAGTCCCATGTAATAAGGACGAATCTATTACCAGTAACCAAGCACAAATGCGAACTCGAGAGTTGCTACTGAGATTCATGGAAAGTTCCAATAACTACTCTCTGACTGGGAATCAAACCCCGTGCAAATCAAACTAGACTATTAAGACATTTGTTATAATATTAATCTTGAAATGACACTACTTTCTACGGATTTTGTCATGGGTGTATAATATTATTTAATTCCCGACGTTACTGATCCTTTACAGTATCCATGGTCACGGGTAAACTGATACCTAATATTAATCTTATACTCATTATCTTTTTACAACACCTTTCATTTTCTTCAATGATACTGTAAATTTAATTTTAATTACCTACTAGTCCAAAAAAGGTCAGGTACCTAAATGTCAAAATTAAAAACTATGAAGCCACGCGATCCGCCCACGATTTCACCCACCTTTCTTACGGTGTCAGTATTTGATTAATACCTAATAAAGTATAACTTAATTATTTTATACATGCCGATAAAATATCTAATTAATTTATCGACATAAGCATCGATTATTATAATTTTTAATTAACATTTGTCAGTTGGACTGGCCGCTTCCGGCTTAGCCGAATCATTGTAGAAAAGTCGATGTGACTATTCATTGATATAATCGCCTTTGCATTCGATTACATTAACTGCAGTTATTCGATTGAAATTTATCCACATGGGGATAGATTAAAGAATTGAATAGGAATCGATTATTAAACGATTGATACGAAAGACTTGTTTATTTCTGATAGAATTATGAAGTTTAGTGACCTTTGTCATCTGAGAACGATAAAACAAAATATTCTTGCCAATTCTTCGATCATTTGATAGCGACACCTGCAAAAGTTTACAAGAAACTATTTTTTTTTAGATAGGGAGGCAAAACAGCATTCGGATCGCCTGATGGTAAGCTATTACCGCTGCTCTCGGACACCCGAAGCACCATCGGAGACCCAAGGGAGTTTGAGCCTCCGGTATCTTCACTCACTCGGCGAAACACAATGTAAGCGTTGTTTCACGCTAGTTTTCTGTGAGGCCGGTCTAGCTGGCCCATTAGTGCCGAAGAATGGCTCTCCCATGGTAAAATGTATATAGTATTAATGAAATTATCAATGCCGCCTGAACGATTTTCTACCTTTGCCTATAAATAGAAAAGTCAAAACAAAAGACATTTTTCGAGTACCTATTTCGATACTTAATCACACTTGGTTATAAATGGTATGCAGCTTACGATTCTCAGCTCAAACACTTAGAGCGTACAAACAGACAATCAGTCAGTTTTGACAACGTGTTTACGAGCGAGCGTCGCAGGCGCGGGCCTCGTTATCCCAGATTACCTTAAACGTCGCCAAATAAAACGATCCTCGCCGACGTACAAACGGCACTACAGTTTTACGCGAACAAACAATTATTTATTGCTCCGAACACCCTATACATGCATACACGCAAAACTAACCAAAATCAACTTTAATACAACTAAATAGAACTGAGAATCGAATGACGTGGCCCGGATCCACAGTCGAGCAAGATTAATAGGGCATAAAACGTAAGATAATACAATATACAAGAAGACACGTTGTTAACCGTTCCATTTTGAGACGGTGTTGAGTGGCTTTATCTGTCTCTCTCGCTCGTATGTGGAGTAGTGTGTCTGTCTCGTTCTCACAGTTTCAATTATCTGCCTAATCCTTCAATTACGTCGACAGATGTCGCGCGCGTCTTCGAGCTTATGTGCCAGTTTAAAGTACCGTCCGCAGAGCAATTACTGTTGATCGGACCAGATTTTGTAGGCTTTTATTGTTAGAATATAATTAAATTTTCATTGATTTCGTAATGTAATTTATTTGTTATTGGTAACTCAAGTCTCAAGAGTTCGAGAGCGATGTTCAATTTCTTGGTCAAATGAATATTCTGAATAAATGTGGGCTTATCTTAGAATAGGACCAATTTATTTTAATATTTTCGTGTGCTGTTTCAATAAAGGCGTTCATTTTTGACTGACGTGGAGCTGAAGACTCTACTGAGAGCAATTGCTGTTATTTATAGATTACCATCATAAATCAAGCTTGTAACATTTTTTTTATCTTCACAGCAATATTTACTGGTTGACGATAACAATGTAACCCTTCGTAATACTGTGATAAATTTTCATACCAACTAGAACATTGAGTGTAAGTCCGTGGGCCTTAAAACTTTCACAAATACAACAGCATACCATCACGCCTGTATTCCCTGAAGGGTTAGGCAGAGGCAAACTAATAATGTACACGCACAGTTCACCGGTATGTTTAGGTTGTGTAATAGGCCATGTAATAGGGGGCGAGCCTATTGCCATTAACCGGGCACCTAAACATACTGGCGAACTGTGGGTGTACATTAGTACGCCTCTGCCTAACACTTCGGGGAATACAGGGGTGATGGTATGTTATAATTTTAATTTATGCAGCCTGCTACCACTGTCCACCACGCCAGCCCATCATGGGTCGGCTTAATCAAAATATACGACCATCCTTTTAACCCAATTAGTATTAAAATAAATATAGATTAATTCTCAAAGTTTGTGCTATCGGTACATTGCGGCGCGTCCCTTAAGGGTACACCAGTTAGCTAATAATTAATATTATAATTAATGTTGCAATAACTGAAACCGCGGCACGCTATTAATCCCCTCCCCCCTCCCCCCAACCGGGACGGTTCATTAGGATGTTTTTACAATGTCGCACTTAATTTAATTGTGTCATTGTTGAAATCGACGGTGAAATTGGACTTAGTAAAAGGGTGCCGAAGACTGTTTGTAGAATTTTGATTGGGTTGGGTAAAACATTAAGGGAGAGATATATTTTTTATTCTATGACGTATGTTTCGATTTCAGGTCATCGATAATCGTAACAGTTTTTTGCGGTAGTATAGAAAGAGTAGCACTTTATAAATTATGTTAAGTAGAAAAGATAATCAATCAGAAGTATTTTAATTTGAATATTACATTCCACTTACTCCAATAGATCATATCTTACCATCGAGACCTGATTATCGTACAAAAAATGCAACAAACAGAAATCAATTAAAACTAATCTCGAGCAAGATGTCTAAACGAACGAAATTAACTCTCTGCTAATAATGGTAGCAGTCTTATCTGACCATCGGTTTAATATATCACTAGCTAAACACGGACAATCTGTCCGTCCGTCCGTCCGTTCGACAGCCCTGACAAATGAAAGCGACCGACTGCCTCATCGAAATAACGTCGATAATTATCTATGTAACATCTTTAATCTAAACTAGACCTTAAATTTCAATATGAAAGGACTAAAATTAATCTCTGCAACCAATTTCTAAACGTCTTATAGAATTCTGTATACCTTGCATTTAAATTCCAACTCTGTTAATATTCAGGTACAGTCTAAATTTCAATATTATTTATGTGTAGTTAAGTTTAGTGTAGATTATAGTGTGTATGGTCGATTGTTGTGTCAAAATGGTAATGATAGCGGGCGACAGGGCGGAATGGCGTTTCGGTAGCGGCCGACGATTTCATTAATGACATTAGACACAGTAATGAGAATTTAAGTCGGCTCCATGAAGCTAAGCGCACGTGATTGAGATAAGAGCAGAGCCTTAATACTTGTACAACACGCTATATCAGCTTACAGTAAGGATAATTCTACTTTGATGTGATTGAATTTTGGAGATTTTTAAGTCCCGTTTATGGAACATCGTACTAAAGTGTGATAAGGAAGACTCATAAAATGTACTCTTCGATTATTCAGTTATTGGTACTGTGGTGGCATTGTGTAGACTCAATTTATTATATGCTCGTCAAATAGTACTAAATGTCTTAAAAACTTAAATTTCATAGACAAAAGTGACAAAAATCGTCAATTCTGAAGTTATTGACTGACGATTGTGACACTATAACATAGTAGATTGGAGGCCACGGCATGATGATATACCCTTTAATTAATTGTAGGCGCATTCAGATAAATATTAAACAGAACATAATCAATTCATTATTCTGACCCACTGCTAGGCACGGATTTCATTTCAGATTGAAAGGGATTAATATAGGCCTTAACCACGCTGGCCTAATGCGGGTTAGCAGACCTGACAGGCCGTCGAGAAAATCTCTCAGTCGTGCAGGTTTCCTTCACCGTTTTAAGCGCGTGATAATTAACTATTAATACACTTTTGGCGTGCCGGCTGAGCGATCGGCTTCTGCGACACGTGTTGTGGGTTCGAGAGCAAATATTTGTATGATTTACAGGTAGTTGTTCCGGGTCTGGGCGTTTGTGTATGTGAGAATTTGTGTTTGTAAACGCACCTACGATACAGGAGAAAATCCTAGTGTGGGGCAAGGTTCTTATAAAAAAAAACTGAGTCATTAACTTTGAACACTACCACCTTCATGAGTCATAACCGTTAGTTAATCGTAACTATTATTTTCTCGCCATCAACATTAATATCTGTAATTGACTTGGAAGCCGCCGTGCGCACCTCGATGCATTACTCCGCGCATCAGTGACAGCGTGTGAGCTTACACGCTGCGCTTACACGCATTAAACGCTCGACCGGACCGCTACTACAGATCACACGATAAATATCTGACGGCTTGAGAATAGATCAGTAGTTTCAATTATAAGCCACCTTTGGGACAGAGTGTTAACTAACTAGGCTGAGGCAACCCTGGAATGTTGGATAGCAACAAAGAGCTAAAAAAAATTTATATTTCAACTAGCTTTTGCTCGCGACTTCTTCCGTGTGGAGTAGTTACTTGGTTAAGATCTAGTAACTATTCCACGCATGATGCATTTAAGATAGGCCTATAGCCTTCCTCAATAAATGGGCTATCTAACATTGAAAGAATTTTTCAAATCGGACCAGTAGTTGGTCCGATTGTGTGTGAGATTAGCGCGTTCAAGCAAACAAACAAACAAACTCTTCAGCTTTATATATTAGTAAGTATAGATAGAGTATAGATTATATTTAAACATATTTCAACACAATCTAACAGGGCAACTATTTCACATGAAATAGGAAGTAAAAAGAGGGTGAGCCCATAGAGTCCAGCCTTCCAATCTTCTCGTACTGACAGTAGCTAGATAAGTGACCACGGTCATCCGGTAGGAGGCGCTAGGGTGGCTGCTACTGGTCGTTGGGTTGCTAACAAGAGGCTGGGCGATCTGCAACACGAGTTATTGGTTGGAAGAATCAAAAGCCTCAGTTTTTGCGTAACCCGCACTACTAACGATAAACACTGTTAGAAATTTTATTGAGTTAGAAATTTGCAAGGTAGTTTAGAATCAATTAAATATTAGTATACTAGCGACCCACCCGCGGTTTCACCCGCGCTGCCCCGGTCCTAAGAGTCGTAGCGTTATGTTATATAGCTTAAAACCTTCCTCATGAATCACTCTATCTATTAAAAAAAACTGCATCAAAATCCGTTGCGTAGTTTAAAAGATCTTAGCATACATAGGGACAGAGAGCGGGAAACGACTTTGTTTTATAATAAGTAGTGAATAGTGAATAGTGATGATGATGATTTAGGTAGGTAGATAATAGAAGTAATAGTTTTGCTTAGAATATGGATAGATAACCTTATCCTATGTAATTATGCCCCAAAAGTAGGTACATCTATTGTTCATTTTGGAAAAAATATACACTAAAATCGTATAAATAAATATAAACAGGTTTATTTAATTTTTGAAGACAATACAGATTATATAGAGGTCGTAATATTAAAATATATGTTACATAATTATCTATTATTTGTAATATGTATGAGTACACTAGCTATTTCCCGCGGCTTCAGTCACGATCGAGTGCCGGTATGTTTAACTCGAATAACAAATCCGGAATAATATAGCTTTCCATAGGTGAAGCCGTCAAATCAGTTGTGAAGTTTTTTAGTTTATCCATTACAAACAATTTTACAAACAAGCAAATCTTTCCTCTTTATATTATTACTGTAGATATCTGAACACAACGCTCTCCCACTCCATATCCTAAGCTTTCTTTCGTATCAACGTTTGATATCAATAACTGCAGTTTGTAAAAGTAGTGGAGACAAGAGTCGCGCGGTGAGGGGTGGAGTCGCGCCGCTGTGCACACAATCGATACCACATTATTCATAGAAGACGTAGCATGTGTTATCTTGTAGAAAAACTATGGAGAGGACATTATGATGTGTAGTTATAATATTTGAAAATCTTAGTTTCATTTCAACGGTGAGAGTAATGATTCTTATTAGTTAGTCATATTTATATGATAAAAGAAAAACCTAACAGTTTATTTTAAACTAGCTTCTGCCCGCGACTTCGTCCGCGTAGCATGATGATATATAGCCTATAGCCTTCCTCAATAAATGGGCTATCTAACACTGAAAGAATTTTTCAAATCAGACCAGTAATTCCTGAGATTAGCGCGTTCAAGTAAACAAACAAACAAACTCTTCAGCTTTATATATTTTTTTTTTTATTTATTTACACACACAAGTTAGGTAACATACAGACAGAAAATACAGTGGGAATCATAGCAATACACAAGAAGAGATAGCCGTGGGCCCCAAACTAGGCACAGCCTGTATCTTGGTGGCCCAAATATAATATATTTTTATTTTAAATATCCCGTTGAATATACAATCTCAGTTATTTAACTGCCTCATTAGCCTTGTGGTCCTGAGTGCGACTGCTACGCTAGAGGTCTTGGGTTGGATTCCCAGGTCGAGCAGTGTTATTGGGTTTTTCTATGAAATTCCCAGTAGCAGCTCGGAGTTTGGAATTTGTGCCCGGTTAATGGCAATAGGCTCGCCCCTTACATGGGACCTAAACATACCGGCGAACTGTGGGTGCACATTAGTACGCCTCTGCATAACCCTTCGGGGAATACAGGCGTGATGGTATGTTATGTTATATGTTATATCAGTTATTTCAAAAAACAAGTCAGTTATCAAGAGTAGTGTAGGCAAAAGCTAGGGAGTGCAGTCGCGTCGCGTGGCCACACAATCGATAGGACATTATTCATAGGAGACGCCGCGCACACTGTCTTGACGCACAACCAAAAGCTGTGGAGATGGCAATATCATTCTAAAGTATAGACAAGTTAATAGGATCTTAAATCTATACTAATATATAAAGCTGAAGAGTTTGTTTGTTTGTTTGCTTGAACGCGCTAATCTTAGGAACTACTGGTCCAATATGGCTACGATTTCATGCAAGGTGGAGGTACTTCCCCAGTCCTACCTCTCTTAGCTTCTAAGGGAATTTAAAGTACTAGGAAAATATATTAAAAAAACATTTGGTCCGATGGTTATGTTAGATCTAGATAAAACTATCACCAGAAGTCCGTAAACAAAGGAGCACGTGCCGCCAATCTTAAAGCCATTAGCCATCGATTGCTCCATACATGTGTACCCCACAGACAATGCAGTCAATATGTGGAAATAATTATAAAGACGCGCGGCTCCCGCATACATATCGTTTTATTATCGTTATATTATCGGCGACGTATCGACGAGTTTTACTTAGTAGTGTTTGCTTCGAGTATAGTACTGTGGAGATGAGGAGTTTGGCATATAAAAGAATATTAGTGATATAGGGGTCAACTGGTGTATTCAATAGTGTTCACACACACATATACACACACACCAACACAAACCTCTGTAAACTACGTTTAAGCTAATAAAGTTCCGATTTTTAATTTATCATTAGAGTAAGTGTTCTAAATGCAGCTTACCCTCAATTTAATATAATTATAGGCTTGTTCCCTATTACATGGGACCTAAACATTCAAACTGTGGTGTACATTATACGCATCTGCCTAACCCTTCGGGTAATACAGGTGTGATGCTATGTTATAGGTTATGTAATTTTAATTATATTTATTTCTGCCTTTAGAGACAATATTTTTAATACTTAACATTTTTTAGTAAAATTTCTTATTTGCGCCCGATTAATTGTAAAAGGCTTGCCCCTATTACAAGGGACTTGAAACATAACAGTAACTATGAATAGGGTATTTTACACCATGTAAGAAAAAATATAAAAATGCATGTTTATGATAGATGTTTAAAAAAATAAACGAGAAATGTTAGTATTTATTTATACAAATGCAATGTAAATTTTATAATTCAATTTCAAAAATTATAGTCTTATTTAATCTGTTTTAAAACGCCATCCGCCATATTGGATTCCGACGTGATGTCACTCCGATAGTTACTTGACGTTACTTGGTCTTTTGCAGTTGTATTGTTTACTAACGAAGTGACGTCACGACCCGAAGTAGCATGGCGGCTAGCGTTTCCGCCCGAAAATTCAAAATCATAAATTAAAAATAGTTTTTAAGGCATTTTTCGGTTTGATAAAACTGAAATAAAATTTCTACTGGTTCATTACGATCTAAAGATTAATTTAAAACAGTTTTCAAAAAAAGGTGTAATACCCTATTGTGGATGTCCATTGGAACACTTCTGCCAAACCTCTTGTGGATTGACCTATGATAATATGATGGTGATAAATATATTATTTTACTTCTTTTGCCTACAAAACAAAGGCAATCTTTCCCCGATTCCTTACTTACAGGAAAATTCTCGATGTTCATCAACATGAAAATCCGATGAGGCATCATATCGATATTACGGCCGTCCCGCTCGATGCCATTCGATCGCGCAATCGATTCATGAATATATATCGACACTATTGCCCCGTGCCCGTTCTATAATGAATACTTTTGTCTGATTACGTTCCTGTTTTATATTCGACGAGATTTTAGATGTTACGTCTTGAAATTGAGTTAAAATAACGTTCTTTTTTGGATTTTCCATGCTAAGATTCTAAACTTATTTTAACATAACATACCATCACGCCTGTATTCCCCGAAGGGTTAGGCAGAGGTGTATTTATGTACACCCACAGTTCGCCGGTATGTTTAGGTCCCATGTAATAGGGGGCGAGCCTATTGCCATTAACCGGGCACAAATTCCTAACTCCGAGCTGCTACTGGGAATTTCATAGAAAAACCCAATAACACTTTGCTCGACCTGGGAATCGAACCCAGGACCTCTAGCGTAGCAGTCTCGCGCAGGACCACTTGGCTAATGAGGCAGTTTATTAAGTTATTTTATTCAAGGAAAAAATTGACTCGTGGGCAGGATTTGAACCTGCGTCTTCTGGTTAGATACTGTCGAGGCCGGGTAAGATAATGGGGGGTTTACGACTTTAATTAAATAATGCACAATAAGAGCGAACACAGCTCGTTTATTACTCAAGAGAAAATTCTTATAGAATGTGACAATAAATAAATTCTTTTCTAGACATTTGAAAACTACTTACTTTTTTGTTACAATGTACTACGTGCCTGGGCGCGCACAATAAAAACTCCATGATATAAACTCTTACAATACCTACACCAGACGCTATGACCACTAAGCCACCGCGAGTCCCACCCGCCATGTCGTAACTTGCATTTACTTTCTTTCATTCTGAGTTTACGACATAAAGGCGTTGAAATATTCCTTAACTAAAATAACTTAAAACAACGTGTTTTCTTTATAGAACGTTGCCCCACACTAGGATTTTCTCCTGTATCGTGGGTGCGTTTACATACACAAACACCCAGACCAGAACCCGTAGATAATAAAAATATTTGTTTTAAAAAGTTAATATTAAAAAGTTAGTTAAAACACAGTTAATAGAATACTAGTAGTTAAAGTAATTTGCACCTTAATATTCTAGTGGGTTCCGAGTGAGGCTATTGAAAAGAGTTATGAAAGTTTGATTCCGACGTTCCCTTATACAACACCCACATGTTGGTCACTTATTATATACTAAAAACAGAATCCAATAACAAATAAAATTGTTTTAAATTTTTCTTCATAGAACGTTATTGCCCTTAAAACAGTTCGTAGCAAAATATCGTAGCAGCGTCGTAGCGGTCTACGAAGTGCTAAGTTTCGTAGCATATTAGTTGAACATACAATACAATATTTATGTTATGTTACAAAGAATGTCCGTGTATATCGGACACTACGCTTCACTAAAAGTGCCGTCACTATAACTTGTAAACAGCGCACGTGTGGGGGTGCACTGCTGGCCAAAATGTTCGGTACACGAAGAATTCTTATTATTAGAAATTATTGTATGAATCTGTAGTTGACTATTTTGAAGCGTGTCCTCATAAAATTGTTATGTCCTTACATTTAATACTTCCTTGAAATCAAAATGATTAGAGACGTGGTAATAATAGTAGGTATGTTTAACATGTTGCATGATTAATAGTATATTTTTGCCAAGTATTTCATAAACACATTCGATCCCTACTTGATATTCCGTATAAAAATATGTTGGCCTCAAACTTTCTTAACTAAACTAAAGAATAATAATATACAAGAGACCTAAGAAACTAGATTTTATCACATCACACAACTTTTACTAAGCAAGTAAGTAAAAATAAAATAAGTACGGTACAGTTCTTGTGGCCTGAAGTGTAATACGTGTGTTAGTGATGTTATTGGAAAACTTGCTTGATTTGAGCGCTATACAATGTAGCTGGAATCGCTCGGTTCGCTCGGAACGCTTCCCTTAATCCGCTCGCTTGTTCAGTACGGTCACTCGCTTCTTTAACAATGCTGTTTATATGTAAATTACTGCGTTTTTAGATGTTAAGTTCAGTTGACTTTATACGAAATCATTAAATGGGATTGTGATATGCTGTTGACAAAATTTATACTTGGCAAAAAATATACAATAGCTTTAATTAATAGATACTTAACTACTTTTGTAATTCTTAATGTTTTTTATAAAATACTCACGTCGCTTTCTCTGAATTATTTTTTTTAAAGCTTACTAGCAATGTGGGTCACACATTACTAGTATTCTTGTTAACCCCTCGTGCTAAGCTAAATGCTTGTGTTACGAGTGGGTTCACGTCGGTAGTGCAATTGGTGGGTTTCGAAACGGCAACCAGAAGATATTAATTCATACCAGCTATTATTTTCATTCAGTTTTTATTTGTTAATTTTTTTATTGTCATTACTTTTCTTGTATTCTTGAATCGCAAATTTTGACATCAATCGCTGTGATTATTATCACAATAAAATTGGAAATTAATTGTTTTCAGGTATTAGCATTATGTAGCAGTTAGATCAACTTTTTCTTTCACTTTAGTTCAGTTCAAAGATATTTATTCTCATAAAAGACTACAGGCACTTACATGAGAATGTAATTAACAAATAAGTACAAAAGAAAACATACAGTTGTCGTCCATACTCGTGTTAATCACTCAATAGTATTTAATTTGTTTTTGTTTAGCAGTAAAAATCACCTAACAACAATTCAACTACATACAGCCCACGTTTCACTTCAGAATGCTATGTTCCATATCATGTAATAAACTACAACAGATACAGCGCAGTAAGCAAGTCGGGGATTCTTCGTGTGAATGCGTCATAAAATCCCGCTGACCCGACAAGATAGCGCGTCGCCACCATTCCACGTCCGCAGTGGATTCACTGCTGTTTTCCTGTCCTGTGTCAATTGATCGTCTGTAGTATGGTGTATGAACATTAAGACAAGCTTGTGTGTATGTTGAGATGTATGTCTTGATCAAGGTAAAGCCCCAGTTAGGTATATTTTAGGTGTCATGAAGGCGACCCTATCCAACTTAATATTATAAATACGAAAGTTTGTGAGGATAGATGGATGGAAGAATGATGTTCGTTACTCTTTCACGCCAAAACGTCTGAACGGTACTGGACAAATTTTGGCACAGAGATAGATTATAGTCTGGAATAACATATGCGCTGCTTTTTATCTAGGTCGGACTCAATTCTGAAGTCCACGCAGACGAAGTCGCGGGCAGAAGCTAGTTACCTATAATTGGTCGTCAATTCAATCTGCTATTTGAATTTCATAACAAAACTCAAAATAAAAGTTTGCTCAACCTGTTGATCGAACCTTGGACCTCGAAGAATGTTATCCTAGACTAGACCAAAAATATAGACCAGTGTAGCACACTGCAGTTTGTATTTCAAGTTCCATGTTGTGCTAACTGTAACATGTACTTTGAAACACTTGCAAACATAGACAAACCTCTATATTAGAGACACTTCGATATTCATTGTCAATACTAACGGCTTTGAAGGACCTAGACTTAACTACGTTAAAAGATCTTATAGGTCAAAAGTTACCTATATTTAGTACCAAATATAACAGTGGCCTAATTTAATCACCTAAATCCGAGGATATTTTACCGCTATTTCAAATAAAACTCAATACATTTGCTTACTGTGATTTTAACATTACTTGTATGGAAATTATGTCAAATCCAATATCTTGTAAACAAATCTATTGACTTATTTTTTATTGATAAAGGCGATAAGTGACGCTGTTTTACCTACGTGTTTTTGAGTAATGACTGGCAATGTATATGTGTGTTTTCTGAAAAACAATACAGTTTAAGCTTCTGCCCGCGACTTCGTTCGCGTAGCGTGATGATATATAGCCTATAGCCTTCCTCAATAAATGGTTTCTCTAACACTGAAATATTTTTTCAAATTGGACCAGTAGTTCCTGAGATTTGCGCGTTCAAGCAAACAAACAAACTCTCAGCTTTATATATTACTAGCTTCTGCCCGCGACTTCGTCCGCGTAGCGTGATGATACATAGCCCATAGCCTTCCTCAATAAATGGGCTATCTAACACTGAAAGAATTTTTCAAATCGGACCAGTAGTTCCTGAGATTAGCGCGTTCAAGCAAACAAACAAACAAACAGACAAACAAACAAACTCTTCAGCTTTATATATTAAAAGTATAGCAGTATAGAGTATAGATATAGATTTGTAAGCAATTTTTCTCGTTTTCAGTGGATCAACACGTCCAATAACTCGTGCTACAAATCAGAATCGTTTCGTATTTTAGCAGAATATCCGAACGCTCATACGCTATCGGCCAACTGTCACGCTTAACAAATTTGTTAGGCAAAAAAAACTCGGGGCCACATCCATTTATTATCCATTTTGTCGTGTGTATCGCGGGTCCATTAATAACCAGGACTTATCCCACTCTAATCTGGCTCTCATTGCCTTCCGCGGCCAATTCTTTTTCGCGCCAAAAAGTCCGCCATATTGGTATCCGAACAGATTTATTGCGCGGATTAAACGTTTGATAAATAATAAAACAGACTTTCATGTGTATTGTTTAGTTCTAGTAAATATTATACTTCTGAACATTGCGGACATACGGTACACGAGAGGCTAGTCGCTTGTCTCATAATATGCGGTATAGACCAAGTGTACCAAATATTACACCAAAATACACTAACATAAACACTGGACTTTTGATTTGACGTGCTTTCTTATTTTTATTTTTTTTATGGGATAGGGGGGCAAACGAGCAAACGGATCACCTGATGGTAAGCGATAACCGCCGCCCATGGACACCCGCAACACCAGAGGAGTCGCAAGTGCGTTGCCCACCTTTAAAAGGGTTTGGGCCTCCGGTAACCTCAACTCACTCAGCGAAACACAACGCAAGCGTTGTTTCACGCCGGTATTCTGTGAGGCCGTGGTATCACTCCGGTCGAGCCGGCCCATTCGTGCCGAAGCTTGGCTCTCCCACGTGTTAAATAATTGTTGTTAATTACTTATATTATTTTCTACAAATAATAGAATGCCTCCTAAATTTATATAAATTTCTTTTATCCATAAGCAGGACTCATTCACATTCGAACAATACATAAAAACTTTTAGCATCTCCACAAACAACTAACCATCTCTTTATATATGCATACCTACATATGTGTAAGATTTTCAATTTGTACCGGCTTGATCCCGTTTTATCGGGGATCCGCGGTCCTTAGGGATTGAGGGATCGCAGGAGGATGTTTTTGCGGGATCCGAGGACGTTATTGGATGCCAAATGAGTGATTGAAGTGTTTGTTCCCTAGTTAAGATAGGGTTCGAATGTTTTCGCCGGAACTATTTATGTTGGCTATCGTTTTTATGATGTTTTTGCAGTGGTTAGTGGGTGAGCGCAAATGGCAGATGGCTATTCAATGGATTTAGATTATTGTTTTTTGTTTTTATTTAGATTTTTTTATAGAATAATATGTGTAATGTAGTGGATAGCATTTCAATCACAAAAACATAACAGTTAAACCACAGAGGTCGTCAATAACACTTTGCTCGAACTGGGAATCGAACCCAGGACCTCTTTCGTAGCAGTCGCGCTCAGGACCACTAGGCTAATGAGGCAGTTTCAATTCAATGTACTTATGTATAATGAGAAGAAAATAGGTAATAGGTATTTATATAATTTCGCGAATTAATTCCAAAATTGAAGTTTTTTTTTCTAACATAATTTGATCCTGGTAAGAATATTATTGTAAAGCAAAACTATTTTATTTCGTGACAGTTAGGTATTTGAGATTGAGATCAAAATTGTTTCATGTAGTTTTCTAAAGACCTCTAACGGATATAAACAAACAGCCCACCCTCTAACAGTAACTAAACCTTCAAACAAACGTTTTAATTCAACTCAATCTCCTTCATTCGTAAATAAAGCATTTAAACCATTATAAAGCTAGTTACACACAATTTTAAATTCACCCACCATCGGCCGAGCCGATAAGACAAGCGAATGTGAATTTGCAATCCGGCCACGGTTATAACAACAGTGTAATACCTTAATTTAAATTTAAATGACATCTAAGCCTCGGCCGATGGTATCGCCGCGTCATTAGGTTGAACGGGGGAGCAATGATCAGTTATAGGAATGTTGTGATGTGTTTTTGTTCAAAATATTAGATTGTTGGGATTTGGTTTCGAATGGTTTCAATGGTCTCCCTAGGAGAATTTTTAGAAGAATCTGTAATTGCAGCTTCCTTCCTCATAGTAACATAAAAGACAATTGTTGCACTCAATATTTTAAATCAAATAAATTGTCAAAATTATTTACAGAAAAGCCATTACAAAAATATATCTAAATGTTATTCCACAATCCCGATTTCCATGAAACACTGCAGCATAAAATCACTTTATTTTTTGTTCGATTCGGTTATGCTCAATTTATTCCCCCATACGATTGCGTGAAACAGTTTTACAAGGCGGCTAACACGCTGATGAGAGGCTTACGCCGATAAGCGGGATTACGCCGGCCGCGTGTGCACCCACCCTTACTTTAAAATTTCAAGATTTGTTGATAGATAACGAAATACAAGTAACACCGTGATGTATGTGGTTTTGTGATTCATGGAAAAGTAACAAAACATATTTTACTCTAATGTCGTATAATTTTTCGGTTGTGCTACATACCGATTTGATTTGGAGGTTTGAGGCGTTTAATGCCTCAGAAAACAAAAATAAAAATGATTTATTTAAGTAATACTTGCTCGGCAAACATAATTTCTATGTTCCCCTAAAATGAAAATATACTCAAATTTTAAACTGATAGGTACTTACTGAACTTTCCCAATTACAGAAAAAAGTAATCACAAAAGAAACTCTCAAATTAATAACGAAGGTAGGCTGAATTCATTCGTTTCCTTCGTCTCCTATCAAAAATCTCTGCCGTTTCATTAACTTAAAAAAAGAACAAAAAAAAGTACTGTCACCGAAAGAGCACAGATTAAATTTTTAAGGCACTTTTTCTAAATTAATTAATAAGGGTGAGGTGACTGAGGGAAAAAATTAAATGTCAAAATTACAACAAGATTCGCCTTAATTATGTCGGCGGGGGCTGCTCGCACTAATTACGTTTTCTTAATTTGCAAACTTTCTGGGTGAGCTCTTTGTTTTAAGCTGTTAGGTTTTTTATGTAGGACATAAGTATGGGACAGTTTTCGATAATAATATTTAGGTGTACTGTGAACTACTTTATGATAAAAAAATATCTGGAGGCATAGCAGTACTACGTCAAGACTGTGTTAGGTTTTCTTAAAGCGATGTTAGGTATGTTTAGGTCCCATGCAATAGGGCCGAGCCATGGCATAACCGGGCACAAATCCAAACTTCGAGCTGCTACTGAGAATTTCATAGAAACCCCAATAACTCTGCTCACATGGGAATTGAACCCAGAACTTCAGATCAGTCGCACTTACGACCCACTTATGAGACAGTTCTACATACTTATAGTTTATACAAATAGTTTTGTATACATAGATACTCATAATGTCGCGAATTTGCGATTGTTGAAATCAATGTTTTAATTACTGCAATTGTTTGTAACCATAGCAATTAAACATAAATAAATACATAAATGTCAAAAGGAAAACAGTATGAAAAACATTGGTATCGTATTATGAGTACAATATCTTAACGATCACTTAAGCGTGTTCTGAGTCATTTCGTGTTTCTTAGCATCACGCAATATCACGGAGAGCATTATCTGTATAGAGCGGATGACACCCCCGCGACTTTACGGCCGGGCCGCTCGCTAAACGCGCCACATTAAAATTTTTATTTTCACTTCAAGTTTGCACAAAAAAAGGGGTGTATTTTTTCTCATTGCCCACCGGGGACGGCCAAATTGAAGATAATTCAGTTTATCGCTTTAATATCTCTTTGTCTTTCTAAATTTGCAAATGAGTTTTTTTAATAACGCCAAATTTGTAGCGGCCGTGCCTTCCTCTAATCCTTTTATGATTTATAGCCGTCATGCGGGTAGATACTTGGATAATGAAGTTTCTGCTTTATTTATTTTTTGTTTTGTTTATTACATTCAACCCTTTATTTTTTCATCGTAATCTGCTTCTTTATTGAAATGGCGCTCAGTATTAATATTGAGGTACCTCTTTCAAAAAAAAAAGTAGAATAATATATTTTTATACATCATTTCTGCAGAATAATTAGCAAATAACTGCAAAAAAATCCCCTCACACAGAATAAAAATAAAAAGGCAAAACAGAGCCAATAACAATTCAAAAAAACAATGTTTGCATATCAATAGGATGCATCGGCTGCGTTTGCCTTTTACCCTCGTCCATTAGTGGCGAGCCATCGATCAAACACACAATTCCAATTTACCCGAAGCCACAAATTCTTCAAAACGACTGTCCGATCTCGCGCAAATAAAGATAAAAAATAAATTGGCACGGCGCGGTGGTTTTTGCTGCTCTATGTTGTGTCCGTGTGTAGATAGGAATTGCAATGTATGGGCGGGGCGATTGGCTTTTTATGGGCAGTCCTGTTGGGCGATAGCGTGATGTATATGGAGTAGTATATTTATATAATTCTTGTTTATTTAATACACTACGTAACTTAAGATCAAGGGGCTTCACTTTCACTAAGTAATAACCACGCTGATCAATCGTTTTGCAAGGTTAAGATGCACTTCCCGCGGTCACTTTATGGATGATGGTGGCCATTCTTAGCACATCGGGTCTCCTCAATGGCCACTATATCTTTCTCTCTCCCTTTTTTCTACAACCTTAAATTATTCGATATTTCTCAACCATGCAATCATGGTTTAATAAAAGTAGCTATAGTTATGTGTTATAAATAAATAAATTGAAGTGATTACATGTTTTAAATACTTTACCGAGCGCAGTTCAATTAAACTAACTGTTGATGATGAATAACACATTTATTAATATAATTGATTTATATGTAGTTAATAACAGTGTTTTTCTTTTAACAACTTACATGTGCTTATATAATTGATATTTATTGGTAGAGGCTTCTGTATCATAATTATTATAACTCAACTAAATGTGGCTCATGGCATTATGACCAGTGCATTGAAGGGTTCCTACGAATGGCGAACCACAGCCTATCATGGTCGTAGCGCATGTCAAGTGTACAATGCCAGGTGCAGTTCGGTTTCTTGTAGGCAAGCGCGCTCCACCTTAGGTCGCAGTTTTGCTTAACATCAGGTGAACTGGCGATCAAGCGTTAATCTATCATGAATAAAAAAAGTTTTTGTCAACATATCTCCGTGATCCGTCTTTAAAAGATATATACAAATACATATATAATTTATTTAGGTACCATAAAGAGTGGCGTTTAAGTCGTTTATATCTATCTCAGCTTATATCTATTCAACCAGTAACGTACTATCACGCCTGTATTACCCGAAGGGTTAGGCAGAGTCGTATTGGTATTACCACATTTAACCAGTAAAAAGTTGTAAAAAGAAATAACAAGATCGGAATAGAACCATTATCAGGCTAACGTATTTGGTAAACTGCTAACCTATTTAAAAAATAGCATACACAAGAAAGCAATATTAAATCAACATGTACTAAAAGACCTAATTAGTAAATTAAATTGATGTCATTGAAATGAAACTAATTTTTACGGATGTTATCGCGGCGTATATTGATATTATTTAGTTGCCGACGTTTCGATTTTTCCGATTTAGATAAAATCCGTAAAAAGTAGTTTCATTTCAATGTCTAATATTCGCGTAAGTGTCAGAAATCAGTAAATTAATGTCAATTATTATAATAGTATGTCTTCAAATTAAGTTTAGCACTAGCTACTCGTGTATACTAATACAAAAAAATATTGATTATCCCTAATCACTTGTCAAATATCACATTTTAATTCGCACGGTTGCTACTGGCCAGTATGATTGATATGACATTTAGTGATCATTGTGCCGTGACTTGCGCAAGCGCACAGTACGCGTAGATATGTAGCAATCACTGAATGTTAACCTGTAATTACCGTTAGGTTAACAAGTCATGAACTTTAGCGTTTTAATTTAATGGTTTCAAATAAGTCATTGTGGAAGTCAGAAAGTTTGGCAGCTACTGAAGCAGTCTAGAATTGGAATGGTTTATGAACAGGATTCAATATTACAGTAACGACTTTTGAAATAGAAAATAAACAACTTTCTTTACAATACATTGACGTTAGGGCAAGGCTTGCCGATATTTTCACGTAAAACAATTGTGTTAAATAAAACTGACAAAATGCAAGAATATACCTTCTGCATTTTTATACATATGTATAATAATGTATCATGCACTATGTGTAGGTAAAGATGCAAGTGTCGTTAGCTGCACACCTATGTACCATACCCTTTCGCGTATAAATATTTATAACGCAATAGTAATATCGAAACGACAGATAGATTGAGGCAACATATCATAGGCTACTTGAATACAAAGTTTTTCATCAACTGTACTAAATTTAATAAAAATAACACAATATAATACGTAATAACAAAACCTAAAATATTTTTAAAGAAGTACAATTATTATAATAATTATTTACAAAATACTACCAACCGCTCGGACAGTTTGAACTCGCTCGTTTCTCACAACACGCACCACACACCAACAAAACTTAATGACTACAAGTGAAGCGTAAACCTTATTAATAATTATTATTTCGCTATCAACGGCCGGATTGGCCCCAATCCATTATTGATTGCACCCATGATGTTGTATAAAGAATAACTCTATCTGTATGGGAAACGAGCAAAAATAATACAGGCTGTTTGTCTCACGATCATTAGAAATGGCGTTGGGCGAAAGTAGTACCTACGGTTCAATTGCGAATGATCACGCCTGTATTCCCCGAATGGTTAAGCAGAAGCATACTAATGTACACCCATGATTTGATATGTGTAGGTCGGTACAGGGGCCACAGGGGGCAGCCCTATTGCCATTAACCGGGGACAAATCGCGGGAGAGTTGCTACGGAGAATTTCATAGAAAAAGCCAGTAACACTGACTGCTTAACCTGAGAATTGAACCCTAGCCTACTTATCAATCTATATCTATACTAATATATAAAGCTGAAGAGTTTGTTTATTTGTCTGTTTGCTTGAACGCGCTAAACTCAGGAACTACTGGTCCGATTTGAAAAATTTTTTCAGTGTTAGATAGCCTATTTATTGAGGAAGGATATAGGCATATATCATTACGCTACGCGGACGAAGTCGCGGGCAGAAGCTATATATAAATAAACGTATCATAATCAGCACGATTGGTAGGTATAGTGTCTTAGCAAACAGCTTCTGCACGTCGCTATGGGTTCCATCCCCATACGGAATAAATACTTTTATGACATAGGTACTGCTGATAGTTGTCCTGAGGCTGATAACGAAGAAAATCCCAGTTTAAACATAATATTTCTTCCCATAATAATCCCAGTTTAACCAAAGAAAAAACGGTAGTTATTTTTAATACCATTATCTCAATCGGGCAGCCTGAATCGGTGAATGGGTCATATATTATTATAACTTTATTTAAAGTAACCAGGACTCATAGGGTTAGTAACAATATTTTACTTAAAACTATGTTAGTAATACAGCGTGATTTTAAGTTTTATTAACTAAATATTATTATTATGGATCATTGCCTCCGAATTCCAGCAGAAATTTTGGAGCAACGATTCATAATACAGCAGTCCAATCTATCGGCAATCATGCCTAGGACATCATTTGAGCTGGCCCGCACATGACGCACCAAGGATGCACATCTTTTTCGCATTACTGCGAAAAAGCAATCAACTTGCATTTCTGCAAACATACTTGACGCGCTACAAAATCGGGGCAGCCCCATCAGTACCCTGAAAGCATTATTGTACTGGATATGGAGGGCACTATACGATCTCTGCGTAAAATGCGCCCACAGGCTACAGGTATAAAATGATGTTCAGTAGGCTCTGAAGAGTGTTTTTTTAACATCTTCAGAAGCTCGCGCGAACCTGCGGGCAACCATATTGGACCTAACCGACAGCGCCCTCCGCTCCCTTTCAATATCGTCATCGTCCCTTAGGCCAGTGGTCAATACATGCCCAAGATACTTGAAAATGTGTACTCTAGCTAAAGGTACATTATTCAGTCTGATTGGTGGAACCGTTTCTGGGTATTTTCCACCAGCCTCAAAAACCATGACCACACTTTTTGTACAATTGTCCAAGAGGCCGTGCTCTCTAGCATAGGTTTCACAGATTTTCACTAGTTTCCTCAAACCACAAACTGATGCACTGAGCAGCACCATGTCATCTGCATAGCTTAAGTTGTTGACACATATGCCGTCAATATAACATCCGACTCTGGTGCTGCTCAGCTCTCGAATCAATTCGTCTATGTACAGATTGAAAAGTGTGGGAGAACTTAGGCCCCCCTGTCTCACACCACTCTCGAATCCATACGGGCTAGAATATGCTCCGTCCCATCGAATGCTGTTGACCTGGTTCCCATACCAATATTTAAAAATATTGATAACTTTAGGTAGTACGTTAGTTTCAGTTAGTTTCTTCCAAAGAATATCGTAGGAAACCAGATCAAAAGCACTCGACAAGTCGAGAAAACAAGCGTAAACAGGCGCCTTGCGGTCTGTACAGTATCTTGCAGCCCAATATCGCATTTTCAGTGGACAAACCTGTGCGAAATCCAAATTGATTTTGATGCAATTCAATATGCTTATTTAATTGCGCATTAAGCACGCCGTCTAACACCTTAGAGATCACAGTAGCTAGTGATATTGGCCTATAATTATTCTTATCAGTTAGAATACCAGTCTTATTTTTAACTACAGGCACTACTATTGTTTTTTACATTTCATGGGGTAAATAAGCATGACTCATACACAAGTTGTAGAATAAAGCCAGGACACGAGGCAAGTGGGGGCCCGCATACCGAAGATGTTCAATGCTGAGCCCATCGTGGCCAGGAGACTTACCTCTTGATATCGACTGTACGATATATTTGACGTCTTTCGCAGAGATTTTAACTCCTAATACCCCTATAGGCTCAACATTGACTAACGACAGCGACGGACCCAACGGGAAGAATATGGAGAAGAGCCGGCAAGATTCAGGCAGCCTGAATCTTGCCGGCTCTTCTCCATATGACCCACTTTTTGGAACCGTGCAACTACTTAGTTTGACTTTTCAAAAGTACCTTTTATAATGGTCTAATTGAAATAAAACATTTTGACTTTGACTTTGAAATGTCAACGTGACTGCATGGATACTCTTTAAGTTAATAATAAATATTAAATGTATTCCCAATTAGTATCTACACAAGATGACACGCGAAAAAATCACGGTGATTAAGGATCGGCACACATTAGCCGACGCGACAAATCGCCGCGACTATTAACTGGAGCAAAGGGTGCGATAAGTCGTCGGTGACAAATGACGCTGCGACGACGCCTAATGATGTCGGGGATTTAGTCGCAATGTGGCAGGGTTTGATTACATCTGTTTTCCGAGAATGCGTGAATATTGTTAGTAGGTGGGGCAGAGGTGGTTACAAGTGTACCTAAATCACGTTAGAAGTGTATTTTAAAGCAAATGTCTACAGTGGAATATGATATTGTAGTATTTCGTGCGTATTGCGTGCCTTTTAAAATCGCAGCTAAATTGTTATGATTAATTTTTATGTCAGAAATTTTATAGGTCTTTTTTTTCGACATCAACATGATTGACCAACAATTACCTATGTAAATTATTTCACATTGACTTTCAACTTAATCGTATTAACTACATTTCATCTAACAAGGAAGGAATAGTTCCTTTTTTGTATGTAAGATTGTCGTCAAGAAGTCGACCAAAACTACATGGGTTCGCAACGTAGTACTAGTGAAACCCATAACTCCCATTTGTTCTATCGTAGAACTGTGGAATAGAGGAGTAAAACGAGTGGGAATAAAGACTCCTATTATTTCTACTACTTTGTAACATCTAGTATCATCGGACTATCGAGAAAAAAGTCCCATTCGTTCTACCATAGTACTGTTTTGTAGAACTAGTAGGAACAAATCCAAGCTAGGGATAGTGTATGTATTAATATCTAACTCAACAGACAAAACTATACCGCTCTAGCTAGTACTACAGAAGCGGGCGTAACACTGTTCAACTGTCAATACTCGCTATAAATCACGCATTTCATCTTGTGTGAGAAGTTCTGAGACGTGACCGGACTGGAGATAGAAAGAGAAACACAATGAATAAAACCTACTTGAAAACGTACCCGTATTAATATCATATTGACTTTGGTGTAAAAAAGTTGCGTTGGTCTTGCTTAGAACTGGGTTATTTACAAAGTACTTACTCCCGTATTATTCATTATATATTCCATTTACATAGGTAGTAAAAATATAAGTAAATGCCTCATTCGTCTAATAAGCGTGACTACTAACTAAAGTATTATTGGGTTTATCTATGAAATTTTCAGTAGCTAACCTGACAGTAGCTCAGAGTTTTTATTTATACCCCAACCCCCACGGCATTTTGCATTTCTGCCTATTCCTAAAAATACGGGAGTGATGATATGAATGTGATGAAAACTGGGCATTCAAATATGTTGACAAGTAGATATAAACTGGAAAGATGGTCATAACGGCATCAACACGGCGGAAAAGTTGATGTGCTTAAAAAACAGAAAAAATATAGTACCTACACACATAACTAGCATATTTACTTACATTAAAAAGTACTACACCGTCATAATATATTATACCTACGTAGTTAATTTCGACCAAATGTAACTATTACGAAAGAGAAAAACTAGTAGTCTTATTTCATTAATACACGTTAATCTCTCACGTGAACCGAAAGCATCGAGTTATTAAGCAACAAACGTAATTACAACACGCACAAAAACATCAATTCATTCAAATTAATTACCTGAGTAACAACATGGCCGCTGTTTATTCGACATGGCTACTGAAACACCATTATCCCTATCAAGCCATTACCGAGCTCTCTTGTGAAAAATAATAGTTATTCACATAATTACCCGACCCTGCCCTGAGCGAGCGAGACACACTCGCTCTATTCATACGTAAAAAAGAGACAGTATTATTCTCAGCGGTCCGTCTTCGAACACTTAAGTAATTGAATGGTACAGAGGGTAAGACGGGTATAAAAGTATGAACGAAAAATGGAAAATAATATTACAAGTAAGGGTATCGTATGAAGGGGTCGGGAATCGTCGAGAATAGTCGGCTATTGTCGGATTGGTCGTAAACTGTTTTGATGAGCGTATGTTTGGTTGAGGTGTTTACTCATAGGCTCCCGCTTGGCACTAAATATACACTTACGCATGTGACATTGTGAAGTTCAGAACAATCTTGTGAAACATATTTTCTGTCTAAGTTTCTAATTTTCTCTTAATACTTAAGTGTTTATTAAGAACAAAGTGTTTTATAAAAGCAGCATCGTTTATTTTCATGACAAATAAATAATTTTATAAAATTACTAGCTTCTGCCCGCGACGTCGTCCGCGTAGCGTGATGATATATAGCCTATAGCCTTCCTCGATAGATGGGCTATCTAACACTGGAAGATTTTTTCAAATCGGACCTGTAGTTCCTGAGATTAGCGCGTTCAAGCAAACAAACAAAGAAACTCTTCAGCTTTATACATTAGTATATAGATAAATATTATCTAACTGCCTCATTAGCCAAGTGGTCCTGAGCGCGACTGCTATGCTAGAGGTCCTGGGTTTGATTCCCAGGTCGAGCAAAGTGTTATTGGGTTTTTCTATGAAATTCCCAGTAGCAGCTCGGAGTTAGGAATTTGTGCCCGGTTAATGGCAATAGGCTCGCCCCCTATTACATGGGACCTAAACATACCGGCGAACTATGGGTGTACTACATTAGTACGCCTCTGCCTTACCCTTCGGGGATTACAGGCGTGATGGTATGTTCTGTTAATATTATCTAATTAATAAAACTGAAACACTGTCTGACTGACAATACATAGCCTATATACACCTGAAAATGTAAGAGGAAATATGTTGTGAGTTCCGTAAAATAGGATAAGAGCACTGAGATATATTTTTTAAGTGCCACACTTCTTAACGAGAACTAAATCATTGCAGGCACGTAGCTAGTAAAAAATCTTTTCTAAGAATTTTACACCATATCATAACAATGACATAATGCTTGAACACATGTCTTAATTCTACCTATTCATTATAAAACAACTTTTCCAAATACCCGATTCTTTTATTTATTTATTTTTATTTCAATTCAATTATGTATTACAATTCTAAATGCAGTCGGGCTGCATGCGGATATCAGTCTGATTTGTTTTATTTTTTATTAGACTTTTTTCTTTGGGAAAGTTAGTTAGTTATAATTATTACTTACCTAAGTGTTTAAGTATTTTACATAATTACCTGTCACCGTATTTTTTTTTTTTAAAAAAAGCTTACTAACAATGTGGGTCGCACATTACTAGTATTCTTGTTAACCCCTCGTGCTAATCTAGATTGCTTGTGTTACGAGTGGGTTCACGTCGGTAGTGCAATGGGTGGGGTTCGAACCGGCAACCACATGATCGCAAGTCCGTCGCCCTAGCCATTAGGCTACCGAAGCTTCATTATATTTTGCAACTATTTGTTTACGGTAGTACATGTAAGTACTACGGCAAAGTTTGACAAAACAATCTCCAAGCCATGCGTCAGGACGCACTAGTGACGTCATAAACTAAGTCCGCCATCAACTCCGCGAATATAAAACCAAATGGTCCAATGATAATACGTACATATTACTATTGTGTTGTTTTGTCGTCGCATATTTTTTATTGCGACTCTGTATCGAGTCGGCCGATTTATTTTTATAACTTTCACGTAATGTCGCACTGTCGTAAATGTGGATCGGGACTTATTTATAGTGTAAATAGTTTTGTTGGATTGGTAGTTTTGAGTAAGAAGTTTTGATCTTGTTGTTTTGTTGGGAGGATTCTGATGTTTTTATGGTTTTGAAGATGGAATCATATAATATTAGTATATAAACGTCCACATTGTTTCTTAGCGGGTCTGATGGGCTAGAAGCCCAGCTTAATCAACGGCTCGGCCCTAGAGTCGAATCCAGAACATCAATACAGCCACGCTTGCAATAACTAGACCGATGAGTTATTAACAATAACTCCTTTACTGTCTATTATCGCCTATACCTGGATGAAAAAAAAAACGTTTAGCAAATGACGAACATCGGCAATGTAACACGCCATATTTCAACCTACCATCTATAAAACGACATCGTAATAATAAACTAGTGTGTGGAATAGTTCAGGTAAGTATTTATGACATGTCCTAGCACGCGGCGCCGCCTGCTAATGAATGAGTGGGCTGTTAAAATAATCTTAAAGCTATTTATAACTCCTCCTTATTAGTCTAGTAGGCATAAACGCCTACGGTAGAGGTCCTAGATTCGATTTCCAGGTCGAGCAAAATGCTATTAGAATTTAGCTCGGAGTCTCTCATGCCATGCTTGTAACCAGTGAAGCAGTTCACGTTTATTAACCAATGTCTGAACAATTAAACTGAAATTCTATACTTAATATAATACAGCTGAAGATTTTGTTTGTTTGACCGCGCTAAAGTCTGGAACTAGCAATCGAATATGAACAATTCTTTTTCATTACGCTACGTCCTTTAGAAGCGGAGTAATGCGGGTGAAACCGCGAGACACAACTAGTACAAAATATTTGTCAGACACAAGTCAAGTCAATTCAAAATGCTATAATTCAATTAGACCACTAATAGGTGCTTTTAAGTCGAAACTGGTTGCACGATTCCAAAAAGTGGTTCTTATGGAGAAAATCTGGCAAGAAAGTCTATAGATACTCCGTCATTTGATAGATTATCCGTCATTTGGCATCGCTACTTTTCCCGCTATCGTCTATCAATGTATCATTTATCAATTTTAATGAGTTTTAATATATTTACGATACCTACATATCGTTTAGCAGGCCTCCTGCCGACCCCCAAACGACCTCATCATTAACTTACATAATAGTCTGCTAGTAGTAAAACTATTGCCTATAACATTTTAAGTGCTTTAATTTAGCAACGTCCGTACCTAATGTCAGTCGGATTCCAACACAATAGATTTAATATTGTAGGTATGTAGGTACTTACTTGATGGGTTAATGTCAGATAAGGTAGCTTTAAAACGCAGCTACATAAACAAAAACCGAATTTATTCATGAATTAAATGTCTTTTCAGCGACAATATCGTTTACCGAACACTAAACACCATCGATATTCCAAAATGAACTAAAATTTTATCCAATCAAGTGCTGTTGTTAACATAACGAGGAGAGCTAATTTGTACCGGCGTGATACCCTTATAATGACGTCGACATCTGCTCCGAACAACCGAACCTTCAGGACCATCGACAACCATCCTACGGCCTAATCATGAAAACGTATTTATGACCTAATTAAACTCGTGTCGACCGCCTGTAGACCCAAGCGACAAGGACAGAACATATCTACTCCAACAAGAATGAAAGAGACGCTTAACTCCCCAGGCCAGTGATTAATGATCGTTATATGGCTGGTTAAGTACCGTGTAATTTGCAAAACGACCCTTAATTACCGTAGAACACGGCTACTATCGCCGTCTTTGTCGTCCTCGAAGATTTTGCGTGCGTGCGAGCGGGACAGCGGGTAGTTCGTGATGCGACTTTAAAGGCGGTATTTAATGAGGCATTATGATGTCGACCGCGCAGATTAGGTCCACATGGAGATGAAAATTGTTTGCTGTTCTCTTTATATTTGGCTTGGCTGGTGAACAAACATGGCGATTTAGTGTGTACAGATTTAAAACAAGACCGTCTGTGTTTGACTTGCAGTCCGCTTAATAAAGGCTTTTTAAAACTGCGCTCAAAGTTTTGCCGCTTTGAGACAGAATCTTCCACTTCACGATTGTTTTTTTCGTTTACCTATATCCACGTCTCAAGTTCATTTATTTATTCTCGTGATATTTTTCTCTTCTTAGAACTTACGAGATAACTAAATTCCATTTTGTACACAATGGTAACGTAATTGACCCTATTGCAGATTTTGTGTGCCACTGTGAGAAGTTTCTACATCAAAATGTTATTAATCCCATTCATTGAGTATTCAACGAGTGTCTATAAATGTCGTCCCTTAACATCAGATGATAAAAGCCATGAAATATCACTATTCCACTAATTCTCTGTTTCTCCAACAGGTCTGGTTCCAAAACAGAAGAACGAAATGGCGGAAAAAGCACGCCGCCGAAATGGCGACCGCGAAACGCAAGCAAGAGGAGCTGGGCGAGGAGTGCGACGACCAGGAGCCCCACGACAACGAGTGCAGCGACGAGGAGGATGCCAAGAGGCCGCGGCTCGACATCCACCACATGCACCACCAGCTGCCGCATCGACAGTGATCGCTCCCCCCGGGCGAGCCACCCGCCCGACACACCAACATCCCCAGTGCCAGCTCCTACCAGGAGTATCCTAGCTATAGAGAGGAGGAAGCCCCCTGCGACCTCTCCAACTGGCAGCTCCGCAGGTTCGACGACAGACCTGGTGACAGTGACAATTTGAACAGTGATAGTGTCAGTGTGGAAGACGAGCAGCCGATCAATTTCGCGTATTATCACTTTTAAAGGTTAGATTTAAGGTGAGAATTGAGTGGCGTGGGACAAATGGACAAATATTCTAAATGGTTTGCTATTGTCAATATTTGAATGTAGTAATTGACGTTCTTTTTCAAATTAAGAACTGTCATTTAAGTAATTATTAACTTTTTGCAGTCATTTGTTAAAAATGTCAATGAATAAAGACTGAGCCACACGAACTGTTCAGAACCGATGCTGCAACCTTTGTTCCTGATCGACCCTGCTCACGTCTCTTAGCAATTTGTGTGGCCCAGCTTTAAGTAAGCGTTATGTAAAAACTATTAAAGTAATTAGCTTTATGAATCTGTACATATTTACTGTATAAGTAGTCATGTGATAAAGTATAAGTAATTTATTGATAACTTTAGATTTTACATGTATTTTGTGAGCATAAAGTTGTAAATTGTATGACTCTTGATACCGGTGCCAATTTCCTATCTGTAGTAATATTTGGAATATAAAAAGTAAGTAGATGTTATTTTAAACCAGATTTTTTAGTGCCAGAGTAATTGTAATAAAAATGTACTGTAGTCATAATTTACCCAGTCTCCCCTTAAATAAAGACACTTTATTGTGACAGCTCGCTTCATGTAATGTTTCGTTGAGTTACTAACACCCAGGATATGCAATTTCACTCATCATCTGGTTACATTATTGTTGTAAATGCGGCAATCAAAATTGATCACACAAAATTTCTAACACACAATTAATAGGAGACTTGACTATTCTCTATCGTCGTATTTTTTTTTACTTACAAAGAAAATACTAAAATTAACTTCAACAAAGTACTTACCAGTATTTTATACAACGCTTTGGTAGACACTACATAGCTTCTTAGCTATTTGATAAACATTAGCATACTACTAATGGCCATAATCATTATTCAAATGATCTCCTGGTGTGTTCAAGTCATTATTTGACAGTTTTTGGAATAAACACCACTTATTTTGGTAGGTATAAAAAATATTGGGGACGATGCCATTTTTTTTATTTAGTAGCCGTCGGAAAGCCAGGTGTGAACTCTGAGTATTTTTTCTTATAAGACTTATTGTGTATGTCTAGATTTATTGTTCAATGCTTTTTACAGTAATTTGAAAATAATTATATTCCTTTGTTCATATCTACAGTAGTCGCCTCTTTTTTTATTAATCCTTAATTAAAGCTTATTAGATCGAATACAAATTTTACACCAACGAGTAACCAGTTTTATAATTCCTATTAAATTGAATGAATAAAAATTTGAATAGTTTGAACTAAATTTTATAATCATTACGACGTTATTTTTTATATTTATACTTAATTATTATGATCAGTGTTAATGTCTCTAGGGTATGCCCAAATGTGTACATATTTCTTTATTAATAAATGTAAATAATAATATTTGTAACACTATTATGTCGCTAAAGGCATTGCAATATGTATATTGTACATTTTAATTATAAAAAGATGTATATAGATATTTAAACGAATTTAATTAATGTAACTAATTTACAAGTAATGAAGACCACGCGACAGTATTACACATTAAAAGCTAAATGTGCATTATTTGTTACAACACTGAGTGAACAGACATTTCTTTATAGATATTAGAGATTTCGGCTCGTTATGAAAAGTATAAAAATAACTAAATATCCTGAGCCAAAATATGGAACGATATTCTAAATTTAAATGTCTATTAATGCAATTAAAAAAAACATCTTCTTATCTATAAAACTAAAAACAATTGAAACTGCAACAGCTATTCGAATAAGAAGAAGTATGTATTTAAAATATGTTCATAATAATTATAAAATTCTTGTCTGTTTGTTACGGGTTGGAGCAAAAACTACTGAATAGATTTTAATTTTATTATCACTGTTAGAAAGTATATGCTCCAACTTAAAAACTGGTGAACTTCTTATCTCAATTAATTAAATAAATCCAGAGATACAGCTTGACTTCCCTGATGTATAGAGGCCCATACAAAAAAGAGGTCATCAATGTTGGTTTTCCATTTTTACTCCTGATATAGCTTCACGTGAGCGAAGCCGCGGGTAGAAGCTATTAATAATTACAATCCATTATTTAGCAAAATTGATTTTCTATATAGTCGATATTCAACCTGTAACTGAATAAGCGCAGGACCTGAAAATAGTTTGTTCAGAATCTACTACAAATTCGAATCTAAACAAAATTGATAGGTTAGCGCTTTGAATTTGTTGTTTTATTTTAAGCCATATAAGGTACAAATTTCTTAAACAAGATTACAATATAAATAGTGTTGTAACGTCAAATACTGCACGTTTGGCCCCCCTACATGTATAACAATAAAACTACGTATAAATAGAGAATGAGCTTCATAAATAACGGTATTACTTCGCTTATAAATGCACAAACTATTGTAACTGTTAGTGTCTGTAAAAGCTTGTAAACCTACCAGGATAAGCTGACCTGTTGAAGTAAAGAATACAGAACATTTTTAACTAATCATGTTTAGAACGTAACGAGCGTGGGAGGTCTACGTAATGTGGTTGAAATAAACAGTTAGTAAAAATATCTTTAATGTTTTGATTTGAATTTTTCACACCTAAATCACCTACGTCATAACTCAGGTAATTGAACTATGTTTTTAAAACTATATATACTTACATATATTTGGTGCGAACCGTTCCATCTTAGGATCAAGAAAACCTCAGAAAGATTTTTATTGGAAATATTAATCCAGATAACACGAACATTAAACAATTCTTGAGTTATTTCTTTGTTCTTATAGAACACACCAGCACCAAAGATTTTGTTAATCATATTATTAGTTACTATTTACTTAAGCATAGCATGGTGACAATAGACAACGATTACCTCGACGGAATTGATACGAAAATTAAAATATATCTAGCCAAAATTACGTTTTACATTGAAAGACGCTTACTAGAACTCGCTGTAAAGCTCTTATAAGTACTAGTATTTTTGTTATATCTATACAAAATACTACATGAATCATCAACAAAACTGTAACACTAAAATATTCATGAAAAAGCAAATCTTACACGTGTTCATACCGGCTGAAAAGCCAAGCGCATGCAATTTGAATGAACCCATTTACATGAATATAGAGTAGGCGTAATGTTGGCGAGAGGTATCCGATATTGTATGGGTTATGTTCTGTGTAATAAGCACCCCGAGATAACGGAAAATGTATCTCAGTTTTATTGACTAAATATTGCGTTCTTTAAGAGGAACATTTACCTTAGCACGATATTTTCTACTCGAAAAAATAAAACAATTTGAGTGAGCGCACCATGCTTGTAATTTTACTGTATTGTTTTACACTAATTTTAACGAAACACGAAAATTTTAATTTATAAAATATTTTATAAGCATTTATAGCTAAAAAAAAATCAGCTAGACACAACTGAAGAAATGATAAGAAAATGTCTTCAAACAATATTTGCTAGACAACACATTTTCCAAGACAATTCTCTCACGAAAATCCAAATATCCGACCAAACAAAGGGAATTCGCGCGATCCTCAATTGTGAACCGTTTCAAATCTGTCAATAAAACATTGTACGCATCCGTAGCGTCCCGTTTATTGAACCGATACCTATGTACCAGCCTTACATCGGAAAAACCTTTAGGTAATCGAAGGAGGCGCGAGCGGGCAAAAATCGTGACGCCGCCCGTTGCCATGACGACCGACCAAGACGGTAAACGAGCACTTCCACAAAATCAAACAGTATCACAAGTAACATAGAGTTGTTTTTTGAGTGTTTGATTAAAAGTTGTAGTACTTGTACAAGCGGCTTGTAGTTATAAATGTAAAACAGCGTTTACTGGCTGCTAGAGCGAGAGATCGGAGGGTGTGTGGGGGTGCTGGGGGGTATTCTTTCATCTGTTGTGGCCGAGCTGCGAGCGATAAGGTGCCGTGTCTACCTTTTATTTATTACTCCATTTTAAAGCGGGGGTGAGTATGTTACGCAATTCGGCGCGTGATTTGACGGCAAGCTTGGAGATAATGTTTCTACTGATTTTGGTGATAGCACTTCTTTCTAGGTGGAGTTTGTGGGGGAGGGACTGTTGATGTAAGAGAAATAGAAAATGGAAAATCAGGTATTGTATGTGCATAGATCATATGTGACGCAATAAATAGTGTCATGGAACATAATATAACTGTTATATCCAGACTTGTTCTATTTAAAACGAAACAACAAAGTATATTGGAAACTGTCAAATGGTAACACTTACGTTGTGTTTCGCCGAGTGAGTGAGGATACTGGAGGTCTAGAGGATAGCCTTTTAAAAGGCAGGCAACGCCTCTGGTGTTGCGGGTGTCCATGGGTGGCGGATCGTTTACATAAAAAATATAGTTCCCGGAGGAAAAAACCAAAGGAACCAAATTACATATGTCTGGAGATCATGTCGATGAAGGATGCTTCAAAAGATTAGGAAGTAAGTACATATATAACTAGCGTTTTGGAAACAAATAAATTTGTTTTTAAAGTGAATATAAATATATATATTTAATGAAAAACATACCTATATCATTTACACGCTCCCAGGACGACACTGCATACACCACTCTGGGCCCTAAACGAACTCTTGTGCCTATTTACACATTGTATGACACAGACCCCGAAATTGAACTGGAACCCACGAAAGAGATAGTAACAGTAGTAATAATAATAATTTTCTCATAATAATCAACCCATTACACTGTCCCACTGCTGGTTATGAGTCTTCCTTGAGGACGAGAAGGATTAGGCTATAGTCCACTACCCTGGCCAAATGAGGGTTGGCAGACTTCACAAGCCGTCGAGAAAATCAAACAAAACATAAATAGGTTTTCCTTACCGTTAGAAAAGTGCGTTATAACCTCCATATATCCATGTTCGAAATATTTTTTTCTAACGTGTTACAAATCAGTATAGTCACATGTCATTAATCTAAGTATATACTAATATATAAAGCTGAAGAGTTTGTTTGTTTGTTTGCTTGAACGCGCTAATCTCAGGAACTACTGGTCCGATTTGAAAAAATCTTTCAGTGTTAGATAGCCCATTTATTGAAGAAGGCTTTATATTATCACGCTACGCGGACGAAGTCGCGGGCAGAAGTTAGTAAATATATATATCTACTGAAATACATACCTATATCATTTACTCGCTCCCAGGACGACACTGCATACACCATTCTGGGCCCTAAACGCCTGTGCCTACTTACACATGTATACATGCACAGACCTGGAAATTGAACTGGAACCCACGAAAGAGACGGAACAGTAGTAATAATAATAATTTTCTCATCATAATCAACCCATTACACTGTCCCACTGCTGGTTATGAGTCTTCCTTGAGGACGAGAGAGACTAGGCTATAGTCCACTACCCTGGCCTAATGAGGGTTGGCAGACTTCACAAGCCGTCGAGAAAATCAAACAAACATAAATAGGTTTTCCTTACCGTTAGAAAAGCGCGTTATTACCTCCATATATCCATGTTCGAAATATTTTTTTCAACGTGTTACATATCAGTATAGTCACATGTCATTAATCTAAGTATATACTAATATATAAAGCTGAAGAGTTTGTTTGTTTGTTTGCTTGAACGCGCTAATCTCAGGAACTACTGGTCCGATTTGAAAAAATCTTTCAGTGTTAGATAGCCCATTTATTGAAGAAGGCTATATATTATCACGCTACGCGGACGAAGTCGCGGGCAGAAGCTAGTACCATATAAGATGCCGAATGATTTATATCGATATTTAGATATATTGTTCTTTGACATTTATATCGTTACATTTCGTAATTAATAAACATTGTAGGTGTGAAAACGAATATCAAAACTATATAAACACGACACTTCTTTTGTCTTTTATTGTTTTATATTTGACCATAAATATATTTTCAAATATGGCACCGTCAGTATGTTTGTTTTGACTTGTTTTTTATCGATACATATAAAATGATGTTGCATGTGTCATTTATTTATTATAGTTTCAGTAAAATTATACTTCACTAGTAGCGAAACATAAATGATTAATTTCAAATTCAATTTATTTAAAACTAGCTTCTGCCCGCGACTTAAACCGCGTAGCGTGATGATATATAGCCTATAGCCTTCCTCAATAAATGGGCTATCTAATACTGAAAGAATTTTTCAAATCGGACCAGTAGTTTCTGAGATTAGCGCGTTCAAGCAAACAAACAAACAACCAAACTCTTCAGCTTTATATATTAGTATAGATACACTTCTAGGTATACTTTTTGAATGTAAATTTTTACATTATAGACGGCCTCCAAAACACCCGCTCATCACCGCCTCCTAGTGTTTTCGAAGCAGAAACAGCAATTATACAGCATACCGAAGCCAATCAACCTATAAGTAAGTTTTAAGCCTTCTCATCGACCTGATAATCATAAAATATGTTTCCTATAGCCTAATTGATTAAGGAGCAGTGATATCCCAGTGATTTAACCATTGGCCTGCCGTGTCGAATTTGATTCCTAAATACGTAGGTAATTACTCCTTTTTAGGGAATCCATGTGTCGCTGAGCTCACAGCCTTCATACATAACATACCATCACGCCTGTATTCCCCGAAGGGTTAGGCAGAGGCGTACTAATGTACACCCACAGTTCGCCGGTATGTTTAGGTCCCATGTAATAGGGGGCGAGCCTATTGCCATTAACCGGGCACAAATTCCTAACTCCGAGCTGCTACTGGGAATTTCATAGAAAAACCCAATAACACTTTGCTCGACCTGGGAATCGAACCCAGGACCTCTAGCGTAGCAGTCGCGGTCAGGAGACTAACTAAATACGTAGGTAATTACTCCTTTTTAGGGAACCCATGTGTCGCTGAGCTCACTGCCTTCATAAACTTACAATTAACAGACAAAACAGTCGCTCTCAGTTGGCACATGACAATTGTTAGTGGTAGTCAGAAGCCCAAGAAATCTTGACCACCAGTCCATCCTCTGAATATAGGTATTGCCCAGAAATTGGTTTGTGAAAGTCTGATGGCAGTCGTTTCGTGTAAAATACTGATCTCAACCGCGTCTGGGTAAACTGGAAGTCGACCCCAACATAGTTGGCAAAAGGCTCCGAGAATCATGATGATAATACCTAATTCTGGAACCCAGGACCACTAAGTATGAAACGACAACTAAGTATGAAAGGACCACTAAGAATGAAAAGACCACTAAGTATGAAAGGACCACTAAGTATGAAAGGACCACTAAGTATGACAGGACCACTAGACAATAATTCAAGGCTCTGTTTATAAGTAGGTATGAACATAGACCGGGAGGTCCGTGTCTACCGCATCGTTACAAAACCGCAAATAAAGTATCATTTGACGATTATTGTCATACAATAAATCGGTTCGTTTACTCCGAGAGGAGTTCCACTGTGACCGAGTAATTGGTGTGTGGGTAGACGACACGTAAATCACCGAGTGACGTGCAAGACGCGCGTGAATCACTCACCGACCTGGGCGATTTGTCTTATTTCACAATTAAAAGGCTTATTCTGGTATGGTACGTTTCTTTTTATGGGGTAAGGGGCAAACGAGCAGATGGATCGCTTGATGGTAAGCGATTACCTCCGCCCATGGACACCTGCAGCACAAGAGGAGTCACAGGTGTGTCGCCGGCCTTTACAAGGGTTTGCCGGTTCGTTCGTGCCGAGACAGGGCTCTTCCACGGTACTTAAATTAAAATTAATAAATTGATTAATTTCAAATGTATCAACTGTTTTAACCTTAAACAATATATATAGTTTATGTAACCTTAAGCAAGTTCTTATTTATGTATTATCCACGATAATTTACTAACGTTAAGCCCTCACTAGGTATTCGCTATCGAGCACGTTACTCAGAATACGGCGTCATCTCTCACTGTGTGGCCAGTTGGTCTACGACACTAAATACCAGTTTTATATGCACGTAGGAACGTTTATGACCTACCGTGTGTTCTACGACTATATCTTACTCTTTGTTTAGATATTAACCTGTATTAGTTGGTTTATTTTAACTATGTAGGAGTCAGATTTAAGGCATTTTATTTCGGCAATTAAAATCGGAGATCAAACAACGCCATTTTAAAAATTACTATAAGTATAAAAAGATTGTTTCTTTGTTTAAAACTGTGATGGGTACAATTTTATTCAATCCGTCTGTGGGGTAGGATTCGGATGACCACCTTAACCACTGCAATCAGCTGAAGCGGCGGTAGCCTAATGGCTTCTAAAACTTTGTTGTTGGTTCGAAACCCACCCATTGCACTACCAATGTGAATCCACTCGTAACACAAGCATTAAAGCTTAACACGAGTGGTTAACAAGAATACTAGTTAGTAATGTGCGACCCACATTGCAAGTAAACTCTTTTATAAAAAAAAAGGTTTTTATGAATAAATTTATTATGAGTATGATTTATAAAGGACCTCACATATACGTAATGTGGCATGAATAGATGATTGCTGATACCTCCTATAAATGGTTTTGTAGAAGAGATATCGAATATCACAGGTAGTTATCTTGGTCTTCGGTGATAGTCTAATACCACGTAACTAATACTTTTCACATGTATTTGTAATCTATACTAATATATAAAGCTGAAGAGTTTGTTTGTTTGTTTGCTTGAAGGCGCTAATCTCAGGAACTACTGGTCCGATTTGAAAAATTCTTCCAGTGTTAGATAGCACATTTATTGAGGAAGGCTATAGGCTATATATCATCACGCTACTCGGCCGAAGTCGCGGGCAGAAGCTAGTTACTTATATAAAAATACATTCATTACCCCTGGGAGAGGCCCTGGATTCAATACCCAGATGGAGCAGTGTTATGGGTTATCCTATGATACCTTCACTATTCTCAGTAGCAGCTCGAAATTTAAATTTACGCACACAGATAGGACATCCGGACCAATACGGACCAAAAGAGCGTACTAGATACCTTTTAAAAGGGTGGCAACGCACTTGTGACTCCTCTGGTGTAGGTCTCTCTCTGGTGTATGTGTCCAAGGGCGGCAGTGATCGCTATTCATCAGGCAATCCATCTGCTTGTTTGCCCCTATTCCATAAAAAACAAGACCTAGAAGGTACTTACACCTCAGCCTAACCCTTCGGCATACTAAAAAATCACTACATAATTATTATAAAACAAAGTCGCTTCCCGCTGTCTGTCCCTATGTATGCTTAGATCTTTAAAACTACGCAACGGATTTTGATGCGGTTTTTTTTAATAGATAGATTGATTCAAGAGGAAGGTTTTAAGCTATTTAACATCACGCTATGACTCTTAGGACCGGGGCAGTGCGGGTGAAACCGCGGGCGGGTCGCTAGTAAACAATAATTTAAAAAGTTTTATAGTAGTAACCATTAAAATTCTCATCACAAAACAAATCTTAATCAATCGTAAGAAAGAAGAGATGCGATCTAAATCAATGAATGTTAATCATGATCCAACAGACACGCGTAAGGTTTTAATAGTAAATAATAAGGTGTCCCATAAATAAGACATGGCCGTATAAGTGAGACATCAAATAACGTCCGTGTGAGTGGCACACGTCGCCTGCGCAGTCGTAAACGCAAATCAACTGAGACAAACAGATCAAATGTCTAACTTGTATAATTGCTGCGCTACAAACTACAATCAAAGTAATGATATCTGTTCTATGATTTCCAGAATGTTGAAGAAGACATAAAATAATTACATTGATTATCAACATATTCAACAATCACACAATCAAGTGATATCCTAATGATTATGACCTTTCGACTGCCAAGTCAAAAGTCTCAAGTTCATAAGAACCTTTTCTTTATAAAATAGCTCTCAGCCTGAATATGATGGAACAATTTTGATAACAGAATTATCAACAATATCTACCTATCAACCTACACAGAAATCATTATGTGTAGGTATAACATTCTTCATTTCCCAGGAGCCCAAGTACCTGCTATTTCAGTTGTATCAAAATGGTCGTTCAGTGGCACTAAATGACATAAGAACTGACAGATTTCGTAGAAAAAACTGTCAAAAATCATCACTTCTGAAGCCATTGAGTGAGGATTTTGACACGACAAAATAGCAGTCTTGGGGCCCATAAAACTGAATATTTGTCTGCGGTTAAATACTTAATTGCTATAAAATCGTCCAATGACACTAATTAGAGAACCTAATGACACAAGAACTGTCAAAAATCAACATTTTAATTCTAATTCTAAGAATTACGATTTTGACACTGCAACTAATTCATATTTTAGAACGCGTAGAAGTTCCTTAGCATTCGTTTAATGTGAATGTGAATTATGATTCATCAAAGGCGGTATTTTAGTCGAGCAGGCTTTAGAATAGGCTTCTCACCAACATTGCCTTATCTAGGATCTCTTTTTTCTGTAAAAGTCTGGTCCGTGGCTGCCTAATGACATTTTCACAGGGTGCGGTTTAAGAACTGTCATTTCTGATATCTAATTTGGGCACCAGGGTAATCTATAGTGGGCACGGGAAATCATCAACACCCCTTCTCCTGACCCACAGCTGGGTAAATAATTCAATACTAAGCATGTATTGCAATAAAACTTCATTTTACGGATTTTACGGTTGTACCTATTGATATTTTTTTTTTATGTGATAGCAGGCAAACGAGCAGACGGATCGCCTGATGGTAAGCGATCACCGCCGCCCATGGACACCTGCAACACCAGAGGAGTCACAAGTGCGCTGCCGGCCTTTTAAAAGGGAGTTCCAAATTCCCGACGTTTTGGATCCTTTACAACATCCATGGTCCCGGGCAGACTGAGGTCTTGCTTGAAACACACACTCACTTCGAGCCTTTCCCCAGCAAGTTGGAGTCGGCTTCCAGTTTACCCAGATGCGGCTGAATATCAGATATTTGACATGAAGCGACTGCTATTAGACCTCCGCATCCCAATTTCCGGGCAATACCGATATTTGGAGGAGGCTAACAATTATCATAGATGTTCGTATGACAACCGGGAGTGACTGCTTTACGTGCTCTCCGAGGCACGGAAGGTGTCTCGACATGTTTAGAATGGTCATCCATCCGCACAAAGATTGGCAGCGAGCGCAGCTGAACCTTGCAGATCAGACTTAGTTATACCTAGCCACGAGCCTCTCACATAATAATACAACACGATAAAACATTACATACATAACATAATCAACCCATTATATGTCCCACTGCTGGGCACGGGTCTCCTCTCACAATGAGAGGGATTAGGCTATAGTCCACCACGCTAGCCTAATGCGGGTTGGCAGACTTCACACGCCGTCGAGAAAATCTCTCACACGTGCAGGTTTCCTCACGATGTTTTCCTTCACCGTTTAAGCGCGAGATAATTAACTATTAATACGCACATAACTTCGAAAAGTAAGAGTTGCGTGAATTGGATTTGAACTCGAGACCTTTGACTTGGCAGTCCAATGGTCATATTGATCATATCACTAGGATATCACTTAATTAACTCACGATAACACGACGCGATAAAATCCTTAAAAAGTAGTTCAATGTCTAACAGTCGCGTAAGTGTCAGAAACCAGTAACTAAGTACGTATATTTCATTTTTTAGCAATAAAAACCGACAACCACTAAGTTTCTGAGAGCGCAATAAAAAAGCAATTGAAATAAATTAAAATATATTATTTGTTATTACACATCTTATGGCTTGAACTTGGGTTAATTAAGAACCATCGTAGGCTTATAATCTGTAATTACGATCAATTCATGAATTCTGCTAAATTACTACCTTTGATTCAATTGTATAATAACTGACATGCCAAGTGGCACAGGATAATGACATTACTTTATAAATACAGTAGGTACTACTGAACAGTAGGTCGGAGGTGGGATTTGTATCTGGTGGAAATAGACAATAAGCTCACAGCCACACTTTCAGTCTTCTGAATATCACTAATGATCGTCACAGATATTCAAATGAAGATAGTAGGTATAACACTCGTTTGACTTAACATACCATCACGCCTGTATTCCCCGAAGGGTAAGGCAGAGGCGTACTAATGCACCCACAGTTCACCGGTATGTTTAGGTCCCATGTAATAGAGGGCGAACCTATTGCCATTAACCGGGCACAAATTCCTAACTCCGAGCTGCTACTGGGAATTCCATAGAAAAACCCAATAACACTATGCTTGACCTGGGAATCGAACCCAAGACCTCTAGCGTAGCAGTCGCGCTCAGGACCACTTGACTAATGAGGCAGTTTGACTTAATTAATTAATATTGAAACAAAACAACTTTACGGATTATATCGCGTTATATTAGTATCAAATACAATACAAATCCCGACGTTTCGGACCCTTTACAGCGTCCATGGTCACGGGCAGACTCACGTAAGCTTCAGAAATTAATTAATTAATTATTAATTTTGACGACACTTTTGGTGTAACGGCTGAGCGATCAACTTTTGCACCACGTGTGGGTTTAGATAGTTGTTCCGGTTCCGGGTGATAATAAGTATTTAGGAGAATTAGTGTTTGTAAAAGCACTCCTAGTGGAGCAACGTTTTCAAAAAATATAATTATTAATAAGTCACCACGGACCACACACTAATAACCAATCTTGTAATTATTTTTTTACAGTCAAATAAACCCTCATATCAATTCCAAATATAAACGACCTAACCCCACAAATGTCACGGTTGATTAACTGTCTCAATCTTGCGGGGCCTATATGACCACTTTTAGTCACCATAAAAAACCTGCCAATTGATTTTTTTAACCCTTCAGTGTCCGATACTGTTGGGAGTGATAATTCTGGTCATCAATCGACACTCAGGTCTGTAGAGTGTTTGACACTAAACGCTTTATGAGTGCAATAAAGATGGCCGCAGTTCATTCACTTGGTAGACATTAAGGAATTTGTTTAATTAGCTCCGATGCTTCGATCCGTGAGACTAGTGGACGCCCCGGGGTATGACTGTTTTAATATTTATTGAAGAGGTGTAAATGTGTACCTAATTGATCTTTTAGATATTGCACCTCACCACAAAACTCGTAGTAGGTAGGACTCCAAGATGAAAAATGTTTTTGGGGTATAAGGACCAACATATTGAAGATATTGTAGACTTTATGTATTTAATACGTATAGTTTAAATTTAATGCGGTATTAAAATAATTGAAAATGAGTAAAGTCAGTTAAGGCCGCTTGAAAAGGCTAAAATAACCTTACAAGGAAAAATCCCGTCCGGTTTTTATCAAATAGAACTACAAAGTAAGAAAACAGTTTGTTTAGATCAGCCTTCAAACGCAATAAGAGTACATAAAAAATAGTTGATCTATTTAGGTGTTACGATTTCACAGATAGACAAGCATTTAAAACGTCACTCTCTTTGCCGAGAATGAAATAATCTACTTTCAGCAGCACAGTACCTTGGTTTTCAGCCATTTAATAGTATTTCTATCCAATTACGGATATCATTATGCCGAGGTGGTGTTCAATCAATCAACATTCATCGCCACAATAACCGCACGGCGTTCGAAATTGGCGATTTTATTAAAATTAATAACTCGGGACGAACGCAATAAATGAGGATATAGGATTCTCTGAAATACATATAAAGGAGTCTGTTTGTTCGAATACCTAATTATGTATTTTTATTGCAAACGAACCGACGAGCCACTTGATAGTCAGTAGTCATGGTCACCCATGGACACCAGCAGCACCAGAGGAGAGTTGCTGATGCGTTGCTAAGCCTTAAGAGACCCTTACTGATTGCAAACTGGCAGAGCCGCTGCAACTGAGAAGAGAAACTGGCTTTCACAGAAGACACACCAAGACGCTTTACTACTGAATCCGATGTAAGTGGTGGTCGCCAGCCTTATGAGAAGAGCCAGCCAGTCGAGCCAAAATTATGTTTCTAAACCTCGGTCTCACAAAAAACTCAGGTTTTAATATCATGCTTAGTCTCGATTTGTAATATGAAAATTAAGACTTAAATAACGTTACTGTGTAATTACTATTGTTGTAATGTGCATTAAATCCCCATAAATCGTATGTTTCTTGAGGTGGCGGCAGAGTAGGTCGGACTAAACGATAAAATCCACACTTTTAACAGCAGTGTTAATATGAATTAAAAATATATGTATAAAAGCGGGCAGAATCTGTACTCTTAACCAGTTCAAATTATACAGCCCCTGAATAATCCTGAGGCGTTGGGATTTAACAGCGGCAATACGTTCGCATATTGTAATTAACAATTTGCAAGCACTCGCCGCTCTTATAGAGTCCTAACAAGCGCTTATATGATCATTATACTGCTGAATAACGTCATTATTTTCATTAAAATAATTTCACATAATATGGGTTTTTATTGGTGCGGGGTGGCGAATGTTTTGATTGAGTGAGTAAGCTAGAATTTAAGACCATTGACCTGAAGGCTGTAGAAGTGTGAATATGTGCCTAAGCATTTGAGGTATGCCCGTCTTTACTAAGCTATTGTCTGAGTAATTCTTTGTCTAATTCCTAGCAAAGATTATTTTGATTGGTCCTTATCTACGCTACTTCAGCGTCGTTAGTGGAAGTTCAGAGGTGGAAGCTTTGATTGCAAGTTTTGGGGCACAAAGGACTCGATAGGAGATGGGATATGGTTCTGTTCCTCATTCTGCAGGCTGTTGTTATCTATATATATAAAAGAAAGTCGTGTTAGTTACTTCATTTATAACTCAAGAACGGCTGAACCGATTTGGCTGAAAATTGGTGGAGAGGTAGCTTAGAACCAGGAAACGGACATAGGATACTTTTTATCCCATTCCCGATACTTTTTATTCCACGGGGGCGAAGCCGCGGGCAGAAGCTATTTAGTGTAAATTATAGTTTTCCATCTAATTACTGCTAAATACGAAGGAAACATTTAGGATTCTCAATAACATCTACGTAAACCGGACCCGAAAGGTTAACAACCGTTAGCCCTTGATCTTACTCGTGTAAGAATCAGTCCAAACATTCAATACATCAGAGCAGGACAGCGAGCGATTGTCGTCAGTGTATCGACACCTAGGATGTTGTACACTGTGGTGCAGAATAACGTATCCGTTCGTAAATAAAATTAAAAGAGCAAATTTTGTTGGCTTGAACTTCGAAGTTCAGAAGTTTAAACTGAAATTTATAGCTAAGGAACAAAAAGTCAAACGCAATAAGTCTTTATGATGTCAGTCATAGATTTTAAATTCCGTCTCTGTGCACATGCTCGTAAAAAGACCATGATAAGATAATCCGTCATCCTACGCTGGGGCACGCATTTGAGATAGGGCTACGTGCCTTTAAGTATTGCAGATCAAATATATTTGAAAAATGTGTCCTATTTCCGCAAATGGAGTCGAATTGAACGTTCTTTCTTTATTTTTGAAATTTTTTCATTACAGGTCAGGGAAAGCAGATTAGATTAGAATAAAATATACTATCGTGTACCAAATTTTTGTCCTGCAATGTAGTACATCGATCAAAAGCCAAGATGTGGTACCTCCGATAAAGGTTGACGGGACATTAAAACATTTTAAAATGCAATAAATTAATCCCTTAACGACGACCGCGCAGGGCGCTATTAATCAAGTGCTCACTTCAAGCTACTTTTTATTACATGTAAATGAGTACCTCGTAATATTGAGGTTTATACTTACGATTGCGTTTATAGATGTGTGTGTACGTGGTCAGCGGGGTCAGCAGGATTTATCGTCGAAGACAAAGAAAAATAATTTGAATTAGTAAGGCTTTTAAATATTTTAAACTCATCATAATTTAAATGAACTTGCTTTCTCAATTTAAATAAGATTATAAACTTCTTGGAGGGTTTTTAGTAATTTAATTTAAGTTGCATACTTATATTCAATAATTATACTTAGAGCATAATTTAAGCTGCTACCTAACAGCATACATACTTTTCTTGTGCGTATCATAGGACCACTATTTTTTGTGCAATGGAATAATTACTTATTCTAAATAATGACTAAAAAAAGCTTATCTGAACTACGACACACATCTCCGTCACATGTGTAAATGGCCTTAAGTCTCCACATCTAAAGCTCGGTGCACACGAGCTCAAGTTTATTACAAATATCACTAACAATTCGTCGGCCGCCGTCATTAAACCCCCATCGGCTCACAATGGCATAAATAACGACGGATTTATTCCTATATTTATTTATTTATATGTTTTATTTATTTATTGCCGTCCGGTCTGCACTCGGCTTTATAGATTTTTTTATACTTGTCCCGTGATCGAGTTGTATAAAAATGTTTAGTATCTAATCTATTTGGAGGTATTAAACAAAGTTTTAATTTGAGTAAACATTCTTATTTGATTTTGATACAGATATTATTTCGTTAGTGAAAACTTTATTTCTAAAAAAATGTTAATTACATACTTATTATAGTATATCTCCGCTTTTATAAGTATAATAAAGTTCAGGAATTACAAATTACAGTGAATAGTTACAGCTTAGCTAAACTTTCTTGTATAAAATCAGTTTGATATCTGAAAAAACTAACTGAAATAAGAATAATTTAAGGTAATTCAATGAGTTTGTGAAGTGTCTTTTTGCTTCACCATGATTTCTAAAGCAATGTTTACATAATAAACATCGTTTGTCACTCGAATAAAGGAAGTGAAACCATAGAGCTATCCGTGTTATTGTTTATACTACCCTTACACCTTACACAACTATCAAGTTTTCGTCGATGCTATAAAAATATTGAGATGCAATTTCCTATTGAAAACATTCTTAGTTTTTTGACATTTCCTTAATAGCTTGGAAAAAAAGAGTACGACGAAGTGCGTAAACCTTTTACGTTTTTTAGCTCTGATGATAAATTCAGGGAACATCACTAGTTATTTAACCTTCAAAAAGTGAGCCGTTCGACTCTTGTGGCAACGGTCGAAATTTCGCTTCCCAGACGGTAGTACCTACAAAATATTTATGTTACCTGCAATATGTAGTTGTTCCGGGTGTATCTATGTGAGAATTTACGTTAAAAAAATACTTACTGAGATATAGAAAACAGATGGTATAAAACAAAGGAGGTTTATTTAATGATTTTATACTCCATATCGAGTTTTGAACTTAATTGAATAATGAAATAATTATTTAAATGACAAACATACATTTACTTTTGCGACGCATTAGATAATATAAAAATAATTTTGACCATCTCTGTGGTTTAGTGGTTCGAGTACCGGACTGCTGACCATGAGGTCGTGGGTTCGATTCCCACAGGACACCAATAATTATATGATAAATATAAGTGTTAGTGTTCGTCTGGGTGTTTCTTATGTATTATAAGTATGTATTTACAAAAAAAAAGTATATAAGTATTATATCCATTGTCTAGTACCCATAGTACAAGCTCTGCTTAGTTTGGGACTGCTGTGTAAAATGTCCCCGAATATTTATTTATTTATTTTTATTTTATTTTATTTATTTATTTATTTAAGGAAAGCTTACAGTCTAATAAATCATGTGAGTAACTGTATACTTAAATTTTACATTGCTAATTACAAGCTTTCACAAATTATGTTCGAAGCACAAGTTTAAAACATCATAGGTACTTGCATTATACATTATACAATTTTATATTATACAGCCGAACCAAAAAGAAGCACAAGTAATGTAATTTTAATTAAGGTGACTATTTGAGGTCTGAGTTAACGCCGGTCGGGCATGTCAGCGAAAAAATCTTTGTTCATCCTTCTTTTTACTGAACTCGAACTACTACAGAATAGATCTATTTCTAAATTGGATGACATTTTATTAAACAGTTTAGCACTGCGCGGGAAGAAAGCATTACGTCTGTAGTTTGTAGAAACAAATGGTATGTCTAACAGAGGTCGCTGTCTAAGGCCTAATTGATTTGTCCGCAATCCTTTATGAATTAGAAGATCTGGGCAATCGATTGTGCCGTTTGCGATGTTAATTAAAAAACATATATCATTGACAGTACGTCTATATTCTAATGGCAGAAAATGATACTGGTGACAACGTTCATTGTAATCCACTGAAAATCTCTGTGCTTTAAAATCTAAATATTTCAGGAACTTTTTTTGAATGCCTTCAATGCGTGACACATAGATTTGGTACATCGGATTCCATACTTGGGACGCGTATTCGAGATAGCTGCGTACGTAGGAGCAGTATAATATCTTCACAGTCTTTAGAGATTTAAAACACGCAGATTGTCTTATTATAAAACCCAATGCTTTTGAAGCTTTTTTAACAATGTAGTCAATGTGCTTATCGAATAAAAGTTTGCTATCCACTATTACACCTAGATCCTTAACACATTCTACCCTCTTAACTATCTGATTATTTAGTTTATAGTTAACGCCAATAATTGACCTTTGCCGCGAAAACGTTGTATGCATGCATTTAGAGATATTTAATTGCAGTTTATTTAATGTACAGTAGCTTACAAATCTGTCTAAGTCCTCTTGGAGTTGTTCTGTGTCTGAGATGTTGCGTATTATTTTAAGAATCTTCATATCATCTGCATATAACAAAATATATGAGTACTTAGTATTATTTATTATTTATTATTTAGTAATTAATTTTGAGTGTAAACGTGTTATTTTCACGGTGATTTTATAAAATGCTGTAAAAATATTATTACGGCTAATTGAGTGGAACCAATTACTATAGAGATTGTGAACGATGACATCAATACTGAGAATAGGTTCTTGATAAAATAAAATGAAATATTTATAGACATACGTTACACGGTCTTCCAACTCTTAGGAATTGTAAGATATGTGAAGACTTTTATTCCTGATCCCAGGCCGATCAGAGTGTTATTGGGGTCGTATTAAGACCATTTTATTTCAGGGTCCACTAACTGAATAAAAAAGAAACATTGAGGTTGAATACTCGTCCAGCAATAATCTGTTAAATCAGTTTATTTCAACCATATCTGCTCATTAAGTCCACCGGCCAACATCCGGTCGCACAATACCCAAACTCATAATAATTTAACCGACATCAAAGAACCAATAAATCTAACATTAATAACTCTATTCGTTTGTTGTGCCAGTTTAGATAATTACCACAATAAATCTTATTTTGTTTGTAATAAGGTCGGTTTTCTGATGTGCGTTGGTGGGTATTTTAATCCCTAGCAATAAAAAGGTGTGGTATAAAACGGTAGCCAACAGGATTACCTATAGGTTTTGTATCAAAGTAGCGCTGACGGGTTGATTTTAGTGATGTAACTGGGTCTATCGACTGCTTAGTTTTGTTTGAGATGGACAGTGAAATAGGTAGGTATAAGTTTAATAAAGGTTAGCTTTGATGAAGAAATGTGTGTCTAATGTCCGCAATAATTTCACTTATTTATTTATAGATTATTCGTAAAAAAAGTTGGTGGTAATTTCTACTTAATGAGCGTTTCATGTGTGACAGAGTCTCAAGGAATGCATTAAACCAACCGAACAAAACGTACGAAATGCCACAAAATCGACAAACCCAGTCACATCTTCAAAACCAAAACGGGTTACTATAAAAAAATATTAGAATCACACACCTTCTAACTAATACCTACATATAATTTCGCATTCCATTTCTAGCTATATATATTATTATATATATATTACAATTAAAATTATAATTAGTTTCATATATCAGTCGAACGTAAATATCGATGCTGCCCCATCACTAGTCAGTAATATTAATTATAAATGATTCAGGCGTCATTAGCGGTGGCAAAGATGTTGGACGATACAAAGGCTATCGCCATCTCACTCGCTCCCAGCGTAATCTGACACCCTGTTTATTGTAACGTGAGAACAGACCCCGACTTGAGTGATTTCGGACGCCTTGATACAGGCTGAATGAAAGTGACTTAGGATGAAAGAAAGTAGAGAGTGAGATTTGGCGATTATCTTTGTACTAAGATACATTAGGTTCATATACCCGGGAACTCTAGGGAACTCTAGTGGGCCTTTCTCCATACAAACGTATTCCGCTGTTTTCTTCGTGGATAATGGCTCTAGAGCAATGATTTTTTCCCAAAAAATCTAGGGCGTGCTATTACATGCCCCTATTAATTCCTTTTTACAAAAAGATAATAACTAAAAGAATTATAACCATCCAAAAACTCGAAAAAAAGGGCCCGTTTTTACTGCCATGTTCAGACGACTATCAGACAAATTTGGTAAGTTTTTAACAAAAAGTAAAAAAATAGACGCATATAGGTATATACTTTTCCTCTGAATTTTGATATAAAAGTTTTTTGGATCGGTCCAGTTTTGATCGAGAAAACAGCGGAATACGAAACGATGTTTAGTCAAGATTTTTGTAGGTAAAATCAGCCTGAGCTGCATTTGTCCCTTTCCCACTTTACGGGTGGAGGTTGGAGTAACGACGATGGCAATAGTTTCTTCAAATACCTATTTTTCAAATTGCGCGCGACTAGAGTTCCCTCGTAATTGCGTTTTTATGCGGTTGCCTTACTTAAATAGTGAAAAAATATTGTAGTGTGGCGACAGTGTGACGCTATTCTGAAAATAAATAGGTACTTAATCAATTTTTTTATGCACTGGTAACGTATCTACCATTTCGAAATTAAATAATAGACTGGTCCTTTTACATTTTGTCTGAATTTTTTTAACGACTACATACCTACTTAATTCTGTCAGCAGTTATGGATATGGAGACTGGATACTGTGCCTACAAGTCACAGATTATATTCCAGATTAACGGGCAATACTTATCTAATGATATTACCAAGCAAAAGAGAATTAGAGTGTGTATGTACTATGTACATAGTACTTCTACTAAAAATCCCTAAAATTGACAAGTAGGAACTGGTGAACTTACCAGGTGAATCAACGACTCCATACGCCATCCTGTAAAGAACAGGAAAATATTAATTGCTTTAATAAACATCAGATAAAAATATATGACAAAATTTGGTCCCGTACCTAAGTATCCTAGGACCACGGATTTCTTCTTCATCATCATCATCATCAGCCTATAGTAATCCACCGCTGGACGAAGGCCTCTCCTAATGTGCGCCATTTCTTAACCCTATAGAATTCCACGTATCGTTAAACCAATATTGCATTTGAGCAGTTAATTTGTTACACAACAAATTATTATAAAATTGTTGTACAATTTTATATTAAATCAATATAACATTGTACAACAATTTTATAATAATTTGGATCTAATTACTAAAAATCAGTGCTCCTTTATGAAGCCGGTTAACACTAACAAGAGCGAATCGTCTATTATCGTTCTAGGGCGTGCTGTTTCTAATGTACCCAATTGATCTAAGTAATTATTGAGACGTAGACCTACTATTTATCAGAAGTATCACAATACATCTTTGTAAGTCACAGTAACCGTTTGCCGTTGTTGACCTTTCTGCTATATTTGGTACAAAAAGATTCAAAACTATTTGTCTTAAATCAGTTTTGAAAGTCGTATGGACCTTCATAATTGAACTGAGATACCACTATACACACACCATACATACACCGGTACATTATCGCTAGAGAGTAGAATATTCCCTGCCCTTAACTTAAAGATTCACACGAGTCAACCGCCCAAAGGTAAGATGAGTAAGAGTGATATTTGCTATGTAAGATAAGATAGTTGAAGATTTAAGCCTCAGGTTTTTTTTTTCTGAATTTAAATCCGAGGCGCTCGCAGTCCACCAAATTCAAATAGGATATTCTATGGAAAGAAAGAAAGAAAGAAAGAAAAGAAAATTTATTTGTAGGACACCTGAATTACATAAAACAGTAAATATAGCTCGCAGAAGCAGTAAGTTGTAAACAGTAAATCTAAAGTCTAAGCAACTAAAAGCATTCAAGTGAACCTTACAAATCGGTGCAATCTCAGCAAAGTTGCCGAGTTGCTATGGAGTTCTTGAAGTCTCGAATCATAAGTAGTTGTTTAATAATGTAAGCTATCGTTGAGAGAAATAATTGTGCACAATGGAACTCTTCAAATAAGACACCTGCGCCTGCGTCCAGCTGAAGGGGTTTGGTCGAATTCAGATACTTTACTTCAGTACCTGATCTATTAATTTATATGAACCACTAACTTTTAATACACGGTTATATATTAAACTCATGTTCTAAAACCATAAACGAATCCAAAAAGCGCTTTACACTCTCAGTTTGCTTAAAGCTATTAATTTTTTTCCCATCCTAATAACATAAACTTATTAACTGCAATAGCAATAAAAACCATCAATGGGCCCATAGAAACTGCTGGCTGGATCCCACAAAATCCACCCCCTATACACCGATGCGCGCGCGCACCATTCACGTTGTTTTTTCTGCGCGTTTACCTGCAACTTCCTTCCTACAACGATCCATTACCATGAATGACATTCCTCCGGCCTGACAGTTAAATGGATACCGTGACACTTATGCGGTGATACATTAAAAATACCAAAAACAAAACTTAACCTAATCTCAAGTTCAACAAAGTTGAAATTTGTTTGTAGCCATATTTTCAATTGATGACGTTACAATCGTATATTTACATACACAAAACGTCTTAAAGCTCTTAAATTGTTCTATATAAGGCCGTATTTTGATTGAACTATTAAAAACAACGGCAAAACGCGGTTATTATTTTTCCTAGCGCGCGTAAACGATACGTACGCTCGGCGTAAACTCCTGCGCATTGTTGATCGGTGCCACACTGTCTGCCGAAACGAGTTTTTGTTCAAATTTAGAACGTCGTGTTTTTTTTCTACGTTAAGTTGACGCTAGATGTCAAGTAATTAAGACGGAAATAAATGGTTATGACAAACAATAATGACGTTAGATGACAGTACTGATGAGGGAGAGTGACATTTGAAACCCTTGCCTTTGTTTATTTATTTTTTAAAGCGATAACGTAAATATTTAATTCATCCCCCAAGTCTCGACTGCAAGGACCAATCCTAATTGATTTAATAAAAATGATTGTGCAAACATATTTTAAGAAAATATGACAACATCCCAAATGTTGTGAGGATGTAAGGTTTTTGGTTTAACTATTCTAATTATTTTATGTGAAGAGTATTGTTATGCCATCGAGTAACCGTTATGCGATAAAAAATCTAATATGATAAAACATAATTTTGATGTCTCTTCTTAATATCATTATGTAAAAGAAACCATCATGCCTGTAAGAGCCGAATCTATTTCATTTAACCGAGCACAAATCTTAAGTCCAAGCTGCTATTGAGAATTTCATAGAAAAAATACTTTGATCGAGCTGGGAATCTCTGCTAAAGCAGCCGCGCTGAATACCGCTAGACGTATGTGTAACAGTCAAAAATAAGTACTTACCAATGAACTTCTAAATATGTAATTCTTAAAATAAACACAGTTTCACATTTCCTTGTATTTTTCATTTCGTAGTCACCTCTGACGAGATAATGTTAATTACACATTCTTCCCCAATTCTATTAATACACAATAGATTTAGTTTATATCTATTCAGCCCCAACAATTAGCTGTCACATTAAACATGTGACATCAAATAAATTAATCCGGTGAAATCCAATAATTCCTAAGAAGTATCATACAAGTAACCGTCGAGGTGTGGAGTAAAATCACACAATAGAAATTTGTAATTGTTTGCCGGAATACGCTAGTTCCTATACGTGTTGCAGTTAGATAGGAGATGTAAGACTTATCTTAGAAAAACTGGTTAGGTTACTAATAAGCAACACGTTTTTGGTTAAGTAAGTTCCATAAAGATTATGGAAAAGATTATTCACAAATTGAAATGCTATTATTACAATTATGTTTAATTTCAATTAGACCATTATAGAAGAGTACTTTTGAAAAGTCTAAAATAGTTGCACGGTTCCAAAAAGTGGGTCTTATGGAGAAGAGCCGACAAGAAACTCCATAGATACTCTTTTTAAAATTAAATAATCATAATTACAATATTAGCTTTACAACTTTGTTTTAAATAATTGCTGAGAATTATGCAGTTTGATGTGTAGGTTTTTTTCATTAAATTACAAAATAATATATATATAAAGAGATTGCCACAACAGATAAGAGCTGCTTAATTTTATAATTTGTAAAATGCTTGGTTCGATAAAAATTCTAGAATATTTTCTTTGATTTTAGTTTTTTCTTGAGATTCTTTAGAAAAGAATAATAATTATATTAGTAGCATTTCAATTCAATAAGTTCCAATTTAATGTTGTTAACATCTACAACATTTACTTTTATTTCTACCTCATTTTATTTAGACAGTTTACAAAGAGTCTGGATTCGCGGTAACTCCGTCGCAAGTATCAGTTACAACAACGACACTTCCACACAAAGCAACCGGAGCGGAAATACGTCACATAAAAGTGAGCTATCAAAGAGTCAATTTTTTTCACCCCTGCCCACCCCCTGTTATAATAGTCAATAGATTTAAGAGTCCATTCTTACTACTTAAATGTCGCGTAAAATTATTGTTCCGATTTTTTGTCAAAACTCGGAATTTGGTTGATTTTTGAAAGTGCGTTATGATCCCAACGAGTTTTGGGTTTTATAAGACTAATTTGAGCAATCATACACCCTATTAACTAATGGAGAAAAATATTCGATAAAAAATGTTCTCTGTATCAAACTGAAGGACGTAGGTATGAGTCTTGTCCATTGTAAAAGTTGTCATATAAAAATTCTAACTTTTCTAAGTAATATTGTTTGTTTTATTGAATAAATAAGTAGTTAATAACCTGATGATTGCCTTGTACGGGACCTATTACAACGTAGCCTTTAAAATACTCAAGGTTTTTGTATCTATATAGGTAATTGCTACGAACAATAATGATAAAAAATTAACAGTGTCTATATTGCTACCGACTTAACTATTGATACACACTTACTATTGCATTTCAGAAACGGAATCCTCATGCATGACTTTCATAATTACAGTCACAAGTCAATTTCAATTGTATTAAATGACACTAATGGCACAAAGAACCTCAGATGAAACATTTAAAAATCAACAATTGACAAAAAAGTAACAATAAAATAGCGGACTAGAAGCTTGGGTACATTAGTGGATGTTAAGTCTCATCACGCCGTGACATATTATGTCACTGTCAACGACAGTGTGTCATAGAGTCACAATGTGACTTGTAACACTACGTCTACACTGCATCCTAACACAACACGGATGTAACGACAACATCCATGCTAATGTTACTGATTGTTTTTATGATGAGACGAGCTAATGTTTACTTGAGTTGAAAGTGGCTGCGATTTTTTGTTCTATTTGCCTTCTTTTGAAAAAAGATTGCCACAAACATAGATTTTCCATGTAGTATTGTAGTGAGTTAATTTATAAAAATGTCATACTCAGAGTATCCGCATTAAAGTCGTCTTATTAAATGGAAACAAGTGATGCAACACAGAAATAAGTAACTCATTTCCACGATATACCTACTACAAAATGTAAATATGCATAGGACCTGACCATATAATTGATGTAATATTTTTTTAAACAATATTGTCTGTAGCGACATCTATCCCGCTACATAGATAACTTCGACAGACAAATCCTGAATCGCGCAAGTGAAGTTTGCGACGCAAGCTGCATATATACAACCGCCCGACATCAACCGTCGGGCCGCGGCCCGCCAGGCAAAACACCCGCCTGGTCGGAGGATCCTCCCTTTGGTTGGAGGGGCAACACACCTCGCTCCTCCACATGTCCATAAGAGTAATTTAAATACCTATTACCCTATTACTAAGATTCTGTGCTGTGCCCTAACGGGGTTTCATGTTGCTACCGTGTACCTATTTTTAAGACGTATGATACACATGAATCAATAAAGAACTTTGACTTAATTTTAAGAGATGTGATATTTATTTGTAAAACCTGTGTATACACAATACAAATTATAGCAGTCATAGTCATTTGTGTCATAGTTCAGCATTTAGTCTTATTTCTTTTGCAATATTTTATTGCGTTTACAAACACAAATTTTCACGTACCCAAAGACCTAACCCTGGAACGGCTACCGTGACGTCATACAAATATTTGTTCCATACAGGACGTGCTACAAATATTCATAATAATTTCCCGCATTCGAAACTTAAAAACATTTCGAAAGTTCGTTAGTTAATTGCCCATATGATATAATAATATTAAAATCACATCGTCAACACATAAGTCCCTGGGGCAGGCCGTGGCACTGGACAAGGCTTTATACCGGCGTAGCAATAAACTCGACCCGACGTTTAATACACCGCCGGACAAAAGATTGGGAACTCTTTTATTTTTCATAAGTTTAGGGGCCAGTGAGTGCTTTTACGGACGATTAGATATTTGATATATTTTATACATAAATAAATAAAGAATGGATTGCATAATTGTGAGAATTTTATCCTTGGTTTGGTTTTATTTTCAGGTTTAACTGTTTCTTGTTCAGGCTTAACGTGACATTACTGTTGTATGAGTAGACTAGCTTCCACCCGCGACTTCGCCCGCGTGGAATAGTAACTTGGTGTTAGCGTTATTATATATAGCCTATACCGTTCTTCAAAAAATAGGCTATCTAACACTGAAATCATTTTTCAAATCTGACCAGTAGTTCTTGAGATTAGCGCGTTCAAGCAAGCAAACGAACAAACAAACTCTTCAGCTTTTTAATATTAGTATAGAAATCAGTTTTCACTTAAATATCGCGAGTTAGAGTAGTAGTAGGTTAGAGTAAATTTTATGTGCATGATGAGTTGATTATTACTTAATAGTATTTGAACTTAAATAGAGTCCTGAATTTTTATTGTAAATAAGTACCAAGAATGAGATAAAAATCTATTAAAGATGAAGACCAGCGATTCAATTTCAAATGTAACAAGAAGAGCAATAGCCTTATACTTTTAGCGACATATTTAATTGAGATAATCTATGTTCCAGCGAAACATTTAAAATAAGCTGAAAAATCGTATCGAGGGACCAAATTTTTCTTAACAATAATCAAATTAATGATAATTATAATCTACGGAACCATGTACATAAGCAGCCTACTGGAGTCGCCGTCAATACCAGTAGCCGACAATAGCCCTTCATTTATCAGGCTCAACTTAGCCCTTTTTCTTTTTACTCTGAACAGCGTCGAATGCGCTACCTGATCGCCGCCGACCGCTACTTATGCTCCGAATTAATGACCACTATATACCTTTTTAAGGTTAAGTTGTGTATGATAAGGTCGAGAAAATGATGGGTGGCAGTTATTATCGTTAATTAATGAGAGGTTTTAGTTTATTTGAAATACATTGTAATGTTTTGGGGGATTGCCTCTAATCACTATCCTTTGTGAAGGTGTTGTGTTTTGATGATTGCATAGCATTAGTTATAATAATACTGAATAATAGTGCTACACTATAGCAATTATAACCTTTTTTATACCATAACCTACTTATAGGTTTATATAAAATTCTGGAGAAAGTTTCTTGTTACTTGATTTTCTAATTAATATTTTAACTTCTTGTACATAAGTAGTAATTAATTTTTAATTGGCTCAGAAGTCATAGCGTCTGATGTACCTAACCGAAAGACGCAGGTTCGAATCCTGCTTTCGAGTCGAATTTTTCCTTCACTAAAATAACTAACTTTTTAAATTTAATATTACAAAAAAATAAAATAGAATTTTAGTAACAGTAATAATTACATCTGTTACCGGGCGTATTTGTAATAAAGTCAAAGTCTGTCAAAATCATTTATTCAATATAGACTACTAGGTAGTACTTTTTGAACGTCATTTTTACATTATAGACAGCCCCCAAAACGCCCGCCCTTCACCGCTTCCTAGTGTTTTCGCTGGGAAGAAGAAGTGGCGCAACAAACTCCCCGCAAACACATTTCTGTCTGTTAAGTTACTAAGGCGTTATACAAGATTTCAAATCATTGTTTGGGGTACTTAATAATTTATTCATTGTTATTATTATTAATTTTCAAGCAGTATTTCAATATGTCTGATATTCGCGTAAGCTTCAGAAATCAATAGTATTTTATAATACCTCAATATTGGTGATTTTCACCACAGATTCCAGTACCCTCACTTTATAAGCTGCCATCCGATAAACCTCTAGCTATATCTAGCCTGCTTTCCTCAAGACAAGGCATGGTAAAAGAAACATAACCAAGTCTGCAAATATCCGATATCACTTATTATACATTTGCTGTTTTAAAAATTCAATCTACTATAATAAACTCCATCAATTTCAATCGATTTATTATATCTATCAGCTTCATTACTTATTTTTTTAATCAGCATTGCATTACACTATTTTTATCTATGTGGTTGTTTATCTATTTATATCTATTTTTATCTGGTTCCAATTATAAACAAAATTTTGTTTATAATTGGAACCGTTTAAACTAACAATTTTAGATTTTTTAGTTTAGGCAAAATACTGATTTGGCAATAAACGATCTCTTTACATACAAAATTCGTCAGTTGGTTCATCAGCACTTTAAATGTAAAGGTGTTTTTCCATGACGGGACGTGGACGTGGACATGGACGGGACGGGACTGCTCGAGAATAGGTATATGAGTTTGGAATTATTCAGGGTCATTTATTTATACAAACTAGTTAATACTAAACTATCGTGTTTTATGGGTCTGGCAGAGCTTGAATTGCCTACAAATACGTAAAACCAAAATAAATCGTAATCCAAACAATATTTTTTCAAATAGTGTTATAATTTGGATTGAGATACCGTTAATCTAGATTACTATCGCACCATTTCATCTACTACTACACCACTGGAAATAAACGACCGGAAAATCGTTTCACTCTTGGTAAAGTTATCAAGAATTGTATTGAATGTAAGCAAATAATATGCTTACATATGTTTCTAGTGAAGTATTTTGGATGAAATGGAAGATCACCTTAACGTGGGAGAGCCATGCTTCGGCACGAATAGGCCGGCTCGACCGGAGTGATGCCACGGCCTCACAGAAAACGGACGTGAAGCAGCGCTTGAGTTGTGTTTCGCTGGGTGAGTGAGGTTACCGGAGGCGCAAACCCTTTTAAAAGGCGGGCAACGCACTCGTGACTCCTCTGGTGTTGCGGGTGTCCATGGGCGACGGTTATCGCTTACCATCAGGTGATCCGTCTGCTCGTTTACCCCCTATACCATAAAAAAACCTAGATATAACGTTATCGATATCCGAATAATAACGCACTTTGATTAAATTGTGTTAGAATTACGATTTATTTTGGTCTTACGTTTGTATTCCAAATTCGGTCCGCCGGCCTGGTAATTTGTTGGAAATATTATAGTGTCGTTTAATGTTCCAATCCTACTGGCATTCGGGCTAGGCGTAGTTATCACCAATGACCTATAAGCAGGTTGGCTTAAATCTAGAGCACTAAAAGCATTATTTTGATTTCTGACTCTTAAATGAGGTCTTCTATTAAGTGGGAAGGTTATGGAACTGCTATCACATCCATTAAAACTTTTTAGTTCTGATCTTGCTCGTGAGTCTGTATTCTTGTCCAGAGCTTCTCTAGCGATAGATGGTAAACGGAGGCTCTGGTCTTCTTTCAAGCTTCCATCAGATCGTCTTAAATAAGGTAGGTCCAATTGGCTTTCGCCAAGAACTCTATGAAGATTTACTGGTTTCTGACATACAATTTAAAATAATACAATTTAATACAACGCGATAAAATCCGTAAAAATAGTTTTATTTCAATGTCTACGAAGATTATTAAGTATTGTTGTAAAGGTTGTTGTTCGATCGCCTATTTGATTTATTCAAGGAAATTCAAGCTTTAAATCAATATCCTTTGGTTCTACATTTTTATGAATTGGGTCACGGTTTCTGAGTCGTAATATAGAACCATTAAAAGAGGTAAGATTATTACCTTGATTGTGATGTGGAGTCAGTTGATTATTCTATGGAAATTTAAGATGTAAAATATCTCTAGTATCGTATTCATTGGATTGATTTTCATTACTACTTTTAACTCCTGAAGTTTCAAAGCTATCTAAGAGTAGAACTGTCGAATCTTCTTCTAGATCATCATCAAGTTCCAATCTGTCAAATAAAGGGAGTACATTTTTTGAATTATCGTCATAGTTATCTTCCTTCTCATTTAATATTAATAAATTGAGTTCATTGTTGTTTCTTTTTGTATTATTTGGTTTCTCATTCCCAATATTCTTTAAAGTTTCATTATTACTTTCAGGTGAGAATTCATGATAAGGTACTGAATTATCAACAGGCATATTATTATATTTGGGGGCATCAGGCAATAACAATTTAAGACTAGAATTATCGTCACCTTTTATAGACTTTTTGTTTTTATAAGGACTAAAATTTCTCTTTACTGGTAATTCAATACTCAAGTCATTCAAACTTTCTATACTAAGATTGTCGAGTGTATCGTCCTCAGAGCTAAACTTATCATCCAACGATAAGTCAAGCCTTGCATCATCATCATAGATCCTTCTCTTCTTCCAATTTGTTAGTTTACTGCTCCTAAGGCTTACAGGAACAGGTCTTAAGTTATCTAGATTTTCTGAAAGTAATTCTGATAAACTCAAGGCCATATCTTCATCAAGGCTTAATTTTTCATTTGGAGATAACGCAAGTCTCAAGAAACTCCTACTTGTATAGTGCTTATTTTTTTGTTGTTTTTTATTGCGACTTCGTAGTTGTAGTGATTCCAAGTTTAAATCGTCCAAGCTTGCTAAGCTTAAAACCGTTATTTTATCGTTATCATCGTCATCAGGACTCAACCTGTCATTAGAATCGAACTCTATGTTGTTGTCATTATTTGTTAGTTTACGATTTCTTAAATCTGTTTTAAGCGCGCGAAAAGCTGATAGATCTTTTAAAGTATCATAGTCAGCACTCAATCTATCATCAGATGATAACTGGAAAGTCGAGCTGTCGTCATACCTTCTATTATATTTTTTATTTTTACTAAGATCTGTGTCCTCAGAATTTTTCAACTGCTGTTTGTCAATGGATATATCATCTGTTGCAGATGGTATTTGAAAACGTGCATCATATTCAGAATGTCTGTTTCTTTTCCTATAATTTCGTCTATAATATGTTGATTGGTGACTTGAAAGGAGTGATCGTCGGTAATTAGTGTTACTGTTCTCATTATCAAGCACTAATTTATTCATCCGTAATCTGTCTAAGTTTTTCCCTAAATCCCTGTAATTTGGCAACTCAAGGCTTGATAAAAGTGAATCTTGATGAGATGTAGGTCGACTGCTGGAAGCATCCTCATCTGATTCCAAACTTTCAGGAGATATTTCTAGGCTTAAATCGGCCCCTTTTCTATAATATTTTCTATTTTGACCTCGTCTAAGATTTGGCTGCTCGAAAAGTGTTAATAAAGATCGTAAGTAGTTGGCATCCTCTCCCTCAGTAACAGCGACTAAACGTTTAACAGGACTGGCATCATTCTCTCCTTTGCGACCGCCGATTAGGGCCCGCCTATAGTTTTTTTGTGAGCGCTGTGATTGAAAGCTAGTTTCTTCTAGGCTTTTTTCTTCAGAATCTGATATTTCACTTTCGCTGGATGGAATTCTTTCAGGAGTTTGTGGCTGATAGCGGTTTGAGTTCCAACTTCTGCGTGACTGTCCGTACCGCATTGATCGCGATTGAGGTATCAGTGGGTTTGAATTGTAACCACCGGTATTCAGAGCGGCGTTAAATCCAATTTGTAAAACCTGAAAACGTAATAAAAAATAAATTCAAAACTCTACGCAATAACATGAACATGAGACGCTGTAACAATCAAATGAGACGCTTTCATATTAACGTAATGTATTTTTAAATTAATTTAATTTTGTACGTGCATTGAGTCGCTACTTATGATGTTTAGTCAGAAATTTCCTTGCATAAAAACTATTATGTTTATAAATACGTAATGGATAAATGGTTCTACATTTAACTACTCCCTACGTTCACTTATTCAGTCCAATATTTCATGTTACTAAAGTGTTATTACCGATTTAACGGACAATATTACAGAAATTATCGACGGATATAAGTATACTGTAAAACACACAGGATCAAGGAATGATACCAGAAGTTGTATTACCTTAAAAAATATATTGCTATTCCATGAGAAAGTATCATTTGCAAAAGACACAAAAATATTACCGATAAAAAAAATAAAGTGATTGACGATAATTATTGTTCCTGACCTAATAAAATTATAACCTTATCAAAACCGTCAACTCAGATTGTCCAAGTCAGATATGAGATAAGTAACAACGATATAGCTGCATAATACGCTTACCTCACGGCATCTGTCTGTTTTTGTAGGTCTAACAAGAATAAACAAAAATGCTTACCAAAACCAGCATACATATTTCCAGCATCTTCGTCCAATACTTTAAGATTCTGCATACAATTCACATATGTGTTTCCATCTGGTGGTACTTCGCGAATGTTTTGTGGAACAAGTACCTACCTGCTTTTCGCTAACACCGAATCGAATAGAAGTAGGTACTATATAATAAGAAATGTTATGTGTATGTTGTGTCGTGTTTAGAAAATTAATACATGCATTACCGAACTGATTGTTGGTTTTTAATATTTTTTTGTGAAAAAATTATTATGATTTTTATGCTTTCTTTTATTACTTACGAACTTCAATATTACGTCACTTTAATTGTTGAAAAGTGTAATATTGAATTCTACAAACGAATTGGCGATTAATCATCGTGCGATTAATTTGCAAATTATTTTAAAACGTTCGTCGATACACGCTGAAAATGTAAATGAATGAAGGAATGACAAAATTAAACATAAACATATCTGTTTATTTCTTAACGTGGGAGAGCCATGCTTCGCCACGAATGGGCCGGCTCGATAGAAAACCGTCGTGATAGAACACTTATTTTGTGGTTCGCTGAATGAGTGAGGATACCGGAGGCCCAAACCCTTTTAAACGGGCAACGCACTTGCGACTCCACTGGTGTTGCGGATGTCCATAAGCAGCGGTAATCGCTTATCAGGTAATCTGTACGCTCGTGTGACCCCCTATCACAAAAAAAAACACGTGTCATGAATTGTCTCATGATGTTCGAAAAGCTCGAAGTTGTCGACTGTACTTCGTTGTTTAAAAAAATGAAGAGTTTTTAACTATCGCATTAGAGTATATTTTAGGATGCATTTCAATAATTTTAAAATTCGTTAATTAGACATAATTATATAACACGCGGTGACTGAAATATGATTTTTCATACGGCTTCTTATCGGCAGTGATTACGCTATTAATATGCTTCGAGTAATTTAACATGGTATGAAAAACAGTACGATTGTATTTTTGTAGAATTTTGTGCACAGCTAGCTAAAATATTATTTGTTTATATATAACCTTAGATGGAATTATGTTAGGTTGTAAATCTGCTGTCTGATCTTATGCACATCGATTAATAACCCTAACCGCTGGCACTAGAAACTTAAAATTTATTCTATACTAGCTGTATCCCGCGGTATTACGTGCTTTGTTCCATTCCTAAGGTTTTAGCGTGATGTGAAATAACATATAATCTTCCTCATGAAACACTGTGCATTGTTAACCTCCTTTAGGAAAATCCATACGATGTTTTTTTTTTATTAAATGTAGGTACCTAACTGCATTTACAGACTCCAATCTCATACATATTTTATGGACATATTTCTATTCTGCTTGTTACAACCATATTTATCTTAAACAAGAATTTAAAAAATCACATTTTTGGGTTCGGAGACGTCTAAATACCCTATCCCACTTGATTTTTTTTTATATCTACAATTACAGACACAGATTTTTTACAATTTTATAATAGTAGAGATATATAATAATTTCATTGTTTATTGTATTCGGCAAGTTCTATGACCAGATCAAAATGAGCATTATATTTTAATTCAGTTCACCTCGCTCGTTTTGTAGTGTGTATAAAACTAAGCCGTTATAAAGTACGACTCGTGCGCACGTATTATAAGCGCCAAGGTTTTATAACAGGGTGGGTTTATATGCGTCTTATAAAACATCGTCATATAACCTACGTGCCTATGGCAAGTGTATAATGATCTTGAAAACGTGTATAGTCTTTTCACACTCTCAAACAACTCCATACTAGGTACCCGAAACAATCATTAGCAGCCACCGAGAGGAGGCACTTTTTTTTAAATAATGGGATAGGGGAGCAAACCTGCAGACGGATTTCCTGATGGTAAGCGATAACCGCCGCTCATGGACACCCGCAGCACCAGAGGAGTCACAAGTGCGTTGCCCGCCTTTTAAAAGGGTTTGGGCCTCCTTAAAAGGGTAACCTCACTCACTCCGCGAAACACAACGCAACCGTTATTTCACGCCGGTTTTCTGTGAGGCCGTGGTATCACTTCGGTTGAGCCAGCCCATTCGTGCCGAAGCATGGCTCTCCCACGTTAAGTTTCTTCTTATTCCCGAAAAAAGCTAAGTTTCAGATCGTTGAATCTCTTGTCACGGCTGTCAATCTACATACTTAAATACATACACGAGAATTAAGTAATAATATAGTCTTTTAATAATCCAATTTCAATTTGGTCATAAGGTCTGTTCTTGATCTAAGCATCGACTACCTTATATCGGCGCAAGTTACAAATCATAGCTGCAAGCGATCACACAGCAAGTTCCATCCAACAGCATGTAAGCCCTGACTAACACAAGTGCATGGCTGCAACATTGCCAGTAAACAAATATATATATTTAATAAGTTTTTATTGCCATAATCTGGACATAATTTACGCTGATAACCAGATCATATAGCGTCTGCTGCCACATTGAGTAGTTTGTTTTATTTTAATTCGCCTTTATAATCCTTTGAACGTACCTACTGCTTAACGTACGGTATTTGCGTATTTTCTTTATAATTTTGGAGCAGCGATAGCCTAGTGATATGAGTATTGGACTGCCAAGTCAAAGGTCTCGAGTTTGAATCCAGGGCACATACCTCTGATTTTTCAAAGTCATGTGAGTATTACCTAAAAGTTCATAGTTAATTATCACGTGCTTTATCGATGAAGGAAAACATCGTGAGGAAACCTGCATGTCTGAGAGATTTTGTCGACGGCGTGTGAAGTCTGCCAACCCGCACTAGGCCAGCGTAGTGGACTATAGCCTAATCCCTCTCATTGTGAGAGGAGACCCATGCCCAGCAGTGGGATAGTACGGGTTGATTATGTTTATGTTTACTTTGGGGCAACCTGGAAAAGAAATTACTTTTATAACTATGTTAAAAACTATGGCAGTTGGAAAAAAAAACATAGAATTCAATCAAATCATATGAAATTATTTCTTTGATTGAATTCCAGGCCTTATTACCATGTTCTGCATCCAGATCTGTTTTATAAAAACAAATCGTGGTTTATTTTACTGTAAATTGAAAATTATTGTATAAATAGAACCGGATCTCGATACGTAACTATATCTTCATGGGTTGGAAAGGATTTTTTACATACATACCATCATGCATGTATTCCCCGAAGGGTTAGGCAGAGGCGTACTAATGTACACCCACAGTTCGCCGGTATGTTTAGGTCCCATGTAATAGGGGGCGAGCCTATTGCCATTAACCGGGCACAAATTCCTAACTCCGAGCTGCTACTGAGACTTTCATAGAAAAACCCAATAACACTTTGCTCGACCTGGGAGTCGAACCCAGTATCTCTAGCGTAGCAGTCGCGCTCAGGACCGCTTGGCTAATGAGGAAAGGATTTTTTAACACATGGTATTCTAATTTCCCTTAATGCGTTCGACGCGGTGGACCGAATTTCCAGTACAAATGTAATAAGTACCAAAATTAATCGTAATTCAAACACAATTTAATCAAAATGTGTTATTATTCTTATTGAGATACAGTTAATCTAGGTTCCTACCTTACCATCTCGTCTACTACGACTTCACTGGAAATAAACGACCGGAAAATCCAAGAGCAGGAATGGTACCTAACGGTAGATTAATGGTATCGGAATCCGAATAATAGGTAAGTACCACACGGGTTAAATTGTGTTTGAATTACGATTTATTTTGGTAGGTATTACGCTTTTGTAGGTAATTCAAGCTACGCCTTACTTACCCTTAAGGCTATGTGTTACAGACACATCATATCCGTTTTCATTATTTCATGAATGATAAATCATGAAATGAAGAAAATTGTGTCAGTTAATGTTGGAAACATTCCAATCTTTTAAACTTCGAATAGTAGGCAACAATGTCACATATGCACTAAAAGTAAACCAAACAAACAAACATTGTCCTCTTACATTAGCCTGGATTACTTCAAAAACCCAATTATCGCAAATATAATCCAAAAACACATTTTACACAAAAAAACCTACACACATTGCGCTTACCAAACAACTGTCAATCGAAACGTCACATTTTGGGAAAATCGACAAAATCCCTTCATAACAATTGTGTAGGCGACATTACACTACATGACCGACAAACTTATCCATACACCTTTGCCAAACTAAATTAAACTTTACCGAGTTATTATAAAAGTGATTTGAGATGTAAAAGTAAGTTTGTATTTAGAAGAATATTGAATATTTAGGGACAATCGGTGTGAAAAGTGGTGCCGATCTATTACACGTAATCGGATTATTTGGACGTGTGATTTCAATGGGATTATGGTCCTATGGTTTGCGCGCAATAACTGTGAACGTTTTGCGAAGTAGTGAAAGGAATTGTGGATTGATTTCGTGACTGTACGACTTGTACTTGATACTTAGGTAGTCAGAGGTGTGCTGCGTTGTTAGTCTAGTGGTCCTAACCGAGACTGCTACGCTAGAGACCTGGAGTACCATTCCCAGGTAGAGCAGTGTTATTCTAAACTCTCAGTAGCAGCTCAAAGCGTGAAGTAGGATTGAATAGCGATGGAAGTAGAGGGTTCCACTGGACATAAACTTACCGGCGAACTTTGTTTGTACATAAGTATACCTCTGCCTAAACCTTCGGAGAATACAAGCTTGAGGTCATACAATAACACATAAAGACATAAATACTAATATAAAATTGACGTAAGTTCAACAATTCCAATTTTACAAGCGGCGGTAGCCTAATAGCTAGGGCGTCGGACTTGCGATCATGTTGTTGCCGGTCCGAAACTCAGCCATTGCACTACCGACGTGAACCCACTCGTAACACAAGCATTTAGATTAGCACGAGGTGTCAACAAGAATACCCACTAATAATGTGCGACCCACATCGCTCGTAAGCTCTTCAACCAAAATGAACGATTTCGTGCAATAAAATTAGTTATTTAGCCTAGTCAATTAAAAAAACCACTGTCAAAATAGAATATGGAGTAAATCAAATAAGTAACTTTCTCTTTCTGGCTAAGCCTTTCTACTAGACAAGTTATGGAATATACCTCATTATTTCTAATTAGAACAAACAGTTCTGAAGCAGCTGTTATTTACCATTTACAACGTTTAAGTGATAACTTTTAAGGTAAAAACAATTACATAGATAGGTAGGTCATGTTTTTACTGAAGGAAAAATTCGACCGCGGCCAAGATTCGAACTCGCGTCTTATGTTTAGATAAACTTATTAGATATAAGTTATTTCAGAAAACATTTTTTTTAGAGTGAAGAATCCATCTTACATAAGTACTAGTAGCGCCACCTATCTGCATAATCAAAACTAACTTCGCAACGTACTCCTAAGTACCCTATTTAACAAGAATCAAGCTATAAAAGCTAAATACTTACTTATTTTTTGTCGCTAATTTGTCAATACACACATCTGCTGTATCGGGTTCGATTCCTGACCCAATTGTTATGGCCCAGACAAATTGTCGGTCAATGAATGCGCGTAATGGCACGCATGATTTCGTTGCTGCAGTACAGACGCCCATTAACTGCGCGATCAAATTGTAACGATAATATAAATTTGTCGCATCACATTAATTTTCTTTGATACGATAAATGATATTTATAACTGCCTCATTAGCCAAGTGGTCCTGAGCGCGACTGCTACGCTAGAGGTCCTGGGTTCGATTCCCAGGTCGAGCAAAGTGTTATTGGGTTTTTCTATGAAACTCCCAGTAGCAGCTCGGAGTTTGGAATTTGTGCCCGGTTAATGGCAATAGGCTCGCCACCTATGACATGGGACCTAAACATACCGGCGAACTGTGGGTGTACATTTGTACGCCTCTGCCTAACCCTTCGGGGAATAAAGGCGTGATGGTATGTTATGTTAGTTACGCTTTTTACTAAGATTTTGTAGCCAAATTATTTTACTCTGCTCATGTTGAAATTAAATTGCACATCATAACAACGTACCTTGTAGCGTTCGTAGTAAATGTGGTAACAGTTGTAGGTCTTACTTAAGTGTCGTCGAAAAAATCGAGCAATGACCAATTTTATTCAATTCAATACACTATAAAAAGTACCTTTAGCCATCCGGTCAGGAAGTCCATATAATTCACACAGTTTCTTTGTTACCCAACATAATGACTTGACCAACAAAAGACGCAACTTCACGTGACAATCGCAAAAGCGCAGCGTGAATGGCACGCTTTAGAGGTATGAGATTCGAACATATGTTTTGTAAAGGTGTTATTAGTCAATGGTGCGGCTGTTTATTGGCTCGGAAGTAATTTATTAGCGCAAAATATTGAATTTGTAACTGTAAACGGTATGATATTAATTGTGGAGTCAATGAAGTAAAGATTTAGTTCAATAATTTATGGATAGTAAATGTTCCTGTCATTGTCGTGTCGTAAAGAAGAAAAAGGCAGTAAAACAAAAGTCAAAGATTGTACTTATTTATAAAAAAAAATCAAACGAGAACATAACATAACATAACATACCATCACGCCTGTATTCCCCGAAGGGTTAGGCAGAGGCGTGCCAATGTACACCCACAGTTCGCCGGTATGTTTAGGTCCCATGTAATATATTGCCATTAACCGGGCACAAATTCCAAACTCCGAGCTGCTACTGGGAATTTCATAGAAAAACCCAATAACACTGCTCGACCTGGGAATCGAACCCAGGACCTCTAGCGTAGCAGTCGCGCTCAGGACCACTTAGCTAATGAGGCAGCAATCAAACGAGAAAATACAACTAAAACATGTTATAGGAGTTCGCATAACAAACATGACTGAAACTCCCCGGCTCCGAGACATCACCAGTATCTAGCTATCTACATCTACACTAATATTATAAAAAGCAAAGATTTTATTGTTTGTTTGTATTGAAAAATCTCCGTAACTACTGGACCGATTTGAAAAATTCTTCTACCATTAGAAGCCGACATTATCCCTGATGAACATAGGTTGCCTTTTAGCGCGGGAAAAGGAGTCATCCCTACGGGAAAATTGGCGAAGCCGGGCCGGGCAGCTAAGTTAAAGATAACGCATGTATGCTTCTGATTACTACTAAAACATTTCATAGAAGCTCATATGACAAACAGGACCGAAACTCTCCGACATCACCAGTAGCTATCTCTTAATTAATAAACGCTTTAGAATAAGCACTTACTTTTTTAATGACATCAAAAGAATCCTTTTACTTCTCTCACCCTTAAAATCTTCCTAGTGTCCCAATGAGTATCACCTACCCTACCCCGTCATTGTCAAATGACCCCCTATTCTTTCTAAAGCCCTTTGTTTTCCCACTTAACGTTACGACCGCCAAGATTTACCGGCCGGCCGTCGACTGTACGACTAATCGCACCGACTAACGACTAGTCGCAAGGGGTGGATGTGATTGTTAGCTGAATTAGATAGGGGTAACTGAGTGGTCAAGATGTTAAATGGGCAACTAATTTGTTACCTTAAGGGTGAAAATTTTTCTAAGGAATTTCACCACATGGAATGTTTACTATTAAAAAAAATGGAGAACATTCCTCTTTTCTCCGATTTTATTTATATATTTAACCGATTATCTTTTTGTGATTTTTTCGCATTTTTCATGCTAAGATTATAAAGTTATTTTAGTGAAGGAAAAATTCGACTCGCAGGCAGGATTCGAACCTGCGTCTTCTGGTTTTGATACACCAGACGCTATGACCACTAAGCCACCGCGAGTCCTACCTGCCATGTCGAAATTTGCCTTCACATTCTGAACTTACGTTTTAAAGGTGACGTCAGTAACATCTATTGACAAGCAAGTTACTTTGCCTCTCAACCGACACGACTTACCTTACGGTTAGTTCTATGTCGTACGATGCTACCATACCTACTAACTATCTTTTTGTGATTTTTTCGCATTTTTCATGCTAAGATTATAAAGTTATTTTAGTGAAGGAAAAATTCGACTCGCACCTTTCCTTTGACGTCACCTTTAAGACGTAAGTTCAGAATGTGAAGGCAAATTTCGACATGGCAGGTAGGACTCGCGGTGGCTTAGTGGTCATAGCGTCTGGTGTATCAAAACCAGAAGACGCAGGTTCGAATCCTGCCTGCGAGTCGAATTTTTCCTTCACTAAAATAACTATTTAACCGATTTTCAGTATCAACAGACCACAATGATAAATGATATGATTTTGCGTATGATTCTGGTATTAAAAAAAAATATTTAAGAAGAAAACAAACTGTCCAAGAGACGCCAAGCAAAATATAAAAATTCCCCACAAAAATGCAAACAAGTAATCATTTCCCTCAAATCATGAGGATTCGTTTGACAACAAACAAATAGCTGAAGAAATTTAAATTCAAAAACTAATAAAAGTGTTTTCTGCGAGAAACGGAACCTTAATATTATCGCATAAACTGTACGAATGATGGTGTAGCGTCCACAACACAAACACAGACTCTTGTAAAAAAATTACTTGAATATCCATTGCTGATGATGAAGTTAGGCCCTTTTCACGTTCATTGATCTGATGCAAATGCAAAGATACACAGTAAATGAAGCATACCGCATATGTAGGTATAAAATAGTACGAAATAACTACTTTAAGTGAATAGGGAGACACTAACACACTATTTCATAGTACTTATGTTAGTGTCGATAGGTAACCTTACAAGTAAATCAATACAATATTAAACTTAAATGTAATAATAACAACTAAAATATTAACTACCAGCTTAGAACCAAATTTAAAATATTTCATACTAGCTTCTGCCCGCGACTTCGTCCGCGTAGCGTTGATGATATATAGCCTTCCTCAATAAACGGGCTATCTAACACTGAAATAATTTTTCAAATTGGACGAGTAGTTCCTGAGATTAGCGCGTTCAAGCAGACAAACAAACAAACTCTTCAGCTTTATATTTTAAAGTATAGATTAAGTAATACCGTAACAAACACGAAACAAGTCTCATCTTGAAAAATTAGAATAACTGATTTTATAATGTACTCACTATTTAATACCTGTGATGATAATACATAAATAGATAAGTGTATTATTGGCAAACTCAGCTGTTTATGACATTCCAGTTTTCCAAGACAAAATCAAAAACAATTCACCTCCAAAAAATTACACATCTTAATAATACTTACATTGGAAGCTTGCATGCAAACCGTACAGCAAAAGATAGATTTTTCAAAAATTTAACAGCCTGTCATTGGGGCTCGGCTCGGGCTGCGGGGGCTGGGGGCGGAAAGTAATCAACAATTTAAAATTGGGGGCTAATCTGGAGGCCGCCGTAATCGCCGGTGATCGCTCTCCGCCCCAGCTCTAAGGGAGACTACCCATGTAGGAGCGTTTGACACACACATTTTGTTTTTACGAATTCTTTTACGGTTATCTTAGACTCTAGGAAGAAAATTAGCATATAATATGCACAGGAAAATAACATTGTCAGAAAATGGCCTACTAGAAATGCATAATTCATTCATATTTAAAAAATAAATAAATTATTTACCAATATATTAGTATCTACCTACCGCTAGTTTCTTGCGATTCTTCTTCCACCTTTTAGACCTGTGCAAAAATAGGTTAGGGCTATTGACAAACTATCTATTTAAGTGTGCTAATGCAACTGCCTCATTGGTCCAGTGGTCATAAGGTGCTATCTAATTAAAATAAATTTTGACTTTGAGTTTTTGGTAGGTAAACAGATTAGGAACTTGATACAAATTGGATCACCATTTTTATAACCTACTAACCATTTATTCTCTGCTAGGATAAATGTTTGCCTGTAGGAGTACCTATTTTCACTGATCCTGTCTATCTGTAAGGTAACTTAAGTACTTCTTTACTTGAAATTACTTACATAGCTAGTAGTAGCTAGTATCTTTAAAAAATAAAACCCAGTCTAATGAACAAACCCCTCAAGGTGTTTGTTTTTCCCTGATACTGTACACGACAAATTGACGCGTCACTCATCTTGCGTCCCCCTCACACTTGCCCCAGCTTTATATAGGTATCCCTTTCTCACTTAATAACGAATAACAAACATAATCCTTGCTTAATGGCGCTCCGGATTATTCAGGCTATCCTGATGTCTGATGAGATAGGCCGAAACGTATTATTAGGCTGGTGTTCTCGTTAGCCGCTGAAGTGGAGTCAGGAAGGTTAGGTCTGCCTTCCATTATAAAATATTTATTACAATTATAAATATATCGTACTGCACCTCTGACTTTTCGAACTTATGTGCGTATTAATAGTTAATTATCACGCGCTTAAACGGTGAAGGAAAAACATCGTGAGGAAATCTGCACGTCTGAGAGATTTTCTCAATGCCGTTTGAAGTCTGCCAACCCGCATTAGGCTAGCGTGGTGGACTATAGCCTACTCCCTCTTATTGTGAGAGGAGACCCGTGCCCAGCAGTGGGACATATAATGGGTTGATTATGTATGTATGTGTGTATAAATATAATAACGGTAAAGGTAAAAAATGTGATAAGACTTGCACGCCTCAGAGATTTTCTCAACAGTGGCGTGTGAAGTGTTCCAACCCACACTAGACCAGCCTGGTAGCCCCTAACCTAAACCCTATTTGACGACCTCTGTGGTTTAGTGGTTCGAGTACCGGATTGCGTGGTTCGATTCCCACAGGACACAAACGTTTATGTGATGAATATATGTGTTTGTGTTCGTCTGGGTGTTTCTTATGAATTATAAGTATGTATTTTCAACAAAAAAAAAGTATATAAGTATTATATCCATTGTCTAGTACCCATAGTACAAGCTCTGCTAGGTTTGGGACTAGATGGTGCTGTGTAAAAATGTCCCAGTTTTTTTTTTATTAATTCTGAGAATAGACCCGTGCCCGGCAGGGGTGTCTACAGTAAACAGTTTTTTTATGGGATAGCGGGCAAACGATCAGACGGATCGCCTGATGGTAAGCGATTACCGCCGCCCATGGACACCCGCAACACCAGAGAAGTCACAAGTGCGCTGCCAGCCTTTTAAAAGGTTTTACGCTCTTTTCTTGAAAGTTTGAAGGTCGTATTGGTCCGGAAATACTGCAGGCGACAGTTAATTTCACAGTTTTGTTGTACGAGACAGAAAGTTGCTAGAGAAACGCTAATTAATAATTTATATTCATATATAACAAAATACATTTAGATAAATAAAACTAAACATAAGAACATTCGCTGAAGCCTCAATCAAACTACTTACATCAAAATATTCATTTTCTTTCAGTTTTTTTGTTTATAAAAATATCATGCTGCTTTAATTAGGTAATCATAAGCAAGTCCACGGTATATTTATAGAGAGGTGAGAGAAAAAAACCACGTGATAAAACGTAGAATGAGAACATAGTAAAGAAACTCGCATGCGCGAGAGATTTTCTCGATGCTTTATGCAGTCTGCCGAACCGAATTAGGCTAGCGTGATGGACTATAGCTAAACTGCCTCATTAGCCTAGTGGTCCTCAGCGCGACTGCTACGCCTGAGGTCCTGGGTTAGATTCCCAGGTCGAGCAGTGTTATTGGGGTTTTCTATGAAATTCCCAGTAACTGGTCGGAGTTTGGAATTTGTGCCCGGTTAATGGCAATAGGCTCGTCCCCTATTACATGGGACCTAAACATACCGGCGGACTGTGGGTAGATACATTTGTACGCCTCTGCCTAACGCTTCGGGGAAAATAGGCGTGATGGTATGATGGACTATAGCCTAAACGGTGGTAGCGGTTCTCCGATCAGAATGAGAGATAGGAGACCAACGACGGTAGTTCTTTTTTTTTTTAAAGTGACCCCACACTAGGATTTTCTCCTGCATCGTGGGTGCGTTTACAAACACAAATTCTCACATACACAAACGCCCAGACCCGGAACAACTACCTGTAGATCATACAAATATTTGCTCCGTGTGGGGATCGAACCCACAACACGTGTCGCAGAAGCCGATCGCTCAGCCGCTACGCCAATCGTGTCGTCATCATACCTTTAGTGGTCTTATAATGATGTTATTACCGTTACACCTTTATATCCAAAGGGTTTTCCATGAAAGGTTTTCAAAAAAGTTAGATCAGATGAATAGGTTTTCTAACTTTGCTTATGGAGTATCCAGTCACAAAGCTGGCTTAATATAACACACGAATTTTTTTCAGCTGTCCCCTCTAGCAAAACCAAATACATAGTACGCGCCAAAGACGTACAGTGCGTCAATGATTTCTAATGAAATGCTTTACTATAACTTGAAAAGCGGTCACCCATCCAAGAAATGATCATGTCCTTTTTAAGTCACTTCAATTTTAATTAATTACCTAATATAACAAAATATTAAACAGAATCCATAACTCATAAAGAAATCAATAAGTTTCATTTCCAAATTGACCTTGCGCTGTCATCATTAAGCAAGACCAACTGTGTTCAACATTAATTAGTAATTAGCAAAGACTGATCAGCTCGAACTGACGGCTTGACACTTGCCGACCCCTCCGATTTGACGTCAAGGGCAATGTCGTAGAACTAATTTAATAATAGTAGGTACTTACTGTTATGTTGAACCTACTAATAAGTAGATACCCTCCTAGTTATACATGTGGAAATTGAAATATTTAACTACGTAAGACAGAGATAGGTACTTAACTTTCATATGAAAACTATACATATTATAAAGAACGTTCTTTTTGCACGTTGATGGAATAGTAGCCAAAGCATCTCAGTCTCTAGAGTTCATATTAGCTTCTGCCCGCGACTTGTGCGCGTAGCGTGATGATTTATAGCCTATAGAGGCTCTCCAAGTGCTTTAAGCCAGCTTAAAACATTGAAAAAACGGTACTGCACATATGTTTGAAGTCACCTGGTCTGCTCACAAATCTGCAATCCATGTTATGACAAAGTAGGTACATAAACCGCAACCCTAGATTTTCAACGAATGCTGACCGACCTATCTGATGCCTCCCAACGCATCCGTCTTGTGATGAAGATAGAAAAAAAGAAGATGTGTACAATAATAAACGGGTTATCTCTGGAGGTTGATCAGGAATATGTCTACCTCGGACAAATTGTGCAGTTAGGTCGAAACAACTTCGAGAGGGAAGCCAAAGCGAGGAGGATTAAGTTGGGGTGGGACCAAAGTCTTCAATGCGATTGCATATGTCCTACCAGCTACTTATGGAGCCGAAACGTGGACTCTCACGCTGAGACTGTTCCACACGTTTAAAGTCGCTCAGCGAGCTATGGAGAGAGCTATGCTCGGAGCAGGCCCGTATTTCCCCTTAGGCCCACAAGGCCCTGGCCTAGGGGCCCAGCCATCCTAGGGGCCCCAGTTCAAGTGGCGGAACCTGCGTACAAGCTCAAAGGCCTAGGGGCCCAGCCAGCCTAGGGGCCCCAGTTCCAGTGGCAGAACCTGCGTACAAGCTCAAAGGCCTAGGGGCCCAGCCAGCCTAGGGGCCCAGCCAGCCTAGGGGCCCCAGTTCCAGTGGCGGAACATGCGTACAAGCTCAAAAGCCTGGCTTGCCCTATAAAGAAACTTTATTGAAAATATTCTTTAAAGTCTTGAAAGGACATTACGCATTCGAGCTATTTAAAAGTTAGTGGTCTTATTGTGGACACACTTTTTCCAGGACTCTTCTACCAAATTATCAAATAAACAGACGTCACCTAAGAAAGAGTTGAGTTATGGTCGTTTATCTAACTCGCACGCGCGTGCACTTTAACATATCTTTACAATGCACATATTCAGAAAGTACTCATTTACTACGCTATACACAGGTAAAGAAAGAGTCTCTTAAAACCTTTGACTATCTTAGAAGCTTAAAACTGAAAGTAACTTTTTAATTTGCAGGTTCGCATAATATGTACAGGCAGATTTTTTTCCTCGCATAATGAATTGTAAAATATTGTATGTTCTTCTTGCTAAAAGGTAGGAGATTCCTGAAATTTTAACTTGAGATATTGGCCTTGTATGAATACGCATACGTGGATGGTGGACGTCGCGAAATATTTTGCATTTAAAAACGTAGATTCATATTAAAATCAAAACTAATTCGGTTTCGTGTAGTCAATTTAGCATCATGAAACGTGGAATATACAGTGCCGGTTTTAGCACCACCTGGGCGAGATTTTGATCGGCGCCAAACCCATATGAAAAAAGGCAAAAAATATAAATTATATATAATCATAGATGTTATTTAAAAGCACATCAACAAAATCTAGGGATATTTTAACTAAAAATTTTAGTGTAAAAGTTTTCTACAAAAGTTAGCTCTTTTATTCTTGTTAATTTTACTAAATTAAACTGAAATATTTAAAACCAAATGATGGTGCCAAAATTCTGGAAAGGATACAAAAATCACATTGTTTGTTATTGATTTTCTGTTGCTTTTTAGACAGAAAAGGTTGTAACCGTTAACTTTATTTAAAATTAACTGATTACGTAACACGCGTACCATGTCGTTATTTAAGCCGGTAAGAAATGCTTCTAGCTGTAGGCATGTGGTTAAACATGGTCTATCGCGTAGTTCCTGAAGCTCTGAGTGTAAATTAAAACATGATATCTAGGTTGTGATCACGTTATCGAGCTTCAGGAGATGTAATAGAACTGCATACGTACAGGCAGAAACCATGATACTTCTCCAAGACCTATCACGATTTCTGCCTGTATGGTCGAAGTTGAAGCACATCAGTAGAATTGGTGAGAGGTTTGAGCACCTTCCTTCGGGAACTCGTGCGTTCTGGTCTCTTGCCAAAGTTCTCGAAGGAAATTTCTGTAAGGCATCTTTTTCACCTCTACACATGGGAAATGGACGTCGCTCAAATCCCTCAAACTATAGACCGATAGCTATAAGAGAAGAGAGAAGAAAAGGGAGGCCTTTTCTCGAAGATAATGGAGTCCATTGTCAACTGCCAGCTCCTTCGGTTCTTAGAGGATCTGCTTCGTGACCAGCAGTACGACTTTCGTAAGGGTCGATCGGCTGTTGATCTTCTATATAGTATACCTGACACATCGTTGGTCTTAAGCGATCGAAACTAAGGGGGAAGCCTTGGCGTTCAGTTTAGACATAGCGAAGGCCTTTGATCGGGTATGGCACAAAACGCTTCTTTCGAAGCTTTCTTCCTATGGGCTTCCCGAGAAACTATGCGAATAAGTCACCAGCTTTCTTGTAGACCGAAGCATGAAGGTCGTAGTCGACGGTGAATGCTCGGATTTCACACTTATTTATAAGTGTGAAACTTTGACTATCTATCTAGTGAAATCCGAGCATTGGTCCCTCAAGACTGTGTGCTATCGCCTACTTTGTTCCTACTCTATATCGTCGACTGCCAAGATAGTTCAAACCGACGAATTGAGAACCTCCTCTTTTTTGAAGCCGGATGAAAATGGAATGATTTCGAGATGGGGGAGGGGGCCCCCAAATGCCAAGTGCCTAGGGGCCCTGGCCCCCTAAATACGGGCCTGGCTCGGAGTCTCTCTGAAGGATAAAATCCGAAACTAAGTTTTCCTTCAGGGAACTAAAGTTACCGACATAGCTTAAAGGATTAGCAAGCTGAAGTGGCAATTGGCCGGTCACATGTCGGAGACCGTCGGAGTGTCGACGTCGGAGAACCGACAAACGCTGGAGCAAACGGATTCTCGAGTGGAGACCGTGACTATACGTGGCAAACGATCACTCCATCTGCACGGATAGAGTCGAAGGGAGCTGGCAGTGTATACATGAGGAAAACCGAAGATCGAGCTCTGTGGCATTCACTACGTCCAGCAGTGGACGAATTAGGCTGTTAATGATAAACCGCATAGAAAAAAATCACGCTTTATTAGATACTAGCTTCCGCCCGCGACTTCGTCCGCGTGGAATAGTTACTTAGTCTTAGCGTGATGATAATTATATAGCCTATATCCTTCCTCAATAAATGGGCTATCTAACACTAAAATAATTTTTCAAATCGGACCAGTAGTTCCTGAGATTAGCGCGTTGAAGCAAACAAACAAACAAACTCTTCAGCGTTATATATTAGTACCTATAGATTAGTATAGATCTATTGTTTTGTATATGTTTGCTCTAATTACAAGCAAAACACATACCTAACTACCTAATTATAGCACGGGCAAGTAGGTAAAGTTAGTTTCAAAGTTACGAACAAAGCTTTCCTTTTAATATAACTCAATGATTTAAGTAACTACATTGAATAAAATACTAAGGTCTTCAAAATTTGCCATCTCTGAGAAAATCCTTTACTGAGCAATCTAAAGATTTTTCGTTCCTTTTTAAACTCATTCATTGCAAAGCGAAATTTTATGGATGATACACGTAGCGACATCTAGGCGGCTACTGAAGAACCATACAGAACTGATATTCTATATTTTGTCGTGAGACACCAATTTTTACATTTTTTAATAATTTTATAGATTTGACTAAAAAAATAATGCTTTATATAATTTTTAATTAAATTGATATGACCAACAGGACCGAACTTTTTGATTATAAATCGCAGCACGTAGTTCCGGTAATATATCAAAGATGGCGCTATACCCTAAATTGAGCTAAGGTAGTGTTTAGCATCGATAACAGATGGCACAAGTATTTATTTATAAAATAAAAGCTTGACTAGAATATTTAATGCCACTAAAAACATAACTCGTAAAAAAACCTAAGTCTCGCAACTCAGTTCTTCTATCGTAAAAAGTTGTAAGATCCATGTAATATACCAAGTCGGTATCAATATTAAAAATCATTATGTTTTAAATAAACAGATTGACTTGGCAATCGCATTAAACAATCTTATTTTATTTATGACTTATTACTTGTGTGATACATTATGTTTTCATGCGATAGCCAAGTCAATCTATTTATTTAAAGCATAAAAGATTAAATTGATGATTGATTGACTTGATTTGTTTGAGAATTAAATAACTAGGATTTAACTGAGACTCTTATTTGAGTCTCTTTTTTGTGTCAGCAGACAGATGATGATAGAGAACAATGGCGATTGATTCTTCGTTCCCGTGGGAGATCCATGCTTTGTCATGAATGGACCGGCACGACTAAAGTGATACGGCCAATACTTAAGTTGTGTTTCGCCGAGTGAGTGAAAATTCCAGACGCCCAAACACTTAAAAGGCGGGCAACGCACTTGCGACTCCTCTGGTGTTGTCTGGTTTACCGCCGCCCATGGACACCCGTCCATGGGCGGCGGTAATCGCTTACCATCAGGTGATCCGTCTACTCGTTTGCCACAAGGGCTGCTAAGCTCAATTGAAGAAGACCTGTTTACATCCTTCTAGCAGGAAAATACAGTTGCAACATCTGCAATCGTCAATTCAATTATGAAGAATCTATGATGAAGCAAATTGGTTCAGTAAAACAAGATACAAATAATGGAAAACTATTTATTTCTCATCCTGACTATACGTACGCTAGAGCTACATTATTTTGAGTACAGCGCTCTCCAACACTAAATCTAAATTATGTAGGTATTACCTCTAATGATATCAATTTACAATTTTGTTCCTTTTTTTAATAATTCTTATGTACAGTGGGCACACAATGTTAGGTTCCAAAAAATATGTTTGACTAAGATTTTCGAAAATACTGAACTAGGTAGGATGCACTAAAAGCATTATATACTTATAACATAGGTAGGTGTAATGTAAAAATATTTATTCCATAAATAGGTAAGCAGGTATAAGATGAAGAAACCAAGTGACGCATAAGTATTAAAAATTATGATCAGTTTAGTAAAAACACTTATTATAAAATTTATGTATTTTTTTATTTCGTTAGGTATTGTATTCGATATAGTAATGAATGTGTATTATTATGTATAATGAAAAATGTTTCGGCGATTAATAGAATAGGTACCACCTACCGAATTAAAATCCAACAATAAAGTTAAAATAATAAATATTTGCAAGAAATCTTTCAATAAAAACAACTTGCCTTTCTTATAATAAATTACGCCACATGAGGGTTGATCTTGTAAGTTCAAGTTACGCGCACGAGTTGCTTTTCTGGTGAAAATTTGTGTTTTAAAAATAGAAGTGATTTGTAAAAATGAAAATAAAAGTTTAAATCCACCATATACATAGTTGCGGTAAAGAAATGGGTCTTTTATTAAATTAATTACGAATAACAAAAACATTACAAATTCGTGCAAAATGAAAAATAAAATTGCCATTCTATTAAAATATAACGCCCAAATGTTTAGTGAAAAGACGTCCAAACTTATAAAACAGCAAGTCTAGTATTTATCAAGTGATGGGATTACTGAATTGATTTACTTTAAAACAACAATGTTTAAGGTGTATTGAATGTACTATGACAGTAGGTACTATTTTATTATTGTTGTGTAAAACCAAAATGGCATTGAAATAAAACTAAGTAACTACTTTTTACGGATTTTATCGCGTTGTATTGATATTATTTGAATTCCGCGATAAAACGCGATAAAATCCGCAAAAAGTAGTTTTATTTCAATGTCTAAAATAGCATACTTACTTATTAAATAAATAAACATACGTGTACAATAATATCAATACTAAATATGAGTACTTATATGTAAGTAGGTATGTACTCAAAACAGTTAAATCTTCGGTGCTATTTTTTTATTTTCAAAAATATTACTTACTTATGTACTAAAACTATACGATTATTGCACGAAACTAATAAACACATGATAATAAAAATGTAGTTTATTACAATTTCTGTATAAAAAACTGCAAAAAAGCTCTATTAAAAAAGACCTACCCACTAATTAGTGCTGCCAAATTAATCTACGAACACGACTTACTTTGTACTTAGTGTAAAAGCAAATAAAACTATATAGAATAAACTCTTTTATTTTTAATCTGGCAACACTCGTATACATAGAGATTGAGATTTGTCCAACAGATGGCGTTATTATAAGTTTTCTAAGTTATTAGCGAACATCAAACCGAAACAAAAACGTTATTTGTAACTACGCTACAGACGCAAATAAACCTTGTTACAATTTACCCACACAAACTTAAAAATATTTACAACGAGAGCTCCAAGCGAGGTTTGTACTTTTTAAAAGTCCTTCCGAAGCAATAATCTACTGAACATAAAAATGTTATGCTGAGTACTTATTTGGGTATATCCATGGCACACTCACTTTTAATTGTATTCAATTGAATCCCTGCTAGAATTTAGAACATAGTTACCCAGATAAATTATAATAAAATGGAGCCCCCAGACTTCTGGATCAGTAACCGCATCTTTTACTGGCTGACATCCATCAATTTAATTCAGCAACGCCCATAATGACACCGGAGATAAAACAAAAGATTTTGCATTGTGTCTATAATACAAGACTTGATGGGCTGCTGAAACATGGATACCTATACATATTTGTTATCTTTTATAAGAAATCCATCAGTTTAAGGGTGATCGTTTCGCTCAACCCACCAAATTCATATTTCTATTGGTTTTTCGCAATTGTAGGTCTATAACACATTCTAGAACATTCACAACTGAGCATTAAAAACTTTGCTTAATAAACGTTAAAGAAGCTAAAAGTAGGGTCAATCGTCAATTTTGGCCAAAATTGACGATTGACACTACTTTTAGCTACAATATCGAGTTACAAGCAAAAGTTTTAATTCTCAGTTGTGAATATTGTATAGCTAATGCCGCAATTACTACAGCTAGGAATCTAGAATGTGTTATAGATCTACAAATAGCGAAAAACAAATAGAAATTTGGATTTGGCGGGCTGAGCGAAACGATCAACCTTAATATTGTTCATACAGACCCTATAATGTTTGTCTCTGACTTTCGTACTAACGTATGCCCAGTTTCCCGTTATGTTTAAGTCCCAAATAATAGGAGGCGAACTATTGCCAGGCAGAAATTAAAACTGCTGTTGAGAATCTCATTGAAAAATCCTATAACATTTTTGCTCGCCATGGGAATCGAAGCTCAGTAACTCTAGCTCAGCAGTCACGCTTTCTACAGTATCCAAAAACAAATGAAAAAGTCCTTTTTAATTCTGTGGACACACCTTTCAACAATGCCCATTAATGCTCTTCATCTATAGAAATAATGACAAGAACTATATTTACTAAAAACTAGATAAGTATTATTCCCCAAATAGTAGAATGCGGTTACTGATCTAAGCCACTTAACACTTAACCCTTAACGTAAATTTACATCTCAACATTACTCAGACTATCAAACTTCAGCTCTTTGACTTCCTCAGGGTTAAAACTCTTGACGGACACTTTGCCATCACTCGATAGATCTGTACTCGATAACTTATTCGTAATTTTGGTAATTGATATACGACTCTCGATGTCATTCGAATCACATATCGATTCTAAGATCACACCTTTCTCGACTTTCCTAGGTTTGGGGATGACTTGCGTGATTTTGGTGTTTCTCAACTTCTCACTAAGAAGTTTATTGCAAGTTTTCCTTGACATGTCCAGGGCGAGTGGATCTTCTGCGGGCGTCTCTTTCTTCTCCTCTGCAGGCTTGTTCTGCTGCTTCATTTCTGCTACTTCCGCGTTCGTCACGTTGTCTTTCTTCTTCCACTTTGTTCTTCTGTTTTGGAACCAGATCTTTACCTGGAATTGAGAAAAGAAAATTGTTAGTAGGGAAAACTTATTTTTTAAGATTTACTTACTTAGATAGATAGATTTATTTAGATAGTTGTCATAAGTTTTCAATTAGGCAGGTACTGCTTATTTAAGCTCACATTTATATCCAACCTCTGAGATGATACCACCGCAGTTACGCTGCAACGATGCATAAATATAGGTATCTTTACCTTTATAAGCCTATTCCCTAAAAACTATCAACCCTTGAATTTACCGTTTTAATTAGGCACCTACTAGAGTTGGCATAGTAATAGTGCCATTTGCCATGGGATTACATAGTGTACAAGAATCTGCGTGTTGTGCGAGTATGTGCGACTGTGTGGCACAATGCGAATGTATCGGTTAACAAACAGTTAATTACGAGCTGATCGATCCGGGCCCGGGGGAACTGCTAGTATGGGGACACACGACATCGATGTTCATTGATTGATCAGATATTGTCATAGCAACATTTGAAACAGACAAGAGTAAATAGGCACGTAGTGCAATAAAAAAAATATTAGGTAAAGTTTTCGTTTCGCAAAGTTGTTCGTTGTACAACTCACATACTTACCTATTCAAGTAAGTATGTGAGTTGTGTTTTAAGATTATAACTGTCTTTTCTTCAATAATTTAGGATTGACACGAACATGGGCTTATTTCATTTAGAAATAACAGATTTCAATAAAAATTCGTGCTCAAGAAATTCTTATAGTGTAAGAATTTCTCTTCCGACTAATAAAATAAGTAAAAGTAGATAATTATATTTCGCAGAACAGTTAACCCTCCGCGTCTGAAATAAATCTAAAAACAACAGGAAACCAATGCGTAAAACCAGTTGTCTTTCAATTTCTCATGTTAATTGTGAAAATAATCATTAAGAGAAGCATTTTACCTTCTTTAACTATTCAAAAATATAGGATATAGGTAATAAAACCACGAGTGCAACACTAGTGCGTATTTCGAGTAAAAGCAAGTGGTTGGGGCAGTCCCGCCCTGCCCCAACCACTTGCTTGCTTGGCTCGTAAAATAATCGTAAAAACAACACCACTTAGATGCAATTGTGAAGGTTCGTTATCACCCCATAACAGAATGCGAAGGGGCAAATGCATTTTCTTCCAAAACTTGCAAATAGTGGGTATAATTTATTTTTTATTTTTATTTTTATTTTCCTTTTTTGGCCAACCAACAATTGTTTACACTGATAACATTTAAATTAAGTATATAATATCTAAGGTTAGTGTAACAATTAATTACAGGTTAGCACCGCATGCCCCATAAACAAATAAGATGTGCCACAAGCACTGAACTAAATTAAACATTTTTATTTAAAAAAAAAAAAAAAAATCGAAATCAAAAGTCAGTTTAAAATCACAATTAATATTAAAATCAAAATTATAATCAAAAATTAAATCGAAATCAAAATCAAGTCTAATTAAAATTAAAATCACAATAAATACCTATTAAAATCAAAATTAAAATTAAAAACGACGTCAAAATCAAAATTGAAGTTAAAATTAAAATAAAAGTAAAAAACAAGCAAAAACAAATCAAAATTAAAATAAATTAAAATCAAAATTAAAATTATAGTATACTTTGGTTTCTATTCAAATCGATCGATTTAGAATAAACAATTTCAAATCACCTATTATTTCAAAGCCAAACTATGTTTGTAAATTCAAATTCCTTTATTGTGGATTGTAAATTGTTTTTGTTCTGATATATTCAATACACCTCAAATTGTTATTTATTATGAGTACGCAATAAATCGCTCAGGGCCGATTATTCCATCACCAGATGAACTTTAACGGAGGAATAAATTAGATTTTTTTCAGTTTCTCCATACAAAAACGGCGGGGCTACTCACTACACACAAAATCGTCAAATTTTTTAACATCTACCCTACTAACTGCTCTAATTGGTTATCTTTTTTATATAGTAAAATATTCTTATTTTCTCTGTAAGTGATTGATGTAATCTTTTGAGAAAATAAATGTCTTTAAACGTAAAATCTGTGAAACGTCAATTAAAAGATATCTGAGGATTGAAAAATCAGCCCTCGTGGAGATGTCGTTGTTCCACCATTGAATCCTACAGATCAACATATTATATCTAGAGACGAGGTTCATAAACATCCGAGTTTCTTCTTCGCCGTAAGAACCATACATTTGGAACCGTGCTAGTTTTTGACATTTCAAAAGTAGGTTCTAATTTAAATAGAACATTTAACTTTGACTTTGATCGATGTAAAAAATCTATATAAAAATAATTTTTGATTATGTTCTAACTAGATTTGTGATCAGAGAAAGTCTTGCGCAGTGGAAATATAAAATAAAACGGTAGCCGAGTATAATATAGGTAGGTTACTAAGTATAGCCCATTCGTTCGCTATTTGCTCTGATCAAATTGCGTCCATTGCACCATCGCTAATTACTTTGATCAGTCCGCGATGACCGATCAGCGATTGCGTGTGAACGGCCTCTAAAGTTGTATTTAGGTTAAATATAGTTTTCTATTCCATTTCTAACTTAGCATACACCGAAATGTTCCGTAAGAAAAATCTGACAGTCATGTAATGTATGAACCACATGCATAATATGTTTTTTTTTTAATATACTTAAGTGAAAAGGGGAGGACATCGTATTTGTTAATTATGAGACTGTTACATCCTCCATACACGTACAATAACCCTGCAGGTCCATTACTTATCTAAATGAAAAGGTGATGAGAAGCAGAGATGGCCATGAAACATCACTGTCAAATGTGTCATCACTGTCAAGGAAGCGGCGGTAGCCTAATGGCTAGGGCGTCGGACTTGCGATCATGAGGCTGCCGGTCCGGCTCGACCGGAGTGATACCACGGCCTCACAGAAAACCGGCGTGAAACAATGCTTGAATTGTGTTTCGCCGAGTGAGTGATGTTACCGGAGGCCCAAACCCTTTTAAAAGGCGGGCAACGCACTTGCGACTCCTCTGGTGCTGCGGGTGTCCATGGGCGGCGGTTATCGCTTACCATCAGGTGATCCATCTGCTCGTTTACATAAAAACGAGGAACTCAGCAACTGAAGTCTACCAACACAGAGCTACTTCAACGATATATTACCATCAGATGGTCGTCAGGGAGCGTGACAGCTTACAAACGCTAATCGCGTATGATTTACATTGGGTCACGCACACACGCGCGCACCACACAATGGCTACGAGTAATTGGCGAGCAAATTAATCCGGGTAACATGTGACATTTGACTCGCACGTTATGTACACAACACCTTAAAATAGGCTGTGAATACAATAAACTGTTCAATTACATTATTGTTTTGTTAAAATCCGGGTGAAATTAAATTATATCCGGGTTACATTTGTCCCAGGTGCTATATATAGGTAAATACTCACACGCTATGTACAGAACACCTTAAAATAGGCTGTGAATACACTAAACTGATTATTTACATTATTGTTTTTGTAAAACCCGGGTGAAATTAAATTTTATCCGGGTCATATTTGTCCCGGATGCTATATATAGATAGATACTCGCACGCTATGTACAGAAAACCTTAAAATAGGCTGTGAATACAATAAACTGTTCAATTACATTATTGTTTTGTTGGAATCCGGGTGAAATTAAATTTAATCTGGGACGAATTTGTCCCGGATGCCATATGTATAAGTCACACAACACTTTTAATTATATAGCACGAGGTCACACTGCAGCACCAGAATTCAAAGTCACAGTCTGTCGTTGTCTTGGCTAATGACAAATCCCGTGGCCGTCAATAGGGAAGAAAGGGAAGTAGATACGGTTTTTCGTCGGTACGAGTCCGACATACCCCAGGATGTAGATGATCAAAGACAATTTTCCATTAAATTAATAAAATCTAGGAAAACTTGATCATACAAACTAGATAAACTATGTCGTTGAACCAAAAATTGTAGGTCATAATTATATCATAATATCATCTCGCACAGTGGGCCATCGAGGTACCAAACTCGTTGCACATTTGACCTGTGTTGTATGTTAATTATAATCATTCGGACAATGCAAATTTAAATTAGGTTATTGCTTCGTATTAACAACTCAGGCTACCAAAAATCTAAGAAAAATATTATTCATTTACAATAACCCTCAAAACTAACATTGCCGCTAGTGTGGTCTCACCCTAACATCACAATGCAATCCACTTGCTTGCAAACATGAAGATAATTATTATTGATTGCGCATTAGTACGCTAAACAAAGACAGACATATAAGTTTGCGCATGTGTGAATGAGAGGTCCAAGTTTTTAGGTAGATTGATAGTGTTGCATGTCACAGGGACGTTCATTGCACGTTTGTATCAAATTGGGGTCGACAGTACTCCAGGTGTAGTTATGACCGACTGTCTTCTCTAACTGTTTGAGATTGTGATCTTTGTAGGTAATAATAAATAGAATTTATAAGAGAGATAGAAGACAACTTACATACATATCTTTTACTAGCTTCTGCCCGCGACGTCGTCCGCGTAGCGTGATGATATATAGCCTATAGCCTTCCTCAATAAATGGGCTATCTAACACTGAAACAATTTTTCAAATCGGACCAGTAGTTCCTGAGATTAGCGCGTTCAAGCAAACAAACAAACAAACAAACTCTTCAGCTTTATATATTAGTATATAGATTAGTATAGATAAATAATAAATAAAATATTTCTTTATTTTCTCTTCACAATAGTTACCTTAAATCTAGACAGAGTTACTTTTATTGGTGGTTTATGTAGCCTTTTTTGTGTCCCACTGCTGGGAGAAGCCCTCCCCTAACTCAGTCCAGGTTTTTCTCCTTGGTTTCCTCTTCTATATATGAACGACTATTATTAAGGGTCTATGTCTATAGCTTTCAGGCATATTGCTGATAAGATCCATTTCAGTGCTACCATGGGCCAATGTAGCGCTGAAATGAATCGCTGTTGATGTCAAATAGAAACAGAAATCTATAAATGCATAACATTAGGATCCACATCACTTATCTCTAGACACAATACGTGAGCGAATTGATCCCATGACCAGAACCTCCAGTTATATAGTTTCAGCAACAGTATATCAATAATATAGTTTCTGCGTCAACTGAGCCGTCAAGACTATCCTGATTTTCAAACATTGAGGAAGACTATCGGGACTATTAAGTACATACATTCCTCATTGGTAATTAATTACCCATCCACTAAATAACCACAGCAAAAGCGGCTAAACTAGGCAATAAATATCAGTACAAAAAATATTAGTAACGAACTTTCTTCATCACTAAATGCTTGCTAAATTTGAACTACTACGCCACTGCGTCACGCGTCAATTGTCTGCAAATAACATCACTATCGTAGCTAAGGCTAGCTACACACGCTAGTTCACGCAATCAATATTACCGCGGCGCGTCGCTTTGTTCCGCAGATCAGTGTACAGGACCCTATTAGTGTAGTAGGGAGGGGACAGTGTCGAGGGCTTGGTCGATGGTTAGCCGTGTTTGGTTTGAAATAGGTTGTGTACGTCTATCATTAGAAAATATAAAAAAAAGTGAGTGCTGAAATTCATGAAATGAAGTGTGTAAATTAGAGTTTTAATTTAATTAACATTTTTGTTTTTATTCTCTGATAAAACGGTTCAAGTTAGTAACAAGTATTAAGGAGTAAAATCTTTAGTAGGTTGTTTACTGTATTTTTTAATGAAATGTTAATTTCAATATAATTTCTTCTGTATTGCGGGTGCATATACAAATTTACATACCTATACACCAACAGTTATTTAGTTGTTCTGGGATCAGAACTGTAGGTTGGACAAATATTTGTTCCGTGGGGAACTTTCACTTTGAACCCAACTCCGCACGTTCCACAGCCACACTTTCAACCATTAAACCAATCAATAAATACAACGTTAATATAATTTCCTACGTTCTAATTCGTTCGTTTCGTCCTATACATATGATAAAAATAAAAAGTCTAACATGTTATGCGGAAGGAGCTCTCAATAGCGCAGTCTCTTCCGTCTTGTTCGCAAGATCATTGTAAGTACATGACCCTATTAGAACTGGCAATTGACCAGTGAGGGGACAATGTCGATGTAATACTAAAGTTTAGAATAGTTTGTTGTAGGAACAGTTAAGGAAACACCATTACTGATATACAATGGTAGGGTTGCGATTAACATTTTTGGGCCATAATTAACATAACATAAATCACGCCTGTATTCCCCGAAGGATTAGGCAGAGGCATACTTATGTACTGTACACCCACAGTTCGCCGGTATGTTTAGGACCCATGTAACAGAGGGCGAGTTTAGGTATGAACCGAGCATAAATTCCAAACTCCGAGCTGCTATTGGGAATTTCATAGAAAAACCCAATAACACTGTTCGATCTGGGAACCGAACCCAGGATATTTAGCGTTGCAGTCGTGCTCAGGACCACTAGGCTAATGAGGCAGTTGGATCAATATTATATCGATTATAATCCAATTCTATAATTTGCTGTACCCCCATTTATTTTTGCTTCATTATAAATAATAAATAAATATTCTGGGACATTTTTACACATCACCATCTAGTCCCAAACTAAGCAGAGCTTGTACTATGGGTACTAGACAATGGATATAATACTTATATACTTCTTTTTTTTTGTAAATACATACTTACTTTTAATACATAAGAAACACCCAGATGAACACAAACACTTATATTCATCACATATTTTTTTGTGTTCTGTGGGAATCGAACCCACGACCTCATGCTCAGCAGTCCGGTACTCGAACCACTAAACCACAGAGGTCGTCAATAGGTGTCATTAGGTGAAAAAATACAATATTGCTAAAAGATATATGCGCTGGGGATATCAAAAAAATAGAGAACTGTATTTCTGTGAAACTGTAAATTACCCAACCAACTTACGGCCGAAATTAATAACCTATCCCTGGATTGTTTTCCCTACTGGAGATCGAAATTTGACAATATGTCTATGGATCTTATGTCAAACTTCCACACTTCCAAATCCAGGGATGGGTTATTAATTTCGGCCTTTAGTGTAGCTTTCTCCTTCTTCATTCTTATCTTCATCTTTCATTGTTATTATAAATAAAACAATAAGTGAAAAGGCGCACCGCGATACACCAACAGTGAGCAGTCAAAAGCACGCGCTGTCGTAAGCGGCGTGTTCGCGAGATCATTGTACACGACCCTATTAGTGACGGGCTTGGAAAGGGAGGGCGACATTGTCGACGAAAGTGTATCGATAATTTCAAATTAGGTTTCTACTTTTAAATAAATATAAAAATATTGTAAATTTTGTTTTACGTTATTTTTGTTTCCGTGATCCATCAGAATATTGAATGTAGCACTTTAGGGCTGCGTTCGTACTGAATAATTTATATAAAACTAATTAATTTACAAAAAAATACCTTTTTGCTTCCAACGATTTAAATCAAGTGTATTTCATTATTAAAACGTACGTTTATGTGTAATCATTGTAAAATCAATTAAGCGAGTACCTGGTTTATGTCAGCGCTTTCATTTATAGATTGCAATTTAACTGAACTGAGAGTATTATTAATACAAATGTGCAATGAAATAAACTAACTGAACTGAGCCGTTTATATTTTCTTTATCAACTTGTTTGCGCTATATTACTTCTGTTTTTTTTAGATGGTACCTATAAGGAAGAATTTTATGTGTAAGTTTGAGCATGTGTAAAAGGGAAATAATTATACCTTTTTGAGTATTTTGAAAAGAGTACGACAACGTCTCGTTCGCCTCTACTGCTACTTTTCTCGTGAATAGAAAAAAAAAAGATCGTAAGTGCAAAGCATTGGCATCCTTCATATAATAACTATCTCCGTTATGGATTGATTGATTATTATTATTGATTTATTGATTTATTATTATTATTATTGATAAGGTGAAGACTAGCTAAGTTTAGATACCCGCCGCCCATGGACACCCGCAACAACAGAGGAGTCACAAGTGCGTTGCCCGCCTTTTAAAAGGGTTTGGGCCTCCGGTAACCTCATTCACTCGGCGAAACACAACGCAAGCGTTGTTTCGCGCCGGTTTTCTGTGAGGCCGTGGTACCACTGCGGTCGAGCCGGCCCATTCGTGCCGAAGCATGGCTCTCGCACGTCAAGACTTTTACTAGAAATTACTTTTACTAGAAATTAGTTATACCAGTTAAACGCAAAACTTGTGGCTGTACCACAGTTGTACCCATAATAACTACAATATCAGGGCACACAAACACACAAAAACATTTGTGCAAAGGTTTCAGTTTTCCATGTCTCGGGCCACTGATGGATCAGGGGACCAGAGCTTCAGGTATTGTAATTCTTTTCGGTAAAAATAAACAAATATTAAAAACTAATGTAATTGATTCAGTAGTCGATTCTGAACAAACTACTTTAAGGTCTTGCGCTTATACTGTTACATGTTGTATTTATGTATACAAAGCCGCTTATTTCGAAGTTGAGCATGGCATACCTTTTTCTAGCGAGTTAATAAATATAACAAAGCCTTTTACTGCAAAAAACAAAAATATTTTTTTCTTTTCAAAAAACATTACGAAATTAAAAAAATCGATAAAATGACGTCATTCCATCGAGTGAGCCGTCCATCACTAGGCTTATCTAAGCCACCGGCGATCGAGGCCAATGACTAAGCCCCGTTAATCGAACAATTATTCATTGAAGATAGTCATCCCACCCCCACCCGGGGGACGAACAATCAATTATTTCGTCCCCTTTGTTCTTTTGGAAATGTTTGCCGGAGAGGCTTTGTGATAATTGGTGCAAGGTAGCTTTCTTAAGGAGCGCTGGTTGGGTTAGTAGTTTGAATAAAAAATATATTTTTGTAGCTAAGATAGTGACTTTTGGTACTTGTTACTCTTGATGTCCCTTTAGGCGTAGCGGCTGAACGATCGGCTTCTGCGCTACGTGTCACGGGTTTGATTCCCGTAAAGAACAAAGATGTTTGTACACCCAAACGCGACTCTAATTCCTAGTGTGGACCAAAGATAAAAAAACCGACTCAAAGAAACCATAACCATATGGGTTAATTTCGGATCTAAAAGGAAAAGTAAGTGCTCTCTCTTGTACTGGACCATACAAGCTAGGAATCATGAAACATCACTTTATCTGTTTTACTACTGAAAACCCGTGTGGAGACGGGTAAGTATGTTGCTAAATGCCTTTCGGATAGGCATCTCGTAAGAGGCGAAAAATATCGACTTAAACCATTAAAAAGAACTCAGAATTTATATCATATCAACTTTAAGTTAATATGAGATTAATAGTTATTAGTTTATTAGCTCAGTTTTCTATTATTGAAACTACTTTTTATTTTATGAACAATTAATAGATAACAATGATGATCGCGAGGGAAAGCGAGTGCAACCATCCGATTGAATCGGTAACCAGTATCGATCAATCGGTTTAGACAGGCCAATCGATTGGAGCAATTAAATTATTATCGTCTTTACGTTTCAATGGGTTCGTGATTCGTTGATTAGGTATTGATGATTTGATTGGCATTTCATAGTACCTAAATGCGTAAAGCTTAAGGATTATGGCTTCTTCTAATAGCGCTTTCAGCGATTCGATTTTGACGACCCGTCTGGCGTAAGGGTTGAGCGATTGGCTTCTACATCACAGGTTGAGGGTTTAATCCTGCATTGTATGAATATTTTGAATAATCTCGGAGTTTCTCTGAAGGATAAAATTCACAACGAGCTTATCCGGCAGAGAACCAAAGTCAAGTCAAAGAGCTGGAGTAGACCTGTTCTTGGGTGGAGACGGCGACTCGGCAATCGTAGCGTAGGACGCCCTGCGGCGAGATGGAGTGATGATTTGCGAAAGGTTGCAAGTTGGCGGAAGCTGGATGCGACAAGCCGAGGACAGGGCGAAATGGCGAACATTGGGGGAGTGGAGTAGTGGACTAGTATGCATCTATATGTATACTAGTCCACTACTCCAACGGATATTCCGAATCTGAGTGTTTAATTATACGTTGAAAAAAGTATTGTAATATTTTGTTTCGGCATGTTTGGAATGGTATTATCGACACTTTTATCTACTCCTTGGTCATCAGTGTTATTACTACCAAACAACTATTACAATAAAATTAAAGTCAGATAAAGCGTCTGATTCTATCAAAATCTGTCCAATATCTGCAACGAGAAATACGATGTCAAACCGGGGCTCATGTCAGTATTGCCATTGCAATATTCCCCGTACAATATTCTGAATGAGCTGTCAATCTCCATGAAGACGTCTCGACACCCGGCATCGCTGTTTATGCCCAATAATGTTGTTACAATCTACTGGCTTTGTGTCAACAGTATTGGTAGCCTATGTTGTCAAGTGCAGATTACATTTGTAGGTACTTGATAAGGGTTGTTTTTATAGAAGATGGAGGCAAGCGAGCAAGCGAGTCACCTGATGGTAAGTGATCACCGCCGCACATTGACAACCACAACACCAGAGTGGTCGCGAGTGTGTTGCCGGGATTTAATAAAAGAATAGGTTGCCATGTCGTACCGGATCGGAAATACTTCCGCTAGTAATTGATTCCACAGAGGAATCGTGCGTAAAAAACTTCTTGAGAAACGCTCAGTTGTGAACCACCCATTGATCGATTCCTTCAATAGAAACAAAATTCTGTCCGCGACTTAGTTGGTCTAGTAACAATGTAATGCCAATTCCTTTTGGAGTTGAAATTGGCTCATAGACTGCTGGCCTTGTCTATGAGTTCAGGGTTGAACCTTTGATTTGAGGGATGTATATCTCTCTCTCTCGCAAGCTATATTCTAAGAATAAGCTAAATTCGACCAAAATGGAAAATGCAGAAAAATCACAAAAAGATGCCGAAATATTCAACCATTTAACCAATACTCATGACGTAAATATGTATCTCGTATCACGCTGCGGAAGTCATTGTAAATGCAATGGGATCAAAGTGACATGGGTTTTGTCTGAATTAGGTACCAGGATTACATAATCGCGAGGAATTCACGATATGATTCACTGAAACATTGAGCCAGAGAACACAATGTCGTATCCATAGATTAAAACGAGCAACTTAGCGAGATAAATAACCGTTTCATATTCAATTAAACTGTTGTGCACATATTTCCGGATCGCGGCCATATTTTATGGTCAATTAAATTTTAATTATTATAAACCTACCTTATAGGCAGATTCAGTGGCTCGCGCGATTCATTGGATGTTTGTGTTTTGTGTTAATTAATTTAATTTTGATGAAAAGGATGAAATGTTGAGAGAATTAATGAAAGACGATTAACGAAAGGAATTTATAAGGCGAATATCAGTGGCAGCGTCAGAAGAGGTCGTCCTAGAAGGATGTAAGGCCGATCTTATTGGCGAAGTGACGAAGTCCTCCAAAAAGGTCAGGTGCGTTGTACTCGCAACCGGTGGCTATACAAGAATCGTAGCAAGTGGCGGTCTATAGTTTCTGCCTACCCCTGTGGGAGAAAGGCGTGAGTGTATGTATGTATGAAAGGAAGTCCGCCTCCAAACATTGGTGTCATAAAAATTACCAGTTTTCGACGTAATTAATACATAATTTGCAAATGTGTCAACAATAGAATGTTAGTGGTAATTTCCTCTTGTGCTATTGATTAAGATATAGATAGGCACGAGGCCCTGATTCCGATTTCCAGTTCTTATGTCTTTTTTTATTAAATTCTCAGTAGTAGCTCGCATTTTAGAATTGTGTCTGTTTACTTACTAGAAATAGGTTTGCTTCCTATTAAACGGCATTAGGACCTTTAACCTGACCTTTCGGAGAATATAGGCATGATCATCTACCGGTATTACCTAAATTCTGTATTTAGGTACCTAAATAAAGAATTTAGGTACCTAATAAACGTATTAAGCGGACGTATCCACTTATTTCAGCTGGTATTAAAATTAACATTAGTACAGTAAGCAGAGTTGCTTGTCACTCAATGTTAGTGTGTGTGTGCATGTATCGTATGTTTTGGTGTAGAGTGTGTGTACACAGGGACGCGTGTGTGCGTGTGCGATCCGTTTATAATTAAGTGCAGATATTGCCTCCGCGCCGCGCCGCGCCGTATGAACGATCAAAAGCTTACGCGGACGTAGAGTTTATGGAAGCGGTAGTTCACGGTATGTGATAATAAAATTATGACGTTACAATAAATATTCGAGTCTGATGACAAAATGAAAATCACATTAGATGGACCATTAAGAGTAACCTGCTTATAGCATGGTGAATCTTTGAAGAAATTACACATTCTTGGCTTAGTTTACCACGTACGCCCAAGGCAGCCTGGCTGCAGTTACCAGGCTGCGGGAGCTCAAATATTGAGCACATTTTTGGCCGTCTAGTGTGCGGGCATTCATGCATTAGGTAAGTAGAATTGGCTAGGACCTAATTAGGTCCACAAAACTAGAAGCAGATGTTACTAATTATGTAGTAAACGCATACATCAAGACCATGAATCCTGAAAAATAAGGCACAACTTTATTTAATTTCGACCTTTAATTCTGGCAGTCACATCCATCAGCTTTTACATCTGTGTATGCCGCGTATAATTCATTTAGTTGCCATATTATTTCATCTCATTAAGCGGCTCGTTACAGGTGAATACCGCTCAATTATAACGTGCATGGCTATGTTGTAGTCAGGACTAGAGTGGAACTGACACTCTGAATGTCAGAAGAAGGACAGACATCGGACATTAGACATTGGATCATACTGATTTCTGATTGGATCATATCTAAGTATGTATGTATAAGAATAAAAAAAAGTTCTGACTAACAGACATCGCAGAGACATAAAATGAAATAGGAGTTTGAAAAGATTTTTGTAATTCTTGCCTTTATGGGGTAAAAATGAGTGAAAACGTTCATAAGAAAGTCCTTTTGTTTTTGAACGGTTTGATGGATTGTTTTTTTTTTCTAAGTATTTATGAGGTCAACTGTATCCTTATGGCTAGGGCATCGGACTTGCGATCATGTGGTTGCCGGTTCGAAACCCACCATTGCACTACCTACTTGAACCCAATCGTAACACAAGCATTTAGCTTAGCACGAGGGGTTAACAAGAATACTAATAGGTAATGTGGCTCATAAGTGGAGCTTTTGTCAACATCTATGGGGATGCGGGTGAAAGTGACTAGTGTAGTGTAAGTACCGTAAGTAGTATAAGAATGGAGTCTGTCAGGACAGCTACCTAGTCCTGAATATAATTAGAAGAAACGGCTTGCAGTTTTGTAAAAGAATACTTGTACTGTTATCTAGCTCTCTGGCTATACATAAGGATCTGTAGCTAGCAATATTCTAGGTTTCAGGAAGTACGTCCGGATGTTGAGTTGATGCGTCCATCCATCTCGCCGTACATCTAAATGCCTTTATAGTAGCTACGAACTATATCTGCCATTAAGTACATACTGTTGTTGAAGACAGTATAATACCTGTTTGTGTCTAGTCAATGACAGTTAATTTAACTTCCTGTGGGCCTCCATCTGTTTACTGACGTACTGAGAGACAGAGACAGCGCACAACTTAAACCTGTTTTTTTTTAGATAATCGTCATGCGTGATCAATCATGTGATGACAATCAATGAGGTGGTGTAAATACAGGACTCTTACAGACGAAAAACGGCAATAGGGAATGTGTATAAGATTCAAATTAATATGAGTCAAATATTTTTATTTGTTGTCTTTATTGCTATAGAACGGTGTTTATGCCATATTTTTTTACGCATTGGGTATTTCACCAAGATTTGAATTATTTAAAATTAGAAAGAAATTGCTAAGACAATTTTAACAGATTAATTAAACACTAACAACTTGTGAAAACGTATTCGTATCGAAATCGAGAATAATTTGTATGAGGAGGTTAATGAAAGTATATGAAGCGAAAGTGGTGTGCCAGGATCGTAGCAAGTAGAAATCTAAAGTCTCTGTCTATGTATGTATGAGATTTGTAGCAGAAAAAACTCGATACGAATTCGATAGATAGATATCAATTTCATTAGAAGAGCTTGTCGATCTGACAATAGTATCAATATGTCTCCTTCCAACCGTGATCAAACCATGGATCGTTCAAAAAGTACTACCTAGTAGTCTATATTGAATAAATAATTTTGACTTTGACTTTGACTTTGATGTATTTCACCTGTCTCTGCCAAATTTTAAGAATTTTGTATCAAAATTTTCAGCCTCTAATTAATTTGGGTAATTCTGTATACTTAAGAGTACTTAGTTAATATTTAAGTTATTCTCTTTTGTACTTACGCCATCTTTTTTATTGCTTTGTTCCTTAGTTTTTTTTTTTTTTTATCATTTGTCCGTTGCAAGTAACTGAAAATTATTATGTGAAAACTGTTTCTGGATTATGAGTTGTTAGCTATGTATTAACTTTATTCAATACTAGCTTCTGCCCGCGACTTCGTCTGCGTAGCGTGATGATAAATAGCCTATAGCCTTCCTCAATAAATGGGCTGTCTAACACTGAAAGAATTTTTCAAATCGGACCAGTAGTTCCTGAGATTAGCGCGTTCAAGCAAACAAACAAACAAACTCTTCAGCTTTATATATTAGTATAGATAGACAGATTGTATCTGTTTGTTTCCCAAAGAAATAAATAATTAAATAAATAGTTCTTCATGCTTAAGCTACAGATCGGAAATTATATCAAAGTCCACGATGTGACACACATGTGACATCAACGTAAACTGAACTATTACCATAACTTCTGCTCTCGGCCATACAGTAATCGTTGAAAACTTGGAACGTTTATCGATACAAGTTCGATCGGTACATTATTAAGGTGACACGGACGGCTAACACTATTTAAAAATGCATCAATATCGAGCCGTTAACTACGGTTAACGCGAATAGCATGGCTTTCCTGTAACTATTCATGATGCAATCATTTAGACCATCCACTGAGGCATTACTAATTTCTAGGTATACCATGAGAATTAATACAGAAAGTTGGGGAACACATGGCTAAGCTGAAAACAAATGGCGATCTAAAATTAAAAACAAAAATACAAACTTCTTAGCTAATCTGTCTTCTTTTCCCTGTCACAGAATATCACGTGTCAAAACAAAACACATTATAGCTTTAAAGAAGATTCTAAGACATTTTATATTTTTATGAATAAGGGGATTAAACTGTCACTTAATTTAATCAAATTCTACTATCAGTCGTGTTTGGTAACAACCAAAAATTAAATACCAAAAACATTGATAACTAGAAGCGGCTAACAAAAAAAAACAAAGGTGAAATGACCGAACGTTTCTTATAAGCAAAACACTACAGATTTATCTAATTTACACAAATAATAAGCGGTCGGCAGTGTTGTAATTGTAACAAACATAAATTGTAGGTAAAACGTATGAAACTTAAAAAAAAATTAATGTCGTTAAGTTTCATTTCAAATAAAAAAAAACTGTTTAAAAGGAAATCGAGTTGTATGGCGCTTTCACTACTGACAATCGCACTATTTTAAGTACTCCACACTTACAAAGTACTTTAGCATCCTCAATTGAAGCCAAACAAAGTGTTTGATATTAGTTCTGATACAAATAGTGAAGATGATAGCGATGAAACGCTGGCAAAGCGATGGAGCCGACATCAAAGTCGGCCTCTCGAGAGCCGCCGCGCCGTGCACCGGTACAAATGTTGTACGGATGCAATCTCGAAGCTTATGGTACAACGATCTAGAGACACTGGATACGATTCTTTAGCCATATTAATAATATTATGACGCAACTAGATGTGACTGGCATAGGACAGGACTCAATGCAATTTGAATGTGTGGTTCTTCGATTTTAATTCATCACTGACTGCTAATCTTTTCATCAAGGAATGTTTCTTACGATGGTTTTCCGTAAACAAATCTTTCAGAACAGTGTGGTTTTTGCCTCCTTATCTCTTGACCTTAAATACTGTTATATATCCAATAATGGTAAATGCATTTTGCGATCTACAATATAGTATAAACGGCACATTTATAAATTCACGTCTTTTTCCCACTGGGGTAGGCAGAAACTATATGATGCCGCTTACAGAAATAACGCCTTCGCAATGTTGGCAACTTTTTGACGGCGTGATCATGATAGCTATTGAAAAAAAAACTACTTACTGCACTTTGGCAGTCAACAGAGCATTAACCGAATCTGAAATTGTCAGATTGTCTTTATTCTTCGAGTCATATGAATCCAGTTTGATTTGGCAGAGACATCTGACAAGTATCTCAGTCATGACTAGACAGTGATTTAGTGTCCTACTTACAGTCTAGAAATTTTAGATCACACGCCAAATTTAATGTTCATGATAGTGCTTTTAGATGCTAGTAAATACTGCCAAGCTTTTAGCCTGTCATAGCGGTATTTAACAAATGTACAAGCATATAAAAGATGGCGGGAATTTAAATAGCATGGTCACTAATATTACTTTGAATCGAAATTACCGTATGAAGCTGGATTTGATTTTTAGTTCAGATAAATTAGTAACAGGTGTTATTCTGTATTTTTTCTGTCTTAAGTCTATATCTATCAGTCATGACTCCCTGGAGCAAAATTTTACGGAGTTAAACCGATTTACTTTGACTACTAATGTTAATAATGATTATAAAAAATATTGATGTTAAACAATAGACGGTTAAAATATTAAAAGGCTGTCAAATAGATTCTCTTTCAATAATTATTAAGCTTTAAAAATAAATAACTCCAACATTCACTGCATCAGAAACACTAATCCTAATCGACCACGCTCAACCAAAGATAGAACGCTCCATGCCACATCCAGCGTCCATATATCCTTGTCAGTTAGCACTTCTCTATCGCAATATCTGCAAGTGTATGCGAGGAGCAGTTCTGGCACCGCCTCACTTGCGACTTGCAGAGTGGCAGCAACTTGGCACAACACCAATTTATATTTAAACTCTATTAAATAAAATGCCACTTTACCAACATGCTTTTGATAAATGTTATGAGGTATTTCCGAACGGTATTCTAGATCTCAAGGGAATCATTACTTGAGTATCGGTTTAGTTTAGCTAGTGGGAGAGCCATGCTTTGGCACAAATGGCCGGAGTGATACCACGGCTTCGGCTTCACAGAAAACTGGCGTGAAACAACACTTACGTTGTGTTTCGCCGAGTGAGTGAGAATACCGGAGGCCTAAATCCTTTTAAATGGCGGGCACTTGCGACTCCTCTGATGTTGTCTAATCGCTTACTATCAGGTGATCCGTATGCTCGTTTGTCCCCCATCCCACAAAAAAAAGTACGTAAGGTCGGGCGTTATATGAAAGGAGAAAAAATATGGAGAATTAAATGAATGATTATTATCTATTTGAGCTTCATTATTGATGAAGGCTCTACATATTTTTACATTTGACGATAACGTTTCATACAAAACCGAGTCAATTTGGAGTAAACCATAACAATAGCAAAGGAGGGTATTTGTAAGTTTAGCTGAAGTGAAATATGAAAATTCCGACGCAAAATAAAGCTAAAGCTGTCAAAATAAGTAAGTTTGTAGAATTTATAGTGCTTAAGATTTTGCGTTTCTTTGAAAATTGTAGTTTAATTATATTGTTTTGTTAAAACTGATTCATTACCCTAGTGGTCCTGGACGCGACTGTTACGCTGTAGGTCATGTGTTTGATTCCCAGGTCGAGAGCAGTCTTATTTCAGTATAGTAGCTCGGAGTTTGGAGCTTGTTCCCGGTTAATGACAGTAGGCTCGCCTCCTATTACATGCACATGAGACCTTAACATATCTGCGAACTGTGGGTATTCCTATATTTGTACGCCTCTGCCTAACCCTTTGGGGAATATTATATATTGGGGAACGTGTTGGTGTTATCTGGTTAAAAAAAATTTGAGGATGCTACCTATTGGAATTGTGTGAAAGTATTGATTCCGGTGAAGTGTATGCAATGGTATATCGCAATACAACGTCTTGGTTAATTAATTAGCTTTCGATGCTTTAAATTAACCTGATACATTGGTAGATGATTATGCAAATCAATTAACAGTCTAAGACACATCCTAATATTTATAAATTAAAATACTCGATGCCACAAATATCTGAGTGACAACGAACCAGTTTAACCAGAAAACAAGAGAGATCAACTAATTACCGTCACGTCCTCTCATCGAGACTAAATTGCCAGCTCATTAACAAACATCATCAATGAGCCGAATCAATGCCAAACAAAACATCAATTAGACAACTCATTGAAATGCAAAACGAAAACGTGCGCCGACGCAGCCCGCGCTCAGCGCTCATTGGTCGGCGGAAACTGGGCTTGGAATATTCCCCTCCCATTGGTCGAACACAACAATTTGGCAAACTTTCAAACGGGCGGGGCTTGAGAAAAATTATTTTGAAACAAATGAGTTTCTATACAGATTCGGTGACAGACAAAGTTATCCGTAATATTAGGGTCTTTGTGCACTGTAGTTTCGTGTCGTATATTTGATTCGTACGACAGTCGCATATATACGACATGTGTTTATTTTGCGTGGGCCATTTGATCGTCGAATTGTCGGTAACGAGCGAGGCGTGGTTGTAAGTTTAAGAGTTTTTTATTAAATTTTAAAACGTTTTATGAGATCTGTTTTCCTTTGAGGAATGAGTAAGTAATTTATTAGTTTCAGTGATATTGTAAACATTTTAATTTTTTAGGATATTTCCGCTGTTGAGCTATTTTGATTTAGTGGATACAAAAACAAATTACGAGACAGGACACAATTTAGAAAATGAAGTAAAGAAGAAAGAAGAAATTATGTTTTTTGGTATATTTGTGGCGTGCCAGGACTAATTTCTATCGTCTAAGGGAGGGACTTCTCCTGGTTCCTCATTATTACTATCATAGCTCTTTTTTAGACAACGGGGAACGATAGCTCTAAGTGCTCTGCAACGCACGGATGGGTCTCGATGGGTTAGAAATGGTGACCCATCCACAAAATGACAGCATGCATTGAAATAAGCAGTCCAGTTGTCCGAAGTTTTTACTTAGCCCCAAGCCCCTTAATATATAACAACTTAATGAATAATATTACCCTTGCCTACTTATATTCTCCAGGCGGAGAAGGCGGGATGAGCTGGACTCTTTTCAGAGGAAGAGGGAGAGATGTAAATGCTTCAGGGTAAAAACACCACAATTTTCACTTCAAACAACATTTCTGCAAGCATTTTAAACGGCACTTACAATTCATTCTCATTATACAATAAAATAAAACAATTCACCCACGCGACGAGAAAGTCACATTTATCGGACCCCTTAAAATAACTTGCGACAATCATGGAGGTGCTAATTAAGCCTAATCGGGAATGGTGGCTCGTGTGCATCGCCCTTATGTAGATAAGATTCTGTAGATAAAGCTGGGTTTAGACTACAGTGGGGAGAGAAGCGTGATTTAATATTATTGAAGTCACGTATGTTATCAATAATCCTTAAAATATGCGTTACAAATGGTTCTAAATCGGAACCTGAAGCAATTAGATACTCTATTAATAAATCTAATGATCGCCACACTACGAGCTTTATCGATATTCGTTCAATAAAAAACGATAAGCGAGTTATCTGTGAGCTTTCCAAATCGATGACGATAACAATCTAATTGATGTTTCTGTAACAAATGACGAGGGTTTGTGTACGATCCCCAATAAGAAGCATAGAATTATAAAATATTCGCAGACAGGACATTAATTACATAATTATGTTAGCAAAGAAATGGTTGAAATTTATGTTAGTCCATATGTTAATACTAATTAATTAACATAAAAAATATTGGTGTATCATGGTTATACATTTCTCCATGTCAGTTGTTTACGTTCAAAATACTATTTTTTTTAGAATACTAATAGTTCGATCTTCATGTGATGCATCACGATATTGTCAATTTACGAAAGCCTATCAATCAAGCTTATCGTACCTATAACTTTGGCTTCAATAGGCAGAAACTATTTAAGAGAACACTGACATATCTTCCAATTTCTTATTCTATTTGTTCAAAACCCCGGTCGGGTGTCCCGGACGCCGGGCGCTGCGTCGGGACCACCGGCGGAGATATTTGCATAAAAATGCCCGGACACGCGCCTTAATTGATCGCGACTGTACCCTGTGCCTCGATGCTCCACTGTAGGTGACTGTAGTGAGAGTATTAAATTATATTCTAAGTGGCTTTAATTGGCTTGTGTTTAGTACGCGAGTGTACGTGTAGGTATTAAATTTTGCGTTTGTTTTTTATGGTCTTTGTATGTTTATTTAGTCTTTGCCTGTGTTAATATGGTTTGTGATTTTATAAAAGGGTATTATTTAAAATGTGTGCTTACCATCCTAGTAAAAAAACATAGTTGTTAAGATAATTTTAATTCACACTTATTTTATGTCAGCATGACAGTCACAGGTACAAAACCATATTATGTTTTTGTACCTCATTTTATATTTTTGTAATATCGATAATAAAATAAACCATTTTTATACGGGATAGGGGAGCAAACGAGCAGACGGATCACCTGATAGTAAGCGATACCCGCCGCCCATGGACACCCGCAACACCAGAAGAGTCAAAAGTGCGTTGCCTGCCTTTTAAAAGGGTTTGGGTAACCTCACTCACTCGGCGAAACAAAACGGAAGCGTTGTTTCACGCCGGTTTTCTGTAAGGCCTTGGTATCATTCCGGTCTAGCCGGCCCATTCGTGCCGAAGCAAAGGCTCTCGCGAAAAAAATATTGGGTAAATAAAAATTAAGAGAACTGACTTTGACAATTATTTCATTGAACTACAGATATTTTTTCCTGGTCTCGGTGTTAGGCATCCGTAATACAGGCGAATATCCTATAAGGATGCGACAAATTTATATAAAAGAATGTTTTATTTGACCTGTGAACTATATTATTCCACTAACGCTATCCTCACTTGATCCAAAATTTAATTCCCTAAATAATCCTAAATAATGGTTGAGCTACACGATGACTGGTGTATGCGTGCCGTCAGTTAGGACAGGTCAACTCAAGGCTGCTACGGCTCCTTCTTCAAAAGGCCTGTCCAGATTTTGCCCTACATCGTAACACACATATCTTATAATACTACTGCTACTGTCTGGACTTTAAAAGAGACCAAGATTCTCTAAGTTTGTTTCGGCGTTTCTTCTCAGAGGCGTCAGATAGGATATGCCGGCGCCATCTAGTAAAAAAAATGTAAAACGACTTGTAAAAGTTTCTTTATAAGATCTATTTACAGAAATAAATATCATTTATCAATTTCTACATAATAACAGGAGCATTTCTACCTCCTCTATCTATACATAGGCGACATTCCACATAAACAGAAATATGTATTGGCCGCAGTATGTGTCAGCATGTATAGCAGTCGGCATTCACAAAGCGACCACAAGTCAATCACACGCTGCGGTCGCGACATATTGTCACTACCTGATATATTACACTATACTGATATCATTATGATTACGTTATCAATGAATCTGTAGCTATGTTTGTGTAGTAAATAATTCAATGATAAACGAACACCCCTGCTGTCATAGCCCAGAGATATGACCTCGGGACGGTCAAGTGAAAGTAGTTTTTTTTCCTATTTCTCTTATTTTCCAATCATGAGGTTTAATTAACTAAAAGTCACTAATAAAACTAACTTCATCTTATCTTATCTTATCTTACATATAATAAGAATGTAAGTGAGCCGTGTCTGTACATTGCTTATATTTACAAAAAAACTAATTTGGGGGACTCAGAATCAGTAACACAATCCATTTCTATTATTTTAGGAACTTTTGTCTGTCTGTTTGTCTGTCGGTTTGTCTGTCGGTTTGTCTGTCGGTTTGTCTGTATGTTTGACCGCGCATCAAATGATAACTACTGAAGAGGTTTGGAGGAAGTGGACAGGAATTCATAGCCTGTTTCTTGGATTAACATTTAGGCTATATTTCATTAAAATCGGTTCACTCTATCAAAAGTTATTAACATTTTAACGATTGAAAACGTAGAATTTGAACAATAACCGTTGAAGCAAATTTCCTTTTTAAGTATTTTCGTACTAGACTAGCACGGGTCAAACATTATAACAGAATCAAGAAATAAAATTTAAAAAATACACTCACAGGTACTAAATAAGATAAAACAAGAAAATAAAACAAAGAAATCAAAAACAATTATTGTGAACGGGAATTGATTATTAGTACAGTTATTCTAACTCTACTTATACAAGGCATCACGGGACATACATAGGACTTATCCAGCGAGCATCAGCCGGTGTAAAAACTAAATATTTGAGTAGGATAAAGAAGTAAACAAAGAATGACAATTTATTCTCTAGAAGACTAACACGACATCGTTATTACCTCAATGAAATTTGATTCCATACCAGGTGTCATTTTGAGTTGACAATTTTTGACAATCATTCTTTTCTTCTTTATAGCATTCAGCTTTAAAGTAACTGATTTTATAATGTGAACCTCCATAGTGTTGATTCTAAAGAGTGTCCATCTAATCAAATCATAAAATAATATACCACGTATTCTACCTATGTATAATAAATAAAAAAAATCGTTAATCTTTACTGATGCCGAAACAGTTAGTTGAGATTTTTATCTATGTAGGTAAGTCTATTTATATTTGCCAACATTTTTTTTAAAGTAAGTAATGTAAATTCGTCAATGGCGCTAAGTTTAAAAATATGGAAAACCAGAATCCTTTTTCTATGAGATTTTTCGTGGTAGTTAGTTCAAACTTGGAGAGGACAACGTCTCTCAGGTCAGCTAGTTCTATTAATAAAAACTCCAAAATGGCCTCAAAAAGCGTCGGTAGCCGCAAAGTAGTGGGTGTTGGACTTGCGATCATGTTGTTGCCGGTTCGATACCCACCCATTGCACTACCAACGTGAACCCACTCGTAACACAAGCATTTTAGCTTAGCACGAGGGGTTAACCAGAATACTAGTAATGTTACGACACCAATGTAAGCTTTTTACAAAAAAATAATTGTTTGCATTATACATTTAAGTAGGTATAAGCATTCTTCTCAAAATACTTCATACAATTCGACCAAAGCAGATCTGATGACAAGATCAGCTATAAAACGATTTAAAAAAAGACATCATTATATATAATAGAGGTTAGTAGGCTCATAATATTCTTTTTCTATATTTCATTCCTTAAATCTCACCTAGAAGAAGCTTATAGTTTACCGACTTGAACTTTTTTATTTTATATCTTATCTCATAATTAGCATAGCTTCGGGCTCACATAACTCATGTAATTAACTATAGTTATTAGAAGTATCCACCCTCGCTCAAAAATTCCAGACGACCCCCGATATAGTGACATTGTGCGCATTGCGAACAGTTATTTGGAAATTAATTACTTAAAGGAATTGTTGCATTTTGGATAGCGTTATTTAAATAATATAGAAATCTATCAAAAGATGTAATACTTGACTTGTAAACGTACTTTTGAAATATCTATTTTACTCACATAAATGAGAGATGTTGAGAATTAATGAACATGATTAACGAAAGGAATTTATAAGGCGAATGTCAGCGGCAGCGTCGGAAGAGGTCGTACTAGAAGAACGTACGCCGATCTCATTGGCGAGGTCCTTCAAAAAGGTCAGGCGCGTAGTACTCGCAACCGGCGCGTATGTATGAGAAGATGTATGAATGTGGCAGAAGCAAAAGACAGTACAAGACAGTAGCAAGTGGCGGTGTATAGTTTCTTCCTACCCCTGTGGGATAAAGGCGTGAGTGTATGTATGTATGTATGTATAATATCATTTATCTACATATTAATAATGCATTTAGGTACCTACTCCACAACAATTACTATATTAGTAAGACGGGTCTTTTGGTTTCAAGATAGAGTGCGATGAGTTCGTAGTTCACAATCAATTCAAATGCTGGGAAACCTCTGTTAAATATTGTTGACTTCGGTTAAAATTGGACATTTTTTTTATTTTTTATTTAAGGCTTTATTCAGACAATGGTGTCCATTTTGTTAGTAACAATGTTCTTATATTATTAACACACTGTTCACACATCTTGTTATCGCAATATTGTACCAGTGAAGATTGTAAAATATTTTTTCTTAAAAGAGTGTCCATGGAGTTTCTCACCGGATCTTTCTCCATAGCATCAACTTTTTGGAACCGTGAAACTAGAATCATACCTTTTCATAAAAGCTTATCTATCTTCTATATAATAAAAATCAATTGCTGTTCGTTAGTCTCGCTAAAACTCAAAAACGGCTGGGCCGATTTAGCTGATTTTGGTATTGAAATGTTTGTGGAAGTCCAGGGAAGGTTTAAAAGGTGAGTAAATATGAAAAAAAAAAAATCTGATGCGTTAGATAGTTTGCCGGGTCAGCTAGTTTGAAATAAAACATTTGAACTTTGAACTAGATTATATCACTTCAGAAAATATTTATTTATACTTCCATGTACAAGGCAGTATGAGGTGGATTCTCTACAAGTCAAATCATTATTTGTAAGATCGAAATTCTTCTGCAGGCCATCTATCATACCAATACTAATCTAAATTCTAAACCATAGTCTCATAGCATGATCGTAAATACGAGTAGTATCTAATAGTGTCATACAATCCTTTGCTACTTGAACGCCTTAGGCTATAATTATCTGTTAACTCCTAGACTAAACATGGCGTCTTTACTTTTTTTGTTTAGAAGAAGCAGGTTTAATTGCGTTTTCACATTTTATCTGTAGGTACTATTATATATTGAGAGATATTGGATCGCGTAATCTGATTCTAGCTATTACATACGACTTCTTATGTGTTGTAATAATTTGCATGCCAATGTGACTTGGTGAAATATGTCTTGCTCGAAATTATATTTGAACACCTGTAATCTGTATGTACCATATTTCATGCAAATAAATAAATAAATATATTTATTATACATAAGAAGAAGGTGTCAAGTTAGACATACATAATAATATATGAAACTTTAAATTATACAGGTATATTGTTTGATAAATTATTTAACATCAAGAGTTTTACTATGTAGTTGACAAAATAATCTTACCATACCCACCTTTATTACTTACAAAAATGCAAAAGTATATCTGTCATTATTAGAATTAGTATACGTTTTGACCACTAGATGACACTGACGTCGATGGTGAGAAGATAGTGATAAGTTAAGAAGAAGAATAAGAAGAAGATAGTGTTAAGATTCTCTCCGCCGTTCAATGACCCCCGCAGTACAACTTTTGTATATTGAGCTAAGATAGTAAAGAAAAAAGGCCAAGTTCAAATAAATTGATAGTTCAACCCCTAACAGTCGTTGTTACAGTATCTTTTCAAGATTTTGTAAAAATTTAACGCAAGTGAAACTGCAGGAAAAATCCTAGTAAGAAATGGCATAAATCCTCAAACGACAATTTGTCCACCACGTCGGCTGGCTCATCACTTTACAAAGAGCTCGCTAACTGCGTGTTGCGTACGTGCGTTATCTGTGCGCCATCACCCGGCCCCCGGCCCCCGGGCCCGAGGCTCTAAAGGCCCTCGCAATTTGGGGGGCCCTTAATGACGCAGGATTTTCAAATAATGAATTGGTTGTCGAGATTTTATGGAAACGTTGATAGGTTTGTGACACAGAATGAATTCCATTGCCGTGTTAGCGTTTTTTCCGAGGTTTCGTCTGTGACTTATGGCATATGAGACTTTTCAAGTTTATTTTAGAGTATTTCTCTAAATGGATTTTCATGCTTTCCTAGTATCTTTCTAGTTTAGAAGCGGCGAAGGCCTAATGGCTAGGGCGTGGAACTTGTGATCATGTGATTGCCGGTTCGAAACCCACCCATTGCACTATCGACGTGAACCCACTCGTAACACAAGCATTGAGCTTAGCACGAGGGTCTAACAAGAATAGAGTAACGTACCACCGACATTGTTAGTAAACTTCAAAAAATAGCTGGATTTAAGATAAGAAATAGATGGGCCATTAGATCTCCAAACAAAAAAAATAGGTAGATCATACAGGAATCTACATAAATTCTAGAAAATTAATCCTGCCAAATTATAAAAAAAAAGTTTGCAACCAACTTTTTTTGCCCCTTAAATCATTTTAAAACACAATGGGTACAATTTATTGTATTAATTCTCAATTTCGTATAAAAAAATCTACAAATCAACAGATTTTCCACTGGATACTACCCAATATTAATTCACAAAGAGCTTTTCAAAAGCATTTATTTATTAAAGTATTACCGGTCGTTTGGACGTCATCAAAGCAATTTAAAACCGTATAACTAAAATATTAAAGTTAATATTTCGGTAATAAATCATGCAATAAACTTGTAACACGAACTTTGAAATGGTTGTGTTACGTCATATAAGGGTGTGTGTAAATTGGCAGTAAATTGCGGTCAGTGTAATTTTTTTATGAGTGAAAATAATTATAATTGGCTGTCCAGCATTGTCGGATTGATGTGACAAGATATTGACTTGTAAATGGCGATCGAAATTGAACATTTGGGTAAGTATTTTTTTATATAGTTCAACCTAATTATCTACTTAACCTATCAAGTTTATCAACAAGCAGACACAATAGAAAAACAATTGTTTCGACCCTCAGGAAAATATAAAATAAACACTTACGCGTCAGTCTAAAATTGTATTTCTTTTGTTAACAATAAAAAAATTCCTTATTGAAAATTCTGCGTAGATAAAAACATAAAAAGAATCTAACATTTCAACGTAAAGTAGAAACATGGCCCTAATTAAAAACAGACAACATAACACTAATTTATCTTCAGCATTGAAAAATAAAAAACTAAAGAAGCTTATGTTATGAAACATTCAGGCGACTTCATTAGAAGTCGTTCGTTTACGTGGAAATGTTGATATCTACACGGAAAACTGTTGGTCAACCATCGATCCGTCGAGTAGTGATAGAATATGGGCCGCTTTCGTTATTTGCTGCAGTGAAAGCGAAGCGATAGAAAACGATAAAAACACAATTTAAATATCTTTCACAGTCAATTATCTTAAATAAAAAAATGTATTGCGACGTTTATCATAAATCAAAAAATGTCTTGTGACGTTCGCGCCTAATCTAATAAAATTTGAACTATACTTCTTAATTATTGACTAAATAATTAATGTCGGATCGTTGAACTATCGTCCACAAAAACATTGAAACATTCCAATTTATTTGATTCACAAAATTAAACTATACTTCCGCCAAAAAAGTAAAGAATAATTTGTCACTTCCAAAAGTGAATTTTAAAAAATTACTCAAACATCCACGATGACACGACATAATTAATATCTTGACCATCGCATAGCTTCCACATCGCTCCGGCCTACATACGTCACACCAAATGGACTCAACTATGCCGTCAAAAATTCCTGTAAAGTCATTTTTCAGCGACAAACATAACGTTGGCTGTCGTCGAGCCATGTCGTTGCCGATTAAAAAATAAAACTTCAGAGAATCGCGCTATATTAAACATAGCTTGCAGAGGATTAGTATCTTTAGTATTTAGATCAAGCGAAAATGTTGATGTCCGGATTAATTTTGACTGTTTATAAGAATTAGTAGCTGTTCAGAATTTTATAGGCGATTATATTTTTTAGATTCAAAATAATTAATCCACAATGACACCTGAACTGGTTTTGCAGATATCTCAACTCATAATAACACTTTCACAAGATGACGCGAGATAAACACAAGATATAAATGGAACCACGTAATCAAGTGACGTTTAGATATCTATCACAAGATACATGACTATGATGCTGTCAATGACACCGAATTTATAAAGAATAACTAAAAGGAAAATACTAATAAACCATTTTTATTAGCATTAAAATTATTAACTGCGAGTAACTTTTTGAAGCGGCGCTAAACAATCAATCAGAGTTCTTGAAAACTACGTGCATAGGGTTCGAATAGATAGCCTCCCTTTTTGAAGTTGGTTAATGACAAGTCATGAGGTAGTAGATCTAAAATGTTACACTTTGCTTGCTGCAGTCAATGTACAGGTTGCATCCAAACTTCTCCATGTCTCGAAGTGCATTTTAAGCCGTCATCGGCCCCGCTTCTTTCTTTTATACATACATACATACCATCACGCCTGTATACCCCGAAGGGTTAGGCAGAGGCGTAAGTACTAATGTTACACACACAGTTCGCCGGTATGTTTAGGTCCCATGTAATAGGGGGCGAGCCTATTGTCATTAACCGGGCACAAATTCCTAACTTCGAGTTGCTACTGGGAATTTCATAGAAAAACCCAATAACACTTTGCTCGACCTGGGAATCGAACCCAGGACTTCTAGGGTAGCAGTCGCGCTCAGGACCACTTGGATAATGAGGCAGTCTTTCTTTTATTCCTTTAAATAAAACTGTTTTTTAAAGATTTTAAAATGTTATATTGATATTATTTAATTCCCCAACGATTCGAATCCTGTACTTTATTCCTGTTGCATCTACTTTCATTTGTATTTTTATATTATTTCTCAGAAGATTAATACCCAAAGCGTTTCGATGGAACTGTGTATTTTTCCGACATTTAAGATTAGAATTTCTAAGATATCGAGTCGCTTGTTTTATAAAGCATTTGATTCGGCAATTAGTTTATTATTGTTCCTTGTTGGAAAACTAATATATGGCGTAACACTCTCTTTAACCTTTGGAAATATGTTTTTTTTACACCACGTAGGTGAAAAACAAGCATACGGCCCGCCTGATGGTGAGCGGTTACCGTATCCTATAGACGCTTGCAACACCAGAGGTATGACTCCCGCGTTGCCGACCCTGTATTATAAGTACCTAGACAATAAGGCTTGTTTTAATGAAATCAGCAAAGCGAAGAGCCTTGGGGCATAATAACAATAGATTTTGCGTAACATACTATCACGCCTGCATTCTCTGAAGGGTTACGCGTACCTACTAATATAAATCCACTAGCTTCTGCCCGCGGCTTCGCTCATAAAACCAACATTGATAATCTCTTCTTTGTATGGGCCTCTATACATCAGGGAGGTCAAGCTGTATCTCGGGATTCATTTAATTAATTGAGATAAGAAGTTCACCAGTTCTTAAGTTGGACCATATATTTTCTAACAGTGATAATAAAATTAAAATCTATTCAGTAGTTTTTGCTCCAACCCGTAACAAACAGACAAGAATTTTAAAAATCACATTTTCGGATTCCAAGACGTTTATATACCCACGTGTTTTTTTTAAATATCTTTAATGTATAGATACAGATTTTTTACAATTTTATAATAGTAGAGAAGAAGAAGATATTTCACCGGTATGTTTAGCTCCCTTATAATAGAGGACGAGGATGTTACCATTAACCGGGGAGAAATTGAAACTCCGAGCTGCTACTGAGAATTTCATAGAAAAACCCAATAACGCCATTTGGGAAAGAAACCCTGGACCTCTAACGTGGCAGTGGCGCTTAAGAGCACTAGACTAGCATTGTTATCCCGATCCGAAGAAATAAATGAGTAAAGACGTATTGTTCAAAGAAGTTAGCTAATCTTCAAATACACACGACGTTAGTTTAGTGTATTATTTATATTCTGTGAAGTAGGTATTATATGTTTTTAATTTTAGATGAATTGATTTCTTAGAACTTTATAACGGTCATAGGATGGCAAATGCGCGAGATCAAACCGCGCGGCATATATCCGTCGTGCGGCCGGCCGCGGCGCGGGCGCAGCGAGATGCTCTGATCCAACTGTAGGGTTGTCAAAATTTGATGCAGTCGCGTCACTATTTACGATGTTCATAAGAAGGTATTTTATTACCAACGCTAATGGCTAATCAAATAAAGATTGCTGATTACTTTCCAAAATTTGCGTTTATTTCAACTAGAATCTATACTAATATACCTATAATAACATTGACTTGTAAAAGTGTCTCTAATGATCTACTTACAGAAATAAATATCATTTCATCATTTCATTTCAATCTGAAGAGTTTGTTTGTTTGTTTGTTTGCTTGAACACGCTAATCTCAGGAACTACTGGTCCGATTTGAAAAAATATTTCAGTAGCCTTCAGATAGCCTTCCTCAATAAATGGGCTATCTAAAGCCCATTTATTGAGGAAGGCTATATATCATCACGCTACGTGGAAGAAGTCGCGGGCAGAAGCTAGTCAATAATATAAGTAGTTGATACGGGGTTCCTATAGAACTCATGGCATACGTCTTTAGCATTCTACAGATTATTAAAATTAGTATCTTATGAGATAAACAAATGTTAAAGACACTGAATAAATGCGAAAAACACATCCAACGGCAACTGCCGTTGGATGTGATTTTTTATTCTTAAAATAAACAGTTGTTTATTTTAAGAATAAAAAATAAACAAGTTTAATCTTTAAAATTAACTAATGTTAATTATATAAACAAATCCTACTACACACGTAAAATGATGTAAGTTGTAATTTGCAATAGAAGTTGGCCTGTATAAAATAATAAATAATAATAACTTATTTATTTAGAAAAAATAACAATACATTTACAATAGGTACAAATATTAAAATTAAAAGAAGTCTTGTTACACGCTTGCCTTGCTATTACGAGTATATTATGCCTGAACTAGGTTGATCCTGTGTTTCAAAATGGATTTGCTTGTTTCAGAGCTTTTGAATTCTAGATACTTTCATTTTAAAGTGAATGCTCTATAAACATGTAAAAAAGAAGAAATATATACTTAGATAATAATTAAAGTATTTATGATTACTTACATCAACAGTTCAGTTCATAGAAAAGCAGCTCCTTACGGAATACATCCATTTTAAACCAATTTCTTTGAACTGTCAGCCCTACTCAATGTAACCTGATGACGGGAAGCGCACAATTAACGAGACGGGTGCGCGGGCGCGGCCAACGTTATGAGATCTGCTTCTGTGCGAGGATGTGTCCTAAGCTCATTACGCCGTCAGAGGAATTACAAGTGATATCCGTTGATCACAGCTGATTGAAATTGTCAGCGAATTGGTATTATAAGTAGATGTTTTTTTTAATTATGCTTATCTAGCAAAAGCCGATAGTAGAAGTCTTAGAAACTCACTGTCCTTACTGGGTGTTGCTACAGATAAAAGCGGTTCGGTATCTTAAAAATTGTAGCTTTTAAAAACTTGACTGAATTGCCTTGTATTATAGATCTTACTTCACTGATTCTAAAATTTTGTTTTAGAAGTTAACATTTTCATTAAAATTACTAAAGAGGAGGCTTGCTCGTATTAGAAATACATCCTCCAAGCGCGATTGCACGCTTGAGGTCTTGGGTTTGATTCCTGAGGATTTCCACACGGGAAAAAAAAAAAGGTCGAGCAATGTTATTCGGGTTTTCTATGAAATTCTCAGTAGTAGGTCGATGTCCGATTAAGAGCTATAGGGTAGCTCCCTACTTCATGACTTAGGTTTACCTCTATTCCGGTGGACTGTGAATTTATTTCATTGTACATTAGTACCTACACCTCTGCCAACCCTTGGGAAAGCCGCCCATGGACAACCGCAACACCAGAGGAGTCACAAGTGCATTGCCATCCTTTTAAAAAATGATTTAGGCTATGATGAAATAGTGATTTAACTGTGTGGGAAACGTGTAAAAAGTTCACTAGAGTAATTTATACGCTTGTAAAATATTACACCTACTAATAGTCAAAGCTCAGGGCAATTTGGAAGCTGATTCGACTGCTTGTAATCAATAGAGAATCCAACCGTCCTCGTACCATTGAACGCTTGAGCCCGTAGTTCCCGGTGGGAGTTAGGGTCGAGCTAATTAACCCCGTCGGCCGAGCCCGAATGTACCCGACTGTGCCCGAGGACGAGGGTCCGATTTAATAGGGTTATAATCGCTGCGATTATCTTGTTCTAAGGGACCAGTAATTATAGATACCGTACCGATAAATATTTTAAAGTGTGTTGTTTTGGAAATGGAAAATAACATCGAAAAAAGTTTCCAATATAAATTGTCAAATACCTTCTAATGTTAAACTCATCATATTTTCTTGTCTAATATTTATTTTTAAAATCTATATTAATATTAAAAATGCGAAAGTAAAAGAAAAAGAAGAGCGCGACTGCTACGCTAGAAGTGCTGGGTTCGATTCCCAGGTCGAGCTAAGTGTAATTTTTCTATGAAATTCTCAGTAGCAACTCGGAGTTTCAGATTTGTGCCCTGTTAATAGCAATAGGCTCGCCCCCTATTACATGGGACCTAAATATACCGGCGAACTGTGGGTGTACTTAATACGCCTCTGCCTTAACGCTTCAGGGAATACAGTCGTGATAGTATGTTATATATGAAAGAACAGGAAAAAAATGGATTAATTAAATTGTTTTTGGATTAAATAATTGCAAAGACATACGGAACCGAAATAGCCGCGATGAATCAGGGTTCTCTGCGGCAATCAAACGCATTAGCCGGACATGGAGCTGTGAAACCTGTGATGTCGCATCTGAGCCGAGCCAAATTGCTCACTCCATAACGCAGTGTTAAATGCGCGGCTGTAAATCGTAGCTCTATGTCACATAGTTTTAATGTTAAGGGGAAGAACAAGTTTTTTAAAATGAAATTACGGATTTTAGGTTTGCCTCATTAGCCTAGTGGTCCTGACTGCTACGCTAGAGGTCTTGGGTTCGATTCCCGGGTCGAGCAAAGTGTTATTGGGTTTTTCTATGAAATTCCCAGTAGCAGCTCGAAGTTAGGAATTTGTGCCCGGTTAGTGGCAATAGGCTCGCCCCCTATTAAATGGGACCTAAACATACCAGCCAACTTTGGGTGTACATTAGTACGCCTCTGCCTAACCCTTCGGGGTATACAGGCGTGATGGTATTCCCAGTAGCAGCTCGGAGTTTGGAGTTTGGCAATAGGCTCGCCCACTATTACATGGGACCTAAACATACCGGCGGGGGAATACGGGCGTGATGATATGTAATGAAATTTCTTTGAATAGTCAAAAGTAAACATTACATTGTAAATTCATGAAATATTATAATAGTTTTATGTTATAATCAGAAATCGGACACAAATATAAAATGAAATCATAACATAATTAAAGAAACTAAGGGAAATCGAGATGGAACCTTGAATCCTTTTCCGTGGCATAGTTTACCTCTACCAAATTGAAGGGGAGTTTGTTATAAAGTTAACTTTAATTGCAATAAGTAAAGATAAACTCATTGACAGAAGAGTAAATAAATATTAGTACCCATTAGAAGTGATCTTGAAATTTTTAACATATCATCTAAATAACGATAGTTCTCTGCTGAAACGGTATACAGTACAATAACAATACCAACTATCAAAAGCAATCAAAACGCTCTTAAAATATAAATTAGCGACAATCTCCGTATATATGTACTTAGATCCATAACTAAGCAATTCAATTCCTTGAACAAAATAAATTATTTCTAACTGCCGATATCCCTAATCTGAGTCACCCCAACCGTTGTTCTAAGTCTACCTACAAATTACAGGCAGCAGTGCCTCGTCCTGTTATTATGCGGCTAATATGAAGCCTAGGTCATGAATATGTATTAGAGGAGCGAGGTATTGTGTACATAGACGATGAACTGAGGTTATGTTTGAGAGTTTTGGGGTTATTCGGAAAATATTTTAAAATGGTACCTACCTGATTTAGAATGTAGAATATTGTTTAATTGAAGAAAATTTTAAAATAAACATCTAAGAAATCTTAACTGAACTCAGTTTTGATGATACTGTTTTCTTTTGGTATTGGCATATCAAATTTTGTTAAAGCAACACATTAATTCAATTCATGCCTCAAGAGCTGAACCAAATGAGATCAATTTTGGTGTAAAGATAAATTGGACTAGGAGAAGGACCTTATGTCTCGAAAATTTCTTTGGATTGCAAGTAAAACTGAGGGCAATAGCCTGTATTGTATAAAAGCACACGATTGTAATGTGTGTAAGGCTTACATAAATTATTAGCTTACGTTTCGAGACTATTATATCACAAAATAAAACAAAGAAACCCGACAGTCGTCTCCTTAACCATCATTTTCGAACATCGCCGTATTATTGTCGCGTACGTCATACAACGACGTGTACAGTACACTTTGATCTACAACACAAACGACAACCCCTCATAACACCCACGCGACAAAGTTCACATTCCAATGCAATAAAATTTATAGACTGAGCTCTATCATTACCATTTTAGCTACAATGTTTCTGTTGGACTGTCGACTTTGTGTGTCAGTTATAAGGTTGGTTTTCGATTGACTCAGTGTGTAGACGAGCAATACCGAGTGTGTTTGACACACGTATAATTGGCGAGAAATGGGCCGCACTCCCTTTATAAACTGTTGCTTAGAGGTTTCAGTACATTAAGGCGTAACGCGTGAAACATTTGGAGAAGCGAATTTCGTTTTAGTTTAGTTATGCAACAGTTGTTCCATTGTTTCTAGGATTCGTTGATTTTCATTCCTGAGATTCACTGATTCCTTTACGTATTTATTAAATAAAAAAATATATTATTAGGTAGGGAACAAGGCTGATTTAATTTTGTGAAAGTCGTAAAATTATGGGCTCGTCGTTAGTACAAGTTTGAATATTACAACATTTAACAGGAACCTCTTTAATCTTTAGTATGGTTTTATAGCAGTTTTGTTTAAGTTATCTTCCGCATTATTTTCTACTTATATTAGAAACGTGAAAGTGTGTGAGGATGTATAGATTTATGGATGTATAGATGTTTGTTACTCTTTCGCGCCAGAATGGCCAAACGGAAATTTGGAACAGTGATAGATTATAGTCTGGAATAACAATTAAGGTATTTTTTTATCCAGATCGGACCCGATCCTTAAGTCCACGTAGACGAAGCTGCGGGCAGAAGCTAGTAGGTATATTTTAAAATATGTCCAGTGCAATCTTAGTAATAGATATAAATAATAAGTATCTATCAATTTTGTTTATCACATATTTATTAAGCCCAATCTGGTAATATTGGTACTTGTCGCGTCTAATTATATGATACTTATCCACCAATGTGGACGTACCTCCTCAGTTGGCACGGAGCCTTACGATACCAATTTAGCTATTTTGATCAAATAACCGATTCACAGGGAATCTGATCGTCTCTGATTATGAAGTTACCCTCGTTTTGGCCATTCGTAAGCGCGTTTTAATATTAATTGCTTATATGTTCTATCTCGCTTTTTCATTGAAAACATGGTTTGAGGAGAAAGAGATAACAAATTTAGGTATTGGGGTGAATGATGAAAGATTAGAGTGATGTTGGGTATGATTATTAATGGTGGTTGAAAATATACTCTAAAAATAACACTTAGTTTTTCAACGGTTTTTTTCAATAGACTGTTTTAAAATGAAGGCAGATAATTTAAGCTCTGTTAGGAGAAATCATATTTTGCAAGTGCCACTGAATCTGTAAGCAAATTAAATTTATTTAACAATCAGAAGCGGTTATAGTTAAATTGTAAGAAGTTACTCTTTAGTATAATCTGCCGTTTATCTATACAATTTATCCAAGCCAAGTACAGTAAATAGCATTGTGTCAGTATTCCGAAAAAAACTAGTGATGTGAACTTGTTTTTTTATTATCCTCGACAAAAAACAACATTTGCCAGATTTTATTACTAAAAATATCCAAGTTATTGACAGAACAATAAACCATTAAATTGATCGCACAATCCCCACAAGATGTCAATCTTATGGAACTTCATAAACCAATACACGTATAATTTGTTCACAAAACGGCCACAAAAACAAACACTTTAGCGTAACTCACCGCTCCATTGATTCCCTAATCGTCTCAAGCACATTACATTATTACTGAAATAACCAACATAAAGTGACCCTCTCTCCTTCTCTTAACCCCTTAAAGCGAGGGCAACAAAAGGGTTCATGTAAACACAAGAGGAGATCAAGAAATAATGGTCGTTTTAACATTCAGAATAAAGTCAGTCGTAAACAATTGCCCGAGAACTGACAGTTTTATTTGAAGCACTTTATGACGTCGCCCGTTGCTTATTAAAGGACCAATTTAAACCATTATAGTGTTCATAAAAGCGTACATCATCCTGTTTTGTTGTGGTCTCGCTCACGCTAATGTACGAGAGTATTTTTTGTCCCGTTTTAAGATGCTGATCATGGTTTACTGGATTTCGAAGTGGGTATTTTTGGAATTGGTAGGGATTGATTACTCAATAGAAATTGACTGTCGATATGATTAATGAAAAATATAGAGGTACTGCCATATTTATTAAATAGGCAAAATCAGCACACATTTAAATCATCTTAGTAAGTACTACTCAGAACTACTTAGTTGTTTTCGAAAAGACATCTAGTCAAAACTATCGGTTATGATATTAACACATTATTGCAGAGATAATATATAAGATAATAAAGAAATTTAGAGATTACTGATATTTTTGTAATTAATTAACTTCTATCGCTGATTCATTAAATTATCGGTTTTAATTAGTAATTTTAATCAGCAATTAACTCATTAATAATCAGATTATGAATCATAGATGAAACAAATAATAATAAAGTATGTTAATTGTTACAAAACGTGTCACCTTGTATTACCGTGATCGATAATAATCTTAATAAAATATAGTGACTATTACATTTTTTCATTAGACAGATAAAATGCTTGTGTACATTATATCTTAATCTTAACCTCAATAAAGCAAAATATTGATGGAAAAAAGGTTTCCCTAATTTTAGTAATTTAGTTAATTTTATTAGGGAAAACCTAATGATAAAACTTTTTATCCCAAACATCGGTAATTCCTCCAAAGTTATTTGTAAAAACACATTTTTCCCTTTAAAATTCCCTCGCATTAACATAATAAAATCAATCAGCTGCGTCTTAAAATAAACATCGATAAATTGTGTTTCGCACATCACTATTTACGACCGACCATTTTAATCTTACCGCCAAGAACCCCTTTGCCATTAAAATCGAAACTTTATGCATTTGTAATAAGAGCTGTTAAATATTTAAAGGATTACATTTATGTTGGTTGGCCATATAAGTGGTTGATGAATACCCCAACTGATTTTATTTGATTGTTTATTCGTCTGATTTGTATTAAACATGTGGCTAAATAACAAGCGCACGATTTGGTCGATCCGCGAGTTTAGCTAAGCTTAGCGCGGTCAGTCTATGGATGGGTCACCATTGTTTATTTATTACGACTTGATTTTCGTTACGATTTTTTTTATATAAACCTTTAAGTATCTATAGGTATCAAAAGCATACATGAAAACCATTTTTCGTGGTTTTCAACGCTGGCAATATTTAAGGATTGTTATACGATCATCACCCATGATGCACCTGGAGCTGAAATAATCTCGGACACATGGGGGCCTAGCCGAATTATGAATGTGTGTGGCTGACGAGTATAATTACGTTAATTACAATAATACTTAGTTGCAATAAAACTATGTAATTGCACTTATCAGACGGTTCCCAAGCATTCAGTTTAATTTTTCTCAGAACTGTACCTGATACCACCAGCTAGAAAGTATAAACAAAGTGCTACCAGTAAGTATAATTGCATGATTTTTATAACGCTGTGTAAGCTGTACGCGGTGAATTATGCCTTACTTTAACCGACACTATATATTTGAAAACGTAAGAGAATTGTTTTGTCCCTCTCTCTCACACGTGGTGGAGGTTTTCTGAAAGACATTTCTGTAAAAAATGAGCACTAGGTACCTTCGACCCTTTTAATTCGACCCAATTTTAATCACATCACACATTCAATCTACTGGATTGAATCACAAATTCATCTCAATAATAAAACATATTTTTTGTGTGCAAAGGAATCTATCTATTCGAACTTTTGACGATCCCTAAGTTATATGTGCTGTATCTACATGCTCTACGATGTATGTCACAAAATCTTCTGAGAGTAGAGGAATATATAAAGCTACACGCACATTACACACACAGCTATATACACTTTTTGAAAATCCAAAAAACTTCACATACAAAACATAAAATACCATAAATAGTAAAAACAAAAATACATCAAACCCAACATTTACCAAACATTACCCTCAAAACAGTAGATCATAATGACGAACAGCCCTGTCAACCTAATTACGGTACCTTCCCGCTTCGCAAAAAACCATTGGGTAAACATTATAAAATAAAATGACGCTTACAACAGGCCTGTAAAGAATGGGTCGGTACTCTGCATCGGCCTGGATATTTTAATAGCATTTCTAAATGTCAACAACGGGACACGGGTAATGCGATAAGTCACGCCCCGACGAGCTATGAACAACAAATGTTATAATTATTACTTCATAAAGCTTTTATAAATAAATAAGGCTGAGGCTTTTGAGTAATGAGGCTTGAGTGAGGTGAAAGTATCGGGATTTCGGCAGAGACTATTTCTGTGATGTCCTCAGGATTTTCTCCCGCTAAGAATAGGTCACCTTTCTATTGATGTTGTAAAAGGTAGCAAGCAGTGTCCACCCTTATATGTATACATAATTATTTTTTATGTTACATAATTTATAAATTGAATTTACATATTTGGCGTAACGGCTGAGCTTCTGCAACACGTGTTGTGGCTTCGATCCCCACACGGAGAAAATATTTCTATGAAGTTCCGGTCGGGAGAATATGTATTTGTAAAAGCACTTATGATAAAGGAGAAAATAACTGCGCGGGGCAACATTTAAAAAAAAACACAACGAAGTACACAGAGAAACCTTAGTATATGAGTAATGTGAATGCAATTCATATTTATCAACATATTTTTCTGTCTCACTGTAAGATACCGGTCTCCGCTCCGAATAAGAAGAGTTAAGCTACAGTCCTTGCTAAACATAGTTGGTTGGCTATAAAATAGATAATTTTATTTAATATTAGCCAGCTATATAATACCGGGAATTCAGTATGTATCTAGTTTATTACCTAGTCGTCTAGATATTTCTAAATTAACGACGTAGAGATAGGCATTTGGCATCGTATGTTATTCTGTTTCTCATTTTAACACTAATGACTCCAAAATTATAGTGCATCATAAAAATGTAGCGTGACTCGTGCACTGCACAAATGTGGCCCACTAAAACAACATGAACGCAAAAATATCAAAGCACTTTGTCTTCTTAATACAAAAGATATTGTGACAAAGTTCACAAAACCGAACTAAAAATATGCAACAAACCGACAAGACTACAACAATATTTTTTCGTCTGTTAAAAACTACAAAGTAAACGCTCCAACATCTTTTATCTGAGCAATAACAAATCATTGACATTAAAAGATCTAAATCACGTACTTATGGCGACCGCTATAATAATAGCAGGAGGATTTATATACTCAGCTAAACAGAAGATTCCCAAAATTAAATCGTTGGCTTGTTTTTTTGGCGTCGCTTTTGAGTCGCGCAGATGATAAATAAATTAATTATGTTTGGTTAATAGGCGGCGCGGGCGCAGCCGGCCTGTTCCCAGTCGGGAAGTTCCTGTTCGGTTGTATTACTTGTATTTTAAAACGTGATTTATTTGAGATACTTGTTTGGAAATAGTAGTCATATTATATAAATAATGTTCCGGTATTCTATTTGAGTAATATTTATATATTCGATTAGAATAAAACAACTTACCTACAGTTTTTTTAATGTCGTAATTATATTGAAAGCCTACAATAATTGGCTGCCTTCATTATAGTGAGATTAATTAATTGAGTGTGTCAGTAACGTAGTTGATATTATCTATATCCATTTTAATACACATTTATATTAAACTAGCTTCTGCCCGCGGCTTCGCCCCCGTGGAATTCGGTCTGTCATCACATCCCACAGGAACGGGATAAAAGTATCCTATGTCCGTCTCCTGGTTCTAAGCTATCTCTCCACCAATTTTCAGCCAAATCGGTTCAGCCGTTCTTGAGTTATAAATGGAGTAACTAACACGACTTTCTTATATATATATAGAAGATAGATGTAATGAAAATTGGGTGTTCACGATATTTTAAGCATATTTCGACGTATACGTCACATAGTGCGTTTTTTGGCATTATAAAATGAGATTTTGTCAGTTTTTTTCTATTTTGCTTGTGTCAAATGACCAAAGAAAACACAACCGAACTGGCATCACTAGGGCTGTCTCTTTTTGTGGGCTAATGAGGCGGGCGGCTAAGCGTTTGAAGCGTAGGGCTGTCACGCAGCGATTAATGTTCGATCCATCAAAATTTAATAGCGACCTGTCTCGGGCTCCCCTTGGACACTGACGCGATTTTTTTCAAAGCGGTCTTTTATTGATATTGATTTTTTAAAACATCATTTATTTTTATTAGGTTTACTTAATTAGATATCGTTTAGAGCGACATGTGATCGTTTTAAGACTTTATATTGGAATTCGAATAAATTAAGGTTGCGTTTCTGAAGTCTCGATATTCCTTTTAATAAATTGTAAATTTAGATTTCTAGGCACACTTTAAAAGATACACTTTGTGAATACAGATATTGATCCCTTGTCTGTGTGTGTTTTTAATGTCATAATCAAAGCAGTATTCACTTAATTTACCATTATAATTCATTTTACCATCAGGGCTTTTGGTAAGCAGATATGCGGGAAAATTTGACTACTCGGCAAACATGCGTTTTCCAAGATAATTAAACAATAACTTACCCATTCAAATAGCAAACCACTCTATTCAAATAGCCATAAAGACCAAATTCGAGTAAGCACCGCTTACCAATAAGCAAAATAATATTGTGGAACATCAGAAGCCAATTTCCCGTAACTTAGCAACCCTCGTTCATTCAAATTACGAATCCTATTTGAATATTACTCCGCATCATCATTAAATTAAACTTTATTACCTTTACATAAAGTTGATTTTAGATCGGTTTAAGGACACGTAATAAGGACTTTGTGTGCTGGTACAGTTGGTAAAATAAACTTTGGGATTGAGGAGTACGGTTGAGTTTTGTTTGTTAGGTGGCAACAGGTTTTAAATGGTATATTTGTTTGATTTACCGATGTTACGAGGTTCCGTACAATATAATATGAAATGTTGACGAATGTAGAGGGTTGGCGACGGAATTGAAATTGTTTTTATATCCGTGTTATTGTGAATATTGGAATATAAAGTTATTGAGTGTTATTGATATAAAAGTCACCTGAGTGCGTAGGTGTACGCACGTATATACCGACATTGTTCAAAGGTCTTAAAGAACTTTATTCTTAGATAAATATTACGTTAAGCATTGTTCTAATAGGGAAATTTTAGTTGTATTTTAGCATAGGTATGTGCTAGCCCCCCGGAAACGGCATCAAACTATATAAATACTACACATTAGATATAAAATAATACCTAGAATACTATATTGGGTGTAGGGTTTAGAATAGTACAGCTCTAGCTTCTCTCTCATCATCTAATTTCTCCAATAAATGCGTGATGATATGTTATGTTTTAAAAACAGTTATTCTTATAACTCTACCGACCCTTCCACGAGTCATCGTAATCCGCGTTTATGAATCATAAAGCTGGCGGCGTTGTCTCGCGACTCGTGGGTTAATGGGGGGGCACCAATTAGTAATGTTTACTTACTGACACTAACAGCGAGGCGGTAAATTGCGACTTATTTAATATTAAAAAAATATTTTGTTTCTGCTGTATAACTTCCTCATTGGTCTAGTAGTAGTCGGACTTGCGATCATGTGGTTGCCGGTTCGAACCCCACCCATTGCACTACCGACGTGAACCCACTCGTAACACAAGCATTTAGCTTAGCACGAGGGGTTAACAAGAATACTAGTAAAGTGCGACCCGCATTGCTTGTAAGCTTAATAAAAAAATAGTCGTAAGGGTGACAACTACGCTAGAGGTCTTGGGTTTAATTCACAGATCAAGCAATGTGACATTGGGTTTTTCTTTGAAATTCTCAAAATGCAGCTCAGAGTTTAGGTTTGTAATAGGGAGCGAGCCCATTGACTGGTTAATGATATCTAATAGATTTGCCCCCTCTTAGATACATCAAGTAAGCAGCAGCAAATCTTAAATACATCATAAACAATCATTCATGTTTATTTAGTAATGTTCGTAATGGGCGGGATTAACCGACACAGCGGAGGAAGTAAATGTTTTAAGAGATTATGTTTGAATTAATGTGTTTTTGACGGAAGTACATTAGTTAAAACTTGTCACTTGGATTAAGTGTAGATTTATAAGTAGATGTAAGTATCTTATAAGTTATTAATTAATTATTTACATAGTCCAAACGGATGGGCAGAGATGTACCTATATGTACATACACAGTGCAGTGTTTCAATTGAATCCTATACTCTAATATGAATATAATGACACTGACTGAATGATTATTAAGTATATGAACTGCATACCTACATAGTGTAGGAGTTATAGAGACCATACCAGTACCAGTACCTTTTGGAAATAACATTGTACCATGGATTAAGCTTATCTGATTGTAATTATTCTTTGTGACAAATAAACATTTTATTTTTATTTATTTATTTTATACTTCAGATAAAAAGTAGCCCATGTGTTATTCCAGACTATAATCTATCTCTGTGCCAAATTTTATCCAGATCCGTTCAGCCGTTCTGGCGTAAAAGAGTAACAAACATCCATCCATCCATCCATTCTCACAAACTTTCGCATTTATAATATTAGTAGGATAGGATGGCTAACACCATTGCACCGGGTTTCGATGACCACCCGAGACCACCAACGTTATCAACAAATATTTGTACAGTCTCCCCAGACACAGGGCTTATCCTCTAGTGCGGAAGATGTCACAAATTAACAGAATTTACAACAAAAGTTTAATTGAAGCGGCGGTAGCCTAATGGCTAGGGCGTCGGACTTGCGATCATGTGGTTGCCGGTTCGAACCCCACCCATTGCACTACCGACGTGAACCCACTCGTAACACAAGCATTTAGCTTAGCACAAGGGGTTAGCAAGAATCCTAGTAATGTGTGACCCACATTGCTAGTAAGCTTTATAAAAAAAAAATAAGATCAACCCAGATACTGTTCTACTGCTGGGAGCGGGTCTCTTATAGTGAGAGGGTGTATGCTAGAATCCACCATGCTAGCCTAATGTGGGTTCGTGACTTCACACGTCTTTTAGAATATCTCTCAAGCATTCAGGATTCCTGACGATGTTTTCCTTCACCGTTTAAGGAGTAATCATTAATTAAATATTTGTAAACGCACATGAATACGAAATGTTAGAGGTGCGTGGCTTGGGTTCGAACTCAGTCCAACCAAGTTATGCAGTCGATGATCTTATGCAGTTTCAGCATAATATTCATGAGAAGGTGGACATCGGTGGACGCCAAAAATAAACAGTTCATCTACCACACGCCAAATCCCCAGTGAAAACAGGCACACTATTTCCAAAAAGCCGTCAGAACATACATCACCTAATTATGAACCACTTAAATCTTAATTTGAGCACGTTTAGCGAGCGATGCGCAGGAGTGGGCCGGCCGGGGGACTACAAAAAAGCGCCGCTTCTAACGCGTGACATATGGTGTCAATGAGTTTATACAGGACGGTTTAAAAAAAATGAGTTTTTTTTTTCGCACTCGGCCATACTGCGTTTATGAAAAACAGTTTTTTTTTCAATCTAAGAATCCGTACCTATCTACAAGGACGCGAAACATTTACATTTTTTTTTTTCATTTTATCCTGTTTATTTTACGATGTAAACAGATATTAAAGAGTTTCTACTACAAACGTGATGTGTTCACATGTTGTGTGATAATCAACATACATTGAAAGAAAAAACATATTAACAGACCAACAATCTACGCACGCTAAATCCATCTATTGCATTACATAAGTAGTTCGTTAAGTGATAATACATCAATGTAGCAATTGTGAAATTAAATCACTTCGCAAGTAAATTCACTGTAATCGAAAGGGTTAGGCAAAGATGTAAGTATACCCACAATTCGTCGCTACGCATAGTTCGCAGTTAAGATTCCTCCTATTACATGGTACCTAACTAGGTACCATGTAATAGGAGGAATCTTAACTGCGAGCTTAACTGAGAATTTCATAGAAATACCCAATAAAACTTTGCTCCAGCCGAGAATCGAACCGAGGACTTCGTGCATATCAGTCTCGCTAAGGACTATTAGGCTAATAAAGCAGTTTAAAAAAATATATTTCATCAAATGAAAACGAATTAAGTAGCAATCATTCATCTACTCTAGTTAGTCGAATGCTCTATTAATAACCTATTTCTTAGTACAACTTCTGTAGGATTCGAAGAGATGGTTAGTAAACAAATGTACGGAACTTCAAAGACTCAAAGTCAGCCGTCAAATGGACGCGAGCGCAGATTAAATACTGGTCGCTTCTGATTTGAGAGAATTCGAACTATTAGTGTAAAGGAGATTAAGGTACTACAATTTAGTGGCCTCGTGAACTCTGCGATATACAGAAATGACACATACTTTACGTATGTAATAATTGGGTCTATTACTATGCCATTGTTGAGGTTCGTTTGACACTTAAAAGCCCGAGCGCCAGGCACAAAAATAAAAAAATACCACATTGGATATTTTTATTTACGTTGTAAAGACATCTACCGCGCTATACACAAACTACGAAGGACAAATCCTGAACCGCGCAAGGGAAGTTTGCAACACAACATGCAACTATTATTATTATACAACTGCTCGACATCACCCGTTAGGCCGAACAAAAGCTGGACAGGCCAAACTTGTATTTTTATATGACTGTAAAAAGCCAGAAATCTGGCAACCCTAGGCATGAGACTATTTACAACGAAGAAAAATATAGGTATTGACCTATCAAAATAAAACTTTAACCAGGTAGGTATAAACTCAAACTCTAACCTGTTTCTAATTTGTCATGAAATAACTTTAAAATACAAGAACCAATATTTTATATATTTGCTAATTAATTTAACAGAAACCTGAGATACATTCACATAGTGTGGACGACTCCATTCGCAAACAATCAAAAAACACGATACATCCTGTATTCTCAGATAAAAGCGTTCTACGAAATATGCAATACTACGAAAAAAACAATTCCACTTTTAAATCCGCCTGTATACTCGAATCCCTGCGGACTGCATAGATCAATAGTACAGTCGCGCACACAATGCAAAACGGTTTTTAAACAGCTTTAAATAGGGTGTATTTTTGCTTAGTAAAAGAGTAATTTAGTGAGTAAAACTGGATCGTCAATTAGTGTGTCTGTTTAAGAGCAAGCCTCTCTTGTTATAGCGCAGGAGACACGTGTCGCGATGCAATTTGTTGAGATAATATTATAACAACGATGATAGAAGTGTGTTACGCGAAACTATTGTGGGAACTTGTGAACGTGAGCGAGATTACATTTGAAATGTATTCGAAAGAACGAGTGATTAGTCATGCCTTGTAGGGATTTAGATGCAACATAAAATGGACCTGTTATGAAGTAATTATTTAATGAAACAGTAAGGTACCTACCTATTTTAGTGGTCTTATTGAACCAGTCCCCTTACATTATGGTTCGAAGCAGCAAGAAACTTCACAGATACTCTTTTAAAAAAATATATAATTACAATATTGAGCTTTATTTAATACTTGGCAATACTAGATACCTACTCGAGTAATTAGGAAGCGATTTGTATTAAGCTTTCGCCATCGTATCGAACTTTTTGATCGATTTATGACAAAATACTCTCACTTTTAAGTCTAATTGATTATACGACGACCTAAAAATTGAGTATCGTTGTAATATTTCGGCTATAATTGACTGATTTAAAAAGATAGAAACACAGCGCTGAAGAATAATGACTTAAAATTTGTTTGAAATGTCATTTGTATTGTAATTAACACATGTTAAAGCAATTAAATATATCTTATCTTATCTTGACAAAAAAAATATAACATACCATCACGCCTTTATTCCCCGAAGGGTTAGGCAGAGGCGTACAAATGTACATCCACAGTTCGCCAGTATGTTTAGGTCCCATGTAATAGGTGGCGAGCCTATTGCCATTAACCGGGCACAAATTCCAAACTCCGAGCTGCTACTGGGAATTTCATAGAAACACCCAATAACACTTTGCTCGACCTGGGAATCGAACCCAGGACCTCTAGCGTAGCAGTCGCGCTCAGGACCACTTGGCTAATGAGGCAGTTTCAGACAAAAAAAATATACTGTATCTAATTTCATAGTCGAATCAAAATTGTATTATACAATGACCTAGCTAAATACGGTGGTATTTTATAGAACCAATTTCTCCCCTAAAAAATTCGGCCAAGAGCTTCCGTGATCCCGTCCCATCCAAGAAATCGGATCCCAAATTTTTTTCATCTACTTTTTTTCGTCCGTTTTTACTTTACTATCTCGTTAACGATGACATTAGGGTATAATAGTCTTCCTATTGGCGACACGTGGGGATAGCAGTCACTCTAAACGCCCCCTGAGGGAATTAATTATCTCTGAAACTTTTTCATAAATTGTCCCCTATTCCGTGAAATAAAATCAAGCTTTTAACTTGATCGTAATATTATTTTTAAATTAAACTAGTCATATAGTTTTGATTCCTTATATTTTCAAAGTCAAAGTCAAATGTTTTATTTAAATTAGACCAATATTACAGGTACTTTTGAATTGTCAAAAATTAGGAACGCGGTTTCAAATAGTGGGCCCTTTTAACAAAGATTATAACATTTATATTTTTTTACAATTTTGTTCTTATCATGTGTGAATAATGTAGCTTGAATCGTATTATGTAGATAGAGTTAATAGAGAAATATATATCGATATTACGACTCATACAAAAAGTGACAACCCCACCTCATTTACTAATTCTTCTATAACATAATACACAAGATTTTCATCAAAACAATTCATTGTATTCAAGCGATGTCGACACGACCCGTGGCCGGGCCGGGCTCGCCGGGCGTAGTTTTAATTAGTGGCACCATATGTGACGGCTCACGTCGCGGGGGCCCTCCATCCATCTGCCACTGCCACCTTGGTGATTGTATAATTATCTAAGAACGTTTAATGAGCTGGCGCGAGTGATGGGCGAAGATAAATCGTGTTTCGTGACACAAGTTTTGTTAATCGTTGTTATGGGGGCAAATCATTAAAGAACTACTTAATGTATCTGCCTATTTAATTGATTAAATTGGTACAAGCTTGGGTTCAAGGTTTTCACATTCGCATTATGAAAAGCGTTTAACATATCAAATGTCAAAATTATTAGTTCAAATTGATTTATAATTAAGGTTTTGAGATTTCCATCCATTTTTTCATTCCTACTACCCTGTTATTTATAACTAAAATATGTATATTATATTTTAAATATTTATTATGTAAAACTATACACCTATGTGACATTAGACCCTTTTTAATATCTTGGAATATTTAACTCAACCCGCTCCCGCCGCTTCTCTTAACCCCTACATTCTCAGCGAACAACGCGACAACGTGCGGGTTACATTTAAAACGTTTAAATTCAGAGATTTCGAGGAACGCCCGACAACTCCCACATTAAGAGATTTGTACAATAATTAATATTACTCAACTGAAAAGACTTTTTTCGATGACTGTACTTTTACCTACATGATGATCTTTGAATTTGAATATATTATTAAAAACCTGTGAGATCGTAATTTTCATGGTTTCTTGTAAGGGGCCATCCATATATTACGTCACACACACACTTAAGAGGGGGCGACGAAATGTGACATTGTGTGACAAGGGGTGCGCGAGGGGTCATCAGATTTGTGACGTCACATGTAAACATCTGAATAAAAAGCGGTGGTAGCCCAATTACTAGGTCGTCGAACTTGCGATCATGTTTTTGCGGATTTGAAACCCACCCATTGCACTACCGACGTGAACCCACTCGTAACACAAGCATTTAGCTTAGCACGGGAGGCTAACAAGAATACTAGTAATTAGCGACCCTTTTTTTCTTTTAATAATTTCTAGTAAAATATTTGTGACGTCACATAGGTATCACAAATGTGACGTGTGACAGGGATTGTCAAGCAATCATGAAATTCGTGTGACGTAATATATTGCTGGCAAAAGTTGAAACTATCTTTGTATAAGCACTACTACGACTTCAATATTTCTTTCATAAGACATATAGTATTAAAAAAATCAACTGACCTGTGTTTCGGTAACGTTGAGCAACTTGGCCATATCAGCTCTCTCTCCTGACGAAAGATACTTCTTCACCTCGAACAGTTTCTCCAGCTCGAAGATCTGTCTCCCAGTGAAGGTGGTCCTGGCTTTCTTTCGTCTGCCAATGCCTGGTTCTTCACCTTCTTCGCTGGTGAGGGATCCTTCCCCTCCTAAAGGAGATCGGACATCTTCCGTAGATTTCTTGCGTTTGATTAGTTTCGATGGGTCTGAAATGAAACGTTTTGGGTTAAAAATAAAAGAAGTTATTTTTAGATTGTCTCACACGTTGGAAGGTACAATAAATCAGACTATTTTCATAAATATACGAGTTGGTAATGTTGTATATACTTTTACATTGACGTAGTATTTTGTGTCCCTTTGTTTCTAACTCTCTATCAGTCCCTTTGTTTTAACAAATCAAGCGACGGTAGCCTTATGGCTAGGGCGTCGGACTTGCGATCATGTGTTTGCCGATTGGAAACCCACCCATTGCACTACCGACGTGAACCCACTCGTAACAGAAGCATTTAGCTTAACACGAGGGGTTAACAAGAATACTAGTAATGTGCGAATCACATTGCTACTAAGCATTAAAAAAAAAACAATAGACGTCTTCAAACATAATAATGTCAAGTAAATAATTATGTCATCATCTGCTATCCTGTTGAGAATCTCATCCTCTTTGAAGTTCAAAGTCAGTTAAATATAGACAAAAAGTATTGTCCAATCACGTAACTTAAATAATCAATTAACCCGACGACTGGTGATCGCCACACGACCTCACCACGACCAATAAAAGTGGCCATTACGGCTTCAATTAGATGGCTACTGTAAATCAAACGGGGACACTCATTAATTGCCCCGTGTAAATCTGCCAGCGTTTACTGCTAACATTAGCGTTGAGAAATTTCGATTTATATTGCCTTTGCTTGAGCAACCGGTAGGGAAAGGGTTGAGGCATTTCGGAGACTGTCTGAGCGATGCAATGTCTCAGATATAGATTATTTGGGTAAATTCGAACACTTATAATAACAGTTATTAAAGTAAGAGTTTAAGTTGTGAAGCGGGCGGTAGCCTAATGGCTAGGGCGTCGGACTTGTGATCATGTGATTGCCGGTTCCAAACCCACCCATTGCTATGCTGACGTGAACCCACAAGCATTTAGCTCAGCACGAGGGGTTTAACAGGAATACTAGTACTGTGCGACCCACACTGTAGGCCTTTTTTTTAAAAAAAGTATAAGTACAAAGCTTAATTAAATTTAATACTTTTATTCGTAACTAGCTTCTGCCCGCGGCTTCGCCCACTTGAAGCTCAAAAACCAACAGTGATGATCTCTTCTTTGTATGGGTCTCTATACATTAGAGAGGTCAAGCTGTATCTCAGGATTCGTTTAATTAATTGAGATAAGAAGTTCACCAATTTTAAAGTTGGAGTATATACTTCCTAACACCGATAATAACATTAAAATCTATTCAGTAGTTTTTGCTCCAACCCGTAACAAACAGATAAACAGACAAGAATTTTAAAAATCATATTTTTTGATTCGGAGACGTTTATACACCATAACCCGCGTGTTTTTTTTTTAAATATCTTCAATGTACGGACACAGTTTTTTTACAATTTTATAATAGTAGAGATTTATTATCTAACAAATGCTACCAGAATAACTAAGACGCGACATTAGTATTAGTACTGCAAATAGCTCACAAATTGCCTCTCAAAATAGTCACAAAGTATCGTTTATTACGGAGCCGGACATCGTCGAGTATTGAGTGAAATATCGAGTGTTTACAATGTTGGAACCGTTAATTCAGCGATTTATATCGGGACGTCACTTATTCCCGGTACCGAGTAGTGTTCGCATCAACGCCGATCCGATCCTCTTTGTGTTCACATGTCATAATTTAGAATATTATCAATATTATTACAGCTGTTGATATTTCAAAATTAGGTATATCTTGTTTGTTTCCTTGAACTATAACTATTATATCTCGCCCCTATTATATTGGGTCTGAACATAGCGATAAACTGTGGGTGTTTATTAGTAGGTACACTGCCCAACCCTTCGAGGAGTACAGGCGTGATGATGATATTTTCCTTGAAGTGAGATAAGTGAGATTGCTGATTGGGTCCCGGATTTTATAAAGTGTTATAAATATAGGTTTTATTCTAATAAATGCTCTGTAGCAGCTAAATAACTTCGTGGCAATAAGCTGGGTCAGTCTTTCTTACACTCACGCCTTTCTTCCACAGGGGTAGGCAGAAACTATAGCCCGCCACTTGCTACGATTCTTGCATACTTCTTTTGCTTCTGCCACATTCATACTTCTCATACATACGCGCCGGTTGCGAGTACTACGCACCTGACCTTTTTGAAGGACCTCGCCAATGAGATCGGCGTATTTCCTTCTAGGACGACCTCTTCTGCCGCTGACATTCGCCTTATAAATTTCCACCGTTAATCTTCTTTCATTCATTCTCTCAACATGTCCAAACCCTGTCAGCATATTCCTTTCCTAAAATATACCGACGAACTGTGGGTACATAAGTGCACCTCTGCCTTACCCTTCAGGGATGGCAGGCGTGATGGTATGTCAGGTATCAGACAAAAAGACCACACGCACGTATATTATCTGTAAACTTCGAAACCAGGGCTATCAAATTAGACTGGGTAATAAGTAGATATAATACCTTGGTTTCCAGACTTCTTCTTTTGATATTTATATCACCATAGAATTGGTTTAAATACTGGTGACTTTGAGGAACTGATGGATCATATGAGACTTCGACGTGTTAGAACGGATACGGAAGAAAAAAACATAGTTATCTCGAGGGATGGTACCATTCATATTAATTCTTAAACACATCGATAACCCATCATTCCCATCCCTTAACCAACAAGATTATATGTCGAAAATATCTTGAAAATAAACTAACACAATACACTTCTCATAATTCAGCGCTAAACATTCTGATGTGGAATTGAATTTGAAATCTGCAGCATATTTCAGTCGCGTTAGTTCTACGATATAATAATGTGGGTAAAATATGATTTGCTACAAATATTCTTCTTGTATACAAATCTATACTAATATATAAAGCTGAAGAGTTTGTTTGTTTGTTCGTTTGTTTACTTGAACGCGCTAATCTTAGGAACTACTGGTCCGATTTGAAAAATTAGATAGGCCATTTATTGAGGAAGGCTATAGGCTATATATTATCACGCTACGCGGACGAAGTCGCGGGCAGAAGCTAGTATCATATAAATTTGCCGATTGTAAGATCGTCCCTTGATAAAGGCTCGACCGATCTGGCTCTATTTAGTTATGTTCGTAATTGTCTGAGCATGGTATGTAAGTTTTTTTTTAATCCACCGGTCTCGGACATATCGATGGAAAAATTAACGCAGGTGCTCGAGTGGCTAGTGACTGTTGATGTTGTACAGGCATAAATATATGTTGGGGTCGGCTTCCAAGATTGGAATAGGCTTATTTTACACAAGCGCCTGCGATCAGAAGCCTAGGCACGAAGAACTATCGAATTCGTATAGTAAACGTATGAGTTTTATTCTGCTAAAATCTCATATTTTCACGATTGTCTCCCATTGGGGTAAGCAGAGACTACACTTGCTACGATCCTGGCACACCACTTTCGCTTCATCTACGTTCATTAACCTCCTTCTCATACAAATTATTCACGATTTCGATGCGAATACATTTTCGAAAGTGTTTGTGCTTGGGCTATTGATCTCCGCTAGCGAATTCCTGGGCAAGAACGATCGCGTCAGGATCCTACCCCACCACTATGAGGCTGGTGTTAGTACTGGTAGTTATAGTCTAGGTATGCTGGCCACCTGACCGAAAAGTCTAGAAAGTGCAGCATATGAATATAAATATTTCTGGTATTGGGAATGACAAGATGAATGCGGGTAGCACTGCGGGACACAACTAGTTAACATAAAACCGAAAAGTTTTTGACCCAGGATATGAACTTGGACCACCATGCACGAGGAACGCAGTAATCACTGTCTTTGGATATAATTTCACTTATGTGATTGATGTATCGTCAATCTCGAAACGATTAACACGCCGCAATGAGCGGAGCCGGGAGCAAATACTTGGCTTACGTAACTTTAATATATTGTTATGTATATTTGATTAATGTCCGCCGTCTAAATAAATGTAGCCTGCTCTTCATAATGGGTGGTGAGAGGAGAATGTCTCATATGCAACGAGCATGCTGACGAGCTGGCTGGGAAGGTTCTGGAACCTCACTAATTGGACCGGAACCATTTGTAGGACTGGCTCCAAGCACAGTCAAAACGGCATTTCGGGAGTACGCAAGGGCGAGGCACACGGATGAGTGGTTGAGCCTCACGGGACTTGCTCACTCCAAGAAATTCATAGGTTCCTCATCGAAATGGCAAAATGCCATTTGGAACTCAAGCAGGCGGCAGGCCCGTCTTTTGATGGGGGCGCTGACCGGACACTTCGGGACTAACGCTCTCCTACAAAAGATGGGTCTGACGGATACATCAGCCTGCAGGGCCTGCAAAAGGGAAATTGAGAGCATGGAACACCTTCTGTGTACATGCGATGCAATGGCTGGAAAGCGAATGTGCCTTTTGGGTCAGGGTTATCCAAGCCCGGAGGACTACAGACTCATACCCCCAGGCCTCATTATAAAGCTCATGGAAGAGCTGTTTGTAGAACTGGGAGGGGATGAGGAATAGATTATCTAGGGGAAGCACAAAAGATCCCATTGGGTCGAAGTGCACTGAGGCCTTGCTGCCTCGGCCCTACACAAGATAAGATAAGATAAGATGTATCGTCAATCTCGAAACGATTAACACGCCGCAATGAGCGGAGCCGGGAGCAAATACTTGGCTTACGTAACTTTAATATATTGTTATGTATATTTGATTAATGTCCGCCGTCTAAATAAATGTAGCCTGCTCTTCATAATGGGTGGTGAGAGGAGAATGTCTCATATGCATAGTGGTCATAGGTGCGGCTGTTGAGTATGAGGTCCTACAATCGAAGCCACTAATACGGAAAAAAGTTTTCTATGAAAATTCTCGTATAATATTACCAAGTTTGGTTTTGTGCTTAGATAAAGACAATAGGTTTACCTCCTATTTACTTTGGAAATGAATACAGCCCTTTCAAATCCTTCGGGGATACGTGCATATACAGAGAAGACTTAGAGTAACCACATGGAAGTGCTCACACGGACCTACAAGAAAATAGAAGGTTTAAACTGGGTTAAATTAACCCAATCTAGAGAAGATTGGATAACTTGGACGAGAGAGCAAGTAAAAATGGTACACCATCAAATTCCATCTTAAAATATATACTTAATGAAAAAAACATAATCATTTTCTATTCTGTTAAGACCACGTAGGAAATTTAGGGCTACTTGCACCAACTTCTTAAATGTGTTTAAATCACATTTAACACAACTTTTCATACAAATTTTGTGTTTAAATACAATTTAAACACATTTAAGAAGTTGGTGCAAGTAGCCCTAAATTATTAATTTTATTATTAAAACCTCATTCTTATGAGAATGGTTCCAATTCCGCCTTCTATGCCTATATCAATATAGCAGGTAATTTGATTAATAACTTTTTAATATCGAATGCAACGGTACCACCCACGTAATGTCATTACGTGAGAAAAGCTCACCCGAGCGTCGCATGCGCAGCTCTCACAAAGATAAAGCTGCTACTATAGTGCATGAGCGACGCGATTTGTAATAATCGCTTTGCTGATGAGAAATAAACTGGAAAATAAAAAGACAAGGCCTGCTTATATCGGAACAAGATATTACAAATGTAAAGAAAATTCCAATAAAAATAATGCAGTTAATTTAAACAGACATAGGTTGAATGAATTCTCTGCAATAAACTTGAAGGCCATTACCTACTGTCTATGATTCGTCTATGACTTAAAATACCTACAGCTAAATCCCTCTATTGTATTGGGTTCAATCCAAATTGACCCCAAAACATAGATATTTAGCTATAAAACTTTACTCGACCTAGTTTTATTCAGTTTTTAAATGAAATTCTCAGTAACAGCTCGGAGTGTGTGTTTGGATTCATGCACGGATAATGACAATAGGCTTGTTTGCCTTGTATTACCTGGGCCTAAACATACCGGCGAACTGTGAGTGTATATTAGTACAACACTGCCTAACCCTTCGGGGAATACAGTCGTGATTATTAATAGGGACAAGCGGATATGAAATCCGCTCCGCTTGTCACTAAGCACTACCCTCCAGATCGCTGACACACCACTGACTCACATTTACGTCATATCGGATACATTACCTGGAATCTTATTATGTTAGGTTCCAATGTGTGAGTTACTGCTAACTAATTGTTATAAAGTCGAGATGTTATTATGTATTGTAATTGTAAGTAATTGATTTTTAATTATAACGTTTAGGAGTTCCGTTTAATTTCAGATCGCTTGATAAGCGAGGTTGAATTGTTGTTGCATTGAGTTCGTATCTAAAAGAGAGCATAATTCTCCAAGTTTGTTTCGGTGTTTCCTCTCAGAGGTCTCTCAGAATATGCCTAACTAGACTAAGCTAGTACTAAAAATCTAAAAAGTATTTCCTCTTTAAAAAATCTAGAAATAAATTTTATATTATCATCAATTATATCATCTGCTTTCAGTTTACTAGCTGTTATCCGCTATGTCAAAAAGCATCCTAAGTCCTAAAAGGCCTATTTACAAATATTTTTCAAAAAAGGTAGCCTATATTCTTCTTCAGGATACAATCTCCTAGCGAAATTTTATAAAATAGTATTGAGCGGTTTAAACGTGAAATGTAGAAACAGTTACTTTAGCATTTATAATATTAGTAACCTGCGTCTTCTGGTTAGATACACCAGACTCTATGACCACTACGCCTCCAGTGGTCATAGCGTCTGGTGTATCTAACCAGAAGACGCAGGTTCGAATCCTGTTCGCAAGTCGATTTTTTCCTTCACTGAAATAGCTTTATAATCGTAGCATAGAAAATGCTAAAAAAATACAAAAAGATTGTAAAAATGTCTTAAAAAGATCTATTTACAGAAATAAATATCATTTATCACGTCTAAGTAGGTGCTGTATACCTATGCCCTAGAGCAAAGTGGACACAATGAGAAGTACATACTTTATCCGGAAAAATAAAATCTAAAATAGCTACAACCATGTCACTTTACACTAAAATAAACAGCTATTAATTTCAAAACCACATAATTTTCAACTAAAAAAGACATCTTGCAAAACCCATTCAATAAAACCGGCTAAGAAATCAAATAAAGCACCGCTACCCATAAACATGGCGAAAGAACCACGTAATAAAAACTAGTATGTTTGATACAGACAGACGGACGTTAATCTGTAAATATTGAGGAGGCAGGATGCGGCACACCTGTGCCTTAATGGCCGTGTTATGTAAAACGAGGTGACGATAATTAACTTTCGTGCTTGGATACGTGTCGAAGAGATTGACGCGTGTGCATATTCAAAGTTTCCGAGAAAAAAAAAGTGTTTTGAGGAACTTTCCTAATCTTCTCTCTCTTCCGAGCCATTTCCCAATTAAATATAAATAAATATAAATATTCTGGGACATTTTTTACACAGCACCATCTAGTCCCAAACTAAACAGAGCTTGTACTATGGGTACTAGACAATGGATTTAATACTTATACCCTTTTTTTATTGTCAATACATACTTATAATACATAAGAAACACCCAGACGAACACAAACACATATATTCATCACATAAATTTTTGTGTTCTGTGGGAATCGAACCCACGACCTCATGGTCAGCAGTCCGGTACTCGAACCACTAAACCACAGAGGTCGTCTTTCAGTTTCAATTATATTGGGATCGGCTTTCAGTCTACCCAGATGCGACTGAATATCAGTATTTTACACGAAGCTACTGCCATCAGACCTCCGCAACTCAAATTCTGGGTAATACCGATATTCGGAGGATTGTCAGGCTTTTTGGCCCGCTGACTACCACTAACCTGTATTACATTATGGATTGCAAATAAAAATATGAATATGAATAAAAATATGAATATGAATATGAACAACTGTCAAAAACGTTCATATGACTTTCCTTATCTATCGTATTCATAATTGTCGTTGAAATTATGACCTCGGTTGAGCAGTAACATCAATGGCGAATTCTGAAGGAATATAATTCTGATTACTTCTGATTACTTCTTCATGTTACGCGGTGCTTGGAGTAATATGTCTTAGAAATTTTAGCAGTTTGTTTAATTATTTAAAAAAAAATTTAAAGTTGATGATAGCTTATAACAGATGTTACTGACGTCACCTTTAAGACGTAAATTCAGAATGTGAAGGCAAATTTCAACCTGGCGAGTCGGACTAGTATCTAACACATAGACGTAGGTTCAAATCCTGCCCGCAGTCGAATTCAATCACTAAAATAACTTCTTAATATTAGCATGTAAAATGCAAAAAAAAAACACAAGAAGATTCCAACTTGGGCAACTTCCAGATTCATCAAATTAATTACTTAGAGACATTTGATGTGTCAAAATTCGATGACAGAATTAAAATAAAAAGAAAATATTGGAAACCAAATAAAAAGTACATTATAGATGGTAAAAAGTCAGCTTGCAAAATCTCTATAGAAACGCCAATCGCTGGGTTAGAAGATTTGCGTCACAAGACTCCATTCTGAATTTAGAAAACAGATACACACAGTCTTGAGTCATTGGAAAGGGGTGTATTCTGCTAATGTCAATAACGTCTCAGCCGAACGTAGTTGAAACGTACCAACTGCTTGACTGAATAGGTCAACACTGGGTCGGTGTAAATCACTCAAAGATTTACGCGACTTTCGATAATTTACAACACTTGAATGTTAGCTTAAGAATAAATTAACTTTTCACGGTATTTTCAGCGTGAAGATGGACTTAATTTTGTTTTTCTCAGTATGAACTTTATTTAAGGAAGTCTTTCGAGTTTCGACACGTCTTTCAGTTCAGTCTGAAATAAAAAATGGACATTTTCGGAGAAGTGGGGTTAACTCTTAAGCCGGCTTAAATTAAATAGATAGTTATAGTATATAAGTGTCATGTCGATCAATCTCTACCATCAAGCGAGTCAGGTTTTATTGATTTCACACGCGTTCCTCCCCAACTTACATAGATTAGAAATATAATCCGCCTCAAACTAATTACCATTTTACATAGGTAGTTAAATAAATAAATATTCTGCGACATTTTACACAGCACCATCTAGTCCCAAACTAAGCAGAGCTTGTACTATGGGTACTAAACAATGGATATAATACTTATATACGTTGTTTTGTAAATACATAGATACTTATAATACATAAGAAACACCCAGACGAACACAAACACTTATATTCATCACATAAATATTTGTGTCCTGTGGGTGGTCAGCAGTCCGGTACTCGAACCACTTAACCACAGAGATCGTCAATTGTTCATCAGTTCATCAGTTCATCATAATCAGTCTATATCAGTCTACTGCTGGACATAGGCCTCCCCTAATGTGTACCATTTCACCCTGGCCTCGGCTTGTGACAGCTAGCTTTGGCAACTATCTTTCGCATGTCAACTCCTCGCAAAGGTCCAGTTGAAGATCTCACTGGCTACCTGACAATTTGCTGAACTGGCCTTACTTGTAGCAGCCGCAACACACAATATTCTTATACTTACAAATATACCTAGGAACTAGTAACAAGGTGTGAATTGCGTAAAATTGTGCATTTAAATTTTAAATTCTTCGTATGTTGACATCTATGCTCCATCCATCTTCATTTAGTTGATTATGTCGTTAAACAGACTTAATATCAAACCTCTATCAACAGGAAACATACACATAATATCAGGCCATGCAATGCACCACTTAACCTATCCTAGTGGGACTCCGTAATAGACCAGAAGCCAGTAATATTCCCATAAATTAGTCGCTTGAAATGATCCTTTGAAGTCTGTAGTTAATTTAGTGGAAGACGGTCTGTGGTGGTTTATGACACCCATGGGCCGGCTATTGTTTTTTATTTTATTGTGATAATCCGCTGGCAATGTGCCGGAGATTTGGAAAGCTGGAGACAATTTTTGTTATAGTTTCATTCAGTGATTAGCTTATGTGTTGCGAGTCGCGTGGTCCATTCCCTAACTAAACTAAAAGTATTGTATTTGTTGTATTAAACGAGATATTATGATTTTGCGTAGGTACATTTAATAAGCGATTGCCATCAGACCTTCGCCACCCATACTGGCCTGCTGGAAAGTGGCAGTCTTTAGACGCTGTTAAGAAAATCTCTCAGGCATGCAGGTTTCTTCATGAATTTTTCTTTCACCATCTCAGCGAGTGATAATTTATTAATATTGACTTGAATGCAAGCTCGAAACAAATTATTTGACAATCCATAGTTCAATCATCCGTAAAAAGTATAATTGCACTGAATAATAAAGATAACAGAGAGAAGAATATGACACCAAATAATATAAGGTAGATTTTAAACCCACTCAATCATGGCGGTGCCCATTCGCAATAGTATCATAATTACAACGAGCCGATATTACCATAATCGATTAGGCGCCGCACTTGCAAAACAACCGCTACCTAATTTATCGATTCAATTTAACGATCATTTTATATCGATTAACCGTTATTGGATAACGATATTTATTAACATCATTAGAGCTCATCACTTCGATAATGGCATGTTAGCCAAATTACCACTTCATCCATATACAAATAAAGTTCAATTTGGGTATATACTTGCCTGTACATGGATCATAATAATATGAGCTTTCAGACTAGATGGTGCTGTGATCTTTGCGAACATTATAGTCGATTATTAATGTGTGTTATTTGTGTCGAGCCGACTTTGTTGAGCGGTTTATTAAGTGTATGGATCATACGACGTGATGTCTAACCTATGAATAGGATACATTAATAGGCTTCTAGACCGTTGCTAAGTTCTATCGCATTACATTAAGACCTGATCTTTGCGAACGAGGAGATAAAGAAGGCTATCTAATGCTATGTTAAATATTTTGATTTTTAAGTAGTTTTAGGTGGAGGGCCTCGTAGATAAGTACCTAATAACTAAGCGGATCAACTGATCTGCAAGGCAAAACTTTTTTTTAAGGAAGTAGCACATTACTAGTATCCTTGTTAACCCCTCGTGCTAAGCTAAACGCTTGTGTTACGAGTGGTTTCACGTCGGTAGTGCATTGGGTGGGTTTCGAACCGGCAACCACATGATCGCAAGTCCGACGCCCTAGCCATTAGGCTTCCGCCGCTTAGGCTGCGCTCGCCGCGGTCAGTGTGTGGATGGGTGACCATTTTTATCATATCGATATCCCTCCTTGCCTCGGAGAACACTTAACCCGTCAGTCCCGGTTTTCATACAAACATCTTTGAAAATTGTTAGTTGTAGTCAAAAGCCTGAAAATCAGTCTACCCTCCGTATATGGGTAATGCCCATAAATTGGACTAGAAGCCGACCCCAACACAATTGGTAAAAGGCTTGTAGGATGGATGAAGTTTTAGGTACCAAATATATCTTGAATGCTATCATAAATGTTAATAGTTTCATGTGGTAAATATTGGAAAAAAATCACGTGGAATAACGCAAGAAAATCCGTATTTTTTTTTACTTCTATACTAGCTGACCCGGCGAACTTCGTACCGCCTAACAGTCGATTTTGAAACTATCGTCACTCAATTGTTTTGCCTTCCCGGAACCCCTCCACTAACACAAACTTTAAGGTATGGTATTAAAGTTCAAATTGACTTTTAAGTATTATTATGAATCTTTTGGACGGGAATATAGAAAAGTGTTGTTTTTAGACTTTTTTAGGCAATTTTTTTAATTTTTCTCTCCGTAATAACAATTCTCGTACGTCAAGGAATATTATAAAAAAAGAATAAGTGAAATCGGTTCAGCTGCTCTCGAGATTTGCGCTTAGCAGCACATTTGGCGATTCATTTTTATATTATAGACTAGCTTCTGCCCGCGGCTTCGCCCCCGTGGAATTCGGTCTGTCATCACATTCCACGGGAACGGGATAAAAATTATCCTATATCCGTCTCCTGGTTCTAAGCTACCTCTCCACCAATTTTCAGCCAAATCGGTTCAGCCGTTCTTAAGTTATAAATAGTGTAGCTAACACGACTTTCTTTTATATATATAGATGTATGAAAGTCTCCGATATCTGTAGGTATATATACTTCATACTCCTAAAATCTTGAATCTAACTTTAACAGCTATCTTCTCCCATCTGAGCTCAAAAATAATCCAGTTAAGAACTGATCGACGCGACAGGATGGACTAACACCGCATCGATGTAACTTGCGGCCCGACAACTTGCTGTGTTTCGACAAAGTTTCAGACAAGCCCAAACATAACGATTAGTTTCAAGATTGCTTCAGGAACCGAGAAACAGCTATTTCAAGCAGCAACATAGTAGGTATGACCGACATAATTGTACGGACCAAAGTATTATTGTTTTTTTTAACTGACTACGAAGTAAAGGAGAAGTTTTTAAGTTTGTCTGTATGTGTGTTCACCGACATTTACGTCAATTGATCGATTTCAAAAAATATTTATTGTTTTGAGTAGGTTTAGATTAGGTTTAGATTACTCAGAATTTAAATGGGACTTGTCACAGATTCTATTAGAGTACAAAACAATAATAACACGTACCGTTCGAATAAACTATGACAATGTCTACATAACTCAACATTTTTAAATATATAAGTAGACTAGCTTCTGCCCGTGACTTCGTCCGCGTAGCGTGATGATATATAGCCTATAGCCTTCCTCAATAAATGGGCTATCTAACACTGAAATATTTTTCAAATCGGACCAGTAGTTTCTGAGATTAGCGCGTTCAAGCAAACAAACAAACAAACTCTTCAGCTTTATATATTAGTATATATATAGATAAGCCTTCAAGAGGCTTCAAAAATCCTTTACTATCACTAGCGTGCGAAACAGTTTCAGAAGTCGATGACAAAACTAAAAGATCTGACCAAATCGAAGGCAACGACTTCCAACTTCGAGTAGGTAATATTATTTTTAATTACAATGAACTTCAGAAATAATTATTAAACTACACCTTAAATTAAATGGTTAGACTGGGAGCCGCCCCCAAAATCGTTGGGACAAGTATATCTTATAACTTTCCCACTGCTGGGGTGAGAAAGATCAATTCAGGTCGTTCAGACCCATTAACCCGACAGATTCAGAACTACAAATAAAAGCAACTATATAATGGTCTAAATTTAACACCTTCCTGCTAGTCCCGTGGGGGTAGTTGGCTTTAATCTTCACGCCCGTTCGTCTGCGGCGTCGGCAGGACATAAATCATGCGACGTGCCCCGGCAGGCACAGCTGTATCACTACTTTATTAGTTTAATACGAGTCGCTGTGTTGAAGGATGTCGTGGTTTGGTATTTGGAAGCTCCCCGTACCATTTTTGTTTATCTGTATGTTTCAACGCACAACACAGAAATGATGATAATGAAATGATTTTGTGACGCAAGTGCTACCGCGGGCAATAACTAGTCCTTCTAATATTATAAATGCGAAAGTTTTTAGGATAATAATATATGGATGGATGTTTGTTAGTCTTTCACGCCAGCACGGCTGAACGGATCTGGATAAAATTTGGCACAGAGATAGATTATAGTCTGAAATAACACATGGACTACTTTTTATCTAGGTCGGACCCAATTCTGAAGTCCACGCAGACGAAGTCGCTAGTCCTATTTAAAAATCACCAACTCGCACTTGACCAATCTTATTATAACTCAAACTACATCAATACTGCGCTTATAATGCCTTCGTAAAAGACTAAATAAAATGCTAATGGCCTATCAACGGCTTTGTTCTATTTGCGGGCAGGGCCGGGGCGCAAAACGATGGCGATGCGTTTATTTTGACACGCTTTCATTATCGATGGGGTATGTGCAGTACGAGAGGGAAGCGACACTGGAAATATATATTTAGCGATATTTTTAGGTGGTTTTTGAAACGCAAATTGTGAAAATGAAGAAATATTTAACACCATTTTGAACTCGAAAAAAGTAGTCGAATTTACGTTATTATTATAAGGACTGAAATGTTATTTTTTTATATCTAGCTGAAGAGTTTGTTTGTTTGAACGCGCTAATCTCAGGAACTACTGGTCCAAAAATCTTTCAGTGTTAGATAGCCCATTTATCGAGGAAGGGTATAGGCTATATATCATCACGCTACGCGGACAAAGTCGCGCACTGAAGCTAGTTGAAAAATAAGATGATATCCAGAAATGTCATCGTTTGAAAATTTACAAATAATTTTAGCGTCGCAAGAAAACCTGTCAATATACCTACATTATTTATTAATTTCTGTCTCATTTGTCGAGTGTTCATAAGTGCAAGTGCTACGCTAGAGGCTTTGGGTTCGATTTCCAGATAGAGAAAACGCTTGGGTTTTGCTATGAAAATGTCAGTAGCAGCTCGATATTTGGCGATTTTCATGGGTACAAAATATACCGGTGAATTATGGGTGTACATTTGTACACCTCTGCCGAATACGGGGGAATACGAGCGTAATTTAGTGTTATAATTTATTTATTAAAATTCTATAAATTATGAATTCCAGAAACTACCAACTCGCTGTTAATTTAATTTAAAATGTGTACGGTATTATGTTCGCATAGCCATATTCCCACAGTGTGGTGGAGCCTTTAATGCAGTGCAGCATCGAGTGCGCTAGTCTAAACAAGGGGGCGGCGAGTGCTACAAATTGAACTATCGCTACTTGGGCCAGTAGCTGGCGGATAGTGACAGGGCTGTCTCTGCCCAATAACAAAAAAATAGTTCAAAATAATATGAAAGTTCTTTTTATAAACAATTATATACTAAGCCACCGCGAGTTCCACCTGCCATGTCGAAATTTGCCTTCACATTCTGAAGGTGATGTCAGTCACATCTATTGAAAAGCAAGTTACTTTAAGAGTCAAGAAACCAACCTAAACCGAAGTTCATGTATGAAAAGATTGATGAGTGTGGATGAAGCTAAAGAGGTATGTCAGAATCGTAGCAAGTGGAAGTCTGTGGTTTTTGACTACCCCTACGGGCAAGTGACTTTATGTATGTATGTAAGTTACTTTATCTCTCAACTGACAACATAGAACTATCCGTAAGGTAAGTCTTGTCGGTTGAGATTGCGACGCAAAGTCATAGCGTCATAGCGTCGGGTGTATCTAACCAGAAGACGCAGGTTCCAATCCTGCCTGCGAGTCCAATTTTTTCTTCACTAAAATAACTTTATAATCTTAGCATGAAAAATGCAAAAAATCTGCTACGCTAGAGCTCCTGGGCTCGATTCCCAGGTCTAGCAAACTGTTATTGGGTTTTTCTATGAAATTCCAACTAGCAGCTCGGAGTTTGGAATTTGTGCCCGGTTAATGGCAATAAGATCGCTATAATAAAGCTCGATAATATTACATGGGATCTAAACATACCGGTGAACTGGGGATGTTGGCCTCTGCCTACCCTTCGGTGAAAACAGGCGTGATGCTATGTTATGTTAAACTATTAATTACATTGCAGCTTGCATGTAATCCGAAGGCTTTTTTTAAATACAACACGAACGTAAAGCGAAAACTGATCTGGCTGGCCAATAGTTCTGAGGAATGAGGATGTCATAATTATGGTACTATTTATATTACCAAGTTTAAATTGACATAATACGATGACAGTAGAATATTGCACTTGTCTCACTTAAGTACTAAAGTGAATATACCCGGGCGAGTCACTCTCTCTCAAGGATGTCTCATACAAAGTAGTAGGCAACAACAGTAACAATTTGGATCAACTCGTCAAATAAAATGCTTTAAAGCCAGACATAATTACTGATTGATGGTTAGTGTATTCATTTGAAACCACAGCAAACGCGATGTGATACTAGATATAATAATACTATTATATTTATGAGAAAAATACACTGATTCAGAATTAATGTAAACGATCGTTGTGTTTAAGCCTTTCAACGAATTAAATTTGTATCAGGCAGTCTGGCTCGCTTATTTTCTCCTTCGACTTACCTCGGCTTAGACCTTGTCATATACGAAACATGATGAGTTTAGGATCTAAGCAAAAAATAAAGTGAAACCTACAGCTCATATCCACTAATATGTCCACTGACATACGACAGCCCTAAACCGCATATTAACATAGATAAATCGTAGCATCAACAAACTGGCGATTGACGCAATAAAACCCGGGTTAGCATTGCCGCCATTAATCCATATAAATTTACTTGCTAAAAATAAATTGGCAACCCTAAGAGACACAGCTGCAACGGCCAATAGCTTATTGCTTGAACGTTCTACGTTTGAATTACATCTCGCAAACTTATTTGCACACTCACATAAATAATATAACCGCTATAGAGCTAAATAATAAGGTTTAGTTTAGCATGTTATTTAGTTTTGTGCTAGTGAATAGTGTTGTTAATGTATTCGTCTCGATTAAAACGATAGAAATGCGACGGCAATTCGATATTAGTTATATCGAGCGAGTGTCGCAGGACTCTTAGGAATGCTGGGAATATATCGTGATGGCGACTGACAAATATGAGTATTCGGGACATAATCACAGTATTGCACTTGAGGTCGTTGGACGTGTAGATATTAATATAACATTGAAGACTGAAACAGAATTATACATATCAATATTCATCTATTAAATGTATCTCACATTCGCACACATATCTCTCGGTCTCGGGAACTGTAAAGCCCACATAGAAACTTATAACATACCATCACGCCTGTATTCCCCGAAGGGTTAGGCAGAGGCGTACTAATGTACACCCACAGTTCGCCGGTATGTTTAGGTCCCATGTAATAGGGGGCGAGCCTATTGCCATTAACCGGGCACAAATTCCTAACTCCGAGCAGCTACTGGGAATTTCATAGAAAAACCCAATAACACTTTGCTCGACCTGGGAATCGAACCCAGGACCTCTATCGTAGCAGTCGCGGTCAGGACCACTTGGCTATTGAGGCAGTTTGAGGCAGTAGAAACTTATAAAGAATATTATTTAAAAATGAGTGGTGCACCAACGGGTGAACTGGATCTAGTTCACCTTATGGTACCTAGTGGATCGTATCTCAGCGACTATTATAATTATGAAACAAGTCAACAAAAATTCTCTCGTTATCTTTTACAACAGAAACCACACACCGAGCCCATATCGGGTAATAAATAAGCCTTAAGTTCCAACAATTTAAAACTTTAAAAACAAACTTTTAACGCATCAATTAAGGTTCGCCATAACCCTTGACATAAAATGTAAGTGCAGCAGTTTGCGAGAATGGACTAAAAAACAAACATACAACATGCAGTGATAAAAACACAATAACATAAAAGACAATACGATGACTAACGAATAAGAGCAACCGCACACCACGCGACTGCGCGACTTGCGTCATAAATGCGCAACGAACGACAGTACGATTTTGTAATTCCTAGAAATTGTTAAATCGCAATAGATTGACGAATGATGTATTAAACACGTATTGCAATTACTTATAATAGTAAAAAAAATACTGCCGACTGCATAAACTGTTGCAAGGCGATAACATATTACATAAATGATTATTCTATGTTAAGACTGTTATGTTATATATAACATACTAAAATAATAAAATATAACACCCTACAATGTGACGTCTGTTTAATGAAACTTTTTTTCAAAACAAATTAAAGAATGACTCGCACCTTTTGTTCCTTTCTTTCACAGTATTTCCCTTTACATACATTTTATTACACATTTAACACATTAATAATGCGATACGTGTTATTTAATGTATAATTCATGAGTATAGTTCTATAAATCCGAAAGTAATCGTGCCACTCCTAAACCGCTAAACAAATTTCGATATAATTTTACAAGCAGATTGATTGTGTCTTAAGAAATGAGATAGGTCACATTATGTTTAGTAAATTAATAATCCCACGGGCACTAGCTAGTATTATTATAAATAACTCGAGAAAATTCTAACATCTATTTGTAGTTGTCGGGGATGTCACGATAGTAACTTAGATGGTACAAGTCCGACTTACCCTGCCGCTTCCCCAGGTGGCAGGCGAACTATGAGGGTTTTCCACACCCCAAAAAGCGATTCGAATCGCACCGAAGACCAATCAACCACTGATAAAAATAACCGAATAAATCTAAACCCGATCAAAAATCTACGGTGTGTGCTGTCTCTTACGAAAACAATGCGCCCCATCTGCGTCCATTGGCGTGTACTAAAAATTATTACACTGCCCAATTCAAGAGCACATTGTGCAGAGTAACCCGGAGTAATTGAGTGTGATTTACAACTCGATCGGGTAATATAACCTCATGAACTTCGGGGAATCTTATGTGTTTATTTGGCACCGTGTGTGGTACACTAATGGATTGCTTTGGCTTTACTTATCGGATCGGCTACATTGAGGATTTGGTTGGGAAATGAGGAGATCAGTATAGTTTAAATTATCAGATCAAAAAGTTTTATCTAATGGTAGCTAATCGATTATAGGAGTGATATTAATAGATAGGTATTTATTTTCTACATGAATTACGTGTTCCAGAGGCTAAATCTATCAAGCAAACAAACGGGCCGCCTGATGTTAAGCGGTAACTGCATCCTATAGACGCTAAGAAAACCAGTGGAATCTCTAGCGCGTTATCATCTTGACATCTCGGTTATTCATTCTCATAAATATATACTATTCCAGTAATATCACTGGCTACATTGCCCTTCAAACCGGAACACAATAATGTTAGCACACTATTCCGCAATATTTGGCAAAGCAGTGGTAGCACCCCAGACTAACTTCATCAGCAGAACCATGTTACCTTTATTGCAGATTATGAATAGTAAAATGAAATGCAGGAAACAGAAGGAGAATCTTTTTTTAAATGATTCAATACGTATGCGTTAGCTCTACTTACTAAACACAATATACATTTTCATGAAATGGGAACAGTAATGTCTTCTGATTAATCACTAGTTTATAAGTACCTACATATAATCAGCTGTATATTTATAAACGATAAAACATTATCATTTGGTATTGTCATATCTAAAATAATAATTATGAATAATGAGTACCAAAAAATGCGTCACCAGTTTTATTAGTTCCAATTCAATTATGCTGTGAATTTAAATGGCGGCGAACCCACCCCTAATTCAAGCATTAGCGTGGTGTTTCAAAATTGCGATTTCATTGCATTTAATTGTAAGGGCTGACACCTGACACTTATTGTCAGACAAAGTTGACAACATAAATCGATTTTCTGAACTTTTTACAACTTCGAAGATTTATTTTAGAGGGAAACAAATATGAATGCGATATTTTATGCGATTACTTGAATATTTTTTGTCTGTTCCCGAAAAAAAATAAGTAAAAAAAAAATATGTTTGCGTTGTGTGTTATTAAACCGATAAAATTGCGAGTTTATAGCAGCTATATTACTACCGACTGCTACGTCTTATGTTGACTTCGAATCCAAGACATTTTATGGGATAAGGGAGCAAACGAGTAGACGAATCACCTGATGGTAAGCGATTACCACCGCCCATGCATACCAGAGGAGTCAAAAGTGCGTTGCCCGCCTTTTAAAAGGGTTTGAGCCTCCGATATCCTCACTCACTCGGCGAAACACAACGTGAGCGTTGTTTCACGCCGCTTTTCTGTGAGGCAGTGGTATCACTGCGGTCGAGCCGGCCCATTTGTGCCGAAGCATGGGTCTCCCATGATAAATAATTAGCGTATTAATAGTTAACTAAAACTGGAAACCTGCGCGGCTAAAAGATTTTCTCCACACTGTGTGGAATCAACCAAGCATGCACTTTAATTTTGCTGAATGCAGTATAGTAAAAAAATTACTAACCTTTACTGATTCTATCTTCGTCCGTCCATCCTGACTCCTTAGACTTTGGCACAGACAGATTGAGAGGTTGCTCCTCACATTTATAATAAACAACTTTATCAAATTCACTGTCACTAGTCCTAACACTTTTCTGTAACAACTGTTCCTGCAGCCTATTCTTTTGAACACTTATTAAGTTTCTATCCGCTTCCGTCACTTGCACACTCTTCTCTTGGTAACCAAAAGGTTTTTTCACATCGAAATTTATTTTCACATTCATCAGCTGACTCACAGTCGATTTTTTAGTTTCGTTACTTTTATCTAAATTTGAAAGGCCTAAAATATAATCTATGGTGTGCGGTGTCGGTTTCTTAGGAGGTTTGCCGTACACATGTGGATGCCATGACGGTTCATAAAATTCATCTCTTTTCTCTTCTGACGCTTTAATATCTTCATCATTGTTATCAAAGCTGTCTATATTAACATCAGAAGCGTCTCTAGATTCATCTATAACTAAATCTTCTTTGTCGTCTCCGTCGACATTTATTTTTTCGTTCGGACTTAATCTGTCGTCGGCACATTGGTAGAAATTAGGGTCGTTGGTGAAATTTTGTACATCTATTAGGGTGTTGTCTTCCTGATGGGGTGTATATGAGGATACTACAGTTTGCATTTCTTTTTCTTTAATATCGTCACTCATGTGTTAGTCTTGTTCAAATTGTGCGGTAATAATACATGGTTGTTTTTATGATTGTATTAGCGTTTGATTGCGTGCGTAGGCGCCTCGTGTCGTTTGAACTGCTCTTTGATGTCGGCGTGATGTTTTCATTCGTTTCCTGTAACAAACACACGGATGGGTATTATTGGGTGGCTAATTGAAATGAGTGATGCGGGAGTTCTGCCCGCTTAAGTGGATGATGTGTTGGTATTGATATTTTTATTTTGTGTTGATGAAATTTATATCAGAGAATTATTATTTATTTTTGCTCCATTTTCATACAAACATTTTAGATTGATGTACCAATCTAGCGTAAGTGATAGATAACCATGTTTATTATACAGTTGATTTTTCTATCTCGAGTTTGACTTTTGCAACTCAGTGTAAGATGGATAATACGAATACCTCTTCTTTTTTTATTGATTAAATCGGCAAACAAGCTATCGAGCCCTTCGAGAGTAGTAATTAGTCATCGTCGCCTATAGACACCTGCAACACCAGAGCAGTTCCTCATGCGTTGCCGACCCTTAAGAGCCCTTACGGACGGCAGACTGCTAGAGGCGCAGCTATCGAGGAGGATCTGGCTCTTACGTGCAAATGTCGAAACACATACCGAGGTGCTTTAGGATAGACTCTGAAGTAATGATGACTGCCAGCCAGTGAGACTCCAAGATGCCCTAAATCGAGCAATTATCAATACCTCAGTTAACTCCAACGAGTTACACAACATGGTACCTCCTATTTAGCTCACAAAACTCTCTCTAATACACAGTGGTACATCAACAGCAGCCACAAAATGAATTAAACGATACACTAACAGCCCAATAAACGGTCCGTGCTCTATCTCGCAGCGGCGGGACCCCTCCGACCCCTTGCCGCACCCCACCCCACCGCCGGGCCCCCGGGCACCCCACACGCACACCGAAACACGGGATCAACTGATCGGTAAGCGCTGATTGATTTTTATTGGAATCACATATCAAGGTTGTCGCGAACGATTTTCTCTTGTTTTTTTTGTTTGTGAATATTTAGAACTGTTGTTGTTTTTCTTTTATGGGGATTTTATGGTTGTGGGTTGCCTAACTTGATAAAGCCTACTAGGAAAATTAAATTGATACGGGCTCTATAAATAGTAATACATTTTTGGAATAATATACCATCAGAGAGGCAGAGGCGTAGATACTAATAAATGAAGGCGTGAATGAGTGAACTACTGGCTAGAGCTTCAGACTTGCGATCATGTGGTTGCCGATTCGAAACCCACCCATTGCACTACCGACGTGAACCCACTCGTAACACAAGCATTTTAGCTTAGTACGAGGGGTTAACAAGAATAGGTACTAGTAATGTGTGATCCACATTTTTGGTACGCTTTAAAAAAAGTACCACTCAAATTTCCCGGTATGTTTAAGCACCATTTTTATTAAATACAAACTGATAACTTTATAAATTTCTACACGATGCAACCACTTACACACACATAATCAATTTAATTGGAAAGGCGCTACATACATTATATTAATGTTTTTTTCCTGTTCGAAGTCAATTAACATACTTTTAATCATTCCGAGTAATCAGTCATCTAGGGCTGTTAGTATCACAATTAGATCGAGGCAAAAGATATAATTACATCGATAAATTTATAATGTAGGTACTTATTAATCTTGTCCATTTAAATTTAGGTAATGCGTTTTTATCCGAAATAAACCAATAGGCTCTTTATAAGTAGGTAGTACAACTATCCTAAAAATTTTGTTAATCCGTATCCCCAACGAAAAATCTTACCTTTTATATTGCATTTTGTTCAGAATAGTCCAACAACTGTTAGAGGCCTCATTTACCTAGTAATCCTAAAGACAACTGCTAAGCTAGAGGTCCTGGGTTTGATTCCCAGGTCGAGCAAAAGGTTATTGGGTATTTTTAATTTGGAATTTGTACCCGGTTAATGGCAATAGGCTCGCCCCCTATTAAATATACAGAGAGACATACCGGTGAACTACGCATCTGTATAACCCTTGCCGAAGCTTAACAAGAAGGTTTGTCCAACGGCATTCAATCTTCGCAACACATTCAGCAGTTTTTTTTATGGGATAGAGGAGCAAATAAGCAGACGATCACCAGATGGTAAGCGATAACCGCCGCCCATGGACACCCGCAACACCAGAGGAGTCACAAGTGCATTGCCCGCCTTTTAAAATGGTTGGGGCCTCCGGTATCCTCACTCACTCGGCGAAACACAACGCAAGAGTTGTTTCACGCCAGTTTTCTGTGAGGCCGCGGTATCACTCCGGTCGAGCCGGCCCATTCGTGCCGAAGCATGGCTCTACCTCGTGAAAAAGTTATATTTTACGCTCAAAAATATAAAACAAAAAACGACGTACGAATGTAAGTAGCAGCCCTAGACGTAAAACTGAAACAAAGCGCCACCGGAAAACACGACGACACTACAACGATATGTGATTCACTACGAATCGTAACATTTCGCTACGATTCACTGCTACACCGAATATTCACTACGCTATATGGTGTAGTTATTGCTATTTTTACGAATGAAAATTATATTATGTTGTCGACGTTGAAACTTTTTATGATATTGACCTGTTTGGACTTTAATTAAAGCTCTATATAATAAAGGCTGAGAAGAAAATATGGATGAATTGTGTGAAAGACAATATGGAAAGGAAACAAGTGAGATGATCGCTAATGTATGTAGGATATTATGGCACAGATACACTGCACGCCAAGATAGAATGATGACTTTTTTATGGTATAGCGGGGCAAACGAGCAAACGGATCGCCTGATGGTAAGCGACTACCGCCGCCCATGGACATTCGCAAACTAAAGGAATCGCAAGTGTGTTGCCGGAGTTTTAAAAGATTTGGGCCTCCGGCATCCTCACTCTCCCAACGTAAGCGTTGTTTCGTACCAGCTTTCTGTGAAGCTGTGTATCACTCCGTTCGAGCTGGCCCATTCGTGCCGAAGCCTGGCTCTCTCAAATATCCTAGAATGTTTACTTATGAACACAAGACAAACTTACATCATAAAATAATGCGAAAGTAATACCTACCCTAATTGTGCAATAATTAACAATCTATAAACAACTAATTAATCTATCATTATTACGCACATGCAATCGCAAATCGCGCAATTGATCGACAAAGCAGTCTATTTAATATATATATCGTTAAGGCCATCGCACACAAGTACGGTATATTTTTTATTTATGCTAGATGTGTGGCCGTGTGTCAGCGCCTCAGCGTGAATGAGGTTAAGAGCCATTTGTACCAACTTCTTAAATATGTTTAAATTATATTTAAACACAATTATTCATAGACATTTCGTGTTTAAATACAATTTAAACACATTTAAAAAGTTGGTGCAAGTGGGCCTAAGTGTATAAACTTACAACAAACAAATAAGCTCCTGAAAATCTAAAACTCTATTCATAAAAACTGTCTCATTAGAAGTGTCCTGAGCGCGACTGCTACGCTAGAGGTCCTGGATTCGATTCCCAGGTCGAGCAGTTTTATTGGGTTTTTCTATGAAATTCCCAGTAGCAGCTTGGAGTTAGGAATTTGTGCCTGGTTAATGGCAATAGGCTCGCCCCCTATTAAATGGGACCTAAAAATACCGGCGAATTATGGGTGTACATTAGTACGCCTCTGCCTAACCCTTCAGGGAATACAGGCGTGATGATATGTTATGTTATGATCTTATAAAATTCTTAGACTTATAGGTAATATGTTTTGTCTTGTTTTGACACGAAATATTTGTAGCTATAAAACGTTTTATATTTTTAATGAATAAGTGGGTTAATTTATTATTTAAATAATGTTAATCAAATTAAATGAGTGCAGTGAAAGCCTACTGATATAGTGACCACTGGACTGCCAAGTCAAAGGTCTTGAATTCGAATCCAAGGCACGCACCTCTGACGTTTCGAAGTTATGTGTGTAATAATAGTTAATTATCACGCGGTTATAAGGTGAAAGAAAAAAATGTGAGGAAACCTGCATGCCTGAGAAATTTTCTCGACGGCGGCGTGTGACGTCTGCCAACCCGCATTAGGCTGGCGTGGTGGACTACAGCCTAATACCTGTCATTCTGAAAGGAGACCCGTGCCCAGCAGTAGGGCTGAATAATGGGCAGATTATTTTATAACATAAATAACATAATCAACTCATAATGTGTCCGGTTTCACCGTTTAAGCGCGTGATAATTAACTATTAACAATAAATACACACATAACTTCGAAATGACAGAGGTGCGTGCCTTGGATTTGAACTCGAGACCTTAGATTTGGCAGTCCAATGGTCATATCACTAGGCTATCACGGCTAGATTATTTTATATTATAAACTAGCTTCTGCCCGCGACTTCGTCCGCGTAGCGTGATGATATATAGCCTATAGCCTTCCTCAAGAAATGGGCTATCTAACACTGAAATAATTTTTCAAATCGGACCAGTATTTCCTGAGATTAGCGCGTTCAAGTAAACAAACAAACAAACTAACAAACTCTTCAGCTTTATATATTAGTATACAGATATACAGATTAAATGTACACACTATAGCAGTAGCGCCTGTGTGCGACGGCCTTTACAGACACGTCGTGCGAATGCTCCCGACTCGTACTAGGTAATTCAGTGATGTAACGCAAATTTTAAACGTGCGCGATAAACTGTCGAGATGTTATGAAAGTGAGAATTTGTCGATGCACGCAGATTATTTCGTAGTAACTATAATTATTGCTAGTAAAGTGATGTGCTTGTATGTTAATCGATAATTGCCTACAGCAATGAAACCGCATCTCCACTAGACACACTTGATCACAGGCAATTTTTTTTTAAGCTTTTGTTACTTAATATCTCTAATCTCTAATGTTTTTAAACGGGTTTTTAAAAGGTTAAGTAGGTATTTTGAATTAATATCACGCCTAAACAACTTTTCCTTTATCTTATAAGGATGTTGTTATTTAAAACTATATTGATACAATAGTACCATCATACCATCACGCCTGTATTCCCCGAAGGGTTTGAGCAGAGGTGTACTAAGGTTCACCCACAGTTCGCCGGTATGTTTAGGTCCCATGTAATAGGGGGCGAGCCTATTGCTATTAAACGGGCACAAATTCCAAACTCCGAGCTGCTACTGAGAATTTCATAGAAAATCCCAATAACACTGCTCGTAGTGGGAATCGAACCCAGGATCTCTAGCGTAGCAGTCGCACTTGGGACCGCTAGACTATATAGATTCTATATAGTCTAGCGTATCGAGTCTATATATTCTATATTATAGAATATAGAATTTGTGCCCTCTATGGCAATAGGTTCACTCCTGTTGCATGGGACCTAAACATAACGGCGAACTGTGGATGTACCTTAGTACCTACACCTCCGCCTAACCTTTCGGGGAGTACATGCGTGATGTAGGTACTTATTATTTCGATATCAATTCGCTGCTGTGTATCAAAGTCGACTACTCTAGGAGCACGGTAGTGCCACTGCTAAGATGACCCAAAGGAAGCAGGGCTCCAATCACTCCAATCACTAGGCCTGTACACGCCTGTATTTCCGTTCCCTAAGGGATAGGCAGAGATATAGCAATATACACTCACAGCTCCCAAATCTAATTCAGATTTGGGAGCTGTGAGTGTATATCGAGCTGCTACTGGGAATTTCATAGAAAAACCCTATAACACTTTGCTCGACCTGGGAATTGAACCCTGGACCTCTAGCGTAGCAGTCACGGTCAGGACCACTTGGCTATTGAGGCAGTTAAATAAATAAATAAATAAATCTCTCTAAACGCAGTATCAGATTGTTCATTTTCTTATTTTTTTGACGGCAGTGGTGTAGTTTAAGTTTTCAGTATCTTATCTATAGTTTTAAATATCTGCAATCATAACTTTAAGATTAAGTAATGACATTCTAATGTTTTTCAAATATCCACCCATGCACACCACTTTTTCTTATTTATCCTTGGTAAATAGCTCAATGAGTTTTTAGGGAGTGTCTAGAGTGGAGAGAGAGTTTCATATTGTAGCCGTTTTCCTCATAAAACGGCTACAATATGAAAATGGCTCAATCGAGCGATCAAGCTAACACTGCTGCTAGTTCGATTCCCGTACATAGCAAATATTTGTATAGCCTACAAGTTGTTGTTTCGGGCATCGGTGTTTGTACATTTGAGAACTTGAAAACACACATAAGTAGCGATCGTTTAATCGACATATTTTGACAGATTCTACATTTGACTATTTATATTTTTGTTAGATTCTGCATTTGAATGATTCTAGAGAAAATTTCTAGAGAATAAAAAATATGTTCCCAGTGGATAACCACCTTAAGAAACAATATACAATACTTACGTTAATGCACATCGGTTTAATTAATATAATATTATGCTTACATTCACACAACTGAATTGACGTCAATCGAACACGCACTACATAAACATAACGCCATTAAACACATAATCATACACACAAATGTAACCTTTATTTTACATGTTATTAAGAAATAATATAGAATACAGTAGATTTTTTACATTCTATGAAGCTCCAGTGTAGGATTTCGAGAAGATGTAGCTAATTTTATAAATAAAAAAATCAGTGTGTGACTTTATGCGTTTATGATATTATATGATTAAATGGCGTTTCTGTGTTGCGATGCTTAGCAAGATAACTTAAAATTCCTTTATTTTTTTCAGTAAAATAAGTAACAAGCTGTGACTGACGGTAAGCAGCAACCGCAGCCTAGGACGTCATCAACACCAAGTCTCACGTTGTCATCTTGAGACATCAGTTGTTAAGTCCAAGGCTTGGAAACCGGTTAAGGCCTAAGAACCTACTTAGTGAACTTTTCATTAAGTTTTGTTCTAAGCGTACCTAACCTCAATTAAACGGTTTTTCCGCTATAAAGTTCGTGAAATAGGTTTTGTTCAATAAACCGTTTTAAACCGGTTTATTGTACAAAACCTTTTCACGAAATCACATGACATACGACGAGCTCTGCGTGGACTGGCCATCGCATCGTCGCCGTAGGATCTCGCGGAATAAAATCGCATCGCCAATCTTACTGGCGAGGTCCTTCAAAAAGGTCAGGTAACTAGCAACCGGCGCGTATGCAGGAGAAGATGTATGAATGTGGCAGAAGAAGAAAAGAAGTATGTAAGAATCGTAGCAAGTGGGGGTCTATAGTTTCTGCCTACCCCTGTGGGACAAAGGCGTAAGTGTATCACGCAAAATTCTATGATGTAGGTCAAAAACCTAGCCTTAGGTAACTGAAACTAAGGCTGGATATTATTCTGCAGGTTTTTATGTTACAATTGTGGGATGGCTGGTGGTGAATTTCTTTGTACCACACTCACAATACAAGAGAAATCGTGGTGTGTGGTATCTTTTAAATAAAATGACGGTCAACTAATTCCATCTTTCATTGACATAATTCCCACTCACATTATTAACAAAAAGTTTTCAAACGCAATCAAAGAAATCAAAAGAGCCATCTGGTGTTTTTATTAAAAACAAATACACGACTTTCATCAAAAAAATATGAAAATGCAATAAATTAATTTGGAATATCAAAGGAGATCAAAACAGCGTTAGTGGAGGAAATGTTCACGATTAACACAAACGGTTTAACAAGATAACTGTCATACTCATCCGCTACTTGTGGGGAACGTTTCCGAACGCAACTTGTTCCAAAATCAAACGTTGGCTTTGAAACTCTTTTAGACCCATAGACTACTACCAAAAATCGAAGGAGGCTTTAATGCTGATTCATTAAAAACTAACACTTCAAAAATCAACGATCCTAAGCTGTCAAAAACGATTATTGACACTAATAATCATATACGAATTTAGGCGTAAAGGCGTAAACTGCTAAAAGTCAAAGTTAAAAGTTTCGTATGTGTTTGTATTTAAGGTCTAAAAGATACACACAAAAATAAACCATATCATTTTCATTCAAAGATTACAATTATCTGCAGTATATTACTGTATCACACATTTACAATATCAGACAGATATAATTAATATTTTATTGCGTCAATAATTTGCAATCATTAGCGGTATCACTCGTATAAGAATTACTTACGCGTATTTATTATATTTATTTATAAAACAAGTTTCGATGTATTGCTAGGCATTCAATTTTCAAGGCAGGACAACGTCTGCTGGGCCTGCTAAATTCTTATAAAATTGATCACCAAATACTAAATATCTTTAACCCCGAGCGATTAGACCAGATAGTTAAAGTTCAAATGTTTTTATTTCAAATAAGTTTTTACAAGCGTTTATGAAAACGTTATGATTCTAGTTGCACGGTTCCAAAAGGTCGATCCTATGGAGAAGAATCCGGCAAGAAACTCCATGGATAGAAATAAGACTTCGACTAACTGGTTTGTCACCGGAAATTGGCACAATATTAGTCTATCGGATAACACTTATTGCTGCGTTCTGGAAAATGGAACTGATTACAGTTTCCATGTAAAATTACTTAACTCTACATTGGGAAATATGTTAAAATTATTTATTTTGCCAAGTAGAGCCGTATTATTTGGGGTTTAGTGTACTCAATAAGTCAGCACATAAAAAAACAGATATTAAATCTATTAAAATGTCTAATTGAAAAACTGACTTGTTTGTTTAATTGATGTCTATAGATATTAGTAGAGATATTCAAACATCACATCAATAGAAATACTAACTTTATTTAAACTACAAATCTCTCTTCGAAAATTATCGACACCATTTAATCTAATGGGCGACGATCAAAGTGGTTGAGTTCTGTCTTAACATCTACATACATGGGCTGTCTCCCTGTCGGTGACATCAAACTGGCCACACACGGCGTGTGATGGTGACGTCACTTCCGCGACTTTGTGCCGCAGCGATGTCGCCTCACGTAATAATCCTCAGCTGTAATTGGTCGGAACATGACAGCCATTTGATGTCAGCGGTTACACAAGAAGAGGTTGGCAGGTTGGTTTTGAGGTCCATACTATCACGTCTGTATTTCCTGAAGGGTTAGGCAAAGGTGTACCAATGTCCACCCATTGTTCGCCGGTAGGTTGCCATTAACCGGGTGTTGGTAACACTTACAAGACCAATATTTTTTTTTTATATTAGAGGGAGGCAAGCGAGCAAGCGGGTCACCTGATGGTGAGCGATCACCGCCGCTCATTGACACCCACAACATCAAAGGGGTCGTAAGTGCGTTGCCGACCTTTGAGAAATGAATAGGCTCGCTTCTTGAAGGTTGCCATGTCGTACCGGTTCGGAAATACCTCCGCTGGTAATCAATATAGTCAAATTATATTTTTTACATACATATATACACCCACACCTTTCTCCCATAGGGATAGGTAGAACTATAGACCGCCACTTGCTGGTATTCTTACATACTCCTTTTGCTTCTCCCTCATTAATACATCGTACGAATACTACGCGCTCTTATTGGCGAGGTCCTCTATCCTTTTTGGAGGACCTCGCCACTAAGATCGGCGTATGTCCTTCTATGAAGACCTCTACCGACGCTGCCGCTGACATTCGCCTTATGAATTTCTTTCGTTAATCGTGTTTCATTCATTCTCTCAATTTTATTCTTATGCCTGCGACTTCGTCCGCGTAGCGTAATGATATATAGCCTATAGCCTTCCTCAATAAATGGGCTATCTAACACTGAAAGAATTTTTCAAATCGGACCAGTAGTTCCTGAGATTAGGGCGTTCAAGCAAACAAACAAACAAACTCTTCAGCTTTATATATTAGTAATATTAGAAATAGATATATATAGGCGTACATTGGCAACACAGCCGCTCTCGTTCCCTTCAACGCTAACCCAACATGGTTTACATTAATGTTTTCACCTATAAATAGTTAAAAATAAAGTTGATTCGAGCCGTGAAAGTGTGAATTAGTCTCATTTACGCCTGATACCTCGACACCGCCCCTGCTCAAGAAACCCCAAAAATAATAGTCAAACCCCGCACAAATCCAAACTCCGAGCTTGAACTGAGAATTTCATAGAAAAACCCAAAAACACATTGCTTTACCTAAGAATCGAACCCAAGAACTCCAGCTTAGCAGTCACGATTAAGCCTACTAGACAAATGAAGCAGATATTGGGCAACCCTTCGGAAACACAGTTATATATCTATGTAAATAGATTGAGATAAACAGATCATAATTATAATTTATTGTGATAGCATATTATCACGTGTGTTGATTGTCAGTGCGTGTGGTGACGTTTAATTGTTTTGCCTGTTTGTCGTTCTGATTAAATAATAATTATTGTGTAGTGCTTTATTGTGGGGCGGGTTTTAATCCGAGCGGTTAGTATCGATTTCATCGGAGCATCGCATGTATATTATGAGCATGTGCGTATTGGAAACATCGCTGTCCAACCTCCGAATTGTTACTGAGAATCTCATATACTAGCTTCCGCCCGCGACTTCGTCCGCGTGGAATAGTTACTGGGTCTTAGCGTTATTATTATAGATGTATAGATGTATTATTAGTATAGATGTATAATACTAACGACATTTAAATGGATATCTTTTTCTATGAAAACTAAGGGCCCGTATTGATTTGATTTCTTTCATGGTCAAACTGACGTATAATAAATACTAGACCTTTGTTGGACATGAAGTGACCCGTATCAATCATCTTTTATTTTATTTTTATTTGTTTTATGACAGCGGAGATTTTAACGTAACCATTTAAATTGTGCTCTCTTTCAGAGGTTGTTTTTTACGATGTCTTCCATTACTGTGAGTCAGAGGTAAGTTAGGCTTCCTTTGGCGCATAGAGTAAGAATAGGGTTTAAGCGTCCATCAAGCGACCCCAAGGATGACGCCGGCACGTAATGCCACAAAAAATGGTTAACCTATTAAATGTATGAAGGGGAGTTTAAGCGGGAAAACGTAAAGTGCACGTAGTCGATTTTATATTATTTTACAAAACTTGTTTCTTTTTTTTATGGGATAGGGGCAAACGAGCAGACGGATCACCTGATGGTAAGCGATAACCGCCGCCCATGGAGACCCGCAACACCAGAGGAGTCGCAAGTGCGTTGCCCGCCTTTTAAAAGTGTTTGGGCCTCCGGTAACCTCACGTTGTTTCACGCCGATATCTGTGAGGCGGTGTTATTACTCCGGTCGAGCCGACCCATTCATGCCGAAGAATGGCTCTCCCACGGGAAAATTTTCCCTAAGTTTAATGTGTATGGTGGATAATCCGCTGATGGGAACTAGTATTACATACTTGATTATTCCTTATACTTGACACTGTTGCCAGTGTCAAGTGAAGACACAAAAAGGGTGACGCTATATAAATATATATATATATATATATATGAAGTTGTACTACACAGTAGAGTATATAAGGATGTATCTGCAGATACCGGGATCAAGACAGAGAATGCCAACACTGAAATAGCAAGACAACACAATTGGATACGAAAGCCAAGTGAAAAGGAACCTATTATACTTGATCGACGAACTGTGAATGTCTCGTCTCGAGAGCGTGGCAGAGACGTTAAGGCTCTCTCACACTGGGGTACTGTTACGATAAGCTAATGTCGATAAAAATACAAGAAATACATGGCCTGACAGTGATTGCACGATTAAATTATGTGAAATAACGAAGTAAGTAGGGAGGTACTAACATAACATACCATCACGCCTGTATTCCCCGAAGGGTTAGGCAGAGGCGTACTAATGTACACCCACGGTTCGCCGGTATGTTTAGCTCCCATGTAATAGGGGGCGAGCCTATTGCCATTAACCGGGCACAAATTCCTAACTCCGAGCTGCTACTGGGAATTTCATAGAAAAACCCAATAGCACTTTACTCGACCTGGGAATCGAACCCAGGACCTCTAGCGTAGCAGTCGCGGTCAGGACCACTTGGCTATTGAGGTAGAGGTACTAAATCATCAAATAATATTTGGGAGTAGAAGACAAGATGTTGAATCGCGAACATCGAATCGATCGTTGGGTGCGAATCGCTTCCGTTATTGGAAAACGGTTACAATATGGTCGCAAGTGGCCAATTTTAATGTAAAATGACGATATAAAGATAATTGGGTCCTAAATATTTCGCTTTCGTAATTATTGTCCTTCCTAACTTCAATTAGTTAGTAAACACAACGTAAGCGTTGTTTAATGCTGGTCTTCCGTGGTATTACTCGAATTATTGATTTAAATTAGACTACTAAATTTTATACTTTTGAAGTCAAAACTAAGTACACGGTTGCAAAAAGTGGGTCTTATGGAGACGAGCCGACAAGAAACTCCAAAAAAATAAATCGTTAATACTTATTAGTTTATACAGCTTTGTTAATTATATAATAATGAAATTTGTTAAGATAATTGGCCAAAATGTAAGTTAAGTTAGCTGCTAATAATGTCTTCCCGTGTCTGTAGATGCTATAAAAATCATTTATTTATTTAGTTTCGGAAAACCAACAGCAAATAACAGTGTGAATTAGGTATACAAAAGTTATAGGCGACATACAGCCAATACTTAATAGGTCTTCACACGTAGCGTTTGTATACAAATCATATCAATATAACGTGATAAAATCCATAAAAAACATAAGTATTTATAATTATAACATAACATACCATCACGCCTGTATTCCCCGAAGGGTTAGACAGAGGCGTACTAATGTACACCCAGAGTTCGCCGGTATGTTTAGGTCCCATGTAATAGGGGCGAGCCTATTGCCATTAACCGGGCACAAATTCCTAACTCCGAGCTGCTACTGGGAATTTCATAGAAAAACCCAATAACACTTTGCTCGACTTGGGAATCGAACCCAGGACCTCTAGCGTAGCAGTCGCGGTCCGGCCACTTGGCTATTGAGGCAGTTTATTTATATTTATTTATAATTATTTTGTTATTATATTTCCTGTTTGTATAAAAAATAATAATAGCTAACTGTAGTTTACTTATTACTTGCAACTTAAACCGAACAAGCGATTAACTAATTCCTTTATCGCAAGAATTACATTCCAATAATTCTAGTTGTAGTTAAAAACAATTACACAATGTACTGTATGTATTGTTTTAAACAATTTCGATTGGCTATGCATCACTTTATGTACTGGCTCGAATACTTATACGCTAATATAGCTTGTTTTAGATAACGATAATCTTTCCCAATTACTGTTTTATCGTTTAATCTTAATACTACAGGGCCTAAGCGACAACAATTTATAAATTTTGTATAAATGTTAATGGATTGCCAAGTTGCACTGGTTCAGCTGTTGGAAGCGCTGGTGCTTAGCGCAAGGTTAGGTAAGTTCGGCCCCGGTCAAGCAGTGTCCCTAACTAAAATGTTTCTATGAAATTCTCAATACCAGTATAATGTTTAAGATTCCTGTGTAAAGTTTTTTTTTTACAAATAAAGCTTACTAGCAATGTGGGTCGCAAATTACTAGCATTCTTGTTAACCTCTCGTGCTAAGCTAAATGCTTGTGTTACGAGAGGGTTCACGTCGGTAGTGCAACGGGTAGGTTACGAACCGCCAATAACATGAACGCAACTCCGACGCCCTAGCCATTAGGCTACCGCCGCTTTTTATTCAGATGTTTACATGTGACAAAACCAAGCTGATCAACCATGAGGTGAAGACAATTGGAGTCGTAAATATTTCGCAAAAGCATATAATAATTAAGTAGCAAACTAACTTCAGACATTTTTATTTTAACCGAACTGTTCTTATATCCGGTCTTTTGACTTTTCCAAAGAACTTAAGTAAAAGTGCAACTAGAATCATTGGCTTGGACATATTACCGGACGATTTAAGCGCTCTACATACATTATTGTAAACTTGCTTTTGCGGACAACTTAGTAAGTGTGGACTTCAGAATTGGTTGCGACCTGGATATAAGCTGTGTTATGTTATACCTTCCAGGCTATACCTAAACTATCTCTGTGCCAAATTTCATACAGATCCGTCCAGCCGTTCTGGCGCGATTGGGTAGCAATAATCCATCCATCAAAACTTTCGCATTTACATTATATAGTAGTAAGATTAGGCCCGAATGGAGTTTTCCAATTAATCTACGGACTTCAAATTAATTATCACGTATCCTTTACCTTTGCAAAGAAATTTCATTTAAAAATAAATCATGAGGTTTTTAAAGGTATGTGCAGTGTGCCAATCCACACTAGGCCGGCGGGGTGGACTGTAGACAGGTCCAATACAATACAGTGATGGTCTGAATGATTGCAATCTGCAATTCGAATCACGCCTATATTCTCCGATGGGTTAGGCAGAAGAATCCTATTGCTTGCCTATAATTGACCGGTATACTTACGTCTCATGTAATGATAAGGTATGAGCCTATTGCCATTAACAGGACAACCATCAAAACTGCGACCTACTGAGATTTTCATAGAAAAACCCAATAATAGTTGCTGAATTTTTTTTTAAGAATTGTCTACTACTTCTGTGTCGGAAAGAGTATCATTGTATCTTAAGTTCTTTGCCAGTATAATCATGATTGGCTTAGAAGGAAAACCATGATGAAGTGGAAAACACACAATATTAAATATCACATCATATTGATAACAGTCATTTTTATAAAGAAAGGATAAAATACAACTGTTTTATGCGTAGTTTTAAAACACCTTAATTTTTTTAAAGAAAATCTTACTAGCAATGCGGGTCGCACATTACTAGTATTCTTGTTAACCCCTCGTGCTAAGCTAGATTGCTTGTGTTACGAGTGGGTTCACGTCGGTAGTGCAATGGGTGGGATTCAAACCGGCAACCACATGATCGCAAGTCCGACGCCCTAGCCATTAGGCTACCGACGTTTCAATTAATTTTAAAACAATGATAATGAGTCAATATTTAAAGGCAAACAATGACAACATTCTTTTTCTGCCCTTTTTACACATCAAACAATAAAATTTACATCGTGCTTTATAATAATTACCTTAAAACAAAACATAACCCTTTACCCGCCGCCCGATGTCTGCACATAAGATTTAAATGTACTGAATGTACTTGATTGATCAAATGATTAAAAAAGCAATATTATTGTGCACTGTAAGAAATATCTATGGTGATATGGTTACATTATGAATTACTTTATACCTTTTTGTTATCTTTTCTTTAATGTTTATCACACAGTAATTAAACAACGGAAAATAAATTAGTTTTTGCATTCGCTAAACACACAATGTTTTACGCCTAAGTACCTTTGTTTTTAAAATTTCATGAATGCGACGTTAAGATAAGTAAAAAATAATTTAAAATTATCTGTTTTCAAAAATTAAAGAAAATGATGTTTTGTACATGCAATAATAATAAACGGGAGAAACTTTTCGCTTTTCGATTATTATTATTAAAGTACAAAAATAATTGCTAAAAAAAACAACCAACTTCTTAACTAACAACAACACTATAACAAACTTTTACTTCAAACAACAAATAAACTCACCTCTAATAAGTTATCCGTGCAACACAACACAACACTCAATAAAAAAAACACAGAACAGTCACAGATCATAAATGTCAAACGTCAATTACACTTCCGATAATCAGCGCATTGTGGCGGGAACGGAACTTAACGAGAAAACGAAACGTGTTCGTGCCGATGTGACGTTGTACTGGCGGCTCGCGAAGCCTGCAGCGATGTGTGGGTGACGTGAAACACGCAGTGTGCCAGTGTGCGTGTGCGAGGAAGATAGCTAGCGAACTGTTAACTCGGCGATCCTCACAGTTAGACTAACTCACATCCAAATCGCTTAATTTTATGAGTTGTTGCCTTCTCCACCCCCTCGCTGGGGACAGGCGCTGTGACTTTGGAGGAACGTCTCGCGGGACTCGAGTTTTGAGACTGTGATTCGTGATCTGTTTATGTAGAGTTAAATGAATTGAATAAATGTGTTGAAGTGAGTTCTAGCGATAATTTGAGAGTACATATAAAGACATTAGGTTATATTTATTAAGAGGATCAAACTCGATATTAACTAAGACGTAATGTAAATGCAAAACTAATAATTAAATGATTTAATGTACAAATGTTGCGAAACAGAGATTTATGTGACACAGTTAAGGCAGATATTTATTCTGTACACAATGTCTATGCAATAATAAATGAAGGCTCAGAAAATACGCTTTAGTGTTCTACCCGCTAATTGATATCACGCCTATATTCCCCGAAGGGTTAGGCAGAGGCGTACTTATGTACGTCCACAGTTCACCGGTATGTTTAGGTCCTATGTAAAAGGAGGCGAGCCTATTCCCATTACCCAAGCACAAAATCTAATTCAAATTACAGATGCTAATGTACCTCGACGTATAGTATTTGTCGGATGCATTATACACAATGAACATTTGAACATTTTCATTCATTTATCCATGGTACTAGTATTCTATTATAGGATTCTATTATATATCTGTGTCCATAGGCATAATTAATAAAACGCTACTGGCGTCACAAAATAAAGTATTTACGATAAACCATTTATCATACTACAATATTTATTTTACCTAGGTATCCAAGTATTTTGTCTGATCATAATACTTAAATAACATGTAAAAATATTCGATTAACCCTTTCAATAATGCGTTAATGATTCCTGATATCGACGATTACCGGTAATCGTTTCGTTATCATTTGTATATCACGATAAATATGAATTTGATTGGTGCTATAATTAAAATGAGTGTAAGATAACAATGGAAATTATCATAAAACATCCGTTTACATAATCGCAATAGCTCTAAGCGTTTAATGGCGGAGTTCAAGTGGCGAAAACGAAACATGTATTTTTCCCTATTATTTGTAAATATTAATTTTGAGAAAGCTCTGAGAATAATAATAATAAATTAATTTGCTCTTATTGGTGAAACAATTGCTTTCGATTCTTAGCTTTTACTTTGACCTTGAAACAAACCATGAAACCTTCTTTCTCTTTCACGTGAACATTAATATAATCTGGATTCGCTTGTAAGTACGTCCCTTTTATACAAATTTTATAATTCAAAATGATCTTAAATTAATATTATAAAATTGTGAAATATATACTTAGGTATAGGCACCTACTAAAATCGACCGCAATTCAGGAAAATGGGCTTAATTGGCAAACTTTGGCACAACTTTGTAGTACCTAAAAGCCAGGTTGATAATATTTCACCATCAAAGTTTTTGAAATAAAGCAATGAATTCTATTTAATTAATTGCACCACCCCCGGACAAGGTCACAGCAAGTAAAACATTTAGCGCCGGTACAGTAGCAATAACTCAGCGCAGGAAATCACGTCATCGCTCTATTACAGCGCGCACACATGCACACGCACGCACATAAACTCACGTGTGGGATGTACGACAGACTTGTTCAGCTGGATGAGGTGAAGGCTTTGATTCATTGGTTTATTCAGTAGAGGGATGTTTTCATACAAAACTGTGATTCACCTAATACTGCATTTTGGAATGGAGTATGGGAGAGCCATGCTTCGGCAAGAATGGGCCGGAATTTCGCCGAGTAAGTGAGGATAGCGGAGGTCCAAACCCTTTAAAAAGGCTGGCAACGCACTTGTGACTCCTCTGGTGTCCATGGGTGGCGATATTTGCTTAGCATCACGTAATACATCTGTCGTTTGCTCCCCTATTCCAGAAAGAATAGATTTGTAAATCGATTGGAATACTATAAAAATCAATATAAATTAAAATTTGTGTATTACTAAATTAATAAATGGATTTTCAAAAAACCATTTATCATGTAAAGTAATTCTATAGGTTTATAATTAATTTTCATAAATAATTATTAAAAGATAAGAAAGACACTATCATAAATGGAAAATGATTAATAAACAACAAACAATTCTTAAAAATCACAATGTTTTTATTAATTATTTAGGTCCCATGTAATAAACCAACTTAACTTAACCCAGGACCTCTAGGATCAAAGCCGTAAAGGTCCTAGATTAATTTCCCGGATCGAGGAAAGTGTAGTAAATAAAAGTATTTTTATATGAAATTCTCAGTAGGTACACCTAACATTATCGGAGTTTGGATTTGCCCCATTAAAAGCAATTGGCTCGCTCACTTTAACATGGGAACTAAAGATGGAAATTGATTGAATGATGAATTTATAAATTGTTAAATACTTTCTGTGATATTTAGGAATGTTTGTTGTTTTTTCATCAGTTTTCCTTTTATTTCTTTGGACTAGACTTCTAGAGGAGAAGTTTAGAGTAATGTGCAGTAAGTAACACTCTCAATAAACAAAACAAATAAATTCATAAGTTGCACTTTAACCCGTCGAACGTACAATTCACCTAATTGTGTGCCCGCCATCCCATCGCATTGTTATTACTATATATCCATTTGAAATATTAACGACACACGCTGTATCACGGACTATTATATAACAACATATAACATAACACACAACAATATAACAGTAATTAAGCGACAGTTGTTTGCCCAAGTGACGCACATTGTTTCGTTACGCGGTGTTTAATTAGTTCTCGAGTTAATTTAATCATGCCCAGTGCTGGGATTAAGAAGTTCTGTGGGGAAATTGTGTAACAAGGGCGTACATGGTATGGTATTAGGGCGATACAATACGGTAATAAGTTTGTTAGCTTCTCCGGAAACATATTACATTTACTGATTTCTGACACTTACGCGAATATTAGACATTGAAATGAAACTGGTCACGGGCAGACCATGGATGCTGTAAAGGATCCGAAACGTCGGGAACTAAATAATATCAATATACCGCGATAAAATCCGTAAAAAGTAGTTTCATATTACATTTGTTTTTTATGGGATAAAGAGGCAAACGAGCAGACGGATCGCCTGATGGTAAGCGATTACCGCCGCCCGTGGACACTCGTAACACCAGAAGAGTCACACAGACAAGTGTGTTGCCGGCCTACTAAAAGGGTTTGGGCCTCCGGTATCGTCACTCACTCGGCGAAACACAACGTAAATGTTATTTCACGCCGGTTTTCTGTGAGGCCGGTGTATCACTCCGGTCGAGCCGGCCCACTCGTGTAGAAGCATGGCTCCTCCACGGTAAAAGTCTTGTACGGTAATAAGTTCGTTAGCTCCTTCGGAAACATATTACCAGCATCGTTGCTGCATGTAAAAACTTTACTTCTATTCTCTGCCAAGATCGAGTTTCAAAGATGCGGCGGTAGCCTAATGGGTAGGGCTAAATAGTTTAGCACGAGGGGTTAACAAGAATACTAATAATGTGCGACCCACAATGCTAGTAAGCTTGTTCTTAAAAAAAAGAGATTCGGCTTTTGTCTCGAATTTTGTCAATTTCAAGTGAGAAAGAAAGATTGAAGATAGGTTCCTAATGTTCATAGATATCAAAGAGCATCACTGCCGGTGATAGATTCGTATCAACGCAGAATTTGTCAGCAGTGAACATTATTCAATATACATCCCAAAAAATACTAACATTTGTCATAATAGTATTGACAATATTTAGAGCCCAGCCTTTCTTAGAGCAAGCAGTGCATCAACAACATTAAATAAATATAACATACTATCACACCTGTATTCCCCGAAGGGTTAAAAAGAAAACACACAACAAAGATTTTTTCTTGATAAAGTTCAATTTAAAAAATTATATCAGCTTAAGCTAGTGATCGCAAACACACTCACAGTTAGCCGGTATGTTTAGGTCATGTAATAAGGGGCAAGCTTGATGCCATTAACCGGGCAAAAGTCCAAACTCCGAATTACAACTGAGAATTTTATAGACAAACTCAATAACACTCGACCAGGGAATTGAATCCAAGATCTCTAGAGCAGTCGTCGCTCTTGGGACCTCTACCTAATGATACAAGATTTGGAGCATAGCTTTTCTTAGAGTAACATAGCATAGATCACAACAACATTAATTAGACATAATTATATCATGAGTAAATTACTGAACTCTAGAATTATATACAAATGGTGAATCAATAACTATCGTATATCAACATCTAATTAAGTTGATTCGATTGCTTCAATTTTACGGTTAATTTATAATCAACATAAACTATTAATCTTTGGAATGGTATTAAATCGCCGCCATCGATTTCCTTCAATACAGGAAGTACTTACTTAACTTTACCGGTTTAAAGAGGTATGTATTTTTAAAATGTCTGGGAAGCCTTTCGCTTTTATGGACAGGTTTTTGTAATGATAGCTCAATCAATGAATAAATTGTTTATGCATATTAATTGTGATGATATTAATCGAGTATCTGAGACTTTAATTATTGAGTCATAAAAAGTATGAATAGTGTAAGAGTTACAAAGATATCTCAAAAATAAAAACTGTGACATCGATTTTTTATGGGATAGGAGGGTAAACGAATATACGGATCACCTGATGGTAAGCGATTACCGCCGCCCATAGACAGTCTACACCAGAGGAGTCTCAAGTGCGTTGCCCGCCTTTGAATATGGTTTGGGCCTTCGGTATCCTCACTCACTCGGCAAAACACAACGTAAGTGTTGTTTCTGTAAGGCCGGTCGGCCGGCCACTCCGAGCCGGCCCATTCGTGCCGATGCATGGCCCTCCCACGGTATAAAGCAATTTCGTTGATTATTATATATTTGTCTCATATATTAGTCCAGTGATAATAAGCGCGACTGCTATTCGATCGTGAGTTCGATTTCCAGATCGAGCAATGTGTTATTATGTTTTTCTATATACATAGATAATGGCCTAATTAACACTTCCGAGAATCCACGATAACGACCACCGTCAACTTAAAATGATGTAACTCCATAAATAGTTTTTAAGCTTATTTGATATAGCTCCTGCCAGCGACTTCGTCCGCGTGGAATAGTTACTTGGTCTTACGTCTCAGCATGGTGATAAAAGAAAGAAAGAAAATACTTTTTATTTACGTCGACATGACGCACGGAAAATTAAGTTAAACAATAAAAATAATATAAAATAAATCTGTGGAAAACATGCGTCACACCCACGCAAAAACGGCCATCGATCAGCATGATGCAGTGTCTGACACTGAATGAATTTTAAAATCGAACCAGTAGTTCCTGAGTTTAACGCGTTCAAGCAAACAAACTCTTCAGTTTTATATATTAGTATAGATATTACAAAAACATTTGGCGAGCTGACTATAATATTTAATTTTATGTTGATTTTTTATTCGGCTTCTCAATTCTTGGACATTTTAGTGAAGTTACTTAGCCAAGGATTTCTATCAATTTTTCTTTTCTAACAAACAATGATAATGTTAAGACGATAACATTTATAATAATTGTCTAATCGAAATTTTATCTTCACCTATAATTCATTAAACGCTAATCGAATTTATGTAGATAATGTTCTTTCTTCTCATCATTTAAGTACATATGTACCTATCGCTACTTGTATCAACCTATGTATATCCTAATTAGATTCAGGATTTCCTTCAAATAACTAAACCAAAGTGGCCCGGTTCTTGGTTCTAGGATTATTTGTGACTCTCTTTACCATCAGAATAATATTGAACAATAACTCTGATACAATTTGAAGAATGCCTGAGAACCAGTACACCATCGCAGCATTAATTAAAATACTTGTTGTATTTTAAACACGCGATGAAACAAACGAAACCAAATGAACAGTTACAGAATTACAAATTCCAATTTAATTGTAAACACAAACCTCATAAATCGTTATCAACCAATTTAATTGTTTCCATAAATCCCATTAAATCAATTAAATTGTATTCGCAAGCATCACAAGCGCACACAGGATTAGCGTATTTACAAACATGTCTAAGTCACGCGAGATTACTGTCTACGGCGTAGCGCTACGGCTGGCTGGCTACGAGCTACGAACGCTCACAATTTGTATGATATGATGACGTAACAATAGTAGGTAAAAACATATTCTTACTCTAAGGTAAAAACAATGGAGTTGCTTAGTATTCTTTTGTGTAAAAATGTTTAGGTATTAAATGATGAATTGTATGGTTGTAAGGAAATGTTTAATTGAGGTTCTCATTATGTTTACCTATTTATACGAAGAGGCCAGGCGGAACAGCTGTCTTATGAACAACACAAATCTATTATTGTTGTAATTTTAATCTGTGTACTAGAATGCTGGCATAGAATTTTAACACGAGCTATGGCATTAATGTGGTTATCCGTGCAATATCCTTTTTTACATCACTATGATAAAAACGCCACCTCACAGTAACCAATAATCTTAGCCTATATACACATATCTATACACACGTCTATGTCAATTTCATAATCGGGATTTCATAATGTAAATACAAAAGTGTTTATTTTGCTATATATCTCATTTCCTCGGACCTAAGTGTCAAAAATTATTAATTAACGGAATTAGTACTAACGTAATACTACTTTTTTATTTATTATTATTTATTTTCTAACTTGTTCTTTTTCTAAAAACAGAATTATAAGTCCAAATCCAAAATTGAATACTTCTAAAATAATATGTTTTCCATAAAAACTTCTTATGTCTATATAATCACATCACGTTCGTCATTTTATTACCAGACGGGCCTCGAACCGGGGTATGTTAATAGACCATAATATTTTTTACAAATACCCTCCGCTCACTAAAACCCATATAATTCCAGAAAATACCATAAATTATGGTTTAGGAAGTCATTACTAAAAGTGAATCCGTAAATGTGTTTGGAAACATGTTAACCTTTCGGGCGACACTTTTGTGAACTATATTATTATTAAGTAAACTGTCTTATTGGTTTACTGTTTGTAAGTGCAACTGCTATAGAGGTCCTGGGTATGATTCCCAGTTCGAGCAGTGTATTGGGTTTTCAGCGAAATTCTTAATGGCAACTCTGAATTTGGATTTATCACTGATTGCAGCCAAGTCTCTTTTCTGGGACGATTCTTCCCCTATAAGTTCACAAACTTGCCTGTTCTAAAAAAAGATCTAGCAAGACATTTTCTCAATTGTTTTCTTATGATCAAATCGGCAAGCGAGCAGGGTGCCGAGTCTAATATTCAGTTGTGTCAGAATTGTGATTCAGTGACTTCTTAATGGTTGATTTTTGACAGTTTTCTCTACGAAATCTGTCATTTCTTATGTCATTTAGTGCCATTGGACGGTCATTCTGAGTCAATTGAAATTGCAGACTAGGGCCCCTGATACGCCACCTGGTGGTAAGTTATCATCGTCGCTCATAGACATCTGCAACACCAGAGAAGTTGCCGGTGCGTTGCCGACCGTTAAGAGCCCCAAAAGTCTGCAGACTGCCAGAGCCGCAGCAACCGAGGGGAAACTGGCTTTTACAAACCAAGGTGCTTAACGACAAGCTCCAAGGTAAGGGTATTCGCCAGGCAGTGACACCACAAGAGGTCCTACCACCGAGCAAGTCAGATGTTTACTCGCCTTTTACGAGATGGGTATCTGGCAGTGAGAAATAGTATTCTAAGCAGTCTCCACACGGGTTGTCCACGTACCTAGACTATTTATTTATTTAATGAAGGATCGCCAACAAAGATGCATCAAATACTTCATACATTTCACAAATATCAAGATAAACAAGACGAAATGGCCTACCTTCAATTATAGGCAACCACAACTTACATCATGATTGTCGAGTATACATAAAAAAATAAAATTAAAATTTGTAGTCATTATTAGTAGACTAGTATTAATTCTAAAAACTGCCTCGTTAGTCTAGTGGTTTCAAGTGCGACCGCTACGCTAGAGGTCTTGGGTTCGATTCCCAGGTCGGGCTAAGTGTTATTGGGTTTTTCTATGAAATTCTCAGTAGCAGCTCGGAGTTTGGAATTTGTGCCCAGTTAATGGCAATAGGCTCGCCCCCTATTACATGGGACCTAAACATACCGGCGAACTGTGGGTGTACCTTAGTACACCTCTGCCTAACCCTTCGGGGAATACAGGCGTGATGGTATGTATGTATTTGAAATCATACGCTTGAAAGCTTAACAGACGTTTTCTTATTTGAGGAATATTCATATCTTACCAAATTGCGGACATTCTCAAAGAAGGTCACGTTAAGAACACCCTAAATTGATCTCGGTCATGGATGAGGAGGTCAATGAAGAGACCATTGGATAGGCAGAGACTATAGATTGAATACGATGTATGATTTCAATTTGATATGAAATTCTTAGTAGCAGCTCAGAGTGAGATATGTGCCTAATGGCAATAGGCTAGCCCCCTATTACATGGGACCTAAACATATCGCCGCAATGTGGGTGTAGTTATTACCTCTCTGCCTAATATTTCGGGGAATACAGGCGTGATGTTATGTATATATGATATAATGTGTGACGTTTAAACTAAATTTCAAATCCTCTTCTATGACAAACTACTATATTATGCTTAATAAACTTTAAATGATTTAATCCACATTAGCCACATCGCAAGGTAAGGCACAATATAAAATCATAAAAATACACTTACTTTATAGTTATTGTGTGACCAGTAGCCCGATTCACGTAAATACAAACGATTGAAAAATTGTTGGCGTCCAGAAGTCGTTCGCTATTCACCTCTTCGTCGATCGCCGATCAATAGGACGACAGCTCAATAGGATACGACTTGAACGACCTAATTGCCAGTTATATATTTATGTTTTCTACCAAGTTATCAAAACACTTTTTTTTACTGAAATTACTGTTATTTTATTTTATAATTAAAATAAATTTGCTTCAAAACATACAAATAGTACTATACTATTTAGACATCAGTAGAAATGATGTTTTTTTTTCGTATTTTGTAAAAAAGGTTCTGTGTTTGGACACAGAACCTTTTTTACAAAAGAAAAAAACAAAAAAGAGAGAACTGTCGAATATTTGTCAAACGAAGTGTCAGTCCGTGCTTGAAAATTGAAAACGTTATCGCGGCTTTAGTTTGAAATAGATTCGTGTGATTAAAAAAATTAAACCAGTTTCCTTGCGGCAACAGGAGATTCTAGTAGAGTTCATGGCCAAGCATAGGGATCTTGCCCTGAGACGAGTCCGCAGTAAAGAGAGGCGGGCTCTATCTGCGAGGCTGTGGAAGGAGCTCGCAGATATTTTGAATAGCGAGGCTGTGGATCCCTGCCCCTATCGCTCGGCTAAGGATTGGAACATAGGCAGTAAAATATGTTGAAATAATAGTGCCTACCTATTCCTATACTTCTATAATAATAGTTTAGAGAGAAAATATTTGTATTTTTGTTTGTAATGAATAAACTCTGATTTAAAAAATTCGCTGTGTAATTTATGCTACCTATATAACTACTATCTTATCTTGTGTAGGGCCGAGGCAGCAAGGCCTCAGTGCACTTCGACCCAATGGGATCTTTTGTGAAAAGTAAAAATATAACTACTAACTATAGTATGAATGAGTATACTAGCTTTAAGCTTAGGTAGTTGTTTACCTACAAATATAAATGTGGGATTAAAATATGATTTTCATCTATCAATAATTACCTTCCTTTATTAGTACCTATTATACCTACATACCCCAAAGCAATGTGATCAAATATAACTTACTTTTGAATGCACTGTTAATGAAAGAAAGAAAGAAGAAAGAAATAAAGTAAATTTATTGATTACACACAATCCACACAAGACATTATAGAATTATTAACGTATACTGTCTTTGTTCTCCCTCTATAAAAGGAGAGATATCCTGAATGAGGCTCATTGCTAAAATTTTAGAGAGCCGAAAAGTCTTTACAAAGTCCCTCTCCGGCATCTCAAAAGTGTCCCACCGTGCACACCTCAATCTATTTCTCCTTATCCACTCCCTTCTCCGATCGTCTCTCTCGGCTTCGTCTAACAATAAATATGCAAGCTCGAGATTCATTTCGGACTTTTAGGCAGTACAAGGCACACAAACACTCCCGTCGCAGGAAAAAACACCGAAATGTTCTTAAAAACGTCTCAAATTTGTAACTTTTGCTCAACGATATTTGAATACTGAAATTTGACAATATATCGTTGGCGTCTGATCCATCAAAAAATCGTTTTGTGTGAATACCGTCCTGTCAATGTTTTAGAACAATTCTCGCTCAGCGATCATGTGTGAATACGGTTCAACGATTTTTCAATAGGACGACTTCTAAATCGGTCCAATTGACAGATGTGAATACGAAAACTGTTTCAACGATTAAGTCGCTGCGACATCGCTACGGTTTTAATTACGTGAATCGGGCTACAGGACGACAACTTAATGTGCTCTTTGAGGCACGAAACTCGGTGTAGAGAAAATTCGACCATCTGACCGTATCGAGCGAAACTAAACCTTTAAGATCAGTCAACTTACGCCTTAAATTACTCCTTTCAATTAAATGCTACCCTAACTCCAGGAGCCACCTCAGGGGTCACACAAACACAAATAACGACGAAATTCTTCAAAAGGACCCAACAACTTTACGATCGAATAAAATGCGACATAAAAGATAACTTATAATACTTAATAAGTTAATAGTACTTATTGTCGATAAGTTGTTGTGTGTGTTTGTTGAAATATGTACCTACAGGTTGTGTGCTTTAAGTTGGTAGTTTAGAAAGAAAGAAAGAAATACACTTTTATTTGCGTCGACGTGACAGACGGAAAACTTAAATAACAACAAAATAAATCTATAATTTAAAAATTAATCGCCAAATGTGTGCTAAGCGCAAATCTCGAGAGCAGCTGAACCGATTTCGGTAATTCTTATTTTATAATATTTTTTGAAGTAGGTACGATGATGGTTCTTACGAAGAGAAAAATTTAAAAAAATGCCTGAAAAATACTGATTTCTGACACTTACGCGAATATTAGACATTGAAATGAAACTAGTTTTTACGGATTTTATCGCGGTAAGTATATTGATATTGCCTGAAAAAGTCTAAAAACATCATTTTTCTAAATTCCCATACAAAAGATTCGTAATAACACTTAAAAGTCAATTTTAATTTTAAAACTATACCATACTATAAAGTTTAAGTGTTAGTGGACGGGTTCCGGGAAGGCAAAACAATTGAGTGACGTTAGTTTCAGAATCCACTGTTAGGCGGTACGAAGTTCGCCGGGTCAGCTAGTATAAAATAAATCTATGGAAGACGTGCGTCACACCCACGCAAAAACGTCGATCGCATGCATCAGCATAATGCAGTGTAGTGTAGGCCAAGCACGAATAACTATCGAATTCGTATGTAAACGAATGAGATTTTTTCTGCTACAAATTTCATACATACATATTTTCACAATTGTCTCCCATTGGGGTAGGCAGAGACTACACTTGCTACGATCCTGGCACACCACTTTCGCCTTTCGCTTCATCTTCATTAACCTCCTTGTCATACAAATTATTCTCGATTTCGATACGAATATGTTTTCGAAAGTGTTTGTGCTTGGGCTACAGCACGAGGCAGAGCCACGGCGCTGATTTTCAAAGACTTCGAATACGTCAATTAGAGTCATTATTATAATAACGAAACACTAAAGTCATTTTGAGACACGTAAGCATATTTGTTCAAGAAATTAGTTATACCAGATAAACGCAAATCTCATTTGACTACAGTCAAACTAACAACGACTACGATATCGACGTGCACACGCACACAATGTTTTTTTTAAGGATAAGGGGGCAAACTAGCAGACGGATCACCTGATGGTAAGCGATAACCACCGCCCATGGACACCCGCAACACCAGAGGAGTCACAAGTGCCTTGCCCGCCTTTTAAAAAGGGTTTGGGCAAATATAACTAACCGTAAAGGTAAGTTATGTCAGATGAGAACTTGAGAGGCAAAGGAAAAAGGAAGGAATTTTCAATAGATGTTACTGACGTCATCTTTAAGACGTAAGTTCAGAATGTGAAGGCAAATTTCGATATGGCTTAGTGGTCATAGCGTCTGGTGTAACTAACAAGAAGACGCTGGAAATTGCAACATCGATACAAAATAAAAATCACAGGATATTAAATCAAATAAATACACACAAGAACACCATCCTGTATATTGGCGTGACAATAAAACGCCTCTATTAAACGGAAAGTATTTAGATTGAACCCCATAGTAATATAACACGGGGCGACATTAAGAATTACACTATAAGTAAGCACACACTGTATACGAGTAAATTCGACGCATTTTTACAGGTTTTACGCCTAGAACTGAATAACATAACATAACATACTCAACCCATTATATGTCCCACTGCTGAGCACGGGTCTCCTCTCAGAAGAAGAGGGAAGTGAATAGTTAAGAAAAAAATATTCAACTGAATTGAAAATACAACGATGTAATAAAACATATTTTTACAATGTTCGTCTTTTTTTCAATCCCCTCTGATATCTTCAAACTTTTGGTGGTAAAACTCTGCTGCTGAGTTCTTAAAAACCGTATTAGAAGGTCATTACAGTCCAAAATATATACATTTTGTAGAATATTGCAGCAATACAACTTCGGCAAAACTCATCCAATTTCGTGCGCATACGCGCATCTACACACAGGCATATAAACAAAAAAGAAATTGGCTTCTATTGCTCTTTTAAAGACTTCTGCTTAGTTATCTTCTATGTGCAGACATCGATCCTTTACAATTTTATTATATGTACTAGCTTATGCCCGCGGCTTCGCTCACTTGAAGCTCAAAAACTAACAGTGATGACCTCTTCTTTGTATGGGTGTCTATACATTAGAGAGGTCAAGCTGTATCTCAGGTTTCGTTTAATTATTTGAGATAATAAGTATACCAGTTTTTAAGTTGGAGCACACACTTTACACACAGGTAACAGTGATAACAACATAAAAATCTATTAAGTAGTTTTTACGCCAATCCGTAACAAACAGACAAGAATTTTAAAAATCACATTTTTGGGTTCGGAGACGTTTATATACCCTAATCCACTTGTTTTTTTTTATATCTTCAATGTACAGACACAGCTTTTTTACAATTTTATAATAGTAGAGAAGAGATGTATAGATTGCCTGTTTAATTAAATGAAATACATAATACCTCATCATAAGCTGATTTACTATATCCACTATGAAATTAACCCACGTCACATAATCCCACACACATAACCCAAATCACTCCACTACTCGACACGTCAATCAAAAATTCATTGCATTCCCCCAGTAAACCTATAAAAAGCCCCTTTCAAACAATTAAGAACCAGCAATTAAGACGACCATTTTGTTAATCGCCGTTGAACAAAAAATCCTATAAAAACCTCCTATAATCGCCTTAAAGACGTCTCTATAGTGTGTTTTTGTGGGCACCCGTGTTTGAAATACCGGCTCCCATAAAAATTAGGGGCTTCGAGTTAAGGTTTGATGCTTCGTGACGGGGATGGGTGGTATTTTGTTTAGATTTCAGATATAAACATGTTCCACAGCATGTTTAAAATTGATTCTAATATCAGACCTCATACGCGAATCGTAAACGCGGGCGTGCTCGGGCAGAGCTCGTAGGCGCGCGTGTTTTCATTTAAGCTCTTTTCATTATAAGCAACATACATAAAGGTCCAATTCATCACGACTGTATTCCCCGAAGATTTCGGCAGAGGCGTACTAATGTACACCTACACCACCTGTATGTTTAGGTCCCATTAACCGGGCACAAATTCAAACTCCGAGCTCCTACTGACAATTTTATAGTGAAAACCCAATACCCTGCTCCTGCCTCCTCCTGCTCGACCTCGGAATCGAACCTAGGGCCTCTACTCTAGTCGCGCTTAGAACTACTAGAATAATCAGGCAGTTACCAAGAAGCGAGATCCTAGAAATTAATTAACATAGGTACTTTAAAGAGTTTTTTTAAGAAAATATAAAACAATCCCATCACAAAATCCATACAAGTTGATTTTCCCGTTTCACCATAAGAAATCTAACCATAAACACCATTCTAAATCACTGACGACATTATAATGGGTGGGTAGTTTGAAAAAAAACCCATTACGAACATATTTCAGCAGTAGCAACACTAAAACATCATAATTAAACAAAAGAACAACAATTTCTTCGCTATTGACAATACCAAATTTATACATGATACGAACTTTAAAACCACATCGATAGAGCTCAAATTTCAATAGGATATGGTTATAGGAACTTATTATTTATTAATGCTGAGTTAAGTCTATGGTTTACGAGCCTCTCAGGTAGCTGCGGGCTATAAAAATTAGTGGAACCATTTATATGAATAGGGTTCCGTACTATAATATTAAAATTCTAGGCTAGTAGGCGAGTAACAGCCGTACAAAAAATACTGACTAATTGTGATAGCTTATATTCAAACTGCCCCTTTAAATACCTCTCATTTCTCGGTTCGACTCCCAGGTTGAGCAGTATAATAATATATAAATTATGATTGAAGATTTTTATCTTCCATTGATAAGAATTAATTCTAATAAATTCAATGTATATCTTTGAAAATGATTTGCATGCGTGAATGCAGTGGGAGAGCCATGTTTCGGCACGAATGGGCCGGCTCGACCGGAGTGATATCACGGCCTCACAGAAAACCGGCGTGAAACAACTTTAATGTTATGTTTCGCCGAGTGAGTGAGGATACCGGAAGCCCAAACCCTTTTAAAAGGCGGGTAACGAACTTGCGACTCCTCTGGTGTTGCGGGTGTCCATGGGCGGCAGTAATTGCATACCATGGGGCCACCCGTCTGCTTGTTTGTCGCCTATCACATAAAAAAGCAAAGTAAAATAAAAATAACTAGTTACCTACCCATATAGTTTTTTCTATGAAACTTTCAGTAGCTGGGGATTTGGAAGTGTGCCTAGTTATTGATATTAAGCTGATAGGCTCGCTCCCTATAACATGTAACTGAAACATACCGTACAAAGTACACCCAGACTCAAAACAACATACCATCACGCCTGAATTCCACGAAGGGATAGGCAGAGGGTATGCCTCTAAGCGGTATGTTTAGGTCCCATTTAGCTAACAGAGGGCGAGCCTATTGAGCTACTACTGATAATTTCATAGGAAACCCCAATAATACTTTACTCGACCTGGGAATCGAACAAAGGACATCTCGCGAAGCAGTCGCTCTCGGGACCCTAGAGGTCCTAATGAAGCAGTTTAACGTTTAATTGAGACAACTAGGCTAGAAAAGCATCTAAACTCACTACAAACAAATAATATAATATAAGTAACAACAAATATGTATGGAATTAATCATCAGACGTAGTCAACAACTGACATTTACAGGTCAAATATGATCATGACTGCCTCGTTAGCCAAGTGGTCCTGAGGGCGACTGCTACGCTAGAGGTCCTGGGTTCGATTCCCAGGTCGAGCAAAGTGTTATTAGGTTTTTCTATGTAATTCCCAGTAGCAGCTCGGAGTTAGGAATTTGTGCCCGATTAATGGCAATAGGCTCGCCCCCTATTACATGGGACCTAAACATACCGGCGAATTGTGGGTGTACTAAAGTACGCCTCTGCCTAACCCCTCGGGCAATACAGGCGTGATGGTATGTTATGTTATGTTAAATATGATCAACAGAACCCAGCGAAACAGTCGGATTTCCATCACTAAAAGGTTCAATCATCATTTATAAGTGGGAATAAAAGTTGTAAAGTCGCCGTGTCCCGCCGCAATTAGCGACACACATTAATATTTTATTGTTATTGCCTGATATTGTTTATTTACACACGTTCATATATTATTGATGTCAGTTAAGATATATACGTGCCGTGATAGCCTAGTGATATGACCATTGGACTGCCAAGTCAAAGGTCTCGAGTTCAAATCCAAGGCACGCACCTCTGACTTTCGAAGTTATTTGCGTATTAATAGTTAATTATCACGCGCTTAAACGGTGAAGGAAAACATCGTGAGGAAACCTGCATGCCCGAGAGTTTTTCTCGACGGCGTGTGAAGTCTGCCAACCCGCATTAGGCTAGCGTGGTGGACTATAGCCTAATCCCTCTCATTGTGAGAGGAGACCCGTGCCCAGCAGTGGGACATATAATGGGTCGATTATGCTTTTTATGCTATGCTAAGATATGTACATTGAGAGCTCGTGGATAAGTACTAAGTACTAAGCTGATCAACTGATCTGCAAGGTTTAGCTGCGCTCGCCGCGGTCAGTGTGTGGATGGGTGACCATTTTTTTTATGGGATAGGGAAGCAAACGAGCAGACGGATCACCTGATGGTAAGCGATAACCGCCGCCCATGGACACCCGCAACACCAGAGGAGTCACAAGTGCGTTGCCCGCCTTCTAAAAGGGTTTGGGTCTCCGGCAACCTCATTCACTCGGCGAAACACAACGCAAGCGTTGTTTCACGCCGGTTTTCTGTGAGGCCCGGTATCATTTAATTGTGTTTTTTGAGAAATTCTCTCTCAAATTCTATTGTGTTTATTGCTCGGAGACCGTAGTTAGGTTACGTGCCTCGCTCCTTGATACATGGGACCTAAACATACTGCCTAACTATTGGTGGATATTAATACACTTCTGCTTCACCCTTCAGAGAATACAGGCGCAATGGTATGATACCAACGATATGAATTAGATAAAAAATCTACCCGCAAAGCTGTCTATTAAAATAATATTTTCTACATTTGTGAGTTATCTCAGGGGTCGGAACCCGAGACCGCGAGGAACGACAGACGATACCTTCCTACACCTTCTCTCTTGGGAGGGAAGGAAGTAAGTGAACGATGTACAACAATTTTATATTGAAAAAGTAGATATAATTTCACTATTCAATTAATATTGGCCTTGGTTCTTCCTCGGATTCCTGATTATTTAGGTGCATTGGCATGCGTTCGATTCTTATTTATCTTTAACATATATATGTTTAAAATATAGCTTCTTCAGACATAGCTATGTACTTGTTCATAACATAGAATGATAAACCACCACCCATGAATTCCCCAAAAGGATAGGCAAAAATATTCTAGCTGCTACTGAGAATTTCACAGAAAAACACAATAACACTTGGTTTCACCTGGGAATTGAACCCTGGACCTCTAGCGTAACAGTCACGCTTTCGACTACTAGTTCTGTGAGGCCGTCAGTAGTTGTTTAGATTGAAGCCGCATATTAGCTTCAATGATAGAAAGATAAAGAATGAATCAAGTCTTTTAATTTTTCAATCATCAATATGTCACAATAGCTCATAGGACATAATAAACTAGCTGAATTCCTTCAATATAAAAAATATAAAAATATGGTAAGTACTTCTACTTCACATCAAACTCCCACAAAACGAGGAAACACGGCTCTAAAATATTCAACAAAGAACCATAGTGAAATGAGCCTTTTGTAGCACATAATACGACCTACAAAACACTGCCAAGTTCAATATATCAAAGAGCAATATGAAATGATGTGTCATCTTATAGTTAACCGACCGGTTCTAGATGTAAGGAGACTGTTCGTCCTAGCTAACTAGCCGTGACGTCTTATTTCGGTCGGTTGCGACACAGGTGGGCCGAACAACGAAAATAGACTCAAAATCAATACAGTACTTGTGAAGATAGTGCTAGTGAGGTGATTACCTCTAATTGTTGTCGATACTCGAGCAGTGGTCGATTAATTGTGTTTTTATATTGAAGTTTTTCACTTATTCAAAGTCAAAGTCAAAGTCAAAATCATTTATTCAATATAGACTACTAGGTAGTTCTTTTGGAACGTCATTTTTACCTTATTATATACTGCCTCATTAGCCAAGGGGTCCAGAGCGCGACTGCTACGCTAGAGTCCTGGGTTCGATTCCCAGGTCGAGTCAAGTGTTATTGGGTTTTTCTATGAAATTCTCAGTAGCAGCTCGGAGTTAGGAATTTGTGCCCGGTTAATGGCAATAGGCTCGCCCCCTATTACATGGGACCTAAACATACCGGCGAACTGTGGGTGTACATTAGTACGCCTGTGCCTAACCCTTCGGGGAATACAGGCGTGATGGTATGTTATGTTATGTTTTTACCTTATAGACAGCCCCCAAAACGCCCGCCCTTCATCCCTTATTCTACAGTCTTAAGCTGAATCATGATGTTTCTCAAGATTCAGTTTAACCTAGTTTGAGAGACAGGGTTTTCCATATTGTGTACAGATTTCACTTCTTACATTTGTATCGCATTTTATTACTACGAAATGAGCTTTCGTAGTAATAAAATGCGATAATAATTGTCTTTATAAAAACATTTGAAATCTGTATTTTAAGATTATTATAAGAAGTGATTATTATATTATACTCTTTAAAATTGTAAGCTACACATGTTATGCATTTTCACATCACACATCATTCACATTTGAATATTGTCACAACGAAATGAAAAGGTGGGCCAAACCGGAGAACGCAGAACGTCGAATTTCTGTAGTAATCGATAGTAATTTGATTCATATTTATGATGACGCAGTTAGATCATCCGCTGAAAGTTAAAGTTATTAAATACGTAACATCACGTAACACTAAATTTGTTTCGTAAATAACCACAAAAAATATCGATGTCGATGACTAGCTGATCGTGTCCCCTTTCTACAATTCCGTAGGGTTGTCAACTCACTCTAAGTAATCGGCCATTATCTATATCGATTCAGTCCGCCACTGGCCACCAATTCTCGATTCCACTGTGGCAGTGCAACCCTCACTTAACCACCATTCCTTCTTGTACTGCATCCATTACTGTTTATTAAGGTTTGTATTCCAAAAGCTATGAACATAAATGGCAATGTATATTGTTTTAACAGTATAAATTGTTATTGTTAATGGTTTTCGGTATAGTATTAACACTGATTTTAACATCGCTTAAACGTAGAAGCGGGCTAATGAAGCGATCAGCAATAATTGATTCAGCCTTTTAATTCGCCCCTCTATTGAGCTTTCTCAGATCCTCTTAAAGGGTTGAATGATATTGTATAAGTAATTGAGAGTGAACGCCGTTTCTTTTGTCGGATTTACTCAGATGTATTAATTAAAAGATCTTGTTCGTAATCAATTATTTTCTTGTGAACATCCAATGCTGAATTTTATGACATAAAAGTTAAACTGGTAATTTCCCGGATATATTTATTATGTAATTATTATGTAGATAAAATACTTATAAAAATTAAGACTTAAAAATAATTATGACTGAGATTGCTAAGTCTAAACCTAATAGAATATAGGTAACTAATAAAATCATGGTTTTAACATTATTATTTACACTATGCTTCATAGGTACGTACAAATTTTCTAATCATTGGAATAATGATAAATAGTATTTAAAAATAGAAACTGATACTGTAGATAACTTGCTAATGCCCACGGCTTCGCTCGCATAGGATAACCTACCTAAGAATATATCTAAACTCCTTAAATTATTCAATATCATTTAAAGTACTTACCTTTTTAATACTGACCGACTGACGACTGACTTTTTAATACAGTTTTAAGCACTACTGCTATGCTAGCTGTCTTGGATTTAATTCCCAGGTCGAGCAGTGTTATAGTAACTGGATATTTTTGCTAAAACTGTACTTTACTTCCTGCAATTTACGACACTGAGTGCAGCGGTTTATGTATTTAATATAATTTTCTGGATAATTTAACTAGTATGTAATAAGTACCTAATCCAATCATTGGAATTACGGTGTTGCGGGTATCCATGGGCGGCAGTTATCGCTTACCATCAGGTGATCCGTCTGATCGTTTGCTCTCCTATCCCATAAAAAAAAATGACATTAGAGATGAGTTGAGAATCGAACTCATAGCGTGCGAAAGAGCAGAAGTGTTTATAGCGCCGTAGTGGCTGTTAGCGATAAATAAATATAATAGTACTATCTAAAGGGAGATAATGTAAAAAACCTGCTTTCAACCGTAGTTTTTCGTCAGAAAAAATTCCAACATTTTAATCCTCTAGTTTCGCAAAAGAATGTCTTGACATAATAATTCGGAAATACCTAAAAAAATTATATAAAGACTACCCAAAATAAAAAACATGATCAAACAAAAACAATGAACGACCAATTAACTCCCAAACTCAAAATCAGGGTAAACTCACCAATTGTCGACCGCTCTATTTGAACGAAACGTACAACAGACAAAGGGAATAAAAGGGGTTTAAAAATACGCCCAGGCCCAATTAATTAGAGACAATTAGCCACCCTTCCTGAAGCAACAAAAGGTAGAAAAACTCTTCTCATTAATTACGAAGCAAAGAGGGTGAAAGGCGAAACAGGAAGGTACTAGATCTCTCTTTTGTTTTTGAAGAGAAATCCATTTGTGAGACAGGCTCGGAGCGGTGGATGCGGGGATGCCACGCCATGATTCTATTAATGTTTTGTATTTAATTAAGGCTATATCACTGTGTGATTTAAATAATTTAATGACGATAGAAGTAGAATTTTCGTGTTATCGTAATATTGAATCGTTAATTTGTTGTTTCGTTGTGAGTTTAGATTTTTTTTACTTGTCGATCTGATAATCGAACCGTGGAGCTCTCGCAGAACAGCCGCTTACGTCCACTAAACTAATTAGGCAGTTTCAGTTTCAGACTAAATCAATAAGCTCCCTAAACCATTAAACGGAATGACAGCTTATCCACTTCCAGCCTAATTACAATGCTTTCAACAACTCACAGATTACACGAACATACATTATCGACACTATCGCAACTAATCCACACCTGACACCCTAGAAAAAATATTCCAAAGTGCCTTCATCGATAGGTGAACATTTTAATCGACACACAGATTATACCTGCCATTAAATAAGTAGCTATCAATTACTGTGCTTGTACTGATAATTTTTAACAGCACTGATAAAATTCGGCAGTGCTAATCAAGCCGTCAGCATGTGCGCGTGTAGGCAAAAAAGGTCTTTCCTGATAGATGACATACTGAGAGAAGTGAAGAAGAAACCGTATAAGAATCTGAGTGGGGAGCCGAAGAAGCCTCTGACGTGTAATGGAACTAAGCCCGCTGAGGTTCCAAAGGTAGAGGCGACTACTAAGATTGAAGAACCAGCAAGCGAACCCTTTTGCAACAATGACGTCAAGTTCGAAGTGCCAAAGGATCTGGAATTGAACAAAATAAACCTAGAACAGAGAAGGAACACTTACCCGTTATACCCTACCCCGATCAAAGCCAACGTCCCTCCGCTCTCCCCTTCCTGGCCTCAGTACAGAGGGAAGGAGCCGGCAGGGTTTTTGGAAAGGCCCCCGTTCAGCTACTACAGCGATCCGATGTTAAATACTAACCAAATACTTAGGAGTCAACTAGCTGCTAACAGATTTGTGTCACACCCATTCACTATACGACAAGCTTACGGATTTGACAGAGGTAAGTTTTAACTTGATGTACTCACGACTACAAGTAAAATTTTTTGTTGAGCTGCACTTAAATCACTGAATATAACGGTCCATTAGACCTGGCAGTGCAAAGGGCAAACTGTATAGCTTTGTTTTTTTTATGGTAAGTATAGGGGGGCAAACGAGCAGACGGATCACCTGATGGTAAGCGATTACCGCCGCCCTTGGACACCCGCAACGCGAGGAGCCGCAAGCGCGTTGTCCGCCTTTTAAAAGGGTTTGGGCCTCCGGTATCCTCACTCACTAGGCGAAACACAACGTAAGCGTTGTTTCACGCAGGTTTTCTGTGAGGCCGTGGTATCACTCCAGTCGAGCCGGCCCAATCGTGCCGAGGCACGAAGAAAAGATGACGGTGATAATATGTCGCAGCACGTACGTAACGCTTTTCATTCATTAAAAAAATACCAATATTATATTTTTTTCTTATCTAAAATTAATGTTGATGTACTCAGACTAAGATAATGTAGCAAGCAAGCACTTAACCAAATGTGTACAAATAGAAAAATAAATAAGTATGATAATTTATCGATTTATCAGAGATAAACGTATTAATACAATATTATTCTTATTGAATTACTTTGCTTACGTCATCTGTACCTATGTATCTAATCATAAATACCGTAGTGCGTACGAGTTTGTATTAATCTTTAATCATTAAAATTGTTGGATTTTGTCTGCCTTATTGTCAGCCAATGTGCTTTGAAGAGCTTAGTTACTTATGATAAAACTAGCTTGTGACCGCGGCTTCGCTCACTTGAAGCTCAAAAGCGGCGGTAGCCTAATGGCTAAGGCGTCGTACTTGCGATCATGTGGTTGCCGGTTCGAACCCCACCCATTGCACTACCGACGTGAACCCATACAAAGAAGAGGTCATCACTGTTGTTTTTTTTTTAAAAAAAAACCTTCCTAGCAATGTGGGTCACACATTACTAGTATTCTCTTTGTATGGGTCTCTATACATTAGAGAGGTTAAGCTGTATCTCAGGTTCCGTTTAATTAGTTGACATAAGAAGTACACCAGTTGTTAAGTTGGAGCTTTCTAACAGTTATTACAAAATTAAAATCTATTCAGTAGTTTTTGCGCCAACCCGTAACAAACAGACAAGAATTTTAAAAATCACAGTTTTGGTTTCGACGACGGTTATATACCCTAACCCACTTGTTTTTTTTAATATATTTTCAATGTACAGACACAGCTTTTTTACAATTTTATAATCTTTACTCTATACTAATATATAAAGCTGAAGAGTTTGTTTGTTTGTTTGTTTACTTGAACGCGCTAATCTCAGGAACTACTGGTCCGATATGAAAAATTCTTTCAGTGTTAGATATCCCATTTATTGAGGAAGGCTATAGGCTATTTATCATTACGCTACGCGGACGAAGTCGCTGGCAGAAGCTAGTAGTAGAGATATAGCCAAAACATTTATCTTTAGAATTGTTGGTCCTAATGTATACGTTTGTTTGTCAGTATGTTTGTACGCATCCCGAAAAATCCACTTCACAGTTGTATTACTGGAAGTCGAATTTAAGATCTGTCAACTATTTTATCTTGATATGCCGTCGCCTTAAATCAAAGTTATAATAAGTAATCTTTTTGGTTGCGAGTGGAACCGCAGACAACGGCTAATACTAGTTAATTAAAGCTCTCCCACAAAAGATGGGTCTGACGGAGACATCAGCCTACAGGGCCTGGAAAAAGAAAATTGAGAGTGTGAAACTCCTTCTGTGTACATGCGATGCAATGGCTAGAAAGCGAATGTGCCTCTTGGGGCATGGATATCCAAGACCAGAGAACTACAGACTTATACCCCCAGGCCTCATTATAAAGCTCATGGATGAGCTGTTTGAAGAGCTGGGAGAGGATGAGGAATAGGTTATCTAGGGGAAGCACAAAAGATCCCATTGGGTCGATTAAGTCGAAGTGCACTGAGGCCTTGTTGCCTCGGCCCCTTAAAAGATAAGTTAAGGTAATTAAAGAATTAAAGTACTTAATCTCTTAAAAGTACCAAATCAATCGGTAATCGATAATAAAGGATAACTCCGCTCACCTCAAGAATGGCAACAAAATACCTATTTATTTTAGTAGTGGAATTATTTTAATCTGGTACGTACCTACTTATATATCAATTGTCATGAGTGGTATAAATTTTATTATTTTATAATTTATCATTTATAATTATTATAAAAGATAAATTATAAAATGTATACCACTCATAACAATTGATTATTGTATACAGTGGCGGACTAACGACACACTAACCTGCACAACCCCAAATCTCAAGAAGGAGAAGTCATTGCTGTTCAAATTCCTACCAGAGCTTAGTACTTGAAAGTTGTTCTTCTCTTCTCTATTATAAAATTGTAAAAAAGCTGTGTCTGTACATTGAAGATATTTAAAAAATAACAAGTGGATAGGGTGTATAAACGTCTCCGAACTCAAACAAGTGATTTTTAAAATTCTTTGTTACGGGTTGGCGCAAAAACTACTGAATAGATTTTAATTTTGTCATCACTTCAGAAAGTATGTGCTCCAACTTAAAAACTGGTATACGTCTTATCTCAAATAATTAACCGGATTACCGGAACCTGAGATACAGCTTGACCTCTCTAATGTATAGACACTCAAACAAAGAAGAGATCATCATTGTTGGTTAGTGAGCTTCAAGTGAGCGAAGCCGCGGGCAGAAGCTAGTTATAATATAGAGTACATCAGTACAAGCTGTCATTAAAATGATTTTACTTGATTTACTTACAAGGTGTAAGCGAATCAACATTAGTTTTACCGAATACCTTAGTTATAACGAATACTGTAAGAGGTGCAAGTATTTTTGCTATGGAAATGAATCAGAAATTGCAAAGAAACATATATGTTCTTATATCCTTGTCATCCCCGTACGCGTTATGACTTTGAAATGCTAACAGCCCGCCACTACCATGGGGCCGAATTATCATAAAGTTCCCAAGGCCCTCAATGGAAGACGAGTAGCAGAGTACCACACATTTATTTTAAAAATATGAGCAGGGATTGGGGGGGGGGATTTTGTGTTTCACCCCGGGGCCTCCCGGGGGGCTTAGTCCGCCACTGCTTCTATAATAATAACATTTATATCATTATTAGATAGGTACTTGGGTATTATAGTTTTATAATACATTGCAGAGGTGTATTAATAAACACACACAGTTCGGCGGTATGCTTTAGGTAAGAGGGGGCGAGCCTATTGCCATTAACCGGGCACAGATTAATCTACACTCCGTGCTGCTACTGAGAATTTCATAGAAAACCCCAATAATACTTTGCTCAACCAGGAGATCGCACCCAAAACTCCTAGCGTCGCAAAATCGCTTGGGACCACTAGACTACTAAGACAAAATAAAATAATGACAATTTCAAATTAATAAAAAATATGATTTTGATAAAAATATTTGGATAAAATACTTAATTCCCTAAAATATGATTACACAAGTATTGATAATAATATAAAAGATTGGAATGACCTACCACAAGACAAAGGCCACACCACTCCTCGTCCACAAGAAAAAACGCAACTGGAATAGCTGAACATGCAATCTAATAATTCTAGTCTTTAAAAATACAGTCCTACTATATCCTATCCTACTTCCTACTAATATTATAAATGCGAAAGTTTGTGAGGATGGATGGGTGGATGTTTGTTACTCTTTCACGCCAGAACTGCTGAACGGATCTGGATGAAATTTGGCACAGAGATAGATTATAGTATGGAATAACACATGGGCTACTTTATATCTGAAGTCGACGCAGACAAAGTCGCGGGCAGAAGCTAGTGTATACATAAAATAATATTTTTTCTGGAGTAAAGTGTTATCAGCTATCGCATAACGATAAAAGTAATCGATTAATATTAATTGATCAATATGATTGTTGCTTTGCGGTATATTCCGATGATAACCTAGCCCACATTGCAGTGTCTAAATTATGACATGGAAAGATAAAAGACCTAAAACTATTTATATTCTTTTTTTTTATGAGAGGCAAACGAGCAAACGGATCACCTGATGGTAAATGATAACCACCGCCCATGGGCACCCGCAACACCAGAGGAGGCGCAAGTGCGTTGCCCGCCTTTTAAAAGGGTTTGGGCCTCCGGTAACCTCATTCACTCAGCGAAACACAACGCAAGCGTTGCTTCACGCCGGTTTTCTGTGAGGCCGTGGTATCACTCCGGTCGAGCCGGCCCATTCATGCCGAAGCATGGCTCTCCCACGTTGAAAATTACTATAATGACATAACTATGTATTTGTATCAATGAAAGCTTGGTGCTGCAGGGGTATCCATTTGCCAACTTTTCTACCGACTTCAAGAAGGAAGTTTCTCAATTCGACTACTTATGGTTTTTTTTTTATGTTTGTTACGCGATTATTCAGCCATTTATAAACCGACTTGGACATTTTTTTTATTTGAAAAGTTTTGTCTAGGAAACTCCTGAAGTGGTCTGACTCGAATTTGGTGAAGGTCTGATCTCAATCTTAGAACAAAATGACAATAACAGTTTAGTCGAATTTAATAAATGAAGTGTCTTTATATTCATCTTAATCCAAATAGTATCACATGGTATATGTTATTACCAACAAGAAATAGCATATATAGCAAACATTGGGCGAATAAAAAATTTACGGTGAATTTCTTACTACTAACGCCATCTCTTTAATTGACGAAGTACCTACTATGTAGATAAGTTATATGTTTTGTTCAATGCTTCCTGGTATGTACAAAAAGTAAGCACGAGGTACCAGAAAGTGTAAAATAAAACGATGTCCAGGAACAGTGATTTATACGTCAAACTTGGATTGTATAATACGCTGTTTTGTAAAACAGCTAGCGGTTATGTAAACCACCAAATTATACAATCTAGCTGCAACAAGCATAATCAACCCAATATATGTCCCACTCCTGGGCACGGGTCTCCTTTCACAATGGAGGGATTAGGCTATAGTCCACCACGCTAGCCTAAAGCGGGTTGGCAGACTTCACACGCCGTCGAGAAAATCTCGAGGGCATGCAGGTTTCCTCACGATGTTTTCCTTCACCGTTTAAGCGCGTGATAATTGACTATTAATACGCACATAACTTTGAAAAATCAGAGGTGCGTGCCTTGGATTTGAACTCGAGACCTTTGACTTGGCAGTCCAATGGTCATATCACTAGGCTATCACGGCTATATAAGTAAGTATATTCTTTCTTATTATACCTACCTATAACTTAACCCATAACTTAATCTTGTAATCCTTATACAAGATTACCTAAGTTATAGGTACAGATAATAGATACCTTGTATTATTGGGTAGGGCTTATTTCCTTAACGCCAAAAGTACAGATTATATCGGTTAGCACCGATAATTATTTTATCTGTTCCAATTAAAAAATACACAACGCTTTATCGAATAAGTATCTATTGCCTGATAACACTATTGGCTATTAGTAAAAATATAATGTTTTCCAGTTATTGAATAAGTACTTACGTTTATCTTTTAACGCTGACTGACTATTCTATACTTTTAGGTAAACTAAGTAAAATAAGGTTTTATATCAAAAATAATTACTTATGGTAGGTGGCGAACGTGAATGAGTTCCTTATAATAATGGTCAGAGTTACACAATGACTGATGAATGCGTGCCGCCCAAACCTTTTCAAAAGGCCGGCAACGCACTTGAGACTCCTCTGGTGTTGCGGGTGTCCATGGGTGGAGGTAATCGCTTACCATCAAGTGATCGTCGGCTCATATCCGATAAAAAAATTCAAAAACACAGACTGAAAACATTGCATTACAAATTTATAAGGCGCTTTGAAAAACGCCGCTGTTCGTGCGGTTCAGATGTTTAGTCTATATTTGCGATTGGCCTATAGCAAAAAAGTACCCAAATATGGGATATTACAAGTATCTACCTACGTGTGCAAAGGTGTAGCTAGGGCGGGAGGAACAATACCCATTCATGAATGCCACACACCCACATTTGATTGTGACGTAGAAATTTACTCGAGAAACTCCATCTAAGAGTTTAGGATAAAGATTATATTTTAATACACACAAACGATCAGCTTGTATCCCTAAGAAGCAGGCCGACGTGTGCCGACTATGCCCGGTAAATGGCAATATTATACTACTAGCGAAAAAAATTCAATTCAGTTGTTACTGAGAATTTCATAGAAAAACCCAACATCACTGCATGACCTACGTACAAACCAAAGATAGCCTCAGCAACCTCAAGAATATTCCAACATCATGGGAGAGACACAAATGGGCCGGCTCAACCGGAGTGATACAACGGATTCACAGCTAAACCGGCGTGAAACAATTCTTACGTTGTTTTGCCTAAACCCTTTTAAAAGGCCGGCCACTCACTCGATACTCCTCTGGTGGTGCGTCTGCTCGTTTGCCCCACAATACCATAAAAAAACACACCTGGATGAACTGTCATACTTTTATATCACAAGTATTCTCAATGTTATCGTTTTATCCTCAGTACCACCTGCCTGTTGCAACCCGTGGTGGGGTCTGGGAGGCAGACGGAAGGGGGGGCAGGTGCGCTTCACGGCGGCGCAGACGGGCGCACTCGAGCGGCGGTTCAGCGCCAGCAAGTACCTCAGCCCAGACGAGAGGAGAGCCCTCGCAGGCACTCTGAGGCTCAGTGATCGACAGGTAATAAAAATAACCTTCTATATGGACTGCCTCATTAACCAAGTGGTCCTGAGCGCAACTGCTACGCTAGAGGTCCTGGGTTCGATTCCCAGGTAGAGCAAAGTGTTATTGGGTTTTTCTATGAAATTCCCAGTAGTAGCTCGGAGTTAGGAATTTGTGTCCGTTTAATAACAATAGGCTCGCCCCCTATTCCATGGGACCTAAACATACTGGAGAACTGTGGATGTAAATTAGTGTACGGCTCTGCCTAACTCTTCGGGGAATACAGGAGTGTTGGTATGGTATTCTATACGGACTCTTTATACAAAGTTGCCAGACATATTATTATATCGATGCTCATAAAGTCGAAATTATCCAACCTACCAGGGCGGCAACGACTGCTTACCGCCTCTGTAAAAAGCAACAGAACATAGCGATGATTGTTGTTGCTTAGCATTAAAATAATGATCAACAAGTCTTTATAACACACTTTGAACTCTCTTTTTCAGGTTAAGACCTGGTTCCAAAATCGGCGCGCAAAATGGCGCCGTACAACACCAGATTCCGCAGATGCCGGCAGTCCTCCCACCGCGGACGAAGGCTCTGATGACGAGGTCCACATAGCTGATGAAGAACCATAGATATATGGTATCCGCGCCAATAAATAATCATTGCAACTGCCCGCATTTCATTTGTTTAATTGGCTCCCACTTTACAGAGAATTAAGATTCCTTTAAAATAACAACAACAACAGATCATTAAAAAATAAAAGTTTTTATATATGTATTTATTTATACCTACTTGAGCTCTATTGTAGAAATGCTTGGAATAAGCATCTTAAAAATTTTAATTAAATATTTTTCCTTTGAAACTAAATTATTTTGGAGACATTATTCATTCTAAAATCGACTTAATATTCATGCAAGTAAAGATATATATAGTGACCCTGAGCAACAACAAATAACTTCAACAACATATCATTGTTCTAGCTATTTGTATAAGTAGGTACCTACTAATAACATGTTTGCCATATAGATATACTAATATTCACGGTGATTTCAAGGAACTTTCTGCTCATCTCAATATTTTATTGAGAGGTCATAGAAAATATACGATTACTGAAATACTTATTTTATCAGATCAGGCTGTCCAATTCCTCTAGCCTCTCTCATCTTCTCCACCTTTTATCTACCAAAAGTTATGAATGATTTATAAAATACAGATTAAAATAGTACCCACGCTCATAGATATATAATCACTTATGTTTTTTTTTCATCCACGACAAAAACAAGTGATAGGGTTTAACATTATCAACAATCCAATTACATAGTTCAATGAGATTAAAACATGTCATGTGACTTTAACAACAAGAATTCCAGATAAGTAATGACTTATTGTAATCTCGGCTCAGCTTACCCAAAATGCAGATAAAAATAATTATATTATTAGGCTTTATTTACTTGCCATGGATTAATCTAATGACAATCTATATCTATATATTATTATCTATACTAATATATAAAGCTGAAGAGTTTGTTTGTTTGCTTGAACGCGCTAATCTCAGGATTACTGATCCGATTTGAAAATCTATACTTTAATATATAAAGCTGAAGAGTTTGTTTGTTTGTTTACTTGAACGCGCTTATCTCAGGAACTACTGGTCCGATTTGCAAAATTATTTCAGTGTTAGATAGCCCATTTATTGAGGAAGGCTAGGTATAGGCTATATATCATCACGCTACGCGGACGAAGTCGCGGGCAGAAGCTAGTACTAATATATAAAGCTGAAGAGTTTGTTTGTTTGCTTGAACGCGCTAATCTCTGGAACTACTGCTCCGATTTGAAAAATCCTTTCAGTGTTAGATAGCCCATTAATTGAGGAAGGCTATAGGCTATATATCATCACGCTACGCGGATGAAGTCGCGGGCAGAAGCTAGTAATATAATAAGGAGGTGGTAGGTACTGTAGAGATCGCTGAGAAAAGGCGAACTAATTTGAGTTGGCGGGTTTCAGATTAAAGAATAAAAAACCATTTGAAAAGTAGAACTGTTTTGAAGGGTCAGGTGAACAAAATTCTGTATGTCATTCGTCATTTGGTTTTCTGCTTGAATATAAGCTATATACTTTTTTTTTTAAATATCAATATTAAGTTCGGTGCCTTTACAGTACCTAGAGCCCAGCAAACATTTTGAGAAGACATACTACGGTCGCACAGCCCTCACGGCATTTTCTCACAAGGGTAGGCAGAAACTACAGACCAAATGCTAGGATTCTTGCATACTTCTTCAAAATCCATACATCTGTTTAATCTTTTATCTTTTTTTAAAAAAACGTTGCCCCACACTAGGATTTTCTCCTGTATCGTGGGTGCGTTTACAAACACAAATTCTCACATACACAAACGCCCAGACCCGGAACAACTACCTGTAGATCATACAAATATTTGCTCCGTGTGGGGATCGAACATCGAACCCACAACACGTGTCGCAGAAGCCGATCGCTCAGCCGCTACGCCAAACGTGTCGTCATTATCTTCTCATACAGAGGATGCGAGTACTACATACCTGAACTTTTTGAAGCACTTCCCCAGTAAGATCGGCGTATGTCCTTCAAGGGCGACCTCCCTAGACACCACCAGATATAGGAATAAATTTTAGATCAGTGATACTCAAATGGGTTTATATGGACCCTCAGGGGTCGGTGACGAACTACAAGGGGTCTATATCAGTGAGAAGAAAATTTGGGTCCATGAGATCTTAATTGGTATGGTATAATAAATTTTCAAACGGGAAATCTAAATCTACCCAAAATCGTAAAAAACGGGGGTCTACCCAAAATCGTAAAATATGGCAAGTGGTCGACAAGATAAAAAACGTTTGAGGACCTCTGTTTTAGATGAACACGCATCCCGAACACTATCGATAGAAACTCTCCGATGACAATACCAACTACATAAACAAGGTGATGTTTGTACACGTGCGAATGTATGCGTAAGTAGGTAGGGTTGCCTTTGCATCCAGTATATTGGCCTGCCAACCCGTGTTTTTTTTTAAAAAAACGTTGCCCCACACTAGGATATTCTCCTGTATCGTGGGTGCGTTTACAAACACAAATTCTCACATACACAAACGCCCAGACCCGGAACAACTACCTGTAGATCATAAAAATATTTGCTCCGTGTGGGGCTCGAACCCACAACACGTGTCGCAGAAGCCGGTCGCTCAGCCGCTACGCCAAACGTGTCGTCAAAAGAAATTTGCTGCTTTAGAAACAACGAAAAGTACAACAAAGTGCGTGAAGCGGTGGGAAATATAAGATTAGGGAGGGGCGGAGCGAAAGCGATATCAAGTCAGCAGCATGAGGAAGAATATAGTAGCCAAATAAACAATCACAGGCCAAAACTAACGAAAAAAAATACACGACCATTTTACAAAATATTTTATTATTAAAAAAACAAATAGACCAAAGGAAAACTTTGAAATCAAACAAACGCTTACACACTAATATAAATTAATCTGAAACGTAAATTATAAGTATCTTGTATTTACATCCTTACATATTTATATGCTGTTTCGTAGGCCTTTCATGTAAACGTTTAAATATTGATTGAAACATACATACAATATCGTCAATGTTTACTATTTTCGCCGGACTCGCCAGTGGCGCCACTGTTCAACGCGCAATTTCAATATTTCTTGAATAAAGACACATTTACATTGTTTTTAAAGGTATACATATTTAAATTATGAGTTGTTTGTAACGTTCGTGTCTATTAGAAATTTATTATTCAAAAATAGTAATGTTGTTTTATATAACAATAAATAACATACATATTACAATGTACACTATAATATAACAATAAATAATAAACACTATATATTAATAAATAAAGACTGAGTCACAATATAAACTTAACTAATCGAAATTCAACTATTCAGTCAAATTTGTTCACAACACCCTAAATAGCTTCTACTTTACCCGCCATTTTGTAAGCAAAACCTCCATGTCGTGAACTCAAACTATTATAAACTTATTATTTTTTAATATCTAGGATATTATTAATCAATGTAAGTACTTATTTACAGTGTAAAATTATATTATGTTATTATAATTTGATTTGAAAAATATATTAGGTGCTCGGTATGAAATATTTTAATTAATGCAAATATTATACCCACAGTGCAATCTATCTGCATGATTAGGCTCCGCTTGCCGCGTTCAGTCAGTGGATGGGTGACCTTTCTTAGTATCAGACCTTTGATTTATTTTAGAAATTAATTGTTTATAATAATTGCTTAATTAAAATTAACTTCAATCCGACCATATTTTTGAATAGTTAAATGTCATTTGCGCTTCAAAACTAGTAACTATTAAAAATACTACTACGTATCTAAAATAGACATTGAGTTTATTTCGACAGACCGACACACAACGATCTAAATACTTTGTATTCAATCGATAATAGCATCAGTAATGATGTAAAATGGTATTTTTTGACTCACAACATACTAGAGGCATACCGATTTATCTTATTCGGTGCATACTCTATTTTAAATGATGATTTAATTAATTATTTATAATTTACACGAGTTTTGAGAAAACAATAGGCTATTGTCTTTTCAAATATTATGCATATGAAAATAGACTTTATGACAGCAGTAACTAAGCTGATTATTGCGTGCAGTTGAATGAAATTATATTACACGGTATAGACGGCAAAAAAGATCGATGTTTGTTTAGATAATAATAAAATGTTGCATTCCTCATAGACAGTGTATAATTATGTATGATTTCTTGAACGACTAGTCCACCTTAGTCCATATTATTATACTTATAAATAATTATATAACCCTTAAATTTTTTTGCCACGTGTACATAAATATCAAGATAATAATAATTTGCATGAACTTTCTTAAAATCGCCAAAATATCACTGCCTGAAATTGTACATACACGTCAAAATAAGTGTGCTTGTCTGAAGTTAGCCGTTCCTAATGGCCGCGGCCGTACTATCACAAATACATAAGTTTTTATGCAAAAGTATCGAAATCAGTAAGGACAATATGCATGAATGCAAAACAGTTACAACCCCAATTCATTTTAGACCAAGTTTATTCATTAAAATTGACCACTGCAGGTCATGTGGGCAACTTCAGACATGCCTAATTAAATTGCATAATTAAAACCGGAAATTCCGGTTTTAATTATAACTCTATTCTCATGGTATAGCGTCTAAATCTATTTCCATAGTTTACAACCTGTCACATTCACTCTGGCAGTGTAATACTATGTGCATAATCAAAGGAAAAATTACCGTAATTCTATGGAGTTTTAGTCGGTTTTCCTTAACGCGCCCCTAGCGCGCCATGCTTTTAGGAGGTTGTATGAGAAATAGAGTTGGAAAAAGTGTATCTGTGATGCAAGCAGCACGAATGCGTACCACAGAAGACCGTAGGGATAACCCTGGAAATGAGAAAAACCCAAATTAGAAAATTTTAATCATAAATCACACACAAACCGACGTTAGTAGCTTAATTGCTGAATTAGTCTGGTATAAACGCAAAGAAATTGTTGCTCACAGGGTAAAACCTCAAGCCATTAAATTAGTCAAACCAATATCCCTAAAAAGGTAACAAAAATAAAAATTGTTTAAACTTACACCCACCTGCCACAGCTCGATGTCCACCTCACTGCTGTCGTCTTCGTCCTCATCCATGGACAGATACCGCCAGACGTCTCCACAGTAGTAAAGCATGCAGTACAGCAGAGGTCCGAAGCCCAGTGCAGTGATCCCATACATGTATTGCCGTAACTGACGAATGTTGTTGCGTTTGATTGCAGACAAGCCCAGGAACGATAGCAATAAGGAGAGGCACCAGATGTACTCCCACCAAAGAGGCTGGAATAATAGAAATATGTTTATTACAGCCAGTTAGGTCACTTGGTATATGAGACTTAACAATTAAGATCCCAGATGAAGGTGCTAGTTACAGTAGGTACTGGTTTGTTTTCTTTGGTTACTGCTTACCATCAGGCCCATGCTTGTCGTCGTAATTGCGTCAAATTGTAAAAAACACTTATGGCCAAAGATAAATAACCATAATAATTATGCTATTTTAAGGTAAATTCTGCCAAAAGGCAATGCCAGATTAACCATGTAGCAAGAGTAGCAATTCATTCCTATGGGCGCTGCGGAAAAAGGGGGTCCGCATAACTAAACCCTCCACTTCCGCCTTAGTGTAAATTTTCGAGTGAAACTTACTAAGATGTGGTATCAAATTAGATGTCACAAAAATATTAGATGATAAACTTTTCGGAATAATTCTTGCTAACCAATTAAATTTTAGCGTAAAAAGTTAGCGTAAATGAAACACAGAATTTTATGTGATAAACACACAATTTCAACAAAAAGCAGTGCCAAAATGGTAACTAATAAATAATGCCATGAAGTATAAGTCGGATTAATATACATAATTATGTCATAAATAATTACTGGTGGTATCTGCAGTTCTTCAATCTCCAGTATAAAAATGTCGAGTTTGTCGAGTATGTCGGCAGACAGCTTCGCAAGCATCACCAGGAACATAATGTGGTGGAAGAACACACAGTACTTCAGACGAGATTTGTTTAGAGCACTGAAACATAACAATATTCAAGTTTAATAACTGATTTTGGGTATGATAATGAGGACTCAATCAATTGCTGTTTTTTTTTAATATCAATTGCTGTTTTGTATTCACCAAAGGGTACCACCACAGTTTGTCAGTATGTTTAGATGTTGCCGAACTGGGCACAAATTCAAACTCCAAGCGAATACTGAGAATTTATTGGAAAACCCAATAACACTTCACTCAATCTGAGATTCGAACCAAGGACATCTAGCATACCAGGCTAACATGGCAGATTGTTAAAACAAACATACATACATACACTCACACCATTCTCCCACAGGGGTAGGCAGAAACTATAGACCACCACAGATTGTTAAAAGTTGCTGATTATTACAAGACAAAATTAAAGATGTCATGATTGGATCATTATAGGTAGTTTATTACCACATAAAATCCACACTTTAATATGATTCTCATATAAATCAAAAATGTAAAGTCAATATTTACTGAGGAAGTTGGGAACTATAAAAATGCTGCAGAAACATAATTATGACCCATTAAATGTTGCATTTTGGTTTCATTTATTACTTATTACATCGGACAGGAAGTTACATGAAATGTGTGTCAAATATTATGAACCATATGGTTCGTTACGATTATTTGTCTCTGTCAAACAAGGAAGGATTCCAGACTTTTGGAAACGAATCAATAGGTAGCCTAGACATTGTAGTCACAGAGTTGGCTTAGTCTAGAGACTATAACTAGGTACCCTGTCAAATCTTAAAGCAAGAATTGAAATATTAATGTTTTGGTTTACACTGTCACAAATTGTCTTTTTCTATATTACTGCGGGCACATTCATCTTATTTCCATAATATAGTAGAGTAATGTAGGCCCCTTTTCAAATATTTGGCGCGAATCATTATTTGCTATCGACTGCTTTTGTCTAAAAATAATTTGACGGAACTTGGTCGAAAAAATGTATCAAATGTATATCAAGTTTAGATTTGACATCAATTGAATTCTTCCGTACGGCCTTAAATACTTGTAAATAAGCCAAATTACGTACCTAATCTGATATTGTGCTGCTATTTTCTCTCTGTGTTCGAAATCGGCACCGTTCGTACCAGTCACCATAACACCACCACGCGAAGCCATTTTTCTAACTAAATTGTTTTACAAATACACAAATTAAATAATATTTATCGATCTCAGATCACTATAATGACATCATTCAGATAATCCTGGCAAAGATTTTTCTTTTCAATCAATTCATTTTTCCCATCTGCCAAACGAGAGCCAACAAAATGCCAAAAATGCCAACGTCTCAAGGTTTTTAACACGTTCCGAATATCACAATAATCACAACCTATTCGTAAAAATAATTTCTTGAATTCTTATTATTCAACAATTATAGTTATTTGTTTACTGTGTAAAAAAACTAGTTTGTTGTTTTATTGTCACGAGTTCATGGCAGAAACTCTTTAGGGCAAAAAGCATTGAATTAGTATTAAGCAATTTATTCTGCTCCAATCGAGAAATGGAACGTAAACTTGACACTTGTGATTTAACATTCGGATACACGTTCAAAAGATTAATGAAATGTAATATTTCGACATCAACATTTTTTTTATCTAAATGTAAATTATTAGTTCTCGCGTTAATGAAACTACCAATACTTCTTCTCTACCAACCTTTTAAAAGCTTCATGAATCTTTTTAAGGGGATGGAAGATACCAGTACTTACCTACTTAAATATCAAAGCTAATTAATTTTGCATTAAAAATTAAATACTTCCGGCTCTACTAAATATTCTCGTATTTGGTATTTAATTCATCTCACCCTTTTCAGTAAAAAATATTTTAGGATTGGTTGGTCCCGACGTACAACTATATTAATATACCTACTCTTTGGTCCCGACTGCGACTGCTACGCTAGAGGTCCTGGGTTCGATTCCCAGGTCGAACAAAGTGTTATTAGGTTTATCTATGAAATTCTCAGTTGCACCTCGGAATTTGGAATTTGTGCCCAGTTAATGGCAATAGGCTCGCCCCCTATTATCTTTACCTCTGCATAACCCTTCGGGGAATACAGGCGTGATGTACCTATGTTTATGTGGATAATCAATTATGATTGCATGAAATCAATCAATTAGTTTAATTTTAGAGTACCTAATTTAATTATAATATTTAATCATGAGTCAGATAAACGTGGGACGATATTCGATGGTCGTGGTTAGTTCCTTTAAAGAATTAATCAAGAAATTACTATACTAAGGTAGCCATGAAATTAATAAAGGCAAGATTAAAACACGTGTAAGCGTAGGATGCTTGTGCATCTAATTACTATGCAGTGCATGGAAAATTCATAAGTTTTCATTGATTTGTAGGATGGCTATTATTGTTTTTACTTAGGGACAAATCCTACTTTATATTGCAGGTCTACACTCAATACATTTATACCTATAGGTAGGTACCTGATATTATGTTACCTAGATGCATTAAAATTATAGCTATTATAGCTATTTATAGAAAATTAGTATTAAGATTTATACAAACTTAGTCAAATAATACGTGATATAAGGAAACGCCGGTATTCATTGGCTGTAGGTACAACTTATATAACAACAACATAAATTAGAAAATTGTGGGGTAATAAGCCACCTTTTATACCAAAAACAAGTTATGTTATATATATGCTATGCTACGTTATAATCATTGCTCTTCGAGACACCTGTGGATTTCTGAATATTACTCCATTGAAGCGGCGGTAGCCTATAGGCTAGGACGTCGGACTTGCGATCACGAGGTTGCGGGTTCGAACCCCACCCATTGCACTACCGACGTGAACCCACTCGTAACACAAGCAATTTAGCTTAGCACGAGGGGTAATGTGCGACCCGCATTGCTAGTAAGCTTTTTAACAAAAAAAACTCGTTCCATAGTTATTTGCAACGAATATTTTATATACCTAGATGTGATCAATAGGTAAATGTTTCTAATAGACAGATATTAGTAATAGGTAAGTATAATAATTTTATTTGCCCTGAAGTTAAACAGTAGAAGCAGGGTTTACCATATGTCATTGTAGATACTTATCAAACTGTGGGGCTAAACAGGCCATATTGAAAAAAAAAATCCCTTTCGTAATCGTATCAACTAACTGTCGGCACAAATTAGAATACAATCGGTATCTCATATCAGGCCAGAAAATATCTGAATTGCTCGGTGGTAGCACCTCTTGGGGTGACTAGCTAGCGACCACCCTAACATTAGAATCTGTCGTAAAACACCCTTGCGTGGGTGTTAAAGTTTAAATGAATACGCGTAAAACAGCTTGTGTAGAACATTTATATTTTACAATAGAATGACAAGTCTAACAACAACTATGTAACTATGGAGACTGAAGGGTCAGTCTTCCTAACATACACTCCTCTTTTAGGAACTGAGGCCAAGTGCCTTAGATAGTTTTTCTAACCTAGGTGCATATAAGGGCTTTGTTAAACAATCAGCCAGTTGGTCTTCAGTTGTAACTTGCTTGACCTCAAGCACACCAGCTGACACACACTCTCTGACATAAAGATACCTTCTATGGATATGCTTAGTTCGGCTATGTTGTTCATATGGTGGATTGTAGGCAAGCTTTATGGTTGATTCATTGTCAATGTAAAGGACCGGAGGCTTTTCGGTCTCGGTGATTTCCTCTATCAACTTCTGTAACCACACTATCTCTCGTGTAGTTTCTGAGGCAGCCACCAGTTCCGCTTCTGTTGATGAGAGGGCAATGGTCTTTTGTTTTTGACTTCGCCAGCTAATTGGTCCATAATACAGACACAGTGTCCCGGATGTAGAGTGAGCGGCTGCGAAGTCTGCATCGCTGTAGCAAATCAGTTTATTTACATTATTTGCACTACTGAACACTAGGCCTTTGTCCATAGTACCTTTTAAGTAGCGTAATATTATTTTTACTGCTAGAATGTCCGCTTTACATGGGTTATCCAAGTTTCTTGAAGCGGAGCTGACTGCAAAATTTATGTCTGGCCTTGTGGCAACCATGAGATAGGCTAAAGAACCCACAGCTTGTCTGTAAGCAAACTTTTCTCCTCCATTTGGTGAATTGTCTATTTGAGCAATATCTTTTGTGATTGGGGTCTTTACTGGTTTGCACTCAGCCATTTTATACTTTTCTAATACCTTCTTGGTGTAAGCCTTTTGACTTAATATTATATTTCCGTTAGATCTTTTAATTTCTAAACCAAGAAAATATGTAGCGGGTTTCGTTACAATTTTGAATCGATTCTGTAGTTCCTCTAAGAATCTTTTCCCATCATCCTCTGTAGTCGATGCAACTAGCCCGTCGTCAACGTAAAGTGCAATTAACACTTTAGATTTTCCATTTTCTCGGATGTATAAGCATGGATCTGAAGAACTCTGTGTGAAGTTCGAGCTTACAAGAAATTCATGTATACTAGTGTTCCAACATCTAGGGGCCTGCTTGAGACCATATAGACTCCTTTTTAGGCGACACACCCTGTTTGTCCCATCGTAATAACCATCGGGCTGTCTCATGTAGATTTCTTCCTCTACCTTACCATTAAGGAATGCTGTTGAAACATCAAACTGACAGAGGGATAATTTCTCTTTAACAGCTACTGCTAATAGGGCACGGACGGTAGTTAGGCGTACTACAGGGCTAAAGGTCTTATCATAGTCTACGCCTGGTTTCTGAGAAAATCCCTTTACTACCAATCTTGCTTTATATCGTTCGACACTACCATCTGGATTGGTCTTGACTTTGAAAATCCATTTGCAAGGCAGTGCTTTTCTGTTATTTGGTAAAGGAACAAGATCCCATGTCTTGTTCTCATTCAGGGAATTTATCTCATTCAGCATCGCTCCAAACCATTTGTCTTTATCTATGCTCTTCAGAGCTTCGTGATAGGTTGAAGGTTCTTTATAATTATTAAACTCTTCTGCAGCAATGCAAACAAAATCATCAAACCTTTCTGGTTTTCTGAGACAGCTGCGATCACGAAGTACTCGTTGTTCAGGAGCTTCATTGGTAGTGACTTCATTATCTGTATCTAGAATGGATTGTTCATCATTACCTTGTACTGATTCTTGTTCATCATTATCTTGTACTGACTCATACTCACTTTCATCATCGTCTTCAAAGAAGTTTATTTCGGCGTAAATTTTATCATCTTTATCGGTCTTTGAAGATTCTGTATTTTCTAAGGATGATTTTTGTGTCTCGGTGTAGTAGAGCTTGTTTGTGAATCGGACGTCTTTGGCAATCATGATTTTTTGTTTTGACGGTACCCAAATTCTATAGGCTTTGCTAGTTTCTGAGTAGCCTACAAACATCCCAGGTATAGCTTTCGATTTAAATTTGTTATGTTCTTTACCGTCTTTTAGAAGTATGAAAACTTTTATTCCAAACTGATGCAGATGAAATATACGAGGTTTTCTTTGAACCCATTTTTCAAAAGGTGTAGTGACAGTACCAAAATGTGCAGAAATAGTTTTGTTAACACTCCGATTAGAAAGGTAGTTTGCAGTTTGAATAGCTTCTCCCCATTGGTTTTGAGGTGCTTTGGATTCGATCATCATGCTTCTAGCCTTTTCCAGTAGTGTACGGTTTTTGCGTTCTGCAACACCATTTTGGTGCGGTGTATATGGTGCTGTTAAGCGTCTAGTAATGCCATTTTCTTTCAGAAAGTTGTCAAAATCTCGATTGCAATATTCCAACCCATTGTCTGACTGGAGATTGATAATTTTGTTACCTGTAAAATTTTCCATTTCTGCCTTATAAAGTTTGAATTTCTCCAATACATCACCTTTGTTTGTAATGCAGTACACGCGGCTGTATCTGGTATAGTCGTCGACAAAAGTGACAAAGTATTTATTTCCATAGTAAGTTTGTATTTTCATCGGACCACAGACGTCGCTGTGCACTATCTCTAGTCGTTTTGTTGTGCGTGGTGTATTATTGGGTATACTAGGCAGTCTTTTAATCTTTGCTTGGATGCAAATTTCACAATCTCCGAGATTCTCGCTTGGTTTGAAGTCTAAACCGATAAGTGACTCGTTCTTTAACGCTAGCTTCATATCAGCTTCGTTCATGTGGCCTAAGCATTTATGCCATTTTTGAATGTTGGTGTCTTCAGCCACGTTACATTTCTGCTTGTTGCAGTGTTTATATGAAGCAGGATTTACGAGTTTAGTTTGTTTTACGTAGTATAGACCATCTTTGCCTTTTGGTGCATCAAGTATAATTCCTTCTTCAGGATGTTTAATTGTGGCCTTTTTGTTAGTAAATAGCACAGTACATCCAGATTCTGTGGCTTTTCCAACGGATAGTAAATTTGAAGATAGAGTAGGCACATGAAGAGTATTTTTTAAAATAATCTCTTGAATTTTACTTTTGCCTCTATCGTTAGCATTTACCATAAGAGTGACTTGGCCTTTACCTATAATTTCAGTTGTCGCATTTTTTGAAGCTAGTTGTAGCGACTGGAAATTAGATTTATCGAGATTTTCGAATAAGTTTCTGTTATGAGACATGTGCGATGTACAACCGCTGTCAATAATCCATTTATTTTCTTCGTCATCTGAATCCTTACTTTTTGAATACATACATAAAGCATGGGAACTTTTAGGAACTGGTTCGTTCATTTCTTTCTTTTTCTTGTTTTCCAGCTTTCTGCATTCTTTGATTAGATGTCCTTTTTTCTTGCAAAATTTGCACGTTTTTACGAAATTTGACTCTTCTTCTTGTCCATTATTGGTATTGGAGCCATTATTTATTTGTCTGGCTTCTGATTCTTCTAAAATTTTTATCTTAAGTTCTTCAGGTTTTGGTAACGTGTCTCTAGATTCTATAGCTACACGAAAATTCTCGTAGTCAGGTGGTAAGCTGTATAGCATCATAACGGCAAGTAAATCCTCATGAATATGAATTTCCATATCTTGCAATTTGTCTACCACATCCATAAACCTATTTAAATGATCTCTGATATTGCCATGTTCCATTTTGGACATTATTAATTGTTTTAAAAGTGAGGCCTTTCTAGCCGGTCCCTTACTGGCATATATCGATTCGAGAGTTTTCCAAATGTCAAAAGCTGTTTTGCAGTTTTTTATTTGCTTTAATTCTGATGGAGAGATAAGGAGTACTAACTCGGATTGTGCCATCAGATCCCTCTCCCTAGTCTGTTCATCAGCCGTGTCTGGATTCAATTGCTTTTCAATTGCACTCCACAATTTATTTTTTATGAGAACGGCCTTTGCTTGAATTCGCCATGTGTCGAAATTTTCTTTATTCAAACACTCAATTTTTGTATTTGAGCCCGACGCCATGGTGATCAAATATTTATTTTACTTTTAGTAATATTTAACGCTCTGCTACCATGTTAAAGTTTAAATGAATACGCGTAAAACAGCTTGTGTAGAACATTTATATTTTACAATAGAATGACAAGTCTAACAACAACTATGTAACTATGGAGACTGAAGGGTCAGTCTTCCTAACAGTGGGTTTCGACTTTTGCACGTAAAAGTGTTCCCTAGCTAGGTTTCTGCAGCTGTAGTTCATAGGTATCATCAGTGACTCCTCTGGTCTAGCAGATGTCTATGGACGGCGATGACTATCTACCATCAGGAGACTCGTCTGCTCTTATGCCAAAATAAATAATAAAAATGTGAATCAGTCTGATTGTGGACATTTAGCCCTGCAAAAGAAAGCAATGGTCACCGCACCGACTGACGTCACGCTTACAGCAATATTGAACAAGAACGCGCGGCAAATTAGAAACAAGCACATAAAACGATAACGATTTTAATTGTTCCGCCAAGCTTTGTTTTATAAACAGAGCTCATTATTGAACGAATCATAATAGTTATTTTGGTTACAAACTCCTCGCTGGTTACGCGCCACTGTTATAAATTAACCCCGCGTAATTTTCAAGTTTTATTGTCATTAAGTTGGACGATTGTGAACATGAAGGTTATTGTGGCTGTCGCTTTGTTCGCCTTTGTGGCTTTACAGGTAGGAAATTGATTTGTGTTATTGTTGTTGGAATAAGTCAAAGTCAAATGTTTTATTTCAATTAGACCAGTAATACAGGTAGTTTTGAATTGTCAAAAACTAGGTGTGCGGTTCCAAATAGTGGGTCTTATCGAGAAGAACCGGCAAGAAACTCCATAGATACTCCTTTAAACAAAGATTATAACATAAACAGTTCTTAGGTAGATATAATGTGAGAATCGTGCAGCTTGATGTGCATGATAACAATTGAATTTATTAAACTAGTTACGATCACTTGCCTTCCAAAAGAAAAGAAAAGTTATTACCATAGCATGTCAAGAGCCGACCAATCAAACAGTCAGACGAATAATCAAATACCAGTCTGTGATTTGGATAAACTCTCACTCATCTCCTAGATTAGGAACTAAACGTTTTAAATAGGTGCAACTCGTGTCGCGTTTCTAAGAAAATATACAATATTATCGCAGTACCTATTGTCCTGGGAAATCAGACCCCGATTCAATGGATCCCGGATTTCAAAGATCACACCTTACAAGAAATGACAAGTCCTGATAGCTAGTTTTACGGATCTGTTTCGTCGAGTTTCTTTGTTCAAACCTAGTTAGGCTACCTAGGAACCTTGATTACTGTATTACCTGGACATAATACTCTTAAATCTTCAAAGTGTGATGATCAGAGATAGACATGCTTGCTTATTTACTGAGTTGCCTTTGCACTCTACAACTTAGGTATACTTACCTAATATAGGTACCTAGGTACTCTACGGCTTATGTGTGGCCTCGGCTTCCTAGATAATCCTTTTTTCTAGTATCCTTGATAAAACTTAATAAAACTGCATCCTTGATAAAACTAACTAAATGGTCTTCTTGTGTAGGTCACATACGGCCAAAGTTCACATAATGACACCTCGGATGACGAAGAATATCCTAAGAAAATAATTTTGATTGAAGAGCCCCTAGAGCCCACTGTAATTAATATTTATACTTACTTACTTTATTATGGCACGTTTGGATTCCTTATACTTTTTTTTAAAGTTGCTTCCCTATACTATAACCACCCAGGTATTCAATTCAAGTTTTTATACTCGGAGCTTTGGGCTATACCAAACATTGTCGAGTCGTCGGGCGTGGATTTAAATGCCAGATCCACCGACTTGCGTGATTGCGTGTCTTTCCGTATCATCCCCTAATGTCGTTATAAGTTGTCACAAAACTAAGTAAAATCTTGCATGGGCTGTAGGTTTCCAATCATCCCGATAACCGTCATCGCCATCAACGAAGAAGCTTGAATTTTTTTTCATCTAGTGACAAAATCAATTTCCAGAATCGTTCAATCTGTACCAGTAAATCAAACTGTAAAAATATAAATTTTTTCTTCATTTATCGTGGCGAGAATCCTAATACCCAACAGCTCATGACATAATTAAAAGATTTGCCAGTCGGCAGGGTGGTAACCTAAATAAGGTTGACTGCGTTGAGTTCGCTAGACGATAAGTTATCGTAATCATAACCCATGGAAGCTCTTTAAATGCACCTTTTTATATCACATTTTCCTTTCTTACTTTTGCGCAATTCGTGGGCTGAAAATCCAGTTGACCCAGGCTTCGCATGAGCTCGAAACTAGTTACAATTCCTTGGCTATGGCTGAGGTCCTATCTGATCAGCAGATAGGTATAGGAGAGAAGAAAAAAGAGAACGAAGAGGATGCAGTGAGTGTAATACTCAAATGAATTAGTTGAGTCTTTTGGAGTAGACGTAGAGCTCAATGTAAAATGTTTATTTTAAAGTATTGTGACTGGGTTTTGAAGGAGTGTGGTGTGTGGGTTAAGGTGTCACTGGGTGGCGTGTGATAGTTTTTAATGGGATTGAAGGACATTTTTGCTCCTGCTTGTAACTTTGAATATCGGTACAAGGCATTTTCTCAGTGTGTAAAGGTCCACGATATCCAGAAGACTCTCTTACTGACCAGCTTTTTAATTCCAGATGAGCCACGGCGCGCCAGCCCCCGAGGAGGAAAAGAAAGAGGAACCTGCACCATCGCCCTCACCGACGCCTTCTGAAGCCACGCCTGAAGCGGCAACGCCAGAGGTTAGAGACATAAATCCACTACACAAAGTCGGCTTTACCAACGGTGCAGGATATGCGGCGCACACGCACGCTGGGTCATACGGGGCGCAAATTATATTGAAATATCAAAAAAATATTAAGTTTCTTGGCAGGATGGCTTTAACAGCCCAACGCCGAATTCTTAAAACGGCCCTGGTTACACTATAACATGCATTTGGTGCCTATTAGAGTGTCGTTCATTCATTCATTTCATCACAAAGTTATAGAACGTGGTCTTGAGGTCTTTTGGACCGTAAAATTAGCGTAATATGATGTTCAATTCATCTTCAATGATGATCTTATTCTGATCTTATATGATAATTAATAATGATATGGATCCTAGTGTCATCATTCTTGAGTATCCTTATCCACGCAGAGCAGATTGTGCGCTGTATCTTTTTTTTTTTTTGTGCGTGTGGAAATCCTCATGGACATCCGCCGCCCGGGGAAGGCGGCGGGGTGTGTCGGACTCCACCCAGAGTGGGTGACCTACCGACTAAAACCACACGGGTGTTTCGCCTCACCACTTTTTGCTGGGGTTACGGGAGCGAGGTTTCATTCCTCCGCGAGTGTGCGCTGTATCTACTCCAACTAGACTAGCAATCGTCTCGGACGCCATACTGATAACTGTCGATAGTAAATACCTTGTTTGACCTTCTTGTCTATCTTCAACTGGGTATTCCAGTTTTTACATGCGCATAGATAGTTTGCCGTTTAGACTGTCGGTATTCGGTTGCAATCACAGTGATTTTTGGAACTCTATAGCTCGACGTGTTGTCTTATCACATGGAGGTGCGAGGTTTACTACTAGGTACCTACATACCTATTTTGTTTGGAGATCCAAAAAGATCGCAGATTTTGTGAAATATCTCACAAACCGCCTGAGAAAGACTTAAAACTATGACGGACCTGCGAGTGCGACTATAGTCCGAATTTATTTTCCGCGTGTAAGGACTTAGTTTCCGACCACCAAACAAATCGCTGTAAATTGTAAAAAAGAAATTTGAGGAGCACAAGGTGAGATATTAAATGAGATCTACCTGCTTAAGTTTTTTTTTTTTGTTACCAGGTAAAATTAGCAGCGCCGAGTTCGGACGCGCCGGCGGCCCCGGTGGCTGCGGCGGCAGCGGGGGCTGCGCCCGCGGCGGCCGGGACACCCGCGCCCGCTGAAGACAAGAAGGCCTAGTTTATATTAGTGTAACACCGAGGACATGGTGCGAATGTAACAAACCAGAACGATGTCCGTAACGTAACGTGATCTTTGTAAAATAAACACTTGGAAATAAATGTGTTTTGTGATTGAGAGCTAGTTCTTATCTTATCTTATCTTGTGTAGGGCCGAGGCAGCAAGGCCTCAGTGCACTTCGACCCAATGGGATCTTTTGTGCTTCCCCTAGATAATCTATTCCTCATCCATATATCATATTCATAGAGCTAGTTACTTTTGTGTGTTATGTCTGACTAGAATAACATGTTATCTTAGACTTTATTATCACCCCTACCTGGTAAGTATACTGATCCTTTAGTACTACTAGGTACTACTACTTACTTATCAATTAGATTCCTAGATTTTCCCTGCTCTTTTTTCTCCATGTGGTCAAAATAAGTACATACTTACTTGTTAGTAGTGTTTATTTTTTTCTGAAACAAGGATCAGTGGCCGAACGCACAGTTATTTGGTTAGTGTAAATAATTTGTTTTGTTTAGTTTTATTACTTTTATTTCGTTAGCAAAAAAAACACTACACATGTGTAGCTACGTAAGGACGCATCTAGACAACACTACTTATACCGAGTAGGTAGGTACTACCTGTTTACGCTAAGAAAAGAAAAGAAAAAGAAAAGAAAAATAATTTATTTGCGTAGAATACAGGTGTATGGGAGCCGCCCATCACCTTTAGGCTCCAAGCCAACCCTACCTGCTCGCGGTCATCCTGCTGTATAACGAACGGGCTCTGGCGACCGGCTGACGCGGTATAACGCAGCTTCTTTGGACACAGCTTAAATATCTGGCCGTTGACAGGCAGCAGTGTCAACGGTACGAAAAGCTGTGTCCCTGCGATCGCCAATCCGCTTGCCCCGCGTGGCGATTATGGGCATATACCCCCCATGAGCGAAACTCGCAAGAAACGGCCCCCAGTTCCCGGTAGCTCTGCTATTCCTGACCAAGGCGGCGGTCACGGTAACGGCAGGGCGGGGGGTGCGAAGAATCCCCGGGCTACGGAAGGCCGCCCACCCCACCTGACCCTAGCAACGTATAACGGACGCAGTCTGAGGCTTGACGCACACCTAGCACAGTTGGAAGTGGAGTTGGAGAAAATCAGGTGGCATGTTTTGGGGTTATGTGAAGTCCGAAGAGAGGGAGAGGACACGATGACCCTAGACTCGGGCCACCTGCTGTACTTCCGCGAGGGTGATAAAACATCCCAGGGTGGCGTAGGGTTCCTTGTCAATAGGGCCCTCTCTAACAGCGTTGAAGAAATCTCCAGTGTGTCGACCAGGGTAGCGTACCTGATAATCCGACTATCCAAACGATATTCTATCAAGATTATTCAGGTTTACGCACCGACCTCGGCACACTCGGATGATGAAGTCGAAGATATGTACGACGACATATCTAGAGCGTTACACAACACCACAAAGGCTCACTTCAACGTTGTTATGGGGGACTTCAATGCCAAAGTGGGAGTCCAAAGCTGCAACGAATCCAGAATAGGACCTCATGGTTATGGATGTCGGAATCACAGGGGGCAAATGCTTGTCAACTTCTTAGAGAAGGAGGGGCTCTTCTTAATGAACTCGTTCTTTAAGAAGAAGCCTCAAAGAAAGTGGACATGGCAAAGCCCCGATACTGTGACAAAAAATGAGATTGGCTCGAAAGAAACCGTCTGATGAGGTCCACGCTCCGACCTAATCCACTCCATATCATGAGAGGCAGCGAGAAGTTTCAAAAGCTTCTCGCTGATAGATTCGATGCAATGGCACCCACCGAGGATGTTGATGAGGCCTTACAAAACGTGGTTGGAACGTTGAAAGACGAGGGCATTAAGTTTTGTCAATCGCGGCATAAAGGTAGGAAGTCCAAACTCTCGGATGAGACTCTACGGCTTATGACAAAAAGACGGGAAACCACCCGATTGACTTCGTCAGACAGGTCAAACCTGAACAAGGAAATTGCGAAGATGATACGGCGTGACCTTCGGAGCTCCAATACGCGCCAAATTGAACAGGCGATAGAGCGAAACCGAGGGTCCAAAGTATTCACTCAGCAGCTTGGAAGGAGCCACCTGACGAAGCTCACCACAAACGATGGTAGGACCGTTTTGTCAAAGCCGGAGATTCTTGCCGAGGTTGAAGACTTCTATGGCCGACTTTATGCCGCCCATGTTCCTCGTCCACAGCGAGACAATTGCGTTTGTAGAGCCACTCTGACACGCCACTACACTGACGAACTGCCGGACATCAGCCACAACGAGATCGTGGTGGCTCTACGACAGCTTAAAAATGGAAAAGCCCCCGGTGAGGATGGAATTACTTCAGAGCTCCTGAAGGTAGGAGGAGCTCCTGTAGTCCGGGAGTTACGAAAACTGTTTAATTCCATCATTCGCCGTGGGAGAACTCCAAAGGCGTGGCATGGGGGTGTGGTGGTTCTGTTTTTTAAGAAGGGAGACAAAGCTCTTCTTAAGAATTACAGACCCATCTCTCTTCTAAGTCATGTCTATAAGTTGTTCTCTAGAGTCATTACGAATCGTCTCGCTAGGAGACTTGACGAGTTTCAGCCTCCGGAACAGGCCGGGTTTCGCACGGGGTATGGCACCATAGACCACATTCACACAGTGAGGCAGATTATACAGAAGTCCGAGGAGTATAATCGGCCCCTGTGCCTGGCATTTGTGGACTATGAGAAAGCCTTTGACTCAGTGGAAACCTGGGCTGTTTTGGAATCCTTACAGCGGTGCCAAGTGGACTATCGCTACATCGAGGTGCTGAGATCTCTCTACGAATCGGCTTTTATGAATGTCCAAGTACAGGACCAACAGTCTAAACCCATCCAATTGCGCAGAGGCGTGAGACAGGGGGACGTCATATCCCCGAAACTGTTCACGAGCGCATTGGAAGACTTGTTTAAGACGTTGGACTGGAAAGGTAAGGGCATAAACATAAACGGCGATTACATCTCGCACCTACGATTCGCAGATGACATAGTCCTAATGGCAGAGTCGCTAGAGGAGCTTCAACAAATGCTGGACAGCCTAGCATCGGCCTCGCAAAGCGTAGGTCTCAGCATGAATTTGGATAAAACCAAAGTCATGTTCAATGACCACATTGATCTGAGACCTATTGCTGTAAATGATCATCCTCTTGAAGTTGTTTCAGAATATACTTACCTCGGGCAGATCTTGCAGTTGGGTAAAAACAACTTTGAGAGGGAGGCCAAGAGGAGGATCCAACTGGGCTGGGCAGCATTTGGAAAACTACGTCAAGTCTTCTCATCACCCATACCGCAAAGTTTGAAAACGAAAGTTTTCAACCAGTGCGTCCTACCCGTGATGACCTACGGCGCTGAAACGTGGACACTCACAGTACGGCTAGTCCATCATTTTAAAGTCGCTCAGCGTGCTATGGAGCGCGCTATGCTCGGAGTTTCTCTGAAGGATAAAATCCGCAACGAGGTTATCCGACAGAGAACCAAAGTAGTCGACATAGCGCACCGAATTAGCAAGCTGAAGTGGCAGTGGGCTGGCCATATCTGTAGAAGAACCGACAACCGCTGGGGTAGACGTGTTCTTGAGTGGAGACCGCGACTCGGCAAACGTAGCGTAGGACGCCCTGCGGCGAGATGGAGTGATGATTTGCGAAAGGTTGCTGGCGGAAGCTGGATGCGACAAGCCGAAGACAGGGTGAAATGGCGCACATTGGGGGAGGCCTACGTCCAGCAGTGGACTAGTATAGGCTGATGATGATGATGATGAATACAGGTGGTACCAGATATAAAATTGGTGGTTTTGGAACAATACCATATTCTGCCTACATAAAGCATGCAAATTAATTTAACATTTATATTCATTATAATTATTGAGTTAATTATTATTAATATGTATTATTATTATTTATAAAACACTAGACACAATAAAATATTGAACCACATTTATACAAATCAGAGACAGATGCTTTTACATTAGATTTTTAGTGACAAACATGCTGTAAAAACTCTTGTACAATAGAGAAACATTTATCTATCAACCATTTACGTAAATCTTTTTTAAAATATTTTAATGGGAGTTCCCGTAAGGACTTTGGCAATTTATTAAACAGTGATATACACATGTGATAGACATTTGACTTATTTAACGTTGTCCTACAAAATGGAATTTCTATTTTTGACGGATCTCTCGGTCTGTCTTTGTGTAACTGTCACCTTTGAAATTAAAAAAATCACTATGCTTTCTTACAAATATAGATACTTCAAAGATATATATGCAGGCTAAAGTCATCAAATTAAGTTTTTTAAACAGAGGCCTACAAGAATCAAGTGGATCGATCCCACAAACAGCTCTAATACACTTCTTCTGGAGAATGAAAGCCTTCCCTATATCTGTAGAGTTTCCCCATATTATTAATCCGTACCTTAGAACAATAAATTAATGTGTGTCTAAATATTACCTCACGTAACTAATTGTAATTAATTGTATCGGAAAATGTATGAGTACCTAACAGTCGGCGTATGTTGTGCTTTCGTAACACAATAATTATGATAGAACTTCCCTTGAGGGAAGTTCTATCATAATTTAATACGAGGCGTCTCGTCCGAAACAATTCAAAGTAGGTAGTACTTATTTCAAATATAACGCAGACCTAAATATTGTAATGTATGACTAGACAAACAAGTTCACAGTGCATTTTGGATCTCTTATATACGTGCATGCCCCATTCATTATAGGGCTTGAATCGAAACTAGTTTGAAGTCTTTTAAATTTGTACACGTGGGAGCTTAATTATTTTTAGAGACATACACGTGTGGGCAATGAATTAAGATTTTTTTAAAGCAGTTACACGTAAAGAGTGGTACAGGTGGTACTACTTAACCATAATTCTAGCTACCCAGAGAACGTGTTATGATCAGTGATCACAAAAATCTTTGTCGTAGGTATTTTTTTCTATTTGGAGATATTTTATCTGAGTATAGATTCAAGCAACCTTTATGCATTTTTTTATACGTTGGTTTCCTAACATACAAAAGTTGGTAAGTAGGTACTTATAATACCTACGCTATCTATGCCTAGGTTAATAAGCACATATGCTTGGAAAACAATCAATTCATTACACAATTTGATTAAATATGTCTTATGCTTGTCATAGTAATGGATTATCGGAGAACATAGATTGGCTATAGATTATTTGTTTATATTGCAATACATCAGCATTACTGATTTCATGCTTGGCCGGCAAATCGATGAGGAAACCTTAATAAGTAGGTACTTTTTTCTACTATTATAAAATTGTAAAAAAGCTGTGTCTGTACATTGAAGATATTTAAAAAAACAAGTGGGTTAGGGTATATAAACGTCTCCGAACCCAAAAATGTGATTTTTAAAATTCTTGTCTGTTTGTTACGGGTTGGCGCAAAAACTACTGAATAGATTTTAATTTTATTATCACTGTTAGAAAGTATGTGCTCCAAATTAAAAACTGGTAAACTTCTTATCTCATTATAATTAAACGGAACCTGAGATACAGCTTGACCCCTCAAATGTATAGAGAAGAGAGCCATACCCATACAAAGAAGAGATCATCACTGTTGGTTTTTGAGCTTCATGCGAGCGAAGCCGCAGGCTTCACATAAATCCAGTTCTCTCTTACCTTATAAGCAATTAATTAATGGCCGGTCCAAATAATAAATTCCGTCGATAGGTTTGCTTAGAGGCAGGATTTTGACATTGCTTGTATGGACATTTACTTAAAATCTTATATTTAGTATTTTTATTAAGCAAATCTAGGCCGTGGTCTAAGATTCAACTGCTGGGCCTTCTATCAGACTGAGCGAACAGACGTAGATTAATGCTGGCTTGGTACGGGTTGGTATACTTCGCACACTGCACAATTCAAATAACATTCTTGGTTTTATTTCAATTACACCATAAAATAGGCAGGTACCTAGATACATTTGAAAAATCTAAACTAGTTGCACTATTTCAAAAAGTAGGTCTTATAGAGAATCTTCTTACAATATTATAATTTTATAGCAGAACCATCATGTATGTATTCCTTGAGGGTAGGCAGAGGTATGCTGTTGTACCTACTACAACCACAGTTCGGCAGTATGTTTGTTTAGGTCCCATGTAATAGGGGCCGAGCCCATTGACCTTAACTGGGCACAAATCCATACTCTGAGCTGCTTTTCTATGAAATTGTCAGCAGACAATTCCATAGAAAAACCCAATATCTAACACTCACATACTCTCTTTGCTCGACCTGGGATCGAACCCAAGACCAGTAGCAGTGTAGCAGTCGCGCTTAGAATCACTAGACTAATGAGGCAGTTATAATTATAATCATTGAATGCATACTTAAAAAAAATAAAAGCAGCAACTCATATTCCGATACATATTTTATTGGTAGCCGCTATCAGTTGGTGGTGAAGAACAGTATGTCCCTGACGCTGCCTCCAGAAGGCAGCTCCAGCGGCGTGAGCGCCACGGCGCCCGTGCTGCCCACCCTGTACCGCGACGTGCTCTCTGTGCCTTGAATGTACAGGGTTACCTGCAGCCACATCCAAATTAACTTACTTTTATATGAAATCGTCATCATCAAAAGAGTCACGAACTTGACTACCTAATACTATATAAATTTAATGAGTAATAATTAGAATAACAATAAAATAATAATAAACAATATAAATAATAATACCTAAATAACATTGAAATAATAGTTTAACTGCCCAAATAAGTTTTAAACAGAAACTGGAACAAAAATACTAAAATAAAAAATAGCATCCTTCTCTCCCCTACTTTGCCGTGCCCTACAGGGTCCATATTGTACCTACTTATATATTATGTAACACCTTAATAAGACATATGGAGTGCAATAAAGATATTGTATTGTATTGTATTGTATTGTACCACCAATATTTTACACAAAGCCACTCTGTCAGAGCTCTTCAACCCAATTTCTGGTAGTTAAATATATTCTAAGGAACAAGGATAAGTACGTTGATAGATGGAAATGTGCCTGGCTCATCACGAATACCTCTACCTCTACTAAAAGGGACAAATTATTTTTTTCTCCTACCACGCTTACATATTTGCGTCGCTTGTGAAGCTAAATAATTATGTCACCTGTGGCGGTGGAGCGTGTCGGCTGGGCTCGCCCGACAGCGGCACGGAGCGCGGCTCGCGGCGGCGTCGCTTGCCGCTGGAGCGCCGCGGCACCTCGTGTCGCTTGCTGCGCCCTCCGGCACCTCCCGATGCTCCTGTTGCTGCTGATTCTGAGGGAAGTCTTACATTTATACATAGTCGAGTGTGTACCTAAAAAAAATTAAAAGTCGGTCTGCAAGGGTGAGTCAACCTTAGATTAATCTAAGGGTGAAACCATTTCTCCTCGTCTATGTCCGTCGCCCGATAATTTGAAATGGTAAGACATTAGGAGACAACCATTCTGGATCTCTTGATCTAGACAATTCCGGTTAAACTTTTTAAAGGGAAGAATTATTTTGAGGTCTATAAGCTCCAAAGTATACCATCATTATCGTGGGGATCGGGTGGCGGCAGCGGCGTGGGCGGAGGCGCGGTGCGGGTGAGCGCCGACTGCTTGCTGTCCACCAGACGCACCAGGCACTCCAGCGCAGCTTGTTTGTTCTGTACATCATGTAAACCAACACCGATCAATCACACACAGGAGGCACACAAGACAAATATAATATAGTAAGTACTGTGTGAGAACGAATTGACTTATGTTATCGATTAAATTAATTCGAAATATTTAATGATTATATTATAAGAACTTACCTTAAGTGAAGTTCTATCATAATTATACGAAGTGTCTCGTCTGAAGAGGTTAGGATACTAACATATGAACCACCTGTTGGTATCTCAAACTTCTTATTGTTATGGGAGTTTAGTTTATTCAGCGTGGGCAGTCCCATAGCCTGTCCGAATGCCAAATAGATAATAAAATGCATTGAGACAGCCCACATTTGACTGCTCGAATTGCATTGTTTTATTCCAAATTCACTATAATTAGGTTCCGGCAAGTCCCGACTTGACCAGGCGTTCCTTAGGTCAGATTTCTTAAAGTTAACGTTACAATCACTACATTCATTACACAAACACTGGCAGTACTTAGTTTTTAATAGTTAACCAACCTTAATTTCCTCAAGCAAGGGATCAAACGCCGCGGGGTCTGATGAATCCTTGAGCGCCTCCCAACTTTTGAATAGCTTCCTATCTGACAGGCGAACTGTGCTCTCTAACTCGCGGATCTCTGATGAAGGTAAAAACATACCATCAGCCCTGTAGATATTCATTTGCTCATCCCTACTTCCTAGTGAAACTTTATTATTAAACTCTTTATTCCTAACCCTGGCTAGGTTGGGAAGTTGGGGATGGGTAAATGAAAAAAATATATCGATATTTCTAAAAAGACGAATATTCCGAAAATCTGCAGTGGGCTGTTATCTTTCACTGTCCGTCTTGTGACTGATTCTAGATTACATCGTAGTCTTTGGACTGCCTGAAGCAATTGCGGGCACTGCCGGTCGCTCGCTGGTCGCATGCAACACGCTGGTCATAAGCGACGCTCGCGCCGCATTGTCACGGCGTTCGCATCATTCACACGCTCGAGGAATGCACACGCCCAACATGGGGACAACTGCTTCGAAGATGATAACGGAGTAGTGATATCTACCTATCTAACAGGTGTAGCTGGCGTCTATACGCTGCGGTTGCCACTTGGCATCAGACGGCTATTCATTCCATTGTCCCTATAACTGACCCGAGTCCCTCAAGCTAGTCAGGTGCGAAACGAGCTGCCTCCTGTGCGCGCGCAAGGCCCGTCTCTGCGTGCGCACGCGCGCCAGCACGTCGCGGGCGTTGCGCGCCTCGGCCGCCAGCGCGCACACCTCGCGCGCCTCCTGCTCCAGCCGCCGCTCCACCTCGCTGCACCAACATTACAAACCTTTCCTACATGAGCTTTTAGAAGTATCTGAATTTAAGTAGGTACCTACCTAAGTAACTAGGTAAGTAGATAGGTATAAGTATATTATAAAGACTAGCTTCTGCCCGCGGCTTCGGTCACGTGAACCTCAAAAACCAACAGTGATGATCTCTTCTTTGTATGGGTCTCTATACATTAGAGAGGTGAAGCTGTATCTCACGTTAATGAGTTTTAGCGAGACTAACAAACAGCAATTGATTTATATATATATATAGATACTCGTAGATATCTTCAATGTACAGACACAGCTTTTTTACAATTTTATAATAGTAGAGATAAGAAGGGATCATTCCTGAAATGAAGGTATATTTTTTGTTCACCATAGATCATGCACTGGTACCTATTCCCCGGAGCAACACCAAAAATTTAGTCATCATAAAAAACCTTTGCATTTTCGCCGATCTAGGAATGAATAAATAAATGGTGTTCAATGTAACATTAACAAAAAAGAATGCAAAGATGACCTACCTGGGATATTCTCCAGTAACTTTTGCGTATGACTGTATATTTCTTATCACTTCAACCAGATTATGAAGTTGATCACAAAACTCCGGCAGTTGTTCTGGTGTCAAATATTGGCCGCCATACCTTGAACAGAATATTTTATCCAATCCAAAAGTACATATAGCATAATCTAGAGGAAGTCAAATTCAAAAACGTAAGGACTCCCGGAGTTCAAGACAATAGAATGTTGCAGTGTCTGTAATTATGTTATCTAGGTATTATCTGAAGCGAAGGTAGTTTTCACTTTGACTCAAGGCGTAGTCTGTACCTACCTATACATACAATTGGCGTTTATTGGCAATATAATTTGGTTAACTTGTCTAAGTAGGTATACCTATCGATATACTTAGTCCAGATGTCATAGTTATGCTAGTGTGATCTGTCTGTGTACCAACAGTCTTACAGGATAACTACGGACTTACAAAATATAGGTAGGTACCTACACAACCTATAAAACTGAGCAACCACTAAGGCACATAAATAGTGGTTTCTCTTGATAGATAAGCAAGTACCTACATAAGTAACTAAGTACTTGTAGGTAAATACACGTTAATGACCGCTTGATATAGGCTAACTAACTATACCCTACTGAGGACGTCGCAATCGCAAAATTGTATCTTGGTATGAAACAATGCCACGGCTACTAAAATTTTATTTAAGTATATACGTACGTACATAGGTACGTATGTCTTGTTGGTCTCATCAAAATCATAAAAGGAGCCAACCTCAAATCAATATTAGCAGCAAACTGATCGTCGTCAATTGAGCTGGATGCGTTCGGCGAGGGTCTGAAGCCGAGCTGTGGCTCCAGGTCCTCGTCGTCGGCTGTGCTGCAGCCTGTACTCTCGCTCATGCTGGACACGTGAAGAGCTTCGTTAGTCGTCGGCCTTATATTTAAGTAAAAAATGCTTTTCGTGCCCGGTTTCGGCGATGGATTCTTTTCTGGCTGCTGTCGCTTGTTGCTGCGGATGGGTGCGCATTGTTATTATAAAGAAGTGAATCAAGATCTTGTATTTAGGTACCTACCTGACCGACCTCTGATTTAGGAAACTGCCTGGCGGCAAATAGATAACGTGTCTCTTAAGAGGCAGGGTTTACCAACCTTGAATACAGATGTTGCACCTCATGTAAAGTTTTCTACCAACTAATTATCTATCTTACATTGAAACCTTGTAATAGTATTATTAAGTCTGTATTTTTTTGGAAAAATAACTTTATTATTTATTTATTTAATTATGTAGTTTTGAGATGGTGAACTCTAAGCTCATTAGCCTAGACGTCCCGATTTACCGACTGCTACGCTAGAGGTCCTGGGTTCGATTCCCAGGTCGAGCAGTGTTAATGCGTTTTCCTATGAAATTTCCAGTAGCAGCTCAGAGTTTGGTATCTGTGCCCGGTTAATGGCAATTTATGCTCTCGCCCTATTACATGCGAACTGTGGGTGTTAGTCGCCTCTGCCTAAGCCTTCGGGGAATACAGGCGTGATGGTATGTATGTGATGGTAAATAAGCTGCTAAATTCGTCAGACAGTCATTCTCATTGCCGAATATTTTGCCGGTACCTAAGCAATAAAGCCCGGTTGCTTACGCGCACCTAGAGACAGATTAGAACAGTGAAATGTTTAATTGTTTTAATAATTCTATATAGAAGATTAATTTTATTTTGCTGTGCCCTACAGGGTCCACGATTGAACCTAGCTCTAAGCCATTTTGTAACACCTTTTATACATTGTGGAATGCAATAAATAATATGAATATGAATAAAGTAGACTAATTACAAAAAATGCCTTAACCAACCCACTTACTTCGCCTCCGTAGAGCCATGTTGTGGTATGTACCAGATATTAGTTCAACTTCTGCAGACTAATTAAAGTTAAGCAGAAGGTGAATCAAACTACTTACACGGTAGAAGTAAAAGAGTATCGCTTTTCCAGGTTATTATACTTGTGGTGATCACCTCGCAGTCTTCCAAGCAATCTGCTGAGCAGCCGCGACTGTCGCCCCCCGCCCTCCATGCCGCACCTACTGGCCCGTGTGAAGACACTGCCTGTATTGGGTGAAGTAGCAAACCTATGAAATGCCTTTTTTTAAATCTGACTTTGTTATTGGTTTGCGGAAACCTTGACAACTGGCCAAGATGGTAACGCTAAGCATTGGGTGTCTCGTCTAATCAAATGGCCAAAAGTCTTAGGCCGGAAAATATGAAACGTCACTCTTAAAGATGTGTACGTTACCCTAGCAGGAAAGTAGCTCCTAGAGTGATATGAGTGGAACGTATAATTAGTGAGTAATCTGCTGTAATTGTGCGCCGCATAAAAAAATTGTGCGCTTTGTAGTTTTGGAAAAAAACGAGAAAAACGATTCGGAAATTCTAAACGAATGATCGGAATGAAAAATATTGTATATGGGCAGAGAGCTTATATTTGTGCATAAATGTGCGCCAAAAATATAATTTGTGCGTCTTCAGGTTTTCGAGATATTGCATTTCCTGCTGGAGTAATGTTTTGCAAAATCGTGTATCTCTAAAACCATTGCATGTGCTTCTGTAGAATAAACACACACGAGTAGCTCTTTATTTGTGCGTATTTGTGACAGAAGTTTATAATTTTCAAGTAATAGCGCTTTTTTGAAAACCAGAAAAAATATCGCAGCGCCGAAATGAGTAAACTTATAAGCCACGGATTATTGATACAGGGCCATTTTAGAGCAGCTACGCTACGCCACTGATAGAATAGCAGACTTCATTGTAAGTACAGTGAATATCTAAGTTAAGCCATCTTTCGAGCGTATCGAATATACAGTAGATGCACCACCTACCCATCTGTCTCATTTATATGGCGAATAAGACTACGCTACGTTTTCCAGTCCAGTCGTAGGTATCACTTGAGAGACTTAGGAACATTTGGCTGATATGAAGATGATGATGAAATAAGGTTAGGGACGATAGTTATATTGTTTTGGCAATATTCAGTCACCACACCACGTAACCTGCTAGGGTGGGGACAACATTGTTAGCTCTTATCGAGTCACTAAGGTTGGTGATTTGATTACCAAGATGGTAATCGTACCACCCTGACCATAAAGATGAGGTTTTAAACCATAGAAGACGAATTTTAAGTCAGGCAAGTTCTGTCTTTTTTTATAGGACGATTTTATACGCCTGGATTTCCTCATTCATATGACTTACCTTTGGAATGTTTACACTGATTGAAAATTTAGTAGTCTTGATATCTTGTGTGTTGCGGAACATGCCATGTTTCGAAATAATATTTCGTCAATTTTATTTACAAATGTTTAACATTTTGACACGGCTGAGCGCCCATTTATTTTTTTCTTTTGCAACTATATAACAAAGGAGGTAAGAATAAGAAGGTATCATTCAGTCCGAACAGATATTTTTACTGAACTCATTTTGACTCTCTTCGCCCGATATTAAAAACAAACAGGGTCTAAGATCTGGCTCCATCTAATATACTTAAATCTGAGGGCTCGGTATAGGTACTGGATGTCGTACCTATGACAGCTTGACGTCATTTAGAATTTAGCTCTAGCTCTAACCTCAAACGGGTCCATTTTCGGATTCCAACGTACCTACCTAACATTCTTGGTTCTAATCTAAAATAAGTACGTGAATATCCCGAAATTTTCACGTGGGAGAGCCATGCTTCGGCACGAATGGGCCGGCTCGACCGGAGTGATACCACGGCCTCACAGAAAACCGGCGTGAAACAACGCTTGCGTTGTGTTTCGCCGAGTGAGTTGAGGTTACCGGAGGCCCAAACCCTTTTAAAGGCGGGCAGCGCACTTGTGACTCCTCTGGTGTTGCGAGTGTCCATGGGCGGCGGTTATCACTTACTATCAGGTGATCCGTTTGCTCGTTTGCCCCTCTATCCCATAAAAAAAAAAAATTGAAATGATATCGTTTATTGTATAAAAAAAAACTACTAACTACTCTGCGTGATTTATACGCGCCCATTCATTTTTCTATGCACCCACCCAGGTCATGTGTAAAGCGTATGTGATAGTATGCAGTTCCACCTTAGATCCTCATTCTGCATTGTTTCAAGCGAAACTACTTCGAAAGCTTAAGAATGCGGTTCAGTTAGACCATAGATTAAGAAATAATTCTTATTAATATCAGTAATCAGTACCTAATTTAAAACTATGTTATAGACGGTGTATTAATTTTGTGCTAGTGGCACAAAAACTTAAGAGAAGTGAACATTATTGACTCCTTCATTTCATGAACGCAGCACTGCTTTGTGGGGTTATGAGCTAGGCGAGCGGCCTACGATAAGCACCGATATGGAGTGTATCTGTGTCTGCATGTAATTAAAAAGTTTGATAGTGATTATACTACTACAAATAAAACATCAAACTGTGTTTTTTTCACATTTTGTAATTCATATAAAAATACAATTATCATTATTAATATTATACATAATCGCATTTGCCAGCGAAGGCATACAATAGTTATTTTTAATAAAAACCACGACTGCAAAACATGAAATGCTAATTGAGACAATTTTAAGTACAACATCAACACGAAATAGGCACAGATCAGTCTGTTATAAAAAGTACTAAAATCATCGAAACGCTAACATACAATCGATGTAACCATCAATTTTAAGCCTTAAATGTTAATAATCTCTAAATAGATACATTTCTAGGCAGATGAACAAACCAACATTTGAAATTTTTTAGGAAAAAATACCCAGATATTGTGGGCAATAAGATGCTGTTGAGCAAATAATGTAAATATTCAAGTCAGGAAATTTTCAAATGATGTATTTCCACCTAAGCCGAAAATTGAATAAAAAATTTATATAGTTTGAAGTGTTAAATTAGTTTTGGCCTTGAAGGAAAGTCTTAAACAAATTGTGACCTTTTAAGATATCTAATAGATAGTTTGGCTAGCAAAATACGCTTCGCTTTGACACAAAAGCTGAATATAATGCAAGACTAAAATATAAGAAAAATAATTTCCTAACTAAATAGGTAAATAATACTAGTATTGAAAAAAAATATCCTGTTCAGTAAATATTAAAGAATTCCTTTCTGCGAGGATTGTAAAAGAACCATCGTTATCTTATGAAGCGAAACATTGAGAGACCCGACTCGGGACCAGGCGGCGATCATGTTTTGAACGAAACTATCTACAACCAACGCAACTTTAGAAAAAAACAAAGGCACAGCATACCTTAAATAAAACTAACGGAACGTTTACGTGGGCCGATAGCGATCTTCAGCATGGATTAGCCCAATTTGGTTATAATTTGGCTTGAGTCATACTATAATAGCCGGAAAAGAAATACTATCGTTAGTGTTAAGAGTTCCCATGATAATGACCATTGGACTTGTAAAAGTTATTCCAATTCCAATTTGTGATTTATGTAGTAAATCACACTGGTAGGCTCCCAGTGTAGAACACTGTTATATAAAACTATCCAATAGTGTTTGTAGTGATGAAAACAATTGACCGTATTGAAATAACACAACGCAAAAAATCATTATCATAAGCACTTATCCATTCGATACAATTCTTTCTTTCCGACTAGCACTGTATACATACAGAATTTCTATACTATATCAGGACTTTCCAATTTAAGTTACCCAAAATCCGAATATTAAAATGAGTTGAGCCCAACGTAAACGAACTGGTCCCAGCGGGAATCTTCAGAGCGACGAAACTAAGCGGTTGCGGTCCCTGGCCTTACCAGAGCCCCGACGAGAAGCCGCCGGGGGGCACGCGGACGCGCTTGGGGGGCTCGGCCTTGGCGGGCTCCGACGCCACGGGGCTGATGGGCTTGCCCTCCGCCACCGGGGCCGCTGGTGCTGGCGCGGCCTCCTGTGGGGTCTTTTGACCGTTCTGGCTAGTTGCGTCCGTACCGTTAGCTGACTTCGCCTCGTCTGGTCCTGTAACGTGGAAATTTTTGCATCAATAATACACAAATCAACTAACCGATTTCCAACAGCAGTAGCAGCACTAAGACCGGTAAAAAACGTTTATGGGATAAAGGAGCAAACTATCTGACGGATCACCTGATGGTAAGCGATTACCGCTGCCCATGGGCACCGGCAACACCAGGGGATTCGCAAGTGCGTTGCCCGCCTTTTAAAAGTGTTTAGGCCATGGCTATCCTTACTCACTCGGCGAAACACAACGTTATTGTTGTTTCACGTCGGTTTTCTGTGAGGTTGTGGTGTCACTCCGGTTGAGCCGGCCCATTCGTGCCAAAGCATGGCTCTCCCACGTTTGAGACTACTGGTACACTGTATACTAGTATGCACACTAAACATTACTGGTAGACTGTGATTGTAGTGATGCACGACCTCTGCATAGTCCTTATAGGACTGATAATTATAGTGAGTGATGATAATAATACTCCCTTTGTTATACATATTCCATTAATTCACAAACTAACATGTAATTTATCCCATAGCTGCAGTTAACACAGAAAGATAGCAAGGTCTATTTTTAGCTACAGGCCACTAGGGCCGATAGGTATTTGAAACACTAACGATCGAATTATTTATTTACTGTGTATGCAATAATACAACAATAAACACAATTGTACAAACGAGAATTTCTAATGATATTTCGTCGAAAACATAATCTCATTACAGAGCTAAATCATATTACATTTAACGAATTGGGATCCATGGCTCAAGAATATCTGCAATCTTCTTCCGTTCTGGCAGAGTGTAATTCAACATAATATCTTAACACAGCATCTTTCTCTGCCAAGTACGCATCGCGTTTTTTTTTTGTATATACATAGTTTAATTTAACTATATAACTATAGAATAAAATAAGAACTATTTTTCATCATGCACTCACCAACGACGGAACCGATCGTGGAGGCCGGGGGCCCGCGGCGCTGGATCTGCTGCGGCTCGGGCTCCCCCCCGAAGATGTCAGTATGTCCGCCGCCCGGGGGGCGCAGCACCCGACTGGACAGGCGCGTGTTGTCGGTCAGACCAACGTTGAAAGATGTCGACGTCATTCTAGCACTGGAAAAGAAGAAAGACAGTTTTAAATCGAAGTATTCTTCAAGCTAGTATTATCCCAATTTCCATCAATAATTGCTGGATGTATGCCAGTGATGTCATGCCCCAAAACACGATGCTGAATACGGATAACAGGTTCCTGAAAGTTATTTGGCCACACTGAGAATTATATTTCTAGTTCCCTAAAATTGTTAGTTATCACATATTATACAGCTATTGCAAATTTTATTTTCAAGGTACATAATTATCATGGAAATTTGCTTGAAAGGCTGCAGTGAAAACGGGGCCGCTTTGGGAAAACCTAAAAGCATCCCAAACTAACATAGCAGAGCCGAATTCGTTCCTCATCATCAACACGTTATTGCAACTTACTACTGGGTGGGAGGCGTAAGGGTGCTTCTAAAAGTGAAAGAACAACACCAATTGTCAGTCGCCTCAGATTGCTGCCCAATATAGCTTACAAAGCATGATATTCTTTCTCGTTCATGATTTTTGTCTTGAGTTACTGAGGAGCGAGAGAATTTCTCTTTAGGACAATGATCCAAATTGTTTATGATAAATTCTCTATTCATTGCTTCTAAACCATGCAGATTTATTATAATATGTGAACATTTTGGTATAAACTTCAGCACGGTATGTTTCGGAGTAAGGGCCAAGCATACAAAAGTAGGTTTATGGGGCAGATTTCGTTAGTGCAAGGATTTAAATCTTGTCTTGTTATCTCTTTAATCGTCTCCTTCCGTGTCGCGTGGGATGAAAGTAATTTGGGTAACGTTTACCATAAGCCGCATTAGGAACATTTTATGACAAGCCAATTTTATCTTGTCTTAAAAATCCTTTTAAGTGAATATGGACTTTCACTTAAAATGTAAGCTTAATGTCACTGATGAGCCTATTCCACCACACAATATGGTTAAGGAAACGTATTTTTACTTGAAATTTAAAATATTCAGGATTTCAAGACCAGCTGTTAATAACGAATTTTAATATGACGGAAAATTTCTTATTCCTCTTCCAGACAATAATAAAATTTTGTCCTCCAAACAACTTTGTATTTATGCAGTTTCCTTGTATTCCGAATTCAATATTACGAGTGCCAGTTTAAAGAGAAAGATATTATGTACTCGGACAGTTTACTTCTCTCTTCTTGAATTGGAAAGAAATGAGCCAAGCATACAGAGCATACAAGGAATGTTCGGAATGTGATCCCAGAACATTCCTGTCCGTGCCCATGTAAAAATCCTTTACTGAATCTTAATACATTATGTACTTAGGTACATAATTATAAACAATACCTACCTAAACGTACCTATAGTGTTTGTGGTGGAACTTTGAAATTATCTGTTTACACCATTCCTGTCCTGTCCGTTCTAATTTTTATAACGACGGGAGTCCTAGAAGGGCATTCATCGACCTTATCCGTAGTCCTTCAAAAAGGTCAGATGCGTAAATAATGCGTAATGCGCAGTACCTCGCAACTGGCGTACATACATGCTGATATTATATAGGCGAAAGTAACAGTATGTGTGAACTTATCACGACTAAACCGCTAAACCGAATTTGATAAATTTTGGTATACATATAGAGCGGACCTTGGAGAAGGACATGAGCTACATTTTGTCTCAAAGTCCTTTTGGATGCGAGTAAAACCGCGGGCAACAGCTAGTATATTACAGACGTTCCCTAAATTATGTTCGAGCTACAGTGACTATGGAATGGAAAAAGACATGATTGTGATGATTACAATAATTTCCTACATCATAATGTATAACCTATTCTGCGTAGATAAGTAATCTCTCTTATTGAGTATAACGTCAACTTCCTTCATTCGACGTTTATCAATTAATCAATGATACAATAGAAAATACAGACGGGTTGTCGTCATTATAATCGGCATGATTGAACCTCTGGCTGCGTTATTGGCAGGCAGAGGTTCAATCCTTATTTCGAGTAGTTTTTCTATGAAATTCTTACAGTAGCAATCTATTTTTTCTAGAATATAACTTCCACCTACACTCTAAAGTTAGAGAAATAATAATTAACTTTATAACGGTATGGTGAAAATGTTGGGCCGTTGACCAACGCCGGCTGTGTGTGCAAAATGTTCTTATGTAAAGAAATATACCTACTAACTAATATCACTCCGTTGTGCATTGTTCGATGATGCAAAGGTAAGTACTCATCTGCTCATGAATAATTGCTATAATGAGCTTTCTATCTGTACCTATTTATAATTACATTTCCACCTACCGTCATTAATTGAATGGTTTTAAGCGCGACTACTACGCTAGAGGTCCTGGATTTGAGTCCAGTTTCGGCAGTGTTATCTCTATTTTCAGTAGGTAGCTAGTTTGGAATTGTTCCCGGATAATAGCAATAGGCTTGCCTCTTACATGGGACCTAAACTTACCGGGGAATTGAGTTTTCGTAAGTACACATTTGCCTTACCTCATTTAAAAAATATACCTGTCAGAATAACATTTTTTTATGATGACACAAAACTCAAATCAATTGACAAGACCACCTACAATTAATAATTCCAACAACGCGAATCACAGTCAATCAAACAATTTATTCAAGACACTGACATTGTCTCGTGAAACAATACAATTTGTCATAAATTAACTGTCGTATGTATGAGAAGATGTATGAATGTCGCAGAAGCAAAAGAGGCATGCAAGAATCGTAGCAAGTGGCAGTCTATAGTTTCTGCCTACCCCTGTGGGAGAATGGCGTGAGTGTATGTATGTATGTTAACTGTCTAATGGCACTGCAGACAAAACAAATAGGTAATACGTGAACTTTTATGGCACTTTGATGTCAAATAAAGGTCATGAAATCACCTGAAACTACGTTTGGACAAGTCCTTATAGAGCTTAGGTTTAAGGACCTAGGTCAACTATAGTACAAACTAATCTCGCACCTCGTGTAGACCTTTCAGATTCTGACAGTTTATACGGAAAATGCATAACTTGAGGTGTATTACACAATTTGCCATTTCGCCAACAGGTTTGAAGAATTTTCTCAAAATCATGTCTTCAATAAGTATAGAGAGACAACCGTCAACTTCGTCGGTATGTGAGTTTTGAATGTGACCCTGAATTAGTCAGGAATAGATCGAAGTCGTTGATGCGGCAAATGGCATGTAAATGTGGTACCTAGTAAACCGTAAAACACATCAGCATATTTATCACTATTTATCTAGCTAGAAGGTCAGTAAAACTTAGATTTGTTAACTCAATAATATTATTAGCATCCTTTCCTTGTGGAGATGGAATTCGGCATAGAGGCAAACGAAACAATCTTTATGACACCTGTCATAAAGATTGTTTCGTTTCGCGCAAAATAACTTGACCCAAAACTAACGGAGGGGGAAAGTTTTCGCAGTATATTTACGAGCAAAATGTACTAAAAATCGACTACTGCGCATCCACCATTTTGGTTCAAGTTATTTTGCACCAACTGTAATAAATGGTGCTTAGAAGTCGCTATGGGTAGATACTAAATATGAACTGCGAATGGCGTGTGTCCTTTTTAGCCCCTAGGCTGGCATGACAAACGCTAAAAAGGGCTATGTCGTCAATAAAACAGGTTTTGTGGATAGTTACTATCATGTTTGTGTTCGGTTGTCATGCTACTATTGTAATAAGGACGCAATATCCAACGGTGAGGTGGTTATTGGAAACGTTGATTGATCGATAGAACCACCTGTGGGAGGCGGACTTACCTTGATAACACGGGTTATCTTATCAACGATCTTTCAACAAACAAAGGGGAGACCCCCCTGACTTCTACGGGTATTTTACAATGTATTTAGTCGTTCAAAATATTACGGCATTATCATAATATGGAGAATAACGAATCTCACGTAGTTTTGAGCAGGATACTAGGCCAGATGTGGTGACGGTAATTGGAGTAGATCGCTGAATGTCAGCCGATACACAGAGGGAGTGTAGGAAAACCGATGGCCTAATGGGTGAATCTAATGAAGTGTGTGTGCAAAGCAGTGAGGAGGCTTTTGCAGTGGAGAGAAAAAAGCTGGGAAATATGATGACGGTAATATGTATATTAAAAGACGACAAACAATCATACGGGCCGCCTGATGGTAACCTGCAACCGCAGTCTATAGACACCAACAACACCAGTAGTATCTATCACTAGCAAGATGTAATTTTGAGACTTCAATTGTTTAGTCTCATAGGCCGAGTAAGACAAAACGAACACAGTTCTATAGAAGTCTGAGCTCACTTGACGTTAATAAAATGCTACTGAGTATTTCATGTAAGTTACTATCGTGCGTTGATCTAAATGTCTAAATCAAGATAAGCAAAGCCATCAAATTAATCATGTACTCCAGATACGGATCACTATTTAAATTTAAAGATTTCAATCGATGTTTCAAGTGTCTGTTTGTCAGGTACAAATCATACACTAATCTCGAAAGCTATTGGAGTCTGTGTGAAATCTTCGATATGCCTCGTGGCAGTTACTATGACTGGAGATTTAAAATTTCAAGTAATGAGTGTAGGGACTATAATGTTGAATTAACTAAAAATAAAAAGTTTACTGCTATTCCCTGCTATACCGATAAACAGCCCAAACCCACGGGTCAAAACTTGACATTTTGATTGCAGGGAATTTAGAAAAATTCTTCAAATTAATAATAATTTCAAAAAAAATCCTAATAATTATCTGATCTATCGAAATCAGTTGGAAATGCTTGCATAGTACTAAACACTGAGAACCATGTCTGCGTAATTTGATGATGATAAGCGTGATAACTGCAATAGGAGATGTTTTTCTTGACCAAAAATGATGCATGATTAGGTTCTTCCGAAATGTAACATAGCACGAGGACAAAGTTACAGGCGGAAGCTTGTTAACTAATAAACCAAATTGAGAGATTCTGTTCAATCTAGACGATAAGATTAGTGATTATCTGTGAGTAATCTATTTATTTAAAGTTTTCCAACAAATGCGTCATTCCATTAGTTACAGCTGTACGTTTTGAATCACGACTGACGAATAATGGTTACACTGTGACTAAATTTCAGTTTCTTGGTAATTTAATGTTTTGAAGATAAAATTATTAGCCGGGAGTTTTATGGTAATCATTGATGATATTACCTGTCTTATTCGGACCACAAGGATATGACTTGCAGTGACTTTTCCGTAAAAAAAAGACAAGTATTTTTATCGAGCTTAATTTTCTGCTTCTTGGTAGTCTGGTATCACCCTGAATGAAGGAAATCGCTGCCATCAAGCAGTGTGGGTATTATTCCTTCGCCCAGTCAAGAAATTTTGATTATAAAGTACTTACTTTAACTCATGGTTTTCTCTTTCGGACTGTGTATCCGATTTTTTGTAAGAAAAATAGTTCAAGTGAAAGCAGCTTTTGACAAATCACGGTTTAAAAAGAAAAAAGTTATGGGCAATCTGATATTAATTACTCGAATGAATTGAACATATTACAAGTTCTCATAGTAGGCATCTCGTGTATTTATAACAGTATAGTATTATATAATCTCAAAATATCGTAAAGTTGTACAGAAAACCGGAACGATATGGCTAGCAGATGGCGCGGAATCGACAGTTGTTCTCAACGCACGCTAAAATATACGCCATATTGCAAAAGAAAATGGCCGCCAAATTAAATAATGACAGTGAGCCGAATCCTGCCTGTCTACAGTCCGTTTTTTTGGACTTGTCTTTTTTAGTAAACAAACCCTTCCCGATGCGAAAATCACAAGTTTTTCTTTAATCACGCACTTGATGTAGGAAACGATTTTATTAACACTTACATTATACACATACACTTTAAATTACACCAAAAACTGCTTTGAAATCACTATAAAAGTCTATTATTTTTAATAAAAACGAAATTTTATGTAATTACATTTTCACAGAATAAAATAATCATGACAATTTGACATTTCAAAACTCTACATTATCTACGAATTTTAGGGGATGTGACAAAATAATGAATGATTTTGATTTATGTGAATGAGCAACTGAACTGTAATTTCAAGTTTTTTTTCTAATTTTGCAAAAAGTCCTTATATTCACAAAAATAATATTGTTAATGTACAATATTATCCATAGCATTTTTTTGCTATTTAGCATACTACGTTTTTAATCATGAACCCTGTGCTGACATTAAAATATTAAATATTACAGATGGAATTAACAAGAATTAGAATTAAGAACAATAATAGTTGTAGCTAGGAATTTTGTCTAGAAGGGGCAGACATTCCGATGTGGACCACAGTGACGATGTTGTTCCCGAGGTGAACGGCGTAGAAATGAGTGATGGTTGAAGTCTCAAGGCCAGAAGTACTGCTCCAGGACCCGACGGCTTGCATGGCAAAGAGTGGGTCCCGGCCTTGGCGGCTCTCGGGCCTCGATTGAGGTAGTTCCTTAGCGCACGAGGGGCCAATTTCACTCCGATGGGAAACGGGGAAGCAGATCCTCTTTGCAAAGCCGGGACGCCCTGCAGATTCTCCGTAGGCATTCCGATCCTAGTGCTGCTCGTCAATGTGGGCAAGCTAATTGAAAGTCCTTGTGGACTGCCTTGTCGGGCACCTGGTGGGGGTGGGTTTACTCTATCGGGTTCAATGATACTGCATCAGATGCACCGAACCAGAGGTTCATAATACATGAGTGTCGGAATCTGATGACTCTTCAGAGCCATCAGATTCTGACAAGTCGTGTATTTTAGAGGAACTACTAATAAATTAATGTTTTGCAGTTGTCGTTTTATTTCTTCATATTCACTTCACGCATTCACTTCATATTTAAAATTAAAAAACAAATCAGTACTCGTCAAGGTGAGAATCATTCAGTCTTGGCTAAGAGTATTTAGTTCAGTCATTCATTCATGATTTCCCAACATTATCTAACCACTATCAATTATCTCTGGTTACTAGGACGCCATGTTTGTTTACCAAAAAAGACAAGTTAACTGGGATAGACTGTAGATGATAGCAGTTATTTGAAGCACTTACTTTGGTTCATAATTAACTTTAAAAAAACTGCGTTCATACTGTAGATGACTAGGCAACTTACGGTATATTTCTGTTAATGGTGTCTTTAATTTTGATATAAAAAAGACAACTTGACATTGCAGACTTAAGACTCCCCGACCTGACCAGAAGACGCAGCATTACATCCGTAATCAAAAGTGGAAAATGGTTCGTTCAAACTAAAACCCTTCTCCACTGTTAAGTATAAAGTTACGCTTGCTGGAGAAAACCACGTGAGAAATTTACTCACTAAAACCGGGTGTCATCTTTCATGTAATCTCATGCACAGAGCAGAGTACAAAATATTGGTTTTATCACTTCACAAAATAGGTCAAGTACTGTAAAAACCTTAATCATAGACTACCTAAGACATGCTAAATATTCACATATTACCTAGATCAAATATAAATAATCAAACAAAAATAAAATGTCGTGATCAAAAATCGTGCGTTTGCTTAGCGTGTTGATATGAAAATCAAAAATTCAATACAAATAACATACATTAGCGTGCGGCGAACCTATTATCAGGCAAGCTATATATCCCTAGTATCATTCTACTTAATTTTCCACCCCCCGTTATTAAAAACCCATTCAATTCCACCCCATCATGCAATATTTTTACTATACTAAAACCAAATACGAGGCGAGGGATTTTTTATAGTATACAGTATAAAAATAAAAGATTTGTGACTAGAACCCAAAAACCGAACACTGGCAAAACTAATAGAACATTCAATATGACAGAAATATTATATTGTGCAACAGATTGACAAACACAATTCCGCACCCAATCTGCAGACTCATCAAAGGCTAGTTACAAAATCTATCGATATGCGACACAAATAGATTTTAATAACATTGATAATGCAACGTTAGAGGATTCCGAAGCCGCCGATAGATAGGTAATAAAGTAAAGATTAGATGAGGTCGCTCGCTGCGCGCTTGGCAGACGCGATTTTTAATATTGAGCTTGTCATCTGGTCCTGATCAAATTAAATTACTCAATTTTTATCTCTCATGGCCAAATCAGTCACTTAATGTTATTAAAATAAAATAAGCAACGAAAAATAATTGAGCGCTAACCAAATCAAAGCTAAAACCACACATCACCACCACACCAAGTCACAAAGCTATCTTTCAGTCGATGAAATGTTGTTTCAAAATATCATTTACTGATCCATGAGCTTGTTTGAAATAGCGTTGGGTGTCAAAGTGTGGTTCTACCTTACATTGTAACAGCACGGCCACATAAACATTTAAATCAGCTAGGTACATGATTATACTCACCAATTTTCTAAAGCCTCGCGATTGGCAGCCATCCTAGTCAGCCTAGCAGAGTGGGCGAGATATCGAGATGTCTTTACGTAATGTGTGAGTTCTTTTAACACTGTAACGAGAAAGCGATGCATTCATGGAAATAGAAAAATGTCACACATGCTGGTTAGTGGTTAATGTTAATGAAGAAGTTCTTCACACAGAATAAAAAATAGTAAGTATTAGAAAGCGCTTATAATTAAGTAGACTCAAGTACTACCAATAGATAAAATAATGTAAATGATAACGTAAAACGTGTACCTACCTACAAAAGACCTCACTAAAAAATTCCAGCCTTTTATATCAAAGGGAAATATCAAATGGAGACTTCAATCCAAAATAACCCGTCATACATCAGTCAGTTTCGAAACTATGACAATATCGACGTGGCGTTAGGCGTCTAGGGGCAACTAGCTAGATGTGCAGACAATATACGAACATAGGTTTACCCGATGAATCACTCCATACCCCGCAGTTTTAGGGTGCGGACACATCTGCAAGGGCGCGCCGCGCGTGCGAGCAATGCGAACATTTTAGCTTTTAATCGAGTTAAACGCTTCTAGACTATATATTTTATAATTAAGGTAACTATAATAATTACTATGTCGTTTCGTGAGGAATAGTTTATAGGTACAGCACGATAGCAATAACAGCGCAGGTGTCCGCAAGAGGTTCTACTCTACAGTGGTACATATCATTTTAAAAAGTCTGTATGAAGACAATCATTGATGTCGTTAATGTTTCACATTCGTGATGTATTGTATTTTATTGCGATTTCTCTCAAAAACTTTCGAAACAATCTTTATAGTAGTGATTTCGAATACTCAAAAAATAATAATATGTTCCATATCTCCCAACAAGATCAAGGCAGAAAGCCCTCGTAAGCTACACGCGCGACAAGAAACCTCGAGCGATGTGTGCGCACCCTAACGCATTTATAACTATTCATTACCTGCGTTTGTAAAGTACTCAGTAAGGACTACAACCGGTCATTTGATCTAGGAAGCCAGCGGAAGGTATGGTTACATTACGATCGATATAAATGTCTGAGTCACGGATTAGAAGCGTGTGTTTGATATTATTTGATAGAACGTCGATGAGAATCTTAATTATGATTAGAAAAACCATATAACACTGTATTCGGTAACAATAGAACATAATACTATTTATTATACCTTAACTGCCTTTAGTTTTTTTTGACAGGCTAGCCCTATTATCCTGTAAGTCCGGGCAACGATAGCAACCGACTAGGATGAAGAACAAATTACAATAAAATTTGCAGTTCCAGGAAAATAATCAAAATAAATAATGCATTGGGATTTTTGCGTTCTCGAATATTCCATAAAGAGGCAAAAACAGACAATAATGTTACAGGTAAACGAGAAAATAATACGTTATTGTTCATAGAGTACTCAAACCCATGACATTTTTTTATTTTATAATAGAGATCAAAAACTTTCAGTTATAGTCTTTCTTTGCATTGTTGTAGAACAAACAAGGGGCATCCATATTCAGCGCAGCGTGGCAACAACTCCGTATACGAACTCCTTACACCACGCTAAGTGCACAGAGGTCGTACAAGATAATTGCGCATATTGCATTAAACACTCCTTTGATGGCGGCGGACACAGACAAATTGCGGCGAATTTAAATAATTGAATCTAGACCTTATAGGGACGCCCAACGCCTCACTTCTGACCGGTTAGGTCAACCGGTTAGATAAAGAAAAGCAAGGCGTAGTGCACGAAGCGAATCGAAAAGCAAACAAAGGTTGAGAGGCTAATACTTTTGCTTTTATTGCAAGGGTACAGATTCTGTTCAGCCCACATTCACCCACAGTCGAACACAATTGCAAGTCTCTAGATTTATGCCGTCTTTCCGGTCCTAAACAAATCCTAGGTCCACATTCCGCGTCTGCAACCTAAATGGACCGAATAGATTAGTTCAATTCCAAAAAGTATGTATTACAACATAATACCTAGGTACGTGACCAAAGAGGACACTCAATCCCCACTAATCCCATTAACCTGTTTCCCTTACTAATCGGTTCCAAATGAACAGACTAATAATCCACCAAGGAATACAAGATTCCTAGCAAAATACTTGATACGGAGAAACTCTAAACAAATTGTACTTGTTTTAAACACAAAGACAGGCCGTTGAATACAACACTTGTACTGTTTCGAGATCTCAGCTATTTATCATCAGCACTGTTGAAGTAGCTATATATAGCTATACTGCTTATCGTACAACTTGTAATCAAGCGAGGGTAACCCGGTTACTTAACGAAGCTCGGAACCAATGCTATCTACTTGTTCCTACTTGAGTGAAACCACATTTCATCACGTTTATTCTATGGATTCATGCAGAAATAATAAGGAGATTTGGAACCAATCTCGGCTATAATAATTCTGCAACAGATTTATTCTAAAGTGATTCGGAACACACAGCCCTTCAGAAATTCATGTTCTGTTATTCTGATGAGGTTAAAGAGAGTGATACCCAAGAGAAGCGAACCAAGGAAAACCATAATAGAAAGCAAAGATCTGAGAGAAGAGAAGGAACTATTTCAGATAGATACCATCCACCAGCTAGACATCACCACCAAAGCAAGCTAAAAAAGGTTAGAAACTACAATGTCACGTACGTAAGAATGTTGTACATTTCTACATCGGGTAGGATTTTAAAAGTATCTCTAAACGTCTCGTACTAACTCCAAGTAAAACAATCTCAAAGTTCATATTGTAATACAAATGATTATTATTCTTGCCAACGAATCTTTGGACCGTATCGTAACGACGGTTTGCATAAGTTCCTAATAAAAAAAGTTACGTTTCTATCCTTCATCTCGGCATAACAGACAATATTATGCTTAGGAGTTTTTCGTTTTGAAGGGACCGAAATCCGAAAAAGATTAATAAAGGAAGTCGCATACAACTTTAGGAATGATATTGATTATTGATTTCTATGTTAACTCGAAGATAAGTTTATGATTATACGACTTACCTATCGTAAACACATCGGTTTCCGTTTCCCACCCAAGAAAAAATAGTGAGCAATTGAAAAACAACTGATGAATATAAAGACGGATACCTTTCAGGTACCAGGGTTTGTTGTGTGTATGTTGCTTTCGAACATAGTCCAAAGTTTCTTCCAGCATTTATTTTTCCTATTACTGGGAGATACCACAAGGAGCACAGGATAAGCCTCCCTCCTTTTATAATAATTTTTATCTGTTTAACGTCAATCTGGTCCATCGTTTAAGTAAATTTCACTATGTCGTCAAACCATCTTTGTTTCAGAAACTACCGTTTAGGAACAGATAACTCTGGTCTGTTATGAGAATGGTTGCCAAAAGTACTATGAGTTCCTTCGAGCAAAAAAAGTCTTGGCAATATTCCAGAAAAAGTCGACGACTAAGTAAAGGTTTATTTAATTAGTCCCTTACTTATTTATCGTTACGTAGTTAGCTTAGCTGTTATTCTCGCATGTCGAACAAACGATCCGAAGAGTTGTTATTCTACTTACGCGCTCCAAATTTAGGGCAAATCTAATTACGAATCGATATCACGTTAAAACTGTACATAAATGAAGGTTCATTACATCGGAATGCATCAACACACGCACAGAGGAAGCGATGGGCGCAATAATAACATTGTACATGCTAATATGGAGCAGTTACGTCCTAAGCAGGAACCTCCAGGCATGGACAGTGAGTGTTCTTTGTAGTCTGAGGTCAGTGCCGTTGTATCTGAAGGCTCTTTTTTATCAGTGATTAAATTAATAATGGTTCTTTTTGCAGTTGTAATTCTCTTCGTAATAGTGCGAAAGAAATCTACATAGCTTCTGTGGAACTTCTGCCAGATCGAAGTTAAATAAAGGTTTTTAATATATGAGTATAGTCCATAATATCATTATTGGACTCATTAAACTAGTCTGTCTTTGATCGGAAATTGCGTCGGTAATATTAGATGGAATGTTTAGTCTTAGAAATCCAAATGCGGTATAAAACCACATTGGTTTAGATTCGATTGTTATTCGATCCATAAGTGTTATGACGCACTTTAGGCCCAGCAATTGAATTTTATAGGCCTATTCCAATACAGATAGTATTGATTCGTAATACATTGTATTTACATTTCGGCTTTATGGATTACTAGCGGTTGCCTTCGGTTTCTTTCCCATCCTGGAGGACTTTTCAGATAATAATATCCTTTTCAAAGGCCCAAACTAACTATATATCAAAATTCATCAATTAACCGTGAAGACCTAACATTCAAAAAGAGAGTTACATTCGTATTTATATTGATGATCTCAAAAAACATAAAAATTCCTTTATCCATTTTCCGTCTACGTAATAATGTCTACCTTATTTATGAAACTCCTGGACATTAATTTTCTTCTAGACCCACACTAAACTATATTCTGTCATTCAGATTTGAAATTTTATAATATAGAAAATCAGTGACTTAGTGGGATTTCATAAGTTTCTTGAATGTAAGCGGCGGTAGCCTAATGGCTAGGGCGTCGGACTTGCGATCATGTGGTTGCCGGTTCGAACCCCACCCATTGCACTACCGACGTGAACCCACTCGTAACACAAGCATTTAGCTTAGCACGAGGGGTTAACAAGAATACTAGTAATGTGTGACCCACATTGCTAGTAAGCTTTTTAAAAAAAAAAAAAAATGTAAGCAGCCTGGTAACGAAAAAATAAATGTAATATTTATTTCAAGTTCAAGTTCAAATGGTTTTTTTTTAATTTATTTTTATTTCGGAGCTTTTTTCCTTTAAGGAAACATCAGCTCCATAAATGTTTTTATTTAAAATAAGCCATTCGGTTTTAAAACACCGAACATACACCAAGTTTTACAACCGTTTATGAAACGTTAATTCTAGTTGCATGGTTCCAAATGGTCGATCCTATGGAGAACAATCCGGCAAGATACTCCATGGACACTCTTTTAATCACAGGTACAATATTGCGATAACAAGATGTGTGGATGTTGAAGGATGTCCAAGTTTGACCGAGGTCAACTATATTAAACGAAGATTCACATTATTTGATTTGTGAAGTAAATGGATCTTTTTGATTTAATTTTGACATAATTAGATTATGAGGAAAATGGACTTTACAGTTAAAAATAAAGTTTCCTTTTAATAATTTTATTATTACAGCTATGAATCATAGACATGAATAATTATGATAATACCTATATCGTTGAAAATATTTGAATAATATATATGTATTATATAATCTTCTGATTGTATGATGAATAAATTAAGTATAATTAATGTTATACTTAATTTTTTTTTTATTTATGATTATGTCATTATTTTAGTCCTTAAATGTATTTATATTTCTCGCCAGAAACACACTATTACCTGGTTCATGCACATAATATAAATAATATTTAGTACCTAAGTAATATTTTACTAATTTTGTCATGTAGTACTTATTTGAATTTCAATAAATTATTTGATTTGAAGGAACAATTAAAAATTGCTCTAAACAATCTAGTAATTTACTATAAGTGATGGATTAAACAAGCATTGCTTGGCTGTAGTGGAACTAATATTTTTATATTGGCATTAAAAAAACAATCAGTGTCAGAATTTTTACTAAAGGTTTGTTTAGGTGAAATCTTGCAAGCTGAATAAGAACAACTGCCTATTATCCTATGGAGTTGAATTGTTATAAAACATATTATGTTGGTTTAGTTTCCAAGTACAATGCATTTTTACAGTAGGAATGACCTGAATTGAAATCTAGGACTAGTTCCAGAATAAGGAACTCTTCAATAGTGAACATTGTCTTGTTCAGAGCTTAGCATAAAAACTTGTTTTTAGTGTTTTCTATTTATGTAGTATATGAATTTTATTATGAGGTATTTACAGAGATAATCAGCTATTTTAAGACAGTCCTGAAATCTTTATAGATATAATATGTGTAGTATAGCTAGCTGTTCTGAAGTTTCAGATAACAGCTACAAAATACACTGACATGTAGTTCCATGTCAGTGTATGTTGCATGCAAATGGGAGTGACGGTCTACTTGACACACACTTCTTGAAAAAAAACAACAAAATTTCAATGTTGCCAATAATCTCTTGAACCTTCAAATACAGTAATAATACGCAAATCACTACAATACTACAATCAATTGTTTGAGACAGGAAATTAAGTGTTGCTAATATAATTATTAGGTGAAGAAGTCAAATGTTGACAAGCTTTAAATTAAGAAGTTGTAGTGTGAATGTAAATTAAGAAGTTACAAATATTTTCAACTCTGGTGTTGATATAAACACAGCTATAAGCTGACCTCTCAGTACAAAGAAAGCTTAAGCAATGCAAGATGAGCTTATACTGGAAATTTAGAGGTTGAATGCTGTATGTAAAGTGTAATAAAACATATGTACTAGTACAAAACCTTATCACCACTGCATGGTCAAATGTTAACAGTCAATATGCTTCATAAAACAAGAGAAATTGATAACAGATGTGAATGACTCATTTGAGTAAATAATTAAGTACCTAATGGGGATTTTTTTTTAATTGGCGCTTAATTCCTACTTCTTAAATTTGTGATTTGAGGAGTAGAATAGAGAGAGATGAGTTATAGTAAGCTTATCTTGAGGGAGTTTTGAACATAACCTATGAGTTCACTTATATTTGTAAATAACATGTGAGAAAACTTAACCATTGTTATATAAACATTATTTTATTATTTCAGTATCAACAGTTATGATTCATACCTAACACAATTATTGTTCAGGTTTAAACAACATTTCACTTGTCTCTGACTACTTTGCTCATGTTTGGCACAAAGGAGTTCACAGACCTATCCTACCTACTTCATCCATAAAGACAAAAAAAAAGAATCCTTTTCAGGTAACAACCAAATAGGTTTTATTTTTAGAATGCAACGGCTAGTGACATACCAGACAACGAAAAACCGCAAATCTTAGTCTACTTTAACGGCACAAAATGTAGCGCATTGCACCAACTCTATACGCCACAAAAAAACCATGACAATATGAGAGCACATGAAACCCGGCAATTATGTATAATATTAGATGTTATAACTGTAAAATAATGAATCTATCGCACATGTAGTCCAGTCACTCCATTCATGCGGCAAACAAAATAACGGTTGATTCTTTTGTTCCAACGTTCCGGACGATAGCGTGTTGAAATCCGGTAAAATCTGATTTTTAACGCTTTTCCATATGCAAATATGCGGTGTAATCCATAATTCCATACGCCCATGCCAAGGGAGTTAGATATCACGTCCTGCGGCATCAAAGCGCATTGACCTTTACAAAAATCTTGAAAATAACGGCTCGCGTCTGTCTGGCGACCGGTGTCAGAAAATTTAGACAAAGTAAACGTACTCACCAAATTAACAACACACTCGAATGATTTCACTAGACGTTTTTAAGAAAATTATGGTAATTAGTGCGCTGCCAAACCCAAAGCCTAACAGAATTTTTCATAGAAATTATTACTCACCGACTGATCGCTGCTCTTCTTTTTGACGGAATGCGTGTCACTGTATGTGTGAGTGAGATAGAACTACGTGTTGTAAGTGTTGTTGCAAGAAAATTATTTAAAAACCTACCATTTCGTCATCCATACAATCAATATCAACTGTCAGAATAATAGTTATTATATAGGTATTTTATTTACATGGAAAGAAAACAATTACCAACAATAAGTTGTGGCAACAGCATAAAAATTAAAACGTAACCGTTTTAAGTATGTACCTTTTTCATTGGATATGAAATATTAGATCACTTTGATATTTTGTAATTTAACTGTCTCGTTAGCCCGGTGGTTCTGAGCGCGACTGCTAAGCTAGAAGTTCGAGTTCGAGTCTTGGGTTCGATTCGTAGATCCAGCAAAGTGTGGGTTTATCTATTAAATTCCCAGTAGCAGCTCAAAGTTTAGAATTTGGAACCGATTAATGGCAATACTACATGGGAACTAAACATACCGGCGAACTGTGGGTGTACATTAGTACGCCTCTGCCTAACTCTTCGAGGAATAAAGGACTGATGGCATGTTATGTTATCATGTTAATTTTAATATTGTGCGGTAGCAGTGACCTAGCGAGCTATTTGCTAAACTCCGTCTCCCAATGGGGTAGACAAATACTTTGGTTTTTATTGTAATAGTTTTATTATGTTATTCTGATATAGACGTATGTGAACTTTCATTATCAAAAGGCATTATAAAAAATATAAACACTTTTATGGTCCCCATAAAATTAAATTTCATATAAAAGGGTAGAAATATCTTAAGGATTGCAACTTTCTATAGAAAACCGAGTTTAACCAGTTCTTACTGGATACCTCGATAGTTCAAAAACCAAATGTTTAACTTTTCCTACATAAAAAAGTAAGAAAATTGTATATAATTTATTTTATACATCTTCTATTTTACTCTTATTATAAAATCTATCAGAAATAAAATTTGGCAAATTATCCTCTACAAATTCTGAACGTTGCTCAGAACGTTGCACGAACCGGCAGTGTTGCTATTATTATAGTCATAGAGAACCGATTTTTCATAAAATCTAATACTACTCCTACTATTTACATAAACTACTTACTTCCTTATTTACTATATGATAAAGAAAGTATTACCGTAAAAACTTTAGATACGAATAAATTCAACATAGTAAATAATATATATATGAACCTTATTTTTTGAGAATACTACAGTTTGATATTCTAAGGGAAATCGTCGCAACCACACAGGTATCGTTACATTCAAATAATAAATATTAAAAACAATTGCATTTTTTACTATATTAAGCAATTTTAACATTCTCGAAGATAAAAGAGAAAAAAAATAATCGATTTATTTATTTCATTCCAATCGTTCAAAAAATCGATATAAATTACCTAAGTTAAAAAAAAAATTACTTACTGGACAACCCTAACAGAAACGTCTTGTTCCGTTTTGTTTAGAATTTTTTCAGCCGAATTAAATTGTTTTAAAATGGAAGCAGCAACGGAAGATACCCCAAAAGAAGGCACCGCTAATGTGCAATCTAACAATACCGCCACTGTAAGTGAAAATCTTTTATATAAATCTAATCGGTTTATAAATAGAACGCTATCAGATGTCGCTAAACGATTTTCTTATTTATATGAAAATTACCGGCTTTTGATAGTAATTCTGTTATAATAGTTATCTTTCACAGGTATTACATTACAATTTAATGTTACTTTAGCTGAGATATTATGTCAAAAGAGGCGCAAAAGTTAACCTGAAAGTTTGTTGGCACTTCGCCAATTCCCGTAATGTTTTTGATATTTTTGTTCGGAAGCACGTTTCACATGCTTTCTGCTTTTATGGTTGACGATATTCCTATGCCAATTTATTCGGCAACACCTGTATATAATGAAACAACTAGTTCATAAATCAGCTTGTTGCTAGGAGGACCAGACTTGTTTTATTTCTGTTTACCATAAAAGTATCCAGTATTTTCATCTGTCAGAGTCAAATTTCCACCTATTGTGACATTTGAGCTTAAATAGTCTGGGAAGACCCTGGGCGCTACATGTTGAAAGAATCACACAAAATTTACTGATACCACACTTTTTAATGAATGCCAATATTGTAGTTATCTATTATATTAGTATTCTATTGGTTTCTAGAAATATGGTATAAAATGTCCAGTCTCGGTATTTCATTCGGTCAAATTATTACTTCATTATAGAATTCTGTAAATAGACCTCTTTGCTATCCGTTGTAAAATGAGTTTAATTAACCTACAAGAGAGAAAATAAACCAATTAACAAATAAGATGATAATTTCTATGCAAGTGAGTCATGTCTTAAGATTATATTTACACTTGAAAGTTAAAATCTTTGGAATTACAATGAAAGAGATAGTACCAGTGATTCATAATATTCACATTTGAGCCTTATTATAACAATAAAATGTTGTTTGTTATAATTATTACTGTATACTTTCTATCTGCAAATCAATTAAAATTCTGTACAAATGACATCTGTCTAAATCGTTATTCTTATAAACAGCACTAGAACAGCAGGCCCCAACATAGTTAAAAAGCTAGGAGGATTATAATAAACTGTTAATACTTGAAGCTATTTTCACCAAGTACACTTAAATTTAGTGTAAATGAGCAACAATATAATAATAATATTAAAAAGTATATTTAAAAAATATAATTTCCAGGAAAAAGCCCCAACACAGACTCCGCAGCTGGAAGTAAAAAAAGGAAAAAAAGATGAACGAACCAGAAAAGATGACAAAAATGTAGAACAGTTCATGAAATCATTGAACTCTGTCCCTACCCTAGAGGAGAAACTATCCCTAGTGTGCAAGAAGTATGTACAGACTGCCGACGACAGCAAGAAGATGCAGTTTTACATCAAACAGTCGGACAAGCGCTATGCATTGCTCTTGAAGGAGAAGGAACAGTTGCAACTAGAATTTAATAAGACTATTCTTGTCAAATCTAAACTAGAGAATCTTTGTAGGGAGCTTCAGAAGCAAAATAAGGCTATAAAGGTAAGAAATAAGAATTCTTTATGTCAGGGTTCATATAATTCTACTAAAAAATAAGGCCTAAGGCTTTTTATTTTGTCATCAATTCACCTTCAGTTAATTAATAAATGCCACCCTAAAACACAAGTTGTGACTGCCTAAGATAAATCTTTTAACTCTTAGAGCAATTATTATCAGGCACAAATCTAAACTGCAAGATGTCACTGGGAATTTTATATTTAAATCCAAATAACGCTGCTTATTTTGGAAATAATAGACCAATGTGAAATTGGTCTGAGTTTAGGTGCATCCCTTAACTCTAATCTGCAACTATTGTTGTGCATTTTTACAGGAAGAATCCCTTTTAAAAATCCGTGAAGAAGAGGAGCGCCGTAAGGAGACTCAGGCTAAGTTCCAGAACACCCTGTCAGAGATCACAGCTATGCTTCAGCAGAACAATGAGAAGAATGTCAAGCTGCGGGATGACAACATCAGCATGAGTGAGAAGTTCAAGTCTGTTGTGCAGCAGTACCAACTGAGGGAACAACAGGTAAGTTTACAAATATATAATGCTGTAACCAAGAGTTTATTACTTGCAAGGTTCAAGCTGTAGTGTAAGGTAAGATTGAATTGCTCATACAAATGTAATAATAAAACAACCTGTAATTTAAACATGGTTTAATAAATTTGTGTTATTATTTGGATTTCGATACCATTTCCAGAGCAGTATTTGAATATGGTAGGTAGGAGGATACCTAGGTTAATGGTATCTCATTCTGAATGATGACATGATTTGTTCAAATTGTTTAAATTACAATTTATTGAGTATGACATTTGTATGGGCAATTCAAACTTCCTTAAGCTAGCTGTATATATTGTGAGCTGTTCTGCAACTCCATAACATAGAGCATATTTTGCTTTCTTGTTGCCTAAGTCCTTAGGTAACAAAAAAGCAAAATATGCTCTATGCTCCATGCAATTCAATCTATTGAGAATTGAAATTTATAGTAAATAGTTGAGAAAGGTTAACTACTTTAATTTAGCAAAGCCGGTTAGGTATTTTGCTAAACCTTAAATTAATATTAAAAAATAAAAAATAAACTAAACAGTAAAAGTTGCTCCTCTTACTTTTTAGTTCATTTTGCAGAATTGAAATTCATAGTAAGTAAATGAGAAAAGTTAACTTGATGACCCCTGATGTTCTATTGTGCATTAGGGGACCTAAATGTAATGTTTTGGGCTCATGAAATTTTTACCACATCTCCAGGTTGACAAAATGGCGAAACAGATGGCGTTAGAATCGCAGTTGTCAGACGCGAAGCTGCAGAAGGCAAGTCTAGAGCACCAGGCTGACAAGGAGCGCCTGCTAGCCGAGATGGAACAGGTGAAGGTGACCCTCGCGCAGTACAGGGCTAAGATCATGGAGCTGCAGGGCACTGAAACTAGTATGTATACCATCAGCATTATCTATCTGGTGCTTGACTATACATAAGTAATATAGTATCTGGGTTTCTACATCATTAGCGATGGGAGAGCCATGCTTCGGCACGAATGAGCCGGCTCCACTGGAGTGATACCGCAGCCTCACAGAAAACCGGCGTGATACAACGCTTGCGTTGTGTTTCGCCGAGTGAGTGAGGATACCGGAGACACAAACCCTTTTAAAAGGCGGGCAACGCACTTGTGACTCCTCTGGTGTTGCGGGTGTACATGGACGGCGGTAATCGCTTACGATGAATCGGTCCGTCTGCTACTTTGCCCCTTTATGCCATAAAAACAATAATCTAGGCGTCGTGGCTGCTACAACAGAGTCCTGGGTACGATTTCCAGGTTGAGTCTCAGTAACAGCTCAAAGTGCATAACCCTATTAGTTTAGCTGTCTCTTACTTAAATGAGCATTTTGAATAGTAGTGTCACATATGGAGGTATTCTTAGTATTAAGATCAGACCAATGTTTCAGGTCTTCGAAGTCAATTAGCGGTATATACGGACAAATACGACGAGTTCCAGAATGCTCTGGTCAAGAGCAATCAGATGTTTGGAGGCTTCAAAGAACAAATGGAGAAGGTGAGTCAAAAACCCAATTATTGATTCAATTTAACTGTGAAAAATACACAGTATTATGATGTACCCATTGTAGTATAGTGAGGGAATTTTGATTGAAGTATATGGATTTCTAAATTTCTCAATTAAGAGATATTTGTTCACGCCGTTTAGTATAATCATGTTTCCTTTTATTATGTTTCATACTTACATCTATACTAATATATAAAGAAATAGTATTTTAATAATAATATTTTCACGTGGGAGAGCCATGCTTCGGCACGAATGGGCCGGCTCGACCGAAGTGATACCACGGCCTCACAGAAAACCGGCGTGAAGCGACGCTTGCGTTGTGTTACGCCGCCCTTTTTAAAAGGCGGGCAACGCACTTGTGACTCCTCTAGTGTTGCGGGTGTCCATGGGCGGCGGTTATCGCTTCCCATCAGGCGATCCGTCTGCTCGTTTGCTCCCCTATCCCATAAAAAATAATGCTGAAGAGTTTGTTTGTTTGCTTGAACGCGCTAATCTCAGGAACTACTTACTGGTCCGATTTGAAAAATTCTTTCAGTGTTAGATAGCCCATTTATTGAGGAAAGCTATAGGCTATATATCATCACGCTAACGCGGACGAAGTCGCGGGCAGAAGCTAGGGTTTTATAATCGGTCTGAAATACGTTATATACTATTATACATATATATATGTGTTACTCTTCTCTGTAAATGTCTAACATACCATCACGCCTGTATTCCCCGAAGGAGAATTTATAACGTGGGAGAGCCATGCTTCGGCAAGAATGGGCCGGCTTGACCGGAGTGATACCACGGCCTCACAGAAAACCGGCGTGAAACAACGCTTGCGTTGTGTTTCGCCGAGTGCGTAAGGTTACCGGAGGCCCAAACCCATCGACCATATAGCCACATAGACGCCTAATGCTTGATCTAATGCATGAAGACAATTCTGGCAACTAGTTGAGGTATGAGGAAGCAGGGTACTACGATCTGATTGGCCCTACCAGGGTCATTACGTCTCACTAGAGATGGGAAAGGTTTAAATAAAACACGAAGATATCGATATCTTAGTAAATAAAATTGTAATAAAATGTTTACATAAATTTAATTTGCTATTTACCATCCTATTTCTTAATATTATTTTAACATGTACTTAATGTTATTAATCACGTAAAGTAATAACATAACAATAGAAACAGGAAACAAATTATATTTTGTCCCCGTACTTATTTAATAACAATTATTTCCCGTACTTAATTAAAAACACTTTCAGGGATACAAAATTGCTACGCGCCATAGCAATAAATTATACCTCCCACAATCTCGAATAAAAATGTTAACCATAGCCAGTACTATAAAGCAACTAAAATATACACACACTGGCAAAATTAGAGGAACACAAAAAGGTGCCTTTTTATGAACTTGTGACTACATATTTCGACAAGTGATACTGTTATTTGAATTATTACCCTTTTTCATACCATATTTTGGGCATTTTTGACAGATTTTATCTTTTCACGTAAATTATACTCTCTTACATTTGTTTATAATTTACGCTTGTTTTTGGTGACAATAGCTCAGTTTGTTGGTTTTGCTTGGAGAATTAACATTGTATTGCAATTCATATTGAAACGATATTTTTTTGTAACATCTGTCATGTAACAAATACCAGTATTCCTACTACTATTACTCTACAATTTGAGATAGATTTCATTTGCGCCGGGCCTGGGTTTTATTTTCTATGGGATTTGGCGGTACTAATAAATTAGTAGTTAGTAGTTATACAGGATGGCGATTAAATCACCTGCACTGCTTCAACATGGTGTAGTATTGATAACATATAATATATTAGACATAATTTATAATTTGGATCTTTAAGCAATACCGTGTTGAAGGACTTGATAAATATTCAAAATTTTTATAAAACGATATTATTTTTATTATTCCATTTATTTCAGGCGACAAGGCCCATAAAAAATATATATAATACAATAATTATAACAATTAACAAATGATAAAACATAAAATACTATAACATACATATAACTATAAAAACTATCACTATTTCGGTGTGTGTTGTACGGCGCTAGGGATGCGGCCTCGGAAACTCCGGAACACTACACCTCTCGGCCAATACTCCTCCTTCATGAAGGACGACAGATGTCGGTACTCTAACCACAAAGGAATTGAAGTTCACGGTGTGCTTAGAGTCTAACCGCTCGACCCTCAGAGTCATATTGCTCTACACTGCAATATACTCAACGAGCTCTGCAGCCTTTTTTGAGTAATGCAGCCTGGATACGTAGAGCGGGGTCACTGGTACTGCAGGGCGCAGTAGATGTCTCGGTCCAGTCGGCGCGGTCCCGCACTTGTTCAGACATTTTGGCTTCCTCTTTTTCTTCTCCACCTTGATGAAGCCATACTTGTCGCCCTGGTCCTTCTCGGGACCCATCGGTTGCAGAACCTTTTGCGTAGATTCGCTAATTTGTCGCACATAGATATGCACACTGCAGTACGTTGACCTTATGCGGACGACACGAACAAGTAGTTACTTGACTCGCTATCTCTAGAAAGATACATACCTATAATGAGTTCAACGTCCGCGCTATGTCTTCGACTCTTTGCATACAAAATTTAAAGGACATTTTGATGAAAAATTAAGTATATAATTTAATAAGTAATAATATAATATTTCGTGGTCTGATTCACCTGCTAGAAGGATGCCGGTGATCTAATCGCCACCCTGTATATAGTAGGTACAGGTTTTTGCAGTATCGATAATTGATGTCATAGGATTTGGTGAATCACTAGTTGTTTACCAAATAATAGAGGAAAAGAGATAGCTAAAAAATTACATTCAGAAGAAAGAGACGCAAACATAAAAGACATCAACGAGCGCTCTTACACCTTTTTACACGTACAGGATAAGATGAACTCCGTTAAATAATATCAGAAAATAATTTTAATTATGATTATGTAACTATTCGATACTAATGAAATGTTATGCCATCTTTCCGGAAACTCGAAGTTTGACTATTTTTACCACACCAACGTAATGTGCAAGGGGCCATTATAATATTTATTTTCACCAACTTTTATTCCCTAACGCGGAAGTGTTCACGGGTCACAGAAGTGGTCGAAACTACATCGAAATTGTTGAGTGGGGACCTTTATAAGATCTATTAGTCTGATGTGTTGACAGACATTGGTCGCCTGTAATGAGGCGTCTAGGGGCTATATGGTCGATGCCCAAACCCTTACAAAAGGCGGGCAACGCACTTGTGACACCTCTGGTGTTGTTGGTGTCCATGAGCGGTGGTTATCGCTTACCATCAGGTGATCCGTCTGCACGTTTATCCCAAAAAACAAAGGGTTAGGCTGAGGCGTACTAATGTACACCCACAGTTCACTGGTATGTTTAGGTCCCATGTAATAGGTGGCGTAATGTAATTTCGATAATAAACAAACAAATAGAACATTTTTCGTCAATTTAAAACATTTTCTTCATTTCAGATGTCAAAGAAAATCAAAAAGCTTGAGAAGGAGTCGCTATCGTGGAAGACGCGGTGGGAGACATCACAGACGGCCCTCCTGGACATGTGCGGCGAGAGGCAGGCCAGCGAGGAGCGAGCCGCCGCCGCCGCGCGACAGCTGCAGCACATGCAGAGCCTGTGCCGCACGCTGCAGGTCAGTCCTTCAGGAGCGAGCCGCCGCGCGACAGCTGCAGCACATGCAGAGCCTGTGCCGCACGCTGCAGGTCAGTCCTTCAGGAGCGAGCCGCCGCGCGACAGCTGCAGCACATGCAGAGCCTGTGCCGCACGCTGCAGGTCAGTCCTTCAGGAGCGAGCCGCCGCGCGACAGCTGCAGCACATGCAGAGCCTGTGCCGCACGCTGCAGGTCAGTCCTTCAGGAGCGAGCCGCCGCGCGACAGCTGCAGCACATGCAGAGCCTGTGCCGCACGCTGCAGGTCAGTCCTTCAGGAGCGAGCCGCCGCGCGACAGCTGCAGCACATGCAGAGCCTGTGCCGCACGCTGCAGGTCAGTCCTTCAGGAGCGAGCCGCCGCGCGACAGCTGCAGCACATGCAGAGCCTGTGCCGCACGCTGCAGGTCAGTCCTTCAGGAGCGAGCCGCCGCGCGACAGCTGCAGCACATGCAGAGCCTGTGCCGCACGCTGCAGGTCAGTCCTTCAGGAGCGAGCCGCCGCGCGACAGCTGCAGCACATGCAGAGCCTGTGCCGCACGCTGCAGGTCAGTCCTTCAGGAGCGAGCCGCCGCGCGACAGCTGCAGCACATGCAGAGCCTGTGCCGCACGCTGCAGGTCAGTCCTTCAGGAGCGAGCCGCCGCGCGACAGCTGCAGCACATGCAGAGCCTGTGCCGCACGCTGCAGGTCAGTCCTTCAGGAGCGAGCCGCCGCGCGACAGCTGCAGCACATGCAGAGCCTGTGCCGCACGCTGCAGGTCAGTCCTTCAGGAGCGAGCCGCCGCGCGACAGCTGCAGCACATGCAGAGCCTGTGCCGCACGCTGCAGGTCAGTCCTTCAGGAGCGAGCCGCCGCGCGACAGCTGCAGCACATGCAGAGCCTGTGCCGCACGCTGCAGGTCAGTCCTTCAGGAGCGAGCCGCCGCGCGACAGCTGCAGCACATGCAGAGCCTGTGCCGCACGCTGCAGGTCAGTCCTTCAGGAGCGAGCCGCCGCGCGACAGCTGCAGCACATGCAGAGCCTGTGCCGCACGCTGCAGGTCAGTCCTTCAGGAGCGAGCCGCCGCGCGACAGCTGCAGCACATGCAGAGCCTGTGCCGCACGCTGCAGGTCAGTCCTTCAGGAGCGAGCCGCCGCGCGACAGCTGCAGCACATGCAGAGCCTGTGCCGCACGCTGCAGGTCAGTCCTTCAGGGTCCAGCAGGACTTGCATTGCCCACAAAAACGTAATCTCTTATACAGGATGGCGATTTAATCACTTGCACTGCTTCAACATGGTGTAGTATTGATAACATATAACATATTAGACATAATTTATAATCTGTATCTTTAAGCAATCCCGTGTTAAAGGACTTGATAATTTTCATAAAACGATATGCACCCTGCAGTACGTTGACCTTATGCGGACGGCCCGATCAAGTAGTTGCTTGACTCGCTATCTCTATATAGATACATACCTACAATGAGTTCAAGGTCCGCGCTATGTCTTTGACTCTTTGCATACAAAATTTGGATGCAAAGATTTGGATGAAAAATTAAGGTTTTTTTTTTATTGATATGAAGTAGTATTTCGTGGTCTGATTCACCTGCTAGAAGGATGCAGGTGATTAAATCGCCACCCTGTTTTGTGCTGTTGTGTGCGCCACCCAAATTCTCGTGTCACAGTGTTAGCTACCATACTCCTCCGAAACGACTTGACCGATTTTTATGAAATTTTATATGCATATTCAGTAGGTCTGAGAATCGGCTACTATCTATTTTTTTTGTGATAAATGTTGTCCATCCCTAACATATACTCTCCACCCGTGCGAAGCAGGGGCGGGTCGCTAGTCTATAATATAAAAATCAATCGCCAAATGTGTTGCTAAGCGCAAATCCCGAGAGCAGCTGAACCGATTTCGCTTATTCTTCTTTTAAAATATTCCTTGAAATACGGATGGTTCTTACGCAGAGAAAAAAATAAAAATTGCCTGAAAAAGTCTAAAAACAACACTTTTCTATATTACCATACAAAAGATTCGTACTAATACTTAAAAGTCAATTTGAGCTTTAATAACATAACATAAAGTTTCAAGTGTTAGTGGACGGGATCCGGGAAGGCAAAACATTGAGTGACGTTAGTTTCAGGATCGACTGTTAGGCGGTACGAAGTTCGCCGGGTCAGCCAGTACCGAAATAAATAAATTTTCACACAATACACAAAAATGCCAAGACATTGCTAATGGTCAACGTCACGTCGTCCATGTCGAGCTACGTCGATTACACCTACCTTATACCTAAAATACTTTATCTTAAAGTATTTTTTTCACCGGTTTAAGCTGATTCCAAGTCGACAATGTAATCCTAATTTGACAAGGTAATGGTCAGGGTTTTCGCACCAATTGCATACCGTTTAGATCGTATTCAAAAACACTTTACTCGTTTTTTGAGGTTTAAAGACCATAGTTGCCCGTGCAGAGCCGATTACTCACATCGACTGCACCACTTCAAAATGATCTCCCTAAAATATAGAAGAACAATAGCTGATATATTACTTCTGTACAAAATTGAGAATGGTTTAGCATCATCTTCAGAGTTGCTGGAGCACATCAATGTAGATTTACCCCAGCATCATCTTCAGAGTTGCTGGAGCACATCAATGTAGATGTACCCCAGCATCATCTTCAGAGTTGCTGGAGCACATCTATGTAGATGTACCCCGTCGCAGTATGCTGAGATCGGGTAGAACAGTGAAAACCTTTGTAGTCAGTAACTGCCGCACTAATCTAGGTCGCTCTGCCCCTTTGAACAGATTAATGGACGCTTACAACAAGGTGTGTTCCGGGAACCACAGCATTGACATATTTTCGGATTTTCTGTCAAAACTAAGGGCAAAATGTACTAATACTTGTAATGACTTGTGGTGGGCCGCTAGTTAATCAGCTCAATCTTTTAAATTAATTATTATGATATTTTAATGTATGATTTTACCAATTATCAATAATAATTATTATTAATGTATAATTTATTATCTCTATTGTTGTATTGTCTTGATTTTGATTCGGTTTTATTCAGTTTATCTTAACTTTTGTAAATTTTGACTAATTTTTAATTATTGGAAAGCCGTGCACGCCTATAAGTGACTTATTTGCACAGAACTTAACTATGTATCACCTATCTAAAAATATTTTGTAAGTAAGTTGTTGGTGTGCCTTATAATTATAAATAAATAAGTGTTAGTTAGATATGTATTGACATAGTGATATGAGTATATGTTGTATGGTGCAGGCGGAGCGCAGCGTGCTGCTGGGCACGCTGAAGGAGCACAACATAGCGCGGCCCGCGGCGCCGCCCGCCCCGCCCGCGCCTGCGCCCGCGCCGCTGCCGCCCGCACAGCAGCCCGCCTCCAATGCCAAGGTCACCACTACTTTTTATAATTTATTAACGTTAACTTTTACTCAAAAATCATCTGAAAAAAATATCAACATAAATAATATTAGCCTATTACATAGTAATTTTCTAAAATATATATATTTTTTGTCTTATCAAAGCCTTGGCGCAGTCCCCAAGAGTCCTGGCACTCATGATGATTATGCCAGACTCATGGGGTCATTCATAAATCATACCGTAGTGTAAATAAATGCATGCAGGCTCTTTCTTTAATAAATCATTGATAGAGGTAAAAGGTCTACCTATGACAAAAACGACGCTTTAATACATCACTAATGTCAGTTGTCAAATGCGTCATAATTATATCAATAATGTCAAATATAAATCTATTCAGGTTGACGCGATGGCTGCAAATTGCGCGCAGCTGCGGCAAAGTCTCGCACACTTGCAGAGCCAACTAAACACACTCACAAACAAACAGAAAGAAGAGTCACCCAAACCCGACCAACCAGAGAAATCAGAAAAACCAGAGAAAAAGAAATCCAAATCTAAAAAGAGCAAAGCTGAAAAAGCGAGAGCTGAAGCCGAAAAAGCTGAAACGCCAGAAGCACCAAAAGAAGCTGAAAGTGACGAAAATATCCCAAAAGAACCAACAGAAGATAGTCAACCTAACATCAATGAGGATACGACTCAAAATAAAACAGATAAAGTTGATGAAAAAACGCTAGAAAACTTAATACAAGCGATAAACAATGCTAACATTAACCTTTGCGACTTGGAAGTCGTCAACGACGAGACTTCAGAGGAGACTTCGCAAGAAAACTCGGAAAAGATAGAAATTAACGAAATTAAATCTGACGAAGTCAAAGAATCGACTTCAAACGACAGTGTAACGGCGTCGCCTATTAAAGAATGTTCAAATGAAGATACCGAGATCTCAAATGAACTTGCAACGGAGATTATAGATACAAATATAAATGACGTCAATGAAATTAAATCGAATCTCGTGAACAATATTCAAGAGGATGTAAGTGAGGAACAGAATGTTTCAGTTGTAGAATCCTCGAACGATGAAGTTTCTCATATAAATGAAGTAAAGCCGATTGTTGGTGACGCATGAAATGTCGGCGATGTATAGAAAAACCTCCTTACTAATAAAAATTGTATGAATGCGCTGTCTCTTTCGTCCGTAAGTCATATTGTATTTGAAAAAAAGAGACGGCTTATAGTTTTTAGTAGTCAGAAGGATAGTGTTTTGGACTTTTGTACGTTGATTTAGATTAAAACGTTGAAGTTTTGAAATGTATTTTTGTGTCGTATCATACACATTTGGTTGGACTACAACTCTGTTACTATTTAGATCAATAAAATTGCCAGTATTAAGTAGAATATCAAAACTGCAGTGTATGTGTCTACATTATAAATGTATGGTTTCAATAAAGTGAATACATAAAATGCTTATTGTTTTACTGCTAACTCGAATGTGTTTGACCCAGTGCCGATTTTATACTTTCCATAAGTACAGGCACAGATAGACAGAATACTAGTAATACAGGCCACTTTTTTTGCGCCTTTGTTCCACCTTCCCAAAAGTTGAATTATACCAGTATAATCCAACTTTCGAGGACTGGTTTGATCCTAATCTAACCTGATGGGAAGCACAGAGTCTAAAATAGAATATCCTAGTGATATTTTTTCTGGCTCCGGCTACGTACGATTCAATAAAGTAAAACTGTTTGGAGTTTCATAATGCTTTTTGTAGCCAATTCTTTTCTACAAATTCCTTTTGGTCTACCAATGATCCAGATACTTTAGTTCGTGTTCCAAATAAAACTCCTTGTCCAATCTACGGTCTGGCGAGCGAGTGAAAGAAAACATTTTTTGCACTAGAAAATTAGAAACGATGGCAAAACTTAGGCCTTTCACTATTAAAGCGGAAAACAACATTTAATAAAAAGATTGCGTCGAACAAAACATTTATTTTTATTTAGTTTGATTGATATACTATTTCTTAGAAGTCTTTGTCCTATGTCATGATTTTTAATTCTTATTGTCATGTCTAAATGACTGATTTCTCTACAAGAATGCTGCGGCATAGATTTTTGATGTTGCATTTTGTCATTTTAGCTACCTAAGGGTACCTGGCCTATGCTGCACACATACCCATGGCCGTAGGCAGAACGTCAAGGGGATGCAGTTTAAAACCCCCCTCAACAGCTAGAATAAGTATAAAGTTGTTACTGTTGCTGTTGTCGGGAACGGGACGGTCCGGACAAGAACAAATAAAAAATACTAGCTTTGGTTAATATTATTATCTAGAATTCTAGATTTAAAATTGCCAACTAGAGAATTGTTACTGAGTATTGCACATAATATTGCGGATACCGTGTACTTTTTTTAGATAACTTAGTTAGGTACAATTGCAGGTGCAGAAGAGCCACTAGAACAGCGGATCGCACGCGCATTAAAGTAAGAATCGGACTAGTGTTATGTACAAAGAGAGGATACTAGTTACGACCATGTCTGTAGGCCGTTGGACCTAAGGTTACCTAATGATTTTAGCTATCTTAACACAGAAACAACTTATAAAGCGTGGGGACCGATCCACAGCTGGCTGTGATGTAAAATAGATAACGGCATCGTGAAAGACAGGACACCCAAATACAACATGGGGTATTTCTTTCAGAAGGCGAGTGTGACTTTTAAGTTAGTACGAGTCATAAGGTCGTTTGGATCTGGGGAGGCTGTGTATATCAGGCTCGTACTGGCTAAAATCCTCACTTGCACTTGCCATATTCATGGCTATGTAATTCAATATTTTTTTATGGGATAGGGTTACGGCCAAACGAGCAAATGGATCGCCTGATGGTAAACAATTACCGCCGCCCATGGAAACCCGCAACACCAGAGGAGTCCGAGTCGCAGTGCGTTGCCGGCCTTTTAAAAGGGTTTGGGCCTCCGGTATCCTCACTCAGTCGGCGAAAGACAACGTAAACGGTTTTCTGTGAGGCCGTGGTTTTAGTCCGGTCGTGCCGAAGAATGGCTCTCCCACCGCATGTGCTTCCACGGTAGTCATATTCCCCCATCTCGCCGCTTCCCCAGGCAATGGATGTGTTATAACGATGTTCCTTACTAAAAGAAAAGGTGGAGTCGTCGCAATTATGGGTAAGGAAGACCGCTCATCACCGACATCGTGGACCCACCGATCATTGGCGTACAATTTTACAATTCATCGCGTTTACTGTGGCCACACGTGGATGCGTTCATTGCACTAGTGATTAGATAACAAGATATCGACGTTAACAAAGAAGGTATTTTCAGCATTTCAGTTTTAAAAGTCTGAACAAATTACTAAATGGTCGAAATAAACCTTTTTTAGAATGTTTTTAATTTGATATTCTTTATTTTTATCGATATTGTGTTGAGAAAGTTTTACTTATTTATGATTTTAGGTAGTGTTCTGAAAGTTTCATTGTTAACCAATAATGTTTCAGCAAATTATAAATATTTTATTGAGAAACTGCATCAATGCTTCACCTTCTGCCATTTGAAGTTACCTATTCATATAAAAGGTTACTGACCTACCGTGCAAATGTTTCGTATATTATTATGTACTCTACTAAAAACTTTTATAGTAGTTAGGTACATATACGAAACTTTTGCTTGAACCTATTGCCAAACTCCGAGCTACTACTGAAAATTTCATAGATTTGATTTTCATGAAAAACACTGCTTGGCCTGGGAATTTAACCCTCGCTTTCCAGCGTAGCAGTCGCCACTAAACTAATGAGGCAGTTCTTTGCTTTGTCGTTGTCGTAAAAACAGGTAAGTCTTACGTATATTGGGTGTCCTTGAAAGAAGAAACTGAATACCTACCTATTATAATTTAAATTAATAATAAAAAAATTATCTACGTGGTCTATTGAGCCAACGAAACAATAAAATAGACAGGTTTTATCAAGATACGAATTTAGACGTTCACAAAACTTCTGCAATACAATACACAGATAAAACATAAAATAAAATAATAGGTAACTGTACCTATTACTTTCAGAAACGTGCAAAATGATCATCGACAATGGTACACAACGATCACGCTTGACATTCCATACAAACTTAACAATATTAAGCCACTCTAATGTCACCTTTATCTTTTTCGAATAAGGTGTTACTTTCCGTGGATTGATTTTGCTTTGTTTAGCAATTGTTTGTGACGGCGTTGGCCAATCACGTGACTGTTTGTCAATTGGTTTATGAAATTGATTTTTCAAGCTCTGCGCCCGCGCGTGTTCCCTTGCATTGCGAGGGTGAAGTAAGATGGGTAGCGATTGTTCTTGTTTATTCGATTACTTTGATTCGATTGATCGTGAAGTAAATCGAGAGGCTTTGCTAAATGATGCGTATCGATTGAATTATGAAGTCAAGTGGTCGCGGTCAAGAATTACCTAATTGAGCGGCTGAACTAATTCATCCTGATTCATCTGTGCCTTGGTTGATAGGTCTGTCTGTCTTATCAGACACCTTCGTATATTCCTCGGCCCTCATCAACGACTTCATTCTTAAGCTTGCATTTTTTTTTAATAATTCAATCAATCTGTTTTGGTTTCATAATTGAACTAAGCAGGTACTTATGACCGGATAAACTAAATAGCTAACTAGGCTATATTATGTAGAAGATTCATAGAATACTGGAAGGTTCCGTGCGGGAAATAAATCCGCGACCGGAGCCCAAAACCTGCACCATTGAACGTTTTGATGCGATGGTTATAGATTATCTAAAGGCTAGAAAACTCTTTTATTTTATGGATGTTACATAATTATAGTATAGGTAACACCGGGAGGTCGTTTATAAGGGACTTTACTAACGAACCTACCTACTACGTTATTGCTATTGAGAATTTTATTGAAAAAATAAACAGTATTGCTCGAACTGGGATTTAAACCCAGGATCTCACATGCAGCCCCCGCTTGCAATCTATATATTATATTAATGTAGCAATACAGTCACGTGGAATAGTTACTTGGTCTTAGCGTGATGATATACATATATATATAGCCTATAGCCTTCCTCAATAAATGGGCTATCTAACACAGAAATAACTTTTCAAATCGGACCAGTAGTTCCTGAAATTAGCGCGTTCAAGCAAGCAAACAAACTCTCCAGCTTTATATATTAGTATAGATAAGTATATATTATCATCTATATAATAAGTAATTCAGTTTTATTCATAGTTTTAGTAGTTTCTGTCTAAATGCAGGTTTTTTCCGATTTCACCTCGGCTCAGAAAGCGATTCGGGGTTTAAAAAAAAATTATAATTGAGATCATGGTTGATCACTTATAGATACGGTTTTGCATTTCACTAGAACATTGATAAAAACCGGTTTAAACTTGGTGTGTGAAGACAGAATCCATCACTGATGTAGCAGAGATACTTAATAATAATTATCTCTGCTACGTCATCAATAATTAGCTCTGCATCAATGAATTTTAATAATTAAAAATACAATACAAATAGTTTATTGCCAGAAAAGTAACAAACGGAGAACACTAGTTATGGTGAACCTTAAAAAAAGCATAGCTTTTATCTTGGGGCTCTGAATTGCGATTATACCTACAGCATTTTAAAATTAATAATTACAAATGACTCGTGGACACTAAAAATATTCATTTCATTGAAGAACTGAAGAAGACGAAGAAGAATTGAATTATTTACAAAATTTACATTTCATTGAAGCGGCGGTAGCCTAATGGCTAGGGCGTCGGACTTGCGATCATGTGGTTGCCGGTTCGAACCCCACCCATTGCACTACTGACGTGAACCCACTCGTAACACAAGCATTTAGCTTAGCACGAGGGATTAACAAGAATACTAGTACCTAATGTGTGACCCACATTGCTAGTAAGCTTTAAAAAAAAAAACTCAATTGTTTATAGTTACGAAATAATATTAAATTCGATCAAGCAAGCCTAGGATCAAGCCCATTTCGGCCAATATAACAATAGACACTCAATATGCAATAAACAACAATGAACAAAAATGCAGTCTATTAGCTAAAATTATATTTAACACTGAATTAATTGTGCAAGCCGCCTGAAGTCCGACCCTGTAGAACAGTTGTCATATAAAATAAGAATTCTAAGTTGTAGAACTCTGCCATTTAGTTCATCAACATACATATTTTCACGCATGTCTCCCGTTTGCCCCCCTATACCATAATAAACGCACGTTTGACTTTTTTTTATAAATTAAAGATTACCCGGTGACCAAAATTGGAATACATCCGGAGGAAACCTGGATGCCTCTATCCAGGCATCTAGGCATCCAGGTTTCCTACAATACTACTTACTACGGGATTAGGTATAGCTATCCCATCTTTAACCCATCTCATTTTGAGAGGAGGCCAATAACCTATAATAAGGGTATCTAGTAGGTAATGCCAATTATATACAAATAAATGAAAGCCAAGATAAACACCCAATTGATTCATGATAAAATTATATTGCTCGGTAACATATAGCGGAGCGTGGGTCAAGGTTTGGGCCCAAACGTGCGTACTTTCGCCTCTGCTACATTTTTACAATAAAATTATGGTATAAATATTACCAACTGTCAGGGACTGCTGTCAGACCCTGATATGTAATTGTTAGCACAGTTCAGGGTGTTATTAGTAGTCTGTTTTAGAAAATTACCATAAACGCACAGCCGCTGAAAAAATGTTGTACCTAACATAAAATAATATAACCTGAGATAGTGGGTTTCAGTCTATCAAATTGTAGCAAGAATTTCGATGAAAAATCCACACAAATAATATAACATTTGGTGCAATTTGCATATTATTATTATTTGACATTTTTGTGGCTTATCACAGTTTTTCAGCAGATTTGGAGGTTTTTTGTTACTATTGACTTGAATGCGAATGATTATAATATTAAAGCCTGCTTGAAGGAAGGCAAACACAAACGGGGCTAGAATAGAATAGAATAGGTATTATAGAATGGCCCAATGGCCCAAAGGCCATGGCTCTCACATACGACTCTCATGACTTTTAGAGCTGGTTTACATGTGAGGATGGAAGCTAACGAGGCGGATCATTAGATGCTACCACGCCAGCCAGGTTTTTTAAACTTACTGTATAGAGAAAGCTTTCTATTTGTAGTCGTCTTCTAGCGGTGAATGAATGAATTTGGTAAATTAAAAAAAAAACTATTTCCGTGCGTAAATCTTGATGTACCGGACACCACCTTGAGTGGATGGCTTTTTTTCCGCGTCACCACTTTTTGCTGGAGTTACGGGCGCAAGTTGTTATTCCAACATGAATAGTATGAATACCTCTTAGGCCTGTCCTAACCTTTGGGATTAATTCGGTGCCTCTCAGCTCAGTATCCAGCTGTACGGAATTTGTTGGGAAACTGCAATGATATGATTCCAAATTATATATAGGTACATTTAACATTATTTATGTTATAAACTTTCGAAATCAATTCATGTTACCAAAATGTCTTTGTGAACAAGTTTTAATTAAATTGCACCAAGGTGAGGAACAATGAGCTTTCAATCCAATCGTAATTACAGATATCTTTAGTATACAGAATTATTCAATTCCACAAAGCTATATTAATGTTTACTGGGTTGCTAAGTACCCATAATAAAGATTAGTGTGCCTTTCCATACCTACAGGTAGCTCTTCCGCGCTCCTTCCTTCTTCCCAGAAGATCCCACCAAGCGTGCAAGCGCTCCCTGAAATCTGTCACCCTCTTTTTGCTGTGCAGATAATCCTTATGGACGCTTAATGAAGGTTTACACGATATGAGGGATTTACTAAGTCCAGCCTCTGTCTCGAAATTCCAATCTAACTTGGTTTCTACACTGATTAATGTTAAATTATGTAATGTTTTATAAGTGAACATACATATTCTTCAGGGGCGGATTTGATATCTTGGCTGCCCTAGTCCTGCAAAAGGTTGCCGACCTTACTCTCGGCAGTGACATTTATTGCAGAAATATAAAAGTGATAGGTAGGTAGTTCCGTCTCCGCTCCGTCCGGAATTTTCTTGCAACGTGCTATGGACTTATTTATGAGTATTTATTGTTATATAACATAGGTTTTCAACATGAGCATCATGCTATACATTTTCGCCAGACGGACTTCTCACTGTACGTAAAGGCTTATTAGATAGCCTTTAAGTACAGTGAGAAGTCTGTCTATATTGGAACAGTAAAGCCGTGCGTACCGAGTTACAGACACAAAGTTCATAAGTAGTTAGATTTATATCACGGCAAGACATTATTAGACTCAATTTCTACCTATAGATTTCCTAATTCACGATCTGAATTGTCGATTATCATTATGTTTTATTATCACGACGCCTCAAAAAGATGCTTTCGAATAGTCCTCAGTTTTCACAGCGGATTATTGTGACAATGGTGAACGTTTACGGGTCAAATTGTATACAATCTCGTGACAGGCTGCCCGGAAAATACTTAGAAATTATCACGTTGTATGTTTTGTGCTAGATTTTTATATAATTCATTTGTTATTTATGGAGTAAAAGTGAAATTGTTATTGAACAAGACATTTTTGGCTAGATTAGGTACTGTAGGTTTTTACAGGGTCGCGTCGGCAACGGCAGGGCCGGATCTACCATATGGCTTTTTGGGCATCAGCCCAGGGCCCCGTGGATTATGTGGATATTATAATACAAATCAAATATTTTACTGTCTCATTATTTTCTATACTTTGAGTAATTAGGTGGGCCCCTAAGTAATATTAGCCCAGGGCCCCGTAAACTCACGGTCCGGCCCTGGGCAACGAGCCAGTGATATCTACCCTTGGTGATGCAAGCGTCCATAGGCTACGTATGTTTATTTGCCACCTTCGTGGTATAAAAAGAAAGAATGAGTGTTTGGTTTCTTTCTTCTTTAGGTACCTATGTATCGCATGTTTGATTCTGATTTTTGTCAAAAAAATCTCGTCAAAAGTATAAATGTGAAAACAGTAGCCAAGTTCAATGTTAAGAATAGGCTTGGTGGGATCTACATGGGTGCCAAGTTCTGTAGATAATCCTGCTCAAGATTTGACTAGGCTAGGTTTTACCAACAAAACAAACCAAATTGCACAATAGAAAAACAGTGGATAAGTTGCGTATAACATAAAGAAAACGAGTTGAATAACCAAATTAAGATACTTAGGCCCACTTGCACCAACTTGTTAAAGGTGTTTAAATACAATTTAAACACGAAATTTCTATGAAATATTGTGTTTAAATGCAATTTAAACATATTTAAGAAGTTGGTGCAAGTGGCCCTTAAAGCTTGTTTGTGAAATCTGCTACGTCGCCAGTTCCTTATTCTTTGAACTTAGGTGTTTAGATCTTAGTAGCAGTAGCGTCTTTGCATGGAAAATGGCGATAGGCCTTACTTGTTACTTTTCCATAATAGAAACATGTAGGTGTTGTTGTTTTTGCTAAGCTAAATGCTTGTGTTACGAGTGGGTTCACGTCGATAGTGCAATGGGTGGGTTTCGAACCAGCAACCACATGAAAGTCCGTCGCCCTAGCCATTAGGCTACCGCCGCTTCACATTGGTAGGGGTATCTACTTACATATAGATAATTTACCTCCAACTACCAAATCTATCATGTACATTTAAGATTACATTTGACGCAAACGTAAGTAAGCGCGTAATTGTTGTAATTTCATGAGTATGTGTTATGTGTTTTACTTATATAAGTATCTCATGAAAATGTTAACTGTTATTAGAGCCGATCAAGGCGCCGGCTGGCTGGGGCGTTGGACTTGCGATCATGTGGTTGCCGGTTCGATACCCACCCATTGCACTACCAACGTCAACCCACTCGTAACACAATCATTTTAGCTTAGCACGAGGGGTTAACAAGAATACTAGTTATGTGCGACCCACATTGCTAGCTAGCTGAATTCGAGCTGCTACCGAGAATTTCATAAAAAAATCCAATAACACGACCTGGGAATCGAACCCAGGACTTAAACGTAGCGGTCGAGCTTCGGACCAATAGAGACTGCATAATCTATACTCTATACTAATATATAAAGCTGAAGAGTTTGTTTGTTTGTTTGTTTGCTTGAACGCGCTAATCTCAGGAACTACTGGTTCGATTTGAAAAATTATTGCAGTGTAAGATAGCTCATTTATCGAGGAAGGCTATAGCTGGCTATATATAGAAGCGGCGGTAGCCTAATGGCTAGGGCGTCGGACTTGCGATCATGTGGTTGCCGGTTCGAACCCCACCCATTGCACTACCGACGTGAACCCACTCGTAACACAAACATTTTAGCACATTTTAACATTTTATTTTTAGCTGAGCACGAGGGGTTAACAAGAATACTAATAATGTGTGACCCACATTGCTAGTAAGCTTTTTGAAAAAAAAAAATCATCACGCTAAGACCAATAGGAGCGGAGCATCAATGAAGAATGTTTCAAAATCGTGGTTTTTTTCCTTTTGAGAGTTTCCGATGCGTGCGCTGCGTAAACGGTTAAAGTTTCGCAAAAATCATATACGACAGAATTGTTCCTCTTTAAAAGTTCTAAAAAAAAGTCAGCGACAGCATATGTCTATCTTTTAAGGTTTGCTCACTATAACCTTTTTTATGCTAACTTTGTTCTAAAATTCCAAATGCATTATTTGCGAAGGTGTTTTTATAAACATGATATTAATCTTCATTAGCCAAGTGGTCCTGAGCGCGACTGCTACGCTAGAGGTCCTGGGTTCGATTCCCAGGTCGAGCAAAGTGTTATTGGGTTTTTCTATGAAATTCCCAGTGGCAGCTCGGAGTTAGGAATTTGTGCCCGGTTAATGGCAATAGGCTCGCCCCCTATTACATGGGACCTAAACATACCGGCGAACTGTGGGTGTACATTAGTACGCCTCTGCCTAACCCGGATACTCAATACTCAATTATCAACTAACAATATTGGCTATATCTTGAAGTTAGCTTCAATCAAAACATACTACAAGCCGCTGAAGGGGATCATCATCTTCTTATTGCCATTCAATTGCCATCTGCCAAGTTTGCTTGAACGCGAGAATCTCAGAAACTATTGGTCCGATTAGAAAAGAACTTTCGGTGTTAGATAGTCCATTTATTGAGGAAGGCTATCATCCCGCTAAGAATAAGTAACTATTCCGCGCGGACGAAGTCGCGGGCGGAAGCTAGTATATATATTTATTTCAAACAGACTTTTATTTTTAGTTTTAAATCAAACAACAGTCTCCCTATTGCGACAGTGACAACAATTGTCAAAATATGAAATTACTTTTATCTGTGCCATAAATCTGAAAGCAATCAAATCATGGGAATTGAGACCTTCGATAATCTTGTTATCTTTAAGGACAACTTAAGTAGGTATATTATAAACCTTAATACTAAAGTATTGGGCAACATAACCTAAGCGATTGTGATCCCGCCAAATTCAAATTAACAATTGGTTTTTCGCAATTTGTAGGTCTTTATCACATTCTTGATTCCTAGCTGTAGTAATTGCGCCATTAGCTATAGGTACAATATTCACAACTGAGAATAAATTAAAACTTTTGTTTGTAAATCGATATTGTAGCTAAAAGTAGTGTCAATCGTCAATTTTGGCCAAAATTAACGACAACTTCATTTGGCGTATGATGCCAAGCATGGCTAATGATGACGGGAGAGCCATACTTCGGCACGAATGAGCTGGCTTGATCGGAGTGTTACTACTGATCACAAAAAACCGGCGTGAAACAACGCTTACGTTGTGTTTCGCCGAGTGAGTGAGGATACCGGAGAACTAAACCCTTTTAAAAATTGGGCAACGCACTTGCGACTCCTCTGGTGTTGCGGGTGTCCATGGGCGGCGGTAATCGCTTACAATCAGTTGATCTGTCTGCTGGTATGCCTACCTATCCCATAAAAAAATGGATGCCTTTCTGGGTTGGTTTTCGTGCAAAATCTCAATAACAGCGCATTTCAGTTAAGTGCCCAAGCTTTCCTAATGGTTGCGGATACAGGGAATGAAAAAATGCCAAATTCTTGCAATTGACTCGCCCAATGAACTATGTGTGAATATCAGTAGAGTATACTTTTGCCTGATCCTGCAGGGAGACCCGATGGTATTTTTTTGAATAAGAGTCCCTAGTTTGTGTCCTGTGGAAATTGTGCGAAATGTAATCTTTACAGCACACTTCTGTTCACATAACATAACAAAGTATGAAGATATCCGACAGGAGGATTTGTAATACAAATTATTTTGAGTAGGTATGTGATCAACTGCGCGCACGCAACGAGGTCTCTCTTTCATTAATCACATAATTTACTGTCAAATCATAGACCCCTTCATAGCTCTATTGCAATTGGTGCAGTACCGAATGTGCCGATGCCGTTCCGATATCGATTCTTACATGGAACAAAATATTTGTACGAGTAGTACTTTAGTTGTTCTAGTATGTGCTTGTGCTGAAACCTCCATGATGAACAGATTAATAAATACTGACAAAATTCAGGCAGAGACAGGATCTCAAGTTAGTTCATGTGATTGACTAAACATTATGACATGGTGACGGGCGTGCCCGAGCTGCGCTTGCGCACAATGATATAATTTTTCTCCACTTCGCACCCCAAGATTGTGAGCAAAACTATAACGGATAGCATTGGAGTTGTTAATACCTACTGCCTGTAAATTTTTTGACGGAAATAATGGTAGAAAATAAAGGCGACATCACTAAGCAGTTGACGCTTCTGGAGCCTATACTTTACCATACCGCGGGTTCGAATCCCAGTTGAACGTTTATAACGTCGGAAAATGCAAGATTGACGTTTGCATTTTCCGTTTTATATTTTTTATTATATAGGTAGTACAGTATACAATAAAGTTGTAGGAAACAAAATATTGTTTGGATTACAATTTATTTTGGTATTATGATATTATGGGCAATTCTAGCTCTACCGGACCCCTAAGTACTTATTCATCATTATAAAATATGTTCATTTTTGTAGGGATATCTTTTAGAAATAATACACCCTACCTACATGATGATGGGTAAGTATAAAACATGATGATTATTATGAAAATTTATTTCAATAGGTAATGCGAACTTTCCGGCTCTAGAAGAGATGGGGTGGTAAGGGAAACAAACATGCCTAGCTGGTAACATAGATTAAAACGTAATTAATATATTTTTCTATGTCAAAATATTATTCGTCGTCGCTGTCATCTGGTAACTTCCCTAGAAGACTGGCAGCATTACCACGTGGAATGGCAATGTTTATACGAAAGGTAAGAAACGTTTTTTATGTTCCGTGATTAGACTGGGCACAGGTCTCGAGTTAGGGAGCAAGGCACGCACCTCTGACTTTTCAAAATTATGTGCGTATTATTAGTTAACTATTACACGCTAAGGTGTCCCATTCATAAATAATAAAGTACCTATCTTCTATGTTACAATCATCAGCTCTATGCAATTCCCTCGTCTTTCGCTCCGTGGAGCGGTCACTATAAATACAAGTGGTTTGTGTCCGACTGTACATTGCCTCACAGTCCGCAAAGCGGGGCCTTCCTACCCCTGCCTAAACCAAAATATATCAAACACTTGTGAAAGTATTGGAAGGTATACAAGTGAATTAAGTGCTTAAATTTAATTTTCAAAATTTTAGGAGCTTTTTGAGTGATATTCGTGCAAAAAGTTCATAAATAAAAAATAACTTGCAATTGTGTTATAATTTTTTTTTTTAAATTAGACCAATGAATTTATTTTGATACATTTTATGAATTTTAAATTTAATAAAAATTGCTTATTTCAAGAAATAGCTTTTTATAGTTATAAATAAGTGTTAATTAATTTTTAAACGGTGTTAAATTTCAGTTCGACTGTAGCAAAAATGAAGACCTTTACTGCTGTATTATTGTGCATGGGTAAGTTTTTAAAAAATAATTACTTAATTGGATTTAAGTCGAGTGTTGCAGATAACATCGATTGCAAAAAAGCTAAAAAATAATAACAATAAGTATTTTCCCGCGCAGTTCTTATTTCAAATTGTGACGTAAATCTTCTTAGTCGAATTAAATACTTACCGTTTTATTAATCAATTGATATAATGTGACTCTTGGTAAGTTTTTATACTGCTGTAAACCAATACATAACAATGAATAAAAACTGTAATTATATATACGTTTCCGTTTAGCTTTTCCATGCAAGAGAAAATAGTGCGATGCAATGAGTTTTAATTACCTGAAGCTGTAACTATACTACTCAAGTTCCTACTCAAACGAAACTTGACTTCCTCAATGGAAACAGATGGTTTGTTTTATCTTTATTTGCAAGTTATATGCTGATTTCTAACCCTTATGTGAGCGTCAGATGCAGCGTCAGCATTACATCTTATTGGAAGTTAATAAATACCTATGATATGATCAATAAGCTTCCATTTTTTATGGTCACTGTGTGGTAAAATCCCATGACCGTCGCTGTGATATGCATGGGATCTTAAATTATTGCATTTTCGAACTGGAAGACGTAGGGAAGACAAATAAAAAAATCGCAGTTATGATAAAAATTACGAAGCAACTTACCCAATTTTACAGGCATATTATATAATTTTTTTATTAAATTTTTTGATTAAATTTTTCGCGCAAGATTCCCTAGTTGAAAATAAAGTTTAGTCCCTAGTCGAAATTATCTAGGCATGCCCTAGTGTCCTAGAGCTTAGGAGGACGCCTATATCCAGCACTCTTAGTAATTTTGGTATATTTGATATTATAGTATATTTAATATAAAGTAATTACTACTGAAAGTATCAATAGAAAAACTGCGCGTGATATGACTGAATTACTAATTAAGCATGACAGAAACAGTTATCGATAACTGCTTTAAAAAAAGAAAATATTAGAATAATCTAACTACAGCAATAAATCAGATTGATATAATTACATACAATTATATCACGTTATCGGGTTTATATAACAACGCAATGTAAATAGCAATTCGGGTGTTCGGAAGTGTGCGTTTACTCACGCAAGATCGGCTAACTTGGCTTCCTTGACGCATGAGCAAGTTAAATACCTTATTATCTAACCGATTGCAAGCTCTTCCACATTTATCTGATTGAAGGAATATGTTCAGCTCTTCGCCGAGGTTTTCCCAAAGGACTACATCATGGGGTTCTTGAAAAAGGATGTGATAAGATTTTTACAGAGTAGGCAACGCGCGAGTGATACCCCTGGAGTTGCAAGCGTCTATAGTCTAACCATAAGGCGGGACGTATGCTTTTTTGCCACCTTAGTGGTATAAAAAAGTTAATACCTACAACAGTTAGGGTTCTTAGAACAAATATGACATCCATGATAACAGAACCATGAATTTTATAGAACTAGATGAGCTTTTTTTCTAAATTGAATAGAAACGTATGCTTTGTGTCTGTAGGGTACAACATAACCTTTTCCTAGGTACGGTAACAACTTTTTCTAGGCAGGAAAAGGATAACTGCAGCTCTTAGCTCAGGCTATCGTGTGTGTCATATTTTTTCTAACGAAATGAAAAAAGAAATTCACAATTAGTAGGTCTCACTGTCATTTTATTGACTTATTATTTGGTTTAAGCAAATTTCAATAATCCAGTGTTTCCCAAAATTTTTGTATCCTTGTCCCCAGAATATTCCTGCTGTACATAAATACAAATAAAGGCGACACGCTAAATATGTTTTTGAGGCAATTATTTGTATTTACGAAATTAAGCACGCAGTCAATGAATGTATCGTATATGCGTTTAGTAGGTAAAAATTTAAAGGTTGAAATGGATTTTTGATGGGTTTTATATCGCTTTTAAAAATATCGTCGTGCAATTTAGAGCAGTGATAACCAAAGTGGTCTATATTGTCCCCCCAGGGGTTGATTTTTAAGCGGCGGTAGCCTAATGGCTAGGGCGTCGGACTTGCGATCATGTGGTTGCCGGTTCGAACCCCACCCATTGCACTACCGACGTGAACCCACTCGTAACACAAGCATTTTAGCTTAGCACGAGGGGTTAACAAGAATACTAGTAATGTGTGACCCACATTGCTAGTAAGCTTTTTAAAAAAAAAAAAAAAAAAAAAAAAAAATTAAACGGGTATGGTATAATAGATTTGCGAAAAATTTAGGTCTACCCACAAACGAAAAATATGGCCAGTGGTCGACAAGATAAAAATGTTTGGGGACATCTGTTCTAGTCTAAAGTAAAGCTGTATAGCCCTTTACCTTCTCAGTCGTCTTAGAATACCGTATATATTCTGCTATATTATCCCCTATAGGTGATACATCTCAATGACCGCCAATTTAGACCAGCTTGGCTAGTACTGGTTTCCCTCGAGGTGACTGACCCCCAGTTTTTAAAAGGCGATATTACTAACCAGCTCCATCATTACAGGCTGTTTCTCCCTGGCGGTGGCAGCTCCCGTAGCTCGAGACAGCTATGAATATGACTACGACCACTCGTCACAACAGGGCCACGCACAACAGGCGCAAGAGCCCCAGGAGTCAGCCAGTCACTACGACGCATACATCCAGGATGTGAAAGCCGCAGCCAGCGGCGGCAATGGCGGCAACGGTGGCAAGAAAGGCTTCAGTCAGGGCTCTGGTCTTAGAACCATCGCTGTCGGCTCAGCTAACCAGGCTAAAACTGCCTTAGGAAACCAGGCTGCCGCTGGATACCAGGCTGCGTACGTTGCCAAGAACACGCTAGCCCAATCTGCTGCCCAGGCTAGTGCGACCGCTCAGGCTGCCCTTGCCGGCAAACAGGTTATCCTGTCAGGCTTAGAACAGCAAGTGAGGGATGCCAAGGTTGGGCTCCAAGGTGAAGAGATGCAGCTCCAACAAGCTAAGAGATCCGCGCAAGCTGCCGCCAATGCCGCCCAACAAGCTATGCATCAGGTAAGTGATACTAACGACTTTGGTTCTAAATGATACTTAAGTAAACGTCTGTTTTGATCCCGAATTCGAAAATTTGTAATTCGTTTCCAATAAGTTCAATTTATAACTCCAAGTCTTTGCAAAATCTAACAAAACAGTAATCACTGATAGCCAAGAGACATTTTTAAATTTACTGGCGATAAAACTTATAAGTATAGTTAAGTGAAAAGCTGTAAGGCCACAGCCAAATATGTCTTTAAAAAAATGCAAATTATTTAAAACAATTGTGCAATCTGGTCCAGTACAATTCGCGAGAATTTTGGCAATGAACTAATTATAAAAACTGGAGACCAGCTGACAGGTTTTTACATCGAAAATAACGCAACTTAAACACTAAAGCAACTTTAAAAAGATAATAAAAAAACAAACGCAGCTAAGTAACGAAATTGACAAAAAACTCGTTGTGCAAATCAGTACAAATGAGTTTACGAAAAAATAATATAAAACATTGAAGAAAGATATCGGAAAGTCAATTATAATTACTTACGCAATCATACGGTCCACTTGCTTTACAAAATGAATTGTGAGTTCGTTTTACACAAGCTTTAGAAGCAATATTATGTGATAGAAATTGGTTAAATCACCAACACCTAATATAAATTGTTGTCATTGTAGCTAAAGCTATAATAATGGACATTATAGTTACCAAAGCAAATAAGAAAAAAAAAACACAATGTGGAACATTAGATCATAGAGTAAATACGTTTTTGTCGTTAGATATTTTTATTAATTTAAAAGTTCAGTAGAATTTTGTATGCTTTCTGAATATATTGAATCATAGAACGCACTGTTTGCAATGCGTACTTATGTAAAAATAAAAACTGCAATTTCGCTTTCATTAGGTATGTTCCGGATGATATGCAGTTGATTTGATCTACATAATATAGTTGATTTAATTGACTGTTTTCTGATGCGTATTTGTATAGCAGTGTTTTATTTCTGTACTATTAATTACATTATTAAAGCATTCATAGACGCATAAGTCATAAGATACCAGTTCCCTTGGTAGTCCAAAATCTGAGAATATTTATATTCAGTCATTCATTTGTATTAACTCATTTACTAATCATATTAGTATGTATTTGCTGATTCAATAGGATTTGTAAATAGAAGTAAGAATATTGACAGTCTTTCAACTTACCAACGCAACTTTACTCCCGCGTAAAACTAATTAATTTCAGTTTCCAAATAATACGTGACACAATGAGACTAAAAGTGTATTATTAATTTATACTTTGCAATTCCATGTAATTGATTCGCTTTCATGTTATGGTGTTTAGTAACTTATTGTTCGAAAAACCGTTTTTATCTTGCAACAGAATGATCTTGAGAAAGAGCCGCTGATCTGTCGCCAGGCGTTTCTAATGATATGGTGAAATTGTGATCGAGTATTTTATTTGAAGCATAAGTTTGATTTAGATCAAAAGAATAGACAAGATATTCAGTGTATACAGTACGACTGTATCGAATTGGTGCAAGAGGAATAACGAAGGATCATATCGTTGAGGACATAAAGTATTCTTTTAATAGTGTTAATTAATTCGATTTGGTTATTAATTTCGAAACATGTGACAGTGAATGATTTGGAATATCAATAGCTATAATTAACTAAAGGATATGAAGTTTCGACTATTATTACTTACCTGCGCTATTTGGCTCTACAGCTTATGGTGTGATAAAGAAGATTCTACTTTCACCGAATGTTTGAGAAGCAAAATTTTTTCATGATTACTAGTCACTAGAACGTTTTTAGTTTTCTTTTTTTCTTTTTATTGCTTTAGTAAAAACTTGTCTAGGCACGTTGACAAATTTTGTTTAAGCTGTCACAGTGATCGATTACCATGCAATATCCGAGGATTATATAACAGTTGGGTACACTTTCAGTCGTAACTGCAATCATTTCAATCACTTTGCTTGTCAAAGGTCTTGTTATGATAATTCGCTGTAATTTAAAATCAGGCTCGTCAAATATTTTGTTTTTGCTAACAGAGCAATAAAAAATATTACTTATGGAGATATGAAACGTGACATCCGGCAGACTACATTTTTAACCCGACTGCCGAAGGAGGGTTATGTGTTTTTTAATAATTAATCTTCTTTTTATTCTATTAACCGAGTTTTATTCTGAGAATCGTTTTCTTCGAAGACAGAATATAGCCCAACCAAAAAAATCTAATCTGTATTTTGCAAGACCTAATTTTACCGACATTCGTTCTTCAGTCCGTGTTTGCGACACATTTTAATTATAAAAACGTTCCGGTCTATTTTGTATCTTTATTGTATTTCGGATATCATTAAAACCATGATTTATAGAGCAAGGTCCATATCTATGTTTGACACAGTTGTTATTTTATTTACTTAAAGAAAATTAATGTCAATGACTTACTATTAAATACTTCTAATACTTTTTACTTCACACTTTTTTATATTCACATTTGATTGACTATAAAATTTTCTATTCAACCATCCAATTCAAAGACATAAGAAAAGCATCTAAATTAGGAATCGAAGTAGTATTAGAAATAAAGAACCTTGTGTGACTTTCTATAATCTAGAAATCCAGTAGGTATTGGAAATGGAGCCTTCGTATGATGTCACATGATCTTAACATTGTAACCGATATGATTTAGCGTCCTGAGAGCGTAATTGTGCATTGAACTTGATATTTTCGCTCTCGATAATGTAAAAGGTTTTATGTTTGTTATGATTAATATTGTTACCTTGAGATGATTCTTAGTTTGTTTACATAACCCTCTATGTATTGTTATCCTTGTGTATGTAACTATTCAATCTTTTACTGGTTTAGACCACATAGCCTATCTGCCTGCCCTATGTTAAAATCGTGTACAGCTCCCCTTATCCGTTGTGAATTACTTGTTCTGTAGATCAGTTGTATTTTTTACTTACCTACTTAATTATAAATAATAGATGTGCCTTTGTCCTAATCTACGAAGTCTAAGCCAATAAACTGGTACCTACTTACACTGATTGAATTCCACTGCTGAGAATTTTCGATAAAGACCTAAGACAAATATTTGCGAATTTGGAATCGAAACAAAGACCCTTACATGTCGATGAGGTAGATAGTTTTAAATGATAAAACTAAACCTACAAAAATCTTCCAGGTGAACGTAATCCAAGCTGCCTTGAACGCTGCCCAAGCTACGTCAGAGAACGCCAACGAGGCCGCTTCACAGGCTGCTGGAGAGCTCGGTGCACAGACTGCCATGGTGGGAGCCGCACGCCAGAGGCTGCATACCCTGCAGGAGCAGCTGCAAGGAGTCAGGATCGATTTCGAGGCTACGCAGGCGGCAGCAAGAAAGGCTCAGGTATGTTAAGAATATAAATAATACACTAATAGTTTTCGGTAGCCGTTCTAATTGTTTCTTTTCTGACTTAAGTAACTTTGATAATGTGAAGTGGTTTCCTTCTATTAATTGGGATAGCCAGTGATAGTCTAATCTTATAACCACTGTCAAACCACTAAGTCAAATATTTCGACTTCGAATCCGAGGCATGCACCTCTGTCTTTTCTAATTCATGTACGTAGTCATTGTTAATTATCACTCGATTAGACAGTCAAGGAAAACATCATGAGGAAACTTGCATGCCTGTTAGATTTTCTCAACGGTATGTGAATTCACATAAGCTAGATAATATCCATGATAATCCCTCTCATTTTGGGAGGAGACACTTGCCTAGCCATGCGATAGATATGGGTTGATGATGAAGTAAGATAATTTAGTGACGTTTTCCTAAACAGGAAGCGCAGAGGAACTCAAAGGCGTACATTATTGAGGATATTACGATTTCCATGTACTACTGAGTTGAAGGGAAACGAAGAAACGACTTGTGTTGTTCATTATTTATTTGATTTGATTTGTATTAATAAATTGTTGATCTCACTTCTCTCTTGTTTCTTTCAGATGTTCTTTGCTAACCCTTTCAGTGTAGTGTCTTATTATATTCTATGAATTCACTTTTATGTGATTTTAAGGTTTTGGCTTTGATATTTTGTTATTGATTTTCCAATTTCAATCTTGTCATCTAAGTTTTTTGAAATATTTTGATAATATACAAGGATACTTATTTTCTTTGGCATAAAGGACATTAGACATACGATTTTGGGGCTTAATATTTGGTGATTGAGATTATGCTATTAGATCAACAAAACAAGAGGCCTATACTCAGCAGTGGTTAAATCAGCACTATGAGTGCAGTCAGATGTTCTATGCACCCAATAGGCACTAAAACCTTGTTCCTTTCCAGGCGGCAGCTCAGCAGGCCCAGGCTAATGCAGCAGCAGCAGCAGCGAAGGCGGCAGCAGCAGGTCTTGGAGGCCAGAAGGACGCGTCTCACGAAGGTACGGCGCCCGAGCAGTACAAGGTGGCTCCTCCCAGCCAAGAGCAGGAGAGCCAGGAGTACTACCAACTACAGTCGGACTACCATCACTAGTAACAATAAGGTTTTAGGTGTCTAAGTCCTGGGGTTCGAAGGAGTTTTTTGGTTTGTTGTTTTTTTTTCTAATTTACCTTTTATCCTATTATTCTTTCCTTTTTCAAATTTTCCTCTAATAATCATAATAATTTATATTCCTTGTTGATCTATTATTTTTTTAATTTCCATATCTCTATGTTCAAGATTCCGTGTTTCTTTCACCTTCCTCATATTCAATTTCTAAATGTTATTCATTCATTACATTATATTTTTATAGTCTTCCTCATTCTCCTTCTTCCTTACCATTTCCATTTCTGTTCCTTCCCCATTTTCCGTCATACAAAATCAACAAAACAAAATAGTTTGAGAACCTCAGAACACAAGTTAGATGTTATTATTAGCATAGGATAGTTTAGCATTAAAATATTTATTTCACAAATTTGCATATCCTATTCTAATCCTAACTGAAAGTAGAGAATTTCTACTATGATGTAAATAAAAAAAAGGTTTTTTATATTTAGGAGTGCGTCTTCAAGATCGAGTATTTGTGATATCTGTTATGTTTTTCGTTTTTCAACGTTTTATACTTTTTTATCAAACACGAGCTTATTTATATTGTAGCCCCAAGTGGTACCAGTTTTGTACTTGTGTAACTGTTTAGTTATACTGCAAAAATGTTAAAGGTAGTGCCAAATGGCGAACGAACCTTGTAACGTGTAAGGTAACACAGCAACAATACAATACATATAAGTACATTACGAAAGTTCGTTGCATGGTTACTGTACCCTGTTACAATCTGCGTTGCTTGTTGCATTGCATGTTACGCAACACTATTTCCCGTTGATACTAACATAAAAATTAAGTGCGATGTCTCAAAGCCATAGAGTGTCGACAGAAGTGTGAAAAAAAATAAAAATATTGTTTTTGTTACATCTGTTTTTTCTATACTATGCTCTAGACTGATGACTATCTGACTGTGACTGCTTCTGACTATTACTTGACATCTCACTTAATAGGTAGCACTACTTGACTTGACTAATACTAACACCTATGCTTCTCTCACAATCGACTCAAAATATTGTAGGCAATTTGACATCATTAGATATGATTACTCCTATCTATGCCAAACTGTGGACATGACTAAGCATAGGGCCGGTTGCGTAAGACAAGAACTTGGCCTTAAACGACATGACTACGAAAATAACCATTTCTAATATCAATAAACCCTTATCATCATTAGAAAGCTGGAGAAGAAATGGAGAAGTTCAGAAGATATTTCAATAATTTCAAGAACAAAATCAAAAAAATCTAGCTTGAAGTCCATTTAAAATAATATTCATAAATATTTGCATACAGTGGGTTGCGAGTAAACGAAAATAAACACATACTTATAAGTCGGAGTAAATATAGAATAGCTGCACACACCTAATTAGTTGCTAAATTCGACCACAAACAATAATATTATCTAGTTTTCACTAGTAACATTACCCTTACTAGACACTACCTATATATTCACACAATCTTAAATTCTGGTAAGTTTTACTTGTGTTGCACTATGGTATCATAATGTAAGTAATTGACTATCAAAATATTTCTTAATTTTTCAATACACAAACTGCTTTCTTCTAAAATCTCTTCAGTATCAAGTAATTATATCAAGCTTAACTTGGAAGACATTCGCTTAAGCGGTTTAACGTATGGCTTTGTGTCATGGCTCGACAACGAATCAAGGAGATTCGTAAAGCGAGATCTTTCCTATATTTCAGAATGGGCCAGCTCCAACCAGGACCCTATTCAAGTGACGAGCGAGCCACCTTTGCACATCCATGAAGAACCTCCGCTCACAGAACCATCTCACGCTATCACAGAAACCAATGCCTTCACCCCAAAACCGCCAACATTCAACCAATCCCACCCATCGAAATCAAACCAGATCGAACTAGATAAATCCTTACAATACCGGCTCCAGCCATACCAATTTGCTTTCAACCAGTTTGCGTTCAAACCTGTTGCGGCTAAGCAAACTAAATTAGTCGCTAAGCCAGCTAAATTAGTTGTTAAATCTACTAAATTAGCAGCTAGTCCTGCCAAATTAGTTGCTAAACCAACAAAGCTTGTCATCGAAAAATCTTACGGAAAAGTGTTTCCCGACACTTACGTTAATTTAGATAGCTTTTTTAAGGATAACAGCCAGAATTATGCAAAACATTTTGGATTTTATGGGTGGTAGTAGAAGGCAGTTATAAAAGGTAGGTTTATATAGTAAGTAGATCATTGCTTTTGTCCCTTTACACGACATTACACACCACATTTAGTTATAGGCTCTTTATATTTTTATTTAATTAATTCCCAATTTTAAGTATCAATTATTATTTATTTACTAACATGTACACTAATTTTTTTTTAAATAACTCCTTAGGTACCTGTGTTATTGCTAAATAATGACACGTAATGAATTATGTTTCCAGCACCAGCAAAACAGGAACAGAAAGCGGCTGAACCCGAGGAAGAAGAGGAAGCAGAAGAAGAGGAAGAAGAAGAAGATTGTGAAGAAGAAAAGAAGAAAAAGTAGATTATACCAAATAGTTAAATGCCATTTATTAGTTCGATGTGTAAAATAGGTTTTAATTTTGTTACTTAATTTTAAGGATTTTTGTAGTAATAAAACAATCCAATCATTTGTAGGTATTTATTTTACATTGAACAGAACCTAATTTATTGGAGACAGATCTCAATGTTATGGTGCATTGTCGAAATAAACATAGAGATATTAGAGGAGATTATTCTATTGGCGTGTTTTATTTTACAATATTCCCATAACTCTCAGACAATTTTCTTCATTGCTTATGTCGGGAAACGACGAGCCACTGGATGGTTATAAGTAGTTATAGCCGCCCATTGAAATCTGCAATGCAACACCAAAGGAGTTGTTGATGCGTTGCGGAGCAATCAATCAATCAATCTCTATGGAGCTTTAAGAATAACGGGGTACTGCCCTGATTACACAGACTGTCAGAGTCGCAGCAACCGAACAGGGGGAACTGTCTCTCACGCGCAAACAAAATTTGAAACACACATCATGGTGCTTTACGACAGTCTTATGGCCAGTTAGACCCCAAGAGGTGCTACCACCGAGCAATTCAGAAAATTTTTGCCTATGCCTATCTCGTTGGCAGTGAGGAATTGTTTTCTAAACTGTCCCCACACGGGGAAAATCGGGGAAGTATATGCTCGAAGTAGACGACATATTATAACTGAATGGAATATGTAGCTATGAGTAGTGGATCTTTGCGAAAGAGTTTTCCAATAAGTAAGTACAGTTGGCGCAAAATAACTTGAACCGAAATGGTGGATGCGCAGTAGTCGATTTTTAGTAAATTTTTCACGCAAATGCACTGCGCAACGCGCAAACTTTCCCCCTCTCCTTTAGTTTCGTGTCAAGTTATTTTGCGCGAACTATTCCTACCTATCTATAGTACTTAATAATGTGCAGTCACTATATTATTATTATACTCTTTGTGTGCAGTTGTCTATACCTATAGGTAAACGACGTGACGTGGGAGAGCCATGCTTCGGCACCAATGGGCCGGCTCGACCGGAGTGACACCACGGCCTCACAGAAAACCGGCGCGAAACAACGTTTGCGTTGTGTTTCGCCAAGTGAATGAGGTTACCGGAGGCCCAAACCCTTTTAAAAAGCGAGCAACGCACTTGCGACTCCTCTGATGTTGCGGGTGTCCATGGGCGGCGGTTATCGCTTACCATCAGGTGATCCGTCTGCTCGTTTGCTCCCCTATTCTATAAAAAAGGTAGGTACAATTTGTACCTACATTCGATATCATGGATAATACAAGAATCGATACTGAAGCAAAAAAAGATGTCCGATCCAAATGGATTCGAACCTTTGTGCGAACCCGAGTCCTCTACTTCGTTGCATCAGAAGCAATAGCCAACTAAGAGATGTAGAATATTTATCTTGCTAATGTGCAAGTGAGGTAGTACATATTTAAAACTTAATTGGCGCCCCTTGGGGTAAGTAGGTACATAAAGTCCTTTGGACTTTATGATACTTGATATATCATTTTTGGCAGGAACTTACCGTTTTTTTTTCAAAGAAATGTTTGAGACACACATTCTTAGTCTCGTTAGTTGGCTATTAATAATAAGTAAAAAACATACAGTGTATTTTTACCGTATTTTTTCCATAAACCAAGAATGTTATTATGTAGTAACCTATGATATTATGATCTAATAGTATAATTCGTGCCACAAACCGAAGTTTTATCCCCAGTGGCGGTTAAACGCAATATAAGACCAGCGTTCCTCTTGACGCAGCGTCAACTTTTTTATAATGGATAAATAATTACAATACGTACAATAATAACACAAGTGCAGGTTTGTTTCTTATTTCACTGTTTTTAAACAAAAGCAACGATTTTAATCACAAAGAACATTAAATTATTAACGTCATGGGTAGCTTCTATTAAATAATGACAAACGGAACGAACGACGTTCCTTTCCTTTATCATCACGACGTTGACGTGCAACACATGTTCATTGAAAAATAATATTTATTTTTATAAAAATGTCCGTCGTAAAGAAGAAAAAACGTGTTTCGAAAAAGAACAAGAAAGCGTGGGGAAAATACTGTGATATCCGTGATGTTGAGGAGTTTCTAGAGGACCAGAGATTGGAAGAACGATTAGGGTGAGGTTATGTTGACATCATGTTGGGATTATTTTGTGTTTATTTTTAGTATTTCAGCAATAACAATAAAATTCATAATCTATAAAAAATAATATTATAAACTTGTATAATTTAAATCACAGATTCCATTTTCTGTTTTCTCTAAATTTATAAACTAAAATTTCAGCAAATTCGACACTAAGCCAGATAGTGAACTGTTTGTGGTAGACACATCCGGAGACAATAAGGATGAAAATGAGGTTAAGGACAAGAAGCCAGTGTCACGGAAACTGGAGAAGAGAGCCAAGCTGAAAGAAGTTCCTAAATGCTTTGAAGTGCTGCTGCCCACATCCAAGGTATGTCGTAGTTTAGCAGAGAAACTACGTAAGGTTCACGGTGATCAGTCGTCAGTTCAGTCAGATCGGCGTCAGTTTATCGTCTGCATTAAATTTTTTAGTCTAGAAGAGCATCATTTCAGCCATAAAATAAGTGATTTAAGTGCAGGTTTTCTATAAAATTCTCAGTAGTAGTGGATTTGTCCTTGGTTAATGTTATGTTCAATATATATATTGTGGTTGAGCTACACAATGACTGTAGTATGCATGCAGTCAGCTGGGACTGGTCTACTCAAAGCCGCTATGGCTCTTTCTTCAAAAGGCCATCTGAGAAATTACCCTGCATTATAACACTGACATATTGCTACTACTATGTCTGGAGTTTAAAAGAGACCATGAATCTCTGAGTTTGTTTCGGTGTTTCTTCTCAGAGGCTGTCAGTTTGGAAATGCCGGCGCCATCTAGTATAAACAAAATAACTATGACTTGTGTCTTTAAAAGATCTATTTACAGAATTACATATCATTTATCAATTATCATTTAATAAATAAAAATAAATGGCTTCTATTTTCAGGTCCAAGATCCTAATGCAAAACGTAACCATGTGAATCAAATTGGCTCCAAGGCGACAGCTATGAGCAAATTGACACAGAAGCGCAAAACACTGAAAGGAGTGTTTGAGAAGAAGCTGGTAGAAGCTAAGAAGAACAGGAAGATGGCTATAGACAAGAAAAGGAAGGCCAAGCAAGTTCGTCAGAACTTCAACCTGGATTTATGGGGGAAAGATTGTGAGTATTCTCAGGGTATAATATAATGAAATGAATGTTGATGTAATCTAGCGATATGACCACTGGACCACATCATAGGACTCAAGTTTGAATCCAAGACACACACTTCTGACTTTTCACTATTAACTGTGTTTTAATAATTGATTATCATTCTAAATGGTTAAGAAATAAATGACATGTGAGAAAACCTGCATGCCTGAGTGATTTTCTCAATGACATATGAAGTCTGCCAACCTGCACTAGACTAGTGTAACCCCTCAATGCTCAGGAGACAGTGAGTCAGTAAATAGGACAGTATATAAATCAATACAATACAATGATATAATGCCCTACTAATATTATAAATGCAAACATTTGTGGGGATGTAGGCATAGATGGATGTTTATTACTCTTTCACACCAAAACAGCTGAACAGTTCTGGATAAAATAGCACAGAGTTAGATTATAGTCTGGAATAACACATGGGCTACTTTTTATCTAGGTTGGACCCGATTCTAAAATCTATGCAGAAAAGTCGCGGGCAGAACCTAATACTGTATATATCACTACACTTATGTATAGGCAATCCATATATTATGAGAATATAGGTGTGATATGTTTTGATCCTGGAAATCTTCTTACCAGTTTTTTTTATGAAATTCTCAGTAACAGCTTGAAGTTTAGGTTTTGTGCACAGTAAATGTCAATATGCTCGCCCCCTATTACATGGGACCTAAACTTTCCTAACCTCTCTCTTTAGTACCAGAAGCCAAGGGCATCCCAGAGACGCTCTGTGATGAGTTCATCCCACCAGAGGCACAGCTACACAATGTGTTACCAACACAGCGGCTCCGACCGAAGCCTCCGCTCGCCAAGACTGTTGTTACAAGGGCAGCAGTGGAGGCTCCACATCCTGGAGTCAGTTACAACCCATCATACCAGGTTAGTCCAGTTTTATTTATATAGGAAAACATTCATACATTCCATACAATATATGTATGTACTTCATTACAAAAAGCATCATTGTTTAAGTCATCATAGTTTTTTAAGTTTTGTCTTTTTTCTCTTTTGCAGAATACACATGTTCAAACAAGATAAAACATGTTATTGCTATAGGAGGTTTATAAGATATCTTATATTATCATGAAAAATAGGTACCCTATTTTTTAACTTAATGTGTCTGTTTCAGGAGCATCAAGATCTGCTGCAACAAGTGGGCCAGCATGAGCAGAAGATGATGAAGCGGGAAGCTCACCTCCTCAGGGTGACTACTGGCATGTTCCGCAGGGTCACACAACAGGAGAAAGAGGTATATTTTATGATTAAGTTAATTTTTAACTGTGGGAGAGCCTTGCTTCGACACGAATGAACCGGCTCGACCGGAGTGATACCACGGCCTCACATAAACAGGCGTGAAACAACGCTTGCGTTATATTTCACTGAGTGAGTGAGGATATATATATCTTTAAATCCTTAGAACCAATGGCGCGAGGAGATGAGTGCCGGTCTGCCACAACCACACAACCCTGCTGTGGACTCCGAGTCTGACACCGACAACGAGTACAAGGCCATCAACCCGCCCGTCAAGAACAAGAAGAAAGACCACAAGGCCAGGAGAAAGCAACGCGAGAGGATAGAAGAGAAGGAGAGACTCAAGCGAGAGAAGATTGACAAGCAGAAGATTACAGACCTTTATAAGTGAGTATAAGTCCATTTCAATCAATACTGCTCAAAATGTAAACAATATTTACTTGTCTTTTTATCATATACTAGCTTCTGCCCGCGACTTCGTCCGCGTAGCATGATGATATATAGCCTATAGCCTTCCTCAATAAATGGGCAATCTAACACTGAAAGAATTTTTCAAATCGGTCCATTAGTTCCTGAGATTAGCGCGTTCAAGCAAACTAAACAAACAAACTCTTCAGCTTTATATATTAGTATAGATTATTTAAATAAAAAAACCCGGCCAAGAGTTGGACTCGCGCACGAAGGGTTCCGTACCATAAATCGCGTTTGTTGTATAGGAGCCCCCCTTAAATATTAATTTTATTTTGTTTTTAGTATTTGTTGTTATAGCGGCAACAGAAATACATAATTTGTGAAGATTTCAACTGTCTGGCTATGGTGGTTCTTGAGATACAGCCTGGTGACAGACAGACGGACGGACATACTGCGAAGTCTTAGTAATGGTCCCGTTTTTACCCTTTGGGTACGAAACTCTAAAAACTAAATAATGGCGTTTTATATTTTGTAGTTAACAGTTTCTGCTTACCTAGATACTATGTATATTGTAACTTAATTATGGTTGAGCTACACGATGACTGATGCATGCTTGCCGTCAGTTAGAACTGGTCTACTCAATGCTGCTATGGTTCTTTCCTCAAAAGGCTATTTCAGACATTGCCCTGCATTGTCCCACGCACATTATTTTATGTCTGGACTTTAAAAGAGACCATGATTCTCTGAGTTTGTTTCGGTGTTTCTTCTCAGAGGTCGTCAGTTAGGAAATGCCGAAGCCATCTAGCTATAAAAAAAAACAAACCATTGACTTGTAAAATTGTCTCTAAAGATCTACTTACAGAAATAAATATCATTTCATTTCATTTGTATGTTTATGTAATTTCCAAATCTTTATGTTTTCAGGCTCCGTAAACTCCAGACTTCTATTAAGACCCGTGAGCAGAAGCAATCAGAAGAGCGAAATAAACGTGCTGAGAAGCGAGCGACCACAGAAGCAACGGCCCTTCCCACCCTCAGCGCTCACAAGACACCCGTCAAGGAACCTGACTTCGTGGACCCCAAACAGCTGTCTGGAGACTTGCGGAACATACAATCTAACAGTAAGCACATTGTATTATGTACTAGCGGGCACAGCAGACGTTTTCCTGCCCTGAAGATAAACAAGTCCTAGAACCCGATCGCAGCGCCACCTAGCGGGTCCAGTTGTATTTAAACCATTCAGAGATCCACTCAAATATACAAAACAAAATTTCATCCAAATCAGGCCAGACCTTTAGGACCTTGTACATCTTGCCGTGCCGACAAGGCCCACACATGTTTCTTATATTATACCATTGTGACATCTATTTAACTTGTGGAGTGCAATAAATGTATTGAGTTAGGTGACAAACAATTTTGCAATGCATAGAAAGTTAGAAAGCAAATGTGCCTTTTGGGCAGGGTTATCCAAGACCAGAGGACTGCAGACTCATACACTCAGACTTCATTACGAAGCTATGAGCTTTATAATACATATATCGCCATATTTATTGATCTATGAATCGATCCCAAACGAGATATTTAAAATAGACTATTATATAATCATCATCATCATCATCTTATCAGCCTATTACCGTCCACTGCTGAACGTAGGCCTCCCCCAAAGAGCGCCAACCATCCCGGTCTTGGGCAGCTTATTATATAATAATTATGATATGATAATGAACATAATAAGACAAATTGTTCCGAGTTTTGGGACATAACTTTAGTACGTTAAAAATTAAAGTTAAGTTAAGTAATACAGTCATTTTAGAACATGCGTCTTTTGGTTAGATACACCAGACGCTATGACCACTAAGTCACCGCGAGGTCCACCTGCCAGGTCGAAATTTGCCTTCACATTCTGAATTTACGTCTTAAATGTGACGTAAGACAAGTTACGTTGCTTCCCTACCGCCATCACTTACCTTACTTATTAATACCGTTAAATTATTTCTACCTATCTATGCCCATCAACCTTGATCGCTTTTATGACTGTTACTTGTTTCATGATTAAAAACAGCCAGTCAGTATGACTTAATACACACAATAAACAACCTTACCACCCTTAAAACAAATTCTATATTTCCAGCGAACCTCCTCCGCGACCGTTTCGAGTCGCTCCAACGTCGCGGTGCCCTCGCAGCTTCCAAGGTCATGATGAAGAAGAAGAGGAAACTCAAGAGCTACTTCAAGCCAGGCCACAAAGTCACTGAGAAAGATATCGAGAAGTACGTCACCAAGAAGGGAAAGAAAAAATAACCTTATATCGATGTGATAGAGTGGGATTTTCCTTGTATAATAAGTGAAATAAATGTACATTTGGTACGTTATTAAAAAGTAATTTAAAGTGTTCTTGTTTGATTTCTATTTTATTTTTATTGTCCTCAATATCGCAATTCTCATAGAAATACCTTTTGCACATAAAATAAGCAACAATTTATTTATAGGAATTAATAAAATTGTCTTTACCGTGGGAGCGCCATGCTTCGGCACGAAAAGGGCCAGCTTGACCGGAGAGATACCACAGCTTCACAGAAAACCGGCGTGAAACAACTCACTCACAATGTTGCCTCCTATTCCTATTATTGGTAGGTAATCATTATTTATTCTTTCGGGACTTATATTTCTGGTTTCGCTAATATACACAGATGGATATGCATTTAAATTAATTCGAAAAAAAAATTAGCCTTTTCGTTGCTGAAAATCTCGCTCCGTTTAAACTTTAAATTTATGTTTTATGGAGATTATATGGTAAATACCAGTTAATTGTGAAATTTACCACGGTTTCAAAAAGGTAACCTCATTTACTATGCAGTGTAGGTAGGTACTTGGTACATACTTACATGTACCTGACTGTCAAGCAGGGATTTCATATTAATTAAATTGAAAAACAAAAAATATTTTTATACAAAAAATTTACTAAAAAATCTAACATATAATACATCTAGAAATAATCCACTTACGAATATATTACAGCGATATCGTGGCAGTGTAACAAATAGTTTAAAGTAATAATTAGTCTAACGTAAATGTAGCTGTAGGTAACTCAGTGTAACCTAGGATAATTCTTAACTAGGAATACTAAACATTACATTTGCCTATAAATACAATACTATGCGTAAGTCTATGTAGTCGATTTTCAATAACAAAACGTAATAAGTTACTAAATTACGAACTAGGTGGCCGCGTTTTAGCAATATGCACATAATACCTACCTATGTTTTCAAACGAATGCAGTTTGAGGCTCAATTACAAATAAAATATTTGATCTGTGGCCTGCTTTGACTATACAACAAAGGTGGCCTGTGACGTCCATTGAGATGAGCGAGTGGATGGAGTTTCCAACCATTTTTTAGTATAGAACACGTATGACAAATGTCGTTGCGGAATACCTTTCGGCGCGCGACAGAACTATTTTTTCATTAATTTACTGGCATACTGTACTTGGGCAGTGTTAAGAAATGATTATCCGTTTTTGTGGGTGTTTACCTACCCCATATTTTTTATTAAAATAAAACCTTTTACTAAGGAGTATGTACTGGACATACTATTATTTATATGCAAATAACATACATTTATACTCCTTAGTTTCTAATTTCTCCGATCCTGATGGTAATTATAATATGTAGTAGGTAAGTTGAATCTGTAGGCTTTACAAATATTATTGTTAAATATTTGTAGGACATACACAATTCTTACTGATTCAGCAGTCGAACGCCATGTTTTGGTCACATTTATGCAATTATTTTGGTATTATTATGGAAGTCATTTTTCATGATTAAGTATGATTATTTGCTTGCAATATCATAGTGGATCATATTACTATAATTCTTTTTAAATGTTTTGATCACTTGCAATGAAAATTTAATAGATTTTCGAGTAGATATTATTTTAATTCATACCTATAACATTTTAAATACTTTAATTTATATTATGTGCATATTTACACTTTACAGCCTCTTTAGAAACATCAGAATTTTCATTTTCTGAAAATACAGATGATTATAAATTTTGATTAAAACCGAAGGAATTCTATCTACATAATCACATTTACAAATTTATATTTAGGGTTTAAAATTATTAAAGTATTGAAATATTTAATTTCTGATTTCCTGTTGTAAGATTTTTATTAACTATAACTTAAGTAGTCGATAGGAATGCGTTAGGCAATCTTGGAACAGTGGTTCTTCAAAGAATTTTCAAAAGAAAAGGTGATTAATTTACTAATAAAATAGTACCTATATTAAGAAGACTAATAAAAAAATATTCTCTGTATAAATAGTATTTTACTATTTGAGCCTGCAAGAATAAACGTGATTTTAGTCTAAGTCATAAATTACAAGATGGAACCAAATCTAAAGCATCAAATTGCATCTAAAAATAAAAATGTCACACTGGACTCAACCCTAAATATAAAAACAAAATTCCTTAAATATCTAGTTTATTTTCAACCCCACCGCGCAGCGATAGAGTAAAGCGACCTTAATAATTCCAAGGCTCTGGTATCTGACGCTGTTTTCAAATCACTGGCGGGAGCAACCCTGGCTTGTGCTACAGGACTATCTACAAACGGCGCTTTAGTAGTTGTTTTTGGTTCAACTGTAGTTGCTTTTACGAGGAATTTCTTCACACCTCTTCGACCGGCTGCATTTGTTCTAAGTGGACTGAAAGTGGTAGCCGATGTTCCTAAATCTTCTGTTGTTTTTACGCTTTCTATTGTGCTAGTTGGTGCTGTGTTTGATAGGGAATTAATAGCGCTAGGATCTAAGTTAAGGCTCTTACCTCTTCTATCACTTCTTGTTCTTTCTATTCTATCTGTTCTTCTATTTACATTTGTTCTATCAGCCTCTGTGGTTGGTAATTCAGTCGCCTCTTCTTCTTTTGCGATATCTTCCATATCTTTTTGAGACACAGCCATTAAGGCTTCGAGTAATGCTTTTTTCGACGCTTCAGCTGTAGTGTTGTGATCGTCATCACACGTCTGTATCAGTAATAATATCAATCTTTTCACTGTTTTCGATTTCGTTTTCTTCATAACATTCATGAGTTTCTCAGTAGTAGTTGCGTTCATGATTTCTTTTGCTTTTTCTACTACCGTGTCGGTGATCGTCGTTAAGTCTTGGGCGGGTTCCGTAGAAGAATCTCTTAACAGTCGACCCTGCCTTTCGTACTCTTTGTTTTCTTGTGTAGTTACTTCGAAACTGACTGTGGGTGAAGCTGTCTGTTCGGTAGGAATGTATTCAGTGGGTGTAGTAGCCGTGTTAGGAATGTACGTGTTCTCTGAAAATCCTTGGCTTTGGTCAGGTGCTGTTGGACTCAAGCCATCGTTGAGCGTAATAGGATCTATCACAGTACTCTGCCAGTTTCCGTAAGTATTCGACCATGCAAATTGGTTTGTTGTCTTGTCACTGTCAGGAGATGTGAATACAATGTCGGATACAGTCGGCGTGGTAGTCAAAATTTCTGACTCTGTAACTCTCGCTGTCGTAGTTGGCTGCGTTGTAGATTGTACTGTAGTCAAATCTTCATCAGGTAAAGTAGGTGCTTCGAGATCTTCAGCGGGTTTCTTGATCGGTTCGGCGTCTAAGTTTAACTGTTTTCCGTGTCGAATGCTGTTGCCCTGTGGTGCAGCGAACGATTGACTGTGAGCTCTTTGTAATTCTTCCTCGTTTTCTAACTCGACGCTTTCAGTTTCAGTGAAATAGACTGAAGTAGTGGTGGGTATAGCTGTAGTGGCTCTAATCTTTTTACTTTCGAAATCATTACTTGTGGATACAGATGGGTCTATGCCCCAAGCTGTAGGTAAGTTTGTAACTTCAACGTATTCACTCAATGGTTTGCCTTCAGTAGATGCTCCATTTGTTCCGTAAGTAGAATCGCTCAGAGAAAGAGCATTATTCTGGAATCCTCCATATTTATTGACAGAGTAATCGCTTTCAGTTGTAGTTGTGGCTTCACTGTAGTTATTGGCGAGTGTATTTACATTAACTGCGAAATCATTCGTGTATGAAGGTGTGGTAGGAGGGGCAAGAGTCGAAGGAGTTGTGTAGGACGCTGATATTCTTCCACAACATCTAAACGGATTCCTAGCACTGGTAGAACTGTAAGAAGATGATACATATTCGGTTACTGGTCTCAGTGTAGTTGTAGGTTCTTCTGTTACTGGGTAAATTGTGGGGACACCCAGTGCCTTAGGCTCTCGTACACTCGAGAGGGCAGGCGCCGATTTATGATCATCAGAGAATCCCAATATTTCTTCATCTTCTTCATTGACCGTAGTCGTTGGTTCTGTGTTAATCGATCCTTCTGTCGTTGTTAAGAGATCTCCGAATGATGGATGGGTAGGTCTGATATCTGATAGCACTTTTCTGAATTGTACAGGGTCTTGGAGATAGGCAGATAAGGCATGTGTGAAAACTTGAGCTAATTCTCTGATTTGGGGAGAAGTAGCAATCGGGTTTTGGCTCTGTTGTACAGATAAATCCTCGGCTAACTCATTGTAAGTACCGTTAGGATCTGCTCTTATTTCTTCCAGCAGCTCTGCGTTAGACATTTCATGTCCAAAGAGGTTCGTGTATTTGTTAATAGTTTGACGACTGAAAAGAGCTGGTAGAACTTCCTCCATAGCCTCGTATTCTTCAAAAGACGGTGTAACAGTCTCGTTTTCTTCAGGGGTTTGAGTTGTTGACAGGTTGTCTAGGGCTGTCGCATAGTATATTGCCAAACTATGCAAAGTCTTTGGAGTAAGTGATGGTGGTACTACTAGTCCTGGCCTATTAGGCTGATCTCCGAAGTATCTATCAGTGGTTGGAACAGTGGGTTCAGTGGGCCCAGTAGGTCCGAACCTATCTAAGTTCAACTTCCTCATGAGTCTTTCGCGACGTTCTTGGTATGAAGGCTCTATAGTTGCTTGCGTCGCTTGGTTAGCGGTGGAGTAAACATCATACCTGTCAGAGGATGCGGTTTGAGTGTAAATATCTGCTCTGGTTGTATGCGGTATCTTGGTCGCTGATTCGAAACTATCCTTGGTTTCAATAGTAACTTGCTTTTGTTTTTCAACTAGATCGCTCCTGGCTGTCACTTGATGAACTCTCTCTGTTGTGGTGGCCAAGGTTTTGTTCTTTTCTTTTTGGAGGAAACCTTTCAGTAGTGATACTCCAGGTCTGGTATAAGGTTCCTGCTTTTCGACGATGGTAGAGTAACTTTTAGTGTATGGTAATAATGTTGGACGTTTGGTTGTTGGCTCAGGACTCGAAGGAGGCGAATGTTTGTCTCGAATATCGTAGAGGGTCGTTAAATTAGGATTGCTCTTTGCTTTAGGTTTCACAGGAACGTTCGGCGTGTAAACTGGGTATGGTCGGTAGTTCTTGTTGTGATAATCTTGAAGGTATTGTCTGTTATTGTTATTGGCGAAGGCTGCAGTTTCCGCTGCGACCTGCATCTCTCGCAAATTGTAATCAGGAGTACTTCTGTACACTGGGGCTTCCGTATAAGTTGGCTGTGTAGTCCTAGATTGTAAGTTCCCGAAGTTCGTGGAGATCAGCTGTACTAAACTCTTCCTTCTTTGCTCAAAGGCGGTTGTTGCCGCAGTTCTTTGAGTAGGATTGAAATCGAATAATGCTTGGTGGGTCTTCACTGTAGCTTTAGGAATCTCGGTGTGTCTCTGCCTGCTTCTAAATAGTCGTTCAGTCGTACTGGGCACATTGACTGGCGTACGCCTGGACTCCGCCCGAATGTTGGTATCAGCGCCGATTTGCTGCAAGTCTTGGGTCTTGCTGAGGCTCTGTGTGATCTTCTGGCTCTTCTTCTGCTCGTTAGAGTAGTACTCGGCGCTGGACTCGTAGAGGGCCGGGGCGGATGCGCAGTCCACCTTGAACCACCAGTCGCATATGAGGTGTGACTGGCTGAAGATGGTGCCGTTGGGACATAAGAACGAGATCTTGCGTGATGTATCGCATATGTGGAATACCTGGAATGTTTAAACCGAAAAGTTAGGTGAAGTTAGCAAATTGGAAAGTATATTATTTCTCTGGGAGGAATAATATATTTTGATGGTGGTTTATTTAAAACATGTATATACATTTACATAGAAAAAAAAAACATTTTAATTACACTACCTCATTGAGTTTTGAAATTTTTCCAAAACTCAATGAGGTAGTGTAATTAAAATGTATTCCAGTTAAGGAGGTAATATTTTTTACACTTTAACGATAATAATTATATTATGTTAGTAGATGAAAGTTCTTCCCTAAGAGTTGTAAATTATTTATGTATCCTACTAATATTATAAATGCGAAAGTTTGTGAGGATGGATGGATGGATGGATGGATGTTTGGTACTCTTTCACGCCTGAACGGCTGAACGGATCTGGATAAAATGGCACAGAGATAGATTATAGTCTGGAAGGAATTTTGTATATTGTTTCAGTCAAATAAATGTATTTACATGGAAAGCTAAGTCCCACTGTAGTTCTACTTTGGAAGGTCTGAACTAATTGATTCTTGAAGAAAGTAATTCTGGTTTTAGAATTCTGTTGTGGTTTCAGAAGTTTGCTGTAGAGTTCGGTTGGGTTGGTAGTGGTAACACAATCATTTTGCTAAATAATTGTTTTCCGGATAAAGAATTACTCTTTAGTAGTAGTCAGAGAAAGTATTAGAGAAGTTGTCGTTAGTAGCACCAGTTTACCTGGCAATCGGTCTCCAAGTCAGCGTAGTATCCAGTGGGCACATTCTTACAGTTGAATCCCGTGGGTGGGATGTTCGGGTACGCTGGGAAGTCCACACCAGCCCTGCCGATCACACCTGGAAACAGAATTGTTAATATTTAGAAAGTCATTTGTATTTAGGAGAGGACTATCAGGGTTTTGGTGTTGATTGATGAAGATCTCTATAGGGTTCTCAATAGCCTTTGTTGCGGAACGTTTTCAGCCGGATGCTTATATACTTAGAGGCTTTTGCTACTTTTACTAGTTACCTACTTTTATGTAGCACTGAGAAGATAGGTTTTTGTAGTGGTGGTAGTTCTTTAACCCATCGGATATTGTTGGAACGCTGTGATAGTCATCTCTATTGCTATGTTTCTTGTCTTTTTCTATTATTCTCTTAATTTTCTGTGTGGTAATTACTAGATTTTACTAGACTTTAGAAAGAAAAAGTTTCTATTTTCTTCCGTACTTTAACGTACTTTAAATCTCGTTAAATAGTTTCCCAACCTCCAAACAATTTTTATTGGGCGTGTGAATATCCTCATGGTCTTCCATCACCCGGGGAAGGCGAGGGGTCGTGTTGGATTCCACCTAGAGTGAGTGAACTACCGTCGAAACCACATGGGTGTTTCGACTCACTACTGAGGATACTATAGCGAGGTTTAATTCTTCCGCGAGAACAATATACCCTAACCATTTCCAGTTTAACTGGCTTACTGCCGTTCTGCGTTGTTGACTGGTATTTTGTTAATAAATCCTGGCTCTTGGCCTGGATGTAGAAAAGCATGGAGGATTATTCGATAGGGTTTATTTTAGCCCCCATATTATTTCTATAACTCGGTTCGGAGGAGCTCGTGGCTAAGTAATAACTAAACTGATCAACTGATCTGCAATGTTAAGCTGCGCTCGCCGCGGTCAGTGTGTGGATGGGTGACCATCGAAACCCTCTCCGTGCCTCGGAGAGCATGTAAAGCCATCGGTCCCGGTTGTCATATGAACATCATTGACAATTGTTGGTGGTAGTCAGCAGCCCAAAAGCCTGACAACCAGTCTATCCTCCGAATATCGGTATTACCCAGAAATTGGGTTGCGGAAGTCTGATGGCAGTAGCAGCAGTATTCAGCCGCATCTGGGTAGACTGGATGCCGACCCCAATATAATTAGGAAAAGGCTCGGAAGAAGGATTATTGCTTTTTTTTTTATGGGATAGGGGGGCAAACGAGCAAACGGATCACCTGATGGTAAGCGATAACCGCCGCCCATGGACACCCGCAACACCAGAGGAGTCGCAAGTGCGCTGCCCGCCTTTAAAAGGGTTTGGGCCTCCGGTAACCTCAACTCACTCGGCGAAACACAACGCAAGCGTTGTTTCACGCCGGTTTTCTGTGAGGCCGTGGTATCACTCCGGTCGAGCCGGCCCATTCGTGCCGAAGCATGGCTCTCCCACGTAAAAACTGCTATAACTGTTTGATCAAGATTTCCAACCTTGATACTCGACGATGTCCTCGGGCTGGTTTTCTGGTGGTATGAGCCTCTTGACCAGCGCTTTTCCCTCCGTGTAGTGCTCGAAGCCAGCGGCGCCCATTGCCTGGGCTATCTCCTGTAGACTCTCCACGCTGGGCGCCGGGGAGTACAGCTCCGTATCCTGGAAACATAGAAACGAGGATCACAATGTGAATCCATTATCACAGATGTATGGTTAACGTTTCTAGGAGAACATAGGCGCTTGTAAAAAATATAGTCTATATAACTGTATTCATACTTCTTTTGATCATTTATTTTTTAAATGATATTAATTTTTGATGGCTACCTGTTTACACTGCTCTCGAAGAAATCGATGTATATGCGCGCGAAATAATTACGTGCTAAGAGAGATAGAAAAATATTTGTGTGACAATTAATAAATTACGTGACGAGACTCAATTTTAAGTTAGCTGTTTAGTGTCACGCTATAATTGAGACAAAATAACACGATATTAGATCTCTTATAAATGGAGTAGGTATTAAACAGTTCGTAAACATTTCCCAGTTTAAAAAAATATAAATACATCGAAAGTTGTAGATAGTTCAAGTTCAATATAATATAACACTATCATTGAATAAGTATCAAACGTGGGACATTACAGTAGGTACCTGTCGCCGTTGTGCTGTCCGGCGAGCTCCATCACACGCACCTGAAACACAATAAGGATATTGTTATTAGCATATCTTACACTAGCTTCCGAACGTGACTTTGTCCGCATGGAATAGTTACTAGGTCTTACAGTGATATAGCCTATAGCCTTCCTCAATAAATGGGCTATCTAAAACTGAAAGAATTTTTAAAATCGGACCAGTAGTTCCTGAGATTAGCGCGTTCAAGAAAACAAACAAACTCTTCAGCTTTATATATTAGTATAGATAGATAAGAATGTAAGTGAGCCGTGTCTGTACATTGCTTATACCTACTTGCAAAAAAACTAATTTGGGGGACTGAGAATCAATAACACAATCCACTTCTATTATTTTTGGATTTTTTATCTCTCTGTTTGGCTATCATCAAGCTGCATCGAACTAAGCTGCGGAGACGAGCATGTGATGTCGAATTTATCTTTCAAATTCTACGTCTTAGTCGACAATATTGAAGACACATTACTGTGACCTTCAACCAACACAAGTTACTTCAAAGCCAAATGATGTAGCTTTACGTAATTATATTGTATTGGCATTCACTAAAAATACATACATAACATACCATCACACCTTTATTCTCCGAAGGGTTAGGCAGAGGCGTACTAATGTACACCCACAGTACGCCGGTATGTTTAGGTCCTATGTAATAGGGCACAAATTCCAACCTCCGAACCTGCTACTGGTAATTTCATAAAAAACCAAGTAACATTGCTCGACCTGGGAATCGAACCCAAGACCTCTAGCGTAGCACTCGCGCTCAGTACCACTAGGCTACTGAGGCAGTTTTAGTATTTTGCAAACATTATTAAAGACTATTATTAAAGAGTTCCTCAATAAATGGGCTAACTAACACTGAAAGAAACATTTCAAATCGGACCAGTAGTTCCTGAGATTAGCGCGTTCAAGCAAACAAACAAACAAACTCTTCAGCTTTATATATTAGTATAGATTTATATTATTATCAAAAGGCTAATTCGGTCTCAGACAGGGATATTACACACGAAGTCACGGGCAGAAGGAAGCTTATTCCAATTTAAATCGATATAAATGATCCACCTACTCGCATAGCACAAAGCCCTAATACAATTCAGTCTGTAATGGACATAATCGTTTATAACCAGTTCGGTACAAGTGTGGTATGCATAACGAGCCGCACAATGGGACCTGCTTTCTAATGCACGTAGGTCGCGGGGATCCTGCGGTGATTCACGATTCACGGCTCCGGATCAGGGTTTGCGCTTAGTGATGATAGAGTAGCGATTAAGTAAGCTGATGCGTTTTACTGGTATGTATTTTTGCCACCATTGCACAATATTACTAGCTTCTGCCCGCGGCTTCGCTCACTTGAAGTTAACAAACCAAGTGATGATCTCTTCTTTGTATGGGTCTCTATACATTAGAGAGGTCAAGCTGTATCTCCGGTTCCGTTTAATTATTTGAGATAAGAAATACACCAGTTTTTAAGTTGGATCGTAGAAAAACCCAATACCACTTTGCTCGACCTGGGTATCGAACCCAGGACGTCTAGCGTAGCAATCGCGCTCAGGACCACTTGGCTAATGAGGCTATTTGCCCAGAAATTTGGTTGCGAAGGTCTGATGACTGTCATTTTGTGTAAAATACTGATATTCAGCCATGTATGGTGGACTGCAAGCCAACCCGAACATAGTTTGGGAAAAGCTTTGATAATGATGATGTAGGTATCATAATGTTACCCGCTCTTCTCGCTTACTGTAACCGCAACCTTACCTCATAGCGCACTAACTAGAGAGAGAAAGTATCGATGTGATCAATGAGTCGCATAATACGTGAATAGAGATAGAGATGTACCATGTATCGATAAGTAATGTGTTTAACACAATTCCGGCTTGTAATAGTGGGCGGCCGTTTGTCTTAGATTCGTGTGTTTAATGACACAGGAAAGCTGTTTAAGTCTGAGACAATTATATTTGGATCACGATGAGATATGAGTTGAGTGATGAAAGAACTGACCTTTTATTATTATATCTAAAGTTTTTAATTGTAGTAGAAGTAATAAGAACGATAGCCTATTGGACTGTTAAGTCACAACTCTAGTTACATAATCAGCAGATTAATAAATTATCATTCACATAAACGGTGAAAGAATATGTCTTTTTTTCCGTGGGAGTGATACCACGGCCTCACAGAAAACCGGCGTGAAGTAGCGCTTGCGTTGTGTTTCGCTGGGTGAGTGAGGTTACCGGAAGCCCAAACCCTTTTAAAAGGCGGGCAACGCACTCGTGACTCCTCTAGTGATGCGGGTGTCCATGGGCGGTGGTTATCGCCTACCATCAGGCGATCCGTCTGCTCGTGTGCCGCCCTATCCCATAAAACCTGAATATCTGACGATTTTATCGACGGCGTAAGAAGTCTGCTAACTCGCATTAGGCCAGCGTGGTGGACTATCGCCTAAACCCTCTCTCTGAGTGGGACAGTAGCTAAATGGATTGTTGATAATGTTTCGCATTGAAGATATTGAACCTTCTCCATATAACTCGATTCCTCAGACCTCCTTTTTCTACATTAACTGTTCAGTAGGTTAACAACTGTCTAGGATGGCATCGTATCAGATGAAATGCACTTTTTAAATTAATGAAAGCTGTTTCTTACGTAACTAAAGCGCGATTTAAATTGACTCTAACGCCATTTAGTTGTAAAAAAAGGAAACAGATACAAGATTTGCACTTAAAAGTGTCGTAAACACTATTAGGTAGTGCTTATTAATGCCAAATGGCATGGTAAACATTATTATTTATTGTTATTATCCGTCTTCCGCCTTTGACAGCTGATAGAGATATTATGGACTTTATACATTCTACCTTCTTCGTCCAATCTATACTGTTATGGAATGCTCTCCCTCTTGAGATCAGAATGTTAAACAGACGGCAATCTTTTAAAACCAATGTGCGCAAATACTTGCTGGATAAAACACTATTGGATTCATATCCACATTGACTTTTTCTTCTCTTATTTATTTTGTATTGTATATAAATATGTATAGTATATTATATGTATCGTATTTTATGATGTTTATATTATTTATTTAATGTATGTATTATATAAGTTTATACCTATGTCTATTTTTTGGCCAAGTCTTCGCATCATACTTTTTACTCTTACCCTTTAGTGCATCTACCGAGATCATCTCTGCATCACCCTAAGGTCGTCTGGTAGAAAATGCCTAAGGCATTAAGACCGCCTTTGTACACATTTATGTACACAAAGTATAAAAATAAATAAATAAATAAATATGGAAGAGAAAGACATATATTGTGACGACCACAAGTAACTTGGGATAAAACTGTTTAGCACCGTTCCTACGCATGGTACCTATCCAAAACGATTGCTAAATCCTACTTCGAAGTTAAACACATAATTTTTCTGACACACCCTACCTAGTGTCAAAACGTTGTCTAGAATTCTAGACGATAGGTGTATAATATCTCTGTGTCTAGGGTCAAACTTGTTACTGTTTATGGTATAGTAACAACTGACGCTAGTCTATCAATGTCACTATTATGTACTTAGATATCGCGATCTATGTTACTTTATACTGCAGATGATTTACTGCCAGTGTTTAACCTACTGCAACACCAGAGGTGTCGCTCGCGTGTTGCCGATCCCGCAAAAACCGTTTTATTTACTACTTTTTTAAAGAAACTCTTGCTGAAGCATTTTGGAATAACCTCGGCAGATAGCTCATTCCATATAGTCAGTTAGAAATGCCGAAGCCATCTAGCTATATAAAAAAAAAAACATTGACTTGTAAAAGTGTCTCTAATGATCTACTTACAGAAATAAATATCATTTCATCATCATTTCATTTCATTTCCACAGCCTGATTGTACGTGGGATGAAATTCTCCAGTACAATACGCGATGATAGTAATATTATTTTTTTTACCGGTGCCATGTAAATAAAAAAACAATGACTTGTAAAAGTGTCTATAAAAGATCTATTTACAGAAATAAATATAAGTATGTGAGGATTAATTCTCTGCCAATGGCGAGAGGTGCGATAATAAAATGTGGCCGGGGGCAGCATATTAAAGCTATCAGCTTTAAATTCTTGCAGATTCAGTATCACAAAACACAAAGTAAGCGATTTCATCAGCATCAACCCTATACTGTCACACTGCTGGGCACGGGCCTCTCTCAGAATGAGAGGGATTAGGCTTCAGTCCACCACGATAGCCTACTGAGGGTTGGCGGAATTTTCGAGACAAAAGTAGACTTTGCCCAATCTATCTCTATACCAATTCATCAAAGTTGGTTCAGCGGTTAAGGCGTGAAAAGGTAACAGATAGAGTTAATTTTGCATTTATAATATTATTATGGATATGGATCTAAGTTCCTATTTTACCTACTGTGTTTTTTTTTTAAAGTACCTCACCCTCAGAGGCTTTTCCCAAATATGTTAGGGTTGGCTTCCTGTCTAACCAGATGCGGCTGAATTTTACACGAAGCGACTGCCATCAGACATCCGCAACCCAATTGTTTTAAATATTTTATCAAAGTATCTATAAATACCTATGTAATAAATGCATCAGTGAACATCACAAATGTTCTACACTTTCAATTATTCAAATAATTCACAGCTTGGTCAGAAAATAATCGTAAAAAGTATTTACCTACATTACGCAAGTAGGTGAATGTGAAAGAACTGTAATTACCGTGAATGCGTATTTTGAAGAATGCTCAGAAGTAAAACATAATTTCAGAAACGTTTTAACATAAGTTTATGATTTCTCTAGCTCTTAACTGCTTTTTTAAACTGGTATAATTCATTGCCAGACAAAGAGAGCTTCTCCAGAAGTTTCCATAACGGTCATCTTTTAGAAGAAAGTTGAAGAGTTGTTATGTCCGATTCTAACCTGCTCAAACCAATGGTGTTTCTGAGTTACATACTTACCTACTAAGATATTTGTAAGTGCATTTCTTCTCGACAAAACTATCGATTCTGGTTTATTTGCACCCATTTGCCTTCTCGAAATCTTTATTGAAGACTAGCTGACCCGACAGACGTCCTATCTTAACTATGAATATTGAATTCGAATTGGTATATAATAAAAAAAAAATCTAAAATTGTCTAATGTTCCGCGCAACTTTCTTAGTTCATAATAACCTTCTATATCCAATAACAAACGCAATTAAAAGAAGAAATTAAAAGAATTAGCGAAATTGGTCCAGCCGTTCACGCGTGTTGCCGTCACCAAGGGAAATAGGGATTCATTTTTATATAAAAAGATGTAAGCCATTCAAATCCGGAGCAAATTAGATCTATGATAACGTTTGTAATTCATAATTCAGTTTCTATTATAATAATAGGTAGGTAACTAATTCTTTAAAAATACATAAAAGAATCTTCCTTATTTGCCGTTGATTGTTAAGGCAATTAATTTGAACACAATATAACGTGTCGACATTGTCCGATACAGATAACCGCACGATTTACGACCGCTTGCGCAAGCGCAGGCTTTCGCTAGGTCGCTGTAAGGATGTGCACAGATAAACGGACCTAAGATTAAAACATACATACCATCACGCCTGTATTCTCCGAAGGGTTAGGCAGAGGTGTACTAAGGTACACCTACAGTTCGCCGGTAATAGGGGGCGAGCCTATTGCCATTAACCGGGCAGAAATTCCAAACTCCAAGCTGCTACTGAGAATTTCATAGAAAAACCCAGTAACACTTTGCTCGACCTGGGAATCGAACTCAAGACCTCTACCGTAGCGGTCGCACTTGAAACCACTAGACTAACGAGGCAGCTTGGCAGGATTAAAACATAATTACGTCAAAGACAAAGTCAAATCGCTTTATTTCAATAAGACAACTAAAATAGGTGTTTTTGAAAAGTCAAAACTAGTTGCATGGATCCTAAAAGTGGATCTTATGGTGAAGAGCTCGCAAGAAACTCCATAAACACTTTAAAAAAAAAAGTGTGTTTTCGTCTTTTGGCCGTATTATCTACAACTATACCTATGGATCTATTATACCATTGTTTTAAACTTAACACGTGGGAGAGCCATGCTTCGGCACGAATGAACCGGCTCGACCAGAGTGATACCACGGCCTCACAGAAAACCGGCGTGAAGCAACGCTTGCGTTGTGTTTCGCCGAGTGAGTGAGATTACCGGAGGCCCAAACCCTTTTAAAAGGCGGGTAACGCACTTGTGACTCGTGGTGTTGCGGGTGTCCATGGGCGGCGGTTATCGCTTACCATCAGGTGATGCGTCTGCTCGTTTGCTCCCCTATACCATAAAAACAAAAAAATACACTCTAAAGTAAGTCTCAGTCGCAAGTCTGCACGATGCCTTACGAGTATGAAGTCGTGAGAAGAAGCATCGATCAGATATATCGGCTAATACAATTGCTGCTTTAAGCTGTACATCGATTGTTCAGTATCGTGAATACTTTATATTTATCGTTATAAGGAATTGCAGGTTATAAACCTTGAACTCGGCTGTAGGAGTGTTTGTGATCACCGTCCAGTAGGTTTCAAAGCTAATGACTTTAGAATGATTCTTTAATACTCACGGTGAGAACACGGTAACATTTTGAATATTTTTTTTTGTAATTTTGACGATTGCGTTCCCATGGCGTTGAGCTTTTTAAGTCGGAAAAGCTTTTTTAATTTTAACATAACATAACATGCCATCTCGCCTGAATTCGCCGAAGGGTCAGGCAGAGGTGTACTAATGTACACCAGTTTGCATGTAAATGGAGAAAGCATATTGTTAACCATGCACAAATCCAAACTCCTGAGCTGTCACTAAGAATTGCATAGATAACTCAATCAAACTGCTCGACCTGGGGTTCAAGCCTAGGACTTACTAGCATAGCCCTCGCGCTTACGACCACTAAACTGATAGGAAATTAAACAGATACAGGGTGACACTTCCTTTTTCCTTTTTTTAAATATTAATTTTTCCATTCCATCCATTCGTCATTATAGGTCTGGTTGAAAACCAGCGCCAGGCACTCCGTCTGGCTTATGCTGAACCAGCGCCGTTTCAGCGCAATTTATATTAGAGTATAAGTAATTATAGATAGTATTTAAGGTAAAATTGTGCTGAATAAATCATTTTTCTTTCTTTCTTTATATTATTACAGAGAGCATAAGTCAACGGAAACATTTTTTATTTCTGTCAAACTCGGTGTTTCATCTCCACTCTTGTGGGGTTACAGGAAGGTGAACAGCCGGCTACCCTACCGTGTCTTCTTTAAAGACCACCCCAACGGGTCTAGATCGTATGCAAGATCTGACAGTTGAAATGATTAACAAACATGTTGGCCTGTTTTCGCTTATAGATTTTTTTATAAGAGGAATCGGAATAACATGCTTTTTGTTGGACTATCAACACTATGCTGCCTTTTTTTTGTTGACGGGGTTGGAAATGCTTTATGCACTATCCACCACTCCGGGGAGAGCGGTGGGGTGTGTCGGACTCCGCTCTGAAAGAGCGATCTACCGACTAAACCAACCTCGGCGTTTCGCGTCACCACTTTGGTGCCGGGCCTACGGGAGCGCTGTAGCATTCATCCGCGGACCCGGCAGAATTTATACTGGTACTCCTGGCTCAAAATATTCTGAGGCCAAAGTTCACCACTAACCCACCTGACATTTAGCACATATCAGTTACATTTCGCGGCAAGTTTATGACGTTCGTTCAACTTCCTCGAGATAGCTCGGCAGACAGACGGATCCTCGGTTACATCGCGATCGGCCATAACTTGACAATACCGCAGACCGCATGCGCGTAAATGTCACAGTTCCTATATTACATGGAATAGTGTTAGGTAGGGTTGGCACTTCATAATTTTACAAGTTTTCCCAGCTACGAACACTTAATACAATAGTTAGTAGTTGTTAGAAGCCTAAAAACCCTGATAACTGGTTTCAATCCTTTTGAAATTGGTATCGCTCAAGAAATAGGGTTGAGGCGGTCTGATGGCATTCGCTTTATCTATACTTTTATAGTAATAATATTATAAAGAGGAAAGATTTGTACGTATGTAACAAATAAACTCAAAAACTACAGGCTCGATTTCAAAAGTTTTTTTACCATTTGAATGCTACGTTATTCCAGATTAACATGGGCTATAGTTTGGGCTAGCTTGTAATTAGTAATGTAAAATTTAAGTATACAGTTACTCACATGATTTATTAGACTGTAAGCTTTCCTTAAATAAATAAATATAGCATATTTTGAAAAAAAAAATTGAAATTTCTCCACCCGTGCGAAGCCGTGGCGGGCCGCTATGTAATATATTGATATTCACGTCTGGTGGGGACTAACGACCCCAAACTAGTTAGGCTTTAGGCTTGGAGGATGATATTAGAACTTCTCTAAAAAACTAGACTGACTTGCCCATCTTAGGAGAAAGCCAGGTGCGCATGAGCATCAAATAAGTTGTAATTCAGTCTCGTTTGTGGGAAATGACAAAAGCTCGAAGCTGTTTTTATTTTTTAAATAGTGTTACCTAATTATTACAACCAAGCTAGAGAAAAACTTAGTAAAATACCCATATCGTCGGAAATTGACATCCCTAAATCATTACGTAGAGAGTGTATTAGCGAAATTGTATAACAAAATAATAGGATGGCTGACTACAGTTTAACAGCTAATAGTAAACGCTGCCATATTGATTGTAACAATGGAATATTGCCAGTAATAACGTGTTGTAAGCTGTAATCTGAGTTTAACAGAACATTAATCTAGATAGGTCTGGATGTAAGCGTGTGTTATCAAAAGATTTTACATAACATACCATCACGCCTGTATTCCCCGAAGGGTTAGGCAGAGGCGTACTAATGTACACCCACAGTTCACCGGTATGTTTAGGTCCCATGTAATAGGGGGCGAGCCTATTGCCATTAACCGGGCACAAATTCCTAACTCCGAGCTGCTACTGGGAATTTCTTAGAAAAACCCAACACTTTGCTCGACCTGGGAATCGAACCCAGGACCTCTAGCGTAGCAGTCGCGGTCAGGACTACTTGGCTATTGAGGCAGCAAAAGATTTGAATGTGTAAAATTACTGTATTATGAGCATAATGAATCGTCGCGCTGTATTCCCGAAGTAGGATAACTTCGAATAGTCAAAGCTTAGGATTCAAAACTTAGAATTCGACACCTTTCAATTAGCACTCAAATGGTCAGAACACTAAGTTATAACTAGACTTCGATTCCAGGTAATAGGTATTTATTGTTTTTTTTAATCTATACTTACTAATATATAAAGCTGAAGAGTTTGTTTGTTTGTTTGTTTGCTTGAACGCGCTAATCTCAGGAACTACTGGTCCGATTTGAAAAATTCTTTCAGTGTTAGATAGCCCATTTATTGAGGAAGACTATATATCATCACGCTACGCGGACGAAGTCGCGGGCAGCAGCTAGTTCTTGATAAGCTTAACACTTGATCGCCAGTTCGACTGATGTTAAGCGACACTGCGACCTAAAATGGCACGCTTTGCTTCCCACTTCACTCAATTTAAGTTTAATTTTTGGAACCATCAACTCGTCATATGACATCATTTAACATAACCTCATTATATACCAGCTATAAAAGGCACACATCATTGTCATAATACGGGGCTATTAAAATGTCAGACAAGGCGTCACGAGGCGCTGGCCGAGGTCAAGGCGCCCGTGGGCCTGTCAAAAGCCAATTATGATTCATATAGTGTTTATGTTTTTTATATTATTTATATTTACTTAGCTACTGTTACTTTGTGTTGCAATTATTTTTGAGGTCAAGTGATTGATCGGATCAATGAATTTCATTGATGTCTATATTTAAATGTTTTAAGTTCAGGTAGTGTTAAATAGGTACTAAGGTTAGATGATTTTGTTATCATACCTCCCTAACACAATTTCTGGAAATACCCCTTCTTTTTTTATAGGACTGGGGGGCAAACGAGCAGACGGATCACCTGATGGTAAGCGATTACTGCCGCCCATGGACACCCGCAACATCAGATAATTTGTAAGTGAGTTGCCCGCTTTTTAAAAGGGTTTGTGCCGCCGGTATCCTCTCCATTCGGCAAAACACAACGTAAGTGTTTTTTCACTCTAGTCGAGTCGGCCCTTTCGTGCCGCAGTATGGCTTTTCCGCGTTAAAAATTCTAAAGATAAAGCCAAAAGGCGAGCGAAAAGCCAAAAGGCTCTATTTAGTAGTTGTTAGGATTCAAACAATCTGACAAATCTTAAAGTCAAAGTTTCAAAGTCAACTAGCCACCCGTGCGTAGCTTCGGCTGTGAAACTTTTTCCATTAATATTTTAATAATCAAATGATTCAAAATCATTTGAAATAAATTTTCCTGGCCATTACGAATACAAAAGAGATTGATATGATATATGATACCGAAAACATGCGGCAATTGATCTTATTTATATAGATTTAAAGATCCTAATTCTGAAACGGATCGAAGGCTACCAAATAAATTACTTACAGTACTTTTTTGTTCTCGCCCAATACGGATGCAATGTCGACATCACATTGAGCTATATTTAACGATAGTATCTACATCAACTTGTGAAACGCCATTACAAGTCTAGAACACAGTAATTATGCGCAAACGCATCGATCGAGCCTCGAGATTTGAAATTATCGGAGTTTATCGATTGATCTTTTCGTCGATGACGGTTATTTTCGCTTTAGTATGAAGTTTTATGAATGTTTCGAGTTTAAGTTATTACGCAATTTGGTTTATAAGACCTGTTATTGAATAAACTACGGAGAGTACAATTTTATTAGAACTAGTGATATATACTGATTTCTAACACTTACGCGAATATTAGACATTGAAATGAAACTACTTTTTACGGATTTTATTGATATAGTTATCAAAATATGGGTATACGGGTCTTTGAGCTCCCTTAATTATGGTTGAGCTACACGATGACTGATGCATGCTTGCCGTCAGTTAGGACTGGTCTACTCAAAGCTGCTATGGTTCTTTCCTCAAAAGGCCATTTCAGACATTGCCCTGCATTGTCCCACTCACATTATTTGCATTGTTTTATGTCTGGATTTTAAAAGAGACCATGATTCTCTGAGTTTGTTTCGGTGTTTCTTCTCAGAGGACGTCAGTTAGGAAATGCCCAAGCCATCTAGCCATAAAAAAAACAAACCATTAACTTGTAAAAGTGTCTTTAAAATATCTATTTACAGAAATAATATCATTAATCATCATTGAACCAATTAATAGTTTCATCACGTTCTTTATCAAGGATCTAACCCAAAACACTGTCACATGCGTAACTTGGCGATTAATTAACGGGAGAAAATATACAGCATTATTTATCCATTTAAAGTCCCAATGCTGGGGACAGGTCTCCACTCGGTATTAGAGGGAGGTTATATAATAGGCAGCACGCTAGTTTCGTGTGGGTTGCTAGACTTCATACACTGCTGCCGCAGGTTTTATTTCCTGGCATGCAGGTTTTGTTACGATGACTACTTCCACTTAATAATACGCACATCATATTGAAAAGGCCTGCCTAGGATAAGAACTCGAGACCTTATTAAATGAATAACTTACATATCACAATCAGCGTAAATAGCAGTATAGTCTTCATGATGTCGGCTCCTAATCCACTCCGCTTCCACCGCATTGCAGTTCTGAAACAAAACAAATAAGGATTACAATATATATTAAGACTACAAACTATCTACCTTTAAATGATAAATGATATTTATTTCTGTAAATAGATCTTAAAAAGACACTTTTACAAGTTGTTTTACATATATATTTTTTTACTAGATGGCGCCGGCTTTGTTACTCCATATGAAATAGTTTCATCTCTCTTTCTCTTTCTATCTATCGTTTTCCATAGCTTAAAATGTAATAAGGTTATAATATACAAAAAATAACTATAATTATTTATTATTAAATAACTGGTTATTTTTGTACCAATTAAAAGATGCTTTTTTCACACCGTCTGTAATAAATACTTACACCAGAGATTTCAATCCCCATTTAACCCTTTCAGGATTAAATTAATAACCCTTCCTTGCTTTGGCCTTATTATAATTTGTGTAAATAATCTCTATACAAAACTATTATCTCCTAAGTTGGGATTGTATGTTATCTATCATAAAGAACTCTCATGAACTTTCATCTGTTGTACCTACATATTCACGAAACAAACCGGAACTCCCCGAACATACCACGTCTGCACTGAATCGCACGCGCAGCGATGACGTCATCCAGTCACGACGCCCAGCGACATCTGTGATTTACTGGTGCACTACTTATACAGCGGGATTCGGTTTCAAAGAAGGATGTGAAGACGCCTAGATTGACTATACTCCGTAGCGTAGATATAAGAAGGTACTATTCTAAAACCGGAACATGGGGATCGAACCCACAACACGTCGCGCGGAAGCCGATCGCTCACCTGCTACGCCAAACGTGTCGTCAAATCTATCTATACTGAAGCTGAAGAGTTTGTTTGCTTGAACGCGCTAATCTCAGGAACTACTGGTCCGATTTGAAAAATTCTTTCAGTGTTAGATAGCCCATTTATTGAGGAAGGCTATAGAGGCTATACATCATCACGCTATGACCAAGTGACTTTTTCACGCGGACGAAGTCGCTGGCAGAATCTAGTTTTATATTTATTTCCGTTTATCGTCGTATATAGTAATATAGTAATATGTGATGATTATGGATAATTATACTAAATAAAGAAAAAATAAAAAATATACTATTGGTTTGAATTGACTCCATTTTTTTTTTCTTACCGTCTTAATCGTCCGATTGCGAGTGGACAATATTACCGAGGTAGTTAAAAAAAAGTAAAACATTGACTTGTAAAAGTGTCTTTAAAAATCTATTTAAGTACAGAGATTAATATCATTAATCATTGAAAGAAGACACAAACAATATTAAGACCATTTGAGAACATTATTTTTTTTCATCTAAAATTAATTAAAAGCTATATTATCTAACATTTCTATAAAGTTCTTGCATACCAGAGACGTACCTACAGTTAATTGCATGTTATCTCACAGAACTGTGATGACATTATTATGTAAAGTTATAATATCGGTTTCATGTAAGTAGCTTATGAACTCACAGTTGACGAGTTCCGGTAAATAATTATGATATAGGTACTACGATTGGCTTTTAACGTCGGAGAGCCATGCTTCGGCACGAATGGGCCGGCTCGACCGGAGTGAAATCACGGCCTCAGAGAAAACCGGCGTGAAACAACGCTTGCGTTGTGTTTCGCCGAGTAAGTGAGGTTACCGAAGTCCCAAACCCTTTTAAAAGGCGGGCAACGCACTTGTGACTCCTCTGGGGTTGCGGGTGTCCATGGGCGGTGGTTATCGCTTACCATCAGGTGATCCGTCTGCTCGTTTGCTCCCCTATCCCATAAAAAAAACATTTCACTTTGATGAATGTCCACCACCGTGTGTTTTACAAGAAACTTTTTACCGACTACTCTGTCGAGGTAGACCGAAAAGACGTTGGGAAGACATATTTAAAGCGAGATGTGGACCAGATTGGAGAAGATTAGCTAGGGACAGAGACAACTGGAGGAAGCTGGGGGAGGCCTACGCCAAAGAGGCGACTTCCACAAATTAATGCATGATGATAATAATTAATGATAATAAATCAAATCAATTTAATTCAACATTAAGCAAATAAATAATATCATATAGTAAATAAATGAATAATAATGCATGAAATCAATGTATAATTGTGGTAGAATAAAGGCTATTTTTATTTTATTTTATTTTTATACTCTGTGGAATCAATTACCAGCGGAGGTATTTCCGATCCGGTACGACATTGCAGGCTTCAAGGAGCGAGCCTAATCTTTCCTTAAAGGCCGACAACGCACTTGCAACCCCTCCGGTGTTGTGGGTGTCTAAGGGCGACAGTGATCACTAACCATCAGGTGACCCACTTTGCAGCTTGCCCCTCTCTGCTACAGAGCTTTTGTGGAAACTCCACAAAATCTCTGTTTTTTATGTAGAAGTCGGAACAGGGTCGTGAACATCTTTATATTATATCAAATAAAACACGCTGTAAAACAAACAAAAACGTGAAGAAAATCCGCGAGCTACCGCTGCGCACGCGCTGTTCCGGAAGTCGTGATGCAAGATGGCCGTGCTTCCGGCCGTGGCTATACCAACTAATATCGCGGGTCACTTTCCAACGACTTTTGAACTTGCATTTAAATTTTCCTGACATCGAATAAGGAATTGTTGATATTTTATTAGACAGCTCGTTCGTCATGCTGTTTCTTGACTATTAGACTCCGACCGAGCCCATCTGTGCCGAAACATGGCTCACCTAATTATTGTCATATTCGATGACCACTAACTGTTATTAAACTCTGTCATGTTACTTATAATTTCCCTGAAAGATAGATCGTTACTTAGCATAAGTAAAAGGTTAGGTAAGTAAAAGTAGCGGGTCAGTTCACTACTCTGGCTAGTTTATAATCAATGGTTACGTCTCGGAGATGGTTATCGAGCAATTGTTTAGTACATTCAAGCACAAACTGTATAACACTGTCCATTTCTCTTTTTATTTCGTTTCTATTATAAAATGTTGCCCCAACTTGATTTTCTTATGTATTATTAGAGTGTTTGTAAACACAATTTTGATACCAGACCAGCACTCTTGAAAATAATCCAATTCCTATCCAAACGCAATCCGAGTCCAATGTCTATTTGCCTGTCAGGCGATTTCGTACCTACTGGATTGGATTACTTTTAAGTCGTTACGTATGAAGATAGCTACGATACAGTTATGCCAAACATATTCTCCGTGAATTCTTTTTTAATGTGTGTAACTGTGTATTACAAAAAATATTAATAATATCAATGTAAATGGCATTTTTTTAAAATTTTGCCCTAAACAGCTCAGAAATTTCAATTGGAACACGTAATTCTATTTCTATTTCGTGCCCCGCCTCTTCCATATACACAGTATAATCGGCGTCGGTCGTCAGTTATATTTAACAGTAGGTAATCGAAAGTACTTGTGCTCTCGACTGTACTGCAAGGGAGCCCAGATGACCCGCGCTCGTAAAAACTATGATGACTACCTACTGAATAATTGTACCTGATCGGACCCTGCCCGGCGGTCTAAGTTATGAACTTATAGGGAGAAGAATGGGTATAATGTGACTTGTGATCGCCTCATTAGTGTTGTGATAGAGTAAGTATGACTGCTGGGTCTTGTGTGTGGGGTTGAGCAGTGTTACCGGGATTTTCTATGAAAGTTTTGATTTGTGCTTGCTTTAAATGAGAGCCAGACACCGGCGAACTGTGGGTGCACAATTTCACATTAGTACACTTCTGATTATGCCTTCGAGGAGTTTTAAGCACAAAAGATTCCATTGGGTCGAAGTGCACTGACGCCTTGCTGCCTCAACCCTACACAATATAAGATAAGAAACTTCGGGGAAAACAGGCCTGGGTATGTCATGTTAACTCAAGCCAAATATGGTCGGAGAGCTGAGATGTGAAAATCTTGAAATTATTTAGACAGTAACATTAGTGCTTATTAATTATATTATAAGATATATACGTTAGTGCGGTCGTGCAGTTCCGATCTAGATGTGTTCAACGAAGTGACTTTTACCTTGTTAGTTAAAATACTTTCACACGACTTTACCTTCAGTTTGCGTGTAGCTAAATGTGTTGGGATAAATATTTTTGGTATTTGGCGGTCGCGGCAAATTATATTTAAAACTAGCTTCCGCCCGCGACTGCGTCCGCGTGGAATAGTTACTTAGTCTTAGCGTGATGATATATAGCCTTCCTCAATAAATGGGCTATCTAACATTGAAAGAATTTTCCAAATCGGACCAGTAGTTCCTGAGATTAGCGCGTTCAAGCAAACAAACAAACAAACTCTTCAGCTTTATATGTTAGTAAGTATAGAGTATAGATAATAATACGATAACCGTAGATCCAATAATTGGTTATACAGACTGTAGATAGCTATATCCCTGGAAAATACCAGAGTAAAACTGTTAAAATCGTCTGAAATATTTTACAAACGTTTTTTAGATAAATAGTTATATTTTTAAAACACTGTTAGTTAATAAGTCATGGAGTATTTGCATTTTAAATTCAAAGAATGCAAATAGGAATCATGAAAATTGTAATGTATTTCGAAGAACTACGAGGCCTCATGTAATTAATTTCATTATGTTGAAATAACAATAACAGATTTGGGCCAAACTGTAGACAGACCCTTTGTTACAAAACTAAAAACTAACAGGGTCATGAGTTCACGACACAGCTTTCAATATCTCCCGCTAATCGCTACATCTTATCACTTACACTCAACTTCCTAGTCACTATCGCGCGATCTGTTGCGAAACGTAACGTTTTCGTCTGCTTTTCCCATACATTAACCACTCCGTACATCACGAACCGATTGCGCCCGATTACACCCGATCGTGGCCGAAGATAGGCGAGCACGAACTGAAGAGGGGCGAGAGGGGTTTGTTATGAGTGCTTAATTGAGGTCGAGTGGCTAAGGGTTAAATAAATAGGAAGAGATTGCTTGATAACGCATTGTGTAAGTTCGTGGCTTTTTTATTTGTTGCCAGTAGCAGGTGCTCCTGACTCCAACTGTAGGTAAGACCATCTCTGTGAAAGATACTCATAGAGAGATTAAATCTAGTGTGTGGTTTTATAAAGAAAAGTTTTGAAATAGAGAGCTTCTTGGCTGTGTAGTTGTTTTTAATAAGAAGACAAACAATCATACAGGCCGTCTGAGGGTAAATGGTAACCGGACGCTATGTATAAACGCCACACTTGTCTTATAATTAGCTCTGAATAGTCATCTTGAGACACTGGATGTTAAGTTTTATTTGCCCGGTAATTTTACTGGCTAGATTGCCTTTCGAGAACGAGAGGGGTTAGGCTGTCCACTACGCTGACCTACTATTTAATGCATTTCTTATCTTCATCTGATACAAAACACAATCGTGTGGCATATCCTTAAAAAACATTTCGACATTCAATAATTTACCTAGCTTACATCTGTCCACCATTATTATTGACAACGAAGCGTATTATTTCCCATCAACCAATTCCATTGTTGAGCTAGTTAATTAACCATATAAGGTTAAAGATACCACGATATAACCACACAGATTGACCAAGAGGTCAAGTCGAGGTCTAAATATGGTCAGAATTAGTCATTTCCTTTTCAAATTAACGAGATTTTGGCTTTAAGGTAGGTAAGCTATAAATGGACATATGATTATTTTATATGATGATGTGGTCGATATGATTGTTATGAAGAAATGTAGAAAATTACGGGCTGTATGTGATTGCATATTTTCGCGCGTAGTTAGTACAAGGCGTAAATGTACCGTTTTATTTATTTATTTGGGACAAACAAACAGTAACACATTATATCTACGCAAACAATATAAACAAAGATTGAAATGAAACTACTTTTTACGGATTTTATCGCGGTATATTGATATTATTTTGTTCCCGACGTTTCGGATCCTTTACAGCATCCATGGTCACGGGCAGACTGAGGTGTTGGACGTCTTGATGTTAAAATTACTAACAGCTACCTTACATTTTTGTTAATTATTAGCGTTCATTTATTAGCATAGATTGTTCATTAGTAAAGTTATATGAATTGTCATATAACTTTGTCACGGTGTGAGTTTCACATTTATATAATATCTTTGTTTATATACTGATTTCTGACACTTACGCGAATATTAGACATTGAAATGAAACTACTTTTTACGGATTTTATCTCGCGTTCGCGTTATATTGATATTTTTAATTCGTGACGTTTCGGATTCATGGATGCCGTAAAGGATTTGAATGTCAAGATTTCAATATTCTTGTTAGTGTCAGAAATCAACTGTGTAGTTAGTGAGAGGGTTTAAATCCAGCGTATGGTTTAAGGCCGACATAATATCTATTCCTTGCCTCGCTAAAACCACCTTTTCTTTCTGGGATGACTGCAGGCTTTGTTCAGCCACCCATATTGTTTTTAAAATGCCATGCTCTAGTCTATGCTTTTCTCTAATTACGTTTCCACACCGATGACCCGATATGATTGACAAATCAAGTCAGATCCATATCTCGGCTACATTCCTAGCGGTCGCTACAATTTTGTGATAATCAGACGGGCTGATTTCTTCGCCTAGATTGCGATCCAGCAATTTTCGTATTATCAATGCTTCGCAATGATGATTTTGGAGGAATTCTGATGTGAAATTGATATCGATCCTATATTATTAACAACAGTTTTTACTGTACTTAATAAAATAGATTGTCAATTGGCGTTTGTTAACTTTACATAATCTCTCACGGTTGCGTCCCAAAAAGGCCTATTTAAAAGACATGAACTACGGTTTTATAGGACACTTCCTTGTATTTTATTAAAATAATTTAGCTATTTTCTTTGTTATTATAAAATAAATACTTTCGATCTTTTCTGACTAGGTATACCAGATAGCCGGCTTATCGAATAACTTCACTACATAGTATAAAACAAAGTCGCTTCCCGCTGTCTGTCTGTCCCATAAAGATGCTTAGATCTTTAAATCTATGCAACTGATTTTGATGCGGTTTATTTTAATAGATAGAGTGATTCAAGAGGAACGTTTTAAGCTATTTAACATAACCCTACAACTGTTAGGAACGGGACAGCGTAGGTGAAACCGCGGGCGGGGGTCACTAGTATCGGATAAATTTAGATTCCTGGCCCAAAAAAGTTTATTTTATCAAAAGCTCTGGGATTTTGATTTAAGCAATAACTAATATACTTCCCTAAGATAAATGTAAATAATATCTTCAGTATAATATACGGTTTCGTCGTACCTAATTAACTAAAATAAGTTTACTTACAACATTTTGGACAATTACACAGCCGAGCAAAATAAATGGGACATTGCGAACTTAAATGTCTTCGAGTTAATTGCATTGCAGTGTGCTTTCGTAACGGACAGAGAGACAAAACTATTATTTATAATATCTAATCAAAAGTAGGAGCGTTTGTGCGTCTTGGATATGATCTTTGCGATTTAAGATAGCAAGAAATACATACTAATTAGCATTTTGTAAATTGTGCTATGAATTCTCTGTCTTCATACAGCGATCGGCTTCTGCGACACGTGTTGTGGGTTCGATCCCCACACGGAGCAAATATTTGTATGATCTACAGGTAGTTGTTCCTGGTCTGGGTGTTTGTGTATGCGAGGACTTGTGTTTGTAAATGCACCCACGATACAGGAGAAAATCCTAGTGTGGGGTAAAGATTATATTTAAAAATATATATATATGGTGGTAGATTTCTGCTGCTGAGTTTCTCTGGGTATTGCCAAATATTCGGAACTATTTATGAAAACAATAAGCACGCGATGCCGCGCAGGTTAACTAGTAAAAAATTAATATCTATATAAATAAAATCAATTGCTGTTCGTTAGTCTCGCTAAAACTCAAGAACGGCTGGGCCGATTTAGCTGATTTTGGTGTTGAAATGTTTGTGGAAGTCCAGGGAAGGTTTAAAAGGCGAGTAAATATGAAAAAAATATTTTTTTATGCGATACGTAGTTCGCCGGGTCAGCTAGTATCGTATAAATTCGTTTCTAATTTTGAAACAAGCATGATGGAAATAAAAAGATGGCCGCTTATGGATAATTTCGCATTGTTACGGTTTTGCAACAGTTAATACGAGTTCTGTGTAAGTATCGATGTTGGTCTGTGTTTATTGTTTGTCCGTTTGTCTACATTGCTAGTCGGGAACACTGAGCTTATTGAAGTCCTCTATAATCATAGAATATACGATTAACAGAAAACGGTATCAGAATAATAACACATTGAATATACTTACTAAACTGCCTCGTTAGTCTAGTTGTTTCAAGTGCGACCGCTACGCTAGAGGTCTTGGGTTCGATTCCCAGGTCGAGCAAAGTGTTATTGGATTTTTCTATGAAATTCCCAGTAGCAGTTCGGAGATAGGAATTTGTGCCCGGTTAATGGCAATAGGCTCGCCCCCTATTACATGGGGCCTAAACATACCGGCGAACTGTGGGTGTACATTATGTACGCTTTTGCCTAACCCTTCGGGGAATACAGGCGTGATGGTATGTTATTTTGCAGTTTTTGTTTTGCAAGCAAATCCAATAGCATTGTTAAAGTTAGCATTACTAAGTGGCTAGTGTAGTAACAACTTCAGCCATTACTAATAACATCTTCAGAGATAGTGCCGTCAGTTTATTCTGAAGGTCAAGTTACCACTTAGTAATAATTTAATGATGCTTGACTTCAGGTAATGTCTGCAACTGAACGTTATTGGCGATGAAAATTTATTGTGTTGTTTTGTAAACGCTACTTCAGTTGGGAAGGTCAGCAGCCTAAGCATAAAGAACTATCCAATTCGTATCGTTTTTTCTGCTACGAATCTCATACTTGCATATATATTTTCAAGCTTGTCTCCCAATTGGTGTAGGCAGAGACTATAGATTTCCACTTGCTACGATCCTGGCACACCGCTTTCGCTTCATCTACGTTCATTAACCTCCTTCTCATACAAATTATTCTCGATACGATACGATTTCGATACGAATACGTTTTCGCAAGTCGTCCACTTGTCGACGAACAACTTGCTTGATGATACATATTTATTTCGGTGATGGAATTTACAATATATGAATTTACGGAGGCGGAAAATAGACCTAGCTGGAATCCCAGCACGTAAAAAATTCGTGTTTTAATTTTCTCATGCATGAGAAAAATAAAACACGCAGTCACGCAAGAGACTTTTGACTTGTCCACAAAATAAATCTTTTTAGTCCTGAGCAGAACTCGATCGGCCAGATTGTATTCATAATTCATAATTTGATTGAAAGAAAGAAAGAAAATACATTAATTGATAGATAGATAGATTGGTTCTTACTTAATTGTAAAAAAAACATGATTAATTACCGTTCTATTGCTAAAATCATTGCCCTCATCTATCTACATCAATGACTACGTTTCAGTTACAAAATATTTGTTTGGTGCGCACACGCAACGAAACGATCAAGTTGTCTCTACACGCGATCGCTCCAATAAAGTGCTACCAGTATGTAGAGAAGCGTGAAATTGTACACGCCTTCGCAATGTATGGGGCTGTGACACAGAGCAAAGCGAAGCGAAAAGATAAATTATTTTTATTTTACGACTAGCGAAAAGTGCACTACTTCGCTTGCGTTATATTTCCCATAAAAATTTCTGACCTTCTCCGGTGGATAAAAAAAAATCTTTCATTTTACATTTGTACCTATAGATTATAACAAAATTAAAATCTATTCAGTACTTTTTGCGCCGACCCGTAACAAAAAGACAAGAATTTTTAAAATTACATTTTTGGGTTCGGACACTTTTCTATCTATAATGTAAAAATTACGTACAAAAAGTACTACCTAGTAGTAGAATAAATGACGTTGACTTTGTTTATTATATACCCTAAACCCACATGTTCTTTTTAATAATATTAGAGATCAATATTGTGCTGAGTAGGCTAATTAATTTACTTATTTATTACAGTAGGTAATTATTAACATAAATACCTAAACACACGCACAGGTGTATTGTTGGTAGTTCACCAGACATTATGCTAAATTGTGGCTTTTTTGGCATATTTTTTAATGTATCGTCCCCCCGTTTTTATTTTAGGTATTTTTCTGCCACTAATCACATTTTAATTCAGAGTCGTATACTCGTACCACAACTGTCACTGCGTTCAAACAACACAAAATACCTACAGCTACACTAATTTTAGTGGCAGCAATACTGTAAGAGCCCCCGCAATAAGAGGAGGTATGATAAAATAGCAATAAAAATAATGGCTAATGGTGAGAGATAGGTATAGCTGACTCTGGATGCTGACCCTTACTGCAGACAGACAAACAGTAAGATCAGAACAATGAATAATGGTGCTCGCAACAGTCTCGCCGCTATCTGCGATAACAAATTGCTCCCGCTCTATATTTTGATCCTATATTTCCATAGTCCATTTTTAAAGTTTATTTTACTTCAGAATTGTAAGTAGATTATAAATAAAATTAGTAATCACGCCTAACTGATCACGTAAAGCCGACATATTCCACATTGAGCAACTGTTTAAATGGCACTTGAGTGAATGGCACCTGAGGTAGGTATTCCACATACGGCACCTATCAATATTTTTCGCAGGTGCCATTAGTGGAATAATTGATTATTTAAGATTTTATTCCACAAATGGCACCTACGGACCTGTATGTACTAGTGTTGGGACGTTTATTTTTTTAGGATGTCAAATTCAAAAATTCAATTACCTATGACGTTTGTACGTTTATTAGCGGTATCTATTTAGAAGCCTAAAAGTCGTCTATACATAGGATATTGGTCATTATATTACTCAGAAATTCGGTTGCAGAAGTCTGATGGCATCGTATAAAATACTAATTACTAATTACTTATATATATTATATATATAATATTTAATATTAATACATATATATAAAGCTGAAGAGTTTGTTTGTTTGTTTGCTTGAACGCGCTAATCTCAGGAACTATTGATTTGAAAAATTATTTCAGTGTTAGATAGCCCATTTATTGAGGAAAGCTATAGGCTATATATCATCACGCTAAGACTAAGTAACTATTCCACGCGGACAAAGTCGCGGGTGGAAGCTAGAACTAATATACAGCCGTATCTGTTTAGACTGGAAACCGACCCCAATATTTTTGTAGTTGCTTTGTGGCGTGCGGTCCGCTGACTTGGAGAGTCCATCGCTCTACCAGACAATAGCCCTAGTAGGTGGCGCGTGTATTCGGTACACACGCGTTTTCGAGTAGGATTTTTATCTTTTTTTTTTGGGCGAAATAATCCCAAAATGAGGACTGATACTCCTACTAAGCTGTGCTGTGCCCAACAGGGTCCATAATTGATTCCTAGATTTAAGCCTACCATCTGTTTTATATATTTTTGTACATTATGGAACGCAATAAATGAATATGAATATGAATATGATCGCCCGCCTGGTGCCTGCCGGGAAAAAAAGATAAATAGATTCGAGTAGGATGCAAGGCCTTATTCTCTGGACCTCTCTCCAGTGAACGCTGGACCAAAGCCTGTCACAGTTGTGGCGAATGTGATAAATCATACGTGGGAGAGCCATGCTACGGACGAATGGGCCGGCTCGACCGGAGTGATACCACGGCCTCACAGAAAACCGGCGTGAAACAACGCTTGCGTTGTGTTTCGCCGAGTGAATGAGGTTAATAAGGCGGGCAACGCACTTGTGACTCCTCTGGCGTTGCGGGTGTCCAAGGGCGGAGGTTATCGCTTACCATCAGGTGATCCGTCTGCTCGTTTGCTCCCCTATCCCATAAAAAAGGTTGTTGTTACTTTCTGTTAATAACAGCTGTCAGAAGAGACATTGCGTGAAGTTTTAATTTTCTCATGCATGAGAAAAATAAAACACGCAGTCACGCAAGAGACTTTTGACTTGTCCACAAAATAAATCTTTTTAGTCCTGAGCAGAACTCGATCGGCCAGATTGTATTCATAATTCATAATTTGATTGAAAGAAAGAAAGAAAATACATTAATTGATAGATAGATAGATTGGTTCTTACTTAATTGTAAAAAAAACATGATTAATTACCGTTCTATTGCTAAAATCATTGCCCTCATCTATCTACATCAATGACTACGTTTCAGTTACAAAATATTTGTTTGGTGCGCACACGCAACGAAACGATCAAGTTGTCTCTACACGCGATCGCTCCAATAAAGTGCTACCAGTATGTAGAGAAGCGTGAAATTGTACACGCCTTCGCAATGTATGGGGCTGTGACACAGAGCAAAGCGAAGCGAAAAGATAAATTATTTTTATTTTACGACTAGCGAAAAGTGCACTACTTCGCTTGCGTTATATTTCCCATAAAAATTTCTGACCTTCTCCGGTGGATATCCCATAAAAAAGGTTGTTGTTACTTTCTGTTAATAACAGCTGTCAGAAGAGACATTGCGTGAAGATAAGTAAACAGATAGCTATTACTGAATCGAATGCATTCCACGGCTTCCTTCACAGCTAACTATCCGTAAACGCAGATAATTTCAATTTAATTATAGCGTTAAATAACTTAAATCAGATAAGTTATAATGTTATTATGAACTGCTTACTGGAAATTGTATTTTCTAAATTATTTACTTTTAGTTTACTTTACTGCCTCATTAGTTTAGTGGTCCTGAGCGCGACTGCTACGCTTGAGGTCCTGGGTTCGATTCCCAGGTCGAGCAAAGTGTTATTGGGTTTTTCTATGAAATTCCCAGTAACAGCTCGGAGTTTGGAATTTGTGCCCGGTTAATGGCAATAGGCTCGCCCCCTATTACATGGGACCTAAACATACCGGCGAACTGTGGGTGTACATTAGTACGCCTCTGCCTAACCCTTCGGGGAAAACAGGCGTGATGGTATGTTACTTTTAGTTTTGGTAAGATAGATGGAAGATAGATAACTTATCCTCCTATTGCACCGACCATACCGATAAACTGTGTGGTGTACGCCTCTGCCTAGCTAACCCTTAGGAGAATACAGGCGTGATAGTATGTTGTTAACTTTACGTCTTGCCCGCGACTTCGTTCGCGTAGCGTGATGATATATAGCCTATAGCCTTCCTCAATAAATGGGCTATCTCACACTGAAAGAATTTTTCAAATCGGACCAGTAGTTCCTGAGATTAGCGCGTTCAAGTAAACAAACAACTTCAGCTTTATATATTAGTATAGATATAACATTAACATACCATCACGCCTGTATTCCCCGAAGGGTTAGGCAGAGGCGTACTAATGTACACCCACAGTTCGCCGGTATGTTTAGGTCCCATGTAATAGGGGGCGAGCCTATTGCCATTAACCGGGCACAAATTCCTAACTCCGAGCTGCTACTGGGAATTTCATAGAAAAACCCAATAACACTTTGCTCGACCTGGGAATCGAACCCAGGACCTCTAGCGTAGCAGTCGCGGTCAGGACCACTTGGCTATTGAGGCAGTTAGTATAGATATAGATTCATTAATAGATATAAGATTCCAAAAAGTCAGGGGTGGTTTGAACTCGAGACCTTTATTTATCTTGGCAGTCAACTAGCTACCAACATACAACTTAAAATATTTGTATGTAAATGTTTCGCAACTATTTTTCTTATTCTTATCTGAAAGACGTTGATGGTAGTTCTAACCTTCCAATGAAATCAAACAATGAATTTAAACAGTCTATGTTAAATAATAGAGCTACAAGAATATCCGGTCTTCTACCTACTTCCGGCGGCACGTTGAATAAGTTTTGAGGATAAGGTTGTATGATGATGAACAGCTTTGAAGGTCAAGAGTATCTTATTGTTTGCTTATGATAACGTACTCTTAGTAGCAAAACATACCCTTGCCTCTTAAAACACGTGAAATCTACAGTTTCACTTGAAACTTTATAAGTACCATACTACATAGGTGTACAAATCTATATATTACTAATCTATATACTAATATATAAAGCTGAAGAGTTTGTTTGTTTGTTTGCTTGAACGCGCTAATCTCAGGAACTACTGGTTCGATTTGAAAAATTCTTTCGTCGTTAGATAGCCCATTTATTGAGGAAGGCTATAGGCTATATATCATCACGCTACGCGGACGAAGTCGCGGGCAGAAGCTAGTAATATATAAAGCTGAAGAGTTTGTTTGTTTGCTTGAACGCGCTAGTCTCAGGAACTACTGGTCCGATTTGAAAAATTCTTTCAGAGTTAGATAGCCCATTTATTGAGGAAGGCTATAGGCTATATATCATCACGCTAAGACCAAGTAACTATTCCACGTGGACGAAGTTGCGGGCAGAAGCTAGTGTACACATATAATATTTTTAAGATCAAATTTATTAGAGGTGACGTTACAAATCAAAAATTCGAGCTTCTATTGACAACAAATATGTTCAAATTAATTATGCTGTCTATCATTTTTTGTGTGCGAGTCTATCATTAAATACTGCCTTACTTCTTGGGGAGGTGCCCCAAAAACAGTAATGCTGACTTTAGAACGAGCTTAACGAGCTATTCTCAAAGTAGCCCAACCATTGCCGTTCCGCACCCACCTTTTACATGTAAGTTGTAACATAACATAACATACCATCACGCCTGTATTCCCCGAAAGGTTAGGCAGAGGCGTACTAATGTACACCCACAGTTCGCCAGTATGTTTTAGGTCCCATGTAATAGGGGGCGAGCCTATTGCCATTAACCGGGCAGAAATTCCTAACTCCGAGCTGCTACCGGGAATTTCATAGAAAAACCCAATAACACTTTGCTCGACCTTGGAATCGAACCCAGGACCTCTAGCGTAGCAGGTGCGCTCAGGACCACTTGACTAATGAGGCAGTTGTTGTTGTTGTAAGTTGTAAACATTTAAAATATGATAATACAGTTATTCTGTCTGACTTTTGAATCGAACCCAGGACCTCATGATTAGTAGGTACAAGTGTTTGCGACCACAAGACAAATTATGGACATAATGAAGTCATTAAAAAGTAAACACATACTTAATGCAGTAATCGTGATAAATGCAATACCAGAAACTAGTACCAACAAAAAACAAAATCATGTTAATCAAATAATTACGAGATTGCTAATTACTGCGATCGATGAGGATTTCTCACGGTTGCGCAAGAGCAACGGATCATCTGCCGATAATTGTCGAATAGTGACGTACGCATACCGAGGCGTGCGCTAACCTGAGGCTTAAGCGGACTAAGTTACAGGAGAGAGCGAATTTGAATTAAGAACATAGAACTTATTTTGAAAGGAAACTACTTTTTACAGATTTTATCGCGGTATATTGATATTATTTAATTACCGACGTTTCGGATCCTTTATAGCATCCATGGTCAGACTGAGGTGTTGGATGTCTTAATGTTAAAATTACTAACAGCTACCTTACATTTTTGTTAATTATTAGCGATCCAATTCACGCAGAACTAGCTCACCGTATCCTTTGGTCTTGCAGTTTTGGGCTTAGATTTAGATTTTATAGATTCTATAATGGGGTTCCAAGCAGCTGGTAATCCAATTCAATGTCTAATATTCGCGTAAGTGTCAGAAATCAGTATATAACTTATTTTTTTTATGTTGTCTTTCAGGTAATTAATGTACAACCCAGAAATATTGAACATAATAAATAAATATTCTGGGACATTTTTACACAGCACCATCTAGTCCCAAACTAAGCAGAGCTTGTACTATGGGTACTAGACAATGGATATAATACTCATATACTTTTTTTTTGTAAATACATACCTACTTATAATACATAAGAAACACCCAGACGAACACATACACTTATATTCATCACATAATTTTTTGTGTCCTGTGGGAATCGAACCCACGACCTCATGGTCAGCAGTCCGGTACTCGAACCACTAAACCACAGAGGTCGTCGAAAAAATAATATCAGTAGTACATTTTTTTACAATAATGCATGATTAGAGAATGACTATGGCATTAAACCAACGTTAGTAGTTTAGTTAGTAACTGCTACGCTAGAGATCTTGAGTTCGATTCCCAGGTTGAGCAAAATTACATCAAATTGGGTATTTCTATATAATTCTCATCAATCAATCAATCAATTTGTGCATAGTTAATTTACTATGTGTGGGACCTAATCATACCAGCGAACTGTAGGTGAACATTAGTATTACTCCTCTGCCCAACCCTTCGAGGCTGACAGACGTGATGGTAGGAATTTTATATTTCGTGGCATCGGGCATCGGCATGACATCGGGTTCTCAAATAATGTGAATCCTCGTTTAATATTGTTGAATTCGGTCAAACTTGGACATCCTCCAACGTTCACACATCTTGTTATCGCAATATTGTACCAGTGAAGATTGTGACTTATTTTATTTTAAAAGAGTGTCCATGGAGTTTCTTGCCGGATTCAAGTTCAAGTTCAAGTTCTTTATTTGCATTCTTCTCCATAGGATCAACCTTTTGGAACCGTGCAACTAGAATCATAATCAACGTTTCATAAACGCTTGTAAAAGCTTGTATTTGAAATAAAAAAAAATTGATTTGATTTGGAGTCGTAACAAGAAATCTTAACCAAAAAGTATTAAACACATATTTTCTCTGATAAACAGTCAATCTCTTATAACTCGCACAACACTTACACTTTCACCGCTCTAACCGGGATGCGCAGGAGTGGCCGACCGAGAAATCGATTCAGAAATCATGAATTGCTTTACTCTCGTGCTGTAATACTAACATAATCGATATTAGATATTAATATTCGTGTGTACTCTTGTAAAGCTCGTGGCTAAGTAATAACTGACCTGCAAGGTTAAGCTGCGCCCGCTGCGGACAGTGTGTGGATGGGTTACCATTTTTAATACATCGAGACCCACCCGTGCCTCGGAGAGCACGTAAATCCGTTGGTCCCGGTTATCATACGAACATCCACGATTGTTAGTGATAGTACACACATATACCATCACGCCTGTATTGCCGAAGGGTTAGGCAGAAGCGTACTAATGCGTACACCCACAGTTCGCCAGTATATTTAGGACCTATGTAATAGGGGACGAGCCTATTGCCATTAATCGGGCACAAATTCCTAACTCCGAGCTGCTACAGGGAATTTCATAGAAAAACCCAATAACACTTTGCTAGACCTGGGAATCGAACCCAGGACCTCTAGCGTAGCAGTCGCGCTCAGGACCAATAGACTAATGAGGCAGTTAAATAAAAACTCTTATTTCATTAAAGCATTTGACTTTCAATTCCCTAAAACAACTCTTCGAAGAAGCTAGGTTCTACGTTATGAAAATGAAGCCAACCTATAACCAATAATCGGACTCAAATATAAAATCCGAGCTGCTTAATGAGAATATCACGTATCTTTTATATTACACACCTTAACACGTTGCTCGACATAAGAATCGAACCCAAGACTTATAGCTCAGTAGTCTTGCTAACGATTAAAAGACTAACGAAGCAGTTATGTTTTTTTTTATAGGATAGGGGAGCAAACGAGCAGACGGATAACCTGATGGTAAGCGATAACCGCCGCCCATGGACACTCGCAACACCTGAGGAGTCACGAGTGCGCTGCCCACCTTTTAAAAGGGTTTGGGCCTCCTATGTAAATACAATATTAGATTTAATCAATACTGTCAGGTCCACATGACTAAGATCACAATATTATTCTGTAAGTGAAACGTCGCCCTCGTGCGAATTCGTACCAGGATAAAATATGACCCTTTATGTACTGTGCGATGCTGAGTAAAAGCTATTTCCTGACCTCCGGGTCAAACTTTCGACCGACCGGTACGTACCCAGCTAATGTAGGGTTAACGATAGCTTTCAGAAATGTATTTATTTTGTTTGAGAAATAATATTTAGATTTAGATGTAACGTGAGCACAAAAGATCCCATTGGGTCGAAGTGCTCTGAGGCCTTGCTGCCTCGGAGATAAGATAAGATAGATGTAACGTTTTGTATGTGTCCTTGTATTTACTTACAATAAAAGTAACCCACGTTGCTCCTTTTAACATCAGCTATCTGTCAGTGAAAGTTCCGTCAAAATTGGTCCAGCTGTTTCCAAGTTTCTTTTTTTTTATTTACCCGGTAGAAACCACAGATTGACAAAAATTACAAGAAAAAAGTAGTTTGTTTGTGATATGTATTATAACATTCTCATTTTGAAATTATAAACAGACACTTCAATCATATATTTATAAGTATTCGGCCCGCGGGTTTCCGTTCTCATCTATATACTTACTTAATATATAAAGCTGAAGAGTTTGTTTGTTTGTTTGCTTGAACGCGCTAATCTCAGAAACTACTGGTCCCATTTGAAAAATTATTTCTGTGTTAGATAGCCCATTTATTGAGGAAGGCTATAGGCTATATATCGATGCCTTAGTTTACAATTGCACTAACTACAAAATTTACATTTTTGAGCAGAGAGCTTTAAAGATTTTTAAAGTTTAGACGATAACAGTAGAAAATCCAAGTAAAATAACTAAAAAATATGCATTCTATTCATAAGACTAGTCCTTTTACTCATATCTCAATATTGTAATATTAGTTTAAACATAACCTTTTCAAAATGGCCAAATAATCATAAAACCCCCCATTTAATACATTTGTGCACTAAGATTTATTATGCTGACCGGCATTAAGTGAAAAACTCAAAAATATTTAACAGCTTCACCAGGCTGGTTCAAGGTCCAAGAAGAAGGATAATAATAGTTATGGATATTGCATTAAATAGACAAAATAATAAACCAGTGATCCTATTCATAACATTTATTTTTATTATAAAACACAAACAGTTTTTATCCACAATCAATTTCTTCAACAATGGACTCTTCATTTGGATCATCATCAGACGATTCAGTGTCATCACAATTATTGTTAACAGTAACCGCAGAAGTGGATGGAATATCTTTGTAATAGTGCTCATATTCTGGTGGTATAACCCTTTGACTATCTATCCCATAACCCCATCATTTAAAAGTGTTATCAGATCTTTCTTTTTAGTTTGCGACACTGCAATCAGTGATTTAATGCTCCTTTCAGAGGTTTCTTTAGTATGCTTATATATATGTCTTTATTTTTTTTCATTGTTTGTGTCTTACAAATGTCTATTTCTTTGAAATCTGGATCGGTCAAATCGTATTTGTAAAAAAATTAAGTGGAGGATTCTTTCTGCAGCCGCAGCCACTTAATTTTCAGCCACTCTACTGGCTCATGTTTTGTATTTATTGTAGTATTGGAATTCAAATTTTTTTCGAATCCCTTCAAATCATAGAATTCCCCGTATTTCATAATAATAACATCGTAGGGTTTCGGCTTGATTCTAGCAGACCCTATCACCAATGTATATTCACGTAAAGTGAATATGCTTTTATGCTTTCGCGCTCTTTCAATAAACGCATAAATTTAATCCACTTCTAAATACGAATGCCCCGTTCCATGAATTTCAAATCGATCGTATCTAAGTGAGGTATCTTATTGACAGCTTATAAAGCCGCTAGAGTAACATATTTATTGCGGTTCTGACCACCACAAGTGTCAGAAAATGATGCGACATGAGTAACAGTTTCGAGTAAACTACTCCGATCCGATTTCAGTAGAACCTTTTTTGCCATTACGCTCGTCCCATAAATAGCAGTAGCCAGTGTTAGCATGACAATCTAGGATAGTAAAATTGTACATCGATAATTTACGTAAATAATAGATTTTGCAGTCTCCAGTAAAAGGTACCGATAGGATAGCTTGAAGGTCAAATGTTATAGCCCGGAAAGCTCCATGTGAATACAAGCATCTTTGCTTATCTTATTTTTTCATAGTCAGTGCATCATTTCGGACTATATCTCAAAACGGTTTAATGTATTTGTGCACTTAAAAAATTGCCAAGTAAAAGTACTTAGCACACTTGTGCATCAAACTTTCTTGATCCTTTTGTACTACCAACACATAATAAACTCTTTTAGCACTGCTTAAAAGTATGAGCAGATATTGCAAATGTATATAATACGTTTGTGGTTTGAAATTTCCTGCAGTTGAGAAACTTAAAATCAGTTAAAGTATATCTTGATTGATTTTACAAAAATAAAGACCATTAGTATAATACCACATTCATGGAACATTAAACGAACTCATTTAATACAACTGTGACCCACGTTTTTCGTAGAAAGAGACGGAATAACGGTATTTCGATGCGCGGAAACGAAAGAGCATAAAATTTAGTGTATTTGGCATTAAAAAAGTAAAATTTGAAAATTTTGTAGTTAGTGCAATTGTGAACTAAGGCATCGATATCATCACGCTACGCGGACGAAGTCGCGGGCAGAAGCTAGTAATATATAAAGCAGAAGAGTTTGTTTGTTTGTTTGTTTGCTTGAACGCGCTAATCTCAGAAACTACTGGTCCGATTTGAAAAATTATTTCTGTGTTAGATAGCCCATTTATTAAGGAAGGCTATAGGCTTAAGAAGATATATATCATCACGCTCCGCGGACGAAGTCGCTGGCAGAAGCTAGTACTACATAAAAGAAGACAGAAAAATAATTTATGTCTGCACGAAAAGTAGATGCATCTTGGTTTTACATTTTTAATAGCGTTGTGCAGCGTTTAAAACTGCAATTCAAATTAATATTACGATAAAGAAAAAGGTCAAACACATACTAATGTATTCACGGCTGTATTCACCAAAGGGTTAGACAGGCATGCTTCCACAGTTCGTCGGTATGTTTTAAGTCCCATGTAAAAGGGGGCGAGCCCCTCTGCTTACCCCGGAAACATAGCGCGATACACAGCTGCTATATACCTTACACAATAAAGCTATCTTCCCATAATTCAGTCGCACGAAATAACCGATCGTATCGGCTAACTAAATGTTCTACATTATCTTCGCCAATGATATAGTGCCGGCTTTCGATGATACAAAACGCTTACCGTGAGATTTTGGAGAAGAATATTAAGAATGTTAAAAGTCTTGATTGTAACCCGTGATTTTACGTTTTTTTTTTTTATGCGATAGGCGGGCAAACGAGCAAACGGATCACCTGATGGTAAGCGATAACCGCCGCCCATGGACACCCGCAACACCAGAGGAGTCGCAAGTGCGTTGCCCGCCTTTTAAAAGGGTTTGGGCCTCCGGTAACCCCCTTCACTCGGCGAAACACAACGCAAGCGCTGTTTCACGCCGGTTTTCTGTGAGGCAGTGGTATCACTCCGGTCGAGCCGGCCCATTCGTGCCGAAGCATGGCTCTCCCACAAAAAGTTTTTTTACGGATCGCCTGATGGTAAGCGAATACTGCCGCCCATGGATACCTGCAACACCAGAAGAGTTGCAAGTACGTTGCCGGCTTTTTAAAAGGCTTTAGGCCCCCGGCATGTCCCAAAAATATTATTTACTTTTTCTAAACAAAGCAGAAACCAATTAATCGGTACGTATTCAATTATGAAATTGCAGAGGTCAAGTTTATGATATTTTTTTTCAAAATTACGTGTGCTAGGGTTTAGGAGACGATACTACTTGTATACCATGTCCTTTTCCAGGATGCAATCTATCTCTTTGCCAAAATATATAGTAATATGCTCAGCGGTTCAAGTGTGAGTAACAAAAACAGTACATAACATAACATACCATCACGCCTGTATTCCCCGAAGGGTTAGGCAGAGGCGTATTAATGCACACCCACATTTCGCCGGTATGTTTAGGTCCAATGTAATAGGGGCCGAGCCTATTGCCATTAACCGGGCACATTTCTAGCTCATTCCTAGCTCCGAGCTGCTACTGCTACCTAGCTGCTACTGGGAATTTCATAGAAAAACCCAATAACACTTTGCTCGACCTGGGAATCGAACCCAAGACCTCTAGCGTAGCAGTCGCGCTCAGGAGCACTTGGCTAATGAGGCAGTTTAGGCAGGTATTTATTAAATGGCATATATAACATACTATCACGTTTTTATTCCCCGTAGGGTTAAGCAGAGGTGTTACTCTGTAAGTCGAAATTTTTCTGGCAATAATGCGCTTCCCGAGTGGGTTTTCCGCTAAAGATATAATCTGGGTGTCTTTAAATCACGAGTGAATCGATTACTTCTAGGCAAGCGCGCTCCATCGTAGGTCGCAGTGTCGCTTAACAGCAGGCGGACTGACGAGCAAGCGTATGCCTATGAAAAATATAAAAAAGTCTCCTTTCCGAGCCTATTGCTAATTGGAATTATTCGCCCCTAATGACATGGAACCTAAACTAGGAGAACTCTGAGTATACATAAGTACACCTGTGTCGAACCCTTCGAGGAATATGAGCGTGATGATATTATTTGTTTTAAAATAATCTTTAAAAGGAACCGTTGTGTTATTTTCATAAAATCTCAAGAATATCGTGAGAGAAGTCGCGGGCGTGAGTGAGTGAAATAAAAAGTCGTGCGTGTGCGCCAGTTTACTGCGCGCGGGCGTGAGACTAACATTATACCTATGTTTCATCTATGTATATGTTACAGTTAAAACTCATAACCAGTCAAAACCACTTTTGACTGCGAAAATCAGTCAAGTGTTTCTAACTAAGGACGTTGGTCAAAATTACTTACTTTTACCTTCACAATTTTCTACATTTCGGTACTGGCATCGTTTGGTCACAGTTCTAACCTAACCTAATAACCAATATAAACATATTTCATGTTATCATCAAAACCACTTTTGACTGATTTTCGCAGTCAAAAATGTTTTTGACTAAGGACGTTGGTCAAGTGGTTTTGACTGGTTAAGTTTTGACTGTAACATTATTAACACGTCAGTACCTATCTCTACTATGAAATCGTAAAAGAATCTGGGATGATATTAAAAAAAAAACAAGTGGATTAGAGTATTTAACGTCACTAAAGCCATAGGGGTGATTTTTAAAATTCTTGTCTGTTTGTTATGGGTTAGCGCAAAAACTACTGAATAGATTTTAATTTTAAGAAAGTATATGCTCCAACTTAAAAACTGGTGTACTTCTTATCTTAATTAATTAAACAGATCCTGAGAGACAGCTTGAATTTTACCATTTCTAAGCTTTCTAAAAACTTTACGTGAGCAATGCCGCGGGCAAAATCTAGTATCATATACCTACCTTATGAAATATTTTTCATTGCGCCAATCGAACTCACATCTTATACCGTAGAAACCTACCGCTCAGCCACTCCGCCTGTTGAGCCGTCAAATTCTCATTAGTTTAGATCGCCCTTGTTTGGTCATTAATTAAAACAAACAAAGCTAATCAGCAGCACATATCTTCACGCTTATCTCTCAATCAGAATATGTTAAACGCAGTTTAGTTTAGCTCTACTCTTTATGTTAATTTCGGGTAATTAATTTAAGCTGTACGTAAAGTATGTACACACATCAAAAAAAGTTTGCGATCACTGAAGGTATTTCTATTTAGAGAAAACACATAACAAAGAATTTTTCTTGATAAAATTCAATTTAAAAAATTATATCGCAAACTTTTTTTGATGTGTCTATTTCTTATAACTGTGTACATATAAGTGTTTAACAATTTTTGTAGGCATCAACAGTCTATCCAATCGGATAAGAAAACACGTAGACATAGCCTCATGGTTAGGGCGTCAGACTTGCCATCATATGTTTGCCGGTTCGAAACCTACCCGTTGCACTAGTGACGTGAACCCAATCGTAACACAAGCATTTAGCTTAGCTCGAGGGGTTAACAAGAATTCTTGTAATGTGCGACCCACAATGATAGTAACCATATTTCTTTTAATACGTGTAGTTTACCTATTTTTTGGCATATTAATTTCAATTTAACAAAGTAACCAGTTAGGGCTGCATAATAAATGATATGTATATCTGTAAATACATCTTTGAAAGACACTTTTACAAGTAATTGTTATGATTTGTTTTAAAACTAGATGGCGCCGGCATTTCCTAACTGATGACCTCTGAGAAGAAACACCGAAACATACTCAGAGAATCCTGGTCTCTCCAGACATAGTAATAGCAGTATGTGAGTGTTACAATGCAGGATAAAGTCTGAGATGACCTTTTGAAGAAAGAGCCATAGCAACTTTCAGTAGACCAGTCCCAGCTGACGGCACGCATGGATCAGTCGCTGTGTAGCTCGACCACAATCTAGAAAGCTCAACATCCTGTCGCACGACGATGCCAGATCAGTGGAAAATTTGCAACATTATAGATACATGAAAGTCAGTAATTTTATCTTAATCTTAGCAGAGTTACTTATCATAGGATCAAAAACATGATTTACTTTGTCGCAGTGTATTCCAAGTGTGAGTGATATGCGACAGATTCACATCTTCCCACGGTTTGTATTTATCGTGTGATCTCTCTGACAGCCTTTATGCGCAGAGGTGGTCCATAGATAGTCGAGTGTGCCTGTCGCAGATTCAAATCCAGGCGTGTGCGCATAAGATCTGAGTTATTGATGACTTTTTGTGTGCATCACACTGAGAAAGGTCACAAAGGTTTCACCTTGGGAGAGCCGTGCTTCGGCACGAATGGGCCGGCTCGGCCAAAGTGATACCACGGCCTCACAGAAAACCGGCCTGGAAACAACGCTTACGTTCTGTTCCGCCGAGGGAGTGAGTATACAGAAGACCCAAACACTTAAAAGGCGGGCAACGCACTTGAGACTCCTCGGTGTTGCGGGTTTCCATGGGCGGCGGTGATCGCTTATCGTCAGACGATCCGATTATCTTTGGCAAGGAGGGGCTCAATGGCCAAACAAAAGAATACTTCATTGAAAAGATGCGTAACCTACTACTACTAATGTATGGACTTTAAAAGAGACCATGATTCTCTGAGTTTGTTTCGGCTTTTCTTCTCAGAGGTCGTCAGATAGGAACAGCCGGCGCCATCTAGTAAAAAAAATATGTAAAACATTGACATTGTAAAAGATCTTTTACAGAAATAAATAGATATAATTTATCATTTAACCTGCATACATAGACGCATAAGTATATGTCAGTTCGAATCAGTTGGATTTTCTTAAAACTTTTATTAAATTTTCACAGCAGTTACAAGAGAGATTTTGGTATTGCCAGTTCAAAGATTTCATCATGCATCATGCGTGTTCATTATTGTGTGTTATAACAATGGTTTTTTGTCACCATGAAGAATCGATTATATCCAGTTGAAATTCGTCATACTTATACTAAACACGTTTTTGAGAAGAATAGGGTACTTATTACTTGCTTATTGTACTACAGTTTGACTCGGGAAGTTGTCTCAGCTTGGTTAAGATTACACACGCCTTTCTCCCACAGGGGTAGGCAGAAACTATAGGCCGCTACTTGCTAATATACTTACATACTTCTTTTGCTTCTGCCACACTCATACATCTTCTCATACATACTTTTTGAAGGACCTCGCCAATGAGATCGGCGTATGTCCTTCTAGGACGACCTCTTCTGACATTGCCGCTGATATTCGCCTTATGAATTCCTTTCGTTAATCGACTTTTATTCATTCTCTCAACATGATTCAGATTAGCACATAATATACCATCACGTCTATATTTAACGAAAGGAAAAGCAGTAGTATACTAATGTACACCCACAGTTTGTTTTCGGTGTGTTTAGGTGTCTTGTAATAGGGGCGAGCCCATTGCATTAATCCAAATTCCGAGCTGCTACTTACTAAGAATTTCATAGAAAATCCAAATAATACTTTGCTCTACCTAGCAATCGAATCTGGCACCTCACGCTTCTGTGTGGACCAACCAGCTTATTTATGTATGTTTCGAGACGAGCGGAGAGCAAAAGTGAATGGAACCATTAATATATTATGTATGTATGTATGCTTATGTATAATAATATAACCAATTTGCCAATACTAACTAGAGTGTTATTACTATACTGGACAGTGTGACCTTCTATATTGGGTTAAGTAGTTCGTTATGTATTTATATATTTCTTGGCAATAAATGTATTTGTGTTAGAAGAAATAATGCTAGATATAAAACACTCCTTATTCCTTGATAAGGAATAAGGTTCAGAATAGCAAAAGTGAATGCACTAATCAGACATAGGTACTTTGTAAGGATGTTAATGACGGTGTAGGTTAGTATATGATTGTATATGATGCTATATAAAAATAGTTTTAGTATATAATATGCGAAACGACTGTATCGTTAAAACTCACACACATGTCCTGCTTGTCGGTACAAAAACATGCTCACCATGTCGTATGACCCCCGCACCGGTGTGCGCCCGCGCCTAGTGCCGCTATGACCTGCCGTGACCTGAGTTGTACGCGTGTGATACTAAGTTTTGCTCGGTATCCCACTTATAACCTTTTTTAAATATTTTTGGGACAAAATATGTATATTATCATCATGTAAAAAATATTGCATCGATTCAGTTACGTATACTGAACAAGCCGTATTCAGCTTTCGCAAAATATAATGTTATAGGTATATCTTTGTGATGTTTATTTATTATCTAGAAATGACATCGGGTTCTCAAATAACGTGAATCCTCGTTTAATATAGTCGACCTCGGTCAAACTTGGACATCCTTCAACGTCCTCACATCTTGTTATCGCAATATTGTACCAGTGAAGTTTGTAATTTATTTATTTTAAAAGAGTGTCCATGGAGTTTCTTGCCGGATTCTTCTCCATAGGATCGACCTTTTGGAACCGTGCAACTAGAATCATAACGATTCAAAAACGCTTGTAATAGCTTATTTGAAATAAAAACATTTGAAACTTTGATTTTTCGTGATACTGTTTGAAATTTTGTACATAGATTCTTTACATAAAAATACTAGACACGTGTCTCGTGTTTCGTATATACTAAAACTGTGGTTGTATATAAGCAATAAATTCTGTAAAAGTAAATATTTCTATTTCAAAGCCAAGTTTTACATCTCTCAATCAAAGTTCAAACAGTAAAAACAAACAGAAAAATCCTTTGTTTTTTTAATTACCAAATACAGTGCAGTGCAAATAAAACGTCACACTCTATTTAGTTGAGTTGTAAACAATATCGCTAGGAGGATGTGGTCGATGGTATCTTTCAAACGAGCGTGAAACAAGATAGAAAACTTCGGCCTTTCATTGTGTGGCTACAATTATTTGCAATGCAGTGTACGCTAATGTTGGGTTTTCCGCCCACTACAGCGTAATGTGATATCATTAATTCGTTTGATAAGTTCGTTCTTTATCTATACTAATATTATAAAGCTAAAGAGTTTGTTTGCTTGATCGCGATAATCTCAGAAACTACATAAACACCATCACGCCTGTATGTATTCACCGAAGGGTTAGGCAGAGGCGTACTAATGTACACCCACAGTTCGCCGGTATGTTTAGGTCCCATGTAATAGGGGGCGAGCCTATTGCTATTAACCGGGCACAAATTCCTAACTCCGAGCTGCTACTGGGAATTTCATAGAAAAACCCAATAACACTTTGCTCGACCTGGGAATCGAACCCAGGACCTCTAGCGTAGCAGTCGCGCTCAGGACCACTTGGCTAATGAGGCAGTAACATAGTTGTAAAACTTAATATTGTAATCCAAGTTGATATATTTTTTTAAAAGAGTATCTATGGAGTTTCTTGCCGGCTCTTCTCCATATGACCCACTTTTTGGAACCGTGCAACTAGTTTGACTTTTAAAAAGTACCTTTTATAATGGTCTAATTGAAATAAAACATTTTGACTTTGACTTTGACTTTGACAAACTCAGAGAATCATCGTCTCTTTTAAAGACGCAGGACAATCTCTGAAATTATTAAGTAGATAACACCCAAAGATTCTAAACTTCAAACTTTCACATTTTAAAATACTTACAAGCAGGATGTTAATGTTAAAATATGTTTCCTTTGTAGTTGTTATGTATTAGCGATCCACATTCCCCTAGTTCAGTCACACAGACCCATCAATGGTCCGACCTTGCTTTCTATCGCGTCAGTTCGTCTCGCTAACCTTACCATTGCGAAATGTAATGTATCTACTGATTGCGATTAAGATGGGAAGGTCGCCGGTTCGGTTCCCAGGCGGAAACAAATATATTTGTGTTGTTTTTGTTGTGATCATAGATATTAAGTTGTTATTTGAGTGTTATTGTTATTGGATAATTATGAATGAGCATTTTGATATACTTATGTAGCAGTGATAGCCTAGTAATATGACCATTTGACTGCCAAGTCAAAGGTCTCGAGTTTGAATCCAAGGCACGCACTTTGCCTGTGCGTATTAATAGTTAATTATCACATAATTATCACACGACTGAGATATTTTTTGGACGGTGTGTGGAAGGCTAATTTACAAAGGTTAGTTTACAACAGCTTCAGTCTAGTGGTTCTAAGCGCGACTAATACGCTAGAGCTCCTTTAAGTGGAATGACTTGTAATAACTATAATTGGCTGATAGAAGAAAGTTTGCGATAAATGATGCGATTCGTCTGCACTGTCATATAAGACATTCACTCGCAGAGGCATGCAGTCTTGTGTGTGGTACAAATTTTAAGATTATAAAAAAAAAGATTTTAGTGCCACACAAAAATAACACTACGAATACGAATAATATAATAATTATAAATAATACGTAATAGAATTTTATATAAAAAAAAAACTTAAATGTAATGACCATTGTACAGCGCGCCGCAGGTGTGACAATGAGGTTGACACTCAGCATAATGCTGGATGTGACGTGAGCCACAAGCGTTTTCAGTGACTACCTCGATGACTTAACGAACAGGAAGCCAACCTGACTACTGATTTACTACTATTATGGCGTGCTCTAACTCATGGGTTAATGTCTTTTGGAAATACCTAATGATAATATACAACAATAGCTTGTGCTCACGGCTTTGCTCACGTGAAGCTGAGATATTAAGATTAAAATTGGATCCCAAAAATATTTTAATCAAAAACCAACAGTGATGATCTCTTCTTTGTATGGGTCTGTATACATCAGAGAGGTCAAGTTGTATTTCAGGATCTGTTCAATTAATTGAGATAAGAAGATCACCAGTGTCTAAGTTGGAGCATATACTTTTTATAACAGTTATAACAATATTAATATTTATTATTATACATAACAGTTATAACAATATTAATATTTATTCAGTAGTTTTTGCGCCAAACCAGACAAGAATTTAAAAAAATCTTATTTTTGAGTTTTAACCCTAAACCACTCATATTTTTAAATATCTTCAACCTAATCGAACCCAGTCGCGCTTAAGACTATTAAGGCAGTTTATATGCATATCAAAATATATTTTATTGCATTCCCCGATTACAATCTCCGAACTCATCCAAACGTGACGTCTCCAACCTTTAAACTAAGCCTCGATAAAAAGGATGCAACAGTTTAACTAAATGTCGATGTTTTGTCGATCTGTCCGCCCAATTCACCGCAGTCAAGGATACTTAGCTAATGGACCCCGAACAACTTAATGGTCGATAAAATATATGTTTAGACACATTTGTTTGTTTATTTAGTTGTTTTATCGTGACCTGTCGATTTAATAAAAAAATATATATTAAAACTTCTACACTACGTGGTATTTCGGGTTCGATCTCCGCGGGGAACAAATATTTGTAAGAACTACAGGTAGTTGTTCCGGGTTTGTGTATGTGATATTTGTTTGTAAACTATCTTTCGCGTGAAATAAGTCATATCTACAAATATTCCTTGTCTCGTGCAGGGATCAAACCCACAACTAGGAGTGTAGAAGCCGATTGATTAACTACTATTCTAAACGTGTTGCCGAATTGGCCGAGGCTTGGTGGTCGAGCCAAATCCTAAATCCTTACATATTATAAAAAAGTTCTCTATCACGTTTGACTGTTCGCGATAATCTCAAAAACTACTGAACGGATTTTCATTTGATTCTATCTAATGGATAGAGTGATTCATGAGGAAGGTTTTAAGATATGTATCACATTACGCTACGGCTCTTAGGAAAGGGGCAAAGCGGGCGGGTCGCTAGTAAAAAACATAACATACCATCACGCCTGTATTCCCCGAAGGGTTAGGCAGAGGCGAACCCACAGTTCGCCGGTATGTTTAGGTCCCTGTAAGCGAGGCGAAACTGTTCACGAGCGCATTGGAAGACTTGTTTAAGACGCTGGACTGGAAAGGTAAGGGCATAAACATAAACGGCGATTACATCTCGCACCTACGATTCGCAGACGACATAGTCCTAATGGCAGAGTCGCTAGAGGAGCTTCAACAGATGCTGGACAGCTTAGCATCAGCCTCGCAAGGCGTAGGTCTCAGCATGAATTTGGATAAAACCAAAGTCATGTTAAATGACCACATTGATCTGAGACCTATTGCTGTGAATGGTCATCTTCTTGAAGTTGTTTCAGAATATACTTACCTCGGGCAGATCTTGCAGATGGGTAAAATAACTTTGAGAAGGAGGCCAAGAGGAGGATCCAACTGGGCTGGGCAGCATTTGGAAAACTACGTCAAGTCTTCTCATCACCCTTACCGCAAAGTTTGAAAACGAAAGTTTTCAACCAGTGCGTCCTACCCGTGATGACCTACGGTGCTGAGACGTGGACACTCACAGTACGGCTAGTCCATCATTTTAAAGTCGCTCAGCGTGCTATGGAGCGTGCTATGCTCGGAGTTTCTCTGAAGGATAAAATCCGCAACGAGGTTATCCGACAGAGAACCAAAGTCGTCGACATAGCGCACCGAATTAGTAAGCTGAAGTGGCAGTGGGCTGGCCATATCTGTAGAAGAACCGACAACCGCTGGGGTAGACGTGTTCTTGAGTGGAGACCGCGACTCGGCAAACGTAGCGTAGGACGCCCTCCGGCAAGATGGAGTGATGATTTGCGAAAGGCTGCCGGCAGTAGCTGGATGCGACAGGCCGAGGACAGGGTGAAATGGCGCACATTGGGGGAGGCCTACGTCCAGCAGTGGACTATTATAGGCTGATGATGATGATGATGATGAAGCGAGGCGAGCCTATTGACTATAACCGGGCACAAATCCCAAACTCCTGAACTGAGAATTTCATAGAAAAACTCAATAACACTGCTCAACCTGGGAATCGAACACAGAACCTCTAGCGTAGCAGGACCGCTAGGCTAATAAGGCAGTTGAGCTAGTAAAGAATAATGATAAATATTAACCTATTTTGGAGTTATGCCGTTTCGCGCGCTCCACATTCTAGTCTACCATACGTTTACACGTAAGCACAGAACGTACTTGACCGAATAATCAGATATGTTAAAATATTTTACGTATCATAAAAAACTAATTAGGCGTGTCTATTGTTACTGTTTACAGAGGTTAGAACTGTGCGACTTAGCTAAATGCATTTTTGTCGGTAGCTATGATGATTGTGTCAAGGATTTTTCTCAATAGAAATAGAGATGGATAAATGTGATTCTAATGTTATTTTAGTGAAGGAAAAATTCGACTCGCAGGCAGGATTTTAACCTGCGTCTTCTGGTTTGATACACCAGACGCTATGACCACTAAGCCACCGCGAGTCCCACCTGTCATGTCGAAATTTGCCTTCACATTCTGAACTTACGTCTTAAAGGTGACGTCAGGAACATCTATTGACAAGCAAGTTACTTTGCCTCTCAATTGTGCCTTGTGATTCTAATGTTATTATTGTTGGTCATAAGGTATTTTTTGGCTTGGTTTTTTCTTTCTTCATCACCAACACATTTAGGCCCACTACCCAAGGACCCCTAGCTTCATATACACTTCATAATAGATACGCCAAACAGCCAGCGTACTGAACTCTGTGCACGAGGCTATTACCCGGTATGTTTTCAATCATTTGCGATCACTTGCATCCCTCTTCTATAATTTTTTTTGGTATATTACTACATTCGAAGACAATGTACGCCTCTTCATATGACATGGGGTAGGTACGGTAAAATACAGGCGTCATGAAGCGTGCTTGCGACGCGAGCGTACCGCTGCCGTTTCGTCGACAGAGTTTCATAGTTTTGTTTAACTGTGAGCAGGGCTATACCAAGCGTATAATGACGAATACTCGTCCATGAAGCTACGCGACCGTGGATAGTAGGCCTTACTGCTCCACTCCTTGGCACAGGTTTCCTCTCAGAACGAGAGAGTATAGGCTGTAATCCACCACGCTGGCTTACGACAGATCACACATCATTTCGTTTTTTATGGGGCAGACGGGTCACCTGTAGGTAAGCGATTACCGCCACACATGGGCACCTACAACAGCAGAGAAGTCAAGTGCGTTCCCCGCCTTTTAAAAGGGTTGGGTCTCCGGTAACCTCACTCACTCCGCGAAACACAACGTAAGTTGTTTCACGCCGGTTTTCTGTGAGGCAGTGGTGTCACTCCGGTCGGGCCGGCCCATTTGTGGCGAAGTATGGCTCTCCCACGGTAAAACACGATATTTCAAAGGTGACTTGGCATTCTTATAATCATCATAGGCTATCACTACCGTAAAGTGTATATATTATTTGTTAGGTACCGGATAATACCTGAGGTGAATATGGAGGGTTGGGGCAATGTGAAACAATATGAAAATTACTTTTGTTAGAACGAAGTAAACAATTTTTTTTAAAGGATCTCGTACCTTTTAACGTGTCGTTCATAGCAAGAAAATTAATCACTTACAGCTTATAGGTTAATCACCTCGCTCTGTTCATAATGTTTTTAAATTATACAGTGACAATAGTCCTTGCTTATCATATTTATTTATAATTTTATTCATTTATATCTTCATTGAAAGGCATTTAATGAATTGAAGAACAAAATTATGTACATTATTTATATGAATACTGTATATTCATATACAGGGGCGGTTTGATGCTACTTATATCCTACTAATAATAAAAATAAATAATATAATAATATTCCGCATGACGAGAATCTCGTGAAAGCTGAGAAAGATAAACAAATTAAATATCTAGACTTGGCGCATGAGATTGTTGACATGTGGGATATTGACTCAGCAGTCACTGTGCCGATAGTTGTGACCGTCAATGGTCTAATAGCCAAGAGCCTCGACTCGCACCTGCGGAGGCTCTCGTTAGGCAACTGGGTTAAGGGTCTGATACAGAAAGCGGTACTCCTGGATACGGCACGTATTGTTAGGAGGTTCCATTCTCTGGGGCCCTGACCGCCGGTAGCTTGGACCCTGTTCCCGATACCGGTGGACTACTAAATAAATGAATGAAATAAATAATTTTTCGAGGGTCAAAGGCAGACGCCGTTTTCTTCCGGCAATAGAAGTTATCGGTCCACCAAACACCCCATCCATAATCCCATTTTTTATTTCCATATTTTACAATAGTCCTGCACCCGCCCGGAATACTTCATAACTGTACTCCCATAGTACAGTTGTGGAGTGTCCCGGGTGTATGCCCCATCCCATATTAGATCAAAGCTCTCTAAGGGGCCTCTGCGCGTTGGACCTGTCCCCCCCCGCAAGCCTTCCAAAGGACCGGATGTCTCCCTCACGGGAGGCATGCCGTGATCACCAAAGGAGATACAAATAAATAATAATTCTCAAATTAACGCAGAAGAAGTCGCGGGTAGAAGCTAGTACTGTATATATTAAAGTTGTTGTTTTTTATGCGGTCGCATCATACAATATTATTTATTACGTAACAATCAGAGGTTTATTGATCTCACCTTTTGACATTACACTACCATTTGATGCCAAAATAAATGGCTAACGATCACAATGCTATCAGATATCAATATCACAGATCCTGTGCATTCATTCAGTTACTCTGATGAAAAAATCCGGTCAATATTTATTGATGGTTTGTAGCAAGCCTTATTTGGCGTGAAAGTAAATGTCGTTGTCAATTTTTTGTGTCGGTAGCGCGTTATAATAGGGGTGTCATGATCTGAACGATTGCGTTCCGCATTCTTCAGTAATGTAAAAGGTTAATGATAATAGTTCTGTAATCGGTTCAGTTAATTCAAAGATTGTTAATCATTGTCCTTTTTAGTTCAATCGAGTAAGAATCTAAATTCTGCGACACGTGTTGTGGGTGCGATCCCCACACGGAGCAAATGTTTGTATGATCTACGGGTAGTTATTTTGGGTCTGGGTGTTTGTGTATGTAAGAAATTTTGGTTGTAAACGAACCCACGATACAGTAGACAACCCTAGTGTTTGTATAAAAACAAACAGAAACATATGAATAAAATAATACATTTTTTATATCTCACAACAGATTTCTATTTACACAAAAAAAAATAACTTGGAAGATTAATAAAAATATAGTTTTCTAACATTAAATATCATGTCCCCTGTAACACTTAATGGGTAGGTACTCCTAGAGGTGTACCTACTTAATGTACAGACTCAGCTTGCCGATATCTTTTTAGGTCCCATGTAAAACAGATACCTATACTCGTATGCCTATTTTCTGGAAATGTCAAATGCATATTTTCTTCACATATATTTTTTTTTATGAATTATTTCTGCAAATTACATTTGACGATACATAGATATAGCCACTAAATATTATCTACACACTAAAAAAGATGTAATTTTGTGTAATCAACAAACTTTAGCACTTACAAAACAAAACACCCAATTTTGAAATGAACCAAATAACAAAATTAGATTAAAATTCTCCGACCCAAAATAGCTCTTGTCTTGTATCGTATAAGAACAGTTTCAGTTTGGTGTGCGCACGCGCAGGGCGGCGTCACGCGATCTATTATATAAGAGTTACAATTATGCGTTTGCCGTGAGAACAGGCGTATTGTTGAGATTAAGTTATTGACACATAAAGAAGCTGTTAACCATACTTTTATCAGGGCAACAAGATTACAATGATGTAGTGAGGTGAGCGGTTAAGCAGAAGTGTAATAATTATGAGAGCGGCCCGATTGGCTCTGTGGCTGTGAGATCGGCTCGTGCGCCACGGATTGTGGCTTCCGTTCCCGCACGGAACCAATATTTCAATAGCCTACAGGCTGTGACAATTTGTGTTTGGAAACGCACCCACGAATCACGATACAGTAAAAAAAAATGTGTAGGGTAACATTACGTAGTGTATGAAAACATATGGTATTTAGGCACACTTGTCCGTATCATGGACATAGAGGCAACCCTACCCACTAACGCACACATGTGCACATGTAGAAATGTTAGTTGCTATAGGTATCGATACAGGAAAGTTTCTATTGATTGTCAGGCGTGTGACAGTAGGCTGTCAGATTTCGTAGACAAAACTGTCAAAAATCAACAATTCTGAAGCAATAAAATAGTGGACTTGACGCCCAGTTTTGAACCCGGAATCTTATGGAAGCGTGTATCCATTCAATCTTGATCAGATGCCCTTAAAAAGTACTAGAGTTAATTACCAGGGACTGCTCCAATGACTCAGTGCCCGTGACATTCAAATAAAATCGGTACAGTTTTCCGGTATTACCGACCGGTCCTTATTACTGGCTACTGTTGGTAATTGATTTTTTTGTAAGGGCACTGCTCGTTACTTCATGTAGGTATCAGTCTTGTAATGGTGATATAATATTATACTTCGTAAACAGACGTCACAAATTTTTATTTTAAATGCGACAATATTTTTTTTTATCGAGTGGAAATCTACATAAGGATTATGTATGTAGGTCCTTATATTTCTTAGACTTACAAATAAAAGCAAAAGTTCACTGAATGATAATTCATTCAGTGAACTTTTGCTGTTTTTATTTGTCAACACTTCCAAAAAAGAAAAACAAAATTGTAATAAAAAAAATACAAAGGTCACATCCGTTAACGTATAAAATAATAAATAATTACAATAATACATTGTTACATACTTATTATGTATTTTTTTGTTTGTTGTTATGTCGTAGTTTTATAGGACTTTTAAATTTGTTTTCAAAGACTAATTGGGGGAATAGAGCCCAAAACACGTAACGTAGAAGTCGATCACTTAGCCGTTCGTACCGATAAATATAATTGGACATAAATAAAACATTATATGTAAAGCTCTCTGACATACGTTCATAAATTGTAATCATAAAGTACAATTATCTGTATTTTTTTTGGGAAATAAAGAATTTTATTTATTTATAAGTAAATTATTTAAACAGTGGCCCAATAAAGTATCAATGGGCGAACTATTTGGAAACCCAAATCGCAGTGAAGTAGCCTTCCTTGAGTGACTTTCATTCAGTCGGAGACGACACGTGCGTGCGTGTGAGTGTACAATTCGATGGGAAGATGGCCTTTACGTTCGGATGTTTTAGCATGCGTACCAATGGTACTTGTTGTAGCGTCGACAAAATAACTGTAACATTACTTCTCTATACATTACTACTCTACAATACTTCTTTTATTTTATAAAATAACATTGTTTTGGTCGTCATGGAATAATGTTGATTTTATTATATTACTATCTCATTTCCACTATTTTGACGGCTCCGTAGGCGCAGTGGTCTAGTGATCGGCTTCTGCGCTACAGGTAATGGGTTCTTAGACCACACATAAAAAAATATATGCTCTGCGGTCCATACTATGACACCGAACCAACTATGTTTTGGGTCTGGGTGTGTAAAGTATGTTGGTTTGTGAAATTGGTGTTCGTATAACGCTAATGATGCATGGAAAAAGAAAATAATATCAGATGTAATGTTTTTTCAATTGTTGTATAATTTAAAATTAAAATATATGGCAACACTTCAGTTCCTAGGCAAAAAATTAAATCTGTCAGTCTGCCCGTGACTATGGATGCTGTGAAGGATCCGAAACGTCGGGAACAAAATAATATCAATATACCGCGATAAAATCCGTAAAAAGAATGAAATGAAACTACATTTCAAAAAATTAAATATTTGTAATATAAACTGCAATACGACTTTGATTGAGTTTGATTTTAAACTAAATTTGTATACTCTTAGGGCCACTTGCACCAACTTCTTAAATATATTTAAATTGTATTTAAACACAAATTTATTATGGAATATTGTGTTTATATATTATTTAAATAGAAGACGAACTACACATTTACAGTAATTACTAAATACATATCTGTTTTTCTCAATCACACTGCAACAAACAAGTGCCTTACATCACACTTCATTTCATACTACAAAAAGAAGGAAAAAACAAAAGGCTACCACAATGTTTTAACGGACAATTAGTAGCGATTGTTCTGCTGGCGGTACTTGGTACGAAACTGTTATTCGTCCTTGACCTTTTGTGTGAAGCAACGCTCGTGTGTAGCTAGCCTAAACACACACATACGCATATAGGGCTGTCACGCTTGAGGCGAATCAAGTTTTCGATTTAATCAGATCAGAAGGCCAATCGAGATTTTTTTTAATGTTCAATTTTGTTAATTTTCCATCATGTGAAGTTAAACTGGGTCATAACGATTCAGAAATGCTTGTAAAACATTACCTATATCAATTAGAAATAAATATTGATTTTTAAACACAACACATCTAATAGTACGAATAAGTTATTTAGGGAAGGAAAATTTGGAAAAATGATTCAATTAATTAGAAAATTTGGGTAAAACTGAAAGTGAAGTCATACAAAAATCACATAAAAAAGTATTAAGTAGTGTTTTTTTTTTAATTTGAACAGGACGATATCTGACAGTCAGCTAGTTTGAGATACAAACCTTTGAAACTTGTACTAGCCATTTTCTACATCATATAAAAATATTATAAATACATTATAAGTAATAACAATGAATTTCGGAATCAATTACCTCGCTATTTCTCAGAAACACATAAGTATAAGTACCTACACGTCAATTTGACGCACTTCACAAATGCCATATGGTACCTATGTTATTATTTCCCCGCGAAGCTATCAAGTATGTATGGACAGATTTATACCTATCCTTTATGTACAATTGTACAGTATAACAGCAGAATTCAGACATAAACTATAATGCTGTAATGTTGTGTTGTTGTAAACTACTAGATATGACTTTGGAGAGAGGTGCGAAGAAAATATTACCTTAGGACATTATTTATCCTAATGTAATATTTTCTTCGCACCTAGTAGAGGCTAATTAATGGCTAGGGCGTCGGCCTTGTGATCATGTGGTTGCCAGTTCGAAACCCACCCATTGCACTACCGACGTGAACCTACTCGTAACACAAGCATTTAGCTTAGCACGAGGGGTTAAAAAGAATACTAGTAATGCGTGTGTGACCCACATTGCTAGTAAGCTTTTTAAAAAAAAGAAAAAAAAATGATATTATAAAGTTTAGAGAGTCAAAATTGACGACACGTATCGCCTAGCGGCTGAGGGATTGGCTTCTACGACACGTGTTGTGGCTTCAATCCCCACACCGAGCAAATATATGTATGACCTACAGGTAGTTGTTACGGGTCTAGGCGTTTGTATATGTGTTTGTAAAAAGCACCCACGATGCAGGACAAATTCCTAGTCTGGGCGACGTTTAACAAAAGAAGAAAATGTCTACTATAAATTTCATAGATTTTAATGCATGATGTAAATAATGATGTGAAATGTGTAATGGTAAAGCGATCGTATATGCGCCAACAGTCGCGGAGTTAGTAAATAGTTACATTGCCTAGACTCTAGGCAATGTAACTATTTGAACTCCTAGTACTCTAGGCCCTAGAGGGACCGACTACAGTTAAATATATACTATACCCAAAAATCAACAATAAAAATTGCCTACAGCGGGTTGTTCCGAGTCTGGGTGCTTATGATGTGAAACACCCATGATATAGTAGAAAATCATAGCATGATCACGAATTTTATTATTTTTAATGCGACCTACATTATGTGCTTGAGCGACCTACATTTTAAGCGCATTAATATTGGTTAAATGCACATCGTGTGATCTTGTAATGAGGTGTTGACATTATTTATTTTATTGATCCGCTAAATTGTAATGTCAATGTCTTCGTCATAATGCTGTGCATGCACTTAGTTAATGTATATAATGTAATGTCTAGACATTTGGTAATTCCAGTGCTAATGCACTAGAAGCTTTTAAATAAATGTTAAGGTGTGTAGGTTTTGTCATTTTCAATTGAAAGTTGAACTATAAATCACAAATTGAAAATATTACGATATATTTTATGATTTGTTTTTTATAAGGGTACTTGTAAATCTTGCTATTTGATGACCAAAAAGTGTCATGACCTTAATTTTGTTTTAGGGTCATTAATTTCATTAAAAATATTTTGGCATTACGTTGTACCTATAACGATGACATTGTTTTTGACGTAGACAATTTAGATACCTACTATAACAATAAAAACAAATAAAATATAACAACAATTCGCCTCATTAGCCAAGTGGTCCTGAGCGCGACTGCTTATGCTAGAGGTCCTGGGTTCGGTTCGATTCAAGCAAAGTGTTATTGGTTTTTTCTATGAAATTTCCAGTAGCAGCTCGGATTTAGGAATTTGTACCCTTATTTCATGGGACCTGAAACATCTCGGCGATCTGTGGGTGTACATTAGTACACCTCTGCCTAACCCTTCGGGGAATACAGGCGTGATGGTATGTTATGTTTTTTTTACAATACAATTAGGTCTCATGTAACTGAGGACGAGCCTGTTGCCATTAACCGGGCAAAATGCAAACTCAAAACCCAATAACTCTTGCTCAATCCTGGGAATTAACTCCAAACCTCTACCGTTGCAGTTGCACCTGAAACCACTATACTAATGAGGCAGCTACAATTCGTAAATACAATAATGAAAAACTTGTTCTTTTTTTCTAACAACTTTGTATGTTATTGACGTTAGTAAGTCCAAATTATGTTACAAGTTACACAATAGGGCTTTACAGAGGCTTCATTAATCGTCATTATTTACATAAGCCGCTCACACAATGGTATGGGAACGCGAAACGAGAAAATACGCAGGATTTACTATAACATTTTAATTGGTCGTTGCGCTCATACAAAGTCATGTCGCGCAATTTCATGAATATATGAATTGTTGCAATTAAGTTGGAAAGAATTTGTTACTACATAATTATGGAAGATAAAACTTACAGAATTATTATGTAATTACGTATCTATATTGCTAGACTAATTTTTTTTGTAACAAAATTAAAAAACTCATGTAAATAAAAATGTCATGACGTCACCTTTAAGGCGTAGGTTCAGAATGTGAAGGCAAATTTCGACATGGCAGGTGGGTCATAGCGTCTGGCTCACCTAGCCAGAAGACGCAGGTTCGAATCCTGCCTGCGAGTCGAATTTTTCCTTCACTAAAATAATTTCATGTAATTTTACGGCGGAGCTTAAACTCCCCCACAAAAACGTAATATTAGATATCTATTAATATTCAAGTTATAAGTACTTAAATATTAAAATTGTATTATTATTTGGATTGAAATACCGGCGTAAAGCTATTGTGACATATCATTTTGTCTACTACTGCTTGACTGAAAATAAACTATCAGAAAATTGTTCTAAACTCAGTAGAGTTATCAAGAATTGCATTCGCTTAAATTTATTTCCAGTGAAGTATATTCGACATGGCGGGTGGGACTCGCGGTGGCTTAGTAGTCATAGCGTCTGGTGTATCTAACCAGAAGACGCAGGTTCGAATCCTGCCCGCAACTCGAATTTTTCCTTCACTAAAATAACTAAGCAATCTCAATTCGACTAATTAAACGCTGTCAAAACGAAACAAAACTATTTTTTTGCTTCATCCATCTAACAGCATGTCTAGATTGATCATCATAGACTGGACTTATCGCACCCTTTCTTAGAACAAAAGTGACATAATCCAAAATTCTTGTTTTTTGGCAATCTCATAAAATATAAGAATCAGATGTTTTATCACTTAGTAGTATTTGGATTATAATATTAGTTTAAATAGGTTATGCCATTTTTTTTATTATAGTTCAAGGATTGTTTTAACATATACAAAAGATTATTTATCGATATATTCATTTAAAGCGTTATATATTTATGTGTGAAATAAAAGGTATCACTTATGTTTCGAAACAATACAATATCATTATGGGTTGTTCTAGCCTAAAAGGGGCAGTTTTTTTTGGATGAATTGAAAGAATATGATATTCCGAGCTTTTCTATTTAATAAAGTAATTTTGTCAAATTTTTTAATTATGCCACTTTTGTTTTAATGGTGTCTTATGTTGACTTAAAATTTGTTATACATGGTATCTATAACTTTGAGCTGACATAGTTATGTTTGTCTATTTTGTCATATGTGCACGTAAATGTATGTTGAAGATTTCGACTCAGTCTGTCTACAAATACATAAGTTGAAGCCAAAGACACTTCACACGTTGAGTTATCGTCACTTCATTGCAATTTGCAAGTAATTTCATCATTTACAAACAATAACTATTACCATAAATGAAGAAACATGTTAAATGTTAGAAGTTTAAACTTAAACACAGCTTAATTATCACGTTTAAACGACACTTAAAGCTCATAGTTTAAATATCCTATAAATTGCAGGACAGCGTTTTGACCCTTAATGACATCACTTAGGTACAAAAGTTCATAATAATTTGAGAGCATTCGCGAAAATGACGAAAGAGAACGGTTAAATGTTAAAGTTATAAAAAGTTATTTTTAACTTACCTATTAAATTGTGTAGTTACTCAGTTGATCTGGACTTAGTACCTGGAAGTTAAGATAGTAAAATGTTATTTACATACAATCACGACTGTATTCCCCGAAGGGGTAGGCAGCGGTGTACTTATTTACAGTTCGCCGGTATATTTAGGTTCCACGCAATAGAGAGCGATCCTAATCGGGCTCAAATCTAAACTCCGAGCTGCTATTAAGATAGGGGCCTTTCTGACGTCATACATAATGATGTCAGTACTGACATGTATAATCTCTTCTTTTCTTTCTCTTTCTCTACTATTATAAAATTGTAAAAAGCTGTTTGTTACGGGTTGGCACGAAAACTACTGAATAGATTTTAATTTTGTTATCACTGTTAGAAAGTATAATTATGCTCCAGCTTATAAACTGGTGGATTTCTTATCTCTATTAATTGAACGGATCTCGAGATACAGCTTGACCTCTGTAATGTATAGAGACTCATACAAGGAAGAGATCATCACTATTGGTTTACGATGCAATTAATTTTGGAATCCATTTTTAATCCCAATATAGCTCCAGGTGAGCAAAGCCGCGGGCAAAAGCTAATAATAATTTATTTTGATTAGTTTTGTGACTCTGAATAAATTTTCTTGCTTTCTACGGATTTTTATTTCTAGAATTTCATTTCATTACAATTTCCTCGAACTGGATATCAAACCTAGAACCTCTACCGTAGCAGTTACGATAACTAGAATAATGGGTAGGAAAATTATTATAGAATGTAAGGTGTGCGGCTTGGTGGAATTAAAGATTTTATTGACATGCATTAATGTAAATGTCGAAGGATGTTAGAAGACACATTCCAAATGGATCATCTTCGTGATCCAGAATAATAATATGATTACAACATATTTTTTAAACTTTAAAAGTCAAAATTATAATAAAGTTTCAATCAAAACTAAACCACAGTCTAGATATAAAATGGTTATATCATCTTTAGTCTCACGACATACCATTGCGATTGATCCATATAATGTATTCAAAATAACGTAATATACCAACTTGTCTACGGTTTGAATACATGCGTCTTTTACTTTTAAAAATCATGTGCTTCTTAGCTAGCTATATCGTATCGTAAAATTTTTTTTTGAGAGGTACTCTACATAACGCTTCTTTAGGATACAATCTATTTCCTTGCCAAATTTTAGCGAAATCTGTTTAGAGGTTTAGGCGTGAAAATGTAACAAACAGAGTTACTTCCGCTTTTTAATATTAGTATAGATTCATTATCACTTGTGTAAACATCGTGTTTAAACCTTCAAGCTTAAAGCTGATGTGTGAAGTCTGCCAATGTAACTTTAAACCATTGAATTTATAATATGCTTCAAATCCTCTGTTACTAATAGGTGTGATGTTTATTGAAAAGCACAGATATAGAGATCAGAAACTATACTGAACTGATACTGATAATATAACGACACTGGGAATAATTGATAAAAAATGGAGTAGATACAAAAAAATCTTTTGTTTTAGAATAATTTTATTGACTTTAACTGCCTCATTAGCCTAGTGGTCCTGTTCGCGACTGCTACGGTTGAGGTCCTGGGTTCGATTTCCAGGTCGAGCAAATGGTTATGGGTTTTTTCTATGAAATTTGTTTGTTCTATGAAGTTTGGAATTTGTGCCCGGTTAATGGCAATAAGCTCGCCCCCTATTACATGGGACCTAAACATACCGGCGAACTGTGGGTGTATATCAGTACGCCTCTGCCTAACCCTTCGGGGAAAACAGGCGTGATGGTATGTATGTTTTATTGACTTTGGAATCACGGGATTTTATTATAATAGCGTGCGTAATCTACACCCTCGAATGACAATGAATTTAGTTCGAATAGACGTCAAGTAATCGAAGACACGCGCCGGCGCATCGAGAGAAACTGTGATGTCTCTTGTAAGATAGTCACTTGATGGCGGTACCATTCATTATAAGTTGTTACGAAGGCAAGTGAAGACATTATCTCAGTGTTATTGAGACGTTATTGTTAGAACTGTCATGTTGGAAATAATTATGTCTACGCCAACAGATATAATGAACATTTATTTTATAGGTAGATATAATTTTCTCTTACATCATCTGACATACCATCGAGTGTATTATCGAGGGATTAGATAGCCGGTATTAAGATGTCCTCAACGCCTACTTCACGAGTGAAGAACGGGTGATCCTGTTGTGCGATTAATATTGGACACAAATCCCAACTGAGATTTTATGAACTATTTCATAGTTTTTTTTTTTTAATAAATTGCATAAATTATAGAGTTAATATTTTATCTTTAGTTCGGAAACCGACGGAAAGATATATATAACAGTGAACTTAAAGTAGTCACGTCACACGTCAAAAACTATCAGTAAATATAAAAAGATATAATAAATTTACAGTTAATTTTGGAAAACCTTTTTAGAAGTGGGTGTTTTTTTAGTGCCTACTATATTTTTTTTTTATTCAGTCCACCGCCCTTAAGTAGAGTAACGCAGCTGTAATGTCTGTTATCGCTCATACTTAATACCTCAATGAAAACCACGCATATATTATAAACTCTTCAATATAGGTCACGGCACATTCTCTTCGAGCAAACATCCACACAATGGCTGTTTACCCCAAATTGACGCGGTTTGTGCACCAAGCATTGCCTATAAACTTATATTTTATTAGCTTTTGTCACTCGAGAGACATGGTTATTGTTGTTTCGACAACTGTTGTTTGTTTTATGGTGTTGTTAACATACATGTAAGTGGCCATCGTGGAATATTCTTCCCATAGACGTATAAAACTTTTATTAATTAACAGTCATTAAATATAAACTTCTGACGCTTAGTTGTAGACGTCAACAATTGGAAGCAATAACCTTGTTTAATATTGTTAATAACAAATTTGATTGTATGGACTTGAACAATGTACTATGTTACGCTGTCCTCAGGAGTGTTCATAGACGACAGGTGCGAGCGGGCAAACTCTTTGCAGTAGGCGCCTGTCGAACTAATAGCGGCTTACGTTCTCCATTTCGGCGAATGGCAGAAACTTATAATAGTGACTTTGAACACATAGACATATTTATATGCCCTTAGATGAGTTTTCGTAATCTTATATACTAAGTTGTGAATCTTATTAATATACCTATTTACCACACCAGTCATGTTTGAACAAATTAATGTCTTTCCTAGCGACCTTATAATATCTTGCAACGGTAATCTGTGTACAGCGCCAGAAAAAATCTAGTTAGGCAATGTTTTTTTTGGTCTTATTGCATTCCATTTACTACCTCATAAGTGACTTCAGATGTCTCAGCTCAGAGCTTAAAATTGTGCCCTGTTATGGCGATAGGCTGGGATGGGAACTGTGGTTGTACAAAAATATCTCTGCCTAACTCTTCGGGGTATACAGGTGTGATGGTTCTGATTTTTTTTTTTATAAAGCTTACTAGTACATTACTAGTATTCTTGTTAACCCCTCGTGCTAAGCTAAATGCTTGTGTTACGAGTGGGTTCACGTCGGTAGTTTAATGGGTGGGGTTCAAACCGGCAACCACATGATCGCAAGTCCGACGCCCTAGCCATTAGGCTACCGCCGCTTTTTATTTTATTTGTTTACATTCAGTGAACCTGTAGAATTAGTCCAGTCTTCTCAATCTAAAGGGTCATGCCCACTTGTGGGATAAGGAGCTGAATTAGTTACTGTATACTTACAGTAGGATCAGCCATGCTTTTTATAAAAACAGATACAAATTGCGTGTTTCCATTCCATTTCAATGGACAATGGTGCCTATACAAGATAATATTTATTACCATGAAGATCTAAGATAAAAAGAAAAACATACTGCTTTACAACTTGCTAGAGATACTTGAAGTGGTAAGGAATTAATTACTAACATTAATAAGTAATTTAGCCTAGTGGTCCTGAGCGCGACTGCTACGCTTGAGGTCCTGGGTTCGATTCCCAGATCGAGCAAAGTGTTATTGGGTTTTTCTATGAAATTCCCAGTAGCAGCTCGGAGTTACGAATTTGTGTCCGGTTATTGGCAATATGCTGACCCCTTATTACATGTGACCTACACATACTAGCTAACTGTTGGTATACTCACATCTACACCACTGCCTAACACGTCAGAGAATACAGGCGTGATCATGTGTATTTATAGACATTTATAATATTAACCATAGTTAGGTATCCACTTATTTTCATGATCAGTCAAAAATAACGTGCACAAAATTATACTAAAATAATGTAAGCAGGTATGTATATACCATTACTAAATATAATACATTCCAAAATTACAACAATAACTAAACGTTAAACTGTAATATTTTCGTACATAATGCATTATTACGAGTGTAATCCGTACTTTCATCTGCGCGGGCGCATACCGGCTCGCATGCGCATGCGATGCTTTCCCCGCATTACAGTTTGATGGCCACCTATTAAATAAGTATTGTGCAATTTTATGCACTAAATTATTCATAGTGACTGAAGGATGGGTGGTCAACTGGTAATTTTTGAGGAATTTATGACGCATGACGTTTATGTAAGGAGCTGACAGAGTATTTATTTATGAGTGGGACGAATTGTTGTTTTATACTGTGCTAAAGTGTTGTAAGTAAGCAAAACGTAATTAACAGAAACATTAAATAGAAATATGATTTTAATTGTCGTACAAAATAGAATTGTTTTCCATCTTTATAAATAGTTCTTTTTTTGTATGCAAAAAATGATTTTTTTCGCTAAACCTAATTGCTTATGAATAAATTGCGTATTTTTAATAAAAAAATAACAAAAACGCACCTGTTTTTTATAGAAAGAAAATAAACAAATTTATTTTCTTTCTTCTTATTTGTTTCTAAAAAATTAGACATTCAAAAATATTACCGAAAAACATAAATAACCCGATCTATATTTTCCGCAGTCGGAAAACTAACAGGCATGTTTTTAACATAACATACTATCACGCTTGTATTCCCCGAAGGGTAAAGCAGATGTGTACTAATATACACCCACAGTTCGCCAGTATGTTTCGGAAAGTAACTGAATTTATTGAGAATTTCATAGAAAAACCCGATAACAGTTCGCTCGACCTGGGAATCGAACCAGTCAAACTCGGGACCACTAGAATAAGGAGGCATGGTTAATATGATTAAATAACACAACTTTTGCAATGCATTCACAGCTGCATACGTCTGGGTAGGTACTTAAATACTTGAACGAGCAAAACAAATAGCAAAGTGTTACCTAACAGGGCTTATTTTGCCTACATTTTGCTCACAAACTCACAAGTGACTTCACCAACACTTGTCTAATTGTCCATGTGTTGTAATGAACCATAATAACCCATGGGTATTCGTTGTAATCGCATATGGCATTAAAATTATGAGTTGAACAAAATTATGGTTTAAATCTTTTCATGTTAGTGTGAAAATTCCTTTATAATGCGCACAGCTGGCAGTGGAACTCCCTCCCTGCGTCTGTATTTCCGAGTGAATATAACCCGAACTTATTCAAATCTAGAGTGCATAGGCATCTTCTGGGTGCACTCGCTCCACCGTCGGCTTCATCATTGCCTCGGCAAGATTGACGTCAAGAGCAAACCCATTATTAGTAAAAAAAAAAGAATATTTCCAAACTATGCCTGGCTTAGCTACTAGCATAATACTTGAGCTTTAAGGTAAGGTTGGCAGATGCAATTATGGGAAAATGTGTAGTGGCAGTGGCTAGAAAATTAAGGATAATTTAGCATAACATACCATCACGCCTGTATTCCCCGAAGCATTAAGCAGAGGTTTACTAGCCTACCTACTTTAATAGGAGATGAGATTATTGCCATTAAACGTGCATAATACCAAACTGCGGCTTACGGCATTTCTTTTATAAACGCTAGGATATTCTCCTATATCGTGGGTGTATTTACAAACACAAATTCTCACATACACAAACGCCCAGGCTCGGACTACATCATACAAATATTTCACATCATACACACTACTAACTGTATTTTTATTGCATATAACTGTTTAGGTAACAAAATGGGAGAAGATACTATCTCCTATAACACAGGTTGCTCCCTACCACAGGAAGCAGAGCTCCATTGTATATCACTGTTTATGTCAATTTTTTATTTATTTATTCATTATTATTATATTTGCTCCGTGTGGGGATCGAATCCACAACACATCTCCCAGAAGTTGATCGCTCAGCCTCTACTACGCTAAACGTGTCATACTCATCGTACTGAGAATTTCATAGACAATCACAAAAATAATTCACTCGACCTGGGAATCGTACGCACGACTTCTAGCGTAGCACTCGCACTTAGGACCACTGTACTAATGAGGCAGTTTCAGTCTTTGGTTAAAGTTACGTAAGATTGCTACCATTATTTTCAATTAATCCCATCTATTGCGGTTCGCTAACTGCTTGCGGTAACTTGTAGAAGTTAGCTAACAGCCAGTTAGTTTTCAGAATATATGAAAACCCACCCGTGGTTATACCCACGCTGCCCCGTTCCTAAGCCTTAGGGTTATGTCAAATAGCTTAATACCTTCCTCTTGTATCACTCTATCTATTAAAAAAAAACCCCGTCATGATCCGTTGTGTAGTGTTAAAGATCTAAGCATGCATAGGGACAGAAGTGACTTTGTTTTATGGGATAGGGGGCAAGCGAGCAGACGGATCACCTGATGGTATGGACACACGCAACACGAGACGAGTCACAAGTGAGTTGCCCGCCTTTTAGAAGGGTTTGGGCCTCCGGTAACCGGCCTCCAGCCTTTGGTAAATACTAGCTTGAAGGTACGCTTATGTTTTGAAAAGATTAAAAAAGAATTGTATGTTAAATCATCTTCACTCTCCCAAACAGCGCAATTGATCCCGTTTCATGTTATTGACTGCGCGGGCGCTGACCATGACTTTTACTGATCGGCGCGCGCGCAGCTGAGCGTGATCACGTTAAGTAGTGTAAGTACTAACGTGCTATAATAATGTGTAATTGATTTAATAACTATACTTGTTGGTTAAGTGAGAATTAATCAGATTGGACGAGATTTTAAACAAAGTGCAAAGTTTATGTGATCGATAATTAAATGCTTGAAAAAGTGCTATCAAAAAGCAATGATGTTTGAATGCAAAGTTATTTAAAAGGATTTATAAGCGGCGGTAGCCTAATGGATAGGGCATCGGACTTGCGATCATGTGGTTGCCGGTTCGAGCCCACCCATTGCACTACCGACGTGAACCCACTCGTAACACAAGCATTTAGCTTAGCACGAGGGGTTAACAAGAATACTAGCAATGTGCGGCCCATATTGCTTGTTTAAAAAAAAACAAAGTCTAGAGTAAGACTCCAAAGCATGCAGCTCTGAAATTTTGAAATCATATGCGTATTAAACGGCAAAGGAATATATTGTGAATAAATCTGCATATACTCAGAATGGGACCATACAAATATAATTATTGTGTGAGAATTGAACCCGCGACACGTGGGGTAGAAGACGACTAGTTACTCAATCGTTTTTGTATAAAAATATTGAAATATCACCATCACGAATGGAAGACATTTACGATCCCAATTAAACCGAGATTAATTGAGTACTGCAAAACTACTTGCGGACTACTTCAGGCGCGCACAGCTGTTTTGAACATACTGTAGTTAGGTTGTAGGCTCCACACGGGTGGAGAAATCTAACGTTTTCAAAATATTCTATAGCCTATGTTAATCTGGATTAATGTAGCGTTCAAATGGTGAAATAATCTTTGAAATCGGCTTAGTAGTTTTTGAGTTTATTCTTTACATACATACAAATCTTTCCTCTTTATAATATTAGTATAGATTGAAAAAAGTCTAAAAAGTTATAGTACTATTCATGATATTCATATAAACATCTTATTAGAACTAATTTACGTATATTTTATCTTCTTTTCCCTGTCGCAAAATATCACGTGTACGAGTCAAATCAAGACAAAACATATTACAAGAAATAATATATTTGTTACTTGTACTTAAATTTTGTACTTTGTAATTAAATTTTGATACCGAAGTGATCCTTCCAATTTAACAACACCCTTAAGTACTAAAAAAAACCGTGTAACTTACACAGTCAGCTAATATGTAGAACAGTGATGGTCGCTTAAATATAAGCTGATCTCGTAACGTTTCCGTGAGTGACACGGACGCTCTCCTCGCGATGTCATTGCGTAATCCGCACGTTCTAGAGCAACCTTGTGAACCACGAGTGTGAGAGGGCCTATCACCCCTCCGAGAGGTGCCTCAGATAGAGAGGTAATTAATCACAAGTATCCGCAGATTTCTAACACTTCGCGGATATTGAACATTAAAATAAAGAGTGTTAGTGTGCATTAAAAGAGCATTTTTTCACGTAGGAGAGCCATGCTTCGGCACGAATGGGCCGGCTCGAAGAGTGATACCACGGTCTCACGGAAAACCGGCGTGAAACAACGCTTGCGTTGTGTTTCGCCGAGTGAGTGAGGTTACCGGAGGCCCAAACCCTTTTAAAAGGTGGGCAACTCATTTGCGACTTTTTGCATCACGGATTATAAATCTCATTATACTGATTATTTAGTCTATTGGAACTAACAGTTACTGCTGCAATAAAATGTTATTAAGTAGGTTTATCTCGAGCAGGTTGGAATTTGGATTTGGTGCCCGGTTAATGGCAATATGGTCCCCCCTATCATTGGGATCTAAACATGCTCGCGAAGTGTAAGTTTAACATTGGTAGACCTCTGTCTAACATTTCGGGGAATATTATGAAATCCCACGTATTACATTGGATTCATTGAACATCATGGATTCTACTAAATCTAAATCCTAAAACTTCCATATTAAAGTAGGTATACGGTGTGCTCGTTTTTTTTATGGGATTGGAGAGCAAACGAGCAGACGGATCACCTGATGGTAAGCGATAACCGCCGCCCATGGACACCCGCAACACCAGAGGAGTCACAAGTGCGTTGCCCGCCTTTTAAAAGGGTTTGACCCTCCGGTAACCTCATTCACTCGGCGAAACACAACGCAAGCGTTGTTTCACGCCGGTTTTCTGTGAGGCCGTGGTATCACTCCGGTCGAGCCGGCCCATTCGTGCCAAAGCATGGCTCTCCCTCGTTCTGCGCAAACGACAACAGCTAATAATTTATAATACCTAGAGTAGCTGTTAGTAATTATAATATTAAGGAGTCCAATAATATGTCATCTGCCCGGGACGGTACAGAATCCGAAACGTCACGATTTTATAATATCCTACATAGGCTGCGGCCGAATGCTTATTAAAAAACAAAGTCCCTCACCGGGTGTGTCTATCTCTTCGCCTAAATCTCAAAAATTACTAAATGGAATTTGATGCGGTTATCACTAATGGAGGGAGTGGTTCATGAGGAAGATTTTATGCTGTTTAAGATCACGGTACGACTGCTAACCACGGGCGAGTCGGCAGTATATAAATATAATAAAAAAATAGTTAAAATTACCGGTAGTAACTCCAAGCTAAAAGTAAATGGATGAGCTGTGTGTAGATTCTAGCAACCTTGTGATCTGTGACGGCAGTAGAGACAGTACGTATGTACCTGTCTTCCTGACCTTCCACAGGTACTTACACAAGCACTAACCTAGTGTCTCTTATAGTATTTCCACAGATAACTGTGTAAATACTTGTTCTATCATGACGTTGTCTTACACTACATTATATTTTATACAATGATGATATATTTTTTTGTCCGTATGTCTTTTGTTTGTGATTTTAGATTTTATTAGCTCTTTTCACCGGAAACACAGGATTACCTAGTTCAGGCACATGTATAATATTGTAGTTAATTTATAGGTAGGTACTTTGTATTGCCTAGCTATTACTTATTATAGCAAACAGTGTTTATTGAATAAATTATTGTATCCTAATCTATGTACTGTCTGTGATGATGTTTTTGGTGTACAATTAAGAGTTTATAACTAAAGAAATACAAGATCACGCCTGTATTTCCCAAAGGGTAAGTTAGAATTGTACTAATGCACATCCACAGTTCGCGCGTATGTTTAGGTCCCATGTAATAGGGGCGAGCCTATTGCCATTACATAACATATATAAACTCCGAGCTACTACTGAGAATATCATAGAAAAACCCACATACACCTTGCTCGAACTAGAAATCGGTCCCGCGACCTTTAGCGTAACAGTTGCACTCAACACCACTTTTCTAATAGGGCAGTTCTAATCTACTAATAGTGCTAAATTGGTCCCTTGTAGCCCCATGTAATAGGGGGCGATCCAAATAGTGAGAATTTCGTAGAAAACCGGCAGGAATCGAATCGCGCTAACAACCGTTAGGTACAATAATAACGCAGTTAACACATACTGATTTTCACGTACCTACTTGTGTTATTTTTTTAAAGATATAAGTTAGTAGTGATCTCGATAGTTTAGTTGGCCAAAGCTTCCCATATCGAATTAAAGAACAAATGTTCGAATCCAGCTTGAGGTAGTATTTTTCTTTCGCTATACAATTTATATTATCATCTTTGAAAATCGTTCATGCCACTTCACTCTTGGTTAATTCATATTAAAATGTGTGCAATTTTCATGTAAGAACAAGTATTGCAAAATAACATACTTATAATAGCGCTGACAAATGTAATTTTAAAAGAAAAAGATTAGCGATAGTTAAAGGTCATGGAACGCAATTGTATCGCACTCAAAATTGAACTTTATGCTATAATTAAATGAGAACCCTGTCGGACTAGTGTGTAGGTCTAGTCACTATTGTTAGTTATCAAGATCTGGTTCTATTTATATGAGGGGATAAAATATAATTACCACCTTTTTTAGTAAATTGATCACCAACATGGATAAATGGTCACCAAAATGGATAAATGGTCATCAAAATAGATAGATTGCCTCATTAGCCAAGTGGTCCTAAGCGCGACTGCTACGCTAGAGGTCCTGGGTTCGATTCCCAGGTCGAGCAAAGTGTTATTGGGTTTTTCTATAAAATTCCCAGTAGCAGCTCGGAGTTAGGAATTTGTGCCCGGTTAATGGCAATAGGCTCGCCCCCTATTACATGGGACCTAAACATACCGGCGAACTGTGGGTGTACATTAGTACGCTTCTGCCTTACCCTTCGGGGAATACAGGCGTGATGGTATGTTATGTTAAAATAGATAAATGGACAGCAAAATACATAAATGGACGGCAATTATTTAGGTTTAGGTTAATTTAGAACGGCGACCAGAGCCAGATTCTACCTAGCTATTATTTGTTGGTTGGTGAATTTATGTAGATATTTTTTTGGATTAGACAATCATAATTTGGAGTTGCTTTACTTTAAGTAGGATCCCAAGTTGTATTTTCTTAGATCTGGTGGTTAGTTAAACATAAAGTCTATATAATCGTTTTCAGTTTAGGTGCGTTGTCAGCTTATGCTGGATATAATATACAATGTACCTAACCATGTGTCAGTGAATTGTATTGTAATCAAAATTAGCCATTTCGGGGCTCCAGACACCAACGAAATATGAGATATGATGAAGAGAATGTTGATATGTGATTTAATTCAATTACGACCTCTCACGTCGTCGTTAAAGTCTCACTAATTCACATTACCCACGGATGCATGAGTAGTTACACAACAGTGCTAAAACAACGCTATTATATTACTAGAATGCATTACATATTCTGCATATTCATTTTATTTCGGTAATTTAGTATGTAATTACATGTTTTGTGTTGTTGAAAGTAATGTGCAAAATGTCTTCAATTCTATAAATAATGTTATACACTGATTTCTGACACTTAGTCAATATAACAATAATAGACATTGAAATAAAACTACTTTTTACCCGACTGCGATAGTAGGAAGGTTACGTTTTTCGAGAATATGTATGTATAATATACATATAATTGAACGCAACTTTCTTGTTTTAGGATTTTTTCATTTCTAAATTACACAGCAGTCAGCACGCAGTCGAGTTTTTTAGTTTTTTAAATTATTGTTTTTTTATTTTTTAGTCGGTGTCACTTTCACAATTAATACGAATCTAACGACACATTTGAAGCTAAAATCCATCGAGCTGTTCAGGCCGCAGAGCGTGCCAAACAATTTTTTTTTTTTTTTTAAAAAAAGCTTACTAGCAACGTGGGTCGCACGTTACTAGTATTATTGTTAACCCCTCGTGCTAAGCTAAATGCTTGTGTTCAGTGGTGACGACAGTGGGATCGACGGTAGGGCAATAGGTGGGTTTCGAACCGGCAACAACATGATCGCAAGTCCGACGCCCTAGTCATTAGGCTACCGCCGCTTTTTTTAAAAGGGGTACAAAGTTTTGCTCTTCACGTAGGTATTAATATAATAATACATTTATATTGGGGTACAAGAATACACCGCTTATTATCGCCAATGATTACCACTGAGGTACTAGTCCATCTGTGTAAAAGTGAATTAATTTGAACAAGTCTAATTTAGTACTAATTGATTTTAAATCACTGTGTTAGCAACTTGTTGCGCTACAGTTGCGCAACGTTGCTGCAACAGTGAACTATGGCCCGTGCGCATGCGTGCTTATAACTGCTCGTGTTACGTTTTAGGTTATTTTGTAATATTTGGCAAAATATCGTTAAGTAACATTGTAAAACAATTGAATTCCTTTGTTGGAAAACTTGCATATCTACAAATACTACTAGGTATTGACTGGACTTTAAAAGAGAGCATAGTTTTCTTAGTTAGTTACGTTTTTCTCAGAGATTTAGGTATTTTATTTATAATTTAATAGGTTTGTACCTACTCCAGAGGCGTAGCACAAGATAGAGACGCATGGGCATCTTTGGAGGAGGCCTTTACCCAATCAGGGGTTCTTGCTGACTAAATCTACTTACAAATTTAATAATTTTCTTTTACTTATAATCGTTTTCTTAAATATACACTTTTTTTTATGTGATAGCAGGCAAACAAGCAGACGGATCGCCTGATGGTAAGCGATCACCGCCGCCCACACTTTTCACAATGTACCTACTTATACTTTGTAAAAGCTAGAAATATATGGCTTATTTATTTACCTACTCCAGGCCTCAACTTCCTAGCCGTTTCCTACCTATGTTGAGATCAGCTATCAATCTAACCAGTTGCAAGAATATCAGTAATTTACATAAAGCGATTGCCCTCAGAACCCTAGACCCCAATTACTGGGCAATACCGATATCATAGCACAAATACCAAAGTCCGAGCTAATACGAAGAATTTCATAGAAGATCTTAATAACTCTTAGCTTGACCTGATAATCGAATCCAAAACCTTTGGCGCAGCAGCCATGCTCAGGACCACTAGGATAAAGGCAGTAGTAATACTTAGACAAAATCCTAGTATAAAAAAAACGAGTTGCACTCCGGGAGTCCCGCAGAAGTTAAAACTTGAACGAAAACTTAAACATTAACGTTGTGCATTTTTGATATTTTGAAATGGTTAGAGAATAATTTCGCACGAATTGCTTTAATTATCAGTATAAAAGTACTATCTGAGGTAATTTTTTTTTTATGGGATAGCAGGCAAACGAGCAGACGGATCGCCTGATGGTAAGCGATCACCGCCGCCTATGGACACCCGCAACACTAGAGGAGTCACAAGTGCGCTGCCGGCCTTTTTTATGGCGCTATCGTACAAACACATTATAATTTATATTACATTAAAAAATGTACGCTTCAGAACTATTACAACCGTCTTACGAATTTTCGATCAGGTCATGTGTAATGACGCAGGTTTAAAAATTGTTACCCATCCCAAAAAGTGCACAACGCCGCTTAAGAAATCTTCACTTCAAATAAATGCACATTTGTTTTTGCATGTAATTAATAAATAACATTTCATTATGTGTTCCGGTGTTCATACATCGTATATCAAGATTATTTTTGTTTCATATTCTGTGAGAATTAACGTTTTAAAGACATTTTAATATCAACTATGGCATTTAATGTCCAACTGCTGAGAACGGGTCTCTTCTTAAAATATAATATACTAGCTTCTGCCCGCGACTTCGTGATGATGGTTTGTTTGTTTGCTTGAACGCGTTAATCTCAGGAACTACTGGTCCGATTTGAAAAAAAATTTCAGTGTTAGATAGCTCACTTATTGAGGAAGGCTATAGGCTATATATCATCACGCTACGCGGACGAAGTCGCAGGCAGAAGCTAGTAGTAAATGTTACTGGGTCAGTCTAGTGAGACTTTTGAGAAAATCTCTCAGATATGCAGGTTTCATCACGAAGTTTTTCCACCCATTTAAGCAATGTGATAATTAATTATTAAGACGCAAATCATTTTGGAAAACATAAAGAAGAACGGGCCCTCCAACGAGAGACAGACAATCTTTATCAGGTTGTTCATATAGTCGCTGGGAGTACCTATTTATAAATCTATTACTAATATATAAAGCTGAAGAGTTTGTTTGTTTGTTTATTTGTTTGCTTGAACGCGCTAATCTCAGGAACTACCGGTCCGATTTGAAAAATTCTTTCAGTGTTAGATAGCCCATTTATTGAGGAAGGCTATAGGCTATATATCATCACGCTACGTGGACGAAGTCGCGGGCAGAAGCTAGTAAAATATATAAGAGGATGGAACGTTTCCCCCACACTAGGATTTTTCGCCTATACAAACACAAATTATCACATACACAATCTAGTGAGTTTGTTGCCGGATTTTCTCCATAAGACCCACTTTATGAAACCGTGCAATTGTACCGTAGGTTTTAGTGGTCTAATTAAAATTTAAAAAAGTAAAATTTAGTGAATTGTACGCAGTATGTATTACTTGATAGTCTATAGTCATATTAATCCTAATTCCGTATTTAACCTCTAAGCAGCACGGGGTAATGCGTCGGACATAATGTGCCGTGGGAACCGAGATGCGTTGCGATATGTTTTGATGGACAATATTATAAATAAGCATGAACGCACAGCCTGAAGTGATGGCGAGTTCACACAGGCCAGTAGCTAACGAACTTGATAATTTTGAAAATCTTCTTGTTCCACGAATATTTCCAAAAGGGTTCCATTCGGAGAGTACAGGCGTGATGGAATGTTATGTTTTTTTTTATTTTATAGAGGGGTAAACGAGCAGACGGATCACCTGATGGTAAGCGATAACCGCCGCTCATGGACACCCGCTACACCAAAGAAGTCGCAAGTGCGTTGCCCGCCTTTTAAAAGGGTTTGGGCCTCCGGTAACCTCACTCACTCGGCAAAACACAACGTAAGCGTTGTTTCACGGCGGCTTCTGTTTTTTTTTTTTCAGTTTATATCGATAATTCATGCCTACTTGAAGACATATGTCATAATTTTATATATATAAAGCTACTATATATAAGCTTATATATATCTAATAGCTTACTTGCAGTGGCAATCCTTTTCCTTTTTTATATAATGAATAAATCTTACACATCAACTTGCATAATTCTCAGGAAATATTTAAACCAAAGCTGTAAAGCTCAATATTGTAATCATGTTTTTTTTGCACTTTTTGGAACCGTGCAACTAGTTTTGTCTTTTCAAAAGTAGGTACCTATTCAGTGGTCTAATTAAAATTCACTATTAATTTTGTTATGACTTTGACTTAGGGCACTTGCACCAACTCCTTAAATGTGTTTAAATTGTATTTAAACATTATTTTCTACTGTCATTTTGTGTTGAAATTCAATTTAAACATATTTCAGAAGTTGGTGCAAGTGGCCCTTAGTTTGAACCACCTAAGAATCCTTGTTTTGTTAGAGGATAATCAGTATGGTAATCAAGTAATAGTCAGACGCATGTTTCTTCTAATTCAGCTCCACAAATGTCACGATGTTTTGCAATAATTATGTTTATTTAGCGCCCACAGTGGCGACCTTTAAGGAAATTACCCGTCGCCATTCGCAGCTTTGTATGAGTTGAATGGCAGCCGCCATTACCGCCTTTGTCCGATGTATGAGATGTGCATGTAATGCGCGCAGTTATTGATGATGATGTCAATGATGTATGGGTCTAAATGATTGATGCATTTTAAAGCAAACATTTTGATACTCCTTATAGACATTTTGATCTCCCCTATTCTATAGTCGATGACACCTTTGGCGTAGTGGCTGAGCGATCCGCCCCTGCAACACGTGTTGTGGGTTCGATCCCCACACGTAGCGTAAATATTGGTATGATCTACAGGTAGTTGTTCCGGATCTGGGTGTTTGTGTTTGTAAATGCACCCACGATACAGAAGAAAATCCTAGTGGGGAGCAACGTTTTTTTAAAAAAAAAGAACAACCGTTATGGAATAGATAGAAATTCCTTTTGAGAGGTTCGATTCCTTGATGAAACGTATACCTACATATTTGTACGACTATCTCATTAGCATAGTGAACCTGAACGGGACTGCTACGCCAGAGGTCGTCGGTTCGATTCACAATTAGAGCAAAGTGTTTTGGGTTTTTCTATGAAATTTCTCAGTAGCAGCTCGGAGTTTGGAATCTGTGCTTGGTTGACGGCAATAGGCTCGCCCCCTATTACATGGGACATAAACATACCGGGGAACTGTGGGTGCTACATTCTACATCCACATATACACAAATCTACATTGGTATCTACGCCTCTGCCTAACCTTTCGGGGAATACTGGCATGATATTATGTATTTATACAAATTTATGTAGATATTTATAATTATGTGTGTACTTAATAACAATGTTGGCGTAGCATGAAAACTAGTTCACGTTATTACGTGTTGCTATTCATTAATTTACAAAATTATGTTTTTTTTTTATAAACAATAAGGGCTTACCCACTAAATAATAAAAATAATATCTATACTAATATATAAAGCTGAAGAGTTTGTTTGTTTGTTTGTTTGCTTGCTTGAACGTACTAATCTCAGGAACTACTGCTCACATACCATCACGCCTGTATTCCCCGAAGGGTTAGGCAGAGGCGTACTAATGTACACCCACAGTTCGCCGGTATGTTTAGGTCCCATGTAATAGGGGGCGAGCCTATTGCCATTAACCGGGCACAAATTCCTAACTCCGAGCTGTTACTGGGAATTTCATAGAAAACCCCAATAACACTTTGCTCGACCTGGGAATCGAACCCAGGACCTCTAGCGTAGCAGTCGCGGTCAGGACCACTTGGCTATTGAGGCAGTTACTACTGCTCCGATTTAAAAAAATCTTTCAGTGTTAGATAGCCCATTTATTGAGGAAGGCTATAGGCTATATATCATCACGCTACGCGGATGAAGTTGGAGGCAGAAGCTAGTTGTCTATATAACAATAATTATATGTATTTTTAACCGATTTCAATAAAGAGTATCTAGTAAAGTTAATAATATAACATATAATTATACATATTGCAATTAACCAGTTACTAATCCCAAACTCCGAGCTGCTATAGAAAATTTCATAAAAAACAATAATACCTGCTCGACCTGGTAATCGAACCCAGGATCTTTTTTTTATAAAGTTTACTAGCAATGTGGGTAGCACAATGCTAGTATTGTTGTTAACCCCTCGTGCTAAGCTAAATGCTTGTGTTACGAGTCGGTTCACGTCGGTAGTGCAGAGGTTGGATTTCGAACCGGCAACCACATGATCGCAAGTCCGACGCCCTAGCCATTAGGCTACCGCCGCTCTAGCGAAGCAATCAGTCAGTCAGTAAAGTTGATAAAATGGCTAATTTTATGAAGTAAACACACCAGCAAATAGTGAGTGTACAATTGTACACCTCTGGCTAACCCTCCAATGAATAAGGGCGTGGATATGATAATGTATGTAGATGTAAATAAAATATCATACTTTTATTTAGGTTTCTTCTGACTACCTCCGAATATCGGAATTGCTCAGAAGGATTTCTGGATAACGGAGGTCTGATAGCAGTCGCTTCTGTAAAATGCTGATATTCAGCCGCATTTGGTTAGACTGGAAGTCGACTCCAACATAGTTGGGAATAAATAAATAAATATTCTGGGACATTTTTACACAGCAGCATCTAGTCCCAAACTAAGCAGAGCTTGTACTATGGGTACTAGACAATAGATATACATACTTATATACGTTATTTTTTTGTAAATACATACTCATAATACATAAGAAACACCCAGACGAACACAAACACTTATATTCATCACATACATATTTGTGTTCTGTGGGAATCGAACCCACGACCTCATGGTCAGCAGTCCGGTACTCTAACCACTTAACCACAGAGGTCGTCAAATATATAATAGGCTCGGAGGATGATTATTAGTTTTGCCACTACGCACAGTCTAGAAAAACTCTGTAAAAGTCAATAAAATATTCTCATATAAAAGACATCAACGCGCAGTAGCACCTTTTTGTACTGAACTTGTATGCTTAAAAAATTTAATATAAAGTTATATTAAACCAACCACAAACATTTCATGTACAATTAGTTGCCAAGACTCAGAAGTACATAATGCGTTCACTGTTAAAAGTATTAACAAAAATATGTACCTAGAGTATAAAAGATAAACAGATGAAACGTGAAAATAATCTAAAAAAAAACTGAGTATGTTTCAGCGTTTCTTCTTAGAAGTCGTCAGCTACAAAATCCACCTACATACCATCACGCCTGTATTCCCCGAAAAGTTGGACAGAGGTGCACAAATGTACGCCGGTATTTTTAGGTACTTATACATAGGGGACGAGCCTATTGCTATTAACTGGGCACACATTCCAAACTCCGAGCTGCTACTGAGAATTTCAAAGAAAAACCAATAACACTTTGCTCAACCTGGGAATCAAACCCAAGACCTAGCAGTTGCACTTAGGACCACTACGCTAATAAGGCAGTGACCATCTAGTATAAAAAAATATATTGACCTGCAAAAGTGATTTTAAAAGATCTATTTACAGAAATAAAATATAATTTATCACGTGTTTTACTCTCCTTATATGGACACGAATTAAATCAGGAAATTGTACACTGCCCTTAATCCAAAAGCCTACGCTGGCAGAGGAAAGGACGCGCGCGCAGTGAGCGTCGCGTTGGAGTGCGCGCGCGCAGGCCACCGCGCCGACGTCAAGGATAAACAAAAATATCACTAGGAAACCGCACTAGACGTCATTAAAGATATTTTAGTCGCTGCAAATATTGTAAACAACTTGTTTTGGTTTAAAAATAAATATTTTAAACTGAAATAATTCGACCAATGTTCTGCAGGACTTCAATTCAATTTCCTGTGTTATGGTCCGCAGTAATTTAATTCAACTTCTTGGAAAATAGGTAGCTGTATAAGGCTCAACCCCTAATACATGGGACTTAAACATACAGGTGATATGGGTGTATATTAACACACCTCTGGTTAACCCTTCGGGAATACAGGCGTGGTGGCCATGTTCTTTTTTTAAATATTGTTTTTTTATAAAAAGGTACGCCTGACTTCAAACGCCCTTTATAATGTACAAATAAAAATATTTGTGTAAGTATAGGTTATTTATTTAGAACACCGCGACTATAAGCCTGCAAGCCTGTATAAGGCTAGAGTGGTGGATAAAATACAAAAAAAATATAATTATTTTCTTTAATCATGTGTTACAAAAATATTTTTTGTAACACATACAATTTGCATTTGTCACGTCTATTAAATTTCACATTGTATAAGATCAAAACCACCACCTCGTGAGTACGTATAACCTAACGCTATTTGGAAAAAACAAGTTTCCATAATGATATGTTATACAAATGTAAAATGTAAAAATGAAGAGTTATTTTACAGTATTACAAAATAATCTTGAAAAAATAATTGACTATTCAGGCAATATAGCCAACGGCTCATAAAAATAGTTTATTATAAGATAATAAGACACACAATGAAATACTTTCAAACATAAATGGTGGAGATAACTTGTAAGTATATAATTAATAATACGAAATGGTAATTATAACAACTCATCATTTTTTATTATTATTGTTATTTATTTATATTTCTTTCATTTAATAACGTATAAATTGTCGTGACCATTCTGTGTATAAGCTGAAAATAGTGATTATGGTGTAGCTTTGTTGAACGGCTCTGTTCGATACGGACGCAAGAATTAATATACACATATGAACAAGCACTTAGATATATGAAAATATCAACCCACTTACTGTAATAAAATACCCAATTATGCAATCGTCAAATTTTCGTGTGAACAAACACATGAAATCAATAGGCGACTTCCTTTCTTTAGTATAAACGCAAGATAATTAAAATAATGAACGCTAATTAAACAAACACTCACCAGAATCGAAATGTTCACACGTTTCGGTAAATGTCACAAACTGTAATAGTTATATCACTTTGTCACTTATGAATCACTGTGGATCTCCAAACTGCTTTTAATTTGTAAAAATTTAAATATGCATTAAAAAATATTATAAAAAAATGTGTATCAACACAAACATAAGATACGTGAATCAAAAATACGCAATTCAAAAAAAGAGTTCATATTAAAATCGAGGGCGTGAATTGTGGTTTCTTGCAACGATATGTTAATTGCTAACACCTAATAGATATTATAGCACAGTTCCTAGATTGTATAACGGATTCATAACGTGTGTATGGCAAGAACTGGAGTCACGTTAAGACAATGCCTTCCCACGACGGCTAAAAGTCCTACACTTACGCAAACACATAATTAGCTTCGTTTTTTTTACATCAAAACATTTGGACATTGTCTAACATATTTGACAAAGCAATGTTAGCCGCCTTTGTGAAAAAAATTAAACATTGAACTATTGTCAAAGCAAGTCGGGTGAGAAGATAAGATTAAAGGTTATGTAAAAACTCGGTCAAATGTATTTAATACAAGATCTTTGAAAATGATATTTTCGGTACAATGCAATGCCGTGTAGCGGTATTTCTTACATGTTATCATTCAAAGTATAACCTCGCGAATATATGGGAATCAATTTTTTTTTTGCATAACGTATTATCGTCAAATGAAAGTTGTAATTTGTAATCTAACTGACGATTAGTATAATTTTATTGTTTTGAAAGGTACTTTCGCTCTCAAATTGTTTTATGTTCTTCAATTAATGTTACATAGATTGTTTTATTTAGTTTCATAAAATTGTAAGTTAACTTTTGAAAATGACACTATATTACACTCAATTTAATTTTTCGAAGAAATAAACTATACAAAAACAAAAAAAAACTAGTAAATTTTATACAAAATACGCAAAACAAATTAAAAGCAGTCGAAGATACGCCAACAAAAAAGACGAAAAACAAAAATTAAATAAATAAAAATTTAAATATACCGAATATATGTGGTAGCTTTAGCAACGCGTAAAGATGCGCACGCGACGGTCGGCCGTCGACGAAGACTGCGCGGTGAGCGCCGGCGCAGCTGAGTCGGTGGGGCGGCGAGAGCATCCGCGATTGTTCTCCTAGTTACTCAAACTTTATACACAGATGTACTAAGCTTGTAGGCAGGCTGGGTTGCAAAATTTTAGGTTTCTAGCTAGCTAGCGATGTGACCCGAGTTTGGTTAGAAGCTACATAAATTTAATGAAGATGATAGTTTCTCAAATGCTTGTGAAAAGTGAAATATTATAGACATATTGCAAAAGCTATGTTAGGTGTTAATTGCAAGTTGGCTAAATAGGCCAAATTGAATAACTATTCAGAAATATATACATTGATATAACACAGTGTTCAAGCAAAAAGAGAGTCCAGTTCTCGGCATTTCCGAGGTTTACCTACGCATTTTTTTAGAGTTGGGTGAAAAAATAGCATTTCGCTATTTTAATTGATTGTCAATTTAACGCTCAATTATCTACACGATCATATAGTAAATTACTTTAAACTATGTTTTTGTTTTTGTTGTACCAGAAATTTTAAGAGAAAGTTTAAAAAACTTTGAAAATGCTTTTTATCAAATAAAACTTTTTTGGAGTTTCAACTTGTGTGTTTCAACAATGTGCCAATTTTTAATATTTGTACTCGGGAATCAAAGCTGGATTATCTGCGTCCGTTGTTCATGGTCGCTTTCAAGTGCATACGATCAATCAGTACACAATCACAATCAGTATAAACAAACAAATAAACCGATAAGAATTCATTATAATTATTTATAACATAGTATATCACCACGACGATATTCCTCAAAGGGTTAGGCAGTAATATACCTACTGCTGTACACCCACAGTTCATCAGTATTGGCTTAGCAGTCTTAACGGGTAACACCTATTCGGTAGTTTCTACGGAACTTAGTCCGTCTATTACGTTTTAAGCCTAAACCGCTGACTCAATTTTGATTAATTTTGTTCTAAAGATAAATTTTCTCAAGAAGGCGTTTAAACGATGAATATTTATTTCTGTAAATAGATCTTTTAAAGAAACTTTTACAAGTCATTCTTATGATTTTTTTTAAACTAGATGGCGCCGGCAATTCCTGACGATCTCTGAGAAGAAACACCGAAACAAACTCAGAGATCTCTTTTAAAGTCCAGACATAGTAATAGCAATATGTGAGTGTTACAATGTAGGGTAATGTCTGAGATGACCTTTTGAAGAAAGAGCCATAGCGGCTTTCAGTAGACCAGTCCCAGCTGACGGCACGCATGCATCAGTCATTGTGAAGCTCACCCGTAATCTAGGGAGGTCAACGACCTTGCTTGATATGATTATTTAATAATTGTATACAAGTAAAAAAATAGAAAAGCTAGTGTAGACATAAATAAGACATGTAGAATCTTCTCTACTAATATAACATTGTAAAAAAGCTATGTTTGTTATGGGTTGGAGCAAAAACTACTGAACAGATTTTAATTTTGTTATCAATGTTAGAAAGTATATGCTCCAACTTAAAAACTGGTACACTTCTTATCACAATTAATTAATCGGATCCTGAGATACAGCTTGACCTCTCTGATGTATAGGCCCATACGAAGAAGAGATCATCACTGTTGGTTTTTTTTATGATTTTTGGAATCTATTTCTAATCCTACTATAGTTTAATGTCAGGCGAGGAAAGGCTAGTAACAATATAGAAATCAATCCTTTCAGAGTCAGTTGCGCCTGAGTGCTCTAACAATGGCGATCATCGGTACCTTTGACATATGTACGACGGAAGCTTCAGCTATCTATAGATGTCACTGCCACTTGGCAGGCATAATGCTCAATCGTGAGTGTTAGGAAGACTGACCCTTAAGTCTCCATAGTTACATAGTTGTTGTTAGACTTGTCATTCTATTGTAAAATATAAATGTTCTACACAAGCTGTTTTACGCGTATTCATTTAAACTTTAACATGGTAGCAGAGCGTTAAATATTACTAAAAGTAAAATAAATATTTGATCACCATGGCGTCGGGCTCAAATACAAAAATTGAGTGTTTGAATAAAGAAAATTTCGAAACATGGCGAATTCAAGCAAAGGCCGTTCTCATAAAAGATAAATTGTGGAGTGCAATTGAAAAGCAATTGAATCCAGACACGGCTGATGAACAGACTAGGGAGAGGGATCTGATGGCACAATCCGAGTTAGTACTCCTTATCTCTCCATCAGAATTAAAGCAAATAAAAAACTGCAAAACAGCTTTTGACATTTGGAAAACTCTCGAATCGATATATGCCAGTAAGGGACCGGCTAGAAAGGCCTCACTTTTAAAACAATTAATAATGTCCAAAATGGAACATGGCAATATCAGAGATCATTTAAATAGGTTTATGGATGTGGTAGACAAATTGCAAGATATGGAAATTCATATTCATGAGGATTTACTTGCCGTTATGATGCTATACAGCTTACCACCTGACTACGAGAATTTTCGTGTAGCTATAGAATCTAGAGACACGTTACCAAAACCTGAAGAACTTAAGATAAAAATTTTAGAAGAATCAGAAGCCGGACAAATAAATAATGGCTCCAATACCAACAATGGACAAGAAGAAGAATCAAATTTCGTAAAAACGTGCAAATTTTGCAAGAAAAAAGGACATCTAATCAAAGAATGCAGAAAGCTGGAAAACAAGAAAAAGAAAGAAATGAACGAACCAGTTCCTAAAAGTTCCCATGCTGTATGTATGTATTCAAAAAGTAAGGATTCAGATGACGAAGAGAATAAATGGATTATTGACAGCGGTTGTACATCGCACATGTCTCATAACAGAAACTTATTCGAAAATCTCGATAAATCTAATTTCCAGTCGCTACAACTAGCTTCAAAAAATGCGACAACTGAAATTATAGGTAAAGGCCAAGTCACTCTTATGGTAAATGCTAACGATAGAGGCAAAAGTAAAATTCAAGAGATTATTTTAAAAAATACTCTTCATGTGCCTACTCTATCTTCAAATTTACTATCCGTTGGAAAAGCCACAGAATCTGGATGTACTGTGCTATTTACTAACAAAAAGGCCACAATTAAACATCCTGAAGAAGGAATTATACTTGATGCACCAAAAGGCAAAGATGGTCTATACTACGTAAAACAAACTAAACTCGTAAATCCTGCTTCATATAAACACTGCAACAAGCAGAAATGTAACGTGGCTGAAGACACCAACATTCAAAAATGGCATAAATGCTTAGGCCACATGAACGAAGCTGATATGAAGCTAGCGTTAAAGAACGAGTCACTTATCGGTTTAGACTTCAAACCAAGCGAGAATCTCGGAGATTGTGAAATTTGCATCCAAGCAAAGATTAAAAGACTGCCTAGTATACCCAATAATACACCACGCACAACAAAACGACTAGAGATAGTGCACAGCGACGTCTGTGGTCCGATGAAAATACAAACTTACTATGGAAATAAATACTTTGTCACTTTTGTCGACGACTATACCAGATACAGCCGCGTGTACTGCATTACAAACAAAGGTGATGTATTAGAGAAATTCAAACTTTATAAGGCAGAAATGGAAAATTTTACAGGTAACAAAATTATCAATCTCCAGTCAGACAATGGGTTGGAATATTGCAATCGAGATTTTGACAACTTTCTGAAAGAAAATGGCATTATTAGACGCTTAACAGCACCATATACACCGCACCAAAATGGTGTTGCAGAACGCAAAAACCGTACACTACTGGAAAAGGCTAGAAGCATGATGATCGAATCCAAAGCACCTCAAAACCAATGGGGAGAAGCTATTCAAACTGCAAACTACCTTTCTAATCGGAGTGTTAACAAAACTATTTCTGCACATTTTGGTACTGTCACTACACCTTTTGAAAAATGGGTTCAAAGAAAACCTCGTATATTTCATCTGCATCAGTTTGGAATAAAAGTTTTCATACTTCTAAAAGACGGTAAAGAACATAACAAATTTAAATCGAAAGCTATACCTGGGATGTTTGTAGGCTACTCAGAAACTAGCAAAGCCTATAGAATTTGGGTACCGTCAAAACAAAAAATCATGATTGCCAAAGACGTCCGATTCACAAACAAGCTCTACTACACCGAGACACAAAAATCATCCTTAGAAAATACAGAATCTTCAAAGACCGATAAAGATGATAAAATTTACGCCGAAATAAACTTCTTTGAAGACGATGATGAAAGTGAGTATGAGTCAGTACAAGATAATGATGAACAAGAATCAGTACAAGGTAATGATGAACAATCCATCCTAGATACAGATAATGAAGTCACTACCAATGAAGCTCCTGAACAACGAGTACTTCGTGATCGCAGCTGTCTCAGAAAACCAGAAAGGTTTGATGATTTTGTTTGCATTGCTGCAGAAGAGTTTAATAATTATAAAGAACCTTCAACCTATCACGAAGCTCTGAAGAGCATAGATAAAGACAAATGGTTTGGAGCGATGCTGAATGAGATAAATTCCCTGAATGAGAACAAGACATGGGATCTTGTTCCTTTACCAAATAACAGAAAAGCACTGCCTTGCAAATGGATTTTCAAAGTCAAGACCAATCCAGATGGTAGTGTCGAACGCTATAAAGCAAGATTGGTAGTAAAGGGATTTTCTCAGAAACCAGGCGTAGACTATGATAAGACCTTTAGCCCTGTAGTACGCCTAACTACCGTCCGTGCCCTATTAGCAGTAGCCGTTAAAGAGAAATTATCCCTCTGTCAGTTTGATGTTTCAACAGCATTCCTTAATGGTAAGGTAGAGGAAGAAATCTACATGAGACAGCCCGATGGTTATTACGATGGGACAAACAGGGTGTGTCGCCTAAAAAGGAGTCTATATGGTCTCAAGCAGGCCCCTAGATGTTGGAACACTAGTATACATGAATTTCTTGTAAGCTCGAACTTCACACAGAGTTCTTCAGATCCATGCTTATACATCCGAGAAAATGGAAAATCTAAAGTGTTAATTGCACTTTACGTTGACGACGGGCTAGTTGCATCGACTACAGAGGATGATGGGAAAAGATTCTTAGAGGAACTACAGAATCGATTCAAAATTGTAACGAAACCCGCTACATATTTTCTTGGTTTAGAAATTAAAAGATCTAACGGAAATATAATATTAAGTCAAAAGGAAGAAGAGGGTATTAGAAAAGTATAAAATGGCTGAGTGCAAACCAGTAAAGACCCCAATCACAAAAGATATTGCTCAAATAGACAATTCACCAAATGGAGGAGAAAAGTTTGCTTACAGACAAGCTGTGGGTTCTTTAGCCTATCTCATGGTTGCCACAAGGCCAGACATAAATTTTGCAGTCAGCTCCGCTTCAAGAAACTTGGATAACCCATGTAAAGCGGACATTCTAGCAGTAAAAAGAATATTACGCTACTTAAAAGGTACTATGGACAAAGGCCTAGTGTTCAGTAGTGCAAAGAATGTAAATAAACTGATTTGCTACAGCGATGCAGACTTCGCAGCCGCTCACTCGACATCCGGGACACTGTGTCTGTATTATGGACCAATTAGCTGGCGAAGTCAAAAACAAAAGACCATTGCCCTCTCATCAACAGAAGCGGAACTGGTGGCTGCCTCAGAAACTACACGAGAGATAGTGTGGTTACAGAAGTTGATAGAGGAAATCACCGAGACCGAAAAGCCTCCGGTCCTTTACATTGACAATGAATCAACCATAAAGCTTGCTTATAATCCACCATATGAACAACATAGCCGAACTAAGCATATCCATAGAAGGTATCTTTATGTCAGAGAGTGTGTGTCAGCTGGTGTGCTTGAGGTCAAGCAAGTTACAACTGAAGACCAACTGGCTGATTGTTTAACAAAGCCCTTATATGCACCTAGGTTAGAAAAACTCTCTAAGGCACTTGGCCTCAGTTCCTAAAAGAGGAGTGTATGTTAGGAAGACTGACCCTTCAGTCTCCATAGTTACATAGTTGTTGTTAGACTTGTCATTCTATTGTAAAATATAAATGTTCTACACAAGCTGTTTTACGCGTATTCATTTAAACTTTAACAGTGAGGTATTCAAATGATCCCTATTCTGCGCTTAGTGTTACGAAATATAATAAAAATCAACACTCCTTTATTTCCTGAAGGGTTCGGCACAGTTGTATTAATATACACCAACAGTAAAACAGATATTTTTAGCTGCCATCGCTATTACTCGGGCACAAATTAAAACCCCCGAGCTGACGGGCGGACTGATTTCATAAAAGAACTTGCTGTCACCGACTTCCGAAGCTGTTTCGCACATATTTTTTTGTTGTTTTTGAAGTTTTACTTTTTGTGAAAAAATATTTTATTTCAACATTTTGAGTGGTGTTTTCGCTGGGAAGAAGCGGCGCAAAAAACTACCCAGCAACACATTTCTGTCTGTTAAGTTACTAAGGCGTTGCACAAAATAGATCTTCACACCAAATTTGTATGCAACCATCTCAAATATATTTTTCCACACAATAAAATAATTTTAACTGCCTCATTAGCCAAGTGGTCCCGAGCGCGACTGCTATGCTAGAGGTCCTGGGTTCGATTCCCAGGTCGAGCAAAGTGTTATTGGGTTTTTCTATGAAATTCCCAGTAGCAGCTCGGAGTTAGGAATTTGTGCCCGGTTAATGGCAATAGGCTCGCCCCCTATTACATGGGACCTAAACATACCGGCGAACTGTGGGTGTACATAAGTACGCCTCTGCCTAACCCTCCGGGGAATACAGGCGTGATGGTATGTATGTATATATAAAAGAATTTTCCAAAAATATTTTTCAATAGCCAAATAATCGCGTAAGAAATATACAAAAAAAATGTTACAGACGAATTCAGAACCTCCTCCTTTTTTAAGTTAATTGAAAATATGAATGAAATGGTGAACGGTGATGATATCATATGGCCATGGCTCGTAGCTAAGTATTAACTAAGCTGATCAACTAATCTGCAAGGTTAAGAGCTGCGCTCGCCGCGGTCAGTGTGTGGATGGGTGACCATTCTTAATACATCGAGACCCCTCCATGCCTCGGAGAGCACGTTAAACCGTCTGTCCCGATTTTCATACGCACATCTTTGACAATTGTTAGTGGTAGTCAGAAGCCGAAAAAAAGCCTGGCAACCAGTCTATCCTCCGAATATCGGTATTGTCCAGAAATTGGGTTGCGGAGTTCTTCTGGCAGTCGCTTCGTGTAAAATGCTGATATTCAGCCGCATCTGGTTAGATTGGAAGCCGACCCCAAACATACTTGGGAAAAGGCTCAGGATGAGGATGAAGGATCTACTCTAAACATGCTAACTGATTCTGGTTTCATACACGCGAATTTAATTTATGACCCCGCGTCTTGGAAATATATTAGGATTATAAGATATTTTCTTATTTAGATAACAACTAGCTTGTGCCCGCGACTTCGTTATTATTCCAGACCATAATCTATCTCTATGCCAAATTTCATCCAGATCCATTCAGCCGTTCTGGCGTGAAAGAGTAACAATCATCCATCCATCTATCCTCACAAACTTTTGCATTTATAATATTAGTAGGATAGCCCAACTGTTATCGCGCCGTACACTACTAAGCGCACCTGATTTATGAGGTCGCAAGTTCAGTTCCCGGGTCGTGCAAACTGGAGCCGTAACGAGTGCCATAGATTGCACGGTGTACATAGAGTCCAGAGCACAATAAAGTATGCCATTGTTTGTATTTCGCTATAAAGAGCCGCTGTCTCCGTTTGTCTGTCCGTCGGTGACTTGGATCTACGTAACTAGACAGCATGGGTCATATGTATTTAACATACCATCACGCCTGTACTCCCCGAAGCGTTAGGCAGAGGCGCACTAATGTACACCCACAGTTCGCCGGTATGATTAGTTCCCATGTAATGGGGCGAGCCTATTGCCGGTAGCCGGGCCCAAATTCAAAACGCCGCGGCCGTGCTGCTACTTACTGAGAATTTCATAGAAAAATTCAATAACACTGCTCGTCCTGGGAATTGAACGCAGGACCTCTAACGTAGCAATCGCGCTCAAATTATTGTTAGGTAGGTACCTATGTACTTGAAGCAGTGGAGTAGGCATATTTTACGACGACACGTTTGGCGTAGCGGCTGAGCGATCAGCTTCTGCGACACGTGTTGTGGGTTCGATCCCCTCACGGAGCAAATATTTGTATGATCTACAGGTAGTTGTTCCGTATCTGGGTGTTTGTGTACGTGAGAAATTTGTGTTTGTAAACGCACCCACGATACAGGAGAAAATCCTAGTGTGGGGCAACGTTTTATTTAAAGAAAAAAAAGGGAAAAAAACCCCAGGCCACATTTTGCATTTCCTTAAAATAAATTCACTCGTAGAATTCCTAATAAAATAATTTGTGATCCGTCAAGTTGCCATTTTGTGCCATCTATTATATATAATTATATATATAAAAGAAAGTCGTGTTAGTTACACTATTTATGACTTAAGAATGGCTGAACCGATTTCGCTCAAAATTGTTGGAGAGGTAGCTTAGAACCAGGAGACGGACATATGATACTTTTTATCCCGTTCCCGTGGGATGTGATGACAGACCGAATTCCACGGGGGCTAAGCAGCGGGCAGAAGCTAGTTTATTATATAATTTTGCTTAACTGTCATTAATGCTGACATTACAAAATCGGGAATAAAATCTAGCGTTACGTGAAGCAAGCCCTATGCTATAATGAGCTGGTGCGTGTCTCAATAGTTCAGGGTCGCTACTAATAACGCCGACACATGTCCGTCAGTCTGTCTGATCGGTCACGCTGGCGTAGGTGACGTTGGGAAACGTAATTAGTTTCACTAAACATCGGATAACCGTAAATAATAATAGTGGCTTCAATTTGTTGTAATGTCAAGGTTTTTATTATTAAAAACTTTACGGGACATTGGTCGAGCGGTTGCGAGGGGCTGCGGAATGTGAGGAACTAGATTCGAAAAAAAATTTTTTTTTAACAAAGTTAATAGCGTGTGGGTCAATCATTAATAGTACATACATACACACATACCATCACGCCTGTATTTCCCGAAGGGTTAGGCAGAGGTGTACTAATGTACACCTACAGTTCGCCGGTATGTTTTAGGTCCCATGTAATAGGGGGCGAGCCTTTTGCCATTAACCGGGCACAAATTCCTAACTCCGAGCTGCTACTGGTAATTTCATAGAAAAACCCAATAACATTTTGCTCGACCTGGAAATTGAACCCAGGACCTCTAGCGTAGCAGTCGCATTAATAGTATTTTTGCTAACACCTCTTGCTAATCTAAATGCTTGTGTTACGAGTAGGTTTACGTCGGAGTGCAATGGGTAGGTTTCGAACCGGCAACCACATGATCGCAAGTCCGATTAAGTTACGTACCTACGTTAACTCCTCTTATGCTAACAGAAAATCTGTGTCCATTAATGGTATTGATAACTCTGTTCCTTTTCACAATTTGTCCGTTAGCCTAGTGGTCCCAAATGCGACCGCTATGCTAGAGTTCCTGGGTGCGATTCCCAGGTCGAGCTAAGTGTTTGTCTATGAAATTCACAGTAGCAGCTCGGTATTTGGATCTGTGCCCATGGCCAGTGGCAATAGGCTCGGCCTATTACTGTGGGTGTACAATAGTACACCTCAGCCTAACCCTTCGGGGAATTCTGGCGTGATGGTATATTTTGCTATTTCTGCTTATAGATCTTTTAAAAATACTTATAAGTGTTTTGTTTTTAGGGTTTTTCACAAACAAGTTCAGCACTGTTAAAAAAGATAAGTAAATTAACATTCCTTCAAAAATTATACAAAAACGCAACAATTTAATTAAATCCCTTTAATTTGCGGTACATTAACCAAGCCGTCAATGTCAACGGTAGTCGTGAAACGCACGAATAAATAACTGTTATTACAGGAATTATATTAAAGTTGCATTATCCGTTTGTCCTTGGTGACAAAACGAGTTAGATGCAGACAAGCTTTTCAAGACTATGAACATTTGAAGAAGCGGTGTGGTGTGATATTGAACACCACTATCATAATCAACCCATTATATGTCCCACTGCTGGGCACGGATCTCCTCGCACAATGACAGGGATTAGGCTATAGTCCACCACGTTAGCTTTTGCGGGTTGGCAGACTTTATACGCCGTCGAGAAAATCCCTCAGACGTGCAGGTTTCCTCACGATGTTTTCCTTCACCGTTTAAGCGCGAGATATTTAAACTATTATTACGTACATATCTTCGAAAAGTTATGGGTGTGTGCCTTGTATTTGAACTCGAGACCTTTGACTTGGCAGTCCAATGTTCATATCACTAGGCTATCAGTTCTCCAAATCTATCTATCCAAACGAAAACGTTTTCCCCAAATGAAATATGAATTAATCAGTAATAATAAATAATAATAATAAAAAGCCTTTTATTTCTTGCTAATTCATAGTACAATTTCATAATAATGTGCATGCAAATTTTTCATAATTTCAATTTTCAATTTTATTTTACTAAATTTAGTGCATTTAGAATTAATAATATAATGAATTTAATTTTTATTTTGAGAAATAGTTATACATCATTGAAAAAAATATATAATTATTATGATTAAAATTATCAATTAGATTCATGATGCGTGGTAGGTGTCTTTTTATTTGTTTGATTTAAAAATGAATGTTTTCGATTTAATATAACTAGTCAAGTTTTGCATTGTGTTCGCAAGAACCCTCTCAATGAAAGGTGAAGGCCTCCTCCAGAGATGACCAGTACTCTCTATTTTCTGCCGCTCGCGGCCATTGAGTACCTAATAATTAATCAATATTATCCGAATTTACTGATATTTTTTAAAGCTTACTAGCAATATTGATCGCACATTACTAGTATTCTTGTTAACCCCTCGTGCTATGCTAAAAGCTTGTGTTACGAGTGGGTTCACGTAGGTAGTGCAATGGGTGGGTTTCGAACCGGCAACCACACATGATCGCAAGTCCGACGCTCTAGCTATTAGGCTACCGCCGCTTATAAGATTGACGAGTGATTTTGTTATAAGTAGAGATATTATTACTTAAAAATATTCCTTAAACCAGGGTGGGTTCTTCTGTTGGAAAATAGAAAAGGTTACGAAACCACCTTTCTGCCTAACCTTTCGATAATAAGCGTAACGGCTACGGATCAATACAAACGTCTCGCAATTCATAAGCTCTATAATTGTTTATTAAATTTAATTGTCGTTGACAAATCGTAGCGCTTACGCAGCGGTGTCGCAACGCAAATGTCGTACGCAAGTTGCGGTCGACAACGTAAAGAAAAACTGCGGAATCTTAATAATAGACTGAAGCAGTAACCATAATGGGAAAAGGAAATACCTACCTTGAAATTGCGTTGCCATGGCGATGCAGAATGAACAAACAAACAAATTCAACAAAATATTTACTATTAGCGATGTAAATCCTCGTAGTAGGGTCGAAGATAACATAATATACATACCATCACGCCTGTATTCCCTGAAGAGTTAGCAGATATGTACTAGTGTACACCCCCCGAACCCCGTTCGCCGGTATATTTAGGTTCCATGTAAATAGGTCCCATAAAAAGTGTTATTGGGTTTTTCTATGAAATTCTCAGTGGCAGCTCGGAGTTTGGATTTGTGCCCGGTTAATGGTACCCCCTATTACATGGAATCTATACATACCGGCAAACGATGGGTTTACGTTAGTTAGTAAACGTCTGTCTAGCCTTTCAGGTTATACATAATTGTATGTAATACAAAACGGAATTAAAATTATGTCTACAATTTAACAGCGAATGCTTGAAATGTGGTATTACCTAACAGAAATCTAAGAATTATCTAGATTTCTCTACACAAACATAAAATCGGAACACCCATCATTAATTTAGCGGAGACAGCTCTCGGATGGTCTCCAGTCTCCGTATCATGTCGCCGCGATCAAACGGTAGGCGGCAGTGGCGCAAGCGATGCCACGTAAGATTCTATAACAATATCTCTGCGTAATGTCACATCCGTCAGCCATTTTGGAAAATTTTCTTAATAAATATGTGACTATGTGTGTTGATAGAAAGTTTGTTTTCTTTCTGGTTATGTTAGTCATATTGTAACATTTGTCAATCCTTGGGTGCACAAAGATGAGTCCTATAATTTAGTTTGTCTGTCTGTCTCTTGCCTCGTAACGCATATATAGCGATTCCGAATGTACGCAGCAGCTATTGTCTGGTTTAAAAATTATTCTAGTATCATGGTTTCCATCTAAATTTGATCATTATTTATTTAACCAAACTTAGACTAGTTATGGAGTTTTTCGTATAAATAATTTTCAGCTGCGTTTCTTTCTGTCTTATTTGAAGTTGTTTTACAAAGCTTTAGCAATATTTAAATATCTATTAATATATTATTAGTGTGGCTAACACAAAACCAAACTTTTTAATATGGGCTGGCGGTTTTAGTAATAAACTCTTTGTAAATTATTTTCAAGCAATTTTACGGTTACTCTTAACAATAGATAATAATTATAAAATTCTTATATCTTCATCCGCCTACAAGCATACAATACAAAAATTAATGATCTCTTACATTTGACAGATTGATACAAATTGATGGACTTACATTAATGATGCCATATGCCATACACAAGTGGGCCGGTATGAAATGTAATGTCAAAACATAAATGGTTATGTCATCTTGGAATATCGATAGATTGTATTCTTGATAAGCTTCAATAATATATGTCACTGCAAATTGCAATGAAGCAGGGTGTCGGACTTGTGATCTGCAATCACATATTGCCGGTTTGAAACCCACCTATTGCACTACCGACGTGAACCAACTCGTAATACAAGCATTTAGCTTAGCACGAGAGGTAAACTCATTGTAAGCCTAAAAAATTAAGTGGCTTTTAATTTTTTTTCTTACGGAAAGTCCTCGTGAATTTTCCACGTAGTAAATAAAGTGACCCTTAAAATGTATTATTTCAAATAGAACAAAAAACGGCAGTTTTCACGAAGGAGAGCCATGCTTCGGAAACAATGGGCCGGCTCGACCGGAGTGATACCACGTCCTCACAGAAAACCGGCGTGAAACAACGCTTGCGTTGTGTTTCGCCGAGTGAGTGAGGTTACCGGAGGCCCAAACCTTTAAAATGCGGGAAACGCACTTGTGACTCCTCTGGAGTTGCGGGTATCCATGGGCGGCGGGTATCGCTTACCATCAGGTGATCCGTCTGCTCGTTTGCTCCCCTATCCCATAAAAAAATCACACTCATCGATTTTATAACCGCTTCGCTCCAACGCTGTTCAAAATAGCGTTAAAACTATCACTCTCTTCAAAATAGAGCGCAGCGTTTAAAAAATCTCCCGAATAAAAAATTCACGCAAATTCACAAAGAAGTCATATTCAACGCGTTCAAATTATCGCGCGTAATTAAATTGTTGAAAAAGCGCTCAAGGTACTTTAGTAGTCTACACTGACACTACGCAACTTTTTTGAGTTCCCAGTATACGAATAACTAGTTAAACATTGGGCGATTGGACTGCCCTTATGTCAGGCAGTGTTGCAGCAGGCATATAGCCAGTGCACAATAATGACCGATTCTGTGTGACTATTTATATTATGATTATTTTTATTATTATTTGGATTATTTTATTTTATTGTGATTGTGACTTATATTTATTTTATTTTAATTGTAAATTGTAAAACTATGGGGAAACCTGAAATAAATGGATTTTGATTTGATTTGATTATTGTTGAAAGCTAGGCAGAACCTTGGAATCTTGTATCTTATAAGGAACAAGATCCAAACCCAATTCATCTAGCAAATAGAAATGATAAACTCTTTCCAATGAGATTTCTGTGCGAATGATCGATTATGAAACATAATGACTGATGATATTGTACTTTCTCGGAGACCACCTCGTGGTTCTTGCATAGTAAATAACAAGAACTACACTAGAAGAGGATCAGGTCAAAGAGCGAAGTAGGCGAGCCCAGTAGGTAGACGAGCTGAAATTGACTACAAACAATGTAAGTAAGAAAGTTTGTAGAAATAAATGTTGAATTAAACAACGTAACTTGAATTTGTATAATTATTTCTTTGGAAAATTTACTATTTTTTATCTTTGTGATTGTGTGAACAGTTATTAGGTAGTTAATAGGTACGGTGGCATCGTACGACAACGAACTAACTGCAAAGTAAGTCATATTGGTTGAGAAGTTGGTTGGTTGGTCTTTTCATCTTTGATTTACTAAATCAAAATGTATTTTTTTTTAAATATTTTTGATCCTATTAGAGGGATAACTGAAGATTATAAAGTAACTTAAAAAAAAAACATATTTGTCTGCAATTTTCACGAAAAATTACGTTATATAATTTTTTTTTTCCTGCTATATTTTGTATGAAACTTGAAAAAAGTGCTTCCGCCAGTGCCAAGTAGAGCATATGCTGGATTTTATAGTATTTTTTAATATTCAGTAATACTAATATTTTCTTGTAAACCGATCATCAAACTTCACTCGAAACGCATTTTTTGGGATAAGGAGTTGTCAATAAAAGGGATTTACGATTATTATAGAAGTAATTTGAAAAATCCATTTCTGCTAGTGCCAGGTTTAAGAACAGTTCTTTTCAAATAATTAATAACTTTATATAAATTCTTTGTAGGTTCCTCACAATCGGTCAACAAAATTCACTAAAATCCGTCAATTTTTAGGACGGTCCCTTAATTAAGCGTATTATTATAGTAATGCGAGCGTTCGCGTGCTGAGATCTATGTAAATGATAAGTAAAGAATATGCTCTGGTTTCTTATGCGCAAAAAGCGTATTCGTTGTTATTTTGTGCGCGCTCAGATGTGGGAACGTTGGCGTAGTGATGTACGCTGTCGGTGTATTCGAGCTGGAAAAACTATAAATATATGTAACATACCATTATGCTTGTTTTCCCCGAAGGATTAGGCAGAGGTGTACACCCACGGTTCGCCGGTATGTTCAGGTCCCCTGTTATAGTGGGCGAAGCTATTGCCATTGCCGGGTTGAAATCCTAAACTACAAGCTGCTATTGAGAATTTCATAGAAAAACTTAATAATCCTGCGCGTCCTGGGAATTGAACCCAGGACCTCAAGTTTAGCAGTGAGTACAACTAAACTAATAAGGTAATTTTTCTAGTCATATACTTATCTAACTAGAAAACCCAATGGCGCTTTGCCTGACCTGGGAAATGAACCTAGTAAACGGAAATCTCACGGTTAGCAGATGAGCTTGTGATCACTTAATCAATTCCATGTAATAAGGTACGTTTCTGGTATTTAAGTCGATAAAAAAAGGAATTCTATTATCCATATAGTCACATCACTACACACGAAAACTACGCAGCGTTGACACGGATCCCGCTCGGCGTAACGCCATTATGACATCGTGATGCAACCGCCATCTGACGGGAAGACGATTTAACACTTTTTGCCAAACGATCATCTGATTAAGCCGATTAAATTCATTATATTTTTGTGGGGTTACGATGTTGGGATTTGGGCCTGAGACTTAATATAAGGTATCTTTTTGTGATTTTTTTGCATTTTTCATGCTAAGATTATAAACTTATTTTAGTGAAGGAAAAATTCGACTCGCAGGCAGGATTCGAACCTGCGTCTTCTGGTTTGATACACCAGACGCTATGACCACTAAGCCACCGCGAGTCCCACCTGCCATGTCGAAATTTGCCTTCACATTCTGAACTTACGTCTTAAAGGTGACGTCAGTAACATCTATTGAGAAGCATTAATATAAGGTTTTTGTTCATTAATTGAATTTCAAATGCCCGTTAATAAGTACGCCTTTACATAATTATCTACACTGTAAAACTCGATCGCTGCAAATCGTGCGAGTTTGATTGTGCGAGAAAAAGGATTTTCGCAAATACTATTTCACAACGAATAAGATTATATCGGTCAAGTACCCAGTACATATCGTCATAAAATAACTTAAAAAAAATTAAACCGCATTCGAAAAACAAAAAAAATTATGTTATGCGCGAACCGTTTCGGAAGAAGGTGCATTGATGGTCGGATCTTTTATAAAAAAATAAAAAGTAAAAAACTAAAACAGAAATTTAGGCAGACGTAGGTAACCTTGATCCACATTTAAGTAATCGATATGCAACGAGATGATTAGTTCAATCGATTGTAAAATTTTGTTAATATTCATGATGAATCGTAATCGATTTGTTGCGATGGTTAAAGTGGCTAATCGATTAGAATATTTTTATCTTAAATGACTAAAAATACATTAAATCTCTTTTCTGACACTTACGCGAATATTAGACATTGAAATGAAACTACTTTTTACGGATTTTATCGCGGTATATTGATATTATTTAGTTCCCGACGTTTCGGATCCTTTACAGCATCCATGGTCACCAAAGGATACGGTGAGCTCGTTCTGCGTGAATCGGATCGCTAATAATTAACAAAAATGTAAGGTAGCTGTTAGTAATTTTAACATCAAGACGTTCAACACCTCAGTCTGCCCGTGACCATGGATGCTGTAAAGGATCCGAAACGTCGGGAACTAAATAATATCAATATACTTACCGCGATAAAATCCGTAAAAAGTAGTTTAATTTCAATACATTAAATCTCATTTTTAGTATAAGTTTTGTTAAAAAAACGTTTTTTTCCTGTATCGTGGGTGCGTTTACAAACACGATTTGTCACACACCTAGACCCGGAACAACTACCTGTAGATCATACAAACATTTGCTCCGTATGGGGATTGAACTCACAACACGTGTCTCAAAAGCCGATCGCTCGCAAACGTGTCAATAGAGACTAACAAATCGTTTCCTATTAAGTACTGATGCGCTCACGCTCTTGATCGTATTGCCCATATTAGCGCGACAATAAAACGGTTGCATTCGATTATATAACAGTACAATGTCTTGTATACCGATTCCGCAACCGAGTGATCTAAATTGATGATGTGTGTCAGACATCAGAAATGTTTAGTACAACCTGCATTATAATGATCCACGATCATTATGTCAATTCGTGATCGATTAGTACCGATTATATCAATTGAATTCGGTATTTTGATTGGCGGATTGTGAAGTTGATTCTGCGCAATTATATAGTAACCTTTTTTGAACGCTTAAGGTTTCGATAATTTGGAGAGTGATCACTTTTTTTAGAACATCTTTCTAGGGCTAAAGGACCTTTAAAACAGACACTTCAATTTAACGTTACATAATAGACTATAAAGGCATCTAAATATTACGGACGTTAGACGAGAAGTTACGAAAAATCTATTATAGTTTTTTTAATTGGATAAGGGGGCAAACGAGCAGACGGATCATCTGATGGTAAGCGATTACCGCCATGTCCATGGACACCCGCAACACCCGAGGAATCGCAAGTGCGTTGCCCATGTTTTAAAAGGGTTTGGGCTCTAGTAACCTTACTCACTAGTCGAAACAACGTAAGTGTTGTTTCACGCCGGTATCACTCCGGTCGATCCGGCCCATTCGTGCCGAAGCATGGCTCTCCCACGATGTTATTATATTGTATTATAGTAGTTGTTTCCTATAGCATAAAAAAAAGATTCGTCTAAGTATCATAATGACAGCTCAGCAAGGAAAGAAATTAAATGATGATTAAAATTAACTGACTGTGATTCCATTAGTTTGAGGTCATCAGCTATGTATTGCCGGCCTCATTAAATGTTAAAAAATCTAAAAAACTTTTAAGTGCCGTTATCTATTTGCAGAAATAAATATTTTTTAAACCATCTGCCTGTATTCTCCAAAGGATTAGTTGCTTTTAGGTCCCATGTATATGGGACAAGCCTAATGCTATTGTGCTCGGTATCCATGACTACATACTTACCTGCTTTGGGTCTCTCTGAAAATTAGCGCTGCAGTAACTATGCGGCTGTAGCATCAGTTGAGATTGGCGGTGGTGCTTTGGATATCGAGACATAATGATAGGTAGTATGTTCTACCCTTATAACCTTTAAACGGACTAATTACCATATTTTACTACTAATTAGCGACTAAGTCTCTGTTCAATCGAAATTCAAATCGGTGATGGTGGCAGCCCAGCCAGAAAAAGCAACACAATAAAATAAATTAAAATAGATCTAATTCAAAGTTCAAAGTTCAAATGTTTTTATTTCAAATAAGCTTTTACAAGCGTTTATGAAACGTTGTGATTCTAGTTGCACGGTTCCAAAAGGTCGATCCTATGGAGAAGAATCCGGCAAGAAACTCCATGGACACTCTTTTAAAATAAATGAATTACAAACTTCACTGGTACAATATTGCGATAACAAGATGTGAGGACGTTGAAGGATGTCCAAGTTTGACCGAGGTCGACTTTTCTATCTAATTATTAAAATACCTCACAGTTCACGTGACAAAGTAACTTATATTTAAGTTTAATGTCGAACATTCGCGTGTTAAATATAATTAGATATCTCTTAACCCTTTCGACATAATTTCATCATCTCAGATATCCTCATAAAGTCTCCTCATGCTCTGCAATGGCTGCATATGCCAAAACTTTTAACGAGACAGAATTACTGGCTCGTCAACAATAGGTGTTCATAATTCGCAGACGATTGGCCAATGCTCACAAAGAGACTAATGAATGTTGCGTTGAATGGACCATTTTAGTGTAGGCACTATTGTAAGTTAACCACACCCAATTTCACTAATTCGGGTCAGTGTGGGTGAGATACAATTAAAAACTTATTGTAACACCTTAAACTGTGATAGCCTAATGCAGGAATGGCGACCCTTTTTTCAACGTCTTCAATAAAAGGAGGAGTTTCTCAATTCGTAGCAATATTTTTTTTACGTAGGTATGTTTACCGATTACTCAAAGATGCCTGAACCGATTTGGAATTTTTGTATACTTTCCAGGTCCCATTCATTTCTTTCAATTTGGTGAAATCTAATTAAAAAAAATTGAAAAAAAAAACCATAATACGTACCGACCGAGTAAACCACGACGTCGTCGTCGAGGTGCGTAAGATTCTCCTCCACTCAAAATGTTGAAATTAATAACATAACAAAAAGTAAAACAGCCTACAAAATCAAAAAAATATTTTATGCGAAACAGTTTTGGAAGTCGGTGGCGAAAACAAAAGATTCCGAAACCGTTTAGAACATAACTTTACCTATAATTTTTTTTGTTTTCAATTTTGGTTATAGGTACTTTTTGTTAAAAGTTGTTGTAAGTGCCACTTTTTTATCTGTTCTTTTTATATATATATCTATAGCTGCAGCAATGAAGTAGTCTCTAACATATAGTGTATTATCTATGGAAGCAGTAAAGTAACAAAATTAAAATGTTTTTTGTATTTTTTTTGCATTTTCTATGAGATAAATAATATAATAATTATTCCTTCTCTATAATAAAAATAACATTAAAATGTATTCAGCAAATTGTAGTAATATATCTGTCTCCTATTATTGTAACCAGTAACTGCATATTATTCCTAATTATTTGTTTGGTGTATCTAGTAGTTAGTAATTAGTCCATAATTTAGAATTGAGCAATGAAATTGCCCTCAAGGAATATAGTAATAACGGGGTATAGGTACTTACCGTTTCTTATAATTTCCAACTAATCAATATTGCTATGTAGGTATTAGGTTCTTATTCTGGACAAGGTTGTTTCAGCTTTCTAAGAAAAAGAAAATTGACTACGAGCGTTTAAATTAAATAAATAAATAATAAAATATTCTGGGACATTTTACACAGCACCATCTAGTCCCAAACTAAGCAGAGCTTGTACTATAGGTACTAGACAATGGATATAATACTTATATACTTTTTTTTTGTAAATACATACTTATAATACATAAGAAACACCCAGACGAACACAAACACTTATATTCATCACATAAATATATGTGTCCTGTGGGAATCGAACCCACGACCTCATGGTCAAATTTAATTTTTCAATTAATTTATTTCTGGAAATAGATCTTTTACAATGGTAGATTTTTTAACACTAGATAAGAGATTCATTGCTTCTTAAGTCCAAACATCATTGCCTTTAGAACTGAAGGTCACACAACAACCAAATTCCTACCTACCTAATAATTATTAGGTATGTGAGTAGGTAATCTTCAGAACCCAAGGTGAAACACCAATTTAGGTAGGTATAGGTAAGGCGCCAAATAAACATCAAAATCAGTTCACAATCGGTGAGATTTTTTAAGAAATTCCCAGTGGCAGGTTGGAGTTTGGAATTTGTCCCCGGTTAATGGCAAGAGGCTCACCCCCTATTAAACGGGACCTAAACATACCGGTGAACTGTGGGTGTACATTAGTACGCGTCTGCCCAACCCTTCGGGGAATACACGTGTAATGGTATGCTATGTTAGTATATTTCTTCATAAATTAATCCGACAATTGGTAGTGTAATACTCATCTTCATTCACAGCGGGGCACTCATTCATACATCTGTAATTAATTCCAACTGTATTGTAACAAATTTCTTTATAATCTCATCGCTGATGTCCGATATCTTACATCATGAAATTGCTGATTGTTATAGCAACCAACTTTACAATACACTTTCAAAACTAATATAAAAATGGAACCAGTGAAAAATAGCTCTTATTTCCACGCAGTAACGTCAAGGAAGTAAAAGAGTCGTTATACAAATGGTAACCAGCTCTTGTTTGTAGATAAATTATGGATATTTTGCCTAACTTTCGATCGGTCTTTTGGAGTGATGAGAAACATTGATTCCCACGGTAAAATTGTATTGTGTTATTACCACCGCACTGGTTTGTGCTGACATGATTGATTCAGTTTAGACGATTCAATGTGGTCTGAGCTTAAAAAGAAAAAGTTTCAGACACTGCTCAAATAAATAACTAGGTGCTAATGATAGTAGTGAGATCTGATGATCTAATTGGTTACCTCTTCTGCCAGGGCCGGATTCACTATGCCAGGGCTACAGAGCAATTGAAGTGTCGGGGCCCCTATTTTTTCTACTAAAACGCAATTTTATTTATAACAAGCTATAGCCCGCGTATTTACTCGTATTGATATGTCCTTATGAGCGCTGTCTACCGGATCCAACTACAGATAAGGACAATCCATGTGACATAATAAGGACTGACGGAAAATTATTATCTCAGTCGCAGAGCCCCATAGCCGATGCGGGGCCCCAGTTGTCTACCCTACCTAATGGATAATCCGGCCCTGCCTACTGCACTCCAAATTCTTAAGATTTATTGCGTCCCGTCGCGTCGTGAGCTATACCTTGGAAGGTATCTAATGAGTGCTCCAACCGCCAAAATTGACAATTTCGAAACGATGGTGATGATTTTATGAGGGTTTTTTTACTAAAGTAAGGAGTCGTTTTTCTTTTGCAATATTGCTCATACCAAAATAAATAATTTATAATATTGTACCTATGTATATACATAGGTACAATATTATAAACCTTAAATTTAAGAAAACCTAAACAATTACAATTTGAATTTCGGAGGCAGGGCAATAGCGCATCAAGTTTAAGATCACTGGATTCTAATGTAATGCCTCTTAAAATACCTAGCTAGGTAAATACCTACATATTTTGCGTTTAATTGCAGTTGCGTGCATTGTCAACGGTTTTGGGGCCGAAGACTGAGGTCCGGCCCTTTAGTGTCGCCCATTGTGTAATGGAAGCCCTTTCTACTAATAATTACATATGAACTTTGATAAAACACGCATGTAAGAAATACCTACTATGTAACAAGATGCTAGTTTTATTTAAGAGCTAATTCTAAGAAATGAATAAGTTAGCAATAAAAAAGCTTAAGATTCTCATAGATAGTTTGGGTTTCTACAGTACTTAACTACCACCTTTTTTCTTATATGAGTATTATACGATTTATTGAAGTCTGTCGGGTCAGCTCTCTGATGAAACACTTACCAAAGCAATCGTAACTTTCGATCACTATAAACAATGCGAGGTCAAAGGTGAACACTATAGAGTGTGGTGGTCTCGCGTGGGCAGTTCAATTAAACGCGCGCTGTAATCACTGATAGGCGAAAAATTGCCTGTATGACATTTTCTCCACAGTTAATAAGCCTAAAATATTTTGTGTAGTAACTTTAGGTGATGTAAGACGGAAATTCCTTGTTTGTTGAAAACTTTAATAACAATTCTGTATTTTTACAAGATTTTATTTAGGTTGCAATGTTTGTTTGTTTAGATAAAATCTTGTAGGTAAGCTATATATTTATTCCTCTTATCAACTTTCAGGATTAGCTCCAGATAAAAGCACTCTTCACAAGTCAATAGTAGGTACAGAGTTACAGACAGCAAGTTCAGATAGTCAGTTTTAAGTTTTACCATAATCTGGTTACTGTACTCAAGGTTGGCTAGGTAACAAAACACAATATTCTTCTTCTTCGACCATTTAAATAAAATATACCATCACACCTGTATTCCCCGAAGGGTTAGGCAGAGGCGTACTAATGTACACCCACAGTTCGCCAGCGAGCCTATTGCCATTAACCGGGCACAAATTCCTAACTCCGAGCTGCTACTGGGAATTTCATAGAAAAACCCAATAACACTTTGCTCGACCTGGGAATCGAACCCAGGACCTCTAGCGTAGCAGTCGCGCTCAGGACCACTTAGCTAATGAGGCAGTTACAAATAAAATATTGTTTTTAAAAATGTTTTTTTTTACGATTATTTATACAGAACTTGAGGGTTTTTCAATTATTATGATATTTTTAATATCAAATATTGTCAGGAAAATAGGGCGATACCTAGTCGACATGATAAAAAATTAGGGGATATCATGAACAACATACTTACTAATCTCATATCGTGTAACAACTCACTCTGTCTAGTGACGGGATTGTTTTTATATGAAAATACAAAAAATATAATATACGATCATACCACACGTTACTCCTCGAAGGGTAATGGCAGAGGATGTGTTAAGAATGGTCACCCATCCACACACTGACCGCAGTGAGGGCAGCTTGGCCTTGTACATCAGATGATCAGCTTAGTTATTACTTAGTCACGAGCCCCATTTTTATTTTATTTTTGTAGACTGTAGTTGATCCTACAGTCTACAAAAGTGTACAGTCTATAGTGCGATATTATGATTAACTAGTTTATGCCCGCGGCTTCACTCACTTGAAGCTCAAAAACCAATAGTAATCATCTGTTCTGCCATCAACCAGCAACCCAAAAATGTGAATTTTAAAATTCTTGAATGTTTGACAAGAATTTTAAAATTCACATTTTTGGGTTCGGAGACGTTTATTAAGGAGAGACCTAATCCACTTGTTTTTTTTTTAAATATCTTCAATGTACAGACACAGCTTTTTACAATTTTATAATAGTAGAGATATCGCACTATTTGCTAGTTTTGTTTACTATTTGATAGGGATTTACTATATTCTAATATATTAGAAAACTAGCTTCTGCCCGCGACTTCGTCCGCGTAGCGTGATGATATATAGCCTTCCTCAATAAATTGGCTATCTATCACTGAAATAATTTTTCAAATCAGACCACTAGTTCCTGAGATTAGCACGTTTAAGCAAACAAACAAACAAACTCTTCAGCTTTATATATTAGTAATATATAGATTTACAAATGAAACAACAATTTACCACACCACATTTATTATCAAATTAATTAGTACATATAAACATCATAAATTATAAAACTAAATATATTAAATATATATAATGCAGAATTGTCGTGGGCCGATTGTTTAAATTTCACAATGCTAAAAATTTGGTTCTGGCGTTGTGTTGTTCTAACCTAACCAATATTTTATATTTTGTATATTTTATGTATTTCTACCATGCATCCGTAGAATCGCGACGACCCCGTGTAGATATCGATCGGCCCACGATAGGTATAATCAGTTAAAAACTTAATACTATGTCACAATAATAAACAAATTTGTTTTATTTGAACAATGATAGGATATAATCGTTGTATAACTAGTAGTAAGACTGGCTATGTATACCTGCATTTTCATGCATGCATTATATTTTCTGCATTATACTTGCACATTTAATTATTGATTTCACTAATAAAATATTTGAAGCATAAAATTACTAAGTAATGGAAAATACCTATGCAAATTTTTCAGATATTTTATAGATCATCAGGGTCAAAATGGCCCATTTCATTGAATCATATTATGATTAAAGAAAAAACTTAACCCACCAAATTAAACAAACAGCAAATTGTATATAATATATAGATTATAATGTTTGTTCTTAAGAACATTATTTAGAAATGGCATCCCAACAGATGTAGAAAACAGCGCCACCTACCGGATCCAAATGTAACTAACTAAGAACCATAATAATGACCTCATAAGTACAAACAAAAATCATCAAAATCTATCGAGCCGTTTAGGAGAAAAATTACGAACACGGACTCGTAATTTTCTATGTTAACAAAAATAATGACATAAAAATATCAATATTACAAGAGAAAACGTACAATTAAGTCGGTATAAAATTATAATAAATATCATTCCCATGCACTGGTTCCATTTTATTAGGAACGTTACCTCAAAGACGTAAATTTAAAATGTGATGGCAAATTTCGACCTGGCGAGTGGGACTCGCTGTGGCTTAGTGGTCGGTTTTTAAGTAAACAAAAAATGATTCACAGTATTATATAGATTTCGGCCAGTGTCCTCGTTCTCTAGTTTCATCTATACACGTAGTATTAATGAATTAATGACATTAGGATTAATCACATTAACATCGTGTATAGAAGTATTATACCTGCATACTTGTCAGTATGTCGGGACGACATTTCCCTGACTCGTGTGCTAGGCCATGCTATCTCTTACCTAAGACTCCGGCATTTTACACGAAGCGACTAGCGACTGCCGTTTGACCTCCGCAACCCTACAATTAGGGACACCGACATCATAAGGTAAGCCTTGTCTCAGATTGTCTCGAGCTGACAGCTCGTAACGACTGCCAAATATATTCGCATGACAGCCGGGACCGACGGCTTAACGTGCCCTCCGAAGCACATGGAGATCTATGGTCTTTTTTTAATTTTTCGTCCATACACCTAAGAATTATGGGATTCATAGGTTTAAATGGTTGACAAACATGTTTTCATACATTAACTGACTTTAATTTTAGTTTATTGAGATAGTAAAACTGTGCTGTCAAATTCCTTTGGGTTGGTACTAACGCATTGCCAAATGTTCTGCCATGAGCATACATTCTTTTTAAATTCCGGAATGAAGGGTAATTTAACCAGTGAAGCTTCTAGGCAAATGAGATCTAAGTAACAACTGAAGTTTTAAGATGATAATCCGCGAGAGATACCACTAGTTTTGCTGATTTTTATAGTCTGCTAATGGTGCTTACCATTGCTTGTATTGTTTAAAACCATTAAATATACAAGTTTATACTGTACAGGGACGAGGAGGGTTGGTTGGCTGTTTCATGTACTTATTTTGTGATCTGTCATTAGGATTAATGACTTAAATATCATGTTATACCTGCATAATTGTCAGTATGTCGTGACATTTCCCTGACTCCTAGCTAGGCTCTGCTAGTCCTTACCTAAGATTAATTTTTTGCAGGACTCCTTATGGCCTCTGCTGCCCCACAAGTAAGGACACCGACATTCTAAGGTAAGTCTAGTCTCAAATTGTCTCAAGCCTACAGCTCGTAACGACTGTCACAGATATTCGCATGACAACCGGGACCGACGGCTTAACGTGCCCTCCGAAGCACGAAGAGATCATTCCTCGCGGTTGAGGTTTTATGGTTTGATTTAAACTATACGCGTAGTATAAATAGTAATTCATGTCCCAAATTTACAAGGTACATAATTACGTCAAATATATTTTCATGCATTAACTAACTTTACTTTCGTTTTTCGTTTTTTTTAAGATGGTAGAACTCCGAGACTGTTTGGTTTGGTAGCGGAACACTTCATGGTGAGGCAAATGCAATTCTTTAGCGTTAGCTAATATATACCACTAATTGTTACGTTTTGAAGGGTAATGTAGCCATTGAAATTATACTGATACTGAGTTCTCTAGGTAACAATACGAGTGATACTACTACTTGTGTTGCTGACTATGACTGCCGTTAACCATCCGCCGACTCGTATTTGTCCACTTGTGTGTAACCTGTCTAATCTTTGTTATAAAGTTGTCTCTACAAAACACGGTCAACATACTCAATATGTCATTGCATTCCATAATGTATTACAAAGGTGGACTTATTATTATAATTGATCATTATGGACCCTGTCGGGCACAGCAAAGTTTGGAGAGAAGTTTGGCAGTTTACTTAGTTGATTTTCTATTTAGGAATTATGATTTTATTATAATCTTTATGTTAACTTTTATGTATTCATTATATGTTATGTATCTATATGTGTATATACCTAGTATGTCTTTATTTTATTTTATTACACAAGGTTTGCTAACAAACGTAACAATAGTCAATACACATAATAATTACAAAATGAAAATATTCAAGAGTTACATTCTTTTACAAGGAAACACCACTTGCACTATTAATACAGGACAATTTATAGGTTCCAAAAATGTTTTTACAATCCTAAAATTTTAATCAGCAATCGGCTAAGAAGTTGTTAATGGATTTTCGAAGAGAAGCGAGAGTATCAGCGTGTATATCTACGGAACTACTACATTCATTTGTCTGTCTGTCTTTGTACATTAGGTAAGATAGGATTGCTTAAAACAGGTATTAACTAAAAACTATACATTTAACAATTTCTATAGTGCATAGTGTTCTTTGTACAGACTAAAAGCAAAGTTAGTTAATGATGAAAATTTGTGCATATTGATTTAGTCACTTCTAACATAATCGAGTGGATTTTGTGTAATCAATTGCCGCGTGGATATGGAAATTAAACTGAATCACATAAATATCAGTCACTATTTATATACTTTCTTGTCAGTATGTCGTGACATTTCCCTGACTCTTTTGCTAGACCATGCTAGCCCTTACCTCAGCTTTTTACGCGAAGCGACTGTTGTCTGATCGCCGCAACCCCACAAGTAGGGCATCCTAAGGTAAGCCTTGTCTCAGACTGTCTCGAGCTGGCTGCTCGTAACGACTGCCAAAGATCGATAGTATGACAGCCGGGACCGACGGCTTAACGTGCCCTCCGAAGCACGGCGAGATCTTATTTAGATTTTTCTTTTAGGTAATGATAACCTTTAGGGATACAGTCCGAGTGGCTCGTGTCTCTAAAATTTGTCGTTAATGCACGTTATACTAAACAACATTTACACTGTAAGTAAATAGGTAAGCTTCATGGGATTATTTAGAATTATGGGATTCATGAAATTTATCACTAGATTTGGCTTAACAACTTTTAAATCGCATACAGAAGCAGCAACATCGTGCATACTTGCCAGTATGTCGTGGCATTTCCCTGGCTCGTATGCCAGGTCATGCTAGCCCTCACATAAGACATCAGCTTTTTACAAGAAGCGACTAGCAACTGCCGTCTAACCTCCGCAACTCCGCCCCACTGGTGTGGACACTGACATCTTAAGGTAAGACTAGTCTAAAATAGTCTCGAACATAGGATTTGCTCGTAACGACTATCACAGATATTCGTATGACAACCGGGACCGACGGCTTAACGTGCCCTCCGAAGCACGGTGATGACTAGTTATATTAGTCTAGCAGTTACCTCAATGTATATTGGATAGCTGTGTGTTATAGGAACTACTATGGAGATGAACAAAGTTGCCAGGTACAGCAAATTATCGCACTTTATTTTGTAAAAGGGGATAGATAGGTACCTACACAATCTCTTAAGAAATGATTTGTTTATTTGTCCATTAATCTAAATTTTTGTACGACTAGTTTCTGTTTATTTCTTGTGAAAGTCAACCTTGATGTTGAAAGTCTGCACTCAACAAACAGACGTACAAAAATATAGTGCCGGCTGCATAAGTATGGATGACCCTTTTCTGTAAGATAGTTTTTTTTAAATATAAATAATAAATCTAATGTCCTTCTGTACTCTATTCCCCACAGTAGAATACCAAAATTATGGACTAATCTTGTTGAAGTAAGAGTCTCTAAGCTACATTAGTAATCTGCACAATTTATATCATTGCATATGTAACAGAACTTAACCTACTAGACAGGGCTGAGATGTGTTGACCCCACTGAAACTTACAATCAAACATTATACATAAGAAAGCAGTTTCGAGTTTGCTTTCAATAATTTAAATACGTTTAATATTTAGCTCATATATAAACATCTAACTCACTTCTTTTGTCATCTATACACGTAGTATTAATCAATTATATCCTTTAAAATTAAGGATTAATCACATTAATATCGTGTATAGAAGTATTCTGCATACTTGTCAGTATTTCGGGACGACATTTCCCTGACTCCTATGCTAGGCCAGCTAGCCTTTACCTAAAACATCAGCTTTTTACACGAAGCGACTAGCGACTGCAGTCTGATCTCCGCAACCCCACAAGTAGGGACCCTGGCGTCCTAAGGTAAGACTAGACGCAGATTGTCTCGAGCTCACTGCTCGTAACGACTGCCAAAGTGGTTCGCATGACAGCCGGGACCGACGGCTTAACGTGCCCTCCGAAGCACGAAGAGATCTTTCCTTGCGTTCAAAGTTGAATCGTCTAATAACCTAACTTTTTAATAGAGAAGGTATATGGTATTGGTACATTTCTAACTATCCATTTTTGGCATCTATACACGTAGTATTAATCAATTATATCCTTTCAAATGACATTAGGATTAATCACATTAATATCGTGTATAGAAGTATTATACCTGCATAGTTGTCAGTATGTCGGGACATTTCCCTGACTCCTATGCTAGGCCAACTAGCCTTTACCTAAGACATCAGCTTTTTACACGAAGTGACTAGCGACTGCCTACATTCTTCTAACATCCTAAGGTAAGACTAGTCTGAAATGGTCTCGAGCATAAGATTCCTCGTAACGATCGTCACAGTTAGTCGTATGACAACCAGGACCGACGGCTTAACGTGACCTCCGAAGCACAGCGAGATCTTATATAGACTTTGTTTATTTGTCCATTAATCTAAATTTTTGTACGACTATTTTATGTTTATTTCTTGTATAAAGGTTGAAGCTCAATCCCGATTTTGAGTCTGCACTCAACAGACAGACGTACAAAAATATAGAGTGAAAGCAGCATAAGTATGGATGCCCCTTTTTTGAGATATTTTTTAAATTGTAATAAATCTAATGTCCCTCTGTACTCTATTCCCCACAGTAGAATACCAAAATTATGGACTAATCCTGTTGAAGTAAGAGTCTATCTCTAAGCTACATTAGTAACCTGCGCAATTTTTCTCACTGCATATGAAGCAGACCTTAACCTGCTAGACAAGGCGGAGATGTGTTTACCCCACTGAAACTTACAATAAACCATTATACCTAACAAAACAGTTTCGAGTTTGCTTTCAATAATTACAATACGTTTAATATTTAGCTCATATATAGAATAGAATAGAATATACTTTATTGCACACCAAAAAAATATATGTAAAGTACAGTAAAGTTCATATAAACCTCTAACCTCTTTTGTCATCTATACACGTAGTATTAATCAATTATATCCTTTAAAATTAAGGATTAATCACATTAATATCGTGTATAGAAGTGTTATACCTGCATACTTGTCAGTATGTCGGGACGACATTTCCCTGACTCCTATGCTAGGCCAGCTAGCCTTTACCTAAAACATCAGCTGTTTACACGAAGCGACTAGCGACTGCAGTCTGACCTCCATAACCCCACAAGTAGGGACCCTGGCGTCCTATGTTAAGACTAGACGCAGATTGTCTCGAGCTCACTGTTCGTAACGACTGCCAAAGTTGTTCGCATGACAGCCGGGACCGACGGCTTAACGTGCCCTCCGAAGCACGAAGAGATCTTTCCTTGCGTTCACAGTTGTATCGTCTAATAACCTAACTTTTTAATAGAGAAGGTATTCGTACATTTCTAACTACCCATTTTTGGCATCTATACACGTAGTATTAATCAATTATATCCTTTCAAATGACATTAGGATTAATCACATTAATATCGTGTATAGAAGTATTATACCTGCATACTTGTCAGTATGTCGGGACGACATTTCCCTGACTCCTATGCTAGGCTAGCTAGCCTTTACCTAAGACATCAGCTTTTTACATGAAGGGACTAGCGACTGCCTACATCCTTCTAACATCCTAAGGAAAGACTAGTCTGAAATGGTCTCGAGCATAAGACTCCTCGTAACGATCGTCACAGTTAGTCGTATGACAACCAGGACTCACTGCTCGTAACGACTGCCAAAGTTGTTCGCATGACAGCCGGGACCGACGGCTTAACGTGCCCTCCGAAGCACGAAGAGATCTTTCCTTGCGTTCAAAGTTGTATCGTTTAATAACCTAATCTTTTAATTGAGAAGGTATATGGTATTGGTACACTTCTACTACCTATTTTTGGCATCTGTACAATGTATCGTTCCAAATTTCATGACATTAGGATTAATCACATTTATAACGTGTATAGAAGTATTATACCTGCATACGTGTCAGTATGTCGGTACGACATTTCCCTGACTCCTATGCTAGGCTAGCTAGCCTTTACCTAAGACATCAGCTTTTTACAAGAAGCGACTAGCAACTGCCGTCTAACCTCCGCAACTCCGCCCCATTGGTGTGGACACTGACATCTTAAGGTAAGACTAGTCTGAAAGAGTCTCGAGCATAGGATTGTTCGTAACGACTGTCACAGTTGTTCGCATGACAGCCGGGACCGACGGCTTAACGTGCCCTCCGAAGCACGAAGAGATCTTTCCTTGCGTTCACAGTTGTATCGTCTAATAACCTAACTTTGATTTTGAGTCTGCACTCAACAGACAGACGTACAAAAATATAGAGTGAAAGCAGCATAAGTATGGATGCCCCTTTTTCTATATCTATACTAATATATAAAGCTGAAGAGTTTGTTTGTTTGTTTGCTTGAACGCGCTAATCTCAGGAACTACTGGACCGATTTGAAAAATTATTTCAGTGTTAGATAGCCCATTTATTGGGGAAGTCTATAGGCTATATATCATCATGCTACGCGGACGAAGTCGCGGGCAGAAGCTAGTCTGAGATATTTTTTTAAATAGTAATAAATCTAATGTCCCTCTGTACTCTATTCCCCACAGTAGAATACCAAAATTATGGACTAATCCTGTTGAAGTAAGAGTCTATCTCTAAGCTGCATTAGTAACCTGCGCAATTAATTGAAGCGGCGGTAGCCTAATGGCTAGGGCGTCTGACTTGCGATCATGTGGTTGCCGGTTCGAACCCCACCCATTGCACTACCGACGTGAACCCACTCGTAACACAAGCATTTAGCTTAGCACGAGGGGTTAACAAGAATACTAGTAATGTGTGACCAACATTGCTAGTAAGTTTTTAAAAACAAAAAAACTCACTGTATATGAAGCAGACCTTAACCTGCTAGATAGGGCTGAGATGTGTTTACCCCACTGAAACTTACAATAAACCATTATATCTAACACATTTGATGACATGACATGATTTGACATCTATACACGTAGTATTAATCAATTGTATCCTTTCAAATTAAGGATTAATTACATTAACATCGTGTATAGAAGTATTATAGTCTGCATAGTTGTCAGTATGTCGGGACGACATTTCCCTGACTCGTATGCTAGGCTAGCTAGCCTTTACCTAAAACATCAGCTTTTTACACGAAGCGACTAGCGACTGCAGTCTGACCTCCATAACCCCACAAGTAGGGACCCTGGCGTCCTATGTTAAGACTAGACGCAGATTGTCTCGAGCTCACTGTTCGTAACGACTGCCAAAGTTGTTCGCATGACAGCCGGGACCGACGGCTTAACGTGCCCTCCGAAGCACGAAGAGATCTTTCCTTCCGGTAATGAGAAGGTAGGCATGTTACAGTGCCCCGACCTATCCACAATATACTGATTCATTCATATTATTAGACATTCATATTCATATTCATCATACTATTTATAGGTTATTAGACTATTCAAAGTTGAATAGTCTAATAACCTAACTTTTTAATAGATAAGGTATATAGTATTCGTACATTTCTAACTACCCATTTCTGGCATCTATACACGTAGTATTAATCAATTATATCCTTTCAAGTGACATTAGGATTAATCACATTAATATCGTGTAAAGAAGTATTATACCTGCATACTTGTCAGTATGTCGGGACGACATTTCCCTGACTCGTGTGCTAGGCCATGCTATCTCTTACCTAAGACTCCGGCATTTTACACGAAGCGACTAGCGACTACCGTCTGACCTCCGCAACTCTACAAGTAGGGACACCGAAATCCTAAGGTAAGACTAGACTCAGATTGTCTCAAGCTTTACAGCTCGTAACGACTGCCAAAGATATTAGTATGACAGCCGGGACCGACGGCTTAACGTGCCCTCCGAAGCACGAAGAGATCTTTCCTTGTGTTGAAATATGTAGTCTAATAACCTCGCCTTTTAACAGAGAAGGTATGTATTTTACAGTGCTATGATCTTTTTATGGTTTAATGCCTCAATCGAGCAGGCGAGTCAGCTGATGGTAAGCTGTCATTCCCGCCCATGGAAACATGCAGCACCTAAGAAGTTGCAGATGCATTGCCGTTGCTTAAGAGGCCTAACAGACTCCAGAATGCCAGAATCGCAACAACTGGCTCCCATGTGCGAAACTTGAAACACATAAAGGTGCCTTACGACAGATTCCGTCGTAAAAAGGGCGGCGGGCAACCAGTCAAACCCTCAGAGGTCCTACCAAGCATTTCAGATGTTATCTCGCCTCTTACGAGTTGCTTAACTGAATGGCACTGAAGAACTATATCGAAACCCGTCACCACGCTGACTAAAACCAATTTAATGACCATGACAAGTGTTTTCAACAATGAATGCCGACATTTTACTTAAACTAAGTTTACCTAAATATCAATGCAACAATACGCCCGATTGCGTCCGCTATTAAATTATTATACACGAAATATTGTTTCACATCTACACGGTAAGTTATTTATTAGTTAATTATGTAAAAGAGAAAATAGCTATCAACAAGTTTTTTTTAATTTCTTCACATCTACAAATGCAGTAGGTATTCGTCAATCATATGGCGTCAAATCAACGCCATTAGGATTTATCACAATAATATCGTGTATAGAAGTATACCTGCATACTTGTCAGTATGTCTGGACAACATTTCCCTGACTCCTATGCTAGACCAGCTAGCCTTTACCTAAAACATCAGCTTTTTACACGAAGCGACTAGCGACTGCCATCTAACCTCCGCAACTCCGCCCCACTGGTGGGGACACTGACATCTTAAGGTAAGACTAGTCTTAAATAGTCTCGAGCATAAGACTGCTCGTAACGACTGCCAAAGATATTAGTATGACAACCGGGACCGACGGCTTAACGTGCCCTCCGAAGCACGAAGAGAATGTGATGGGAAAACAGCTGTATGTTTTAAGTTAAGTTAAGTTAAGTTTAAGACTAGTCTTACCTTAAGATGTCAGTGTCCACACCAGTGGGGCGGAGTTGCGGAGGTACGTTAATATACTTCGCTACCGTTAACTTACATTTCGTTTTACAGAAACTTTTTCATTTCGATTGAGACTATTTAGGCTTATATGAAAAGATATGAAAAGATGGTTTTCATATGGAAAGTTGTTCAGTATGACAGGAAGAATGCCAGTCATACATTTCTAACTTCACCTCGTTGTCATCTTATTGCATTAAATACGCCGATTTAACAGCGTGCCATAATATATATCGAGTATAAGCTGACCTTATTGTATTGGTTATTCGCACGCATAAGGGTCCGGCGGGTATTAATACTCGGATTCTGATTCCATTAATCTATATATCGTATCCTATAAATATTTCGTGCAAAATACTTCACTGGTTAAGGTTAAGTTTCGATTAGTTTTCCGATCGCTTATTTCCAGTAGTAGACGAAATGGTTGGGTAGGAACCTAGATTGACGATATCCTAATCCGAATATTAACACAATTTAATTTAATTGAATTGCGATTTATTTTGGTATTACCTACATTTTTATGGGCAATTTAGTGTCCACCAGACCCTTAAATAAGAAAAGAAAATATGTTATGTAAAAAAACCCGGCAAGAAACTCCATGAACACGGTGTGTAGTCGTGTGTCGGTAAACCATATTGTTTGTCATTAATTGCCTTTTTATGCCCCCAGGTCTTCGCAAAATATACTAGAGCGTGCGTTATTTCACCAATTAGATTTTTATCACGCAGAACGCGGTCAATGCATAAAATCGAGTCAGTAAAATGAAACTCACACTTGAGCCTCAGTCGTGAGTAGGCGTGCTATAGTTGACATAAGATAATTCTGTTTACATAGTGCAACATGCTACCTGCATGTCCGAAGTTACAGTATTACTACGTACATCATGAAGGCAGGACCCGTCGGATCTTCAAGTGAAGGGGAATGAGGAAGGCAGCCAGTAGCAGTAAATATGCCATGAAGATGAAGACTTGTGTCGTCTCCACCACTGTGTATCTGTGGAGATAAATGGCTTTATTAGAATAGGGTATTACACCTTTTTTTGAAAACCATTTTAAATTAATCCTTAGATCGTTATGAACGAGTAGAATTTTTATTTCAGTTTTATAAAACCGAAAAATGCCTTAAAAACAATTTTTAATTTATGATTTTGAATTTTCGCACGGAAACGCTAGCCGCCCTGCTACTTCGGGTCGTGACGTCACTTCGTTAGTAAACAATACAACTGCAATAGACCAAGTAGCGTCAAGTTACTATAGGAGTGACATCACGTCGGAATCCAATATGGCGGATGGAGTTTTAAAACAGATTAAAAAAGACTATTTTTGAAATTGAATTATAAAATTTGCATTGCATTTTTATAAATAAATACTAACGTTTCTCGTTTACTTTTTTAAAAATCTATCTTAGATATGCATTTTTATATTTTTTCTTACATGGTGTAAAATACCCTATTGTTGTTTGCATCTTTATGTTGAGCTCCCTAGATTATGGTAGAGATATACAATGACTGATGCATGCGTGCCGTCAGCTGGGAATCATCTACTCAAGGCCGCTATGGCTCTTTCTTCAAGAGGCCATCTCAGACATTACCCTGCATTGTAACACTCACATACTGCTACTACTATGTCTGGACTTTAAAAGAGACCAGGGGTAATCAGTTAGGAATAGTCGACGCCATCAAAAAAATAAAACAAATTACTAATAGAAAGAAGTGTCTTTAAAAGAGCAACTTACAGAAATAAATATAATTTATACAGTGAAGTTAGGCTTTTAAATATTTATATATTAAATAGGATCTTCTATGAAAGTCTGTCTATGATTAATAGTTTCTGTATGGATTCTTCTGCGTGGATTTCAGAATTGGGTCCACGTGTCCAGGTTATAAAAGATCTGTGTACCAAATTTCATCCAAATCTGTTCGGTCGTTTTGGCATGATTGGATAACAAAAATACAAACTTTCACATTTATAAGATTAGAGTATAGTTGTATTATACTTACATAATGTAGAGGTAATGAAATTGGAATATCCTCTTGTTTTTTTTTTACGTTTTCCAGCATGTATATTGCAGAAGTCATTGCGTGTAATGTAACACCTGGTTGTGTTGCGGAGTACTGCTCACTTGCAACAGTAGTTATTGAGTTCGTAAGATCTTGTTTCATTACGTTTCTCAGGAGTGCTGTTAGCAGTAATACTTGAATTGATACATCACGTTGTGTTGCATTGCAGTTACTGTTCGCTGGGATGTTGCAGGGGTTTGTTGCACATTGATTTATTGCGTGTTTCAGCACTCCGAGCGTGTGATGATCGCGTTTTTGGACTGCAGTTAATGAAATGTTCAATTCTATTTCCAGGAATTCTGGTAGAATGTTGCAGCAGTGGGTCGCGTTGATGAGTCAGCGGTGTGCATCTGAAGAGCTTGCCAGTGCTAGTGGAGTGCGTGTTCTAGTGAGGCGGAACTTCTCTCAGGCAGAACTCCTGTGAGTAGAGGTGGTGCAGGGTTGAGAACGGCTGACTGCGGTATCCTAGTATTGGTGCACGGTGCAATAGTTAAGGAGTTGATAGCACCGTCTTTCATAACTTTTTCGTGTCCTGCTACTATATTACAGTAGTCCTTGTTACTTGTTGCTTTGCGGAGTACTGCTCGCATCTTTCCTCAAAAGGCCATTTCAGACATTGCCCTGCATTGTCCCACTCACATTATTTGCATTATTTTATGTCTGGACTTTAAAAGAGACTATGTTTCTCTTAGTTTGTTTCGGTGTTTCTTCTCAGAGGTCATCAGTTAGGAATTGCCAAAGCCATCTTAAAAGTGTCTTTTGTAAAAGTGTCTCTAAAGATCTACTTACAGAAATAAATATCATTTCATTTCATCATTTTATTTCATTTCTTGTATATCACGAAGCTCTATGAACACTCGCAACATCTTGTTACAATTCTTTCTTGTTACTTCTTTCAGAAGTCCGACTAGCAAGTTGCAGCGTTCGGAGCGTGTTGATATTGAAGAACATTCGGAAGCGGATCACTTGTATATTGCAGTTGGATTCTCTGTGGTCAGTGACTGAACCGCGTTGAGTGTTGTGGTGAAGCATTAGGTATGAAGATACCAGCTCAGCAATTTTGCCAGCACCCACGCAAACTTGGTCCTGACTCACTCTATAAACAATAAATATTTTTGTTTAATATAGCAAAGAATAATTTTGAATTATTTTTATCTGCAAATTGTAATCTCTACTATTAAAGCTGTATCTGTACATTGAAGATATTAAAAAAACAAGTGGCTTATGGTATATAGGTTTTGAAGCGTCGGTAGCCTAATGGCTAGGGCGTCGGACTTGCGATCATGTGGTTGCCGGTTCGAAACCCACCCATTGCACTACAGACGTGAACCCACTCGTAACACAAGTATATTTAGCTTAGCACGAGTCCGAGAGTCTATTTCTAATCCTAATATAGCTTCAGGTGACAGAAGCCGCGGGCAAAAACTAGTAAACAATAAAAACACTTCGAACACTTACCAACATCATGGAGAACGCAAGTAGTTGTATTTATACTACAACGGTATATTTGCCAGCCTACTGCAGTTTTGGAATCCGAAAAATAATCCTGGCACATCATGAGCATTACCACTGCATCTACAAATGAAAATAAATATGGAGGCCTGCAATTCTAATTCACAACAAATTAAGGAATTACTTGAATACATACCTTCATTGAGACACAGACGTACGGTGGAGATTCATACTCTACACTGTTTAGTCGGGAATAAACTCCTAACGGACAATCTGCTGTCCAAATCCAGGACATTAGGAACTTTTCATATCAGCAGCAACGCTTTCACGTCAGTAGTACCGGTGCTTCTATAAATAAAAACATATCTCATGACTACAATCCTAACTTAGAACAAATTGAGGAATTAATTAAACACATACAAAATTATGTTAGGGCGGGTGGTGGGGGAGCATAGCCTAATGTACAGGCTGGCAGGCTGTTAACTATCTTCTGCCGTCTTCTGCAGCATTCGAAACAAGCCTATCTCGGTAGAAACCTTGGTCATAAGCACTATCGTTGCCCCTAAAAGAAAAAAAAACACTTAAAACAACTGCAATTGATGTCAGAACAAATCTAGATATGACTTCAGCAGAATAAACACATACCAACTTTGATACAAGACGTACGGTGGGGTTGCACACTGAGAATAGGCTCCTAACTGGTAATTTTCCACCCTGTTGTGCAGCATTAGAAAAAAGCCCATCTCTGTAGCAACCCTTGTATGTTAAAAACACTGCCGCTACCTATTATTATTAAATTAAAAGCCCGTAGTATCCCAACACTGCATCTCCACTCTTCTTCCACTTCTCTCTGTCGACTACTGCTAGGGACCAGTCCCTCTGAGAAAAGTCCAGCTCATCCCGCCATCTCTGTCTGGGCCTGCCGCATTGACGTCTGCCAATAATTGTGACCCATTGTTCGTCTAACATGCGACAGATATGTCCAGCCCAGTTCCATTTCAGTGTGTCAGCTTTCTGAGTGACGTCTGTTATTTTTGTCTTGGAACGGATGGCTGTATTCCTAACCCGGTCAATAAGTTTTATGCCCAGAATACTCCATTCCATTGCCGCTACCTATAAAAATGAAATAAATATTTATTCTACACTGCAGAATGAGAAAGGCAACGCAAAGCTAATAAAGATGTCAGCACCTCCAACTTTTCCCACGACAGCCAATCAAAACGTGTCATATTGACATTACCAATTATGTCAAAGAGCTGTCAACCAATGGAATTGCATAGGCCAAGACGGAGGTGGCGCCATTAGTTCCTCAGATGCCTAACGTATTAAGGAATTACTTGAATACATACCGACATCCGAGCACAGATGCACAGTGGGGTGCATACCGTACACTGTGGAGGCTTTATTGGGGTTTAAAGATGTTCCGCGCTCACAGTTCCTTGTACTATAAGAAAAAAAAACACAAGTCAAAGTCTACAATCAAACTTCACGACAAAGTTAGTTAGTTATGACGTGAACACATACCAACATTGAGATACAGACGCATGATGGAACCGCATACATGGCATAGCATTATACATTGTAATATGGTCTTTATTGCTGATCTTCTGCCCAGGTTTGGAGCCGTCACTAGCTGTTTGAATTATATAGCTGATAACTCAAAATGCCACTCGCGTTTAATGCACTCCCGCTTACCGCAACAAATCCCGGCATCAACCCTGGTGCATATTTTATGGAAAACAGCTGTTGTCTCTATAAACAAATTTAAAAAATGAGTTAAAGAGTCAATATTTTTACGTCATGACTTGAGTGAACACATACCAACATTGAGATACAAGACGCGTGGTGTATCAAGTAGAGCTGCAGCTAAAGTAGACTTGTGCGGCGCCGGCGCAGTTCTGCGGCCGTAGCCGGCAGCAGGATAGCTGTAACCCTGGTGCATAAGGAGAAAAGCTACTGTCGGTAATAATAAAAAAATATTAGTTAAAAGTTAATATTTAACGACTACGCTAGTAATGACTTGTTTGAACACATACCAACATTGAGATACAAGACGTGCGATGGGACAAGTGGTGTAGTTATAGAGTTGCAGCTAGAGACTGGATATGTACTGCGCCTGCGCAGCTGGCAGCGGGATAGGCGATGTTGGAATGAATGGATGTCCTGTATAAACAATAATATATGTTCTTGTAAATAATAGCTTGATTTGTATTTACCTACATAAGGTTTAAGCATTAGTGTACTAATATACACAACTCGCCATTATGTTTTAGGTCGCATGTAATAGGAGAGGTCTATTGGCTTTGACAATTTTAAAAATCCAAACTTGGAGCTATTACTGAGAATTTAATTTAAAAAAATAATAACATATTACTCGACGCATAGAACCTCACGCGCAACGCGATTTCGATCACATTGAGGCTGTATTAAAAAAACAACAATGTAATCAAAGTATACGTACCGGTATTACAACAAAGGCAGGCGGTGGCAACGGGCGTTGTGGCTTGCAGACAGCGCATGCGCAGCTCGCAGCGAACAACCATCCTCTCGTTCCATGAAGGCAGATGGTTGGTGATTGGGAAGAAAATAATGCTAATGCTCACAGTGAGAGGAATTACACAAAATAAAACAAATGGTTACAACACCAATTTATTTTAAATATAAATATGTCTAACTTACAGCAATATTGACTTGACTACATTCAGATCAATGTTCTAACTTATTTATTTAAAGAATACGTAAATATACCTAGCTGACCACAATATTGATATAAATGTAAGTATGCCTAACTGACCACAATATTGATTTAAATTTAAGTATGCCTGACTAAAATATTGATTTAAATGTAACTATATTATTCAACTGACTACAATGTAGATTTTAGTGTAAACCTTACAACAATATTAATTTAATTGACTATGCCTAACGTACAGCAAGACTGATCTGACTACATTCGGATTAACGTTCTAAATTATTTAAATATTGATTTAAATGTAAGTATGCCTAACTGACCACAATATTGATTTAAATGTTACTATGACCAACGGACTACAGTGACGATTTTAATGTAAAACTTACGACAGTATTAATTGAATAAACTATGACTAACTCACAGCTATATTGACCTGAATAAATTCAGATCAATGTTCTAACTTATTTAAATATATATTTAAATGTAAGTATGTCTAACTGACCACAATATTGACTTAAATGTAATACTACAATATTGATTAGAATGTTATTATGCTAACTTCAATATTGATTTATTATGTACCTATTTCTATGTGACATGGCGCACATTGGGGTGGCCTACGTCCAGCAGTGGACTGTTAGGCTGATGATGAAGATGATGACGATAATGTTGATTTTAATCTAAAAATTACAGCAATACTGATTGAAATGTAACTAATCCTAACTTACTACAATATTGTAGTGGGGTATAGAATCGGATCAATACGTGCGTTTGTTTTGTCTCTCCGAAACCACTACCTTACAATATGTATGTAACTATGCTTAACTGATTTCCCATCTGACTTAGTAAAACACTTTTTAAATCTAGCCATACCTAATTGCTATATTGATCAAAATGATCCGTGCCTAATGTACTGTGATATTAATCTGAATAGTATATATATTACTAAATAACTACCCTATCTTAATTTCAACATAAGAATCGTAGCTTATTTCTTGTAGGTTCTAAATTCCCATCAAATCATGACTACCTATTTGTAATTTTCATTAAATAATAACTTATTACTATTTAAGAATCTTAGCTTGCGTCTCTTAAGACCTAAAGTTACATTAAATCGAGATCATCTTTAAATTATAGGTTGCATTCAAATATAACTTACATTAATCTATGAAGGTCATTCGATCATTATGATTTCTAGAGAGCAAATTGTATTAAACAACTGTAGTTGATGATCTATTTCTTGAGATGTCAAATTAGAACTGTGATTATTTCTGTTATTTTAATACAAGTAGGTATTGTAGAGTTTTTGTTAACAATATGAGATTTAATATTTTCTAGTATCCTCCGCGATCCTCGAGCAACGCCACAATTAGTCTAAGCTGCGAATTGAATCGCGGGACACTATTCTTCATAAATATATCAAGAAGACCGTAGCACATAGCTATAGTTCCCACTATTTCCTCAAGCTGGCCTCAACACGCACTCAACACAATAATATTTCAGAGCGTTCAAACTTCGACCTGGTGACCACAGCCACCTTTACACCACACCACACCGCAGATTCAACTTCGCTTAATATCGATGATACTTTGAATGCTTTAACATTTCCACAGCGTCCAGGAACGCTTCCAGAACCTCGACGTCGTAGGATGTCTCAACAAAACATTGCTTACAGCTGCATAACCTTAAAGTTACGCCGTTAAGGTGCATCTTAGGATGTCTCGATAAAACGTCTCATACATCTCTTTTTTTTATGAGATAGGGGGGGCAAACGAGCAAAACGGATCACCTGATGGTAAGCTATAACCGCCGCCCATGGGCATCCGCAACATCAGAGGAGTCGCAAGTGCGTTACCCGCCTTTTAAAAGGGTTTGGGCCTCCGGTAACCTCCTTCACTCGGCGAAACACAATGCAAGCGTTGTTTCACGCCGGTTTTCTGTGAGGTCGTGGTATCAATCCGGTCGAGCCGGCCCATTCGTGCCGAAGCATGGCTCTCCCACGTGAGAAAAGTTCTCTCTCACAATGTTCACACCGGTTGTTGTTCGAGCCTCACGTTGGGCGCCATTATAGTGCACAAATTAAAGTTTTAAATATTCACTAAGCACATGAGTCTCAGGTAACTGGGAAATAGGTCGGGAATCGCGGAGGCTAATATTTCTGCATCTCAAGCTACACAATTACTGTTATACGATATCAGAGTATATCTAATACTAACTATACCTATTTGACCATGTTTCTGGCCTATACCTACCTATTTCTCGATTGTTATAAGATGACCAACAAGCCTGCGGGACGCCTAATGGTAAGCGGTAACCGCTGCTACAAAATCCAACAACCCCAGTAGTATCACTAGAGCGCTGTTATCTTGAGACCTCAGTTGTTAAGTCTCATTTGCCCAGTAATTTCTCTGGCTACATTGCCTTTCAAACCGGTTCACAATAATGTTAGCACATTATTGATTAGCGGCAGAATATTTGGCAATGTGGTGGTACCACCCCAGACGAACTCAAGCAGCGAAGTCCTACCACCTTAAGATTTCTTATACACATAATATTGACTTAAAATATAAAATATTAATAAATCACAGGTCTGCTGTGAAATTATATTAAGTATTAATAATGTATTAGCTCATAGGTTTATCATTAATTATATTAACTTATATAAATAATTAATTAAAGTAACTTTAACCTTTCTATATGGTACCTAAGAAGGTACGCTTTTATGATAATGTTATGACAAGAATATCCATATCTCTATCCATCTTAGTAGTATCATCATGTTACTGACTTCACCATAAGACGGACAATGTGGAAGAGAGTAGGTACGACTTATGTATAATATTGGCTAAACAATGTAACCAAAACGGTACACGTAGATTCAAAACCTACTTGTCATTGATATTAATTTAAAAAGACAATGTCCGTTTATTTTCATAACAGATTACAAGGTAACTTACATATTTATATTACCTCCAGTATCATCTTATATAAATCTAAATCCGTTAACTATCTTCTTGTGATTTTTTTTTGCATTTTTTCCTTCACTTAAATACGTTAATTTGTATGTGCGTGATGCTTTAACAAATATAGTAAAATAACCTTATATAGCTTACTAGCGATGTGGGTCGCACATAACTAGTATTCTTGTTAACCCCTCGGCTACCGTATTATGGCTACCGCCGCTAAGTAAGCCGTTGCTAAAAAAATATACATAATATAAATATTAAATAGAGTAATTATTTTTTATACTGTGACTACATTAACTCGTGCTATATTTACAGAGAACTAAGCACGGTTTTGCTTAAATTACTTAAGTAGTTTCGCGTTACATATGTCATTGTCCCATATTTTACATGTTATGTGATATAATAACCTATTAAAATTGTACACTTTGAAATATTTACAATACCTAATATACCTAACCTACCGTAACGCGTTTTAAGTTATCTACAATGCAACAAACATGCATGCTGAGTATTCTATTCATAGCATTTCATCATTTTACATTTTAAGTACCAGTACATTTAATATAATAAATGGTGGTGTCCATGGTCATCTCCATCAACCATGTCCATGGAATGTCTAGTACGTATTTTGTATTATACCCACATACTTGTCAGTATGTCATGACGACATTTCCCTGACTCATATGCAAGGCTGGCGTGCTAGTGTTTACCTAAGACTTCGGTATTTTACACGAAGCGACTAGCGACTGCAGTCTGATCTCCGCAACCCCACAAGTAGGGACCCTGGCATCCTAAGGTAAGTCTAGACGCAGATTGTCTCGAGCTCACTGCTCGTAACGACTGCCAATGATAATTGCATGACAGCCGGGACCGACGGCTTAACGTGCCCTCCGAAGCACGAAGAGATCGATTTCTATAAAAACTAAATATTACATAATAATTATAATCATCCTCCTGAACTTTCTAGCCTTTTCCTGATTACATTAGACTCGGTTTCCAATCTGATGCGGCATCGTACATGAAGCGAATGTCATCAGTCCTCCACAGGCCATAGCAGGATAGACTGGTTCTCAGGTTTAACTCTGACGATTGTCATAGATGTTCGTATGACAGTCAGCTCTCTGGGGCACATGAGGTCTCGATGTGTAAGGATGGTCACCCATCCATTAAGTCACCGCGGAAAACTCAACTTAATTTTAAAAACTATCGTTCAGTGTAGTTATCTACTTATATTTAAGTACCCATAAATCTCCTAGAGTCATACTTAAATACTTAATCTAAATATTTTACTCATAGACTAACAGACCTACCTACCTACTATTATATATATTCTGTATCTAATATCTATATGTGCGTTGCACTATTATAGTGGAGTGGAGTTAGTAGTGGAGTTGTGAAATACCACACAATTACGAAACATCAGAAACTATAAAGCCTAACTTGTAATACAGATGAGTTCCATACATTTTATTTTAAATTTTCAAATCAAGGAATTACTCAAGAGATTTGGAAGAACGCGATCAACGCGAGTTAGACTGGATATTACTAGTGTTTTTTAGGGTCTATAACTCTATAGAGACATGCCAACGTAATTAAACATATAAACTGCGAGTCTTTCCAGCTTTGGACTTTTCATCAAACTTTCCAGGAATTTTATAACGCGAATTTTTAATTTATTTTTGTTCATAATCAAGTTTCTAAGTATATACTCTGATTTAGCTCGATTCTTTCTATTCTTCTTTTTTTAATGACAGCTAATCTAAGTTTAAATCAGATATCAGAATCATTTAATTGTCAATTTCGGATTAAATTTAAAGTATTTTTTGTATTTAGTGTTAGAATGTTGTTTTCATTGTGTTAGGTAGCAGTAGAAGTTGATCTCAAATAACATGCTGTGGTCTCCCTTTATTAATAAAATTGAACAATATAAATATGTAGCTTCTTGTTGGCGATATAACTTTAGGGAATCACTTTACTTGTTATTTTACCCAAAAAGACACGATATTAGTACTGATGCACTTCATTTTAATTAGAAAAAAAATGTGTTATAGGTTAGATCATAATAATAAGTAGCGTTTCTTAACTTTATAATCTTATCTTTTCTACTTATTAAGTTAAATAGTGGAACTTTTATATTTTATTTCTAAATTACTTAAATAAGGTTTATATACACACTACTTTTTTTCTGAATGCCATCATTTTACATTTTTAAGTATTTACATTTTATTCCTTAATATCGATGCTTAAATAAACTTATTTATGCGTGCTTTCTGAGGCAAGGAGGGGTCTCAATGTGCTAGGAATGGTCACCCATCCATATACCAACCGCAGTGAGCGCAGCTTGACGTGGCAGATCTAAGCAACGTTGATAATACTTAGCCACGAGCCCCTCCCACTTAATACGAATATTTTATATTACCTTACCTAAAAATACTTCATAAATATTATATAGTTGAATTTTTCCTTCACTAAATAACTTGCTTGGCTTTTTTTATATACTATAGGGGGGGGGGGGGGGGGGGTGGCAAACGCGCAGACGGATCACCTGATGGTAAGCGATTACCGCCGCCCATGGACACCCGTAACACCAGAGGAGTCACAAGTGCGTTGCCCGCTTTTTAAAAGGGTTTGGGCCTCCGGTAACCTCACTCACTCGGCGAACACAACGCAAGCGTTGTTTCACGCCGGTTTTCTGTGAGGTCGTGGTATCACTCCGGTCGAGCCGGCCCATTCGTATAAGTTTTAAGAGCAAGTTCAAATAAATATTTCCTTTCGGGCGTTGGCTTTTCACATACACATCAAGGAACACTGTCCAACTGTGTAGCTTCGGTATTAGCCCTGGATCTACGATTTAGATTGTATATGTAGACTTACTAGCTGACCCGGCGAACTTCGTACCGCTTAACAGTTGATTCTAAAACTAACGTCACTCAATTGTTTTGCCTTCCCGGAACCCCTAACATTTGAAACTTTATGATATGGTATTAAAGTTCAAATTGACTTTTAAGTATTATTACGAATCTTTTGTATGGGAATATAGAAAATTGTTGTTTTTATATTTTTTCAGGCGATTTTTATTTTTTTTCTCTCCGTAAGAACCATCCTCGTACTTCAATGAATATTATAAAAAAGAAATAGCGTAATCGGTTCAGCTGCTCTCGAGATTTGCGCTTAGCAACATATTTGGCGATTCATTTTTATATAATAGAAGATTAGTACTATAGACGTTAGACTTATATAGATATTATATAGACTTAGATCCGGGTCTGGTCGGTATTTCAAGTGAGGGTGATAGCTAGCGTGGCGGATCATTAGATCCGGCCACAACGCACTACTATAGGAAGTGTAATATTTTATCATTGCAAACGAATACAGATTTTTGAAGATCATATATATACCTACTTAGCAACGTATCTACCTTAATTGTAAGTACATATAAGTACAAACTACTTTAATCATAGATGTCAGGGATATTTCGCGTTCAAATATTTACATGTTGTTCCTTAAAAATCTACGCTAAGATCAAATTTAAGCTATACTCTCGGTTTTTTGCTTTTAATGATATTTATACAAACAATAAAAGAACAGATAGGTTTAAAATTTCAGAATCAATAAGTAATAACTGCCTCATAAGCCCAGCGGTCATGAGCGCGACTGCTACGCTAGAGGTCCTGGGTTCGATTCCCAGGTCGAGCAGTGTTATATGTATAAGGGAAATATAGCCAAGATGGTATGTTCATAGAAAACTTCCTTTTAGGTATATACGGATGTCATCGCGGTTAATTTTTTCTAAAAATATTGGTTATATATATAAAATAAAGTTCAGTTAAAAATGCTAACATTATTGATATCGAACAAGGTAAGCTTAGCTTAATATTGCATCAAACACTACAATTTTATTTACCCACCCTTCGCCTTTGAATATTTACAATTATACCTACACATTTAGAATAATACTACCTACCTACTTATATATATTTTTTTATCAATGATACCTCTTCTTCTATCCTTTAGTATCGGGATTAAGCTGCTCTAATGAACCGGGCTTAATTTTAATGACATTAATTTTTTGATGCTTTGAATGAATTTTACCAGAAGAAAAAAAAATTGAATGAAAAGATCATGATTCTTTGGATTTTAATAAAAAAAAATGCTGACGTGAATATTTCACAAATAAAAACTTAGAGAAATTAATTACTGCATGAAATTGTTGAAATGAAATTAATTTCATGCATTTCTAAACATATTCTCCTGCATCGACACGGTAAGTTAATTTTATTCATACATACATCTCTATCAAGCGTCATCTCATTACTTACGTAGGTACTTGCTATAGTCCATTCAAAGTTTTGCCTTACTCTCTTCTTCCTTACATTCATCAAGCTTATAACCTTTCTAGTAACGTATGATATTACCTAGATACACTAATATTACAAAGAGGTACATTTTCTTATGTAGGAGATCTCTGGTACTAATCATCAGATTCTGAAAATACTTTTACTAATATACAGCTACATTATTCCTGTCTGAGATAGGCTATGTTTTATTGTGATTACATCCGCGCAAACAAGTTGCGAGCGGTTTTGGCATATCTAATATACCTAGACTAAATCTATTGCTAAACTATAGCAATTATTTTCTACGTATGATTATAATTAAAAGTATATTCTAGATATAGTTACTAGTTACTTATACACATATCTTATTGGCAGTGTCTTAACGCTAGCTTGGATGTTCTTACAACACTAATTATGCATACTAGTTGATCTTAAATTATGGGCTTCCTATTTCAAATTAGTTTAATTATAATCTAAGCCATTTTAATTTACAGTTGAATGGCGTTCTTTTACTGACTATCTATAATCTAGAATTGACGATGCCATGACATTTTCGCTGGTTATTATTAAAATCTATACATATTATGATGGGCCCTCGGATTTATATTATCGATCCTTGGTCGATTTTTTATATAATTTTACATTTAAGTAAACTGCCTCATTTGCCCAGTGATCCTGGGTTCGATTCCCAAGTCGAGAAATGTTTTACGTTTTACTATGAAATTCTCAGTAGCAGCTCGGAGTTTGGATTTGTGCCCGCTTAATGGCGATATGCTCGCCCCTAATTACATGGGACCTAAATATACCGGCGAATAGTGGGTGTAAATTACTATGCCTCTGGCTACCCTTCGGGGAATATAGGCGTGATGTTATGTTTACGATCGTCATCCTGGTCGTCTTCTAGTTTGACCAGTTCTTGTTTGATTTTTGGGTTTCTGACTACCAGTAACGATTGTCATAGGTGTTTATAAGACAACCGGGACCGACGGCTTTACGTGCTCTCCGAGGCACGGGGAGATATAACCATGAGCAGCTTTACCTTACGGGTTTGTGAATTTGTTGGTACAAATGTTTTGGAAAAAATATTTTTGACGCTTCACGAAACCCTTGGGCACACCATAATATTTATACACATATAGGTACCTAAAATTAAATATAATTACATCTAAACCATAAGTATCTTTATACTATGGCTCTTAATAATATCTACTTTGGGGCCATTCATAAATTACGTGACACGAATTTCATTATTTGTTGACCCCTCCCCCCCAACTCCATCTGCCACCTCATATTTTACAAATTTACTATTGGAAATACTCAAAGCAACAAAGGAGTGTTTATTTTTTTAAATTTTGATGTTGGCGTGTGACGTCGTCCCCCCAAGCTGATGACTCCTCCAACCCCTTTTAACACATTGTCACATTTCGTCTAACCCCTCCCCCCACATTTGTGACGTAATTTATAGATGGCCCCTTTCTTGGTCTCTATTTTTTATATACAGTCACGAGCACAGATATCTTTACACTTGGCAAAATTCAAAAGCGTTTTTCATTAAAAGCATCATTTGAAATTTTGTAATTAAACCGATTGAATTTTAATAATCTTTTCGAACCAAATCTTCAATTATTGGTATTAAATATCTCAGTTTTCAATAGTCATTTCACGAAAAACACCGCTATGAATTTCAATAAATGTATACATATTTATGCTCTTGACTGTAAACATGCGAAACGATAGAGCATTATATGACCCACGCTGGTCTAATATTTATACCTAGTGTAACTTATTTTTAACTGTTTACATCTCTAGATTTTTTACCCATAATAATCCTATATACCTTTTACTTTATATATATGTACATCTAGTATGTAGAGGTATCGATAATTATTCTAATTTAGTATTCCATACGCCCATACCAAAAAAAAAACACATTATATATGACGACCTCTGTGGTTTAGTGGTTCGAGTACCGGACTGCTGACCATGAGGTCGTGGGTTCGATTCCCACAGAACACAAATATTTATGTGATGAATATAAGTGTTTGTGTTCGTCTGGGTGTTTCTTATGTATTATAAGTATGTATTTACAAAAAAAAAAGTATATAAGTATTATATCCATTGTCTAGTACCTATAGTACAAGCTCTGCTTAGTTTGGGACTAGATGGTGCTGTGTAAAATGTCGAAGACGAAGAATATATGAAGGTGTAGCTAAATTGATACACACGACTTATATTGTGTACTATTCCTTTTCATGTGCGGAGATGGCCACATATAGATACTAATGCATAACCAGACGGCTTATGTACTTATAGATTTTTTTATTATTTATTAATTTTGTTAATGGTCATGCACGTTCAACCTCATAGCTGACGACGTGGAGATATTTCACTGTACTCTGAGTGATTTCACAAAGATAGCACTTTCAAGTTCAATCTCTTAGTTCGTAATTGTAGAAATTAAAAAGAAACCTCAATATCGAATTCGATTTAGTTTGTAAGGATATTGTTGGGAATAAATTAATAAAATTTCATGATTTTTCTACGTATTGACGGCTTGACGTGCTCACAGGCACGTGGCGACATGATGTGGATGTGACCTATATGCACAGTAACCGTGGTAAGTTCAACTTAGCCCTGCAGATCGGTAGACCAAATTAGTTGCGCCTATAATAATGTAGTAAAGAAATTATAAGCGACGTTCCTAAGTAGGTAGTTAAGATCGTGCACATTGTGTAGGTATGCCTTTAAATATAACCTATTTTTAATTCAACAAACTTTAAATGTCTTTAGAAAAACTTAAATGATAATACTGGAAGTAATATAAATATCTGACACAATAGCAATACGGATTATTTATGATACAATAACAAAATATGACGGAGGGACGCGTCATGTTTCTGCTGTATTACGTTGATGTTCCGTCATTTTGACACTGCGTTACATAAGATTTCCAAGATATTTTTAACAATGAACAGAATAATACATTTATGATAATAATCATATTCCTTTTGTGATAGGAATATATATAAAAAATACAATAGTTCGTCAAGCGATACTGTAGTTTTAAGTGCTATTTTCAGTCAATTTCACGCTACATATGTAGTTACACTACGTTATTTGATGCATCGTTATCGACACTGCATTACAATGATTTGGCTTTATTTTGACGCTGCGTTATGTTGAGTTTCATCATATCTGTGCTGGAAAACGTCGATGCTTCCACATTTTGACACTACGTTACGTTGATTCAGCTTAATTTTGACACTTAATTATGTTGATTTTACGATATATTTTACTGCAAAACGCATTTTGCAATTAGCTGCTGTAATTTTGACACTGCGTTACGTTGATTTGGCTTACTTTTGACACTATGTTCACCGTTGAATTGATTTCACGTCGTTTTGATTCTGCGTTACATTGATCCTTCAACATTTTATTACTGCGTTACGTTGATTTGGGTTAATTTTGACACTACGTTATGTTGCTTTTACATTATATTTGTGCTGCTAGAAGTTAATGCTTTGTTATTTGACACTACGTTGCGTTGATTTGACTTAATTTTGACATTATGTTCACCGTTGAATTGATTTCACGTCGTTTTGATTCTGAGTTACATTGATCCTTCGTCATTTTATTACTAAGTTACGTTGATTTGGTTTGATTTTAACACTACGTTATGTTGCTTTTACATTATATTTTTGCTGCTAGAAGTTAATGCTTTGTAATTTTGACACTGCGTTACGTTGATTTGGCGTAATTTTGACACTATTTTCACCGTTGAATTGATTTCACGTCATTTTTATTACTGCGTTAAGTTGATTTTTATTGTGATAACGTCATACATCTTGCTTCATGATAGGATGTTAGTTCATGTGATAATGAAGAGTACGTACATTATGCAGCGACCAGCAAACCGGATCCATTGTGCCCACGTGTAGTGTCCGATGATGATGAGTGGTTGCGAACGATGTGTATCTATGGAGATTAGTTTTTATTAAATAAAAGTTAACAATTGTAACTTTTTAAAAAATATAATTTGATAAAAAACATGTAGATATTGGTACAATAGCAATGTTTGGTTATTATCATGTCTTTAGCGTCATTGAACATTATATCGTGAGGATAGTAACATTCTACAGTTTTAGGTTACACACAATTTGTTTTCAAATAGACTAAATAAATTAAAGACTGAATAAATAATTCAAATAGACTCAAATTCCAAACTCCGGGCTGCTACTGAGAACTTCATAGAAAAACCCAATAACACTATGCTGGACTTGGGAATCGAACGAACGAACGTTCGTCCTGAGCGCGACTGCGACGTTTGAAGAGGCTAGTGGCTAGTCGCAGTAGGCTAATGAGGCAGCTCATAACTAATCAACATATCTAGAATGCCAAAATGAATAATAAACGTACTTTGTATGCACAGTGTTGGTGTTTATATGAAGTAGAAGGAATGCGGCTGCAGCTCGAGCTGTGCCATTTTGGCCAGCAGGCGGTGCAGGCGGCGCTGGGCAGCTGCCCCGCCCGCCCCGGCCGCCCCGCCCGCCCCCGCCCCGGCGCCCGGCGCCCGCGCTCGGCACGCCGCTAGCCGCTGCCACACGTGCCGTGGCATCTAACATATATCATACTTGTTGTCAAACAACAGTCCCTTGGACAAACAATACTATAACGCCCCTTTCAATGAGAAGCTTTTGAACGTGGGAGAGTCATGCTTCGGCACGAATGGGCCGGCTCGACCGGAGTGATACCGCGAACTCACAGAAAACCGGTGAAACAACGCTTGCGTTGTGTTTCGCCTAGTGAGTGAGGTTACCGGAGGCCCAAACCCTTTTAAAAGGCGGGCAACGCACTCGTGACTCCTCTAGTGTTGCGGGTGTCCATGGGCGGCGGTTATCGCTTACCATCAAGTGATTCGTCTGCTCGTTTGCTCCCCTATCCCATAAAAAAAATCCTTATTTATATCATTTCATGGGCCAAAAACACGCAAAAAAAAAATCCTGTTCCTCGCCTTTTCCTAAGTAGGTATATTGGAGTCGGCTTCCAGTCTACCTAATCGCGACTGAATGTCAGTATTTTACAAGAAGCGACTGCCATCCCCATCAGACCTCTGCAACCCAATTTCTGGGAAATACCGATATTCGGAGGACACACTGGTTGTCAGGCTTTTTTGAGATTCTGTTTACCAATAAGAATTGTCATAGATGTTCGTATGACAACCGGGACCGACGGTTTTACGTGCTCTCCGAGGCACGATGGAGACCCTCCATGAGTAAAGAATGGTCACCCATCCACACATTGACCGCAGCGAGATCAGCCTAGTTATAACTTAACTACGAGCTAAAAGAAATTAAATGAAAAAAAAAATGCGTAAACAAAATTAAATAACCATTGAAGAGCTACTCTGGATGTCGATTAGGTTCATAGCATAAAAGCGCATTGTCCTCGGAACTGAATCAACGTTTAAAAAAACCGTAGGATAAGAAAAGTGGTTCTAATTCAGCTTACAAGATTTCACCTAAACAAACAAAATATAAAACATATTACGCAACAAATATACCGGCCAAAACATAATTATGTGGTACTTACATTGAATAACGGCGAGTGCAGTATTGGGGTCCACAGCGGCAATAACTTGTTCAACACAGTGGAGTTGCACTCCAGCAACGACTCCAGGAGACTAAGGAAGTGGAGATTCACTGTCTCAGCCAGCTAAAAGATATTTTTCTTTTGATGAATGCATTAAAGTCTATTTTCGCCTGATAGAATTCATAAGAGTTTAAGATGGAGCATGCAACTTGAGTTAATACCTTTTCAGGTTTTGGTACTTTTATATCTATATATATAAAAGAAAGTCGTGTTAGTTACTCCATTTATAACTCAAGAACGGCTGAACCGATTTCACTGAAAATTGGTGGAGGGGTAGCTTAGAACCAGGAGACGGACATAGGACTTTTTATCCCGTTCCCGTGGGATGTGATGACAGACCGAATTCCACGGGGGCGAAGCCGCGGGCAGAAGCTAGTATACAATGAAACATAGTTAAACTGTAAGGTACTATTTTTTAATTGTAAGATACTTTTTTGTATTTGTAAGATACTTTTTTGTTTGTTGAATTGTAAGGTACTATTTTGTATGTGGGTTAGGAAAAAGGTTAAAGGTGGTAGGAAATTGTTGGAGTTCGTTTGGAGTGGTACTGCATTTCCAAATATGCTGTCACTTAGATAGATAGCCAAATTTACTAACGTTATTGCGTTACGGTTTGAAGGGTAATGTAGCCAATTACATTAATAGGCATATTATGAGATTTAATAAGTAACCCAGGTTTCAAAATAATAGCGTGTTAGAGATATTGCTGGTGTGGTTAGCATTATAAGGCTGTGGTTGCAACTTACTATGCTTTTTTTACCATGAATTTAAAAGAATATTCGAATAACACATCTCGACCTGGGTTATCAAATCCAGGAATTTTAATGTATTTGTATTTAAGAACAGTACATAGAGTAATGAGGCGATTTTTTAAAGAAGGTTATTAGCGACGTGGGCCGCACATTACTAGTATTTCTGTTAATCCTTCGCGGTAAGCGCGGTAAGCTAGATGCTCGTGTTACGAGTGGGTTTCACGTCGGAAGTGCAATGGGTGGGTTTCGAACCGGCAACCACATGATTGCAAGTCCGATGCCTTAGCCGTTAAAAAAGTATATGATAGCAAAGATGTCTGACCACTTTGGACTGCACGGTGACCTGCAGGATGCTGGGCACGAGCTTGCACCAGAAGTCGAGCAGGATGCACGTGGCCGTGTAGTGCGGCTCGCTGCAGGGCGCGGCCGCGCCGGCCAGCGCCTCCAGGTACAGCGTCCACAGCTGGCACAGCACGAAGGCGTGCAGCAGCGCGCTCAGCCGCCACGCGCCCGACGCGGACTTCGTCTGCTCCACGTACGACGACATTATCGTCTGCACGCATCACAACACACCGCAACCGTTATACCTACTGTCACAAACCCTCAGCTTTTTTTCATGGGACAAACGAGCAGACGGATCACCTGATAGTAAGCGATTGCCGTCGCTCATGAACACCCGCAACACCAGAGGAGTCACAAGTGCGTTACCCTCCTTTTAAAAGGGTTTGAGCCTCCGGTAACCTCACTTACTCGGCGAAACACAACGTAAGCGTTGTTTCACGCCAGTTTTCTGTAAGGCCGCGGTATCACTCCGATCTAGCCGGCCCATTCGTGCCGAAAAATGGCTCTTTCACGATAATACTTTGATAGAATTAAGTTTAATACTCAATTCGTTTATTGCACTCCACAATGTTAAAAAATTACACCAGGAAATGTAGCATATTACGAATTACATATTTATAAATTTTATAAGATTTTAATAAAGCCTTTGACACAGTCTAGCAAGTTCGTTTATATTGTAAAAAAATATAAATAATGTCATTCGCATAGGTTTTATTCAGACGATTGAATCCTTAATTAAATATTGTAGTTCTTTATTTTTTTTTGAAAATCATTTATTTAAACTCAATTTACTCCCTGGCTATATGCCACAAGGGACTAACTTAGGTCCGTATCTTTTCACCTAATAAAAAAAATATAATTAGTCCTCAATTTTTTGAAAAATACACATTTATTATAAACTAAATTGACTTAAATACTATAAATATAATAATTGAGCTGACCTGTATATAGTCAGTGATGTGGCAGGTGGCGTCCTGCGGCACCGGCTGGTGGTGCAGCGCGGGCTGCGCGTGCCCGAGCTGCGCGTGCGCATGCTGCGCGCGGCTGTTGCACAGCGCGCCCATCACCAGCCACGAGATCAGGCGCACGCGGCTCACGCACTCACAAACTTCACGAGACCTAAATAAATAACAATCAATGATTTGAATTCTATTTTATGCAATGCCTTAGTAACTTAACAGACAGAAATGTGTTGCTGGGGAGTTTCTTGCGCCGCTTCTTCTTCCCAGCGAAAACACTAGGAGGCGGTGAAGGACGGGCGTTTTGGGGGCTGTCTATAATGTAAAAATGACGTTCAAAAAATACTACCTAGTAGTCTATATTGAATAAATGATTTTGACTCTGACTTTGACAATCATGATTTTATTGACATCCAAGGTGTTAATTAAGTCTCTTCCCCAGATCAGATCCCATTGCTGAGCCACAGGCTCCTCATCTTCTTCCACAGATCTCTATCAAGTGCTATCTAAAGCCAGCCTATCTGGAAAGTGTCCAAATAGACCCACTAACGTTTTCTAGGCCTTCTTCCGCATCGATAGCCGTCTTCGGGTAACTATTTGGTTACTTTGTCTCTCCAAGTACACATTAGCCACATGAGGGCCGAATTTAGTCAGCTCAGCTCCATCAACTCCACCACTATTAAACAAACCTTGAACTTGGACTTTTGAGACATATGAGATGCGTTAAATATTATTGTAAAAATATTATTTTCTTCAAAATTTTCAAGTTATCTCAGAATTATGATCACATAATGTGAAACATAAAATATTATTTCCAAAACAGCAGAACGTAGAAAAATGGTTATTCTTACCCGGGCAATGACGCGCTGATCCAAGGGGTCATATGCCTAGATGGCTGCGCCCGGTCTTGTCTTCCACGGCTGTGTTCCAGCGCCAGCTCCATAGCCACGTATTGGGCAATACCGCCCTTCACTATAGCGCCTAAAGTGTCCTCATTTAGGCAGATTAGGTTGCGGTTGACGATCGATTTTGAGACGGAGCCCTGTTCATGACGAAATAGAGGGGTTGCCATTAAAAAACTTATACTACTGGAAACACCTATATGGTGTTACCTGTGGTGATAAAGCCAAAGCAGCAGAGTATATAAAGAAAAATAGAATTAATGTTTGAGTGTTGAGTGAAATAGCAATGTTGTGACAGTACCTTGATCTTATTGAGCAGGTGCGGGTCCTGCAGCAGCTCGATCATGTCGGGCAGGTGCGGGCGCATGCAGTCCACGGCGCCGGCCGCCACGTCGCGCGCCTCGCCCCCGCCCCCGCCGCCCCCGCCCCCGCCCCCCAGCTCGCCGCCCCACAGCTGCGGCGGCAGCACCAGCCGGCACCCGTGCCCTACGTCAGACAGTGGACTTGTTAAAAGTCAAAATATTGCAATCTTGGTGCGCAGCGCCTGCACGAGCTCGTAGACCAGCACGCGGCACAGCAGCAGCTTGTCGCGCTCGTATGAGAGGCGTACCTTGCAGCACGAACTGTATGAGCACGAAGAGGTTGTCGTCGGGGATGGTGGTCTTGGTGCGCAGCGCCTGCACGAGCTCGTAGACCAGCACGCGGCACAGCAGCAGCTTGTCGCGCTCGTATGAGAGTCGTACCTTGCAGCACGAACTGTATGAGCACGAAGAGGTTGTCGTCGGGGATGGTGGTCTTGGTGCGCAGCGCCTGCACGAGCTCGTAGACCAGCACGCGGCACAGCAGCAGCTTGTCGCGCTCGTATGAGAGGCGTACCTTGCAGCACGAACTGTATGAGCACGAAGAGGTTGTCGTCGGGGATGGTGGTCTTGGTGCGCAGCGCCTGCACGAGCTCGTAGACCAGCACGCGGCACAGCAGCAGCTTGTCGCGCTCGTATGAGAGGCGTACCTTGCAGCACGAACTGTATGAGCACGAAGAGGTTGTCGTCGGGGATGGTGGTCTTGGTGCGCAGCGCCTGCACGAGCTCGTAGACCAGCACGCGGCACAGCAGCAGCTTGTCGCGCTCGTATGAGAGGCGTACCTTGCAGCACGAACTGTATGAGCACGAAGAGGTTGTCGTCGGGGATGGTGGTCTTGGTGCGCAGCGCCTGCACGAGCTCGTAGACCAGCACGCGGCACAGCAGCAGCTTGTCGCGCTCGTATGAGAGGCGTACCTTGCAGCACGAACTGTATGAGCACGAAGAGGTTGTCGTCGGGGATGGTGGTCTTGGTGCGCAGCGCCTGCACGAGCTCGTAGACCAGCACGCGGCACAGCAGCAGCTTGTCGCGCTCGCGCGGGAACACGCGCGCGCAGACTGCGCTCAGCTCCGTCAGCACCGACAGCTTCACCACGAAATTCTGCACGCCGTAGCTCACGATCTTTGTGATCGGCTCCAGAATACTCTGCACATACACACATAGTCGTCATCGACATAGTCATCATCATCATCACAACATAGCCACGATCAACATAGTCGTCATCATCAACATAGTCGTCATTAGCAAAATAGTCGTCATCATGTTCGACATAGTCATCATCATCATCACAACACAGCCACGATCATCATAGTCATCATCATCAACATACATGTCATCATCAACATAGTCGTCATCAGCAACATAGTCGTCATCAGCAACATAGTCGTCATCATCAACATAGTCGTCATCACCAACATAGTCGTCATCAGCAGCATAGTTATCATCATCAACATACATGTCATCGTCAACATAGTCGTCATCAGCAACATATCGTCATCATTTTCGACATAGTCATCATCATCATCACAACACAGCCACGATCATCATAGTCATCAACATACATGTCATCATCAACATAGTCGTCATCAGCAACATAGTCGTCATCATCAACATAGTCGTCATCAGCAGCATAGTCATCATCATCAACATAAAGGTTACAGTTACACGCGGTCAGTTGTCTACGCAACACGTGTTTCTTACACGTAATAAAATAGTCCGGGATCGTCAACCTTTTGCTGAATCTGAAAATGAAGTGTGCTCTGTGTAATTGTGACTTCGATGAAGGTGTTCAATGCTCGGTGTGCGGTAAACATCTCGACTACACCTGCGCGAAAGTTACGGAGAATGGATGGAAGAAGCTGGGTCCCGATAGAAGGTTGGCTTGGAAATGTACATCGTGCAAAGCTACCTCCCCGGCGGCACCGGCTACCTCCAAAGACCAGATTTCCCTTGATATCTTGCTGAAGGAAATTCGTGAGATCAAGCTCAAATTATCCGACCTCCCAACGCTAGTGGAAGATGTCAAGAGCCTCAAAGGTGAGATCTTATCCCTCAAGGCTTCTTGTGAATTCTCAGGCGCGAGGCTTGATGATTTCAATGATAAATTAACCGCAGTGGAGAGCTCGGTCACCGAAATTCAACATAGTCATAGCATACTTGAATCATCTGTATCTGAAATCCAAACTCAAGTCTACAATAGTGAACAAAGATCGCGTTTGAATAATATCGAGGTCAAAGGTGTGCCACAGAGGAAGGATGAGAATCTATTCCAGATAATCGATAAAATTAGTACAAAGATTGGGTACAATTTGCCCAAAACGCAAATAAATTATATATCCAGGGTGCCAACGTATAACTCGAAGGATAAGTCAATTATAATAAGCTTCATTAATAGGTACATTAAGGAGGAATTCATTGCGTCAGCTCGGGCGGTGAAGGTCATAAAAGCTGATGACCTAGGATTTCAAGATTCTCAAGGAAGGGTATTTGTGAATGATCACTTGACGGCGGATTCAAAAGTGTTACTCAATAAGGTTCGTCAAATTGCAAAAGATAAAAAGTATGGTTATGTATGGGTAAAATTTAGTAAAATACATGTTCGTAAAAATGAAAGCACTCGGTCATTTATAGTCAATAAATTATCTGATTTAAACAAAATTATCTAGTCTGTGGACTATTCAAAATAGCCTATATGTTGCATATGGTTAATCTTACCTATGCGTGTGTGTTTGTTTTAATTATAATAGTTTTTGCTATGGTTTTTAATATTGTCAATTTGAAACACTGTAGAGGGTTTAGCATCTCTGACTCATTACACGTGTGCCTTGGTTGCTTATGTTCTCGGGCACCGACTACCTGCAATCTTTTAATTTTAGTTCAATTTAACGTTTTAACATTTTACTGTAAATTGTTCTTGCTCGCTCTGCCTGAAGTTGCTATAGTTTTTATTCCGTTGCCGTTGAATGCAATGCTGCGTAACTGCGCTTATTTAAATAGTAACATAATTACGAACGAAGGATTATTGGCTGACCCGCTTATTATATTATTTATTCGAAATCATTTAGGGGGTATTACCACTTATATCATGAAACTCAATCTGCATTTGCATTCATTTATTCGTTATGGCTAATGGTATTATTCATAAGCAACATAATATTTTATCCAAACTAAACATCTATTACCAAAATGTGCGGGGATTGAGATCGAAAACAGCTCAGTTTTGCCGTAATCTATGTCTTTGTTCTTATGATATTATAATACTAACGGAAACGTGGTTATTAGGAAGTGTGAATAGCTCGGAGTTGTTTGATAATCGGTACTTGGTTTGGCGTCGGGATAGGAACTATGATCTTACTGGGCAAACTCGTGGGGGAGGAGTTCTCATTGCAGTTCGTAAGGAGATAAGTGCCGTTCCGCAACCTACCTACGCATCGAGTGCCGAGGACTTATGGTTAACGCTGCCTGTGTCGGGTATCAACTCAAAGTCTAACTGTATGTTGAATTTGTGTGTAATTTATTTATGTAAACAAAACTTGGGGCCATCATTTTCTAATCAACTTAATATTTTTTTATCTAAGCTAGAGGAAATAATAATCAGCAAACCTAATGACAAATATTTGGTTGTTGGTGACTTCAACATGAGTGGAATATCATGGTTGTTAGATACTGGTGAGTCATACATGGCTCCAAGTAATGTGAGTAGTGTGGATGAGCATTCATTTGTAGATTTGTTGCATACTTATAATCTCAATCAATATAATGGGGTTGTGAATCGATATGGGCGATCACTTGATTTAGTGTTGTCGAGTGACGATGTATCAGTTTCTGACTGTGATGACCCATTAGTTCCTATTGATCCTCATCATAACGCCCTCTGTATTGATTTAAATTTCCTTCATTTTACTTATTTAAAACCGGCTCAGCATACTAAGTATCTGTTTGCAAAGGGTGATTACGGCAAAATTAACGATGCTATTTCTAAAGTCGATTGGTGTAACTTATTTAGCAATAAATCCATTGACTGTGCTGTGCAATGCTTTTATTCTTTTCTAAATGAAATTATTACTAAGCATGTGCCATCAACAATATCTAAGTATGATAAATACCCTGCTTGGTATTCTGCAGCATTGAAGAAATCAATCAATGAAAAGTACAAATTTTTGAGGAAATTCAAGAATTATGGCAACTTGTCAGATAAGGCTAGTTATCACTTACTGAGAGCAAGAGTTAAGAGGTTGGAGAGTGAGTGTTATCAGAATTATATTGATTCTGTGGAAACTTCTATAAAGAGCAACCCGAAACACTTCTGGAAATTTGTTAAATCCAAAACAAACACCTCAAATATCCCTAGTACGTTGAGTTATGGTAATATTGTCGCTAGTGGTGGAGATGAGATTTGCAACTTATTTTCTGATTACTTTTATTCGACTTTTCTGCTCTCACCCCAAGGTACGTCCGCTTTCGATCCAGATAATACTCCTAGCTCAACATCATTTATATCAAATATAAAAATTGATCGTAACGAATTGGTTAAATTAATTGAATCACTAGATCTTAATAAATCAGCAGGTCCTGATAAAATTCCTGCAATATTTTTGGTTAACTGTGCTAAATTCATTTCCGTACCCATTGGACTGCTGTTCGAAAAATCCCTGCAAGAATGTAATATGCCTTCTATTTGGAAGTCAGCGTTCATAACTCCTATCCATAAAAAGGGACCCAAAAATGAAGTGTTAAATTACCGACCTGTTTCAAAGTTATGTTTGGTTGCTAAACTATTCGAAAAAATTATTCACACTCAGTTATATGCTGCACTGCGGAATTCGCTCAATGATTATCAGCATGGGTTTACGATGGGAAGATCGACTGTCACTAACTTAGTTCTATTAAATGAATATATCACTGATAGTATGAGCCAGGGCAAGCAGGTCGATGTCGTTTACACTGATTACAGCAAATGTTTTGATAGAATTGACCATCTCACATTAATTTACAAACTCGAGTCGATAGGCATAAGAGGCGACCTCTTGAGATGGCTAATTTCATACATTACTAACAGATCACAAGCGGTGGCTATAAATAATTACATCTCTAGTTGGGTAACTGTTTCTAGTGGAGTCCCGCAAGGTTCTTTGTTAGGTCCCTTGCTTTTTTCAATCTTTGTAAACGACATCGGTACCTGCTTGCGTAGTGCTAAATTACTATGTTTTGCAGATGACATGAAGGTCTTTCTATCTATCTCGTCGCAGGCGGATGTTCTGGCCCTTCAGGCTGATTTATCGTCTATTGATGATTATTGCATCAGAAATAAGCTGGATCTTAACCCGTTAAAATGTTCTGTTGTGACTTTTACTAGGAAAAAACATATTGTCTTTTCGGATTACACATTAAAAGGACATAGATTGCACAAATGCCACAAGGTCCGCGATTTGGGTGTGGTGTATGACTCAAAGTTACTTTTCGATGAGCATGTCGACAGTATTGTAAAAAAAGCGTCTCAATCTCTTGGGTTTGTAATGCGAACGTCGACTTGCTTTAAAGAGGCTAAAACGTTTAAAATACTTTATTGCACATTTGTTCGCAGCATTTTGGAATACGGGTCTCAGGTCTGGAATCCTAGATATAATAAATACGTAATCAGATTAGAAAATGTTCAGAAAAAGTTTATACGGTATTTATGCTATAGAACTAAACTAAACTACAAAAGTGAAGATTATTTTAAATTATGTTCTAAATTTCACCTTCTTCCGCTAGTTAAAAGACGAGAAATTGCAGATGTTATTTTTCTATTAAAAATAATATCTAATAACATTGACTGCCCTGAACTTCTCGGGAAGATTGGTTTTAATACCCCCACTAGGTCAAACCGTCATTTCATGCCCATTAATTTACCCCTTGCATCATCTAATTACCGGCAAAATACTTTTCTATGGCGAGCTGGCAAGACACTCAATAATATTTGCAAATTACATAATATTGACATTGTACGGTCGGGTGTCAGATTGAATGAAACATCACAAGATAGGGTACAAGACTACTCTTTATTATGTTACTACACGAGTTATATATTTGGTTACACACATTGAAATAGTAGGTACATACATATACTACATCACACCTCCCAGGGCAATTAAAAAAAAAAAAAGTATTCTGTTTTTTTTTTTTTTTTTACTTATACCTATGATTACCTTGATTACATATTAATATTATTGTTTTTTTTTTTTTTTATACAATTTTTACTTATAGCTATGATTACAAACAATATAAGCAAATAATGTTTGAAATAATACATGTACTTTTTAGCTGGTATAATCTATCCAGTGTAACATGAGCGTATATCATTTTACAGTCACGATCGCAATGTCGGTCAGTAACCTAGGTATTGTTACTATACATAATTATGAGTAATACAACTTCGTTCTGTTTTTATGAATAATATCATTTTTACCATTGATGTTTACCTCTACATTTGGTGATAAATCTCTAATAACAATGTAAGGACCACTATAAAGATTTGAGAGCTTATTACCAGTTTCATTTTTAATCAATATTTTGTCATTTGTTTTATATTTTATAGGTCTTACATATTGATCATATCTGATTTTCCTTTCTAATTTCGAATTAATTAAGTTTTTCCGGGCTTCTGTTTGTGAAACCTGCAATCTATATTTAAGCTCAAGGGGATAATTGTCATAATTGTAGAGTGGGTCTACTGTTTTTAAAAGATTACTTGGTAAGTTACATTTCTTTCCATAGACAAGTTCGAAAGGAGTAAATTTTGTCGATGAATGTACTGTGGTGTTGTATGCAAAGGCCCAAAAAGGTAACCATAAACTCCATGAGTCTGGTCTTTGATTAATGTGTATTCTTAAAAAGGCTCCTAGGGTTTTGTGGGAATTCTCCAAAGCGCCAATGCTCTGATGATGATACGCTGTTGAGTTCAGTTTAGAAATATTGAGAATTGTACATACCGTTTTGAATGTCTCTGACATAAACTCCGTACCTCTGTCAGTAGCAATTTCCCGAGGCACCCCGTGCACGAGAATGAAGTTGTTGACGAACACACGAGCGACTTCCGCTGATGTTCTACTCACTAGTGGAAAGGCACATACATATTTTGACAGTTCGCACTGAAGTGTTAAAATATATGTGTAGTTATTATAATCTCTATCTAGTGGCCCTACGATATCTAAAAATATTTTTTCAAACGAAGATTGTGCTGTTGTGGTTATAACCATGGGTTCTTTTACCATAACCGTATACTTGTGTTTTTGACAAAAAGAGCATTTTTTAACAAAGTTATTTATATCCTTTTCGAGACCAGGCCAGAAATAATATTTTTTAATGTTGTTAAACATTCTTTTTGTGCCTGCGTGGCCACTTGTGGGTAATAAGTGAAAGTCATTCAAAATGACTCTCCTATCTTCTAAATTATCTATTCTTTCTATATCATTTAAAATACATAACCGTGGCCCTTCCCATTTAGTATATCTTTTAATCTCATTAGTTATTTTTTCTAAAAATACGTTATTGTATTTATTTTTCACAAAATAAATTTCTTGTATATCAATGACCTTGCAGAAATCGCACATCGCTCTCACAAATGCGGCTGGCGTCATTTGTGATCGAGCAGATGGATTTATATACAAAACCTTTTTTTCATTATCATATGAAAATATATCATTTTCCCTAGATATTCTATTTGTATTTTGTAGCCTGTTTAGGCTTGTTTTATCAATTAATTGCAGCTCTACTGCATTATTAGGTTTATTAATTGTTCCTACAATCCTTGCTTGACTTGAGACACAGTTGTCTGCGGTATCTTCAGGAATATGAGAAGTTTGTTGTAATTTTTTGATTTGTGCTCGTGTCATTACACATAAACATTCGTGCATGCTCTTTAAATCCTTTGACGATATTGGAATTCGAGATAGAGCATCGGCGGCCGCATTTTGTTGACCTTTGACGTATTCAACTAAATAGTCATATTCTTCTAAACATAATCTAAATTTTAGTAGTCTACTTGACGGCTCCTTTAAACTAAATAAATATACCAGTGGTTTGTGGTCGGTTATTATTTTGAATGGACGACCATACAAATAGGGTCTAAAATGTTTTACGGCCCATACTATAGCCAGGAGTTCTTTTTCTATAGTCGGGTAATTCCGTTCAGCTTTGTTTAAACTCCTACTGGCGTAAGCGACTGGCCGACCATTGCTATTGGATAAAACCGCTCCTATCGCGTAACCTGACGCATCTGTTTGTACAATAAACTGATTTTTATCTGATAAATCCGGATATTGTAGAACTGGTGGTGAAGACATACATTTTTTAAGTGTCTGAAATGCCTTTTCTGCGTCACTATTCCAAATAAATTCTACATTTTTCCTACACAAAATATTTAACCTGTTTGCAATTTTTGCAAAATTTGGAATAAATTTGCGATAATAATTGGCTAAGGCTACAAATCGCTTTACTTCGTGTGTGTTTTGAGGAACTGGATAGTTTTGTATAGCACTAATCTTTTCTGGATCGGGTAGCACACCGCTGTCTGTTACGACGTGGCCTAAATAGAGCATTTCCTTTTTAAGAAAGTCGCACTTTATTGGATTTATTTTTAAATTGACACTGCGTAATCTTTCTAACACTTCGATTAAATTTTTGTTATGGTTCAATAAGTCCCGTCCCATTATAATCAAATCGTCCTGATAACATAAACACTTTTCGTAATTAAGGCCCGCCATTGCCATTGTCATCATTCGGGCAAATGAGTTTGGGCTTGTCTTAAGACCCATTGGCATTCTAGTCATTTGAAATTGGCCTGAATGGAAAGCTGTAAATTTTCTACTACTGGGTTCGAGTTCCACGTTATAAAAGCCTTGACTTAAGTCTAAGTGCGTAAAATAAATGCAACCAGATAGTGAGTCTAATATTTCATGAATATTTGGCAGAGGGAATTTATCATTTTGTACACAGTTATTTAGCTTTCGGTAATCAATGACTAGACGCCATTTCTTTTCTCCGTTTGATTTCTTTGGTACTAACAGAACGGGACTAGACCATTCGCTATTACAAGGTTCAATTATACCTTGTTCGAGCATGTGGTCAATTTGATTCTGTATTTCCCCTTTTTGTGAATGTGGGAGCCTGTAAGGTTTGCTGTACATTGGTCTAGTGCCGGGTTGTATAGTTATTGAATGTTTATATATAGTTGTCGTAGTGAGCCGGTCTCCTTCGAGATAAAAAATATCATTATATTTTGCACATATGTTTGTAATACTAATTTGTTCCTCCTTATTTAAATGACCTAATTTTAATAAAGGTATCAATTTTTTGACTCGTTCTGCATTTTTACTAGGCTTGTCAAATATACAAATATTGTAATCACTTGCTTTATGTATACTAGGTTGAAAGTTATGTAAATAAAAATCATTCTCTGTAGTATTCAAGATTCTAATTGGTAGCTTTCCATCCACGGGGTTTGTCAATGTACTTGCTAAAAATATTCCGTTTCCTATTTCCGCCGCGCAGACTACACAGTCCTCCGTTATGTCGGTCGCAATGTAATGCGTACTTTCGGACCTAGCCGGTATAGTTAGCGTCTCATTATGTTTGGTAATCGGCAAACTAATTTCCTTATTATTATTATATAATACCAAAGAGTTATTTCTAAAGTTAATTATCGAATGATATTTGCTCAAAAAGTCTTGGCCTAAAATGCCACTTGCTTTGCAGGGTAAAGATTCAAATACGTAGAATTTATGGTTTAGAATTTGATCACCTGCTCTTAATTCAAGATAAACAAAACCGATCGCTTCAATTTTTCCCCCAATACCATTTACAACAAGCTTCTCTTTTTGGTTGGGTACATTCAACTCAGCAATGTGTTTATATTTTATAGCCGATATGGAAGCACCGGTGTCGATTAGCCACGTATATGTAAGATTATTATGTTGAGAGTGTAATGAAATATGATATAAGCTACTACATGACATCATAACGCTTTTATTCACGAAAAAACTCTTCTAAATTATCGTTATTATTTTCAGATTGACTTTCTTGCGGTTTTGCATCTGTCAAAATATGCGTATTTTGTTGCTGTTCCTGGTTATTAGCTTGGTTAAAAAAAATCCTACCTCTAGTTCCATAGTTTGATGCACCACGGCCGCGAGATCTCCATCCACCACGACCTGCTTGTGATATTCGATCATCCCTCCGTTCCGCCGGTGGGATTGCTTGTCCTCGTCCTCGTGACACCCCTTGACCTCTGGAATTCCTATATTGGTAATAGTGGTTATTACGACGCATAAATAAAATATCACCTGAAGTGGACGGTGTTGAAACCTCCTCATCGATGGCTGCTTGTATGGCATCACCTAAAGATGTAAATTGTCGTGCTGCTATTATAATGCTTAGCCGACGATTTCTCAATCCGTCGGCAAAACTTTTAATGGCTAATTTTTCGTTTATAGGCTTCAATATACCAAAGTTAGACTCATTGCCTTCAGATTGGGAAATCGTCAAGTCAACAAACAACTCTGTTATTTTCTTACCGTAGTCATCTATAGAAAGATCATTTTGTTTCAAATTGTACAATTTGTGTTGCAGGGCCGTTGCCGATTTTTTAGGTAACAAGCATGTTTTCATAGCCTTGATTAACTCATTTACATTGTCATATTTTGTATTAAGTTTGAGTTTAGCAGATTGCGAAAGTCGACTTTTTAAAACAAAATTTATTAATTTAATTTGACTGTCTGAGTCAAGTTCCGTTTGATAGTACTCTATCCCATCAATAAGTTGTTTTGTATTTGTGCCGTCGTCATTTAAAACTGGTAATAAGCTCAAGGCGATCTTCAAATCAAATTTCGCCATATTTAGTTCTAATATCGATCCTTCAGTCGATGAACTATTACACAAATCTAAAATATTTTCATACAAGCTAACAAAATCTTTGTGTAATTTATTAAATTTACATAACTCCTCGTCTTTTAACCTGGTTTTAAGCAAACTTAAATGGTCTAAATTCTCATTGAAAGTACTCAGTAATTTATCGGCCTCTTTTAGCTTTTTCAAAACAATTTCACCTCTTCGCCTACTTGGCCCTATTTTTATTAAATATATTCTTATCTTACCAAGGTCATTGTATATCTGTAATAACTCCTCATACATAACTGTTCATAATTTTATAGTTCATATACCTAAATCGCGATTATGATTCCACTGCTTACACACACGCGTACACTGTCCGTATTAGAATTGCCGCACTTTTACACATTTATTAGGACACAGAACTCACAAGAACACTAGCCGAATTGTATCATTTGTTGTACGCCTCTGTGTTGTGTTGTGTTGTCAGGGACCCTTGTTTGAAGCATGGACCCGACATTCCTCGCTTGCAGACATGCCACAAGCACCGCCGCGGTACTTTCTGGATCTATCCAAAGAACGCCTTAAGATGTGTCTCGTTATCTGCTCTCGCGCCCAAGACTCATGACATCTCTTGTAAATTTTGTACATCAAGTATAGCGCACCAAGGAATAAAATCGTGCAAATGATTGTTAACACGATACTTATGGCCGACAAATGAAATTTGAATTCCTCCACCGTCGCGGTGTTTTTAGCGGCGCTATTTTGATTGAGAAATACCTCTTCATTAGTTACTTTTGAGTTACACATGATTGAAAGTCACTTTTACTGTATCTCTCACTTAAACAGTTGTCTCGCAGCGCAAAGTCTACACTAATCGCGCACATGATTCAATCCTGGCAGGGTCGCCATGTACGGTCGGGTGTCAGATTGAATGAAACATCACAAGATAGGGTACAAGACTACTCTTTATTATGTTACTACACGAGTTATATATTTGGTTACACACATTGAAATAGTAGGTACATACATATACTACATCACAACATTTTTAACATTAACTTTACTTCTATACGGAGGATGCTAGCCCGAGATTTCTTTCTTGAGTAATAAGGTTGATTTACGTAACTATAGTTTGTCTTTAGTAAATTATGTATGATATTATAGGTATACTGTTAATGTTATTCTCACCGCATGTCGTTTCTAGAGTGCTACTTATGAGTGAAGACCTGTAATTGGCTAAGTGTTTTTTATATAAGTTGCTAAATTTATTTGTTAATGCTGTTGGTCTTCCAATAAATAAATAAATAAATAAATAAATAAATGTCATCGTCAACATAGTCGTCATCAGCAACATATCGTCATCATCAATATAGTCATCAGCAACATAGTCGTCATCATCAACATAGTCGTCATCAGCAACATAGTCATCATCAGCAACATAGTCGTCATCATCATCACAACACAGCCACGATCATTATAGTTATCATCATCAACATACATGTCATCATCAACATAGTCGTCATCAGCAACATAGTCGTCATCATCAACATACTCGTCTTCAGCAACATAGTCGTCATCATCAACAACAATATAGTCATTATCATCAAATAGTCGTTATCATCATCATCATCATCAACAATATAGTCGTTATCATCATCATCATCTTCGACATAGTGGTCATCATCGTCGAAATCGTCGAAATCGTCATCATAGTCATGGACACCATAGTCATCATCATCAAAGCCATCATCATCTACACAACATAGTTGTCATCATTATAATCATCCCAATATTAGTCATCATCATCTCATCATGATCATCATAATCTCATCATGATCATCATCATCACCGACATAGTCAATCACCATCATCATCAACATAGTCATCATAATAATCATCTTCAACATAATTGTCATCATCGAAATCGAAATCGTCGAAATCGTCATCATCCGTGATCATAATCATGGACAACATAGTCATCATCATCAAAGTCATGGACACGATAGTCATCATCATCAAAGCCATCATCACTATAGTCATCATCATCATCACAACATAGTCATCATCATCACCCCAAATACACTCATCATCGTCATCAATATATTCATCATCAATATAGTCAACATAGTCATCATCATCATCATCATCAAAGCCATCATCATCATCTCAACATAGTCATCATCATCATCATCGTCATCGAAATCGTCATCATCATCATAGACACCAGTCATCGTCATCAAAGTCATCATCACCGTAAGATCATCATCAACATAGTCATCATTATTGATATAGTCGTCATCATCAAAATAGTCACCATAGTCATAGAAAATTAGATATTCGAAAAATATAGAAAATTCGAAATCGTCATCACCCGTCAAAGCTGAGGGGTGAGTGGGGTGATGGTGGAGTGCTGACCTTGTGCTGCGCGGCGGCGGGGATGCGCAGCGCGGCGGTGGCGGCCCGCAGCAGCGGCAGCACGTCGTCGATCTGGTGCAGCAGCAGCGCGGCCGAGCGCAGCAGGGGTGAGTGAGGTGATGGTGGAGTGCTGACCTTGTGCTGCGCGGCGGCGGGGATGCGCAGCGCGGCGGTGGCGGCCCGCAGCAGCGGCAGCACGTCGTCGATCTGGTGCAGCAGCAGCGCGGCCGAGCGCAGCAGGGGTGAGTGAGGTGATGGTGGAGTGCTGACCTTGTGCTGCGCGGCGGCGGGGATGCGCAGCGCGGCGGTGGCGGCCCGCAGCAGCGGCAGCACGTCGTCGATCTGGTGCAGCAGCAGCGCGGCCGAGCGCAGCAGGGGTGAGTGAGGTGATGGTGGAGTGCTGACCTTGTGCTGCGCGGCGGCGGGGATGCGCAGCGCGGCGGTGGCGGCCCGCAGCAGCGGCAGCACGTCGTCGATCTGGTGCAGCAGCAGCGCGGCCGAGCGCAGCAGGGGTGAGTGAGGTGATGGTGGAGTGCTGACCTTGTGCTGCGCGGCGGCGGGGATGCGCAGCGCGGCGGTGGCGGCCCGCAGCAGCGGCAGCACGTCGTCGATCTGGTGCAGCAGCAGCGCGGCCGAGCGCAGCAGGGGTGAGTGAGGTGATGGTGGAGTGCTGACCTTGTGCTGCGCGGCGGCGGGGATGCGCAGCGCGGCGGTGGCGGCCCGCAGCAGCGGCAGCACGTCGTCGATCTGGTGCAGCAGCAGCGCGGCCGAGCGCAGCAGGGGTGAGTGAGGTGATGGTGGAGTGCTGACCTTGTGCTGCGCGGCGGCGGGGATGCGCAGCGCGGCGGTGGCGGCCCGCAGCAGCGGCAGCACGTCGTCGATCTGGTGCAGCAGCAGCGCGGCCGAGCGCAGCAGGGGTGAGTGAGGTGATGGTGGAGTGCTGACCTTGTGCTGCGCGGCGGCGGGGATGCGCAGCGCGGCGGTGGCGGCCCGCAGCAGCGGCAGCACGTCGTCGATCTGGTGCAGCAGCAGCGCGGCCGAGCGCAGCAGGGGTGAGTGAGGTGATGGTGGAGTGCTGACCTTGTGCTGCGCGGCGGCGGGGATGCGCAGCGCGGCGGTGGCGGCCCGCAGCAGCGGCAGCACGTCGTCGATCTGGTGCAGCAGCAGCGCGGCCGAGCGCAGCAGGGGTGAGTGAGGTGATGGTGGAGTGCTGACCTTGTGCTGCGCGGCGGCGGGGATGCGCAGCGCGGCTGTGGCGGCCCGCAGCAGCGGCAGCACGTCGTCGATCTGGTGCAGCAGCAGCGCGGCCGAGCGCAGCAGGGGTGAGTGAGGTGATGGTGGAGTGCTGACCTTGTGCTGCGCGGCGGCGGGGATGCGCAGCGCGGCGGTGGCGGCCCGCAGCAGCGGCAGCACGTCGTCGATCTGGTGCAGCAGCAGCGCGGCCGAGCGCAGCAGGGGTGAGTGAGGTGATGGTGGAGTGCTGACCTTGTGCTGCGCGGCGGCGGGGATGCGCAGCGCGGCGGTGGCGGCCCGCAGCAGCGGCAGCACGTCGTCGATCTGGTGCAGCAGCAGCGCGGCCGAGCGCAGCAGGGGTGAGTGAGGTGATGGTGGAGTGCTGACCTTGTGCTGCGCGGCGGCGGGGATGCGCAGCGCGGCGGTGGCGGCCCGCAGCAGCGGCAGCACGTCGTCGATCTGGTGCAGCAGCAGCGCGGCCGAGCGCAGCAGGGGTGAGTGAGGTGATGGTGGAGTGCTGACCTTGTGCTGCGCGGCGGCGGGGATGCGCAGCGCGGCGGTGGCGGCCCGCAGCAGCGGCAGCACGTCGTCGATCTGGTGCAGCAGCAGCGCGGCCGAGCGCAGCAGGGGTGAGTGAGGTGATGGTGGAGTGCTGACCTTGTGCTGCGCGGCGGCGGGGATGCGCAGCGCGGCGGTGGCGGCCCGCAGCAGCGGCAGCACGTCGTCGATCTGGTGCAGCAGCAGCGCGGCCGAGCGCAGCAGGGGTGAGTGAGGTGATGGTGGAGTGCTGACCTTGTGCTGCGCGGCGGCGGGGATGCGCAGCGCGGCGGTGGCGGCCCGCAGCAGCGGCAGCACGTCGTCGATCTGGTGCAGCAGCAGCGCGGCCGAGCGCAGCAGGGGTGAGTGAGGTGATGGTGGAGTGCTGACCTTGTGCTGCGCGGCGGCGGGGATGCGCAGCGCGGCGGTGGCGGCCCGCAGCAGCGGCAGCACGTCGTCGATCTGGTGCAGCAGCAGCGCGGCCGAGCGCAGCAGGGGTGAGTGAGGTGATGGTGGAGTGCTGACCTTGTGCTGCGCGGCGGCGGGGATGCGCAGCGCGGCTGTGGCGGCCCGCAGCAGCGGCAGCACGTCGTCGATCTGGTGCAGCAGCAGCGCGGCCGAGCGCAGCAGGGGTGAGTGAGGTGATGGTGGAGTGCTGACCTTGTGCTGCGCGGCGGCGGGGATGCGCAGCGCGGCGGTGGCGGCCCGCAGCAGCGGCAGCACGTCGTCGATCTGGTGCAGCAGCAGCGCGGCCGAGCGCAGCAGGGGTGAGTGAGGTGATGGTGGAGTGCTGACCTTGTGCTGCGCGGCGGCGGGGATGCGCAGCGCGGCGGTGGCGGCCCGCAGCAGCGGCAGCACGTCGTCGATCTGGTGCAGCAGCAGCGCGGCCGAGCGCAGCAGGGGTGAGTGAGGTGATGGTGGAGTGCTGACCTTGTGCTGCGCGGCGGCGGGGATGCGCAGCGCGGCGGTGGCGGCCCGCAGCAGCGGCAGCACGTCGTCGATCTGGTGCAGCAGCAGCGCGGCCGAGCGCAGCAGGGGTGAGTGAGGTGATGGTGGAGTGCTGACCTTGTGCTGCGCGGCGGCGGGGATGCGCAGCGCGGCGGTGGCGGCCCGCAGCAGCGGCAGCACGTCGTCGATCTGGTGCAGCAGCAGCGCGGCCGAGCGCAGCAGGGGTGAGTGAGGTGATGGTGGAGTGCTGACCTTGTGCTGCGCGGCGGCGGGGATGCGCAGCGCGGCGGTGGCGGCCCGCAGCAGCGGCAGCACGTCGTCGATCTGGTGCAGCAGCAGCGCGGCCGAGCGCAGCAGGGGTGAGTGAGGTGATGGTGGAGTGCTGACCTTGTGCTGCGCGGCGGCGGGGATGCGCAGCGCGGCGGTGGCGGCCCGCAGCAGCGGCAGCACGTCGTCGATCTGGTGCAGCAGCAGCGCGGCCGAGCGCAGCAGGGGTGAGTGAGGTGATGGTGGAGTGCTGACCTTGTGCTGCGCGGCGGCGGGGATGCGCAGCGCGGCGGTGGCGGCCCGCAGCAGCGGCAGCACGTCGTCGATCTGGTGCAGCAGCAGCGCGGCCGAGCGCAGCAGGGGTGAGTGAGGTGATGGTGGAGTGCTGACCTTGTGCTGCGCGGCGGCGGGGATGCGCAGCGCGGCGGTGGCGGCCCGCAGCAGCGGCAGCACGTCGTCGATCTGGTGCAGCAGCAGCGCGGCCGAGCGCAGCAGGGGTGAGTGAGGTGATGGTGGAGTGCTGACCTTGTGCTGCGCGGCGGCGGGGATGCGCAGCGCGGCGGTGGCGGCCCGCAGCAGCGGCAGCACGTCGTCGATCTGGTGCAGCAGCAGCGCGGCCGAGCGCAGCAGGGGTGAGTGAGGTGATGGTGGAGTGCTGACCTTGTGCTGCGCGGCGGCGGGGATGCGCAGCGCGGCGGTGGCGGCCCGCAGCAGCGGCAGCACGTCGTCGATCTGGTGCAGCAGCAGCGCGGCCGAGCGCAGCAGGGGTGAGTGAGGTGATGGTGGAGTGCTGACCTTGTGCTGCGCGGCGGCGGGGATGCGCAGCGCGGCGGTGGCGGCCCGCAGCAGCGGCAGCACGTCGTCGATCTGGTGCAGCAGCAGCGCGGCCGAGCGCAGCAGGGGTGAGTGAGGTGATGGTGGAGTGCTGACCTTGTGCTGCGCGGCGGCGGGGATGCGCAGCGCGGCGGTGGCGGCCCGCAGCAGCGGCAGCACGTCGTCGATCTGGTGCAGCAGCAGCGCAGCCGAGCGCAGCAGGGCCTCCAGCTGCTGCACCAGCGCCGCGCACGCGCTCACCGGGCCCAGAGCTTCCGGCGCGAGGCACTCCAGGTACATCGCGATGTTGCCCGCTATCACCGTTATTTGCTGCAACATTATTATATGTTTATGTGGACTTCCACTCTTACATAAAAACCAACGAAAAGAATTTCTGTTAACAACAGATATTGTATGTACTTGATTTCAGATATTTTTTTTTATAAAATATGTTTATTTAAAAAAAACCTATTCATTGTAGATTACACAAGAATTGTATTTAAAAAAGAAAACCGGATTCAATAAATACAGAAAGCCCATTCGTTTACATACTATTACATTACTCATAACAATAAAACAAGTACATTCTAAATCTTTCACTTTAGCACACAAACACACACACAGAGTCGTGCGCGCGCGCACGCACCATGTAGTTATTATGTTCTCTAGTTTTAATTTATATTTTTTTGTTATTTCTAAGTACGATGTCGCAACTGTATTGTTAACAGGCCCTGTATGTATGATAACATAGATTTGGAAGACGGGGGTCTTATATTACAGGTACTTACATACTTAAAAGAAGACCCCTACAATGTTCTATTTTATAAACCTGTTTTTTGCGCAATAAACATTTATTTATTTATTATTATTTACTTAATTTAATACTTTTATAACCTTGACCGCTAAGTATCCCTTTAGTACGTGTGCTCCACTTCTGAGCAGACGCCTCCCCTCGAAAGTGAGATATATAGACATGGGAGGAACTCAATCTGCATTAAAATTATCGAAATCATCACGCCAACTCTTTATTTATCCCTTTATTGTAGAGCAAAAATCCTCATGGTTTGTCTAACACCTAGCGAAATGGCAAACTGCAGGATTCGTACGCACTAAAAGTCACACTTATCTTCCTTTACCCTATAATCACGGCCATGGGATTCCCAACATTCGCCACAACCTTAACAAGGAGATAAGTAACGCTAGATTTTTTTATGGCTTAGTGGGTCCAACGAGCAGAAGGATCACCCATGGACACCCGCAACACCAGAGGGGTCACAGGATCGTTGCCGGCCTTTTAAAAGGGTTTGGGCCTCCGGTATCTTCACTTACTCGGCGAAACACAACGTAAGCGTTGTTTCACGCCGGTTTTCTGTGAGGCCCTGGTATCACTCCAGTCGAGCTGACCAATTCCTGCCAAAGCATGGCTTTATTAGTACTTACATCGACTGGCAGCGTCTTCTTAGAGTTGAGATGTTCCACCACCAGCTGTAGCGGCCCGCAAGGGTACAGCTCGTTGAAGTCCACGAACGCCTGCGCGATGCTCTTGAAGAACATCTGACGCTGTTTCTCTATACAAACGTTTATATTTCAACATTTTATTGGTAAGTTTAGAAAATTTTGAACGGGGATGATAATTGATGAAGTCATGGCGCCTTCTTCGATATGGCCAACGCAAATTTGTTGGTTGAACGCTCTTTATACCGACATTATAAAGTACATCAAAGATTTTTTTTTAAGTTCTAGCAGTTCTAGCAGTCTAGTTCTAGCAGTTCTAGCAGTCTAGTTTTTAGGTTCTGCATTACTAGTATTCTTGTTAACCCCTCGTGCTAAGGTAAATGCTTGTGTTACGAGTGGATTCATGACGGTAGAGCAATAGGTAGGTTTCAAAACGGTAATCACATGATCGCAAGTCCGACGCCCTAGCCATTAGGCTACCGCTAATTGCGTTGGCTATTACTTCCTCAGTTTTCATCCCCCATAGACGTCAATCTCATTTTCTTGCTTTCATATTCACCTACTTAAAACGACTGATTTAATATGCATGAATATACACCTTCGATGATAAATGGACAAGTTTATTGTATCGGAAAATGTTTTAGTGAAAGAAAATATCGAAACCGAGGAGAATTCGAATTTGCATCCTTCAGTTTGGCAAAGATCTCAACCGGTGGACGAAGTAAGAAATGCTTTGGGCCAATCTGTTAATCAGTGGTGTAACATCAGCTGAGAATGGTACCGAACTGTGGCCTCACACGCTATGTAATGTTTTTTTGTTTTTTTTTCTTTCAGTAAAATTGATATGTATGAAATTATGAGCATCATCTTGTGTGTGTGATTTTTTTGCATTTTTCATGCTAAGATTATAAAGTTATTTTAGTGAAGGAAAAAGCGACTCGCAGGCAGGATTCGAACTTGCGTCTTCTGGTTAAAGACACTGGACGCTATGACTACTAAGCCACCGCGAGTCCCACCTGTTATGTCGAAATTTGCCTTCACATTCAGGTTCGAATTCTGCCTGCGAGTCGAATTTTTCCTTCACTAAATAACCTTATGAGCATCATCATTACAAGTTGTTGGTTAACTATCAACGCCGTATGGGAACAAATTGAAATTGGAAGTTGTTTATGTTCATGAGCGGTATCTGACCAGGTGTGCGCTGCAGGAATATCTGCAGGAAGACGTTGTTGGGCGCCAGCTGGTGCAGCACGCAGCGCAGGAACTGGTGCGCCACGAACACCGCGCTGCCCGGCAGGCGCGTGTTGGTCTCCGCCTGCCACGAGTAGTTCCCCAGCTGGACCACCCTGACAGATCAAATTACTTATTGTTAAATACTCCAATTGTACAAACCTACGCACAAACATTGGCCAAGTAAGCCATTGCTAAAGTTGCTCAACTAAGCAAATATTATTGACCAGGTCTCCGTGGTTTAGTGGTTCGGGTACCAAATTGCTGACCACGAGGTCGGCTCGGGTTCGATATAAGAGTTTGTGTTCGTCTGGGTGTTTCTTATGTACTATAAGTAGGTATGTATTTACAAAAAAAAGTATACTTATAAGTATAATATCCATTGTCTAGTACCCATAGTACAAGCTCTGCTTAGTTTAGGACTAGATGGTGCTGTGTAAAATGTTGCAGAATATTAACTGAAAATATTTAGATCAGATAGTTTGAAAATAACCCACGACGCATATAATTGAAATAACTTTTTCGAAACCCTCGACTAAATAACTACCTACAGACATATTCACTTACCTACAAAAATCCGTTGGGTCTGATTATCCCATTTCTGTTCTGAATTTCAATAATAATGAAAGTGTCTTGTAGAACTAAGTGCAGCCCCCGTCGAATTTTCTTACAAACAAACACCCTCTTACCCTAAACACATATCATATTATACAGACTCCGTTTCGTCGTGGGTAAAAAAGGAAAAGATAACAGTGCTGGGACATATGACGTAGTCAATGTAGCCCGCGATGTTGCAGCTATTGCAGCTGTAGCACTATGATGCACAAGCCTAGCTCCTCACGGCTGTACTGGTGCAATGCAGTCAGTAGGCAGTCAGCTCACCTGCTAACGTTGTGCAGCAGCGCGGGCAGCATGGCGGCCGCCGCGGCCGGCTCGCGGTGTACAAACGTGGCCAGCACTATGATGCACAGCCCTAGCTCCTCGTCACTATACTGTTCTACTGCCGTGCCGCATTCTGCACCTGTTTTAATATAAAATATATGAAAGTAAATTATATTTATTTCTGTACCACTGTAAACTTTGTGTTTCTGTAAACTGCCTCATTAGCCTAGTGGTCCTGAGCGCGACTGCTACGCTTGAGGTCCTGGGTTCAATTCCCAGGTCGAGCAGTGTTATTGGATTTTTCTATGAAATTCCCAGTAACTTGGAATCTGTGCCCGGTTAATGGCAATAAGCTCGCCCCCTATTACATGGAACCTAAACATACCGGAGAACTGTGGGTGTACATTAGCACGCCTCTGTTGAATGATGATGAAGATACAGCACAGAGTACGTACAGCGATAGCACAGCTGCGCGTCAGGGCGGTGCGGCGCGTGGTGCGCATGCGCAGCTCGCTTGCCGGCGCGGGACTCCCCCTCCCACCACCCGCCACAACCCCCACACTCTAGACAAACATAATCATACCATGTTTTTATAAAATTTTAAACAAAATTGATGTGAAAACAAGCACTTACCATAATTTTATTTCACGGTAATGGGTAAGTCAACGGAAAACAAACAGAGATATCAGCACCTCCGACCTTTTCCACGACAACCAATCAAAACGAATTATATCGACATTAGCAATTATGCCAAAAAGCCGGATTGTATAGGCCAAGTCGGAGGTGGCCCCATTAGATCCTCAATTGCATACCGTATGGTAACACGACATGTTACGTTCGTAATTAACTATCAGTGTGGAAGAACTATTGAAATTATTATTTAACACGTACTTTAAAGGTTAAAAGCAACAAAAACGGTCTCAACTTCCAATCCAAAGCACGACTTCTGACTTCCCAATTATGTCCGTATTCATATCACTCGTCTAACTGTGAAGGAAAACATCGTGAGGTAACCTGCATACCTGAAAGATTTTCTGGGCGGTGTGTGAGCTCTGCTAAGCCTCACTAGGCCAGCGTGGTGGACTAATCCTTCTCATTCTGAGAGGAGACACTTTCTCAGCAACAACAGTACATAATTTGATGATAATGTCTTTCAGCTCGATTTAAAAACACTTAAAAGCAAGATGACTCTTAGAAGACTCACCTGAATCATTTAATAAACCATTACCAGTGTTATGTTGGTGTGGCGGCGACCCCGTCTGCGCCACTTGCCGCGCCAGGCGACGCGGAGACCTGCGCACACGCACCCATTCATCATATATTTTATTATTTTATTTTTTAACATAAAATAACATACAATCACGCCTGTATTCCCCGAAGAGTTAGGCAGAGGTGTACTAGTATACACCCACAGTTTGCCGGTATGTTTAGGTCCCATGTAATAGGGGGCGAGCCTATTGCCATTAACCGGGCACAAATTCCAAACTCTGAGCTGCTACTAGGAATTTCATAGAAAAACCCAATAACACTTTGCTCGACCTGGGAATCGAACCCAGGATCTAGCGTAGCAGTCGCGCTCTGGACCACTAGGCTAATGAGGCAGTTTTTTTTTAAAGCTTACTAGCGATGTGGGTCGCACATTACTAGTATTCTTGTTAACCCCTCGTGCTAAGCTAAATGCTTGTGTTACAAGTGGGTTCACGTCGGTAGTGCAATGGTTGGGTTTCGAACCGGCAACCACATGATTGCAAGTCCGACGCCCTAGCCATTAGGCTACCGCCGCTTATTCTAAATTCTAATCTTTTTGAGCAAAAAGAAAGTATAATAAGACTGAAAATCGCGCGCGTTCACGATTTCTATGCCGTGGTGAGGAAAAAAACATCGACTCTTTTGCAGAGAACGCGGTCAAGTCTTAACAGCATCCTAAGCATATTGATGGAAAAGTTTGACTCTCGTATGTTGCATCACTTTGTGCAGGTGTTAGGCAATCTTGATTATTATTATGTCAATCACAACTTGTTTTAAATTATTTAATTTATTAGTATTATTAAACTTATACACAAAACGGGGGTTGAAGAATATAAAACTAAAAACGACTATTGTTAAAATTAGACCCTTAGGAGCTGTTTGACCTGAAGGGTAATTACTTTTTTACTTTTTTTGCGTTCGTCGACGGCAGCATCGGGAAAGGTCTCCCTAGAAGAACATACATAAATGCCGATTTTAATGGTTAGTTGCGTATTACCTACTCGTAACTGGCGTATGTGTAAGATAAGATGTACGAATGGGGAAGAAACGGAAGAAGTATGCAAGAATCATACATAGCGAGAGGCGATCTGTAATTTCCTACCTTTAAGGGAAATAGGCGCGAGTGTATTTAAGAACTATGCCGTACCTACACGGCAATTAGAATATCTAGCCTTAATTATAATAACGAAACCCTAAAGTCATTTATGAGACACGTAAGCAGGACTAATGGAAAACTGAAACATGGCCATAGTCTCAAGTACACACAGGCTTAAAATTCAAAAAAATTCCAAAAAAAATTTTTTGGGTTTTATTTAAATAGAAATACCCGGTTTGAAATAAAAAAATAGAACTAGGTACTTTTTATTTTTTAAGAAAAAATAATTTAGATTTTTCTATTTTTCAAAGTAATCGTATTAATCATCATTTTGGAAAAAATAGTACTCGATTCAATAGTCGGTTCTGAAAAAACTTCTTGCAGTCTCTTATTCCGTTACAGGTTGTATAATATAGATTAAATAACGTAGGTGAACAGATAGACACATTATGTTACCTGGTGGTCTCTGTGGGGGGCTTCTTGTTCAGCTCGTGGGGCCTGCTAGTGGGCGTGGGCGTGGGAGTGGCGTCACCCTCCGATCGGGACGAGTCAGTCTTATCTGTAGAATCATCTAGAAGACAATTTAAGAATGTTAGGGTGGCTGGGTGGTATATCTCTACTATTAGGTATAAAATTGTAAAAAAGCTGCGTCTGTACAAGTATATAAACATCACCGAACCCAAAAATGTGATTTTTAAAATTCTTGTCTGTTTGTTACAGGTTGGCGCAAAAACTACTGAATAGATTTTAATTTTGTTATCACTATTGGAAAGTATATTCATGATCTCTTCTTCGTTTGGGTCTGTACACATGTACAGACCAATACGAATAAGAGATCATCAATTTTAGTTTTTCCATTTTTATCCTAATATAGCTTCGTGTGAGCGACGCCGCGGGCAAAAGCTAGTTATTATTTTGATCATAATTAAATCCTCATATTCCGGACCTTTACAGCGTTCGCCAACCCGTAACAAACAAACAAGAATTTAAAAAATCACATTTTGGGTTCGGAGTCGTTAAATACCATAACCCATTTAGCAATTTTTTTTAATGTCTTCAATGTACAGACACAGCCTTTTTACAATTTTATAAAAGTAGAGTTAATGGAATGATGATATTACCTGGTGGTAGACTCAACGCTTCTCTGACACGGTCCACCAGAGCGTTGAAGACTGGATACTGCTCCTTATTAGGCTTGGGACCGATCGGCAGCAACCTAAATATAACACATATAGTTTTAAAAATCTTTTGTGGAACATTGTTTTAGAACTAAGATGACGTAATCACACGAATTGAAAATAATTGGCTGAGATGGTTTGGGCATGTTGAGAAAATGAATGGAAAAGCGGTGAATGTCAGCGGCAGCGTCGGGAGAGGTCGATATACTCTGATCTTATTGTATTGGTGAGTGCTTCAAAAAGTTCAGGTTTATAGTACTGGCAACCGGTGTGTGTGTATGACAAGATGTATGAATGTAGACAAAGCAAAATAAGTATACAAAAATCTTAACAAGTGGTGGCGTGTGGTTTTTGAAAAAGTCATCAATATATGTATGAATGTATTTAGAAGATCAAATCTTTTTTTAATGGTTAAGGGGGGTAAAAGAGCTGACGGATCAATGATGGTAGGTAAGCGATTACCGCTGCCCATGGACCCGCAACACCAGAGGAGTCGCAAGAGTATTGCTCGCCTTTTAAAAGGGTTTGAGTCTCCTCACTCACTCGACAAAACACAACATAAGTGTTGTTTCACGCCAGTTTTCTGTGAGGCCGTGGTATCATTCCGGTCTAGCCGGCCCATTCGTGCCGAAGTGAGATGTAGTATTGCTGTAGATATAGATAATCGCTATGTAACCTATGTTACAAAGTATTATGAGTATCTTACCAAATATACTCAGTATTTAGCCAGCATTCGGTTGTTCTACTCGTCCCAATTAACTTCGTATTTACATGGTGATTATCTATAGCAATACTACATCTCAGAAGCATGGCTCTCCCGCGTCTTATTCTTTTAAAAGGCGGACAACGCACTTGCGACTCCTCTGGTGTTGCGGGTATCCATGGGCGGCGGTTACCGCTTACCATCAGGTGTTTCGTCTGCACGTTTGCCCCCATATACCATTAAAAAAAACATTTTTAAATACTTAGGCGAGGTAAGCTTATAATGGAAACAGCACACACCAAGCTGCACAAGCTTGCTGCTTGATGTGTAGATGTGTGTACAATAGTACATATAGCTTAGCTTAGCTTAGCTTAGCTTAGCTTACTGTACCTCTCAGGTGGTGGGATGTGGAAGGGCTGGTGCGAGGGCTGGGGGGCGGCGGGCGGCGGCGCCTGCCACGCCAGCTCCATCTTGATGTGTAGATGTGTGTACAATAGTACATATAGCTTAGCTTAGCTTAGCTTACTGTACCTCTCAGGTGGTGGGATGTGGAAGGGCTGGTGCGAGGGCTGGGGGGCGGCGGGCGGCGGCGCCTGCCACGCCAGCTCCATCTTGATGTGTAGATGTGTGTACAATAGTACATATAGCTTAGCTTAGCTTAGCTTAGCTTAGCTTACTGTACCTCTCAGGTGGTGGGATGTGGAAGGGCTGGTGCGAGGGCTGGGGGGCGGCGGGCGGCGGCGCCTGCCACGCCAGCTCCATCTTGATGTGTAGATGTGTGTACAATAGTACATATAGCTTAGCTTAGCTTAGCTTAGCTTAGCTTACTGTACCTCTCAGGTGGTGGGATGTGGAAGGGCTGGTGCGAGGGCTGGGGGGCGGCGGGCGGCGGCGCCTGCCACGCCAGCTCCATCTTGATGTGTAGATGTGTGTACAATAGTACATATAGCTTAGCTTAGCTTAGCTTAGCTTACTGTACCTCTCAGGTGGTGGGATGTGGAAGGGCTGGTGCGAGGGCTGGGGGGCGGCGGGCGGCGGCGCCTGCCACGCCAGCTCCATCTTGATGTGTAGATGTGTGTACAATAGTACATATAGCTTAGCTTAGCTTAGCTTAGCTTAGCTTACTGTACCTCTCAGGTGGTGGGATGTGGAAGGGCTGGTGCGAGGGCTGGGGGGCGGCGGGCGGCGGCGCCTGCCACGCCAGCTCCATCTTGATGTGTAGATGTGTGTACAATAGTACATATAGCTTAGCTTAGCTTAGCTTAGCTTAGCTTACTGTACCTCTCAGGTGGTGGGATGTGGAAGGGCTGGTGCGAGGGCTGGGGGGCGGCGGGCGGCGGCGCCTGCCACGCCAGCTCCATCTTGATGTGTAGATGTGTGTACAATAGTACATATAGCTTAGCTTAGCTTAGCTTAGCTTACTGTACCTCTCAGGTGGTGGGATGTGGAAGGGCTGGTGCGAGGGCTGGGGGGCGGCGGGCGGCGGCGCCTGCCACGCCAGCTCCATCTTGATGTGTAGATGTGTGTACAATAGTACATATAGCTTAGCTTAGCTTAGCTTAGCTTAGCTTACTGTACCTCTCAGGTGGTGGGATGTGGAAGGGCTGGTGCGAGGGCTGGGGGGCGGCGGGCGGCGGCGCCTGCCACGCCAGCTCCATCTTGATGTGTAGATGTGTGTACAATAGTACATATAGCTTAGCTTAGCTTAGCTTAGCTTAGCTTACTGTACCTCTCAGGTGGTGGGATGTGGAAGGGCTGGTGCGAGGGCTGGGGGGCGGCGGGCGGCGGCGCCTGCCACGCCAGCTCCATCTTGATGTGTAGATGTGTGTACAATAGTACATATAGCTTAGCTTAGCTTAGCTTAGCTTAGCTTACTGTACCTCTCAGGTGGTGGGATGTGGAAGGGCTGGTGCGAGGGCTGGGGGGCGGCGGGCGGCGGCGCCTGCCACGCCAGCTCCATCTTGATGTGTAGATGTGTGTACAATAGTACATATAGCTTAGCTTAGCTTAGCTTAGCTTAGCTTACTGTACCTCTCAGGTGGTGGGATGTGGAAGGGCTGGTGCGAGGGCTGGGGGGCGGCGGGCGGCGGCGCCTGCCACGCCAGCTCCATCTTGATGTGTAGATGTGTGTACAATAGTACATATAGCTTAGCTTAGCTTAGCTTAGCTTACTGTACCTCTCAGGTGGTGGGATGTGGAAGGGCTGGTGCGAGGGCTGGGGGGCGGCGGGCGGCGGCGCCTGCCACGCCAGCTCCATCTTGATGTGTAGATGTGTGTACAATAGTACATATAGCTTAGCTTAGCTTAGCTTAGCTTAGCTTACTGTACCTCTCAGGTGGTGGGATGTGGAAGGGCTGGTGCGAGGGCTGGGGGGCGGCGGGCGGCGGCGCCTGCCACGCCAGCTCCATCTTGATGTGTAGATGTGTGTACAATAGTACATATAGCTTAGCTTAGCTTAGCTTAGCTTACTGTACCTCTCAGGTGGTGGGATGTGGAAGGGCTGGTGCGAGGGCTGGGGGGCGGCGGGCGGCGGCGCCTGCCACGCCAGCTCCATCTTGATGTGTAGATGTGTGTACAATAGTACATATAGCTTAGCTTAGCTTAGCTTAGCTTACTGTACCTCTCAGGTGGTGGGATGTGGAAGGGCTGGTGCGAGGGCTGGGGGGCGGCGGGCGGCGGCGCCTGCCACGCCAGCTCCATCTTGGACAGCGGGGACTCGGGCGACGCGTACGCGTAACCAACCGTCTTGGCTGTGGGGAGCAGTACGATATGTAAGTACTTCGCTATAAAAACTCGTTGGCAACCTTGCATTGGCAGCGCCATCTGACGACGGCGGCAAAGAACAGTAATAGAAGAATAAAGTTAGCTGTAAAACGTTAATTTTACGGTACCTGCCAGATACTTTATAAGGGCGGAACACAAACGGAGGAGGATGATTTAACAAATAGACTCCGGATATGGCATTACGCAACTGATACAAAACTTACATAAATATTGAAATAAAACAACTTTACGGATTTTATCACGTAAATTATATTAGTATACACATATACTTATTATTTATAATGTCTACCGGTCTATAAGTAGTCATTTTGTATTGAGTAATGAAATATAGCATTTTGCTCACATTATATTGCGGCTTTATTTTCTCAGTTTACCAACTACAGTGTTGCTATATCGTGATTTCAGTGCGATGAATTAAGAGTTTTCCGTTATTCCTAGGTTGGGGCTACTATAAACTGCAGGTTTGCATAGGAGTGCACTTAATATTTTTTTAAATTCTTGGTAGACTTACGCTTGCCCGCTATTTCGCCTGATTTTAAGAGACACTGCGTTCTACGATGGAGGTCCTTTGCCAAGAAGAAACCGATTCACTCTTTTATGTTTTTATTTCATCTGGGTTTTAAGACAAATTTCCTTAGACAAGCACCAGCCGGTAATTCTTATAAGCGTCTAACGGAGTTTAAAAATTAAATTCGTTTCAAGTTTGTAAAAAAAACCCTAAATTAATGATGGAAAACGGTTTGTAAAATTTCGTTTTTCATTGATTTTATATCTTAAGTAGTCAGTATTTTATTCTAAAGGGGTTTTTCAAATCATCCTTTTTCGATTCAACATACCTACATTGGCAAAAAATAACAACAAAACAGCGATGAAATTGAAGTTTTTATATAAGCTACTTGCAATGTGGAACGCAACGCAAAGCTAACACAGATGTCAGCACCTTCGATTGTTCCCACGACAACCAATCAAAACGTGTTCTATTGACATTAGCAATCATGTCAAAGAGCTGTCACTCTGTCAGCCAATGGGATTGCAAGTCGGAGGTGGCGCCATTAGTTCCTCAAGTGCCTACCCTATTTATAAGTCCACGTCGTGTGACTTTTGTGCACATAAACATAAGCTTCAAATTTAAAAAACAGATCATTAACTGTATTTTCATAGTATACATTTAAATAATAGAAAAATAAGATTATTATAACTACTGATTAATTCGTAATGTAGTACTAGTGGTCTTCCAAATTCCAATTAGAATATGTATCATGTGGATAACGTAGTTAGTTACGCACCGATATACCTAGATTATAAGCTATGTTAACCATGTATAGTGTGTAATTGTTGGTTTATAAATAAAACTAGCTTCTGCCCGCGACTTCGTCTGCGTAGCGTGATGATATATAGCCTATAGCCTTCCTCAATAAATGGGCTATCTAACACTGAAAGAATTTTTCAAATCGGACCAGTAGTTCCTGAGATTAGCGCGTTCAAGCAAACAAACAAACTCTTCAGCTTTATATATTAGTATAGATATAGATAATACGAAACAGATTTAAGTGGCAGACTCACCAGGACTTTTGATGTGGTGTTGTGGCGGCGAGCGCGCGTGCGGCCACTGTCCGCACTGACCATCCCCGTTGGACGACGGCGCCGTGTCCGGAGATGTGCTGCTGCCCACTGTAGAGTAAGTACAGTGCGGTCAAAATAACTGTGCGCGCCTCAAGTTAGCCGTCCGTTAATCATTAAAAAATATCTACTTAAAACAGTAAAGACCAAGAATTACGAATGCAAGGCATTCACGACATAAGTTATCTTAAAAAATGAGTTTTTATCTAACAACTGTAGGTAAAACCGGGCAAATTGAGACGCGCACAGTTATTTTGACCACACTCTTATACTCTATAATCAGTAGTTTTTTGTTTTTTTTTTTGTGTTATATACTGGGGCCGAAGTCTTACTATTTCAGTCGTGTTATGATGGTCGTCCATCGTCGTCGATTTTGAAGGCAAAACTGTACAAATCAACTATTCTGAAGTTATATGACGATTTTTACATAATAAAATAGTAGACTTCGGGCCCTGGTTAAATACTTGAATAAACATAACATATCATCACGCCTGTATTATCCGAAGGGTTAGGCAGAGGCGTATGATAAACAATATACACCCACAGTTCGCAGGGAGGTTTTATATTCCATGTAATAGGGAGCGAGCCTACTGCCATTAACCGGGCACTAATTCCAAACTCCGAGCGACTACTGGGAATTTCTTAGAAAAACCCAATAACACTACTCGACCTGGGAATCATACCCAGGACCTCTAGCGTATCAGTAACGCTCAGGACCACTTGGCTAATGAGGCAGTTACTTGGATAGGTTTTTTAATCGGCTCAATTAAGTATGATATGAAATACTTGAATTACATAAATATAATATTACTAGCTTCTGTCCGCGGCTTCGCTCACATGAAGCTATATCAGTAGTAAAAATGGAAAACCAACATTGATGACCTCTTTTTTGTATGGGCCTCTATACATCAGGGAGGTCAAGCTGTATCTCAGGATTCATTTAATTATTTGAGATAAGAAGTTCACCAGTTTTTAAGTTGAAACATATAATTTCTAAGGCGCCCATTAGACGGTAGGTTTTGCCATGGCAAAACCATGGCAGAGATTTTGATTGACGGAAAACCTATCGTCTAGGGTAGTGATTGATGGATGCATGAAATTGATTGACGAATATCTAGATATTTTGATATTGCCATCATGCAACCATCAATCATGATTTTTGAGTGACCGTGTAATGGCATTTCGTCAATCACCGTCAGTCACCGTCAGTCAGCGATGGATTCGGACGCGGATTCAGCACAAGAGAGCTCCGCGCGCTCGCGCTCTCGCTCGCGTAGTCGTTCGCCACCTATACGACTTGCACTACAGCCGGAAAAAAGAATTCATATTATCATTCGAGGCACTCCCCGAGCTGTGGGATACCACAAATCCCAAATATACTAATAAATACAAAAGTACCTATGTTTCATTTTTATTTATAATTTATTTTAGTTAGGTATCATCAATGAGTTGTACCGCAAAGTAGCTCCAAGTTTTTCTTCGGAAGTTATTCCTTTTCGCATACAAGTATCTTGTTTTTTTAAGTATGGAGTTACTTACATCAAAAGGTTATCAAAACACACATCTCTCATGCGAAAATAATTCTCATAGTCCTTATCCTATTTAGAACTTCTTATATCAGCCAATAAATTTACATGGGTATAGAAATTAAAATAAATGAATAAATAAATATTCTACGACATTTTACACAGCACCATCTAGTCCCAAACTAAGCAGAGCTTGTACTATGGGTACTAGACAATGGATATAATACTTATATACTTTTTTTTATAAATACATACTTATAATACATAAGAAACACCCAGACGAACACAAACGCTTATACTCATCACTAAATATTTTTGTCCTGTGGGAATCGAACCCACGACCTCATGGTCAGCAGTCCGGTACTCGAACCACTAAACCACAGAGATCGTTAATTCCTTTTTTAATAACCATTCTTTCACCCAACGCTTTCTTTTTATGCGTTTTTTGCTCAGAATTGCAATGACAATGGCAGCACAGGCTTTTTTTTTCCATATTTTTTGTATGTACTCGTGTAGCCTCTGCAATTTCTTAAGTCTGACTGACGATCAGTCAGAGTGAGCGTCTAATGTCGATAGAATTCCATCAATCATCCATCAATCATGAGTGATGGAATTGAATGAAGCTTGCCATGGCAAAACCTACCGTCTAATGGGCGCCTAACAGTGATAATAAAATTAAAATCTATTCAGTAGTTTTTGCTCCAACCCGTAACAAACAGACAAGAATTTTAAAAATCAAATATTTGGGTTCGGAGAGATTTATATACCCTAACCTACTTGTTTTTTTTTTTAATATCTTCAATGTACAGACACAGCTTTTTTATAATTTTATAATAGTAGAGATTTACTGCACGATAACATAACGTTCGATCACGCCTTTATTCACGAAGGGTTAGGCAGAGTTTACCTTCATGTTTAGTTCCCATGTGATACGTGGTGAACCTATTGCCAATAACCGGGCACGAATCCAGACTCCGAGCCCATACTTCACTCAAACTGGGAATCGAACCCAGGTCCGTAGCAGTCGCGTGACTAATGAGGCTAAAAACTACTTCAAACTTAAGCAATTTTTTTTTAAAGACAACCGATTTCTATGATTTTTTTGTGTTTCTTTTGAACTGATCAGAAATATTTGCTTGTGTCTTAATACTTATAAAATAAGCTTATTGGAATGTATATGTATTGAAAGAAAAAAATGGCGTAGGCTCCTGAAAATTATAATAAGAACATCTAAGAATTATCACGTACCGATGATCCGCTTCTGCTTTCCCAGTATCTTAGCGCGGGGTGAAGCCTGCGCGTGCGCCTGCTCGGGCCAGATCTCCACCGACTGACCACTCATCGGCGTTGATTTTCTATTGAAAATTATACAAAAAAAAACAAAAACATATTATTTAAAATGGCTACTTTGATGACATAGACCAAGTTCGTGATGGTCCAACCAAGTGACCCCAGCAGCAGGTGAGTGTAAGCTATAGATGATGAAAATAGTAAGTTCAGAATATATAAAGGCAAATTTCGACTTGGCAGGTGTGACTCGCGGTGGCTGAAAGGTCATAGCGTCTGGTGTACCTAGCCAGAAGACGCAGGTTCGAATACTGCATGCGAGTCGAATTTTTCCTTCATTAAGATAACTAATGGAACGCATGCTTTAAAACACCGGACAAGTGCCAGTCGGATTCGCGCACCGAGGGTTCCGTGCTTAAAAATATTTTTATTATATAGTTAACAAATAATTTATGCTTTTCGCAATTTTTCCTTTATCTGTGCTATATATAAGACGTTCCTTCGTACCAAATTTCAAGATTCTGAGTTCACGGGATGTACCTTGTAGGTTTTGATTCCGTTGCGAATGTCGAAAATTTGCGGCATAAACGTTGTATTGGTTAAATCTTTTAATTGCGTTGGCTTAGAAGTTTCATTTTTTCACAGCTCCAAGGAACAGTAGACCTGAGTATTTAATATAAACTCCAGCTTGATACCTCCACGCGTTCTTGAGAAAAAGGGTCTTGACAGACAGACAGACGGAGGGCGGACAACGAAGTGATCCTATGAGGGTTCTGTTTTTTCCTTTCGAGGTACGGAGCCCTACAAAATTAAGATATAAATTTAGGTGGGAGTTTTAATAGTGAGTCCGGCAGACCCAATTTCCAATTTAAACGTAATACCAAAATAAATCGCAATTCAAACACAATTCAATCAAAGTGTGTGCCAGTCGGATTCCAATACCGTTAATCTAGGTTCTTGCTATACCATAACATCCAAAAAGCTTTACTGGAAATGAATACAAGCGAATGCAATTCTTGGTAACTTGGTAAGTTCGGAACGATTTTCCGGTCGTTTATTTCCAGTAAAGTAGTATACTAAATGGTACGGTAGGATTCTAGATTATAGGTATTTCAATCCGAATAATAACACAAATTTGACAAAATATTTTTATTATTTAATATTTTATTTTTATATATTTTGAAATACGATTTATTTTGGTAGGTATTACGTTTTTATGGGCAATTTAAGGTCCGTCAGACCCTTAATATGCTTCGTCGATAGATGGCGCCTACGTCCATAAGACATAGCAAGTGAAAGAAAATATTGAAATCGAAAAAAAAATCTCCCACTAAAATTTAATAACATTAAAAATACATATTTTCTTAAAATATTGCTGAAGACGAGATAATGTGACGACAAAATTATGTCATGGTATGCACGTTAAACCCGCTGATCTAAAGGTATTATCGTATACTCACAGGTTTGAGGAGTCGCTGCCTATGGACACGGATGAACTTGTCGACAACTGGTGCGCTGAGCGGGATCCAAGCGTCGGCTAGTCAGCACAAGAAACAAATTTTATTTGCTAATTAAAATTTTCACCTGCATTATTTTGTGTCTGTCAATCTTCAATTATCAATTATTATTTTATGTATGTACATAAATATGTAAATCTTTCAATTATTATTTTATGTATGTACTAGCTTCCCGCCCGCGACGTCGTTCGCGTAGCGTGATGATATATAGCCTATAGCCTTCCTCAGTAAATGGGCTATCTAACACTGAAAGAATTTTTCAAATCGGACCAGTAGTTTCTGAGATTAGCGCGTTCAAGCAAACAAACTCTTCAGCTTTATATATTAGTATAGATTAAACTTAATGTTATCTATTAATTATTACATTTTTCAGTTTAACCCCTATAGGGTCAGTTTTTCTTAGATAGTCATTATAAGTAATTTATTTACCTTTCTTGAGCAAAAACCGTTTTCAATATTACTGATACAAGTAAGATCAACTTTCTATGCAAAGCCTTGTGCGATTACTCATACCTATGATATAAAAAATCATAATTCCACATGCAAAAATAAGGTATAAAATATCTTACCAGGGAAACAAAAAACAAAACGTAAACATAACGAAATAATCGAAACGCTTCCTTCGGTTCGTCTCGGCGGGGACACTACTGTGCTCCCAAATGACTAATTCATTTTTTTAAGCAGGAATGGCTAAGTGTGGCAAGGAAATTATTTTAAATTGTCTCTTAGCAAAATTATAATTCCGTAGTCATTTTTATGGTTCAAATTCAACCAGCGCTCGAGTTGAGCTCTGATTCTTCATTCAGTTTTATTGATTGGGTTACCAACGCGTAGACTTTAATATCTCCTAATAAAATAATTATTTATAAAATGTTTACGTTTTTTATTGTTTACGTTTCGTGTTTTGTCTGGCTGAATAAGGTAAAGTCTTACAATTTTACTGAGCGGCGGGTAAGCGGTAGTAGTGGCGGGCATCTCTACCTTGGGCGGGTCCTCATAGTGCGACGGCTCATCGAACGATCCCTAGAATTAATTGAGATGTTAATACTCCAAAAATATCTGTAAACGTCTCAAGTCTGCCAACCTTTTTGATGCTTTAAGGTGCAACGTTACATGCAACGAAGAAATACGAGAAAAGGTACAGTCGTCTCGGTACCGTGCCCTCGAATAGTGTCCAGCTTCCTTCGTCTTGGCGGGGGCACTACCGCGCCCACGGAAAAATATTTGACTATGGATACAGGATAGAATCGATTTAACCCCTTGCAAGATGGATGCAGTCGGATTCTTTATTACCTAAATACTTGATAATGTAGAATTTGAAAAATGTTAAGCCTTGTGCTACGCTAAATTGTACCTAATAACTAGTAACCTAGTATCACTGGTTCTTTTTCTTCTTTTATTTTCTAGCTGTAATTTGTCGTCTGTACATATGAGATATTTACGAAAAAAATAATATGGAGGGTCGTAAAGAGCAATAAAAGCTTAAATTATTATTCTTAGAATTTTCGTTAATATTTACGAGCATCACGTAAAAACTAGTGCACGTAATTGGATGCAGTTTTTCTGCCGGTACGGTTCGAACGAATTATAAAAAAAACTGTTTCCTGTGGTTTCGCATTCCAAAAGACGTTTTGAGAAAAAAGGTCGTCCAAGCTCCCTCTTTCTTTTATACCAAAATTTATCTAAATCCGTATTGGTTTAGGCATGACAACGTAAAATAGACAGAGTTACTTTGGCAATCAAGAGGATTGACTACACTCACCGGTGCTGTGCTTCCATGGACGGTGGTGTCAGACTTGTCGCTGGTCTCCGGGATGGCGATCAGCTCGCTCTCCGACGACTCTTGCTCCAGGCTCCACTGCTGATACCTGTTGGCATAACCTTATATTAACGTTATACCTTACCGAGATACCTGAACAAGAGGACAAGAATAATTAAACAATTATTCAGTTTTTTATTATTTAATTAAATGTGGGTAGATGAAAAACGTGTAATATTCCGAATATATTTATTTACATTTTTAAATGTGTGTTCTGCAGTTCTCGAAGATAGTAGACTTGTATCTGAAATTAAACTGATTATTAACTGAAAAAAAAAAACATTAGTTTGAAATAATTTCATATCTTCAACCTGAAATTAATCTGATTAATAGCTGAAAAACAATAATAAATATTAATATTTTCATATATTTAACCTGAAAAGAAACTGATTAGTAGCTGAAAAGTAATCATTTCATATCTTTTGTACTTTATGTACTATTCATATACATGAACAAGACCCTCTATTGCATGAGACCTTAACATATTGACTAGACTTACTGCGTCATTAGCCTAGTGATCGATGAGTCCTGGGTTCGATTCCCGAATCGGTGTTATTAGGTTTTTCTATTAAATTCTCAGCAGCGGCTGAGTGGATTTTGGATTTGTGCCCGGTCAATGACCTCGTTTTACATGGGATTCTAAATATACCGGCGAACGGCTACATTAGTAAAACTCTGCCTAACCCTTCGGAGAATATTGGCGTGGTGTGTTATTTTAAGACAACAAATCGTACCTTATTATAAAATACAAAATCTTCGCTTAAAACTAATCTTAAAATCAAATTAGGCCGTAGGTCGTCAACATGGCTAATGATTTTATTAACGGATATTTTATATGCACAATACTTCTTCCCACTTAGACATTAACCTTCAATGTTCACACAAGCTGCTATCGCAATATTGTACCTGCGTGAAGATTGTAACTTTATTTATTTTAAAAGAGTGTCCATGGAGTTTCTTGCCGGATTCTTCTCCTTAGGATCAACCTTTTGGAACCGTGCAACTAGAAGCATAACGTTTCATAAATGCTTGTAAAAGCTTATTTTAAATAAAAACATTTGAACTTGAACTATTAGCTTATACTATTAGTATTGTAGCTACTAATTATACTTAAATAAATAACTTGTTTGAAAATTAAGGGTGAAATTTCTCGGTGGATTTCAAAAATGGTATTATTTACTCGTTTCTGACACTTACGCGAATTCTAGACACTGTAAATAAACTACTTTCTAACGGATTTAATCATAATAAAAATATATAATTTATCATATAGGCAGGTATTATTATTTTGGAGCAAACAGTACATAAGATAGAATAAATAAATAAATATTCTGCGACATTTTACACATCACCATCTAGTCCCAAACTAAGCAGAGCTTCTACTATGGGTACCAGACTATGTACAATGAGGTACAATATATATAATATATAAGTACTATATCCATTGTATATTTTTTTTTTGTAAATACATACGTATAATACATAAGAAACAGAATATAAGGTAAGAATATATGGTTTAAGGTTAGGGTTATAGTTTAGGTTAGGTGATAAGGTATATGTTTTAGGTCTTCGAAGTAGAGGTGAAGGGATTCTGGTCCACCTCGTCTCAACCGGTAACCTAGCTAAAAAAAAGCAAAAAAAATAATAATAACCTAAATCTTAATAAAATTTAAACTGATAATTTAAATAATAAAATTATCAAATACAAATAAACATTAATAATTAAAAAATAATTAATAATAATTGCAACACAAAAAATCTAGTGAATAAATAAATATATAGTAAAAGAAATAGATAGAGGAAAATAGTAATAATAATATAATATTTTTAATATTCTACATTTATATATACACTAATTACTATAGATAAATAAATGTAAACTTAAGGAAATATGAATAAAAGAACTCCTCCTCTCTCCTACTTACGTTATTAATGTTGCTGTGCCCGACAGGGTCCATAATTGTTTCTGAATATTATACTTATCACCTGTATTACATTATGGATTGCAAATAAATAAATATAAATAAACTAGCTTCTGCCCGCGGCTTCGCTCGCTTGAAGCTCAAAAACCAACAGTGATGATCTCTTTTTTGTATGGGTCTCTATACATTAGAGAGGTCAAGCTGTATCTCGGGCTCCGTTTAATTATTTGAGATAAGAAGTATACCAGTTTTTAAGTTGGAGCACATACGTTCTAACAGTGATAGCAAAATTAAAATCTATTCAGTAGTTTTTGCGCTAACCCGTAACAAACAGACAAGAATTTTAAAAATTACATTTTTGGATTCTGAAACGTTTATATACCCATTATATACCCACTTTCTTTTTTTAAATATCTTCAATGTACAGACACAGCTTTTTTATAATTTTATAATAGTAGAGAAGAAGAGATAAGTAGAGATAAGAGATAAATACTTAACTCTTACGGGCAGTAAGGGTTATGCTACCGGTATATTAATCAAAAGGAGTCAAGGAAAAGCAGGATAATTTTATGGCACGATTGGCGTAATGGCTGAGCGATCGGCTTCTAAAATACATCTTGTGGGTTCAATTCCCGCAAGGAAAATATATTTGTAGAATCTGCAGGAAGTTGTTCCGAGTCTGGGTGTTTTTAAGTGTGATAATTTGTTAGACTAAACTGGGCAGACGTGGCCCGATGTAAAAAAATGTATCGATTTAAATAAATCAAACACTTGTCATCAGAAAACATGAACATCATAATGAATAATGTATTTTTTATAAAATAAAAGATACAATTCGAAAATATTTATATTAATAGGTTTGAAGCTATTCATTATATTACAATAAAATAAATACGAATGATCTTACCAATACCATCGGTGAACAGGTTCGTCTAGAAAAGGAGTCCATGATGCTATCTGTTGAAGAAATAAAAATACTATCATAATTAAATGTTTAAAATTAGTATTTCATATAAAAATTATTAACTTATCGGTTAAATCTCTTCATTCGCTAATTATCACTGTCGTCTCGCTGAATTTGCACAATTTCACTGCACAGTTTAAACCCGTAAATTGAATGGAATTAAGGAATGAATAATTGAATGAACAAATAACTTTATGTTGTATAATACGATGAATGGAAAGGATGTATGATTGATTGATAAAATAAATATGCATTTAAGGATCCGGTGGACCGAATTGACCATACAAAGGTAATACCGAAACAAATCGTAATTCGAACTGATTTTAATCAAATTTTGTTATTGTTCGGATTCGGATAGCATTCCTTACAAAATATTGTTTTGAAATTGAAAATATTGTTGTCGCGATATCTCCTGGTCCACCGCTGAACGGAGAATTTTTTAATGCAAGGATAATGATGTACCTATATATAATTATATAAATATCATAAATTATATAATACATATATACATACATATATACATATATATTCTTTTATACAATGTGTTAAGAGAACCTTGTCCGATCCGTGCAGGTATCGAGATCTGGTTTTATCTATTAAAAAATATTATATTAAAAATATTAAAAAGTTACTTATACACATATATGTTAATATCTACATTTTCTCATAATGTAAGTGAATGTTCTTTTTCATTTCTCATACTCGGAAAGTAGTGTTTATTTGATCTGAATAGCGGGTGGAAAATGCTACTTCCCACCCTTAGGCGGGAATAACTCATAGTAATTACTTTCCTCCCTAGGGTGGAAAATAATTTTATAAATAGAACAAAATTAGGTTAGGCAGTCAGCTGTAAAAAATCTAACATAATTAAGAAAAAAAATGCTGCGGTCTTGTGTGTTTATAAACGGCCAGTGTGAATTTAAAAAAAAACGCGTGCGGCTAAGGCAGTGACGCGGTGTGTTCCATAATTAAAAATTTAAATAGACTATGACAATATATAGTTTGGCGGGATACTAACTTAACTTTTGCTTTAAAATCGAAATCTTTACTAAAAATGAGTTCAAGTGATTGACAATCATGTTGACCCCAGATTTTGTTAAAGACGAGGCAAATACAGTAATCGAAACTGTTACTTTAAACATTAATAGCATATTAAAATTAATTAATTAATACTGTTACTATTGTAGCGACATCTATCGCGCTACATAGATAAACTACGACGGACAAATCCTGAATCGCGCAAGTGAAGTTTGCAACGCAAGTTGCATATATACAACCGCCTGACATCAACCGTTGGGCCGCGGCCCGCCAGGCAAAACACCCGCCTGGTCGGAGGATCCTCCCTTTGGTTGGAGGGGCAACACACCTCGCTCCTCCACACTATTATCAATAAATATTTACAAAAAACTACTATTTTTTACTTTCCTTATATTCGAAATGAAAAGTAGAGTGCTTAACTCGGGTGAAAGACATCAATTCCTACTCGGACTATAGCCTCGTATGGAAATTGATTCCTTTCCACCCTTGTGTAACAATCTACTATTTTTTGAGAAATAAATGTCTTTAAACCGATCTATTTATAATATAAAAAAATGCTAAATCTTGGTGTAATTGCGGCACTTTGGGCAAGACAATCGTGCATTTTAAACTTTATTAATATGATATACAAGCCTTTGCCCGCGGCTTCACTCACCTGAAGCTTTAGTAGGATTAGAAATAAATTCCAAAAAAAAAAAACTATAAAAACCAACAGTGATGATCTCTTCTTTGTATGGACTTCTATACATCAGAGAGGTCAAGCTGTATCTCAGGTTCCGTTTAATTAATTGAGAGGTTAAATAAGAGGTTCACCAGTTTTTAAGTTGGACCGTATACTTTCTATGAAATCTATTCGGTAGTTTTTGCTCCAACCCGTAACAAGCAGACAAACAGACATGAATTTAAAAAATCTTATTTTTGGATTCGGAGACGTTTATATACCGTATCCCACTTGTTTTTTTTTAAATATCTTCAACATACAGACACAGCTTTTTTACAATTTTATAATAGTAGAGATGATTACTTTCATTAATATTTCAATGTTTCTTATTTTATTTGGTGATGTGATTGGGAAACCTATTTGGCTATATACCCCTTTTGGATCGGACAGGGCGTTTTTTAACATAGTGTATATTTTATATTCAAAATGAAAACAAAAGTCAAGGCAAATAAATACATTTTCCTAGCTTTTTTTCTCAACTATGTTGCTATTGGCTCCTAGTCTAAAATAACCAGATGCGGCAAAAAATTCTGGACAATACCAATCAATATCCTGAGGATAGTCTAGTTCTCAGGCTATTTTCTGTCTCTTAAGATACAGGATACCCTAGTTTAAGAGGCAGGGTTTATCAGTTTTGTATACAGATTTTTCTAACCTACGCAAGCCCTACCAATTCTACCAATTCACCAATTGTTTATAAGATTACTCTGTAATACCTCTACGTAATGGTTATATATCTGTTATTCTTGAAGCAATAAATTTATTTATTTATTTATTTATTTATATTGGGACTTCTGACTAACGATCTCGATGTTTTATGAATGCTCACCCATCAACACCATGACCGCGGAAAGCGAAACTTAGCCGTGCAGATCCGCGTATTACTTAGCCCTATAATATGGTTTTCAAAATTTTGTGATATATTTTTTTTATGGGATAGGGGGGCGAAACGATCAAACGGATCACCTATGCTAAGCGACAACCGCCGCCCATGGACACCCGCAACACCAGAGGAGTCGCAAGTGCGTTGCCCGCCTTTTAAAAGGGTTTGGACCTCCGGTAACCTCTTTCACTCGGCGAAACACAACGCAAGCGTTGTTTCACGCCGGTTTTCTGTGAGGCCGTGGTATCGCTCCGGTCGAGCCGGCCTATTCGTGCCGAAGCATGGCTCTCCCACGTCAAAAAAAAATATGTCGATAAAAATAATGGTATAGTAACACTAACTTAACGTTACGTTAACTTAACGTTTGCCCTCACGACTCGTGCTGTCTTGTCTACACTTCGAGTAAAATAACTGGCCGTCTGAACTTAGACGTGTCGAACGTCGCAAATATCGTGAAAGTTTAAAAAAAACCTTGCGTGTGAAACATTTATTTATTTACTAGCTGACCTGAGAGACGTTGTCCTCTCCAAGTTTCAACTAACTACCACGAAAAATCTCATAGAAAAAGGATTCTGGTTTTACATATTTTTAAACTTAGCGCCATTGACTTAATTTACATTACTTAATTTTAAAAAAATGATCGCAAATATAAACAGACTTACCTGCATAAATAAAAATCTCAAATAACTGTTTCGGCATCAGTAAAGATTAACGATTTTTTTTATTTATTATACATATGTAGAATACGTGGTTTATTATTTTATTATTTGATTAGATGGACACTCTTTAGAATCTACACTATGGAGGTTTCACATTATAAAATCAGTTACTTTAAAGCTGGATGCTATAAAGAAGAAAAGAATGATTGTCAAAAATTGTCAACTCAAAATGACACCTGTTATGGAATCAAATTTCATTGAGGTAATAACGATGTCGTGTTAGTCTTCTAGAGAATAAATTGTCATTCTTTGTTTACTTTTTTATCCTACTCAAATATTTAGTTTTTACACCGGCTGATGCTCGCTGGATAAGTCCTATGTATGTCCCGTGATGCCTTGTATAAGTAGAGTTAGAATAACTGTTCTAATAATCAATTCCCGTTCACAATAATTGTTTTTGATTTCTTTGTTTTATTTTCTTGTTTTATCTTATTTAGTACCAGTGAGTGTATTTTTTTAATTTTATTTATTGATTCTGTTATAATGTTTCACCCGTGCTAGTCTAGTACGGAAATACTTAAAAAGGAAATTTGCTTCAACGGTTATTGTTCAAATTCTACGTTTTCAATCGTTAAAATGTTAATAACTTTTGATAGAGTGACCCGATTTTAATGAAATATAGCCTAAATATTAATCCAAGAAACAGGCTATGAATTCCTGTCCACTTCCTCCAAATCTCTTCAGTAGTTATCATTTGATGCGCGGTCAAACATACAGACAAACCGACAGACAAACAGACAGACAAAAGTTCCAAAAATAATAGAAATGGATTGTGTTACTGATTCTGAGTCCCCCAAATTAGTTTTTTTGTAAATATAAGCAATGTACAGACACGGCCCACTTACATTCTTATTATATGTAAGATAAGATAAGATTTAATACTTTATGCACATTGTACAATGGCGGACTTAATGCTATAAGCATTCTCTACCAGTCGACCATAGGGTGATACAGAGACAGATTGTGGCAGATGCATTAATCGGCTGTGGTGATAGATGATAAATCAATACATATATTATGATAATACATATATATATATACTTATATAAATATATATAGATACAAAACTAAATAAATACATTTATATACAATACACAATATATTAATAAACATAAATACTATAAATATATCAATGCTGAAATGATTCTGCCAATTTCTTCAATTTATCCCACAGACTATCCTCTGCACTAAGCACGCATTCTGACTGCGCTAGCGCCGATCCATTGCCTGCACAGCCACTGCCATACTACCCGTAGGTACTATAGCGATGGTGTGGGGAGATGTCAGATCGGTGCAATGGACCATCGTTTGACTTAAAAGATCAAACCTGGATGGGGGGAACGAAATTGTCTCACTACAATAGTGGATTAAGGGTCCGGAGGAGCTTGAATTTAAATAAAATATAAATCAAGCCCATATAAACGTAATCCCAAAATATCCAAATCCAAAATAATTCAAACACAATTTATTCATATTGTGTAATGATTCGGATTCAGATACCTTAATCTAGACTTCTATCCAACCATTTTCTGTACTACTACTTACTTCACTAAAAATAAACCGTGGGAGAGCCATGCTTCGGCACGAATGGGCCGGCTCGATCTGAGTTATCAAAAATTACATTCACTTACAATTATTTCCCTTGAAGTATTTTGGAAGAAATTGATGTATAGGATCCTAGAATCATGGTATCCGAATCCGATTATTAACAAAATTTGATTAAATTCTTTTTGAATTACGATTTATTTTGGTATTACGTTTGTACAATACATACATACATAGAATTCTTGCAGAATCATTATCACTCAAACCATATATTTATAACATATATTTATATATTTTATGTAAATATATATTATTTTTATATTATATATATCTATATATTTTAATAAACCTTTAGTATATACTTATAATAATAATAAAATTAAGCATGTAATATAATTTGTCACACCTTCATCTCCCTTTTGGGACAATGTTTGCACCTGCCTCTTCGTATCTGCACCACCCTATGGTTGACTGGTAGAGAATGCCTAAGGCATTTAGTTCGGCAATGTACCTTTATTTTAAGATGCATAAAGTTTAAATAAAAAAAATACAGTCAATTCGGTCCGCCGCGCCGGACCCTTTAGAAGTAATATTGATCAACCGATTCGCAAGGTTAAGCCGTGCTTGCGGTGAGTCTGTGGATAAGTGACTAAGTTAACACATTGAGACCCCGTGCCTCGGAGAGCTCGTAAAACCTATGTATAATTCACATACATCATCATATCAGCCTATTGCCGTCCACTGCTGAACGTAGGCCTACCCCCAAGAACCGCCAACCATCCCGGTCTTGGGCAGCTCGCATCCATCTGCTCCCAGCCACCTTCTTCAAATCGTCAGTCCATCGTGTCGCAGGGCGTCCCATACTGCGCTTGCCTAAACACGGTCTCCACTCTAGCACTTGTCTGCTCCATCGATCGTCTGTCCGTCTGCAGACATGACCGGCCCACTTCCACTTCGGCGTACTTATTCTTCGCGCAATGTCGGCAACTTTAGTTCTTTGGCGAATGACTTCATTGCGAATTCTATCCACCAAAGAAACTCCAAGCATTGCTCTCTCCATCGCACGCTGAGCAACCTTGAATTTGTGGACTAGTCCTACGGTGAGTGTCCACGTTTCGGCTCCGTAAGTCATCACAGGTAGGACGCACTGGTTATAGACCCTGGTCTTTAGGGACTGTGGGATCGACGATTCAAAGATATCACGCAGCTTCCCGAATGCCGCCCAGCCCAAGCGTATTCTTCTGGTCACCTCCTTCTCGAAACTGTGCCGCCCCAGTTGTATAGTTTGGCCTAGATATAAGTATTCTTGCACAACCTCGATGGCAGTGCCATTTACGAGTACAGGTCTCGGGGTGATATGATCATTGTACATGATCTTAGTTTTATCCAGGGTCATCCCGAGACCCACCCGCCTTGAAGAATCGCCAAGGCTGTTCAGCATTACTTCCAGCTCCTGCAGAGATTCTGCCATGATGACAATGTCATCCGCAAATCGGAGGTGCGACATGTAGTGGCCGTTAATATTTATGCCTCGTCCTTTCCAGTTGAGCGTCTTGAAAACGTCCTCCAACGTGTTTGTAAACAGTTTCGGAGAGATAACGTCTCCCTGCCTTACCCCTCGACGCAGTTAGATTGGTTTTGTACTCTGATCCTGTACTTGGACGGTCATCGTTGCGGCCTTATACAGACACTTCAGCACCTCGACGTATCGGCAGTCGACAAGGCATCTCGGCATGGATTCCAGCAGTGCCCAGGTCTCTATGTTATCGAAGGCTTTCTCGTAGTCCACATACGCTAGGCACAGAGGTTGATTATATTCCTCGGTCTTTTGGATGATTTGCCTGAGGGTGTGTATGTGGTCTACGGTGCTGTAGCCTTTCCGAAACCCGGCCTGTTCCGGTGGCTGGAAGTCATTGAACTTTTGGGCAAGACGATTCGAGATAACTCTCGAAAACAACTTGTAAACATGGCTCAGGAGTGATATGGGGCGGTAGTTTTTAAGAAGCGTGTTATCGCCCTTTTTGAAAAATAATACCACCACGCTCCTGCTCCATGCCTCCGGTGTCATGCAGGTGTGGATGACGGAATTGAAGAGCCTAAACAAGCTCTGTCAAGACAGGTGTTCCTCTTGCCTTGATTAGCTCCGTAGTTATCCCGTCGTCCACCGGAGCTTTGTTGTTATGAAGCTGTCCGAGAGCTATTCTAATCTCACCCATGTTAATGTCGGGAAGCTCGTCTGTGAGGTGGCGTGTAAGTCTGGCCCGTTGAAGTCACCCATAACAATTGTGTAGAATGCCTTGGTACGAGACATAGCTTTCACTATTTCGTATATTCGTACATGACCTCGGCTTCGTCATCAGGGTGTGCGGACGTTGGGGCATACACTTGTATAATCTTCAAGGAGTACATTTGTGTTATTTTAAGTACAAGGTATGCCACCCTTGCCGACACACTGCCTAGTTCCACAACGTTGCCTTTGAGTGACTTGTGGACCATAAATCCGACGCCACCTTGGGATGGTTGGTGTCCTACTCGGAAGTAGAGCAAGTGGCCACTATCGAGGGTTATCGTTTCCTCAACCTGTCTCCGGACCACCGACAATCTACTTCCAATTCAACAAGGTGCTCGTTCAGCCGCAGAGAGCATCCATTAAACGTCGCCAGGTTGAGGTTGCGATGTTGTTACCCTGCCGTCGCCCGGGGATTCTTAGCACCCCCCACTGCACCGTTACCGTGACCGGTACCATGGCCAGGAATAGTGCAGCTACCGGGAACTGGGGGCCGTAAATCTGGGATGCTACTCATTTTTGGGGGGTAATTGCCAGTCTTCACGTGGGAGAGCCATGCTTTGGCACGAATGGGCCGGCTCGACCGGAGTGATACCACGGCCTCACAGAAAACCAGCGTAAAACAACGCTTGCGTTTTGTTGAGGTGTGGAGTGAGTTGAGGTTACCGGAGGCCCAAACCCTTTTAAGGCGGGCAACGCACTTGCGACTCCTCTGGTGTTGCGGGTGTCCATGGGCGGCGGTTATCGCTTACCATCAGGTGATCCGTTTGCGCGTTTGCCGCCCTATCCCATAAAAAAAAGACGTGCTTTATATGGTCATGGGTACTTCCCGTGACCATAAATAATCATGAGACTGAAATTAATAATACTATAGATAATTTAATACAATGGCTTGAAATAAATAATTTAAAAATAAATCTTAATAAATCCGTATATATATCAATTTCAATAAATGTAATAATCCTAAATATAATAATAAACTAAACATATCCAAAATGAAAGAAGTACCACAAACAAAATTTCTAGGCGTAATTATTGATGCGGATTTGAACTGGAAAGAGCATGTAGATAATGCTTCAAAGAGAATAAATAAATTTGTATATGCTCTTAAACAAATAAAAAACTTAACAAACTTAAAAACAGCTATCATGACCTATCGTGCATTATGTAGAATCGCTACTACGCTACGGACTTATAATATGGGGAAATAGCACAGATATTCGTTTCGCCGAGCATTCGTTGCTCAAAAAAAGTGCATTAGAGCAATGTATGGGATGCATCCGGAGGAATCGTGTCGAACCATATTTATAAAACTAGGTTTGTTACCGTTGCCGTCCCTTTATATTTATGAAATATGCATGTTCGTTAATAAACATAAAACTTTGTTTAAATCAGCCAATGATATGAACCCTCGGAACCGGCGTGATCCACACAGCCTCGTTCTACATGAATTTCCCAAGCTGGCTATATATAGTAAAAGCTGCTTATGTAATTGTGTTCGTAAATATAATAAGATACCGCGTAATATAAAAAACTTAAACTCTAAATTATTTAATAATGAATTGTTTAATTGGTTGAAATCTAGTAATTTTTATAGTCTTAAAGAATGTATGGACAAGAAATTTTCATGTTAGTACTAGGTTGAAGATTTGCATGTTAAGTACAATTCTGGCAAAACATTTATGCTCTTTATTATTATTATTTATTATATGTAACACCATGTACACCATGTTTAATGCTAATAAAGAATTTATTATTATTAAATTTATTATTATTACCAGTTTTTAAGTTGAAGCACATAGTTTCTAACAGTGGTAACAAAATTAAAATCTATTCAGTATATTTTGCGTTGACCCGTAACAAACAGACAAGAATAATAAAGATAATAAATATAATAATATAATGATATAATATTTCAATATGGCTAATTTTCGAGTAAGTATAATTTATAAAATATAATCGTTATAAAATTCGAGTAAGTGTCAAAAAGTCATTATAGTTTACGGTTATATGTAAGAAGTGTCGAATCTGTTTGTATTTTAGAAGTAGTTAAATGCTTTCTCGGAAGCAAGAAATATTTTTTAATAACTAAGGTAGTTACCTACCTTAGTTATTAAAAGCTTGTTATATATGAAGGGCTTTTTTTTAGTTAAACGCCTACAAGTACAAATGCCATTTTACTACCAAATTGAGTTTCATGATGTAAGAATGAAGGTTTTTTTTCCTTTTTAGTCTTCCTCTGAAAGTTACTTTCAAACCAAATAATTTTATTAAATTAGTTTGTATCTAATTAGTGTTTCAGTTCTGGCGTAAGTGGTGATAGTTCTAACCATTTTCCACAATAAGTATTTGTTGAGCATTTATCCATCTTTGGGAAACAAAAAGAATATTTGTACAAGACGTGCAATTATTCTGAGTGAAGTTGTTTATTTCATTTGGTGCTTAGGCTTAGGATCTAAGACATATTTCTGGTGAGCGTTTAATGAAGAGTCTCATGCTCTACCGACTGAGCTAGCCGGGCAGTGGAAGGAAGCAGTGATAGCCTAGTGATATGACCATTGGACTGCCAAGTCAAAGTCTTGAGTTCAAATCCAAGGCACGCACCTCTGACTTTTCGAAGTTATGTGCGTATTAATAGTTAATTATCACGCGCTTAAACGGTGAAGGAAAACATCTTGAGGAAGCCTGCACGTCTGAGAGATTTTCTCGACTGTGTGTATACTGCCAACCCGCATTAGGCTAGCATGGTGGACTATAGCCTAATCCCTCTCATTGTGAGAGCAGTGGGACATATAATGGATTTAGTTTAATGAAGATTCATGTTTTAGTAAGTATTATCGAATAAAAACAATACGTTCTTATGTAACTAGACTTATAACTAGACTATGTGTTTAAAAACTCACCTAAAATCCTGCTTTCTGCTGTGTTCCTCACAATTTTGCACTCAATTTTAAGGTCACTTTTTCACTTTAAAATAAACTCACAACACTTCACTTTAAATAATGAATCTGACTTACTTGAGATCTTCTTCGTCGATTACATTTTCTCTATGTAACTTTGTTTCAACGGAAATAAATTTATTCTTCTGAATCCATTTCAGAGCACACCCATATTTTTTTTATAAATCATCTGGAACACTGAAAAGGAAATAGAAGTCTAGTTAAAAGTTAAATTAAACATATCGTAAATTGATAACAAAAATGTACTAACCTGTTGATATTAATATCGTGCCGCTGTTAATGAACTTGTCTCATATAAAACTTCACTATTTTGACCGGGCCAAATGATGGTATTAGTAAACAACTGCCTATCTTGTGCTATACCTTTCGAACCGAAGTGATGCATAAAATCATTCGAAATATTGCGAAATTCTTAAGAAATTACGCTTAAATACATAATATGGTATTTTATATTGTAAAGTTAATGCATTGTTAGCATATTAATTAACAGCCAAAATAAATAACCTATGTTTGGATTGTTTTCCCTACCGGAGATCGAAATTTACCATTCTATGGATCCTATGTCGAATTTCAATTTCCAATAGGGAAGACAATCCAGAAATAGGTTATTAATTTTGAATGTAAAACAACTGCCAACGGCAATACTACAATGGAATACAAGACAAGGACGAGACAATCCTATAATGCAACGCAAGAAAAGGTCAAGATAATCCTATAATTCCACACAAGACAAGAACAAGACAATCCTAGAATATTTCACAAGACAAGAAAAAGACAATCCTATAATCCAACACAAGACAAGGACGAGACAATCCTATAATGCAACGCAAGAAAAGGTCAAGATAATCCTATAATTCCACACAAGACAAGAACAAGACAATCCTAGAATATTTCACAAGACAAGAAAAAGACAATCCTATAATCCAACACAAGACAAGGACGAGACAATCATATAATGCAACGCAAGAAAAGGTCAAGATAATCCTATAATTCCACACAAGACAAGAACAAGACAATCCTAGAATATTTCACAAGACAAGAAAAAGACAATCCTATAATCCAACACAAGACAAGGACGAGACAATCCTATAATGCAACGCAAGAAATGGTCGAGATAATCCTACAATCCCACACAAGACAAGAACAAGACAATCCTAGAATCTTACATAAGACAAGAAAAAGACAATCCTATAATCCAACACAAGACAAGGACGAGACAATCCTATAATGCAACGCAAGAAAAGGTCAAGATAATCCTATAACCTTACACAAGACAATCCTAGAATATTTCACAAGACAAGAAAAAGACAATCCTATAATCCAACACAAGACAAGGACGAGACAATCCTATAATGCAACGCAAGAAATGGTCGAGATAATCCTATAATCCCACACAAGACAAGAACAAGACAATCCTAGAATCTTACATAAGACAAGAAAAAGACAACCTATAATCCAACACAAGACAAGGACGAGACAATCCTATAATGCAACGCAAGAAATGGTCGAGATAAACCTATAAACCCACACAAGACAAGACAATCTTAGAATCTTATATATGACAAGAAAAAGTCAATCCTATAATCTAACACAAGACAAGGACAAGATAATGCTTTAATCCCACACAAGGCAAGACCCAAGACCCTATAATGGAAAACAACACAAGGACTTGACCTTTTCTTGCGTTGCATTATAGCATAGTCTTGCTATGCTATAATGCAATGCAAGAAAAGGTCAAGATAATCCTATAATCCCATACAAGACAAGAACAAGACAACCCCTCTGATTCAACAAAAGGACAAGACAATCCTATAATCTGAATACAGCATGTAATAAAGGTTAAAATTTAGCGGGTTAAGGTATAGATAGATACCAATATACATAGCGCGTATTTACCTGAAGGAACAAATAAGATCAATATTCACTAAAGAAATTATCACCTACCTCGCTTTTACAAGTATGTAGTTACCTTATGTGTATGAGGTTAAGTTTCTGTAGATAATCTTATTAGGTATGCTTTCGTCACTAGTTTATATACTTACTCGTTTACCTCTCATAACCTTTACAACCTTTTTCCTATATACATACCTAAAGTAAGGCGACTCAGAAGATGAAAGGAGTCGGTACCATTCAGGTTGTTGTTGATCTATAAATATACATATAAACTCAAAATACAGCTCACTCTTTAACCTCTATAAACTATAGAGTAGTTAAAGTATTAACGTTTAGACATCCACATTATCGGGATCCCTTTCTACTAAATGTAAACTTTTAGCCATATTAGGTTGTTTAGAAAAAAGTTGTGCCCTAAATTCACACTACAGGGCTAAAACAGCCACTTTAGATACACCACAATATGATTCACGGACACGTAAATTCACGCCCATCCAATATAAGGTGGCCAGTCTTATACTGGAAAATTAAAGAACAGATAAAAATATTCCTGTTTTTTTTTTGCTTGAATCTTACCAATTCAGTTATTGTACAAAGTTAACTTATACTTAGGGCGACGCATCAAATTATACATTTCCAGTATAAGCTGACATCTCATTATATAGAGAGCCTATACAATGCCAGATCAGCTTATAATGGGAATATATAGCCTTGATTTGTGTTCAAATTTAATTGAACACAGTTTAGTTAAAGTTAGACTTATCTTATCTTGTGTAGGGCTGAGGCAGCAAGGCCTCAGTGCACTTCGACCCAATTAAGTAAAAACAATTAAGTAAAAAGTTAAAAAGTTAGACTTACTTGGCATACTCCAAATGCATGCTTAAGGGTCCGGCAGTTCTTGATATTATCAACGAAAACGTTATAACAAAATAAATCGTAATCCAAACAGTATTTTATCAAATTGTATTATTATTCGGATTGAGATAGCGTTAATCTAGGTACCATTTTGTCTACAACTACTTCACTGGACATAAAAGACCGGAAAATCGTACCAAACTTGGCAAAGTTATCATATACTGCATTCGCTTACATATATTTCCAGTGAAGTATTTTGGACGTAATGATGGAGCTGGAACTTAGATTAACGGTATCGGAATCCAAATAATACCACACAGAAAATGGTGTGTTTGAATTAGGAATTATTTTAGCATTACGTTTGTATTGGCAAGTCGATCCGCCGGACTCTTAAGCAAGTTAGTAACCTGGGAAGAAGTTGAGACACGACTTACTGATGATTTGGGATCCCTTTTGTAACAACTTGAGAAACGCATGCAGACGTGCGGACGTCATATCAAGAACCAAGCTTATATTTGATAGAACTTACGTAAAGTTGCCGAGGCATCATTAAATTTTAAGCAACTAAGGCGCGTTCGGCGACAGTCAGAGGTTTCAGCGATGACATGGATGACATGCAAGCTTCAGGTCAAAGACACAGCTGCTCTAGTACTCAGCAAGGTCAAGAGAATCAGCTATCAAGACAGATATCATCGATACTCCAACATCAATAATTTCTAGCATGCATTCATGTCGTGGTGTCATTTAGAATAAAACGTATAACAGTCAAGCCACACTAAGAGTAGCAGTGCTTTACAGGCAGCGACGAAGATCGAACATTTAGATCCTGTTTGCAGCTGGTAATAGCCACGACACCATTTCAAACCCGAACAAACAGTTATGTATATGTATTTTAATAATAAAAATAAAGTCTAAAAATCTGCGTCAAGTTTAGCACATAACGCTGCCGCTGCAACTCTCTGGTGTGAACCCTTAGTAGAGTACAGTACCCCTCAAATAAAAGAGCTCGCGTCTGAAGTTAGCCATTGCAACAGCAGCGCAGGTCAAATAACTTAATTGAGGTGTTGTTATGGTAAATATCGAAATCAGTGAGGAATCACGAATGCGAAACATTACGACCCATACTGTCTTTACACCGAGTTTTTATATTTAAACTAGTTGACCCGGCGAACTTCGTACCGCCTAACAGTCGATTCTGAAACTAACGTCACTCAATTGTTTTGCCTTCCCGGAACCCCTCCACTAACACTTAAACTTTATGGTATGGTATTAAAGTTCAAATTGACTTGATAGTTGATTGATAGAAGTGTTGTTTTTAGATATTTTCAGGCATTTTTTTTTATTTTTCTCTCCGTAACCCCTCCGACGTAACGCCCATTTTGCGCAATATGACACTTCTGTAGCGAATCTGTTGCAAATACGTGGGTGGTCTGGCGCGGGTGATTAAAATGAGGATATCTCGAAACTGTTGTATACGCACTGTATATAAACTATTAGCGAAATCGGTTCAGCTGCTCTCGAGATTTGCGCTTAGCAACACATTTGGCGATTCATTTTAATATTATAGATTTACCCCGGCATAACCACTTGCGGATAACTTCAGACGCGCACTGATATTTCGGGGGTGCTGTAGTAGACGCATTAATTAAGGCCTTCGTATGGCCAAATACTCAAACGCTAGTCAATTTTAAGTATCATACGTAATACCAAAATAAATCGTAATTAAAAAAGAATTAATCAAATTATGTTATTACTCGGATTCGGATGCTATTAATCATTTTAATCATTAATCTTCGTTCCTATTTAACCATTCCTTGCAAAATAATAATAATTAATAATTAATGTAATTTTTGATGACTACGAAGTTTCGACTTTACTTTATGTCAATCTGACTATTCTTACGAGACTTAACTGTATTTTAAAATTGAGTAGCGTTTGACCAAAAAAAATCAGTAATATCATCATGCAGAAGAAACTGATGATATACTTAACGTGAATTCGGGGCCTTTGGTTTCCAGCTGCAATAATTGTTGTCACAAACACCATCCGTCCTACATGCCTTTTTAGGTGGTGCTAGATTTTAAAGTAGCACCCGCTCCAATTAAGTAGAAAGCTTTAGTGTTTTTTTCATTTCGGCGTCCTAGCAAAGCGTGTGCATTTGCATAGGATTTCTTCACTTTTATTACTCTACGGCCGCCATTGAAACCATATTGCGTACACGTCTGGCAGCACGAGTCACATAACTCATCACCAAAAGTACAATGTGGTTTGTTTCTGTTTTCTACTCGAAGTATCCAATAAATCGTTTTTAAGACTGTGGACTATTTACAATATTTTTTAAGGAGAACATTCTTCACCAATATTGCATTGCGATATTTATATCCATTGTGATCGAACACAGCACTCGCAAAATATGCACGACTTGGTCGGGAAGTCGAAGTCGTGGTCAGAGTTACTGCGACTAAGGTTGTGCCGACAACCAATGACAGTGGTCGTTGCCATGTAGTGCAGTCTCAAACTATCCCGTTATCCCTGTCATAAGTCCTCAATAGCATCCATTATTTCTTCAACTTGAACAAACATAGGAATAGTGCTTCGCTTCAGAAGAACAATGTAGAGTACTATTCAAGTGTTCCTCCAAAAAAATACACAGGCAATTCTCCCTATCTTGGCAGCAGTACAGACAGTAGCGGTCTCTTACTATTTCTTCATCTTAAGGGCGATTGTAAGTAACTTTCAACTAAGCTTACATCCAAAAAGATTTATATACTTTAACTTAAGCTAGAACTAAAACCTAAAGAATTATCTTGAGCTCTTAATGCACAGCCAGCCCTGAGAGCCTCCTATTAATTTCCAAAACACGTTACATAATGATGATTGCTTGATGGCTCCTTTTCAGCCGCGACTGGGAGATTGAAAAAAAAAGATAGGTGACCGAAAAGTTCTACCTTTATCAAAAATAGTGCAGTCAGGATCAAAAATATCGGAACAAATTGACCGACCAAAATTATCTAAAACAACTAAAGGAAAAAATATCTCGATGGGATAAAATTCGTGTCAGAATTAAACACTGTGTTCATTCTTAAACATCCTTTTTTTAATCGAGATATAATTTAGTTTATTTAGTTGTTCAGATAAATAATTCTTAGCTTTTTGTTTGATGTTAATCCAGTTGTACCATCTCAAAGACTGAAAATAAGTCAGACAATCCTCTTGATATTGTGATAAAACCAAAGACTCGAAAGACCAAAATTCTTCCCGTGATGCCGGGGATACAGGACCAAAATTTTAATAAGGGTTTAAGTAGAAGGACGAATCAAGCAAAATTCCCTAATTTGGAATCAAGCTTAGTTGTATGTAATCGCATAGTAGTAAGAGACACGCCTTTTGACTAGAGGTCACAAATGGCTACTAAATACGCCTTGAATAAACATCGACAACTACAGAAGTGTTGGTGATGCCTTGCTGACCTCGCACGGTCAGTCCCAATAACAAAATATATTTGCTTACTTCTATGCTTATAAGATTTTAACATTACTTGTTATGGGCCTGTTATAATCTTATCTCTAGTAAGCAAATTTAGGACTGGCCGTTAATGACCTCCCAAAATATAGTTTCTGCTATATTCGAGGAGTGGGCTTCCGGCACTCATCACTGACCATACGTCACCGACAACAAAGTTGTCAGGCGACTCTGGTATAAACGGCTACACGTCAAGTTGTACATAACCATTATAAACTGAACTTACACTGTATGACATTCCGTTAAATGAGAGGTCAACATAAACTGGATATGTATGTATAGCGTGCTGTGTGCCGCGAGTACAATCACGACCATAAATATGTATACACTTTTACACCTTTAATGAAATAACGATTGTAACTTTGAGATAACATTACAGTTTAGATTCAAAAGAATTATACTGAATATTTTAAGAAAAAACAGTCTTTCCAAGTGTATACATATTTATGCTCGTGACTGTACTCTGTGAGAGGGTGGTACTTCCCCGGTCGAGCTGGCCCAGTTACTAGCTGTACCCAAGTACGCGGTACCCGTTACAACTAGGCTCTCCCACTACAAATAGGTTCTCTAAAACCTTTTTAATAACTTGAGCTTAGCTAGATGCTTGTGTTACGAGTGGGTTCACGTCGATAGTGTAACGGATAGAATAGAATAGAATATCCTTTATTGTACACCAAAAACTATGGATGGGTTTCGAATCGGCAACCACATGATCGCAAGTGCGACGCCCTAACCATTAGGCTTTTGTATTGTAACAGTTTTCTACTTTTGGCGTATGCACAATTTAAGCAAAACTAGTCGAGTACATTCGGTATGACCTGCAATGATCTGATGATGTGGAATATTAGATAGGTACAAATCTTCCAAACGAAATTCCAAAAACGGATTAAAATCCGATGTGTAATTTTGAATAATAGTGTGCGTATAGCGCAGAAACAAACGTGGATAGAGACTGTTTCAAATTATTTAAGGATTTCTCTCTTGGACTAAAAATAGTTTAGGATGGATTTTTGACAGAATACAATGAACGCGCGTGAATTATTTTTAATTTGACGTTGTGAAATGGCATAGTATTTGTAATTTTTTTTTAAACGGACACCAATGTAAATAAATTAAATATCGAATCAAAAAATAATCTTATCGAAATTAACTGCAGGCATTTCAAGGCTAGGCTGATTTATACCTGAATACCTAATTTCTTACTTGATTTTTGGAGGGGTTTTTCTTGATTGTTGAGCCTCCTAGAGAATATTTAGTGAACAGAGATAGTAGAGTGACACATTACTTGGGTTTGGGCGCGGGCTCCTCCCAGTGCGTGTGCATGTGCGCGTGCGCCGGCGACTTGTGCGCCAGCGGGGGCTTGGCGGCCGGGCTGCCCGCCGCCGCCGCCTCGTGCTCCGCCTTCAGCGACGGCTGGCTCAGCTCTGCCGACCGACCACACGTCTCAGTCTCAGTATAGTTCGCGCAAATTAACTTGACCCAAATCTAACAGAGAGGGGGAAAGTTTGCGCTGTGCATTTGCGCGCAAAATGTACTAAAATGCGACTACTGCGCCATTTTGGTTCAAGAAAAAAATCGATTGCGAGCAGGATTCAAACCTGCGTCTTCTGGTTACATACATTAGACGCTATTACTACTAAGCCACCGCGAGCCCCACCCGCCAGGTCGAAATCTTCCTTCACATTCTAATAATCTTATAATCTAATAACTAATAAAATTTAAATCTTATATTCTAATAACTTTATAATCTTAGAATGGGAAATATTAAAAAAAATCACAAAAAGATAGCTCCATGAGAGATTGGTCCTTCCATGCGCACCTCTGGTCCTGGCGCAGTGCGGCATGACGATCATAGGCGGGATGCGCTTGCACTGGTGGTACTGCGCCTCCACGGTGTTCAGCACCACGCGCACCAGCGACTGCACCATGGCGCACACGCTGCCGCTGCCGTAGTGGTACTAGACACAACCATGACGCTATTACTATCTTCAAATTACATACATACATACCATCACGCCAGTATTCCCCGAAGGGTCAGGCAGAGGCGTACTAATGTACACGCACAGTTCGCCGGTATGTTAAGGTCCCATGTAATAGGGGGCGAGTCCATTGCCATTAACAGGTCATAAATTCCTAACTCCGAGCTGCTACTGGGAATTTCATAGAAAAACCCAATAACACTTTACTCGACCTGGGAATCGAACCCAGGACCTCTAAATTAGCAGTCGCGTTCAGGACTACTTGGCTATTGAGGCAGTTATCTTCAAATGAAACTCATAAGAAGGTAGAGAACTGTTAAACCCTGTCGATGCGTACAATAACGCTTACAACTATCCTATGTCAGCATTATTGTATGGAAGTTCCTCATCTAGTTCAGGATTCACGATAGTTTGTTTTCAACTCTCAAACCTGACGGACTAACCAAGGGTCGGATAAATAAATATATCCTTTTTTAAGCGAAACGGTGGAACGTGAAAATTTTCGAACATTTTAATTAATTGGGGTTTGGATTATCTAACGCACTTGCGACTCCTCTGGTGTTGCGGGTGTCCATGGGCGGTGGAAATCGCTTACCATCAGGTGACCGTCGGCCCGTTTGCCCCCTTATGCCATAAAAAAACACGTGATTACGTTATGAAAATGATTATCTGATTGCGCACGCGCCGCAGCAGTACGTACCTTATACAGCCGTACATACCTTGTACAGCAGTACATACCTTGTACAGCAGTACGTACCTTGTACAGCAGTACGTACCTTGTACAGCAGTACGTACCTTGTACAGCAGTACGTACCTTGTACAGCACGACGAGCAGCGCCATGAGCCAGTGGCGGCGCACGTGCGCGTGCAGCGGCGCCAGCGACTGCGTGCCGCCCGCGCCGCACGCGCTGCTGCCCGCCCCGCAGCAGTACTTACCTTGTACAGCAGTACGTACCTTGTACAGCAGTACGTACCTTGTACAGCAGTACGTACCTTGTACAGCAGTACGTACCTTGTACAGCACGACGAGCAGCGCCATGAGCCAGTGGCGGCGCACGTGCGCGTGCAGCGGCGCCAGCGACTGCGTGCCGCCCGCGCCGCACGCGCTGCTGCCCGCCCCGCAGCAGTACTTACCTTGTACAGCAGTACGTACCTTGTACAGCAGTACGTACCTTGTACAGCAGTACGTACCTTGTACAGCAGTACGTACCTTGTACAGCACGACGAGCAGCGCCATGAGCCAGTGGCGGCGCACGTGCGCGTGCAGCGGCGCCAGCGACTGCGTGCCGCCCGCGCCGCACGCGCTGCTGCCCGCCCCGCAGCAGTACTTACCTTGTACAGCAGTACGTACCTTGTACAGCAGTACGTACCTTGTACAGCAGTACGTACCTTGTACAGCAGTACGTACCTTGTACAGCACGACGAGCAGCGCCATGAGCCAGTGGCGGCGCACGTGCGCGTGCAGCGGCGCCAGCGACTGCGTGCCGCCCGCGCCGCACGCGCTGCTGCCCGCCCCGCAGCAGTACTTACCTTGTACAGCAGTACGTACCTTGTACAGCAGTACGTACCTTGTACAGCAGTACGTACCTTGTACAGCAGTACGTACCTTGTACAGCACGACGAGCAGCGCCATGAGCCAGTGGCGGCGCACGTGCGCGTGCAGCGGCGCCAGCGACTGCGTGCCGCCCGCGCCGCACGCGCTGCTGCCCGCCCCGCAGCAGTACTTACCTTGTACAGCAGTACGTACCTTGTACAGCAGTACGTACCTTGTACAGCAGTACGTACCTTGTACAGCAGTACGTACCTTGTACAGCACGACGAGCAGCGCCATGAGCCAGTGGCGGCGCACGTGCGCGTGCAGCGGCGCCAGCGACTGCGTGCCGCCCGCGCCGCACGCGCTGCTGCCCGCCCCGCAGCAGTACTTACCTTGTACAGCAGTACGTACCTTGTACAGCAGTACGTACCTTGTACAGCAGTACGTACCTTGTACAGCAGTACGTACCTTGTACAGCACGACGAGCAGCGCCATGAGCCAGTGGCGGCGCACGTGCGCGTGCAGCGGCGCCAGCGACTGCGTGCCGCCCGCGCCGCACGCGCTGCTGCCCGCCCCGCAGCAGTACTGCGCAATCATAACCCACTCACTAACATGAACTGAACTACCTATATACTATGGAGAGTAAAAGAAACGATAACCGACTCTGATGCGTGACATGTCGAAAAAGTATCCAGATAAGAAACCCCTTAATATGGGGCTAGCATAGGCAAAGGATATAGTATGTAAGGGTAGGAAATATTGCGTAGTACGAAATAAATGATTGCATATTATTATTGTTCCTATCTTAGTTTATTTTAAAAAGTGCGCCTTGTTTATTTCGCTATCCTATTCTAATCTCTACTATTACAAAATTTTAAAAAAGCTGTGTCTGTTGAAGGTATAAAAAAGTGGGTTAGGATATATAAACGTGTCCAAACCCAAAAATGTTTTTTTTTAATTCTTGTCTGTTTGTTACGGGTTGGCGTGAGCACTAGCAGCGTCATCATATTATTATACAGAAAAAAAAACTGTTTATACCGGATTTTTGGTAAGAGAGGAGAGGAGGGTTTAGAGGGTTGATGCCAACCCCCCCCCCCTGCCGCTGAATTGTATTTTTACTCTCGGAAGTTCCCTTAATAAACACAATAGATAACCTAATTACAGCCGTAAGCCGCGCCACGGGTCGTTGAGCTCCCATACCTACATATTATCACATGACCATAGCTGATAGGCTATGCCAACTCTAGAAAACAATTGAACCACGGTAGATAAATGGCAGAGGCTACTAATTATACGGGAATTGCTAGGTTAAATTGCTGTTACTTCAACAGCAGGGCTGATACCCCCTTCCACTAATTCCCAAGCTACATAAATACCTGTAGCAGTAGAAGCGTAGGTTCAGCGATGCTGGCTCCCATGACGTGGTTCTGGTCCAACACTTGCGGCAGATTCGCCATGAACGCGTTGAATATCGACGACTGCCTACAGAGGATATACATCGCGTTATTATTTATCCCTTTGCGCAATACTTTTTTTTTATTCGATCGTACTGTTCCACTGCTGGGCAAAGGCCTCCCTTAATTCCTTTCAACGGTCGCGATTGTGCGCTACTTCTTTTCAATTCTCAAAGAAGACATCCACTTTGTGCCGTACTTATTACTTATAATCAACTATTTCGAAATCTAAATAGAATTAGTAAGAAGAGATTTAGAGAAGAATATTGTATCATTCGCTATTTTACATAACTGCTAGCTGCTTTACAAAATAGCTCTGTTATGTAATATAGCCAAATGGTGTCCAGCTGGATTGCCATTGCGATACCCACGTTTAGTTGTTTTGTCAAATGACTTAGTTATTTGCTGTTACGATAAGCGTTTTGTGTAAAAAAAAGCTATGACATTTAGTTATATTTTGAGAGATTTTTGCATAAATTCGGCACTAAAAATGTGTATTTTGGTTAGGTTAGGTTAGAACTGTGACCAAACGATGAGCCAAAATCGAAATGTAGATATAGCACATTGAGCATAATTATATAGAAGAAGTTTGGGTTAACTTGACGAGCTTATGCCATTGTTATGCCACACAACGCCCCTAGCGCCAAATTTTGAAACTAAAATTTACAATCCAACATTCTTCAATTCATTCCATTCCGCGTGTTGAAAGTCACCAATTATAAAAATGGGCTAAACGTCATTCAGATTTTACATAACAGAGCTGTTTTGTAAAGCAGCTAGAAATTATGTAAAATAGCGAATTATACAATTCTACTGTGCCATTTATACCGCCAATAGTGTACGAGATTATACAATGCGCATTAGTAAAATCAAGATTCTGATTGAACAGTGTGTGAAACTGAAAGTGACTTACCGCAGTGTGAATGGTGCTATGTGGAAGTACTTCTCCACACAGTTGTATCCCAGTAAGAGGAACAAATGCTTTAGCACCAGCTCTTGCGTTTTGGAAGACTGCTTGTCTTCGGTTGGGTGAGCTTGATCAGACCTAGAATCAAATGACAGTTTAACATTTCGGTTGGGTCGAATGTTAAACATAACATGCCATCGTGCATGTATTTCCTGAAGGGTAAGGTAAGGTTTGATTCCCAGGTATATTAGTATTGCATATTGAGTTTTTCTTTCTTTGGTGTCAGTAGGTATGTCGCAAGGAACTCACAGCCATACAATTAACGGACACGAAAATCATAAAAAAAGCAATTATCTGTTTAACACGAAAATATTTGGCCCGGATGGAAACCGAACCACGAGACGCGAAGCAATTGTACTGGCATGATAACCGCTTTAACCGCTACGCTAAACGTGCAGTTTTTTTCCATCAGGAAATTCTTAATGGCAATTCTGAGCTAATTGTGGTTAATGGCAATAGAATCACCAGTTTTTTCTTAAGACCTAATAAATAGGCGAACTGTGGGCGCACATCAGTACTGCCTAACCCTTCGGGAACACAGACATGATGGTGTCTTTATGTTTTAATTTCAAAATGAACCCAAGTAAGACCATGACGTTACCTTGACAAGAACTGCATGAGCAAAAATACGAGGAGGTTAGTGGTTTCCTTATCAGCTTCTTCCAGGTCAACTGTTTTCGGCAGGATTGTTGTCAGCGTGTCTTCGGAACGACCAGACAAGGAGTGGAAACCCTCTATATACAAAGAAAGGATATAATAGGCGATGTCTGTACATAGAACATGTTTAAGAAAAAATAAAATGAGGGGTATTTTTAGGAGCAATAGATGCCAAACCAATTATTTCTAGAGTTTTGTTTGTCCGTCGCGCTCCACACAAAAATGACTGCATGAAATTAGATGCGTTTCTATTACTGGAGGTGTAACTCAAAATGTGGTGTCATTCATCTTAAATGCCGAAATGCCGAATAATAGTGAATAAAAAAACTCGAAAACGAAAGGAAAGGCTAATTTATGGCAACATTAAAGAAATTGTAGTTATACTGATTTTGATTTTAAAATATCTTTATTTACTTAATTAAAATAACAGATACAAAAAGATCTTATTCTCGTTGTACTTATACTTTAGGGAAAGTTTGTTAATTAGGCTATCATTGCCTTTTTAAACATTAAACAAATGCATACAATGAGTTAGATATATTATAATGTGAACTAATGCAGTTATACTGACCGTGGGAGTTGTTGGATCTCTGCCCGCTACCCAGTGGCTGCGGCGCGGCGAGCAGCTGGCCTAAGCCGAAGCGAGACGTCTTGCGCTTCAGTAATGGTGCCGAATATTGACGGGAATACACTTTCTCGCGTTCTGTACAAAAACATAATAATGATTTTACGAAAATACACATACAATTTATGAAGATGGTCCGCTTGTATAGTATGGTACGGTACGGTACGGTAAGGTACGGTACGGTACGGTAAGGTACGGTACGGTACGGTACAGTACAGTACAGCACGTATCGTGACTAGTGTCAGGGTGCGGCGGCATGGTGGCCGGCGCGGAGATGGTCCGCTTGTAGGGCCACTTGTACAGTACAGTACAGTACAGTACAGTACAGTACAGTACAGTACAGCACGTACCGTGCCTAGTGTCGGGGTGCGGCGGCATGGTGGCCGGCGCGGAGATGGTCCGCTTGTAGGGCCACTTGTACAGTACAGTACAGTACAGTACAGTACAGTACAGTACAGTACAGCACGTACCGTGCCTAGTGTCGGGGTGCGGCGGCATGGTGGCCGGCGCGGAGATGGTCCGCTTGTAGGGCCACTTGTACAGTACAGTACAGTACAGTACAGTACAGCACGTACCGTGCCTAGTGTCGGGGTGCGGCGGCATGGTGGCCGGCGCGGACATGGTCCGCTTGTAGGGCCACTTGTACAGTACAGTACAGTACAGTACAGTACAGTACAGTACAGCACGTACCGTGCCTAGTGTCGGGGTGCGGCGGCATGGTGGCCGGCGCGGAGATGGTCCGCTTGTAGGGCCACTTGTACAGTACAGTACAGTACAGCACGTACCGTGCCTAGTGTCGGGGTGCGGCGGCATGGTGGCCGGCGCGGAGATGGTCCGCTTGTAGGGCCACTTGTACAGTACAGTACAGTACAGTACAGTACAGTACAGTACAGTACAGTACAGTACAGTACAGCACGTACCGTGCCTAGTGTCGGGGTGCGGCGGCATGGTGGCCGGCGCGGAGATGGTCCGCTTGTAGGGCCACTTGTACAGTACAGTACAGTACAGTACAGTACAGTACAGTACAGTACAGTACAGCACGTACCGTGCCTAGTGTCGGGGTGCGGCGGCATGGTGGCCGGCGCGGAGATGGTCCGCTTGTAGGGCCACTTGTACAGTACAGTACAGTACAGTACAGTACAGTACAGTACAGTACAGCACGTACCGTGCCTAGTGTCGGGGTGCGGCGGCATGGTGGCCGGCGCGGAGATGGTCCGCTTGTAGGGCCACTTGTACAGTACAGTACAGTACAGCACGTACCGTGCCTAGTGTCGGGGTGCGGCGGCATGGTGGCCGGCGCGGAGATGGTCCGCTTGTAGGGCCACTTGTACAGTACAGTACAGTACAGCACGTACCGTGCCTAGTGTCGGGGTGCGGCGGCATGGTGGCCGGCGCGGAGATGGTCCGCTTGTAGGGCCACTTGTACAGTACAGTACAGTACAGCACGTACCGTGCCTAGTGTCGGGGTGCGGCGGCATGGTGGCCGGCGCGGAGATGGTCCGCTTGTAGGGCCACTTGTACAGTACAGTACAGTACAGTACAGTACAGCACGTACCGTGCCTAGTGTCGGGGTGCGGCGGCATGGTGGCCGGCGCGGAGATGGTCCGCTTGTAGGGCCACTTGTACAGTACAGTACAGTACAGCACGTACCGTGCCTAGTGTCGGGGTGCGGCGGCATGGTGGCCGGCGCGGAGATGGTCCGCTTGTAGGGCCACTTGTACAGTACAGTACAGTACAGTACAGTACAGCACGTACCGTGCCTAGTGTCGGGGTGCGGCGGCATGGTGGCCGGCGCGGAGATGGTCCGCTTGTAGGGCCACTTGTACAGTACAGTACAGTACAGCACGTACCGTGCCTAGTGTCGGGGTGCGGCGGCATGGTGGCCGGCGCGGAGATGGTCCGCTTGTAGGGCCACTTGTACAGTACAGTACAGTACAGTACAGTACAGTACAGCACGTACCGTGCCTAGTGTCGGGGTGCGGCGGCATGGTGGCCGGCGCGGAGATGGTCCGCTTGTAGGGCCACTTGTACAGTACAGTACAGTACAGTACAGCACGTACCGTGCCTAGTGTCGGGGTGCGGCGGCATGGTGGCCGGCGCGGAGATGGTCCGCTTGTAGGGCCACTTGTACAGTACAGTACAGTACAGTACAGTACAGTACAGTACAGCACGTACCGTGCCTAGTGTCGGGGTGCGGCGGCATGGTGGCCGGCGCGGAGATGGTCCGCTTGTAGGGCCACTTGTACAGTACAGTACAGTACAGTACAGCACGTACCGTGCCTAGTGTCGGGGTGCGGCGGCATGGTGGCCGGCGCGGAGATGGTCCGCTTGTAGGGCCACTTGTACAGTACAGTACAGTACAGTACAGTACAGCACGTACCGTGCCTAGTGTCGGGGTGCGGCGGCATGGTGGCCGGCGCGGAGATGGTCCGCTTGTAGGGCCACTTGTACAGTACAGTACAGTACAGTACAGTACAGTACAGTACAGCACGTACCGTGCCTAGTGTCGGGGTGCGGCGGCATGGTGGCCGGCGCGGAGATGGTCCGCTTGTAGGGCCACTTGTACAGTACAGTACAGTACAGTACAGTACAGCACGTACCGTGCCTAGTGTCGGGGTGCGGCGGCATGGTGGCCGGCGCGGAGATGGTCCGCTTGTAGGGCCACTTGTACAGTACAGTACAGTACAGTACAGTACAGCACGTACCGTGCCTAGTGTCGGGGTGCGGCGGCATGGTGGCCGGCGCGGAGATGGTCCGCTTGTAGGGCCACTTGTACAGTACAGTACAGTACAGTACAGTACAGCACGTACCGTGCCTAGTGTCGGGGTGCGGCGGCATGGTGGCCGGCGCGGAGATGGTCCGCTTGTAGGGCCACTTGTACAGTACAGTACAGTACAGTACAGTACAGCACGTAACGTGCCTAGTGTCGGGGTGCGGCGGCATGGTGGCCGGCGCGGAGATGGTCCGCTTGTAGGGCCACTTGTACAGTACAGTACAGTACAGTACAGTACAGCACGTACCGTGCCTAGTGTCGGGGTGCGGCGGCATGGTGGCCGGCGCGGAGATGGTCCGCTTGTAGGGCCACTTGGTGCCGAAGGACGCGCTGAGCGTGTTGACGTTGTGCTCGCGCGCCGACACGGACAGCGCCTCGTGCGCGCGCCGCACTTTGTACAGGAACCACTCCGAACTCGTCTCGCTGCTCACAAGCTCTGCACATACACACAAAAAACACATTATTGAAAAGGGTCTCAATTAAATTCTATACAACGTAAACAGAATAAGCGCAAGACCTGAAAGTAGTTTGTTCAGAATCGACTATTGAATTGATTACAGTGGTTTTTGAGAATTGGCCTATTATTTAATTTATTATTTAATATAATTTCTTTATCTGACTCCTGAACTAGGTAATAATAACCTGTGTTAGTTGTGTTACAGGAGTCAGTGTCTTCTCCCATTTTTTGACACTATATAATGCAATAAAGGTAAGTACAGTGAGTAAGTATAACTAAGAAACAAAGAAAAACTTACGTAACTAGCATGCATTCGTGTGCGTGTTTGTGTGAAGTGTGTCTGTGAGAGAGTGTGAGTTTGAGTGTGAGTGTATGAGTGTGTGTGATGTGTGTGTATAATGTTTCAGATGCCAGTGATTATGGTAAAAACTCTTCAGTTTGTGCGTAATCTAAAGTTCGTAGCCATGTAATTTTTTTTATTTTTAAGACTGTTTTTGTGAGTGAATGTATGTTTAAATTTTTATTAATTTTATAGTATGTGGAAGGCGCAAGGTATCGGTGTTGTCTCCTAGCTGACGCTGTTTTACATTTAATCGGTTTACATACGTTTTGTAATCGTTCGTTTATTTGTTGCTTCATGATTAACCGGGGTGATTTTGTGTTGGTTAATAGTAAGATTCAAGAGGTACAGCTGTCTTACTGTTAAGATTTCACATTTATAACTTTGAGGACTGATCTTTGAGCTCTTTCGAGGTGGATCATGTAGGTTTTGCAATCTACATGATGTGTACTTTGACGGTTCCTTCTGTGGGTTTGACTCTTCCAAAACTGAACTGTACGTAGGAGGTCTTAGTGAGATTTAGTGTAAGCAGGTTCTCACTCAGCCATTGTGTAGTTGTGCGGAGACCTAGCTCAGCCAGATGGCGAGCCTCGTCCCAAGTCTCTCCGTGAAATATAATTGCCGTGTCGTCAGCATAGCTAAATATTTTTCCTTTAGCGAGAGATAGCTGACACAGTTCATTCATATATATCAAGAAGAGACTCGGGGCAAGTGAGCTGCCTTGTGGTACACCATAGATGAGTCCGACTTCGCTGCTAACCACTTTGCCAATCTTAACTCTCTGTATACGTTCATTTAGAAAATCAGAAAAAAAAACTGAGGGCAGTGCCGCGGATCCCTACGTTCTCTAGCTTGTTCACAAGGGTGGGAATGCAGACTGAGTCAAATGCCTTTGTCAGGTCGAGAAAAACACCTAGACATTTCTGTTTTTTATCAAGGTTTTTTGTAATGTGATCTACTAGTTGATTAACTGCATCTTCAGTGCTTTTTCCCGACCTGAATCCAAATTGTGCGTCTGCCAATATATTGTTTTTTTTTCTAAGAATCCCATGTCTTTTATTCAACAGCTTCTCTAATATTTTTGATATGTGTTAATTTTGCCCGAAAAGATAATTACAACATTCAGGAATCAAATAATATCAATGAACGCGATAAAATCCGTAAAAAGTAGTTTCATTTCAGTGTAATATATGCAAGTGTCAGAAACCAGTATTTAAAAATGAGTTATTATTCTACTTATCGTTGGTGTGCCTTTCCTGAATGCAAGAATAATAGTGTAAAAACACCGGACAAAATGTGGATTAAACTGATAAAAATATGAGAAAAACTTGCTTCAAAATTATGAAAACGGATCCCGAACGATGAAATTCTGAAAAAAATCGTTTGTACTTTTCTGAAGATAACTTGATGTAAGTAAGACCTATATGCATTACCTATCTAAAATATCTTTCACAGTAGATTACATTAAAAAGTATCTATTTAAGGAACATAATTATGTATTTGGTGTCTTTTTTCACACAGCCGTATGACGTAATAAGATGACGGCTACTTTTTCATGGTGTTAAAAATCCAATTACGTTAAAAAAAATGAAATATCTGAGTCAAAATGAAATTTCGACACCCAAGATTAGGGCGAGCCAAGATAATTGAAATGTAAGAAGAAAACAAACGCTTGCGACGCCTACCTACTTATCGAGATGTTAGAATAAATTAAAAATTTAAAAAAACCCCCGACACAAAAATAAACCTGAATCCCTATAAAAAGAAAAAAATAATCTTGAAATTATAACCCTTCGTAAGTACGTATGAAGTTTTTTGATTAAATTTTGTCGCGTCGGGGGACCGCTCTCTAATTATGTGTATCCTTTCCTTTCCTTTTGCTTCCCGAACTGAATCGCGCGAATTCAGAATTGATGTGGATGGCGCGTACATCACCGCGATGCGCGGGATGTACGCGCCATGTAGGTAAAGTGGGCGGAGCGTAACATATTCAAGTTTGGCGACCCGAGCGGGCAGACACGCGAGAGCTAGAGAGCGGTCCCCCGACGCGACAAAATTTAATCAAAAAACTTCATACGTACTTACGAAGGGTTATAATTTCAAGATTATTTTTTTCTTTTTATAGGGATTCAGGTTTATTTTTGTGTCGGGGGTTTTTTTTAATTTTTAATTTAATTTGTTATTTCACACTTTTTGTAGGGACTCCTTACTTATTTTGTTTAATTTCTTTTATTTTCTTGCGTTTTAATTAGGTATTTTCTTCGTTTAGTTATTCAACTTTTGTACAATTGTTTCATAGCTATTAGATATCTTATATCATAGTATTCTACTAGTCAAGCCCTTTCATTTGATACCTTTATTGAGGGAGTAGTGAAAATTTTTAATAAATTCACCATTTCGTGGAGGCCGCCATGTTGGATTTGAAATTTTTCATAGTGTATAGTATTCTACTAGTCAGGCCCTTTCATTTGATACCAATATTGTGGGAGTTGTGAAAAAATATGTAAACCGCCATCTTGTGGCGGCGGCCATCTTGGGCCGATTTTCATCAAACATAGCTAAGAACACTCCCCACTTATTCACCTTTCAAACAAAAAAAACAAAATCCAAATCGGTTCATCCATTCGGGAGATACGATGCCACAGAGACACACACACACACACACACACACACACAGACAGACACGTAAAACTTATAACACCCCGTCGTTTTTGCGTCGGGGGTTAAAAACAGATTAAAAACACTGAAATCTAAGAATTGAATTTAAAAAATTATTTTGTTATCTTATGAACTAAAACTAAAATATTCCGACTGCTTTTTGCCTAAGCTATCTCAATTAACGATTAATAGACGATATGTTTGGCGTAGCGGCTGAGAGATCGGCTTCTGCGATACGTGTTGAGGGGTTCCCCACACGGAGAAAATATTTGTACGATCCATAGGTAGTAATTCCGGTTCTGGGTGTTTGTGTATGTGAGAATTTATTTTTGTAAACGCACCCACGATACAAGAGAAAATACTAGTGGGCAACGTTTTTAAAAATAAATCAACAAAATAACAGAGTATATCGTATCTTAAAAATCATAAATAAAAATAAAATAATTAAGAGCAAAAAAAAACTTACCTACAAAATCAAATGGCACGACAACAGAAAAATATCCCTGCAGAAATAAATAAAAAAATATATCAACAAATCATATACACAAATAGTAAACTAACGAATAATATTGTTTAAAATAACTTTTTTAAATCACTCCTATTTTACCATCTTCATTAAAATTCTTCTTGGCATAAAAAGGGCCAAAATCCGACATATTTATTTTTCTATCGAAATAATATTAGAACGTTTGAAAGTAAAGAATAAACTAAATACTTTGATAATAAGATTATAATCATATAAAATAAAGCTTGCGTCCGCGGCTTCGCTCACCTGAAGCTATATTAGGATTAGAAATGGATTCCAAAAATAATTTAATCAAAAACCAACAGCGAGGATCTCTTCTTTGTATGGGCCTCTATACATCAGAGGGGTCAAGCCGTATCTCGGGATCCGTTTAATTAATTGAGATAAGAACTTCACCAGTTTTATAAAATATAGGGATACGAAGGTGCAACGATAATAACATTACATACATACACTCACGCCTTTCTCCCACGAGGGTAGGCAGAATTATACAACGCCACTAGCTACGATTCTTACATGCTTCTTTTGGTTCTTCTACATTCAAACATCTCCTCATACGTTCGCACCGATTGCGAGTACTATGCACCTCACCTTTTTGAAGGTTCTCGCCAATAAGATCAGTTAACAAAAATCTCAGGAACTCACCTCTTAAATTAGTGAAGTCGATGGTCTTGTTGGTGTTGATCTGTGCCTCCAAGAACAGAGCCTCGAACCTGTTGAGGAAGAACTCCCACTTGAGGATCTTGCGGTCGCTCAACGTGTTGTGCAGCTGGTAGATGGACTGAAGGATCATGGGTCGATCCACGATCACCAGGTCAAACTGGGTCTCCAGGCAGTACAGGAGTAGCTGCGGAATAACATGGGGTTGAATCTAGAGGTCCTCAAACTTTTTTATGTAGTCGACCAGTGTGCATGTTTTTCGGTTTCATTTTTAGGTTGTGAGAATGAGATAGCACTATTTAATCTGTAGAGCGGCATTCCTCTCTTTCAATCGGAAAATGATGGCAATAACACGTCATAATACGACCTCTGGTAACCTAATTTCAATTATTTACATCTTAAGGATCCTTATTTTTTCCGCTGGCATGGACCCCTTGTGGGTCATCATCGACCCCTGGGGTCGATATAGACCACTTTGGGTATCACTGATTTAAACAAACCTAACCAAAAATAGCTAATTTGCTAGAGTTTTGGGGAGGGGCCACTGATAGATCGGGGGGCCATAGTTTGTAATTATCTTTTCGGGAAATTCTAACAATATTAAAAACCACTGTAATCGATTCAATAGTCGATTCTGAACAAACTACTAGGTGTTGCGATTATTCTGTTACAGGTTTATACATGGCAACTATTCAAACGCTACTACATTTCAGTCAGTTCGACTTAACTACTCAGTCTCGCATTAGCTGCGCTTTGATGCAGACGTGTTGCTGACCGCAATATTTTTATAACTCGTGTAGGTGTAGCGCGGCGTAAGCCGTTGCTCGTAATTATTTTAGCGCCATGAGTCAACAACTTGTGGCGAACGAATTGCTCGCTTTCCTGCAGCAGAAGCTGGATGTGATGGATGAGGTGTCCGCAGTCCAGATCTGCTCCTCGAATTTTAGTGAGGTTGACATCGCCGCTTTCAAGCTGCTTATTTACACGCTGTTGAACAAGACAGACAAGATGGTGTCCCGCAGGCGTGACCAAGAAAAGCGTTCAGGACATCATAACGCTGCTTAAGGAGACCGATCCTGACGATGTGCCGACGGATTTGCACAAACTTCCTCCAGTCACCTTCGACCACGTCGATGTAACCAACCTGCTGAAAGACATCGTTTTCCTAAAGGCAAGCCTAGTGGATGTGCAGAAAAGGTTAGATGCATCCCAAAATACTGTCGCCGATTTGCGCAATGAACTTGTAGAGTTGCATAAGACGGTTGCAGTAACTGGGTCACCATCAAGTGCATCGAACGTCAACACGCGTCGCGGAGCGGGCCTCGCCCTGTCGGGGGCAAGCTTCGCGTCAGCAGTTTTGTCGTCGCCGCCGCCGCCGAACGCTGAGCCTGCAGTGTGCCCCGTGCGCGCCCCGCAGCCCCGCTCCCGCCCGGCGGCTCCTCCTCGCGTCGCCGCTCGAGTTACCCGACCCACGAAACAGCTGACTGTGTCAACACAATCAGCTAAAAGAATTGAACTTGCTGGAGTCACCGTGAGCAGTCTTGATGATAGTGATTGATACTAGTTGCTTACATCAATGGCATTGTCGTGAATGGTTCCGATGTATAAGGTAGCTCTCTGGGCCACGTACACGTTGATGTCGTCCATGCTGGAGATCAGGTAGCAGAAGGCGGTGGCCAGCGCCGTTTGCAGTGGTAGGCTGGTCTTCACTGGAGACCCATCCATAAACCTAAAGGAATTATTAATATTAAGTTAGGAAACAAGCTTAAGAAAACCTTTACTTAGATTATTTATATGCAGTGGAATGTGCGCCAATTTTTTTATCCCAGAAGTAATATCATCATGAAATTGTTGAGATTTTGAATTCTTTTTCACGTGGGAGAGCCATATTTATTAGGCACGAATGGGCCAGCTCGACCGGTGTGATACCATGGCCTCACAGAAAACCGACGTGAAACAACGCTTGCGTTGTGTTTTACCGAGTGATTGAGGTTACCGGAGGCCCAAACCCTTTTAAAAGGTGGGCAACGCACTTGTGACTCCTCTGGTGTTGCGGGTGTCCATGGGCGGCGGTTATCGCTTACCATCAGGTTATCCGTCTGCTCGTTTGCCCCCCTATCCTATAAAAAATAAATAAATACATGAGTGTGGTGGTCAGAAAGTTAAAGAAATGATGAAACAGTTGTGATGGGATGGGTTATGTTGGGAGTGTTATTGAGACCTGATGATGATGGAGACGCGCTCGACGGCGGTGAAGCGCACGTGGTAGTCGTGGTGGTGGAACTGGTCCCGCAGCAGCGCGCACAGCACGTCCGCGCCGCCCGCCAGCGTCACGCAGTGCAGCAGCACCGGCACCGCCACCGAGCTGATGTGCGAGTGGCACGCGCCGCACACGCCCCACAGGCTGCCGGGGAACCGATACTACTGTGAGCCCCGGCCCCAACATACAAGCTGATGTGCGAGTGGCACGCGCCGCACACGCCCCACAGGCTGCACGGGGGAACCAACTGTGAGTCCCAACATACAAGTTAACACGCTCCACAAACTGTATTGACGGAACCAGAGCCCAAGATACCTGCTATTCTTATATTTCTGACACAAAACTATTTGTAATTGTATTAATGCAGCAACAGCAGCAAAGAGCAGTAATAGCCTTTTTTATAATACGTTGCCCCACACTAGTTTTTTCTCCTGATAAACACAAACATCCAGACAGGAACAACTACCTGTAGATCATACAAATATTTGCTCCGTGTGGGGATCGAACCCACAACACGTGTCGTAGAAGACGTGTCGCAGACGCCGATCGCTCAGCCGTGTCGTCCAAGCCTGGTTATATTATGACTATTGGCAGTCCAATAGTCATCACCAGGAACGAGCCTATCGCGGCTATCACAGCTACAGTAAACAACGCTATTGCTAAAAAAACGTACTGCGACCCCAAATAAATTGAGACAAGAGCAAAGATGATAATAACACCGTCGTTTAGTAGCTTGTCACTTACTTGTCTATCAACAGGTTCTCCTGGCACCATATGAGGAAGCCGCGGTGGTCAGCCAGCGCGTCAGTGTTCAGCACCAACACTTGGAGACACTGGAGCAGGTGGTATAACACATCGGGGCGAGAAGTGCTCTTCAGTTCCTAACAACGAAATAGAAATGATGTAGAATTGTGCTTTATGCTATAGACAATACGCATTTTCTATATAGTTTCTTTCAAACGTATCTTTCCTTTTAATTAGCCAGAGCGTCGGCCTTGTCGTCGGCCATCATCTGGTTGCCGTTTCGAAACCAATCCGTTGCACTACCGACGTGAAACCACTCGTAACACAAGCATGCAAAATGCTTGTGTTACGAGTGGACACACATTGCTAGTTAAAATATGTGATAATCTCATAAATTGATCTTTAGTGAAACATTGTTGAGCGCTATTTTCGGCTATAGTGGACTGTACATTTACATCACGCTGCAGTCGAGCCGACCATAAAATTACACAAGACAAGCCTGGATCCAGATTGGCTCACTAATTAAAAGTACGTTTCTCAAACTTAGACAAACTACAATAAATGTTACAGCTATAGAATTTTAAGACGATTTTACTGATTTCTGAAGTTCACGCGTATAGTCTAATATTATTAGACATATTGAAATAAAACAACTATACGGATTATATCACGTTATATTAGTACAATCTCAACTTCCGAGAACCCAATACAATAGCCACCGCACGGCCACGCACACTAAGTACATCACATTGCACACAAAATAACCACACACACACACGCTATGTGCCTATTTTCATATAAATTTTATTTTATTTATAATAATACTAGTTCATTATGTTTAGATAGATAATATATACATTTTTAAATAAACAATTGTACGAATGAGTGTTAGCTATGGTATTTTTTGTTATATGTAATATCACATATATTTAATTTTTATTTTTTGTAAACTGGTTTACCATCCGTCCGTCATTATAGGTCTGGTTGAAAACCAGCGCCAGGCACTCCGTCTGGCTTATGCTGAACCAGCGCCATTTCAGCGCAATTTATATTAGAGTTTAGGTAATTATAGATCTTATCTTGTGTGGGGCCGAGGCAGCAAGGCCTCAGAGCACTTCGACCCAATGGGATCTTTTGTGCTTCCCCTAGATACCTAATCCTCATCCTCCCCCAGTTCTTCAAACAGCTCTTCCATAAGCTTTATAATGAGGCCTGGGGGTATGAGTCTATAGTCCTCTGGTCCTGGATAACCCTGCCCCAAGAGGCACATTCGATTTCTAGCCAGTGCATCGCATGTACACAGAAGGTAATTATAGATAGTATTTAAGGTAAAATTGTGCTGAATAAATCATTTTTCTTTCTTTCTTTTCTTTCAAATCCCGACCTTTCCTTTCCCTTTACAGCGTCCATGGTCACGGGCAGACTGTATTGCACTAATACACTATCCGTATACTTTCTAATACTTACTTTCTAACAGTGATAACAAAATTAAAGCAATAAATATTATGAAATATCAAATAGTCATACCTGTAAGAGCTGATGTATGTACTGTAACTCCTGAGGCAACTCTTCGATGCAGAAGTGGAATTTGCCCGCGGATGTTGGCCAGAAATTGGTCATGTCGTCTTCTACTGATTCCGCCATATTCTCGTGGTCGCCCAGAAGGTTCGGCGTAGATACCTTGTACATAAAATATCATAGAATTTTCTGTTCGTTTCAATATTATCGTGACTACATTATATTCACATCGGACCTCCGTGCCCCATATGGATCGTGCCTGATGCGAGTCGGAAATTTGATGCCCCAGATGGACGATATATGTCCCGGAAGCTGCAACTTGCGCCTGATGTTAAGCGACACTGCGATCTACGATGGAGCGCGCTCGCCTCGAGAAACCGATTCACACGTAATTTAAAGACACCGAGATTATATTTATCGGGGAAGATCCACTCGGGAAGCGCATACCACATTCCGGTGGTACGCATGATATAAGTGGAAGTCAGAATAAAGTACCTTAGACATGACCTACGCAAATGTCTTGCTGATCTGGTAATGTCATGCGACAGGTCGTTGAGCTCCCTAAATAATGGTTGAGCTACACGATGCCTGATGTATGCGTGCCGTCAGTTAAGACAGGTCAACTCAAAGCTGCTATGGCTCTTTCTACAAAAGGCCTGTCCAGATATTGCCCTACATCGTAACACTCACATAATATCTAATAATACTATTACTGTCTGGACTTTAAAAGAGACCATGATTCTCTGAGTTTGTTTCGGCGTTTCTTCTCAGAGGTCGTCAGTTAGGAAATGCCGGCGCCATCTAGATTTAAAAAAAAATGTAAAACATTGACTTGTAAAAGTGTCTTTAAAAGATCTATTTACAGAAATAAATATCATTTATCATTAGATGTATATTATATAGTTATTATTGTACTTACGTCAGCGGTAGCCGTAGCAACATCGGTGTCAGTCAGAGTGATTGTGTGCGCAGTAGCCATCGTGGGTGCGTCAGCTGGTGGCAAAGAAACCGCCATATCCAGCTGCTCCGTGATCGTTTCCACGGTAGCCGTCATTATCTGGACACCACACGCGACGTTAGGAGTATAAGAAGGTTATCAACTTCGTAAGAGATTTATATAAGCATAGGAGGACTAAATTGCGAAGTCGGTGTCAGGATACTCAGTGAAAACTACTGCTAATACTGCGTGATATCTACGTCTAAATACTTTTTTTTATTGGTTACATTGTCTTTATGTATTTAAGAGCTAGTGTATTGGTTGCTCTAAAGAATCTAGACGAATAATTACTTTGTATATGACTCGTAATACATGTTTTAAGTCAATATAATAATATTACTTACCGTTAAAACTTGTATAGTTTACATACATACATACACTCACACCCTTCTCCCACAGGGGTAGGCAGAAACTATAGACTGCCACTTGCTACGATTCTTGCATGCTTCTTTTGCTTCTGCGACATTCATACATCTTCTCATACATACGTGTTTAATTTAAAAGAGCTAAAATATTTACTCCCTTATTCATAAAAATATATGATAATATATTTTTTTTATTTAATAATATATCTTGTTATGACACGTGATATTTTGTGACAGGGATAAGAAGACAAAACATTTTATAGCTATAAGTAATATCTTATCCCCTTGTCTGTCAACCGGCCTTTTAAAGGCCGATGTCAAAATTTTCGTGGCTATCTTATCCTCTTATGACTTGATTAAAAGCATATAATGCATAGGTACATATAAAAAATATGTACAATTAAAGTTAACATTATTATGAAAGAAACTAAAATGTTAAATCATCATTTTCATTTGTCATATAATTATATATTTTAACCAAGTTTTAGTAGTGATAAAATTGTATAGAAATTGTAAGAACTAAAATATAATATTATATTATCTTTAAAATCACTCACTTTACTATATAATACATCCAAGACTAGACTACAACTACGTTTATCATTTATCAGTAAAGTCCTAACAATTAATTGGCCAATTTTATATTTTTGTCCGTATTTTTTATAACAAAATTTATCTGGAGAATTATATTTACAAGAAGCCGACTTCCACCTTCAAAGATGTTTTAGTTACAGTAAAAAATTTACAAAATATAAAATCAGCGTATAAATCTAACACCAATAAAACGAAACACGTCCACATATGAAAAAGCACAAGAGTAAGGTAAGAGAGACGGTTCGCTTCAGAGACGCCTGACATAGAGTTTAAAGAGAACATTTACACTTACTTACACTTACTAACACTTACTAAAATGAGGTTAAAGGATTCAGTAATCATGAATATATGTATTGAAGAGAGGTAGGGCATAGTGGAATTGAATAAATCCACTCACAATTGAAGCTGCCCGACTGGGGAAGTACTTCCACCTTGCAGATAATGGTATCCAAATAATATAGCTCCGTGCTATGTTGTGTTCCTAACAGTGAGCAAGGTCGCCAGATAATCACGAGGAAGACCGGTGGTGTTTAAGCATCACACTTATTGTCTCCTATGCTGCCAGCCCCACCCTCTCAAAAGGGTGTGTAAAGATTTTTACGAGATCGTCAACACGCGAGTGATACCCCTGGTGTTGCAAGCGTCCATAGGCTACGGTAACCGCTTACCATCAGGCGGGCCGTATGCTTGTTTGCCGCCTTAGCGGTATAAAAAACGAAATTACGTTTTTCGAAATGGTTTTTTATTCCTAAATTTTGAGTTATGTTATCATTGCCACTCGATGAGTTCCTACGACTATTATAATCGTAAACGCACGTCATTATGCTAATGGTCAATCATATCGGCCACATTTTATCGCACCTCACGTCATCGGCACCTTAGAACTTTGCTACTTCAGTGGTATAAAAAAGAGAAACTGGAAGAAGAATATTACTAACACCCTATAACTTTTTGTTGAAATATTAAACACTCCTTCGTTTATTTCTTTTTTATTGTGATCAATGTGAGGCGTCTCCAGCGAAAGCAATATAATATCCAGTGACATACTTGCGTGTCGCCCGAAGATTTAGTGATCGTGGCATCCGAGCCGACGTCGCTTATGAGAGAGAGTTGCATGAAATGAACAAACTATACAACTACGTTACGATATAATTACTAAGACATAGAGCGGTCTGGTTGGCCGCCCGTTATCATTGTGGATAATGTTCAAACTCTTAGTTAGTTACTTAAATGATGGTAATTTATTGTGATAACAAATTAAATAAACTAATTTATTAAATATACGATGCAATAGTAAAAAATATAATGTCCTGTGCTATAACTTAACCACCACCCACCATATTTCAGGCAAATAAAATGATTTAATTTGATTTAAAAATGTATCGCTATAAATTGTACAGACACAATAAAATGTACCATCGGACTAATTAGCTCATGCATTTTAAGAAAAAATACAAATAGATAAAAATTTAGAGTACCTTTACTTTAAAAACATTTTTAAGCTATTATGTTAATTTAAAATCAACAGAAATCTACTGAGAGACACAGATGACACAAATTTATTCGATAGATTTGCTTACTAGAGGTAGGATTTTGCCATAACTTGTATGGGCCTTAGACAAAGTCAAAGTCAAAATGTTTTATTTCTATTAGACCATTAAAATAGGTACTTTTGAAAAGTCAAACTGGTTGCACGGTTCCAAAAAGTGGGTCTTATGACGAAGAGCCGGCAAGAAACTCTATAGATACTCTTTTAAAAAAAAATACGAAGACAGATTACAATATTAAGCTTTACAACTTTGTTTTAAATAGTTGCTGAGAATGATGCAGTTTGATGTGTAAGAATTATTCATTACTTATAAAATGCCTGAGACACAGATATATTTATCTAGTGCTCACGTTTATTTGGCTGTATTTTGTTCTCTTGACAATGTAACCTTTTTGTATCACATATAATTAAAGTATCAAGATAAATAAATTAATTGTATCAAAATAAATAAATTAATTATATCAAAATAACATAAATTAATAAAAAAAGGATTGCCAAGGCAAGTAAGAGCTGACAAAATCTTATCTCTAGTAAGCAAATCCACTGATGTGTTTTGGGATCGGCGGTTAGCCATAATGAGCACGGGACCGACCAGACCGGAGCACAACACCTAGGACCTAGATCTGTATATACGTACATGGGGCATGTGGACAAGAACTCCTCCCACGGAACTTTTGTCTCCCAGAGGATGGGCGATGGACATCAGCGCATCCACGGACGTCGCTGGAGTTCCTCCCGACTTGCTTCGCTCTTCTTCAGATTGAGCTTTCTTGTGGCTTTGGGTTTCAGGCCAAATTTCGTCGAAAGATGGCTGTGGAAAAAACAGGTACCTACATGAATATATATGAAATACCGACTAACATACTGACTAATTGGAAAACAGGCGATAGATTGACAGATTGACATGGTGCTCGACAGTCTCGAATATTGCAAAACAGATTGTACGCTTTATGATAGAGAAAATGAGTATTTTTTTTGATAATCATTGGCATACAACAAGCGATTCTTATCTACCCTCTGGTTTTACATTAACCCCATGAGGAGGTAATGCTCGTTTCAGATGGGATCATAACCATTATTATTATAATTAAATAAGTATAAGTACTGACATCATAGTAGTTAGGCGCACGGCACGAGCGCGCGCACGAGGCGCACGGCCAGCTGGTGCACATAGTGTGTAGTAGTACCTGTGGGGGGGGCGGGGCGGCGTGCGGCACGAGCGCGCGCACGAGGCGCACGGCCAGCTGGTGCACATAGTGTGTAGTAGTACCTGTGGGGGGGGCGGGGCGGCGTGCGGCACGAGCGCGCGCACGAGGCGCACGGCCAGCTGGTGCACATAGTGTGTAGTAGTACCTGTGGGGGGGGCGGGGCGGCGTGCGGCACGAGCGCGCGCACGAGGCGCACGGCCAGCTGGTGCACATAGTGTGTAGTAGTACCTGTGGGGGGGGCGGGGCGGCGTGCGGCACGAGCGCGCGCACGAGGCGCACGGCCAGCTGGTGCACATAGTGTGTAGTAGTACCTGTGGGGGGGGCGGGGCGGCGTGCGGCACGAGCGCGCGCACGAGGCGCACGGCCAGCTGGTGCACATAGTGTGTAGTAGTACCTGTGGGGGGGGCGGGGCGGCGTGCGGCACGAGCGCGCGCACGAGGCGCACGGCCAGCTGGTGCACATAGTGTGTAGTAGTACCTGTGGGGGGGGCGGGGCGGCGTGCGGCACGAGCGCGCGCACGAGGCGCACGGCCAGCTGGTGCACATAGTGTGTAGTAGTACCTGTGGGGGGGGCGGGGCGGCGTGCGGCACGAGCGCGCGCACGAGGCGCACGACCAGCTGGTGCACATAGTGTGTAGTAGTACCTGTGGGGGGGGCGGGGCGGCGTGCGGCACGAGCGCGCGCACGAGGCGCACGGCCAGCTGGTGCACATAGTGTGTAGTAGTACCTGTGGGGGGGGCGGGGCGGCGTGCGGCACGAGCGCGCGCACGAGGCGCACGGCCAGCTGGTGCACATAGTGTGTAGTAGTACCTGTGGGGGGGGCGGGGCGGCGTGCGGCACGAGCGCGCGCACGAGGCGCACGGCCAGCTGGTGCACATAGTGTGTAGTAGTACCTGTGGGGGGGGCGGGGCGGCGTGCGGCACGAGCGCGCGCACGAGGCGCACGGCCAGCTGGTGCACATAGTGTGTAGTAGTACCTGTGGGGGGGGCGGGGCGGCGTGCGGCACGAGCGCGCGCACGAGGCGCACGGCCAGCTGGTGCACATAGTGTGTAGTAGTACCTGTGGGGGGGCGGGGCGGCGTGCGGCACGAGCGCGCGCACGAGGCGCACGGCCAGCTGGTGCACATAGTGTGTAGTAGTACCTGTGGGGGGGGCGGGGCGGCGTGCGGCACGAGCGCGCGCACGAGGCGCACGGCCAGCTGGTGCACATAGTGTGTAGTAGTACCTGTGGGGGGGGCGGGGCGGCGTGCGGCACGAGCGCGCGCACGAGGCGCACGGCCAGCTGGTGCACATAGTGTGTAGTAGTACTTGTGGGGGGGGCGGGGCGGCGTGCGGCACGAGCGCGCGCACGAGGCGCACGGCCAGCTGGTGCACATAGTGTGTAGTAGTACCTGTGGGGGGGGCGGGGCGGCGTGCGGCACGAGCGCGCGCACGAGGCGCACGGCCAGCTGGTGCACATAGTGTGTAGTAGTACCTGTGGGGGGGGCGGGGCGGCGTGCGGCACGAGCGCGCGCACGAGGCGCACGGCCAGCTGGTGCACATAGTGTGTAGTAGTACCTGTGGGGGGGGCGGGGCGGCGTGCGGCACGAGCGCGCGCACGAGGCGCACGGCCAGCTGGTGCACATAGTGTGTAGTAGTACCTGTGGGGGGGGCGGGGCGGCGTGCGGCACGAGCGCGCGCACGAGGCGCACGGCCAGCTGGTGCACATAGTGTGTAGTAGTACCTGTGGGGGGGGCGGGGCGGCGTGCGGCACGAGCGCGCGCACGAGGCGCACGGCCAGCTGGTGCACATAGTGTGTAGTAGTACCTGTGGGGGGGGCGGGGCGGCGTGCGGCACGAGCGCGCGCACGAGGCGCACGGCCAGCTGGTGCACATAGTGTGTAGTAGTACCTGTGGGGGGGGCGGGGCGGCGTGCGGCACGAGCGCGCGCACGAGGCGCACGGCCAGCTGGTGCACATAGTGTGTAGTAGTACCTGTGGGGGGGGCGGGGCGGCGTGCGGCACGAGCGCGCGCACGAGGCGCACGGCCAGCTGGTGCACATAGTGTGTAGTAGTACCTGTGGGGGGGCGGGGCGGCGTGCGGCACGAGCGCGCGCACGAGGCGCACGGCCAGCTGGTGCACATAGTGTGTAGTAGTACCTGTGGGGGGGGCGGGGCGGCGTGCGGCACGAGCGCGCGCACGAGGCGCACGGCCAGCTGGTGCACATAGTGTGTAGTAGTACCTGTGGGGGGGGCGGGGCGGCGTGCGGCACGAGCGCGCGCACGAGGCGCACGGCCAGCTGGTGCACATAGTGTGTAGTAGTACCTGTGGGGGGGGCGGGGCGGCGTGCGGCACGAGCGCGCGCACGAGGCGCACGGCCAGCTGGTGCACATAGTGTGTAGTAGTACCTGTGGGGGGGGCGGGGCGGCGTGCGGCACGAGCGCGCGCACGAGGCGCACGGCCAGCTGGTGCACATAGTGTGTAGTAGTACCTGTGGGGGGGGCGGGGCGGCGTGCGGCACGAGCGCGCGCACGAGGCGCACGGCCAGCTGGTGCACATAGTGTGTAGTAGTACCTGTGGGGGGGGCGGGGCGGCGTGCGGCACGAGCGCGCGCACGAGGCGCACGGCCAGCTGGTGCACATAGTGTGTAGTAGTACCTGTGGGGGGGGCGGGGCGGCGTGCGGCACGAGCGCGCGCACGAGGCGCACGGCCAGCTGGTGCACATAGTGTGTAGTAGTACCTGTGGGGGGGGCGGGGCGGCGTGCGGCACGAGCGCGCGCACGAGGCGCACGGCCAGCTGGTGCACATAGTGTGTAGTAGTACCTGTGGGGGGGGCGGGGCGGCGTGCGGCACGAGCGCGCGCACGAGGCGCACGGCCAGCTGGTGCACATAGTGTGTAGTAGTACCTGTGGGGGGGCGGGGCGGCGTGCGGCACGAGCGCGCGCACGAGGCGCACGGCCAGCTGGTGCACATAGTGTGTAGTAGTACCTGTGGGGGGGGCGGGGCGGCGTGCGGCACGAGCGCGCGCACGAGGCGCACGGCCAGCTGGTGCACATAGTGTGTAGTAGTACCTGTGGGGGGGGCGGGGCGGCGTGCGGCACGAGCGCGCGCACGAGGCGCACGGCCAGCTGGTGCACATAGTGTGTAGTAGTACCTGTGGGGGGGGCGGGGCGGCGTGCGGCACGAGCGCGCGCACGAGGCGCACGGCCAGCTGGTGCCACAGCGCCGCTGCCTCGCAGTACGAGCAAGCACCCTCCGCAAGGCACACCGCTGCATAAACATTGTATTATGTTTATAAAAAGGAACCCATTAAGGATTAAATTGTTGTCCGTCTATCAAATCCTTTTTGTCTGGATAGGGTAGACATAATTATAAAGTTGAAATTAATAAGGGATCGTCATTAATCACGTAAGCTTAGAAAGAAGGGGATTTGAAATTTAACGTGATTATTTGATAACGATCCAGATTAGACAATCCCAAAAAAGATTATTTTGGACACCGCCCAATTTTTTTTAAATACTCATAAATTAATGTTTTTTTTTAACTCACCATGTTCAACAGTGTTGGTCTGATTAGATTTCAACATTAGGCGAAGCAGTTTCGTCGCCTCGCTGCTCACGTTTTGACTGTTAATGCGACGCTGTTGAAGCTCCATCTAGTGATCAAATATTATATTAGTACGATGTAAGGCGCGTATGGCGCAGGATTGATAGCAGAGATTCTCAGTAGCAGCTCGGAGTTTGGATTTGTGCCCGGTTTACGGCAATAAGATCGCCCCTATTACATGACCTAACTCTTCCAAGAATACAGGCATGATTTGATTTTATGTTTACATTTCCTACATCTAAAGGAAATCGCTGTTAGGGCTAACGCGCACTTGTGATTTTTAGTCTACCGATAGTTTAGTCGCTGTAGTACTCGTGTATAATTTCATGTCGAATTCTAATCGTCAAATGCGCGCACTGCCATATAACTCCATAGTGAATCCCAAAACGATCAAACTATTGCCCGACTAAAAATCACAAGTGCGCGAGCGCTCTTAGCGATAACACAGATTCTATGATGTTTTATTTTACTTTGTGTACGAGCAAGCCAATACATTTGCATTGTTTAGTTTTTATGCTGACGCTTGCACCAAATACTAGTATGACGCGCTTACTTTATTACCATATATTTTTTAGTACCAATAAAGCTGTAGAGCAGTAAACATCGTTTTAATCATATACCCAAAACGCGGATCGCGGTCGCGGTACTCACATAACATTAACAATTGAGTAAGGTGTAAGGCAATCGCCCGTACACTTTGCATTAGTTTTTAGTTTGCAATAAAGAATATCCTATTCTATTCCCGAATGAAACAAATATGATTTGTGTTTCAAGTTCAAATAAATGTCTTTATTTGAAATATGCTTTTACAAGCGTTTATGAAACGTTATGATTCTTGTTGCAGGGTTCCAAAAGGTTGATCGTATGGAGAAGAATCCGGCAACAAACTCCATAGACACTTTCAAAATAAATGATGTTACAATCTTCACTTGCATATTGCGTTAACAGTTTATAAAATATTGCTGTCAATATCGGAAGACAAAAGGTATACGAACATTCACAGTATTGTGACATGGTCCGCCCCCGCCGCCCCTCCTCCACGCCTCAAGCCTACCCCGCGCGTCGCTATAAAAGGATCAGCAGACGACGCGCGGGCCTTCTTCCTCCTGCTGCAGCTGCCCAAGCTAAGTGCCGCCCCCTACCGGCCGGACCTCGCCTCGAAGTCTTCATTCAAACCACCCTGAGCTTAACTCGCCCTACTCTTGCCTCAATTTAATACAAAGTCTAAACCTAGTGACAATAAATTTGTATATCTGGTGTTCCGAGTGTAATTTATCTCCTCTAAATAGTTCCCGGTAGGCCACGTTCCTAAAACGTGTCCACCTTGTTACAGTATTTAACTGTCTGGTGGCTTCGAAAGCTTTTATGTGGCCTAAGCAAAAATGTTCCGCCAATCTAGTACCATCAGGTGACGGGTTGCTGAGCTGCCAATATTATAGTGAAGCTGATACAACAACACAATGACTGATGCATGCGTTTTTTGCATAGAGGGGCAAACGAGCAGACGAATCTCCTGATGGTAAGCGATTACCGCCACCCATTGACACCCGCAACACCAGAGGAGTCACAAATGCGTTGCCCTTTAACATTATACACTGACCTGTTTCAGCAATATATCCAGCATAAGTATGCAGCATGTCAGGTTCTGTGGTTTCATCTGGTCATCTTTGTCGTTCTTGTCTTTGTCGTTGCTCGGAGACTCCTTTGTTTCCTTGGACTTATGGCCCTCTATATAGACGGTGATCGGAAATTTACATACAATTATAAGCTTTTCATTGAATAATGAATATACATCTAAAACGTGCAATCATCGACAATATAGTCCACCTATTTTTTATTTAATATGTTGTTACATCAAATCAGAGCTGATTAAGCAATCAATCAATAATAAAATAACGAGACTACTTCACAACATGGCGCTGTGGAATTGAAAAACTGTACTATTTTAAACAACTGTACATATTTTTAAAATACATATTTGAATAATTTGACAATAAAAGAGGTCAATTTCAAAGACAATATCAAAGTCAAAATGTTTTATTTCAATTAGACCATTAAAGAAAGTATTTTTTAAAAGTCAAAACTAGTTGCACGGTTCCAAAAAGTGGGTCATGTGGAGTAGAGCCGGCAAGAAACTCCATAGATACTCTTTTTAAAATAAAATAATCACAATTACAATAATAAGCTTTAAATTACAACTTTGTTTTAAAATAGTTGCTGAGAATTATGCAGTATGATGTGTAGGTTATTTTTCATTACATTACAAGTAGAGAGAAAAAAAAAACTATTGCAAATTAAAAATTATAATCTTTTTTGTCATATTATAATCAACAATTACGTGTTTATGTATTTGTTACTAACTACTATGTGTTTCTTTTTCCATTTAGCATTAGGCTTTATTATATGTAGATAAAGTATTTCTGTAAGAAAAAATCGATCTCAGTCCGTATTCGAACCAGCGTCCCTCCTGTTAAGTACATTAGACGTTTAAGGCACTTGGCTACCAGGACTACTGCCTGTGATGTCGAATTTCACTTCCATATTCTACATCTCAAGGTGACATCAGCGACATCTATTGACGAGTTATTAATATCAAAATGTGACAGAAGTTCAATCGAAGTTAAGTTTTTTTTTTATTACTAGTAGGGCATACCAATGAGGTATTAAAATTAGACATATATTAATGCACAGATAGTATATAATATGCTCACCCATAGTCTGTGGTTTGAATATCTTCTCGGGCAAGTTCACGACGCAGTGGCTGAAGAGGTCGAAGAGCTGCGACAGCGGGATGCGAACATCCAGCATCGATATCGTCTAAAGACATACATGTAGTAAGACACTAGTAAGCGAATGGCATACAGGGTAAAATTTCAAAACCCAGTCAAATTTTTTAATTAACTAATGTCTTAATTTTAAATTTTCAAGGTCAAACCCAAAGTGCATTATAAACTTTATTGTGAAATTAATTCAATACGTAGAAAAATGATCATTTGGAAATCTATACTTAATATATAAAGCTGAAGAGTTTGTTTGTTTGCTTGAACGCGCTAAACTCAGGAACTACTGGTCCGATTTGAAAAATTCTTTCAGTGTTAGATAGCCCATTTATTGAGGAAGGCTATAGGCTATATATCATCACGCTACGCGGACGAAGTCGCGGGCAAAAGCTAGTTTATAATAATTTAGTATTCCCTTTGTCTGATGTCTTAGGATGTCTTTAACCCACCGAGGACGTACTTTGTCTACCTACCTCTCTAAGTTACGGATACGGAATAAAAACACTTTCAAACCTGATTGCGTACAAGAAATTTAAAAGTATAGTTATTTTTATTAGATTATCTGATAAACTTGAGTAAAAATTCATATATCTTCAAAATATGTTAATTCTATACCTGGAACCACTCCAGCACGGGTAGTACTGTGTCAGGAGTGGGCGTGTCCGTCACCTTGAGTTCTGCAAACTTGTAGAGGTTCTTCTCATCAACGCCCACCATCGTACCTTCCGGCTCCAAGATCTTGCCCAGAGGTACCTTCAGTTCCATCAACTCCTGTAGAATTTGATAGCCTTATAATTATGGATAAGCAAGAATAAAATCGATTTAACCAGAGCCAACTTATAAATCTTTGGAACTCACCGATATATTAAGGGTACTAAATAGTAGTATGGTTATAATAAGCTTTGTAGTTTCTACGTAAAGGTACAGTAAAGGTGTGTAAAATTCTCTATGTAAAGGCAGTATGTAGGTATATAAATATAAGCTCCATAGTAAAATCCATAAAATTGACATGAGATACGCACAAATTTATACATTGGATGTATGACACTAGAATTCATATTTCTCGACATTGGCATTTACTAGTTAACTCAGATTCTCCTTAATGTCTATGAGTGAGTATGAGTGTCTGTTTGTAATATTAATAAAAACACTTTTTACAAGTTCATTTTGGTGTATACACGGATGTACCATGTTAGAAAAACGAAAAAGAAAAAAATGGTAATATATGTATTTTACCATTTTTTTTCCTGTTTATTCCAGCTAATCTCTGAAATGGCTGGACCAATTTTGACGGGACTTTCACCAGATAGGTAATGTAAAAGGAGTAATTTAGGCTATTTTTTATGAACCATATGAACGAAGTCGCGGGTAACAGCTTGTTTATACATATATTATTATGTTAATGTTAATATCCCACACAAAAAAGTGCTGGACAAGTTTTGAAAAAATTATTTAACCTTTTCAGGAACGTCAGTGCAGATGGCCTCCATCCAGGCCGGCATGATGTAGTCCCAGATGGATTGGGTGATGATACCGTAAGGGATCAGGCAGTAGAGTCTGTGAACAAAGGAACAAAGGTCACTTTCATAGTTAAAGTTTTTAGCTTTGTTTAGTATGTATGCCTGCAACTACTTCTTTGAGCCATTAGGTAACATAAATACCGTCTAGTGCGGCGGGTGCGGCAGCAGGCACGCATCAGCCTGCAGGTGTACCTGTTGAGGCCGTCCTTGAGGTGGTGCGCCTTGGAGGCGAGGTTGTCCCAGTGGCCGGCCTGGCGCGTGTAGTGCGGCGGGTGCGGCAGCAGGCACGCATCAGCCTGCAGGTGTACCTGTTGAGGCCGTCCTTGAGGTGGTGCGCCTTGGAGGCGAGGTTGTCCCAGTGGCCGGCCTGGCGCGTGTAGTGCGGCGGGTGCGGCAGCAGGCACGCATCAGCCTGCAGGTGTACCTGTTGAGGCCGTCCTTGAGGTGGTGCGCCTTGGAGGCGAGGTTGTCCCAGTGGCCGGCCTGGCGCGTGTAGTGCGGCGGGTGCGGCAGCAGGCACGCATCAGCCTGCAGGTGTACCTGTTGAGGCCGTCCTTGAGGTGGTGCGCCTTGGAGGCGAGGTTGTCCCAGTGGCCGGCCTGGCGCGTGTAGTGCGGCGGGTGCGGCAGCAGGCACGCATCAGCCTGCAGGTGTACCTGTTGAGGCCGTCCTTGAGGTGGTGCGCCTTGGAGGCGAGGTTGTCCCAGTGGCCGGCCTGGCGCGTGTAGTGCGGCGGGTGCGGCAGCAGGCACGCATCAGCCTGCAGGTGTACCTGTTGAGGCCGTCCTTGAGGTGGTGCGCCTTGGAGGCGAGGTTGTCCCAGTGGCCGGCCTGGCGCGTGTAGTGCGGCGGGTGCGGCAGCAGGCACGCATCAGCCTGCAGGTGTACCTGTTGAGGCCGTCCTTGAGGTGGTGCGCCTTGGAGGCGAGGTTGTCCCAGTGGCCGGCCTGGCGCGTGTAGTGCGGCGGGTGCGGCAGCAGGCACGCATCAGCCTGCAGGTGTACCTGTTGAGGCCGTCCTTGAGGTGGTGCGCCTTGGAGGCGAGGTTGTCCCAGTGGCCGGCCTGGCGCGTGTAGTGCGGCGGGTGCGGCAGCAGGCACGCATCAGCCTGCAGGTGTACCTGTTGAGGCCGTCCTTGAGGTGGTGCGCCTTGGAGGCGAGGTTGTCCCAGTGGCCGGCCTGGCGCGTGTAGTGCGGCGGGTGCGGCAGCAGGCACGCATCAGCCTGCAGGTGTACCTGTTGAGGCCGTCCTTGAGGTGGTGCGCCTTGGAGGCGAGGTTGTCCCAGTGGCCGGCCTGGCGCGTGTAGTGCGGCGGGTGCGGCAGCAGGCACGCATCAGCCTGCAGGTGTACCTGTTGAGGCCGTCCTTGAGGTGGTGCGCCTTGGAGGCGAGGTTGTCCCAGTGGCCGGCCTGGCGCGTGTAGTGCGGCGGGTGCGGCAGCAGGCACGCATCAGCCTGCAGGTGTACCTGTTGAGGCCGTCCTTGAGGTGGTGCGCCTTGGAGGCGAGGTTGTCCCAGTGGCCGGCCTGGCGCGTGTAGTGCGGCGGGTGCGGCAGCAGGCACGCATCAGCCTGCAGGTGTACCTGTTGAGGCCGTCCTTGAGGTGGTGCGCCTTGGAGGCGAGGTTGTCCCAGTGGCCGGCCTGGCGCGTGTAGTGCGGCGGGTGCGGCAGCAGGCACGCATCAGCCTGCAGGTGTACCTGTTGAGGCCGTCCTTGAGGTGGTGCGCCTTGGAGGCGAGGTTGTCCCAGTGGCCGGCCTGGCGCGTGTAGTGCGGCGGGTGCGGCAGCAGGCACGCATCAGCCTGCAGGTGTACCTGTTGAGGCCGTCCTTGAGGTGGTGCGCCTTGGAGGCGAGGTTGTCCCAGTGGCCGGCCTGGCGCGTGTAGTGCGGCGGGTGCGGCAGCAGGCACGCATCAGCCTGCAGGTGTACCTGTTGAGGCCGTCCTTGAGGTGGTGCGCCTTGGAGGCGAGGTTGTCCCAGTGGCCGGCCTGGCGCGTGTAGTGCGGCGGGTGCGGCAGCAGGCACGCATCAGCCTGCAGGTGTACCTGTTGAGGCCGTCCTTGAGGTGGTGCGCCTTGGAGGCGAGGTTGTCCCAGTGGCCGGCCTGGCGCGTGTAGTGCGGCGGGTGCGGCAGCAGGCACGCATCAGCCTGCAGGTGTACCTGTTGAGGCCGTCCTTGAGGTGGTGCGCCTTGGAGGCGAGGTTGTCCCAGTGGCCGGCCTGGCGCGTGTAGTGCGGCGGGTGCGGCAGCAGGCACGCATCAGCCTGCAGGTGTACCTGTTGAGGCCGTCCTTGAGGTGGTGCGCCTTGGAGGCGAGGTTGTCCCAGTGGCCGGCCTGGCGCGTGTAGTGCGGCGGGTGCGGCAGCAGGCACGCATCAGCCTGCAGGTGTACCTGTTGAGGCCGTCCTTGAGGTGGTGCGCCTTGGAGGCGAGGTTGTCCCAGTGGCCGGCCTGGCGCGTGTAGTGCGGCGGGTGCGGCAGCAGGCACGCATCAGCCTGCAGGTGTACCTGTTGAGGCCGTCCTTGAGGTGGTGCGCCTTGGAGGCGAGGTTGTCCCAGTGGCCGGCCTGGCGCGTGTAGTGCGGCGGGTGCGGCAGCAGGCACGCATCAGCCTGCAGGTGTACCTGTTGAGGCCGTCCTTGAGGTGGTGCGCCTTGGAGGCGAGGTTGTCCCAGTGGCCGGCCTGGCGCGTGTAGTGCGGCGGGTGCGGCAGCAGGCACGCATCAGCCTGCAGGTGTACCTGTTGAGGCCGTCCTTGAGGTGGTGCGCCTTGGAGGCGAGGTTGTCCCAGTGGCCGGCCTGGCGCGTGTAGTGCGGCGGGTGCGGCAGCAGGCACGCATCAGCCTGCAGGTGTACCTGTTGAGGCCGTCCTTGAGGTGGTGCGCCTTGGAGGCGAGGTTGTCCCAGTGGCCGGCCTGGCGCGTGTAGTGCGGCGGGTGCGGCAGCAGGCACGCATCAGCCTGCAGGTGTACCTGTTGAGGCCGTCCTTGAGGTGGTGCGCCTTGGAGGCGAGGTTGTCCCAGTGGCCGGCCTGGCGCGTGTAGTGCGGCGGGTGCGGCAGCAGGCACGCATCAGCCTGCAGGTGTACCTGTTGAGGCCGTCCTTGAGGTGGTGCGCCTTGGAGGCGAGGTTGTCCCAGTGGCCGGCCTGGCGCGTGTAGTGCGGCGGGTGCGGCAGCAGGCACGCATCAGCCTGCAGGTGTACCTGTTGAGGCCGTCCTTGAGGTGGTGCGCCTTGGAGGCGAGGTTGTCCCAGTGGCCGGCCTGGCGCGTGTAGTGCGGCGGGTGCGGCAGCAGGCACGCATCAGCCTGCAGGTGTACCTGTTGAGGCCGTCCTTGAGGTGGTGCGCCTTGGAGGCGAGGTTGTCCCAGTGGCCGGCCTGGCGCGTGTAGTGCGGCGGGTGCGGCAGCAGGCACGCCACCAGCACGGCGCGGTGCGACTCCGCGATGCCGCGCACCCACCCGCACACGTGCGACCACTTCAGCTTCTCCACTGTGTTCGCTGTCTCACCTACGAGTACCAAACAGATCAAACACTCCAATGCCATTCAATCTTTACGGCAACTAAAACGAATGGAGTGCTACTGGGTGGTATGACAAATGATAGTTTTATTGTCACAAGTTTTTCGTCATATTAACCCCCATTATATATACCCCCATAAATTAATCTCCGACATTAGGGATGAGATATTTAGGTCTTTACCTATGAAATTGCCGTTATGAATGAAAAAATTTAAACCAATTTTTCATGTATTTTTTATTTTTATTAATCGAAGTAATCGATTGATTAATTTGAAATTAGAATTCTTAGCCAAACAAAAGTTATTTTAATTTGAAATGGCCAGTACTGCAGAACGGCAATTTCATAGGTAAAGACCTTACTTGCATAATTCAATACCGGGTCTTTCAAGTACGAGTATGTAAAATTGACTTGAAAGTATTTGGCAGCGGCCCGCCTCGCAGCGTACAGCGCCCCCCCCCCCCCCCGGCAACGCGGGTTGAAAATACTCGTTGTTCAAAGTATTTTTTTGCCAATACGATTATGCACCTTGTATGTAATCATGATATGGATCAATTTTCTATGCATGCGAGTATTTTTTAATCCGGTTACGGCCAGCGGCGACGTGGTGAGTCCTCAAGACTTGAAAATACTCATAGATTAAAGTATTTTTTTTGCCAATTCGATTATGCACCTAGTATGTAATCATGATATAAATCAATTTCCTATGCATGCGAGTATTTTTTAATCCACGCACGTGTTGTTCCCGCGTGGAACTAGTAAATACTTTATACTTGCAAGTTTTTCTCGGCCATACCAGGGCGCCCTACTTCGACGCAATGCCCAATGCTTTAACCAATGGTTTTAAAACCTGGTAAAGTAAATGCGATAAAACACTGCGATTTAGCAATCCATGTCGGATAGGGTGAGACGCACCCTATCCGACATGGATTGCTAAATCGCAGTGTTATGAATGCTTCTCAAAGTCGCAATGTGTCGTTGTCGCTAAACAACCTTAGTCAATCAGCGTACCAAACTGAAATGGTCATAAAACTCAATCTCAACAAAACGGAGTCATTGTATTATGTTTCGGCTGTGAAGCGTTATTGACTTTTTTATTTAAATTCTCAGTAGCAGCACGAAGTTGAGATTTGTACCCAGTTAATAGTACTTTGACGACCCGTTTATCGTAGCGGCTGAGCATTCAGCTTCTACGACGCGTTGTGGGTTCGATCCCCACACGGAGCACATTATTTGTATGATCTACAGTTAGTTGTTCCGGGTCTAGGCGATTGTGTATGTGAATTTGTGTTTGTAAACACACCCACGATACAGGAAAAAATCCTAGAATGAGGCAACGTTATTCTAAAAAAAAAAATTGTTTCTCTTGTTACATGGCACCTAAAACATACCGCTCTACATTATTACACCTCTACCTAACCGTTTAGGGATGGTGACGTATATTTTAGCAATTCATCTCCTACATCGCTGATGGTATCAGCAAAACAGTATGAATCTAGTAAATAATGTTCATTAGACTCAACACTCCATTCGTTAACTTATCTTTTTTTTGTAACTTTATTAGCTTTCTACACTATCTTTACAGGTGCAAAGATTAAAGAACTTATGAGCATTTTCAATTAAATAATGTGATTTTAGAAAACTACCTTCACATATTAAATTTATTACTAATTCTCACTCACCAGTATATGAGAAAGACGTGACATGGAACCAGTGAAACAGCACTGAGAGTAGACGTCCTAGGATCTCGTCAGGTGTATCTGGGTTCGGAGTACACAGTCCAACCATAAGCCATACTCCATACCTATGAAATAAAAGGAAGTCGAGAGTAGGGGAAATTTAAATAGCCCTTTTCCAGACTGGTCAATTAGGATTGATTCCTTTCAGACGTCTAATAATAATTATATTGCAGTTAAATAATTAATATTATCAAATATTTATTTGGAAATAGCACAATAGGTCTCAGGTGAACGATCAGCCTTAAATAGGTGATATAATGAAGTATTCATTAGTATTACAAAAATCTTAGCGTCACAACCCAGCTGCAATGGAAGTTCACGAAGTTTCACAGCAATGTCCTTTTTCCAGTCTTATCACAAACAAAAACATGATGCTGAAAGTCTGTGAACTGCTTACCTTCCAAGCAGCTGTCGGTCTTCGACTGAGATAGGATCCGGCAGGTCAACGCTGAGAGGAGGCTTCAGCTGTTCATTAGAACTGTCCGGATCTTCCATGTTGATTGGCTTAGCCTCTTTCAGAAGACTGCGGATCAAAAGACCAGGTTAATAAAGTTGTTCTTTGAGACCTTTACTCTTTTTTAAGGAAACTCACGTTACAACTTCCAATTATATTACGTGTTTATACTACTACTCGTAAATTGCGACAGCGTCTGCTTATACTAGAAAACTCGTAACACTGTAATAAACGGTTAGGTAAAGTAGTAAGTAAGTAAGTACTAGTAAGTAAACCAAGGGTTTGAAATATAAACACGAAAATTTGGATAGATGTTTGCTAGGCATTCACGTTCACGCCAGAACGGCTGAATAGATGTGGTGGAAATTTGGCACAAACATAGATTTAGTATAAAGCTTGGAATAGCAAATAGGCTACTAACTTTTTATTCAGGTCGGGTCCAATTCTGAAGTTCACGCAGCCGAAGTGGTGGGCAGAAGCTGGTGCTGCATAAAACTAACAGATTACCTGATGATGGCCTCGACGAGGTTGGTCTGCATATCGCTGTCCATCTGCCAGGCGAGGGGCAGTCGTGTATGCACCACGTGGTCACCGCCTCGCCGGCTATTGTGCCGGTTGCCATGACACTGCTGGCAGTACCTGAGGAAGTACCGTGACGTGTTAAAGCGATCGTCCTTAGGTTGTGAGAGAGGGACGCCGCTATGGACACTATATAGCGCCATCCCTTTCCCACAACCTAAAAATGATCGCAATAACACGTCATGGTACGCCTCAGTAAAAAATACTCAAAACGAAATATTCAATTTATAATAGACTGCTAACTAATAAGTTAGCTGCTAAAAATAATGGAAATACCAACTTCAGCTCTTAAATGAACGTGACTGTGAAGCACTGTAGTTTAATTTTTTTATATATTTATTCAGGAAGTAGGTATATATTGCTATGTCGCAGTTAAATTGTATAATTCGGTGTTCTACATAACTGCAAGTTGTTTTAAAAAACAGCTCTGTTATGTAAAACAGATGAACAACGTTCAGCAGTTTTGCATAAGGTGACCTTCACGATCGAGATCATTTCACGGTGAGTAATTACTTTAGTTATAAAATCCGGCTCTCGTGGCGCCATGGCACGTATGTCATAACAACAGTAAAAACTCGTCAAATAACCCTATTTTTTTCAATATCAGTATGCACAATGGCACACAGTTGATGATATCACCATAGTTAATATCATCATCAACATAGTAATCATCATCACCAGCATAATCATCATCATCAACATTGTCATCTTCATCATCATCAACATTGTCATCATCGTCGTCTACAATTATCATCATCATTAACATTGTCATTATCCTAATCGTCATCGTTCACGTGGGAGAGCCATGCTTCGGCACGAATGGGCCGGCTCGACCGGAGTGATACCACAGCCTCACAGACAACCGGCGGAAACAACGCTTGCGTTATGTTTCGCAGAGTGAGTGAGGTTACCGGAGGCCCAAACCCTTTTATAAGGCGGGCAACGCACTTGTGACTCCTCTGGTGTTGCGGGTGTCCATGGGCGGCGGTTATCGCTTACCATCAGGTGATCCGTCAGGTCGTTTGCTCCCCTATACCAGAAAAAAAACATAATCATAATCATCATCATCATCAACAACATTGTCATCTTTATCATCATCAACATAGTCATTATCATCAACAACAACCACATCATCATCAACAACAACCACATCATCATCATCAACATTGTCATCGTCATCATCACCAACATATGTAGTTATCATCACCAACCCAAACATAGTCACAATCATCATCATCATCATCAACATTACCATCTTCATCATCATCAACATTGTCATCATCGTCATCATCAATAATCATCATCATCATTGACATCTTCACCAACATAGTCATCATGATCATCGTCAACATAGTCATCATCATCATCAACATTTTCGTCGTCATCACTATCATCATCATCGACATCTTCATCAAGATTGTTATCATCATCATCATCATCGTCATCATCATCATAGCCATTCTACAAAACAACTAAACGGTAGCGGTATTGGTAACCGTGTTACAATGACAATCTGGCTGAGCGTTGTACAGCTGTTTTAAATAACAGAGAAACATAGTAAAACAGCTAGCGGTTATGGAAAATGGCGTATTAGACAATCCGAATTTGACAGTAAAAAAAAAGTTTCTTCTTCTGACTTCTAAATGCCTAAGAACTCGATTATTGTTAAGGTAATTAGAGTTAGCATTTCGAATTGTTATAACAACATAAATCATACCATCAGCATTGCTTAGCCGGTCGGTTAGCGGGCTAGAGCCCAGTAGTACCTATGTTTAGGTCCCATTTAGTACAAGTCTATTGCAATTAAGCCAGGCTGAGGATTTTATAGAAAATCCCAATAATACAACTCGACCTGGGAAGCAAACCCACGCTAAATAGCCAAACATGTTATTAATAGACCAATGAATTAATCCTAATTTGATACTACACACTTATTTTTATCATTATTGTGATAAATTGTTGATCTGTGACCCTCCGTAAGTACCTACACAGTTTAATTTCCACAAAGATCTAGAAACTGATAACCGACTGGCAAATATTCTTTAAATAAACCCTAACCTGATTGGATGGTTTCCGTTGTAACTTGCACACTCGTTCGAGAAACATATGGAATATGCTGCCTTGTCCGTTGAGCGACAGTTCTGAAACGACATTTTTAAATGTATTTTGCTAATATTTGTAAGTCAAAATATTATGAGAATTAAATATTTAACATCGCCTCTATTTCAAAGGTTTAAAAATGTTATGTTTAGGTCCAATGTAATAGGGGGTGAGCCTATCGCCAATATCCGGGCACAAATCCAAAATTCCAAGAATTTGTACTACCGAGAATTTTATAGAAAAACCTGGCTTGATCTAGGTATCGAAACCAAGACTTTTAGCGTTGCATTCGCGCTTAAGACCACTAGAGTACTGAGGCGGTTACATATTTGCTTTTCGAAACACTTAGAATATGTTTAGTACTAGACAGCAAGCCGAAAGTTACTATGTAATTACCTTATTCTCGCAAACCATAGACACCTGCTGTTGAGGATGTAAGATGTCGAAGAAACGTTGATTCGGATGCTCCCTATGAATAAAGAAAAAAGGTTTTATTTGATAACATTTCATCTTGCAGGAAAGATAATAATTGTATGTAGGTCCCATCAGCAATCAAGTTAAAATATTTTAATTTAAATTTCCGGCCTATTTTTACCGGATACTAAGGGCCACTGCACCAACTTCATAAATATGTTTAAATTATATTTAAACACGATTTTTCATAGAAATTTTGTGTTTAAATACAATTTAAACACAACACAGCGACGAGGCTAATGAGGCAGTTTAATTGTTTACAAGTAATGAAACATTAACCTAAATAATATGAAATGCTTGTATCTCTTCTCTACTATTATAAAATTGTAAAAAGCTGTATGTACCTTGATCTCTCTGATATATACAGACTCATACAAAGAAGAGATCATCACTATTGGTGTGTGTCATTTTTGGGATCCATTAATAATCTTAATATAGCTTCACGTGAGCAAAACCGCGGGCAAAAGCTAGTCTATATAATTAAATATACATAAATAAAATTGGAGTGTCTGTTTGTAATATTAAAATAACCGCTTATTACTAAGTGCATTTGGATGTATACACGGTACATACCTATACCAAAACCACATTGTTTTCAATTTTTGTCTGGCTGTTTGTTCCGGCTAATCTCTGAAATGGCTGGACCGATTTTGAAAGGACTTTCACTGGCAGATAGCTGATGTAACAAGGAGTAACTTAGGCTACTTTTTTTTTTAATTTCCATGACGATGTAGGGGTAACAGCTATTCATAAATAAAAATGGAAACGGTACCTGTGTATCTCATTGGCGCACTCGATGCAGAGGTAGAGCGGCGGCGGGCTGTCGGAGGCGAAGGTGACGCTGATGCAGTGGTCGTAGCACACCTTGGCCGCCTCGGCCGAGCCCGCGTTGGGGCACATGTCGCGCTGGCACAGGAACGCCACCAGCTCGTCTGACACAACATCATACTACATTAACAATGTGGTATCCTAATCTGTGGTACCATCCACAGACACTTCCTTGTCTGTGACAAGTTGTCAATGCAACAGTCAATCAGAAAACAAAAGATCGCAATTTTCGGGTCGACTGAAATTTATAAAGATTGATGATGATGAGCATCATCATCATCTCAGCCAAAAGAAGTCCACTGCTGAACAAAGGCCTCCCCTAAAGACTTCCACAAGGACCGGTTGTATGTCGCCTGCATCCAACGACTCCCAGCGACCTTCACCAGCTCGTCCGTCCATCTCGTTGGAGGTCGTCCCACACAGCGTTTTCCGGTGCGCGGTCTCCACTCTCACGATCTCTGCCCCAGCGGCCGTCAGTTCTACGAGCTATGTGCCCCTTTCTCGTCAACCATAGAAAATTTATTATTTGTACGCCTGGTCCCGCCAAAAGAACATACCTACGCAATAAGTAACTGAATCCATTCCAATAGTTTTAACACCATGTTATATTTTGTCCCAAGAATATTTTAAAAAGTTACAGTAAATTCCACTTGCACCAACTTCTCTTAAATGTGTTTCAATTGTCCTTAATCCCAAATTTACAATGAAAAATTTATTGACTTTACATACAATTTAAACACGTTTAAGAAGTTGGTGCTAGTGGCCCTAAGTATTATTCCGCAATCGTAGGCACACAACAAAAATCACGGCAGGTCATACCGGCGTAGGCCCACAGCGGGGCGGAGGCAATCGCGCTATCCAAAGATATTTTTTTACACTAAAATTTCGCAAAAGTCATACCTTCTTCGTTTAGAGAAAACTAAGCCCATATTCTGAGAGGAGACAGTCAATGGATTAAATTATAATTCATACTCACTCGAAAACTTGCAGAGCAGTCCTTTCCGGTCGAAGAGCTTGGCATCGAAGGGCGGCCAGTAATAGAACAACAGCTTGGCCGCGGACAGGCGCGCCCCCCACGTGCCGTACGCGATCACGCACAGGATGTCCTTCACCACCGACTGCTTCATCGACATCAGGCACTCCAGCAGCTGGCAGTGATGAGCTAAACAACAACAAAAAACCGACCAAGTGCTAGTCGGACTCGCGCATCGAGGGTTCCGTACTTAAAAATATTTGTATTTTATTATGTAACTAAATTGTATGCATTTCGCAATTATTCCTTTATCTGTGTTACAAGACGTTGCTTCGTATCAAATTTCTAGATCCTGAGTTCACGGTAGGTTTTGATTCCCTTGCGAGTGTCCTAAATTTGCAGCATAAACATATCTTTTGATTGCGTTGGCTTAGAAGTTTGATTTTTTCACAGCTCCTAGGGACAGTAGACCTGAGTATTTGATATGAATTTCAGCTTACACTTCAGCTCCACGCATTCCTGAGAAAAAGGGTCTTGACAGACAGACAGACAACAAAGTAATCCTATAAGGATTCCGTTTTTTCCTTTTGAGGTACGAAAAATTAAATTACTCTCACCAACAAAGAGCTTGTACATTTGCAAACTTGTTTAAACGTACCTGGATTGCTCGAGTGCTGGAATACCATCATGATGATGGCAGCGACAGACTGCGACGCCTGACTCTCTTCCTCCATGCCCGCATACTTGCGAGCTGAAATAATGTCGCTTTAGTAAATATTGGATAACGTTGTCAAATACGACAGTGTTTTTCTGAAGAATTGTTAAATGATAAAGTATGAAATAAGGTGGAAATAATAATGGAAAGAATCAATTATCAAATCGTTATATGTTGGAATGATTCAAAGATGAAATGATGAAAAGTAGAAGTGATAAAAATAAAAAATGATGAAAAGGTGAAATATTAGCATGATAAAATCCTACTAATATTATAAATGCGAAAGTTTGTGATGATAGATGGATGTTTGTAACTCTTTCACGCCAGAACAGCTGAACGGATCTGGATTAAATTTGGCACAGAGATAGATTATAGCCTGGAATAACACATAGGCTACTTTTTATCTAGATCGGACACAATTATGAAGTCCACGCAGACGAAGTCGCGGACAGAAGCTAGTTATGAAATAAAGTAAATACACAAAGATGAAACGATACTCACTGATAGTAAATGGCAGGATGTAATACGACAGCAGATGTAAGATCTCCTGGTGCAACGCTACAGGGAACATGGCGACGCAGTACGCCACCAAGAAAGGCAGGTTGTCGATCATGTCATACTCCAAGAACGGGAGCAAGCAGCCCAGACACTGCAGGATTGCTTGTCCGAATGCTGCGAAAAATTCAAGTTTGATTGAAGCGTCGGCTGCTTTTCTCCATAAATTTCTTATCTTCAGCTGTCCTTACCAATAAGGACATTAGGTCGAAAAGTTGTCAACCGCCAACAATTCCTTCAATGGTCTATATTCATCCTGATTAACACAGTGACTCGGACTAAACTGGAATCCAGCCATTCAATATTATTATTAATCCATACTGATAATTTTAAATGCGAAATTACTCATTGTGGCTGTGTGTTTGTGTGTTTGTTACGTTTTCATACCTAAACCACTGAATCAATTTTAATGAATTTTGGCATAAAGATAGTTTTTTTTTTATTTTTTAAAAAAGCTTACTAGCAATGTGGGTCACACATTACTAGTATTCTTGTTAACCCCTCGTGCTAAGCTAAAATGCTTGTGTTACGAGTGGGTTCACGTCGGTAGTGCAATGGGTGGGGTTCGAACCGGCAACCACATGATCGCAAGTCCGACGCCCTAGCCATTAGGCTACCGCCGCTTCGAAAGATCGAAGATTGAACCGTTTGAGAAGACCATAGGCTACATTTTGTGTCAAAAAGTCTTTTGATATGCCATTGAACCCGAGAGCACCAGCACGTTTAAATAAAGTAAGGCTCTTTGCAAGGAAAAACTTTAATGAAAGATTTATCTCTACTATTATAAAATTGTAAAAAAGCTGTGTCTGTACTTAGAAGATACTGAAAAAAAACAATTGGGTTAGGGTATATAAACGTCAGCGAACCCAAAAATGTGTTACGGGTTGGTGCAAAAACTACCGAATAGACTTTAATTTTAGTATCACTGTTAGATAGTATATGCTCGAACTTAAAAACTGGCATACTTCCTATCTCAAATAATTAAACGGATCCTGAGATACAGCTTGACCTCTCCGATGTATAAATAGGTACCCATACAAAGAAGAGATCATCACTGCTGGTTTTTGAGCTTCGGGTGAGCGAGGCCGCGGGCAAAAGCTAGTTTTATTATATAGTTACCTATTACCTATTTGAGATTTTTATTTCTGTTCATATTATTTTACAAGCTTCACGCCTATAGTGGCTATTTATTTTAAATTATTAAATATTAGAAAAATGATCAGTCAGAAATATGGTAATAATTAAATTTGCGACGGTAAACCTGCATACTTCGGCACGAATGGGCCGGCTCGACCGGAGTGATACCACGGCCTCACAGAAAACCAGCGTGAAACAACGCTTGCGTTGTGTTTCGCCGAGTGAGTGAGGTTACCGGAGGCCTAAACCCTTTTAAAAGGCGGGCAACGCACTTGTGCCTCCTCTGGTGTTGCATCGCTTACCATCAGCTGATCCGTCTGCTAGTTTGCCCCCCATATCCCATAAAAAAAAAACAAATCTTGGTCATACTCACGCAGGGTCCCATATTGCAGATGTGGCGTAGCATCAACAAGCCCCGAGAGTGCGTTGAACAAACTCTTGTAGTCCAGGTTGGGGTACAGACCCATCCTGTCGCTGTCATTGTCGGCGTCCCGAAGCATCTCCAGAGGCGAACGCGGGACATCTTTGAGGACGCCTATAGAATTCATGATATCAGAAAGAGGTTTGAAAACAAATGGCTACCTGCTGTTATTTGTCCAGTTTGTTTCAGAAATATCGTAATGCGTGCGGTAGGTACGGTCCCAGCCACACTTTGGGGGGGTGGGTTGTGGGGAGGGGGGTGTTCTGAACCACATTACACCCCATGAATTAGATCTAAAGCTGTGAGTACAACTGTATCCCATCCAGCAGTACCACCATACGATAATACCTAATAATAGAGAGGTTACGTCATACGCGTGAGATGACGGAATGTATGACAGGACTCCCAGTATCTGACCAACCAGTGTCTCATGAACTAATGTATCTGACCAACCAGTGTCCCATGAACTAATAAGTTCATCGCACATGAATACCCAGTGAAACTCCTAAAGCCAGCACCCAATTTCTGAACCAATATGATCGATTGATGTTCCTTGCTATGGCTGAAGATCCACTCCAGTGACGAAGGCTCCTTTCAACTGGATTCCTACCAGGTTCCCGTTGGAAGTCCCTATTAGTGAGTAGGTAGATACTATTACTAAATAGCAAGAAAGGCATTCTGGCTCCAACATTCCTCTACCAAACTTGTCCCTTGTACACGAAACAGGTTCTATAAAACAAATGAAATCTACGTGTACTTACTGAGTAGAGTTTGTGAGAAGTATTTGACGGTGTTGGCGATATCAGTGCCGAGGGGCAATGGCTGAATGTTGTGTTGAAGCCGCAGCTGGGCGTCGTACAGGCTGCGGATTTTAGCTGTAACTAAACAGGACATGGCTCTATTGACGTTTAGCATTGGCGTAAACTGGCATGCGTATTAGAGATTTTTTTGCCAAAATTATTTAAATATCGAGGATGTCAAATAATTCCATTATTGTTTAAATAGATCGTTCGTCGACCCCCTTCAGTGCTTAAGACTTGATTTTTTTAAAGCGTTAAGGTCTTCTAACCATTATACAACCCAGTGATGCGTAATCTGATTTACGGGGGTGTGAACATCATAAATCAATATGAAGGATATTTTTCCCTAATTTAATTAAAATCCTATACATAACTGCAACCCTGGATATATGGAAACGTAAACAAATATTTTAAGGTCCAAAGCCGGAATAGTCGCCATCTTATAAGAAGAGATAGGTAGGTATATAGTGAACCAGGTGACCCGAGAGCCTCATGATACGGTATAGTAACTAACACAAATTTCAAATCTTTTCCTGAATAGTGATAACTAAAACGAATTTGAAATAAAGTAGATTTAGGCTAATTTAAATAGAAAAATAAAATTGATCAGTTCGTTATTAGTTCTCAGATTTGTTTTTTTTTAAAAGCTTACTAGTAATGTGGGTCACACATACTAGTATTCTTGTTAACCCCTCGTGCTAAGCTAAATGCTTGTGTTACGAGTGGGTTCACGTCGGTAGTGCAATGGGTGGGGTTCGAACCAGCAACCACATGATCGCAAGTGAGACGCCCTAGCCATTAGGCTACCGCCGCCGCTTCAATTTTTATTGTTAGTTATTATTGATAATTATTTTATTGTTAATGGCCCGCTTACTTTTTCTTTGAATATAGTTCTCGACGAAAAACCGGTTTCGAATTAATAAAAGTAACTCCGTTACAAAAACCCTTAAAGGATCCAAAGCCGCCCCTGCCGTTTTGCCGTTATTTTATACGGCGCATTTCACACGAGTTGCGGAACGCAAGCGTTCGCGCATATCATGATTGTCGTGCCTTTGTAGACTTTGTAGACTATTAGGGTTTCTTTTTCTAAATAAAAACGACAATGATTTAACTCTGAAGTAACTTACTTTAAAAATAAATCAAATATTGAATAAATGATCAAATGATTGATGTATCAAATCCTAGTTCCAAGTTTTCAAAGCCGCCATCTTTTTTTGGCACACTAAGTAGAGGCGCGGGGCGCATGCGTGAATGCGTCGTATGTCACTTCAAGTCAAGCAAAATGGCTTCTTACTATCATAGCCTTTTACGTACCTAAATCATAATATGTACATTAACTAATAACTGATCATGATTAAAATTAATGAAAACATTGGATCGAATTAAAAAAAATCCAAGCGTTTAATTCGTTTACTAAACCCCTACGTTGAGAAGGCACAATAAGAAGAAGCGCGGGGCGCATGCGTGGAGTAACCACGCGTCACCCCAGCGACAGCCGCCATCTTGGTGAGGCACTTTCAGCTGGGCCGCGAGGCGCATGTGCTGATGATAGCTATCGATCGCCACCGTTTCTAGTTCAGAGGGGCGCCGTCGGGGGCGGGACAGCGGGGCGCGCATGCGGCCCGCACTTGTGCCACGCAATTTTTCGTTATTTTTAGCTTTTTTCAAAGAAATCTTAGAAATTCAAACAAGGAAAATATATGGCTGTATGGAAATTACTGTTTTATTCGGAGTATGTAGTTATCGTTACATAAAGTAGGTAATGTTAAATATTTAAGATGCTAGAAATTAATATTTTATTTTAAAAATTATAAATTTAATTAATAGATATGTTGAATATTAGGAACTTTAAATAGTAATGGAATAGTTTTTCTTTCGATAGAGAGCACTGTGCATTTATTTAAACTGGCAATTATTCTTTTGATATTTTGTCTTGCCACATCTTTGACAAAAAATACATACATACATAGAAAACACAGGTAAGTATAATAATAAATAAAAAATCTGTATAATTATTATTTTTATTTATATAATTTATTAGCTACACAAAGATACAGCATGCAATAATAATCTACTGCTGACACCAATCTAATTCTAACATATAGTTTTGACACAAATAACTACTTATATACCTTTTTATGTAATTAATATGTAACACAAAGATCCCAAATGCACACATATTATGATAAATTTGGAGTTTTGATCAGTAACCGAAGAAAAGATCAATTCATTCAAAATTCAAACTTAGGCCCTCTGACAATAAGGTTCAATTTTCACAACCATAAAGGATTGGCAATTTTTCTTAAAAAAATCGTCTTTTAATTGATATTAAAAGATTAGAATATTATTAAATCAATGAGCTGCTATGAGGGCTTGGGATTATTGAGTTACATATTTTATTTTAAATATTGGAGATGACATTTAGTTCACAGGAGCCACAGATAAAATGAGACATAATTTCTTCTTCTTTTAAAGACAAGACACTTATAAAATACAAAATATAGTAGACTGTAGAATAGATTTTGAGTTTACAGATTTTACTTTCTTTTATATATAGTTATTTAGCAAATTAAAAAATATACGTATGGACATTTTTAATACACAATGAATGGATATCTAAGGGGATTTTATAACTAAATTTATATTTTTACATTAAAACAAATTAAGAATGACAAAATAAGTTATGAAATTCTCGAATAATATATATTATCATCTTATATACATATTTATATAAATATATAAAAGGGATAAGATCAAGTATACCACATAAATAGAGAAGATGATTATCAGAGTCGACCACATTAGGATAAGCAGCGGAATAGTACGAACAGACATAATAGTACAGCACAACATTTTAGAAAGGTGAGCCACACAAACAGGGAACCTGATTTTGCTAAATTTATTGATTGGTCAAACTGTATTTCTGTCACCAATCACAGTTAAACATAAGCTTTCATAATAATTATACAAAACATTTAAAGCAATTCATTAATAAAAATTGTACCTAGTTAATATCCCAGTCGAAACTGCAAGCTGTAGACCGTTCCTTAAATTACAAAATACCAAGACCAGCCAGCCAGACGCGTGAGGACTACGCGTCTAGCTGGCACGACGTTCTAAAGGACTATGGATGGGATAAGAGGTGATTCAAAATGGCGGACCCGTACGCCCACCTGCGCGCATGCGTACCCCGGCTTTGTTTTGGGCTTGGCTCGAATTTTCTAGAAAATAGTGGGTGGTAACGCATGCGCGTACACGTGCGCTACGGCCGCCATTTTGTTCATGACGAACCGCCATTTTATGGAACTTTCCAGAACAAATCCGAAAATTGAATATTTTCACAACCTTACCTTCACTTATGATACCAAATTAAGTGTGATGAACAAGAAATGATAAATACCAACATAATAATGCTCACAATACAGTTTGACCACAAATTAACAGAATCAGGGGTACTTACATATAACATTTATACAACAACAGAATACTCATCGCTGTAGAACTAAACACACATCTTATATTGAGAACATTCTAGGACATTGTGGGGCAGGGTGGAGACACCAACAACCTAGGAAATGCACACTTGGAACCTAAAAGGGAAAAAGAGTTGCCATCTTGAAGTAGTATGTCTGGTTACTAATTATCCTAAATCATGAAAAGGATAGGTAGGCTTGTTATAATCTAAAATTACATGCATTATTGAATATTAATATCCCATTCAAAACATATATTTAATTCTTAGGCTTACTTGTTACGTAGAGAAAAATTAAAATGTCTACTTGCACTCGGCAAACAGGGATATTTTTTGTCAAATATGTATTATTCCAATTCTAGTTTAATTAGACAAAAGGATTAAAATCAAGAAAATAACACTATAATATCTTTAGGGGAAATGTTATTACAGCAACCATTCAAAAGTTTAGTAAGTTATGTAGCGAGCACTCGCTTCTCTTTCTGGAGCTATAAACTGGAAATAATAATACATAAATACACAAATTTATTGTAATATTCGCTTTTATCAATTGCAAAATGCAAGCAAATGGCAAAATTTAAAATGGCTGCTCAGTAAATTTTTATTAGAAATTAAAAATTTAAAGTGTAAGAGTAAGTACTGCATTTTTTTTTAATAATATGGTGCAATGAGGGAATTTATTTATAGCTTTTTATAGATTTGTATGTCATAAACTGCAACCACAATAGCAATAAAAATCGAAATTTAAGAAGAGCAGTAAGTATATTAAACTGTTGCGAGATGTGACCGACAAAAAATAAATAGAATTGATATATCATAAGTCAATAAACAAAAATATGCATTATAGGAAATTCGCAATATCTAAGAGACACAGATGGCAACCCTAACAGTTGGGGGCAAGGCAAGCTAACGTGCCGGAACAAAAAGTGCCACAAAATTGAACAGCTCGCTTGTACGAGCTCACCTTTCAAGCTCAGCTCAGAGTCCGAAACCGAATACTGCATGGTATCCTGTGGTCCCTGCATTTGGACACATATAAAGCACTACTCAACGATGCCCCTCATACAACTCTGAAAAACAAACGCGTTAATTTCCATGCAAGGCGTTCACTGAATTTAATTCGAAGCGCAAAGATTTTAAGGATACTCACATGCCGCCGCCCGAGTTCCCATGTTGATGAGCTGGATCTTGAAACTGCCCTGCATTGGAGTGCCGGGTAGTATGACCCGCTAACCAAATGCACTCGAATCAAATCAATAAAGCTAGCCGGTCCCCGCCCGTGATTGCAAGGGACGTAAATAGGGTAATAGGAAGGGGTAGTTTGAAAGAGACAAGACCTGAATCTAGATATCCTGTTCTCTTCAGGCAATTGATTATCGACCGGTCCATAACGCGCCGCGCATGGGTAATTTACGTCAACGCATTGTTATTGTTATGATATGTCAAATTAATTGTCAACATAATAAATCACGCACGCAATGTCCGGTCTAGATAACACAGATACTACATCCGGAATCATATCAACATCTTTTTACGTTGTGTTTTAAATATTTTTTCTAAGCACGAGCTGTGATTATTAAAAATAAGTCGTGAATAATTAAATAATCTCAAAATGTGCAAGTTTATCGAATTGTTCTTGATACTTTGAATTAAAACCAGGCTTACTGTAATAAATTTATCACCATAAAAATGGAAATTGTAGTGAATTTAGATGATTTCAGTATTTTACTAATATTTTCACCATATCATTATGTAAAGTCGGCCGCTAGTTAAATCTTATTAGATTCTGTTTTGACTTTGTGACATTACTTTTTTCTGACATTCAATTCGAGTTGCGCGCGAAACCGGCGCGCGCAGTACCTATCGGAAAATACATCTGAAAGAAAAGAATGGTAGAATTTTTATAAAAATATTTTATTATTTATTTGTTTTTATTCTCATAGCTATATTCAGAAAATCTTAATATTAAGATTATCTTTTTCGTAGTACATCTGTAAGTACGGCTCAGTAGTGCCATCTTAGTGTTCTTAAGTGGCAATACTGGTCAATACCTCAGGCTCAGAGGACTTTTTGGCGGGAAGTCAAACAAGGCGTTTGAAAATTTTCTCACTTAAATTTATATTTTCATTTTCTTGATAAATAACCACATAAAGCGAGTTTTCAGTAGCTAGTCGTGCCCCATTTGCAAAAATGGGGACGCAAAGCGATGGGGAGCAGGAGCCCGGAGATCGAAAAAGAAAATACCAGAAAACTATTGGTACCTCGGAGGAAGATAAGTATAAAATCTACTTCAAAAGTAACTACACTAGATTATTTCTGGAGAAAAGCGCAGTTGATTATACTGTTTATGTGGAGTCGACAGAAAAGCTAAAATTAGGAAATAAAAATCCAATTACACTAACGCAATTATTCACGGATAATATAAAAGGAATCACCAGCGTATACCGCATTAATGCCTATAAAATAGGCATTACATTTCAGAAGGCTGCTGCAGCGAATAGCTTCCTGAAATTAGATAATTTCTTAAAAAAACAGAAATTGCGCGCATTTATTCCTGCCCATTTGGTGGAGAAAACAGGCATTATAAAATATGTGCCTATAGATATATCGAATGAGGAAATATATAAAAATATCAACTGCGATGCCGACGTAATTTCAGTCAAACGATTTATGAAAAAAGATGACAAAAAACAGCTTGTGCCTCTGACCACCATAGCTATTACATTTTCAACTACAACTTTGCCTAAATACGCATTTCTGAACTTATTTAGATATCAGATCCACACCTATATACCACCACTGATACAGTGCTACAAATGTTTTAAATTCAACCATTCAGCGAAGGTATGTCGTGGTACTCAGATGTGTTCTTTATGTTCTGGTGCCCATCTATTCAAAGAATGCGATTCAGAAGTTTTAATGTGTATAAATTGCGGCGGGAATCACCTTGCCATATCCAGAGACTGCCCAGTAAAAATTAAAAAAATTGAAGAGAATAGAAACCGAATTATAAACCAAAATCGTTCCTTTGCCTCTGTGGTAGCAAATAAGATAGGTGATGGTAATTTCCCAATGTTAAAACCCAAAACAGTAGAAAAACAAAGGAATGTAAATACTGGTAATAATGTAAATAAAATTAATGATTCTTTTCCTTTGACACAAAGTCAAACAACTAGCAATAAGCAAAAAATAAATGTCGATTCAATAGTTGATAATGAAATAATTGTTAATGCACTTGTAAAATCTTTAGTTACCCTAGCTAACTCCAAGAACACTGAAGCCATAACTACAAATAAAATAAAAGAAGTTCTTTTAAGTAATTTACTTTAATTAAATGGGTTCCAGCTCTTGTAATGTAACACAAAACATGAAAACATATCTTACAATAGCTCAATTTAATATACAAAGTGTAAATAACAAAAAACCATTGTTGATTAACTTTCTCCATACAAAAGATATAGATATTTGTTTGTTAAATGAAACTTGGTTGAAATCAGGAAGCAACTTCAATATACCTAATTACAATATTGTATTACAAAATGGGCCGAATGGTCACGGTGGTGTAGCTATATTAATAAAAAAATATTTAAAGTTTTCAGTAATACAAACTCCATATTATGATTTTCTTCAAACTGCTGCTATTATCTTAAAAACAAATATAGGAGATTTATCCTTATTATGTGCTTATAGTTCACCAAATAGAGCTCGTTTTAACTGCAGAAAATTGAAACAGATTATTGATACTTTGCCTAAGCCAATCATGCTATCTGGTGATTTAAATGCACACCATGTTGCGTTTGGTTGTCTTTCTACAAACTCAAGAGGTAATAGCGTGTACAACATGTTAGATGAATGTGATCTTTGTATATTGAACACAGGTACTCCAACAACTGTAGGTACTATTAATCATAATCCTTCAGCTATAGACATATCCTGTATTAGCCCCAATTTAGCTCCTCTATGTGATTGGAAAGTTCATGACGACCCCATGGGTAGTTACCATTTTCCCTCTTTAGTTAATATCCATACATCTGTAGAGAAATATATTCTTGGCACTCCCTCAGAGCGCTTCAACTACAAGCTAGCAGACTGGTCCAAATATTATTCTGAAAGTAAAAATGCATTTGATGATATCAATTTCGATGATGCTATGCCATTAAATATATATAATTCATTCTGTGATATATTGATCAAACTCAAACAGGATTGCATTCCTAAAATTGTAAATACAGCTCATATTATTAGAAAACCAGTGCCATGGTGGGATAATGAATGTGCTACTGCAGTAAATAATAGCAAATTAGCATTAAGAACCTATAAATCTAATCCTACAGTTTACAATTACATTGAGTATAAGAAAGTTGATGCATTTAAAAAGAGATTACTTAGTCAAAAAAAGAAAGATAGTTGGAGATCTTTGTGTGAGGCTTTTAATAGATACACACCTGTTAGTATGATTTGGAACTACATGAGAAGATTTAAACGAGCAGCTACTAAAAAGTCCTCTGGAAATGATGAATGGATACCCTCTTTTGTAGATAAGTATGCCCCAGTGTCTCCCCCTGAAAAAGAGATTGATGCAATAAGATTAAATGAAATTTTTGAAATAAATGGTACTGTTGAAGATTGCTTCTTGATTGAGCCATTTAATATAAATGAGTTTGAGACAGCATTGAAATCTAGAAAAGATACCACACCAGGTCTTGATGATTTTCCTTACATTTTGATTCGCAATCTTCATTCTAAAGCCAAACTTATTTTATTAAAAATATATAATTTACTGTGGACAAATGATTGCATCCCTGCAACTTGGAAAACACAATGTGTTATTCCAATACTGAAAGCAGATAAACCTGAACACAACTGTAACTCATATAGACCCATATCTCTTTCATCTTGTATAGGTAAACTTTTTGAAAACATGGTTAAATTAAGATTAGAATTTTTTAGTGAAAAAAATAATATTTTACCTGTTCAACAGTTTGGTTTTAGAAGAGGTAGATGTGCTGTTGAGAATTACATGTCCCTTATTACAGATATTAAAAATTCATTCCATAGTCATTCATTCACTGCTTGTGCTTTTCTTGATGTTCAGGGTGCTTTCGATAATGTTAATCCTTCAATACTCATTCAAATTTTAAAAGATATTGGTATACCTGGAAAAATGTGTAAATGGATATTTAACTTTTTATACAATAGAACAATGTATGTCAAATTTAATAATATTCTTCATGGACCTAGAAATGTCTACAAAGGAACCATGCAGGGTTCGACAATCTCTCCACTACTGTTTAGCCTGTACACATCACAAATTAATAAGTTTCTGACCAACTCATCAGTCAAATGCCTTCTATTTGCTGATGACATTGTTGTATATACTGTAAATAAGGATGTAAATATTACTGTTAGTAATTTGAACAGTGGTATGACACAAATTAGTAGTTTTTATAACAGTTTAAATCTTAAAATTAATGTTGATAAAAGTGGAGCAATGATTTTCAGCAAAAAAGGTATTGATCATTCTCTAATTGGTCCCATTTCCTTTAACCATAATGATATAAAATGGCTACAAAATAAGAAATTTCTTGGAATATATTTAGATTCAAAATTATCATTTGAGACTCATATTAATTATATAATTAAAAACGCTAGCAGGGGATTAAACATTTTGAGATCTTTGGCAGGAGTCCACTGGGGTTCTGATCCCAATATTCTTTCAATGTTATATAAAAGTATTGTTAGAAGCCATTTTGATTACAGTTCCATAGCATACATGAATGCAAATGTCAGCTTTCTAAGAAAATTGGATATTATACAAAACAAGGCATTAAGGATCATTACTGGAGCCATGTGTTCCACTCCAATTATTTCAATGGAAGCAGAATCTGGTATTATACCTTTAAAACTGAGACGGTTACAAATTGCCAATAAATTTTGTCTTAAGTTATTGGCAACTGATAATACTTTTATATTAAATAGAATATTACCAAATCATGATCTCCCTGCTAGTTTTACCAACAACATTGATATAAGTTCAAGTGACATAATTTCAGACCATTTACCAGAAATGTTAAAAATAGTATTAGGTATCAAAAAATATTGCTCCAATGTACAATCCTCAAAAGTTTTGCCATCATTCTCTGTAGGTTACCATGCCATTGTTAATAACAATATTATAATCAATTTTCAAAAGGTTTCTAATCAGATAGAGTTTTTAGAATATTTAAATGAAGAACCAGACATATACTCATTGTATACAGATGGCTCTAAGACATCTAATTATGTTTCAGCAGCGTTTTATGATTCTCAAACCAAATTAACTAAATGTTATAAATTGCATTCTGGATGTAGTATATTCACCGCAGAATGTTATGCTATTTACAGAGTTTTAATGTATGCAAATAATGTAAATAGATCAAATTATCTTGTAATAACTGACTGTAAAAGTATTTTGTTAGCATTAGATGGTAATCTACTTAAATTTTGTACAAATTATATCTTAGTAGAGATTAAAAAGTTATTATTAGAGTTAAGTAGCAGAGGCAAAAGGGTTCAATTTAAATGGGTACCTTCACATTGCGGCATAACTGGTAACGAAATGGCAGATCAAGCAGCTCGAGGAATATTTGATGAGGATCTTTCTGAATCAGTAAAAATCCCATTCACAGATTTTATTCAGCAGATAAATGAAAGAATTAAGATTTTGTGGCATTCTTATTGGCAGACTATTTCAGAAGAGAAAGGAAAATGGTATGCTTCTATTCAGATCACCCCGCCGCAAAGACCATGGTACTACAGAAGTAAAGATGCTAACTCAAGAAACTTCATAACCACTATAAATAGACTAAGATTCGGCCATTGCAGAACAGCGGCACATTTATCTAGATTACGCATTATTAATAATCAACATTGCGATTTTTGTAACGAAGTAGAAGACCTCGAACATATCTTTATGAAATGTCAAAAGTTTAACGGTCAGCGTCTAGTTTTAGCAGCAGACTTACTTAGTGTTAGTGAGAGTGAAGTGCCAAATGATTTAACAAAACTTTTGAAGAATAGAATATATTTTAAATCTTTATATAATTTCATAATTAGCACTGTAGGAAAATTGTAATAACAGGAAAAGATAATTGTAATTTAATTTATAAGATAGGCTGTAAGGACTTGTATCCATGTGCCAATAAAACATTAAAACCTCAGGCTCAGAGTAATAATGCCAAGGCAATACTTAAAGGTACATAGGTACTCATTTTTAGGATAGGAACTAGGAATAGGAACGCCCGGCTGATCGTTTACCTAAGCCCGCCAAATTCAAATTACAATTGGTTTTTCCTAATTTGTAGATCAATAATAACACATTTTAGATTCATAGCTGTAGTAATTGCGCCATTAGCTATACAATATTCATAGCTGACAATTTATAACCTTTGCTCATAAATCTATACTGTAGCTAAAAGTAGTGTCAATCGTCAATTTTGGCCGTTGGCACAGTTTTAGGCAAGTTTTTGGCTTATTATGGATTTTTAAGCAAAGGTTTTAATTGTTAGTTGTGGATGTGAGTGGATGTTGTATAGTTAATTTCGCAATTACTACTACTATGAATCTAAAGTGTGTTGTAGACCTACAAATTTCGAAAAACTGATTGAACTTTGAATTTGGCGGGCTCAGGAGAACGATCGAAGTAAGCATACAAGTGGTGAGTTCGTTGGATTCCCACTAGAGGGAAATATAGTCTGACTGAAAATATCAATCTCTGAAATATACCTACTAAAGTGTGTTAGTACAGACCCTCGCAACATAGAGCGTGTTCCCAAGTGAGGGCGTTGCTATCGTAAGCATAAATAAAATAAAAGTAGGTACATCATTCAAAAATATTTTTATTATATCACATTAGAATCTATATTACAAAGTAATATCTACAATCACAGTGTCCAGTGCGTTCACCATCAAACTAATTAAAAATTCAAGACTCCATTCATCTACAGTTTGAAATATTGAAATAAAATAAATAGGTAGGTATCTCTAACATATGCCCTTAGTTTTAAATTTGGGGACCAGCCCTTAGATACTAGTATTCTATTATCTGTGCCTTAGTTACTGGTGGTTTTGCGGTACAACACAACTGTGCATGAACAGAGTCCTAGACTCCAAACCCCTAATTCTATGCCCTAATTACACCGAAAATAGCAACAAAACTTCATAATACTATCTAATTATATTATTCGCCTTATTTAAAATCTATGTCGGTGTAACAGGGGGTTTATAAGGTAAAACAAAACGAGATAAAATATACTTATTTATAATAAGATTTAAGTCCGCTAGCACACGCGATATGTTACAAATGTATAATACACAGTATAGTTTATTGACTTGTGTACATTGGCATTGAAAGTAAACGGCGGCCATTATATCATCAACGGTCCATCGCGCCGGACAACGCCTGCTGTAACACAAGCTGCTGGGCGTTTATCAGTTTCTTTAATTCCCTCACTTCCTGAGTCAACTGACGCACGTTTTCCGAAGTTTCGTCCAACCTTGCCTGGAGGCTGCCCAGCCCTGACGAATACCCGTACTCTCGGTACCCAGAATCGTTATTGTTCTCGTATTTCTTGAAACACGAATACGCCCCTGTTGTTGATCCGCTCGACGATATCGTGTGACCGTATTGTTTCCTCATTTTTGCAATGTCGTAAGCAGCCATCATTATGTCCCGAGGTAATCGTTTCTCGCTAGGGTTTAATGGTTTTACGCTCAAAACAACTCGGTAGGCTTGTGGAGACACTAGAGCTGAGGAATGTAGGATTTTTAACAGACATTTCGGTAAGTAACCGTTGAACAGAGCTAGCTCCATATAGGATATCAGTTTAGTCTGCCTAACCAATTTCGAGAGGCCAGCGGTTTTTCTCAACCCTTGAATATCATGGACAGCTATACCCACTAGCAGATTCATAAGGACCACTGTTACAAACAATAAAAATAGAACATAAGTGATTTGCGCCGAGAATTCTAAAAGGACGGGAGGGTCATTTCCATCTGGTTCGTTCAACAGCAAATCCAAGTTTAGTTCGCCAATCATCATAGTTAGAACCGTTATAAAACCCATGAAAGGGTTAGCGAAAGATGAAGAATCTGGAAAAATAACACAGAAACTTATAGTGAAACCGATTAATATGCAGGAGTAAGCCATCAGTAGTTTCGCAAATTCCTTTTGGACTTTTTGGTACATGGCGACGTAAGTACCGAAAACTGGTAGTTGGCCGATCATCATCATCAAGTTGGTCCAGCCAGCGAGCACCGCGAACGCGCCTACGTGATTTTGCCAGGTGTACGTGATATTGGTATAGATATACGATATCAGAAACACGCTCACAATCACGAACCATTCGATAATATTCTCGGATTGCATCAAATATTGCTTCACTGTAGAATATCCTGCTATTCCGTAAACTTTTCGAAATATCTCGAATATCGTAATTCCGGCTAACACCCACCATTGCATTTCTATTACAAACGGGTTTTTCCGCAACAGATCTCCAAGAATGGATTGCTTTTGACAAAGCTCTTGTTCTTGAATTGTTTCCTCCATATCTTTACTGCCGTTATAACAATTATGCGCCAACGCAGTCAACACATACAATGTAAGACACAAAACAAATATGAAGCTAAGAAACAGCCGGGCTACGTAGTATTTACGTATTTTCTCCCACTTTATGTAAAGGAATGCTGAACAAAGTGGATGGAGAAGAACCTCTTTTTGTCCTTCGTCGACAAACGTATTCAAATAACTAATTTCTCGTGGGTAACAATGATGCAGAATGCTACGAAAGTCTAGCTCCAATTCAACCTCCCTGTTGCTCGTTTGCGAGTGACGAAGCGTGATCGCACAGTCTAATTTTCGAGTTACCATCGCCAGAGACGCCGGCGTTTTTCTAGCTATTACATTAAGCGCCGAGTTTCCTTTTTTAGATCTCGTCGTTACATCAGCACCGTGGTAGATTAACGTCTCCACGCACGCCGACAGCCCGTCGAGGGCAGCCAGATGCAGCGGCGTGAAGCCATATTCATCTTTTTGGTTGACATTCGCTCCCCAACTGATTAATGTCTCAATGATATCGCAAGCGCTGTCAGATTTTCCTATAGCGGCGTGCAATGGGGTTCTCATGTCGAAATCGTTAGCGTTCGGCTCGGCGTTCCCTTTTCTTAACAAAGACTCCACACACTCCAGGCTCGCAGAACGAGCAGCCAAATGCAATGCCGTAAAACCTCTATGATTTTTTAAACTTGCCTCTGCGCCTTTGGATAGCAGCAAATCAACACATTCCACGAAGCCACCGTCGGCAGCCAAATGAAGAGCTGTGGACTCTCTGTCGCCGACACGCGTCCGGACGTTAGGGTCTGCGCCGGGCGTCTCCAGTAATATTGTTAGACACTGGAACATTCCCAAATCAGCAGCAAGATGTATAGCGTTGGTGCCACCCGGCTCAATTTGATTCACGTCGACACCGTGGGATATAAACAATTTAAGACATTCCACGGAGTTAGCTCGCACTGCACAATGGAGCAGGCCACCTTCACAGTTGACGTATTTCACCGCAGAATGTACGGATGCACCGCGACTGATTAGCAAATTAGCTACTTGCACTGAGTTCCCAAACGCGGCACAATGGAGCGGGGCAAAGCATCTTGGCATATAATTAGGGTCAGAGCCGCATGACAGCAGGTAATTAGCACATTCCGTGGAACCACTGAAGGCTGCTACGTGAAGAGGGGACAGTCCCAGGGCGTCAAAGTATAGTGGGTCAGCTCCAACTTCAATTAGCGGCTGTAGGATGTTGGCAAGTTTCAGGAATGCGGCCCAAAATAAGCATACGTTTTTCTCAGCCTCTGATGCCGCTGAGAAAGTGGTGGCAGCGGATTCTGCGGTAATGACCCCGGTCTCTAGCTCGTCCAATAATCGCAGACGTCCGCCGACGGCGCGCATCTGCTCGTGCGCGCTCTGACGTAACGAATCACCGCAAATGTACGCAGTTAGGTCGAGGGGTGGTTCTTCGAAGCTGTCGTACATGTTAGGGGCGCTCTCGGCGGGGGGCGAGGAGCCAGCGTTGACGTACTCCAGGTGTCCCATGGAGGGGTAGGCTCGTTCGAGGGATTCTTCGTCGAGCGGGGGATGTGTTTGGTGTTGCGTGCGGGCTGGGGAGGAGAGGACGCGGGAGACACGTGGTCGTCGGTCCATGTCGGAGCGCGGGAGGGTCCTAGGGCGGGCGTCATCTTCCTCGGGCTGTCGGCGGCGCGCGAACCAGCGCGCGGTGAGCAGGCGGCGCGTGGCGGGCATGCGGGCGGCGACGCGGCACTGAGCGCCGAACGCCGCTATTATGTGCCAATTGTGACCTCACATGAATCGCGAGCACCTTTTCGCTGCTAGGCTGTTTACATACTTGGACACATGTCATTTAAAATTGACCACTGTTGCGACAGTTATGAATTCTCATGGACCAATAATTTTAGATGCATGATACGTAATGCGTAATTTGCGTATGCTATACGCGTCAATTGCCTTGCCAAACACCAGACATCTATCATAGACGAGCAGGTCGCAGAAAATACGTAAATGCGCCTGCGCATGCAGCCCTTTTTTAATTGAATAGACACAATGGTAGTACCAAACTTGATATAAGTAATTAAAATTAGAATAGAGAGACACTTAGTTCATTTTTTTAACCAAGCGGATATCCTTTAAAGACGCCAGCTATTCAAGCGAAAGTGGTCAATATTTACCAACATTCTTATTTTACAGTTACTTAGTAGAATTTTACAGACAAGTGCTGAACAAGAAACCTCATATAAGTAGGTACCTATAATAGTTTTTTTACGTGGGAGAGCCATGCTTCGGCACGAATAGGCCGGCTCGACCGGAGTGATACCACGGCCTCACAGAAAACCGGCGTGAAACAACGCTTGCGTTGTGTTTTGCCGAGTGAGTTGAGGTTACCGGAGGCCCAAACCCTTTTAAAGGCGGGCAACGCACTTGCGACTCCTACTGGTGTTGCGGGTGTCCATGGGCGGCGGTTATCGCTTACCATCAGGTGATCAGTTTGCTCGTTTGCCCCACTATCCCATAAAAAAAAAATTGGACCTCTGAAATCCTGTTCCTCACTATGAAGTGAGGAACAGGATTTCAGAGGTCCTTTTTTAGTACCTAGCTTGCTTTGCATCCATGAGGATGCAAAGCAAGCTAGGTACTAAAAAATCCAAAATTGCCCACAGTCGCTCATCGTGCAGCCCGCCTACTGAACATCAACAATACTCCCGACAAATGTGTGTATTTACTAACATTTCCCGCGGTGATATCATTGTGACGAAGTCTTCACTTGATATCTGGCATCTCGCTAGATCTCGGTCATTAACGCTACTTACAAAAAAAACGTGCCATCATGGTTAACTGGACGCCACTGTAGGTAGATTATAATCTGTTGGTCGAGGTCATTCAAGTCAGTTTACTTCTTTGTATTAGTGCATTGTATTGTCTTAATACAGTCTCCATAACCGTAGATAGAGTGGACGGGTTTTTTGGATACTGATTGTTTTCTCAAATCGGTAACTACCTACCTATATTTAAAATTTAAAATGAAGTTACTATGGGCTCTGGTTGTTCAATATTTATTTCATGTCTTTTACGCAACTAGATGGCGTTGGCGTTGATTTAGATCGCGCTATCGTTAGTTATAAGTGTTACAACGATTTAATTTTTGTAGATCATAACTTATACTATGAAGTCCCTCAAGTCGGGTTACGCTGCAAAGATTCCCTGAATCAACAGCCTACAATCATACAAAAAAAATGAAATCCCCCTACCAGATTAGCGGAGTCCGTCGTCCGTGGCACGCTTTGAGTTACCCCGACGACCCATTAGGGTGATGAGGTCACCCTTATGGGTCCCAGCTAACAGGGACGGGGGGTTCTGGCTTTTTATATTTTTTTTTATTAATCATACCTATAAAACTCACGATTGGGCCGGCTCAACCTCACAGAAAACCGGCGTGAAATAACGCTTGCGTTGTGTTTTTGAAATCGGCCCAGTAGTTTTTGAGTTTATTCGTTACATACATACAAATCTTTCCTTTTATAATATTATTAGAATATATTAGTATAGATACTTTAGATTTGACGACACGTTTAGCGTAGCGGCTGAGCGATTGGCTTCTGCGACACGTGTTGTAGGTTCGATCCCCAAACGGAGCAAATATTTGTATGATCTACAAGTAGTCGTGCCGGGTCTGAGTGTTTAGTGTATGTGAGAATTTGTGTTTGTAAACGCACCCACGATACAGGAGAATAATCCTAATGTGGAGATACAATTTTATTTATTAAAAAAAATTGAATCTTTTTGCGCCAATTCCATTGCCCATGAAGTTAGGTACTGTCGAGGTACCAAGCTTACAATACAATTAAAAGGGGTTATATCGTATAACTTTAGCATTTATTGAGGGGCGAAGCCCTAATTCATTACAAGTGAGTCTGTCAAGACCCGCAGACTAGACACTTCTCCGTCAGATATAAAATTTCAAACTGATTGTTTATTCTTTAACCAGCCAGTCAACCCGTAGTAGGTAATATTGTCGCCTTCTTGGAGCGGTCTCTACAGTACCTACGTAGGTAAGTATACCAACAAACGTGATCAGGAATGCTCATAGATAATTTAATGTCCTATTGTCTACGTAGGTAGGTATGTTGAAAGTATTATTTTAACAATCCACATTGCTAAGTATAAGGAAAATGTTGAGCGTATAACTGATAGATCATTGTTTATAAGAAACGTTGGCTATTTCCGTTCACACGGCTTTTGTTACGTAGGTACTTAGGTAGGTACAAGTTTTTTTTACTTTTTCATTATTTCAAGAGAACCGTGTCTAAAGACAATTATTTCATTTGAAAAATTACTGAAAGTTTAGTCGAGTTTTACCTGCATTTATGCAACTGTCTTTCAGTATTGCCTGGTTGGATTCCCAAATCGAGCAGTTATTAGATTTTTATGTAATTATCATTAGCTAGATGCTCGTAGTTTGAATTTACATATCGACATACACTCACGCTCTTTTCCCAAAGGGGTAGGCAGAAACTACATTATAGTCTCAAATGTTTTGAGACTATAATTATACCTACATAATTATAGTCTCAAAACATTTCGGCAAACTGTGGCCCTGTGGGTGTAGGTACCTACCTATGTTGGGGTGTAGCTAGGCGATAAGGATAGGTACCTAGGCGTGATGGTATGTTATATGATGACTTCATTTTCTAGTAAATAATTCTCATAGTGCGGCATAATAAAATTAATGTTGAATGAATATTTTTGTAACATAGGTAGGTACCTATCTAGTAACTATAGACCAAGATAATGTAAAAATGCACTTATCAGCGACTAATGATCATGACCCTTTATTAGGGCTGTGCAACTAAGTAGAATGAAGTTGGTAATAGATCAGAAAGTATAAAACCTAAGTTCCGAAACTCTACTAAACACGAAAAATCTACAGACATATCACGCCTGTATTCCCGGAAGAGTAGCTATAGTTCCTACTGGTGTACTAAAGTACACCCACAGTTCGCCAGTATGATGTTATAAGGGGTAATCTTATTTGCCATTAACCGGGCATAGAGTTGAAACTCCGAGCTGCTTCGTGAAATTTCATTGAAAAAACCAATAAAACTGCTCGACCTAGGAATCGAACCCAGGACCTCTAGCGTAGCAGTCGCGCTCAGTACCACTAGGCTAATAAGGCAGTTCCTTTATATTTTCATTCAATTTATTCAAGCGGAAGCGACAGTGTAACAGGTAAGTACCTAGTGTATTTCGATATTTCACAGAATCGCATGGAATTAATTCCTTCAGCGAATTCGATTATCCGTACCAATTGATTACCGGATAGGATTTCCGGTACACCGGTCACATACAAAGCAACCATGGCATATTGTAGCGTGACCGATGGATGAGAACGGAGCGACAAGGAGATCCCATGGCGTCCGACAATAGGGGACAAAATACAATAGCACATGAGGATTTAAAAGGGTACTTACTGATCAATGGTAGTTAATTGTATAGATTGTAAGTACATAACTACCTATCAAAAGTAGGTAAGTATAGCTTATGTATTCAAATGAAATTGCAAAGAAATAAATTATTTTATTTAATAGCCTGTAGACAAGTGGCATGAACGATAGTCGAATAGTAGCCACTAGCCGAATAGAATTCTCAGTGTATGCAAATGACACAAACTTTTGACAAATCAAGCTTGCACAAGTGCTCAGATCACAAATGTCATCTCCATACAAATGTTATTTGACGAGCTCTGTGGTTTAGTGGTTCGGGTACCGGACTGCTGACCATGAGGTCGTGGGTTCGATTCCCACAGGACACTAAAAATTATGTGATGAATACTAATAAGTAAGTGTTTGTGTTCGTCTGGGTGTTTCTTATGTATTATAAGTATCTATTTACAAAAAAAAAGTATAAAAGTATTATATCCAGTACCCATAGTACGTAGTAGTTGGGAATATTTATTTATTTATTAACTAGCGACCCGCCCGCGGTTTCACCCGCGCTGCCCCGTTCCTAAGAGTCGTAGCGTTATGTTATATAGCTTAAAACCTTCCTCATTAATCACTCTATCTATTAAAAAAAACCGCATCAAAATCCGTTGCGTAGTTTAAAAGATCTAAGCATACATAGGGACAGACAGCGGGAAACGACTTTGTTTTATAATAATTTATTTATTTATATCCACACGGCTGTGTCATTTATAGGTACTCTACTACTCATATATTTACATACCTACTTAAGTCCATTCATATATGTTCCAATTTCTGTAAATAATCCTATGTAATAAATCTCTTTGTTTGAATCTGAGAACTGCCTCGTGTAATGGTCCCAAACGCGACATCTATACTCGATTTCCTGGTGGAGCAGTGTTATTGAGTTTTTTAGCAGCTTGGAGTTTAGGATTTGTGCCCCTCTAATGGCAATAGGCTCGTCTCGGCTCTTTGGTTTACATTTTTAAGAATCCCTCTGCCTAACTCATCGAGGAATACAGGCATGATGGAATGTATTTACATAGGTAAGTATGTATGAATCAGGCAGTTCATAAATATCAACTCCTTGACTTAGAGTTCACCGCAGAATCCTATGCAGCTACTAATAACTACAGGATTGTCTTAGGGGTGAGCTCCATAGAAAGGTAGGTACTTACTTTATATAGTCCGAAGACGCCGTCTCGCTCAAAAAAGCACACTCCTCATCTGCCGGTCGCCCGCAGGCCACAGCTCTCGAGGCAGGAGATAATTAGAGAATAAGTATAACAGCACGCGACTCTATTTTACTACAAAAAAATTAGGTAGACCCCAAGATCACAAAAAGATACACCTATACTGCGAACTACCTACATTTTTAATATGGTAATTAAATCAAGAAATCTTTTTTCAAATATAGAATACGCACTATTTTTCCGCATCACACTGGAATTCTTTCTCTTTTTACCTCCATTATCAGCCATAAGTCTGTCCTTTTTTCTGACCGCACAGAGACACGAAAACTTATAAAATGTATAGGGATCAAAACCACAAAGCAAAATAATTCCAAAGCCAAAAATAAAAACCGGATTTGAAAGAACGGACTACGTCACTCAGTGAAATGGAAACAAAATATGATCAATTTGCTTGAGCTTACCACCCGCGATCATAATCATCGTTCATAATTTCGTGTTCGAAATTCAAATTGGTATCCGCGGCATCATTCTTGTTGTCATGTATTTACTAGCTCAAAACAATATGTATAAATACTAATTTTAATATTGTAACCTATACGTAGTTATAATAAAATAATTTTAACAATACGTATTGAATCAATAAAATATCTGGATTAGCCTGGATTAGAACTATCACTATCACCCCTACATATCGTCTCCGGATGAATTTACCATTCATTCTTTTTTCATTTAGCATTAATTTATTTGACACAAATTTAGGGTCAACTGGAACAACGAACCTAACAATTAAACCGCGGTAAACTCAAAAAATACTAAACGTCACACGATGTGCATTGAGATATTATAACCTACAAACCTCAGATGTAAAGTATTCGCAAACAAAAACGAATTCAACATAGAGGATTCCCATTGCAATTTGTGTGCATTTTAGCATGTCGTATTGAATTTGGGTGTATTCCAGGAGTTTATTCTTTATTCTTTAAAAAAAATCATGAAAGCTTTGTTTTCATTTCAGGCACAATAATTAAACGAATGTTTGTATAATTCAAATATTTAATGTTATACAATTTGCAGCTTATAGACGTAGATAATGTACATATGTATCAATATAGTTAACATAATTACATTAAGTGCAATCACGACGTGTTAGTGGTGTGGGGGACAAGTAGAGAAGTACTTGTAAATGTTATAGTGACGCAGAACAACTATTTAGATTTTACATAACATCGCTGAAAACAAAATGGCTTCAATACCAACTTTTTAATGACTCTGATATTTTTTTCTAAGATTATTAATTTTATAAGTTTTTATTAAAATCATTTCTTTTTTCTTATGGCCTGATGGTAAGCGATTACCGCCGTCCATGGACACCCGCAACAACAAAGGAGCTAATGACCGACAAAGTAAGTTATGTAAGTCATAGAAAAATAATAAATAATGAGATACTCAATAATTAAATTCGACATATTCGAGTGCAGGTAATTAAGCCATTTTGCATTCAATAAAACGATAATATTTAAATAATCATACACATTTTTGGATGGATTATGTTTTTAATTTAAACTACAGTAATAACTATTAAAGCTAACCATTAAAACGTTCTAGAGTATAAATTAAATCTATTTACAAAATATTACAAAAGTTTTATTTTCATTACACAAAACATGAATCGTTTATTAGTAAAAAAATATTATATCAATCATGGTATCCTTAAATATATTGTTTCTCTGTTTATGTACTTGTTGTGAATACAAGACAAAATAATGACATGGCACAAAATAGTTCGAAATGTGACAAACGTAAGTAATACTGTGACGATGTCGAAAATGATGAAAACATGTGCATCTGCCGCCCCCTGGTGGGGAGAGAGGCTTGAATATAGGCAAAAGCGTACAGTAGCTGACTCAGAACGACGCTGAGTCGCTTAGACGTTTTGGAGATGGCGCATACACATACTGACAGACAGCGTGGTAGGCGACTATCACGCTTATGTCAATAGTAGCTCGCACTTTGTAGGTTATATCAATTCCTCAATCATCTCTTCAAGACTGTACCAGTTTTTATTCTAGCCACTCTTCAAGGTGCTAACATAGAATTATTTGGCCATTTTAACATTCATAATATTACGTAAAATATACTCAGGCACACTCAAAACTTATTGTAAGTTACATAAATGATTATCCGATGATCAGCCAACCCAAGTAAGGATAATTATGTTTAATATGAGAATAATATATAAAAAAACACATTGACCATTTAAGTTTGTCCAACCCACTGGTGCCTAAGTCTGCTATTTTTTTTAAATAGTTTCAGAATGGTCGTCCGAAAGCAGTCAAAAAGTAACAATTCCAAAGTCATTAAATGTACAATAAAAATAGCAGAGTTAAGGCATTATTAGTACACAAATTTTTTCTTAATTATTAACAATAACTTGATTCACACCTCTTTTAAAAATGTCTTTGGACCAGCTCAAGTTATGTACTTTTGGTGGTAATAAAACCGAAAAATATATTAAAAATATAGATACAATGTAGAACATTTATAGTCTATGATCAATTTCACTGTCAAAACCACTTTTTAATAGTCACAAGATATGATTTTTGCGGGTCAAAAGATGAGAGGAAACATTTTCGGGTGGATTACAAATCACAATATGATACCGATATATGCTGTACAATTTTCCAGTATAAGCTGACCTCTAAGTGTACGAAAACTCTGTAGACTATAACCTCAGCTCATACTGAACATATAGCAAGTTGTGTCTCTGTGAATCATATTGTAATTCATCAAGCGACCATTTTAGAATCTCATCTTGAACCCTGCAAATCTCATAAAAGTCACGAAACACTGATATTTTTATTCATTTTTTAAACAAACACTTACAGTCATTTGCACCAACTTCTTAGATATGTTAAAATTGTACTTAAACAAAATTTTTCATAGAAATACAAATACGTGTTTAAATACAATTTAAACACCTTTAGAAGTTGGTGCAAGTGGGCCTTGAAGCCCAAAAGGCGGCCCGGCACTGCCGGGTCCGCGGACGAATGCTACAGCGCTCCCGTAGGCCCGGCACCAAAGTGGTGACGCGAAACGCCGAGGTTGGCTTTAGTCGGTAGATCGCTCTTTTCACAGCGGAGTCCGACACACCCCACCGCTCTCCGCGCAGTGGTGGATAGTGCATAAAGCTTTACCAACCCCGTCAAAAAAAAGGTGGGCTTTAAAGTAATGTTTGTATGGTCAGACGGCGGAGTACTTGCGGCCGTCGTCGGAGGAGTAGCAGTGCTGGCAGTGCAGCAGGCGCATGCGCACGCGCACGTCCTGGCCGGCGCGCGCGTCGCCCAGCCGCGCGCCGCACACTGCGCATGTGAAGCAGCGCACGTGGTAGCACAGCGACAGCGACTCGATTATCATCGCAGCGCCACGACCTGAGCGCAAACAACACTATTAACTTCCCTGCCAAACCTTATTCTCTTATCAATAGTAGCAAAGCTTTCTTTTTATGGCATAATAGGGCAAACGACCAGACGGATTGCCTCATGGTAAGAGATTTGATAAGAGGAGTCACAAGTGCGTTCATCTTCTTTAAAATAATTTGGGCCTCCGGTAACCTCACTCAATTTAAATTTTTCTGTGAGGCCGTGTTATCACTCCGGTCGAGCCGGCCCATTCATGCCGAAGCATGACTCTCCCCGTAAATAAGATTGCGAAAGGCCATGTAGAGATGATGAGTGAACGGAGATTAACGAAACAAGTACGGTTGGTAGAGCTGAAAGTACAAACGTACCACAAACAAATTGCGGCCGTACTCAGAAAAGGTCAATTTAAGAGCACCCAACATCTCTACATTAAACCAACGATCATGCATGAAGAGATTACTGAATGTAGATGAAGCGAAAGTGGTGTGCCAGTATCATAGCAAGTGGAAATCTAGTCTCTGCCTACCACAATAAATTTAACTAATTTTATTGTGGGTTAATTTAACCCCAATTAGTGGCCTGCCTACGTTGCACCAATCGTAACATGATGCTTCATAACTTCAAAACTTCCTCATGAATCCCTCTGTCTATTGGTGAAAATCGCTAGGAAATCCGTTCAGTCGTTTTTTTGGTTTATCGCGAATACACTCACGCGCCGGGGGGAGTTCGTTTTACAAAATTTACTATTGAGGTATTCCTGGATCTTGGAAAAGCATTTGACCGAGTTTCCATCCCTATTCTATTGCGAAAGCTTGAGTCCATAGTTATAAAAGCACCCAGCTCAAAATCTTTACAAGCTATCTAGAAGAACGATCCCAATGCGTTAGGATAGACAGTGTTCTCAGCGCTGATCAGAAAAATACTTCCTTTGGTGTTCCTCAAGGAAGTATTTCGGGTCCTACTCTGTTCCTAATTTACATAAATGACCTTTGCAACCTAAAATTAGATCATGGTATAATTCTTTCATACGCTGACGATACTGCTCTCCTTTTCGGCTGATTCAGAACAAGAAGTTAACAGGTATGGGCAACACGGTTTTAATGTTGTTAATAAATGGCTTCAGCATAATTTATTAACACTAATTAAAATGCAGATAAGACAAATTATATTAAGTTCTCAATGCGCAAACTAACATCAACTAATACTGACTCAACATTATTCGCTCATTACTGTAAACACCCGGATGATAACTAATGTGTGCCCACTGCTGATTTGCCACGACAAAAGCACTTCGACCATACTGTACACATATACAATATTAAGTTAACGATGTATGTATGTGTTCGTAGTCCGTACATTCGTACCTAGTTCCTCTCCGCAGTGCGAGCACTTGCGGCGGCCGCTCACGCTCAACAGCTTGTCCTCCCGCGCCGCCTCGCTCGTCACCAACTGCTGACTGCAATTACAAAATAACAGCTTTAAAATAAAACTATATTGAACATAACTAGACCCTTTAGAACTCTGTACGCTTAACTTCATGTAACAAAAAATTAGCTATGACGTATTTAAATGAAAGTATTAACAGAGTAGATATAAATATGAGTTTCAGTCAAGTGATTGCCTCCCGTCCCTAGAAACAAACACATTTTTTTATTTCAAATAGACCATTATACTGCCTTTTGGAATGTCAAAAACTATTTGCACGGTTCCAAATAGTAGGTTTTATGGGGAAGAGCCGTTAAGAAACTCAAAAAATACTCCTTTAAATTGTCGTTATAGGTAGTTCAGGTAATTGTATATTCGCTTGTTTGAAATTCGTATGTAGCTTGATGGATGGCGCTACTTTCAACAGAAATTTATTGTAATTGAAGAACAAATTAAAGACATAGGGGTATAAGGTAAGAGAATAGCACAATACACAAATTATTGTACCGTTTTCTAATTATGTTTATAAATAAATGATGACCTTTCATACATATACCTACATCTTAGAGAGCTTTTAAAGGTATAAGACTAAACCGTCTAATAGACTTAACCGTCTTATTTATAAAAATATAAAACATGTTATAACCCTTCCATAGCTATAACGTGTTTTGTCTTGTTTTGACGCGTTATATTCTGTGACAGGGAAAAGAAGACAAAACATATTGAGCTATAAGAAACTTAAAAGAAGTTTTATATATTTATGAAAATGGGGGCTAGTTTTAACAATTTTGATTTATATTTATTAAATTTGTAGGGACAGTGGACAAGTGCAAAAAGTCTAACAAGAAAAATAAAAGTGTATACCTTGTGCTTAGCGCGTGGTGCGGCAGAGCGGAGTGTCGCTTGCTACGCTGCTCGTCTAACCGACGCTGCTCTGCCTCCTGTGAAAATTACATATTTTTTTAGTTTAATTACAATGTCAGTAGGTAGCTTATTGCAACTTCTGCTGGTTAAAATGTGCACATATGAAGCTCAAATGGCTTCTTTTGGTGTACAATACGATTCCTGGACAGGGGAAGTGAGAATTCTTGAGCATTTCATAACAAAACCAAATAACGGTGCTCGAGTCGATGACCACGAAGCTAATCATTATAGAATATTGGATGTCCCGCGGCGAGGTGAATCGAAGTCTTAATTCAAGTTAGATTGGATGAGAGTTGCTCAGAACCTGATGTTATGGTACAAACTGTGAGAGCTACTTTACCCAGCAATGGATGAAGTCAGGCAGTAGATGATAATGATGATGAAATTAACACTAAATAACCTAAACCTAGCCCTGCAACTGGAAAATAATTAAAGCTTGCTTTACCTGTATCAGCCAATGCTGGTTGTAGTTATAGTTGGCTGGCTTCCTATTCCGCGCCTGCATCCAGTCGGTGTTGGAGATCAGCTTCGGCGTAGGCGCAGCACTTAAGGCCTGGAAATTGTAATATACATTTATGAAATAATCTTTTTGTGATTTTTGGCATTTTCCATGCTAAGGTTGTAAAGTTATTTTAATGAAGGAAAAAATTGAAATCCTGCCCGCAGGCGCATTTTTCCTTCACTAAAAATAATAACTTTATAGTTAAAATAAGTCCTTTATATCAACGGGGAATAGATTCAGACCAAATATAGGGCCTTGAGGAACTCCGATCTTATATATATATAGAAGAAGTGTGATGCTTAAACACCACAAGCCCCCCCCCCCACACAACACAACGCTTCCTCGCTTCAATTATTTTTATGACCCCATCAAAAACTTCAAGCGTTTATATCTTAAAACTTTATTAGCCGATTGAAATTCTTTTTTCAGTCTACAATAAACCTAAGCTTTCTTCCAGGCAATTATCCTATTCTTAGTGAGGAATCTTTAAAGAAAAATATATGTGTTACCTGCAGCGTGTGGCGGGTCATGGGCAGGTAGTTGTTGCCGCTGGGGCTAGCGACCGGCCTCTGCCGCAGCTGCACGTTCGCGTAATCCACTGCTGATGGCACACGACTGCTTCTGGGAAACACGACGCACGGTTACATTTGAGTGAGAAATGGCGGGACCAGAATAGAATCCCTCCCGACAAAGAGAGACTGACAAAAGTGTTAGTTATCGATACCTGTTGGAAGACTAGCTTGATAGTAGTGAATTTCAAAAATGGACCGTGGATCCTGGACTATGTAGTAAGATGCAGGAACAAGGGATACATAGAACTGGGTCCAATATTGTGCCGTATAATGAACATAACACAATTGTATTCCCCGAAGGGTTAGGCGAAAGTGTACTGCTGTACAGCTACCCACAGTTCACCGGTATGTTTAGGTCCCATGTAATAGCGGGCGATCCTGTTGCCATTTGGACCACAAATTGGACCTGCTGAAGCCGGCCGAGAATTTCATAGATGCTCGATCTGGGATCGAACACCGAATAAATTGACTTAATATACATATACGAACAGCAATAGTTAAGGTTAATCACTATGCCAATCGTTTTATCTGCAAGGTCAGATTGTGGGATGACACCAGAACCTCATCTAGGCACATAAAGATACCTAGTACTATCTCTATGTGCCGTAGCGCCTTATGAAAGCATGATATGATAGTATTTTCGCAAAATCTACCGAAAAGTCTAGTTTAAGTTACCTGCGTTCATACAGTAAATTATTCTACGAAAAAATTACTCACCTCATCGTGATCTCCCTCTCGATAGATTCCCGACCTTTAGGTTTTGGAGGCAGAACTGGTTGGGGTACTCTCATAGGCTGCCTCCGTATCTCCTTACTCTCATACAGCACTCTCCGACTCTCCTCCACGCCAAAGTGCCTTTGCATATGCTCCTCCGATACAAAAGGCTTTCGCTTTTCATCTATAACTCTCTCATCTATCCTCTCCGGCACACAGGGTGGGATGGCTGGGTAGTTCTCGTTTAAAAGCAAATTTGGCATGGAGTGTCGGTAATGTGGGTTGGTTTTTGGTCTGCTATGAAGAGGCGGTTTCTCCGGCGTGGAGGGGATCGTGGATATGTCCTGGACAGACTTCTGGATGATCCTGGTCTGGTCTCGTAGGAGATTCTCTCTTTGTCGGCGCAGTTCCTCTTGTTCTAGTTGTAATAATTCCCGTTCGAAGCGGAGGACCTCCTATTTTGGGGTTAATTTGAGGTTATTTTGAGGATTTTTCGTATTATGAAGTCTTGTATAAGGTACTGATTTCTGAGACTTACGCGAAAATAGACATATTGAATTAAAACCACTTATCTGACGAATTTTATCGCGTTATTTGTATTTAGGTACTAGTATCGATATAAATCCATATAGTGGTTTAATTCCAATATGTCTCGTGTAAGGTCCTATATTTAATGTTTTTTTTTAATGAGCGTTATGCAGTTTTGATTTATTGTAAAATACATATAGGAGGATCTGGCGGACCGTGAAGTGCCCACAAAAAACGTCATACTAAAATAAATGGTAATGCAAACAATATTTTATCAAATTGTGTAATTATTCGAATTGAGATACTGTTTTAAATATAAGTTCCTACCGTAACATTTCGTATACTACTTTACTGGAAATAAACGACCGGAAAATCGTTCCAAACTTGGTAAAGTTATCAAGAATGGTATTTGCTTAGGTACATTTATTTCCAGTGAAGTATATTGTACGAAATGGTAGAGCAGAAATAACATGAATAACGACATCGGAATCCGTATAATAACACACTTTGAATAAATTGTGTTTGAATTAGGATTTATTTAAATTGTGTTTGAATTAGGATTTATTTGGTAATTAAATTTAATGTATGTATTACATAGTTTAGTATTTATTTATAGCCTTTTGTTATTTGTTACCTTAAAGATAATCTTTTCGTAATTCCCATCGTAGTTATATTTTACAAATTAAAACTAATGTTAGTGAGTTAACCTTAAGAATAATATAGGACCTTACAGTACTTATCATGTAATTTTAGTTTAGTAGTTTAGCATGAAGTGCAAGGCTTTGAGTTAGTGTGAGTTAAATCACATTGATTAAACATTATTTAAATAATTAGAAAAAAAAATACAAAGGAAATTTCGGTTCCAAATATATAATCCAGGTATTTCAAGTTTCTCTTGAAAGTTTCATAACCAAAGTTATATTTTTAAATGCAATCTGTTTGAAAAATTGACAGTGTAAGCTGAGCTCTTGTTATACAAAAAGGTTTTAAGATAGTGTCTCCTGCTTTCACAATTTCACAATTGCAACTTCTGGTGGTTTAATATCGCCACTAAATAAGCCACTTATGGGGGCAAAAATAGCCAATGTTGGTGAATCTATACTAATATATAAAGCTGAAGTATTTGTTTGTTTGCTTGAACGCGCTAATCTCAGAAACTACTGGTCCGATTTCAAAAATTATTTCAGTGTTAGATAGCTCATTTATTGAGGAAGGCTATAGGCTATATATCATCACGCTACGCGGACGCGTCGCGGGCAGAAGCTAGTCATAATATAATAGCTAAACTAATCCAGTATAAGCTGGCCTCACATTGTATAAGATTTTCGTACGACTAGAGGTCAGATTATATTCTACAACAGCATTGGCTTTTAGTATAATATGAACCGATATTTCCTCTATGTATAATGGTAAGTGTAAATTGTCATTCACCTTGGTGTGAGCATCGTCATAAGCCCCGTCGGGCCAATCCTCGTTAGTGGAACACGCCTGAAAGTCGCTTGATTGTTATTTACATCACTAGACGCCTTTATCATAGGAACCATAATATTTTATGTAGTATCTATACTAATATATAAAGCAGAAGAGTTTGTTTGTTTGCTTGAACGCGCTAATCTCAGGAACTACAGGTCCGATTTGAAAAAATATTTCAGTGTTCGATAGCCCATTTATTGAGGAAGGCTATAGGCTATATATCATCACGCTACGCGGACGAAGTCGCGGGCAGAAGCAAGTCTATTATAAAGGGGAAAGATTTGTATAAACGTGTGGGCCGATTTCAAAAATTTTTCACCATTTGAACGCTACATATTCCAGATTAACATGGCTATAGAATATTATGGAAATGAAAATAAGAAAATAATACCGTGCATCGTGTACCTTATTAAGCAGAGCATAAGGTTCAAATTCTAATAATTGATGCGCACTATTAAAATGTACCCTATCAAGAACATTAGCGTAGTCAGATTAATTCAAGATATTTTGCCCTATAGATAAATAAAATTATAGTTTTTTCAATAAAATATTATGGTTCCTAAATTAAATTGAGTTAATACCTTGAGCATTTGATGACATAAATATGGTTTTAATAAGTTTCACAATGAACGAGATATTTTAGCGAATTAAAACAAAAATGCATGTGTATTGTAAATATTGAAAAACAATTTTCATGCAAATATCTTTTTATAGTTAAAAGTTTCGTCTAACAAGAGATAAGAATCAAAGTGCAGTGCAGCATGCCAGTGCATTCTAAATAAATAAATTGCAGAGTAGAAAATGAAAGGCAAACAATAATTTTAAATAAATAATATTTATTTAAGTAATAAGTACATACATAATCAAAAAACTACTTTTGTGACTAATTTAGGCATTTAATATGCTTTTTCTTTAATTATAAAAAATAAATTAATGATCATTTCTGGCGTGTGCTTGCAGAAAAAAAGTGTTAAAAGCAAGTTTGTTAATGTTAGCAGCAAAATAATTATAAAGTTTTAAATACCACAGATTAAAAAAATGTTGACATTTGCCAATTTAACATTATATGTAGGTATTATGCTGTGATTAATAATTACTATGATAACCAAATCTAAATGATAGGTATTGATTTACTTATGTAAGCCTTATAGATTATATAATTACTTATGCTAACTATAAACTATTTTTGTAAATAATTTTGGTTGGTACAGTGGTATTTAAAACAACAAAACGTAAATTAATCACATATAATATAAATCAAATATAAATCTTATATTTAAAGTGCTTTCAAAGCAGGTAAAGTGCTAGCCTCTATAGTTACAGGCGTTATATTAGCGTTATATATAAATAGGTAGACTAAGGATTTAACCTCTTTTGCTCTTTTATACTTAGGTATAAGTAGGTAGGTACTTATGATATGCAAAATATATAGGTTACCGAAATTACTCGAAACAAAAAATGATAGGTGTTTATTCTATAAATAATCTGAACAGCTTTTCCTAATAAGCATAGTTTTTAGGCCTAATAATTATATGTATGCAGTAACTATCCATCAACTGTATAAGCAGTTTTATTATTGAAATAGGTTTTTTTAATTAGACTTATATGTTTAGGTAGGTAAATTAATCAAATTCTTGGTAAAAAAAAAAGAAAAAAGTCTCACTTTTATTAATTTCTATAGAAAATGAAAGTTACCAAACGTAATTATAATAATTGCGACTTCATTAATTAACCGCGAAGGCAAAGCGAAAGCTGCTGTGGTAATGAACCGCTTAATCTAATCAAGCAAATAATTCGAGAAACAACTAAATATTTTCCCATACAAAATAACATCTTATAAATATATTTAGAGATCTACAAATTTGTACAATGCAGCGGAAAATATGCATGCGTCGCATGGAAGAAATATGTACCCTATCACTGAACAAATAAAGTTAAGTTTTCAACAAGACATTTAGGGCCACTTGCACCAACTTCTTAAATATGTCTAAATTGTGTTTAAATACATTTAAGAAGTCGGTGCAAGTGGCCCTTCGTATGCATACTTGTCACTCACTACATAATATAAAAAGCAAAAGATTATGACAATGGTTATTTCAACGTAGTAATAAAAAAATATCTTCTTATTAGCATTTCATAATAATGAAATGTAGAAGAATGTAATTAAATAAAGAATTTAATTTCAATTTGACACATAATTTCTTGTACCAGGAGTAAGTATTACATAAGTATGTATAGAGTTTAACATACCATCACACCTTATTTCAACAAAGGGATAGGCAGAGGTAGTGCTGAAGTACATCGGTATATTTTAGTTTAAATTAACTGGTCATACATCCGTATTCCAAGTTCCAACGGAAAATATCCCAATGGAAATATCTCTTTCACTTTGCTCTACCCGAGAATCAAACCCAGGAACTCACTAGACCAGCGAGGCAATCGATATAGAGTTTTAGATTTGGAGCGAAATAATTATTTTTGAAATTGGGGAGAATATCCAAAACCCATTATGTATACATCCCTTCACCACATAAGCTTATTGTAATTATTATTTGCATTAATTATAAATAAAATAATAATTATATTTACACCTTACTTATTTTCTAGTAGCCCGAAATATATGATAATAATTTTAATTTTAGCAGATTATCAAGTGCAATGATGTGAAACACAGTGCCAAATCAAAATATTAAATCGGAAGTAAGAAGGTAATTTCTAAGGCAAAATTAATATTTCTAGAAAACATAAAAAAATATTTGAATTAATTAAGTATTTTAGTGATAAGAAAGTTTGTGTTTATTAATCAAAACTCAGCTACTCTATCAAAGTTTGATTATAACTTTGATTAATTAAAGTTACTTTAGATTGGTTCTTATTATCTAGTATTTTTTTATATTCATGCAACATGTGCAGGCAGTCATTCCCCTTCAACATTATTGTATGATAAAATTATATTTATATTCATAAACCGGAAAATTAACATGGCCCTTTCCATGAAAACATTTTGTGTACCAACGAGGTTTTAAAGTTATGTATGTACAAAAAATAACAAAAACTCGAATAAAAAGATAAGCAAATTTGAAGTTTAGCCCACACTGTATACAGTCGACTATTCTTTTACGATATTTTGCACGTGATACCTTCTTACTCCAACCCTCCACTACGTGAATGTATTACATTACAATTTATGGTACCTGCTGCTGTTGAAGTGTTTTGTCGAGGCTCTCGATCTTGTCGGAGGGAGCGCTCTCGCTGAGCTCGCTCAGCTTGGAGCTGAGGTTTGTCGTGAAGCATTCTTGTTGCTTCTTCGTCGATTCTTCTTCGTCTGACGTCACTGTTACATGTGTGTATGGCTGGAATAGAAACGATAAGTCTGTTATGATAAAATTAAATTTCGTTGCTTATTTGTTTCTTTTTTTTAAAGCTTACTAGCAATGTGGGTCGCACATTACCTACTAGTATTCTTGTTAACCCCTCGTGCTAAGCTAAATGCTTGTGTTACGAGTGGGTTCACGTCGGTAGTGTAAAGGGTGGGTTTCGACCCGGCAGCGACATAATCGCAAGTCCGACGCCCTAGCCATTAGGCTACTGCCGCTATTCCAATGAACCCAGGCATCATTATTTCTTGACGGTGTAACATTATAAAGATTCAAGTCTTTTATGAACATAACAAAGATTATTAGACTATGTCAACCGTATAAAAAAATAGGCTACATGCCGAGGTTTTCCTAAAAGGAGACAAAAGGAGTGAAACAGTTTTATAGGAACCCGACCCGACCCGCAAGCAACACCTCGGGTGTTGCAGACGTTCATAGGCAACGGTAACTGCTTACTATCAGGCGGGTCGTAAGGTTGATTGCCACCTCAGTAGTATAAAAAAAATTACTTAGGTATAATAAATTCGCTCCTGTCAATTAGGCCTAAAAAGATATGCGCGCGATCATTATTGTATGTCAAATTCTTTGGCATTATTTTCTTTAAAAAAAAAGTGTTTTTATTTCACTAACTTATGTTAGTGAGCGATCGAGAATAATATAATAAATAAATATTCTGCGACATTTTACACATTACCATCTAGTCCCTAACTAAGCAGACCTGGGACTTTCGGTACTAGACAATGGATATAATACTTATACTATTTTTTATTGTAAATACATACTTATAATACATAAGAAACACCCAGACGAATACAGACACTTATATTCGTCACATAAAATATTTGTGTCCTGTGGGAATCGAACCACTAAACCACAGAGATAGTCAAATACTGGAATCTATCTATCTATACTCTATACTAATATATAAAGCTGAAGAGTTTGTTTGTTTGTTTACTTGAACGCGCTAATCTCACAGGAACTACTGGTCCGATTTGAAACGTTTTTTTAGGTTTTATATCCCATTTATTGAGGAAGGCTATAGGCTATAGTCGTCGCTATAGTAAGTCGCGGGCAGAAGCTAGTAGAAAATACAATGGAATCTGTAGTTTTCTTGACGGGTTCAATCTTTATTTACATAAATAAATATCTATCATTGTTATCATCGCAAAAGGTATGAACTTGTAGATTTCATTTCATTTCTCCGATAGTATAGTGACCAGCTTTGTTCAAGGCTGTGAGGCTCGATAAAGGTATCCTTTTACTGTAGTGTATAAGATGAGATAACGTCTGTTTACACATAATCTTATATGCTTTCCATCGAAACCCTGATACATTAATTTCTGATCTGTGATGTGATCATTGTTGTTTTTGTAGAGAAATATGAAATCTATACAAATAAACAAATTGGAGTGTCTGTTGGTAATATTAAAATAACCGCTTTTTAGAAAGACGAAAGAAAGAAAATACTTTTTATTTACATCGACATGACGCACGAAAAACTAAGTGCATTTGAACGTATACACGATACATATACTAAAACACCTTTTTTTACAATGTTTGTCTGTACGTTTGTTCCGGCTAATATCTGAAATGGCTGGACCGATTTGACGGGACATTCACTGGCAGATAGCTGATGTAACAAGGAGCAACTTAGGCTACTCTTTTTTGGGACAAAATATTTATGACCACCGAGTTTAGTAAATTGATCACCAAAATACTTACCAAATAGGATGGTCACCCAAATGGCTAAATGGTCACCAAATATTAGGTTTAGGTTAGTTTAGATTTATTTTGTTGATCATTTACTATTTTTGACAATATAAAGTGATTTCTTACCGTTACATTTTACCAGATCTGGTGGATCTTTAAACATAAGCCCTTTTTTAATACCACGTGGACGAAGTCGCGGGTAACAGCTAGTAACCACTAAGCTAACGTATTATTAAACAAGAAATTATTCATTATAACATAACATAACATACCATCACGCCTGTATTCCCCGAAGGGTTAGGCAGAGGCGTACTAATGTACACCCACAGTTCGCCGGTATGTTTAGGTCCCATGTAATAGGGGGCGAGCCTATTGCCATTAACCGGGCACAAATTCCTAACTCCGAGCTGCTACTGAGAATTTCATAGAAAAACCCAATTACACTTTGCTCGACCTGGGAATCGAACCCAAGACCCCTAGCATAGCAGTCGCGCTCAGGACCACTTGGCTAATGAGGCAGTTATAATATGAGAACTTACCTCACTATTCTGTCTGCTGTGAGGATTAGAAGTCTCTGGAGACGAGTGTCCTTTATACCAAGCCTCGGCCGAAGGTCCCCTGTCAACGTCGACACCAGAGTCGCGACTCTCCCTCAATTTCGCATCCATATCATGGGACAAAGTCTTCTTGTATAACAGTTTCTCTATCTTCGTCTCCTCTTGCAGGAAGGAAGTGATGTCAGGTCGTGGTGCCAGAGTCAGGTCCACGTCTAGATAGCTGTCGTCTTGACCTTCGATGCCCAGGAAGCTGGTGCGTTTGTTCCTGATTTCCTTCTTGATGCGCCGAGCTGAGCTCGTGTGCTTGAAGTTACCCTGGAAATGGAAAGATAATAAGGTTATTTTGGTTGTAATTAACTTTAACAATAAAAAGAAATTAGCAAATATCTGCGAGATAATTCATCTAATACATTTGAATAGATATTATTTATTTATTTTTTAATTTATGTACATAAATGTGTACAAAGGCAGTCTTAATGCCTTAGACATTTTCTACCAGACGACCTTAGGGTGATGCAGAGATGATCTCGGTAGATGCACTAAAGGGTAAGTGTAAAAAGTATGAGGCGAAGACTTGGCCAAAAAATAGACATATAAACTTATATAAATACATACATTAAATAAATAATAATATTACATACATACATACATATTTTCACGCCTGTCTCCCATTGGGGTAGGCAGACACTATAGATTTCCACTTGCTACGATCCTGGCACACTACTTTCGCTTCATCTACGTTCATTAACCTCCTCATGAATGATCGTCGGTTTAGGGTGCTCTTAACCTGACCTTTTTTGAGAACGGCCCCAACTTGGTTGTGGTACGTTCGACGAGGTCGGCCCCTTCCAACTCTTCCACCCGTAGATATTAATAAAAAAAAATGTTATAGGGGCCTAACGAGCAGACGGATTGCCTGATGGTAAGCGATTACCGCCATAGACACCCGCAACACCAGAGGAGTCTCAAGTACGTTGCCGGCCTTTTAAAGGGTTTCGGCCTCCGGTAACCTCACTCACTCGGCGAAACACAGCGCAAGCGTTGTTTCACGCTGGTATTCTGTGAGGACGTGGTATCACTCCGGTCGAGCCGGCCCATTCGTGCCGAAGCATGGCTCCCCCACATTCATAGAAAAACCCAATAACACTGCTCGATTTGGGAATCGAACAATATATAGTTAGTTAAAGTGTGTCGTTTTGTTATTTATTTCCGTCTCTCAAAAAAGAATTATAATAAAGCCTCGGTTACAAAAGGAACGAAGTTTGAATGCAAAAAAATAATATTTAAAATAACAGTTATTTATAACAGCAATGGAACCGCCTAAAACTTCAAACTTATAGCAATAGAGATATTAACTTTGACAACACATGGACAAAGTCACGGACGAAATATGGTAATTTCAGATTTCTACTTACATTTCCAAGTAATTCATCCTCAGGACTGTCATCCGTTGGAGGTGGAGGAGGTTTCTCCTTTGGTGGCTCCAGAACATTCGTGGGCATATCCAGGGGGAAGGCACTCTCAGAAGAGAACTCCGACGTGTTCTGGTAGAAGATATCCATGTTCTCATACAAAGGTGTCACATCTATCTTCTTGTTTATAAAGTCTACTTCTTGGTCTTTCTGTTCGATGGCCTCGTCCATAGCCGCGCTGTCTTCCGAGTCTAGTTCTTTGAATGCCAGTTCCAGGGCATCTAGGACCTGGACATGAGAGCTATGTTCAAGATTTTGCTAGTCAAGTGACCTAACATTGAGATTATTAAAAAAAATGCATTGTAGAAGCATGGTGACAGCATAAACGCTTGCAGTATCAAATTTGTACTCTAAATTGCCAGTTCAAAAAGAGACGTATTTTTTATTCTGAATTGCCAGTATTGAAAATTATTGTAGAAGTTTAAGTGCTTCTACAGTGCAAATAAATAAAATTAACACATTAATAAAGGAAGCTAATTCCATAAAAACAAATTGACAACACATTTAGAAAGAAATTAAAATTTGTAGTAACATTTTTAAAGGCTAACATTAAAAGTTAATTAAAAAAAGATAAAATAAAGACTTGTGTAATTCACAAGTTTGATTTAAATTTAATTACGGTAGAAATTGTACCTAATCAACAAGTCACTTAACACTTGCTCAACATCTCATTAAATATAATAATTAGCGCTATGTGTAATTAAAGTATTATTATGTTTGTGTAAATAAAACTGTTTAGATAAGTTGTTTTATTTTTTCTTTTACAATTTGACTGACTAGAATTATTGTGTCGTGAAAAAATAAAAACATAAAATTTCACAGCCAGAACCACGATTCTTTAAATATTTATAGAACATTTTAGATCCCTTTTAAAATCCGTTACAAAATCGAATCGAATTAGTCAATATTTTCTTGCCTTTTACATATGAGAATTATGATTAGAACCAATCAACTAAAAATTATATTTTTTGTAAACGTTGAAGCAATTCTAAAAAAAACTAAATAAAATATTTAACACTAATTATTAACACACGGAAGTGCAAAAGATGCATGCAGTAGCTCATTTGTTAGATGCAAAATGGAGATGAAGCGACAACAACTACTAGAAAGAAGTTCTTACCTTATTTTTGGAAACCCATCACCATTTTGTAATGTTTTAATATTCTACGCCTATACGCTGAGAACAGTATTATCAGACTGGCGCGATGTTCAGATAAAAATGTTTGCCCAAGATAAAATACTAGGAAGATTACATTGTACTGATTTTACAACTATTATAATATAATTTTGATTAATGATTGCGTGATAGTTCAGATAAATGATTATATTACATATTATACTGATATAATTACATACATATATCCAAATAAATAAATAATAATTATGTTGGAACTAAAATGGGTAATTATTTTTTGGAATTTTGAATTTATATGCTCGTTTTAAAAAAACCGAGGCACATAATTATATTAAGCACCAGGCAGACGAACCACAGTTAATAACAAAACTGAGCCTTTTTTATACATTTTGAATTATTGTACTTCAATTATTTTTGATGACTAATGGAAACTGTATAATGTAGTTTTCAAGGACAATGAATACGATTACAATGTACATAAATAAAACTCATACAAATAACTATGTAACATGTATTTTGATATACTGAATTTTACATATGACATTAATTAAATGGATAAATACTGGGGTTCTAAGAATATGAATATGTGTCTATATACTACGTACATAACCCTGTATGTCTAAGGGCTCGACTACACGAGCTAATTTTTGTCAGCGTCTTAGTACCGTTAAATGTCGCACATTGAAGACTTAGTAAAACATGCATTTTAATAATTACTAAAAATATCCAACTATAGTGTTAAAAAATTCTTAAACATTACTTTTAATGCTTGATTCAGCCTGCAATGTGCGAGTAGACGTCACAAAATATTGTTATAGTTTAAATTATTTGTCTTACGTGTGCAGGAATCCTAAAACTGGCGGAATTCTTTAGTTTTAGCACATGGGGGATGTTTTAATTGTATTAATTATTGGTTCTAAGTAACACATGTGATATTAGTGATGACTGGGTGAGATCAGTAGATCATAAAAATACTAGAAAAATATCCATGGTGACTCTCATCTAAGCTTGCGATGCAATGTATGAGAATGATATGGATATGAGTTGAGAATGACTGGCTTTCAAAATTTAATTTATTATTATTTAAGTAATTTTTGAAAATCATATTTAACAATTATACATACAACGTAAACACAGATAGTGCAGTTCGCGTAATTACTAGGCCATTTAAGTATATTTTTAAAGAAGGATTTATTTAATGAATTTTCGGGTCAGAAGTTATTTTTATTTTTTGTAACGCTGTAGTCACAATGTAGTCGCAATTGACGTAAGTTGATAACGACTAAAAAAATATCTAAAAATATGCACGTCTGAGGCCACCTTTATCTCGACATGCATTGACACAGTGACGCCATAATGATGCAATATTACTTTAAACCTCATCTTCGGCAACTGGAGTATTCAAAGTTTTCGTGATCTTATTGTTAATAAATAATATAGTTTTTCGTCTATTTGGTTCTATTCTACGTTTCGTCCGCTTCTCCCAAAAAGGGTTTTCGTCCTGTGAGCTACTTACCGCTACTTCCCCATTGTTAGCTGTAATATCACGAGGTTGCTGAATATCTTTAATACTAATATTATTATCATTAGAAGAATTACCTAGTTTTACAAGTGAATACTCAGATGTACAAGATACGTCAGGTTTATCATTACTCTTTAGCGATTTAAGTGAATTTTTGGGTGATATATTAGTGATAGTGGTAATGTTAGAGACAGTTACCATTGGCATGCTGTTAGTAGAGTTAGCATTGTTAATACTCCCGGCACCAGCGTTCATGTTGTTGCAAATTTCATTCAGATTTAGATGTATAGTCATCTTCCCTTCAAACACCACTGTGTCGCTTTCCGACGCGGTGGAGACAGGCTCATTCAAACTTACACTGGTGTCCTGGTTTTCCAAACTTTTAAGCGTGTCTTCGTCATCCTTGTCCAGCTGTATCTCAGTCACTTCTGTGACGCTCAGATCTTCAGGTTGGGAGACAGCTTGAAGATAGTTGCTTGCGCTGTCGTCATCAGTTTTAATATCTTGCTCATCCGTTTCTTCAACGATGATGTCTTGGATTAGCTGGACAGGCTCTGGCATCTTGTCCATTTCATCTATCTTCATGTCCATAGCAGTTCCATCTTCGTTTGACGACTCGTACTCGGAGATTTCAACCATTGGTTCTCCGACAGGGGACGCCAGTTGGGTTAAGTCAGCTATGTCATCGGCAGGGACGCACGAGTCTCTAGCTGTGTGGATCCCGCTGTCTTCGGTCTCAATATCACTAGGAACAGTATTGTTCTGCATCTCCGCGCAATCGAAATCTTCTAAGCTTTGAACTCTGTCGAATGAATTAGGAGACGATTGCCCATTGATGTCCAAACTGTCTAAAGAGCGGCAAAAACTTTGCATTTGGCTTTCAATACCGGACAGGCTTGATTTCAAGGAGCTGTCCATGATCGATTCTTTAGTTTCCTCAATTTTGCTTTCGATATCTTTGTGAGTCAATTCTTCTTCAACAGATATTTTTGGTATCTCCTTGTTTTTGGCGGCGTCGAGACACGATAAACGTTCTTTTAAGCTTATGGACACTTCTTTGACTTCATTCTTGGTGGACTTTGCTTCTTCCTCTGATATTTGTGATTTTAAGCTGGAGAGACGTTCTTTCAGAGATCGTGTATTACTCAGGTCTCCATTTGACAGCCTTTTATTTTTTTCAGGTTCAGTAGACTTTACTTTTTCAAGTGAGGATAAGCGTTCTTTTAGCGGCTTCACTTCGGTAGGTAACTTGGTCAGGTCGCTTGTAGACTTTTGAACGTATGTCTCTTCTGTGAACTTTTCTAAACTAGACAGTCTTTCCTTGATTGATTTTTTGTTCGCAATTTCGGGCAGTTTCGGTTTGTTTGTCTGTGACTCTTGGGAGTTCTCCCTTTCAAACTGTTCTCTCCTTTTGTGTATGTCAACTTTAGGCAAATCTTTCTTCTGGTTGTTGTTCTTGGCGTCGTTCGCTCTCTCTTGTTGGAAAGAGGACAGTTTCTCCTCTATTTTGTTACTGACGTTCGTTCTGATTCTGTTCAGGTCACCATTTTTCTCGGGTGATTTCTCTTTGAAGTTATTGTTGACGACTGTTTTGACAATATTGCTGTTGGTTTGTGAGATGATCCTGGACTTGTAGCCTTCGATGGCTCCCTCGTATGTGTACTCCTCAGGCTCTGGGGAGCTGATGGTGGTGGTCGTGCAGGTATCGTATTCGTTGGCACTGGAGCCGAGCTTGCGGTTTGTGTCGCAGTTCGACAGGTTGTCGACGTCTGAATGATTTTTATCCAGATCGATACCGTCGCTCTGAAAGTAAATAATTCTACTGTAAAATGATATTGCAATAAAATAGAATGACTGGCAATGTAATTACATTCACACATACACCTGACACCAGACAGTGAAGTAACCATTGCAACTCAAAGTGTCATTTATCGTAACATGAGATTTCCACGTAATCGTTTCTTACTTTCATAATCATTTGATAGCATCAATTTCTGGATACAAAAGTAACAAATGTATCCTTCATTTAATAATTGTGGTACTCAGATTCACGAGAATGTTAAAATAGTATATAGTAAGGAGTTCGGAGTGTACTTACAGCGAGGCTATGCGTATCGCAGTCTTCGCTGAGGCTGCTCTTGGTGCTAGAAGTGCCGATGCCGAGATCACTGAGGTCGTGACCATCGTCTTCTGTGTAAAGCGCGAGAGGGTTCCGCCTTCTGCGGCCAGCACTGCAACAAAAGAGAACATAAACATAAGTAACAGCATCCATAATCCTACATACCATCACGCCTGTATTCCCCGAAGGGTTAGGCAGAGGCGTACTAATGTACACCCACAGTTTCTTTACCCACATGTAATAGGGGGTAAAGATAATAGGGGGCGAGCCTATTGCCATTAACCGGGCACATATTCCTAACTCCGAGCTGCTACTGGGAATTTCATAGATAACCCAATAATACTTTGCTCGACCTGGGAATCGAACCCAGGACCTCTAGCGTAGCAGTCGCGCTCAGGAGTAAGATCTTTTCGCGATTCTACACAAATTCTGCCTTTCCTTTTAAACTATCGCGTTTCCTGATATTACTATGGAACTAACTAGAATTAACGCGCAATAAATGCTTGCCATCACGATCAGTACTAGCTGGCCGAAACGTCTAACAATTCAAAGGGATTTATTGAGCGTTAATTCTTGTTACTTCTATATTAATTCTCCCCTTAATCGCATACCAGTTTATGCTCTTTAACTTGCTTGTGATGGTATATATTACACAGCTTTTGGTTTAGGGTGCCATAACGGTCTTTGCTAGCTTTAAAATTTCCCTTGGCCACTTAATTTACAGCATATTTTGGTCACAGATGGGGCCCAATTGCACCAAGCTAGGTTCGGGGTAACTGCTTCCAGATACGGAGGCGGAATAGAAGAGACAAGACGACAAATGAATAGTATAGTTTGAGTAATTTCTTTCCTTAACTATATCTCTATTTTATTTATTTAAGGACAACCAACAAAGCATACATCTGCAATGCAATGCAATGAAATAATACATTTATATGACGTAGCCTCAATTATAGGCTGCCACGGCATGCATTAAGATACTAGGAAAATACAAGTGTTGTCGCAAGAATAAGCTAATTACAAAGATTGATTATAATTCGATACCTAATAATAATGATATTTTTGTGACGAACTAATATCATTATTTATTTTATGGGTAGAAGCGGCATTCCTCTCGCTCAATCGAAATAACACGTCGTAGGACAGCCTAAGTATTTGCCGTAATCCAGCTGTAACAGTGACAGACCAAAATTCATTTAAGCTGAACTCTATAAATTGATTTCCTCGATATAAAGTGGTACTGACACGCCACATCGGACAATCCACTCGCGACGACACCCAGCTGATATGTTCCTAGAAGCATGTCACGTTATAATTAGGGGCAACTCATACCGCCCGTCGACGCCGCCTATATCCGTAGGTATTACTCAGAGCACTCTTAGTCACTGGATATACGGAACTAGATAGTACTGTGACTAAAACACAAGTGTTCTGGAAATATAGAGGTGAGACTTGTTTGTGTTATGATTTCAGACTGTTGTTTAGAGGTGTCTCTGTTTGTCTTTGTATAACCTAGTTTCGACGCGTGTTATGCTGACGCTTGCCTAAACGAGTCTTCGCCTTGTTCTTAAGTACTAGAGTGAATAGCAGGCATTTTGGGGTCAGCTTTCAGTCCCTCCAGATGCTACTAAATATCATAATTCATATTTTACAAACCTAAACTGCGAGTGGCTATTAAAAATTAAATAATACGGGAGCATTTAACACGAGCTACAACTTGCACTACCACCAATTAACCAATTAACTGTGAAAATTTCAAATTAAGAATCCCTCGAATAAATATTCAAATATTTAAAAAAACCTGTTCTAATGTTCAAGGTGAGTGACGCAAGCCACCAATCACATTATCACCAGTGATATAACGTATGAAAAGTGAAAACTAGTGTTGTACGAACTTTCTTTGTAACACTTATGTGAATTTGAATAGAAAGCAGTTAAAATGGCGCCGGGACTGATAATGTTATGATTTATGATAGATTTGCGTTTGATTTGAGATAGGAGTTTGTTTTCTGATTTGTTGATTGGGTTTGGTCGTCGCGTTATTCGGTATTGGTTATTGGCCTTGGTGCCGATTATGGGAAATGGTCTTAGGTGTTGCTGTAACTAACATGTTTTTACATGATTGCTTTATATGTTGGAAATTTAGTCACTATGAAATATAACATACTGTGAGTGGGTAGTTATTGATTGACTTTTTACACGTTAAATATTTAAAAAGTTTGTATTATCATACTTACATAGAAAATATTGGTAGAAAATTTTTAAAAATCTGGCATGTACCAAATTATCGAAGTAAAAGAGTAACGGACATCTCGATTTTTTAACAGAGTTCATAGCTGTTTAACAAGTTTGTGTAAAACAGTTCAATGACCTTCAGCGAATTTTCTCTAAGTTGAACCGCGTCGCCGCGACCACGGTTAGGCCTGACTTATATCTAGATTTCCATCTTAATTGCCGCAATTACGCCTACAAGGCGAAGACATTACTTGGTAAGATTTAAGGAAAATGAACCGTATTGTTGTATTAGGAGCAAGATTAGCGTGCTTTGTTTGTGGATTTTCAATTTAATAATATCCTTACTTGACGCTAATTAAGTTGATTATACTGTGATTTGTAAAGGTAGATTACCTTACGACCGTTCTCAAAATAATACAAATAGATATCGATATAACATCGTATTTTATCGATTGAGAAAGTATTTAGCAGCTTATAAATCGTCGTCCATTTTGGACATTTTTGTCGACTTTTATCATATATTTTTATCGAATTTTGATGTATCGACAACCGATTTGGTAACTTCACTAATTTTGAAGTCGGATATAGGCCGTTCGGATTTTAAAAAATTCATATTGCTATCTGTCAAGCGGATTTTTAATAAAAGGGTAGTTATACCACGCGAAAGTTTCGTAAAAAAACGCCAACAACATTAACGAACCAAGTATTGACCAAAAACTGGTATTCTCTCATAAATCAGAGGAACCATTTTCTTTCCCTCATACATCACTAAGAACTTTAATTTTTTTCCCATAAATACTTACGTGATCAAGCCTTACTCGCTGACTTAAAAAAATACTTACGACTTTCACATTGTTTGAAACCCACGGTTATACTAATTACCGAATTCCAACTAATATTCATTGAGCTAGTATGTACATACTACAGACGACACCACGAATCGAATTGTTGCCCCTACGTTGTAGAGCAATCACCACAACTCGCATCCAATTCACTTACGACGATACGACTTATTTACACAGTGAAAGATATTTAAGTAGGTATTTTAGAGAAGTAATAGCCTTCCAGCGGGACGCATTAATAAAATTAATTGTCTTAATTTTGTCTTATTTCAGTTCCGCATGGGTCAATTTTCTCTTGTAATGTTACATGTTCTTGCGTAATGTTATAAAGTGTCGTCAGTTGCTTCACGCGTTATACGTTTTTATCTAATACCTCAATGTAAATACTACAATCGGTTAAATAAGAGTATGTCTTAAAATACCAGGGCCAGGGGTCAGGCGCCATTTTATGACATTATGACCTCTAAGTGTGATCTCACACATGAGTGTAATTTCGGTGTAACATCACACAATTAAATTACTTAAATTACCTTTTCCAAGTACTTAATGGTTTAGTGTCATTATTTCTTGGAAACGGAAGGTATTAGAGTGTTGTATTTTTCGTTAAACTGTTGTTTTTACATTAAAATAACTGTAAGTTGTTTTTAATTGTTTGTGCAAACTAGTGTGACACTTTTGCTTAAAAAAGCATCATAATATGACGTAGTCATTTCAGCTGCACATGGCTCTTAGAACATTTGGCCAAGGGGGTAATAAGGTTTTTGGTAAAAAAATAAATTATAAGAGTGTCCATGGAGTTTCTTGCCGGACTCATCTCCACAGGATCAACCTTTTGGAACCGTGCAACTAGAATCATAACGTTTCATAAACGCTTGTAAAAGCTTATTTGAAATAAAATCATTCGAATTTGAACTTGAACGAGTACGAAAACACAGTATAGAACGCCCTCCAACGAAATGAAAAGATGACCTAAGAAAGTTCGCTGGAATCCAGGTGGCATATAATCTGTCCTTGTGGAATTTTGACATATTTAATGGGATTCATGTTCATTTTCACAGTACTTCTATCTGTACGCGTTTGTGCCAGGCCAGTCTCAAGATTACTTCTACACAACACAATAGCTAAACAAATTCCGCGTATTACAGGAATTCTTAGAAAATAACAAATTGATTTCTTAGAACACAGGAAAGTAAATTACAGAAGGCTCACTTTAGTAAGCGTAGCATGACAACGTGGAATACGATTAGGTCGACTAATTAGTCGATATAAATACAATAATTTATTTAAAAAACAACATAAATATGTAATATTTATATCCGGATAATTAAATAGATAAGTTTCTAAAACTTTAAAGACCACAAAAGCCTTAATACTGTATCAAGACTTCTAAGTACGTACTTAATGTTCTTGTTCCAACCATGCGAGTTTAAATGAACCTTCGGTATTTACCTACAGCTAATACCGTAGTTCGTTTCCTTAAGCATTCCCATTCCCACATAGGAGTAGGGGTAATTTTCACAGGGATCGAATCCTGCGCCTCACGATGCGCGTGCGCCGAATCACGAATCGATTTAGTTCAACTATTACATATTGGAAAAAACGTGTGTTGGCCATGGAGTTACTTCTTAGAGTAGAGACGACAAATTGCAGCTAGAATTTTCTTCAAGAGTTGTGGAGTAAGCGCAACAATTTGCGAATATGAAGCACGACAAAGTTACACGTTAAAATACACATAAAAGTAACAATGTATGTTTTGAAGACCATAAAACACTAGATAAACATTTTTAGATGTGATGTGACTTTATCGGAAAGCTTAATTTGGCGGAGCTACTTTAGTGCGATAGTACACAATATCTCAATGGTAGTACCTCATTTCGTTCCTAAAGAATGTGTAATGTGAGTTGTTACTTCTTAATAAAGTTACCCGTGTATATAAGTAGGTACGGCTTCGTGGGTTACATAACATTCCTAACCATGTTAACTCAATACTTATGTGTGATTGAGGCGGCAATATGAGGTTTCCACTATAACACTGTTCTTTTACTTCCTGATCTTAAAACCTTTGAATTACAAAGGTATTGTTGCGCAGTGAGATTTTTTTAATATCAATGCAATATTGATAACTGCGTCATTAGCCTAGTGGTCCAAATCGATTTATATACACGCAATGCCTAGGTGTACGAGTGTCTCTGCTTATCCTCTCTGATAGCTCCTTAAGGGCAGGTTATGTATGAATATGACATGCTTATTTACGGTTACAACTGCCACTACGAAGCGCAGTATGAAGTGGGTTGAAAAAAAAGAAAGAAAAATTATGTTGTTTGAAAGAAACAAATCTTCTAGTTAATCGCCCAAACTTCTTGTTATATCCTTAAAATATGCTGTACAAGAGATAATTAGCGTAGTTCACGTCGTTGTCCATAAAACGTAACGACGCACGTACGGGCACGTGACGTGCGCACGACGTCGGGTTGTTCGTGGATTTTTGCACGATATGTCACTCTTGCGCATTCCGGAAGGTTTTAACCGCGGATTGGGAAACAAACGGAGTGTTCATGTGAACGTTTATGCTTTAAAGGAGTCTACCAGTCTTCGTTCTAACAGAAATAGAGCTGGAAGACGCATTGTTTTCTAATTGTAAGTGTAATTTGTGATTATAAACGCATCCACGCTACGATACACGAGAAAATTCTAGGGCGGAGCAACGTTTAAAAAAACTGATCAATAATTATTCGTAAAATGAGAATTCAGACATAGTATCAACCAATACCGTACTGAACACTGGTAAACAAAAAATCAACATTATCACGTCGGCCGTGTTCGATTTGTGAATTATGAATAATTATTCTTGAGTTAATTCTCCATTTATTGTTCCATCTGTTGTAAGTATGTTTGAATGAAGGCGCGGCGCCGTCTTGTAGGGTTTTAACTCCCCTAATCTGTTATATATAGGAATTATGTACTGGGGTGTATTTTAATAAACTGTGGCGAATGGTAAGACCGTGGGAGAGCCATCCTTCGGCACAAATAAGTCGGCTCGACCGGAGTGATACCACGGCCACACAGAAAACGGACCTCAACAACACTTACGTTGTGTTTAAAAACAACATGGAATCGTTAAAAATAGGTACCTACTAACTGGAATATTTGTCATTCTCGCTGTGAGACATTACGTCAGGTTGTCCGCATACGATCTGTGGGAATGTCTCGAAACACGAGCATTGTGAAGTATTGTCAGCATAACTTCGTGATAATGTTGCAACCTCGCGACGTGCGCCCGCGCAGAGCGACAAGTTTCAACTTCATGTTAGCAAGTACTTGTTTCTCAGAGGTACGTGACATGGTGGTACATTTTTGAAGTTTTGATCGCGTTTTTTGAGCATAAAAAAAGCTGTTCAATTCTGTCTCTTGATATTCAGGCTAGCCACAGAGGTGGTTAAGGGTGTTCGCCACCGCCAGCCAGTGAATCCGCAAGAATTGTTACAACCGAGTAAGCCAGATATTTTCTCGCCTCTTACGAAATGCTGTGCTACTGAATGCACGTGAAAAATTGTATCCTAACCCGTCGTCATACGGGGTAAACTATCTTATAACTAAAAAATAGTTAATAGGTATGGTAGCATTGTACGACATAGAACTAACCGTAAGGTAAGTCATGTCGGTTGAGAGGTAAAGTAACTTGCTTTACAATAGATGTTACTGATGTCACCTTTAAGACGTAGGTTCTGAATGTGAAGGCAAATTTCGACTTGGCAGGTGGGACTCGCGGTGGCTTATAATACTAAAAGTTAAAACCATTCTCTTGATGTGTCTTTTTTTCATATTATTTGGGACACATCGAGATTACTCGCTTCAAGCAGTAGCAAGAAAAAAGGTGGCAGATTTCTCCCCAAAAAAACCCAACAATTTTATCGTTGAATCTCCATATAGATTAGGCCTACTTTTCTGTCGCATCTTTTGCGTTTTGTCGTGATGTATGTGCGTGTACGCAGCCATAACAGCGGAGACATTAGCTTTCGAGCCGCGCCCGCGTCTTTAATTGGCGACCAACCGGTGCGGCGGGAAGTTATGGGAAGACGTAGCGGTTTTTTGTCGCCACTATTCCAGTAAGACACATGGGCTCGGACTAGGACTTATGGCAGCAGGGCTGTCGAACCCCAGAAATAATTAAAATTTAAAAAATGTTCGATTTCGCTATGAAGAGAACGATGGTGATTATACGAATCGTTTTGTATAATCGCCATCGCTCCGTTGTGCAACAGAATAATCTGTACTAATGTTTTGAATGCGATAGTTACTCTGTCTGTTTCGTGTTCACGCCAATACCGCTGAACCAATTTTAATGGATTTTTGGTACAGAGATAGAAAGAATTTGTCTCAAAACATCCTTTGGAATGCGAGTGAAACCGCAGTCAATGGCTATTAAATATTTGTTAAATGTTCTACTATGTTCGGTGAACATAATGCTTAGGTATTTGTTATACTTACTTATTTGTAAGGTTTTATAGAAACGCTCCAAAGAGTCTGGCACCTAGTAGGTTACCTAATAGTATTTAGTTCATGATAGCCAGCTGCTACCACATTTTAAAATAAGAATTGCCTGAACTTTGTACAAAAAAAGTAAACATACCATCACGCCTGTATTCCCCGAAGGGTTAGGCAGAGGCGTACTAATGCACACCCACAGTTCGCCGGTATGTTTAGGTCCCATGTAATAGGGGGCGAGCCTATTGCCATCAACCGGGCACAAATTCCTAACTCCAAGCTGCTACTGGCTAAACTACTTCACAGAAAAACCCAATAACACTGCTCGACCTGGGAATCGAACCCAGGACCTCTAGCGTAACAGTCACGCTCAAGACCACTAGGCTAATGAGGCAGCAAGTAATGAAAAATAGTAAGAAATGATAGCAGTACAGTATTAATCCTATTAAACTATTTTCAACCTAATCGCGAAGTCCCGGACTTAGTAATTAATTTGTCAATGACTTTCTTAATTAAGCATCTTATCGTAATTCTGGTGGAATTTCGTGTCCACTGACGTTGAACATAATTGCATATTTTGATATAACGTGACGTTTGATGCAATCTTGAAGTTTATAAATAACACTAATGGAGTGTTTAACGGATTAGCAATTAAATATGAATTTAATAAGGTATAGCATTAATTAATACAATACTTGCTCATTAGCCTAGTATTCCAGAGCTCGACTGCTACGCTAGAGGTCCTGAGTTCGATTCCCAGGTCGAGCAAAGTGTTATTAGGTTTTTCTATGAAAGTCCCAGTAGCAGCTCGAAGTTACGAATTTGTGCCCGGTTAATGGCAATAGGCTCGCCCCCTATTACATGGGACCTAGACATAATGTTGAACTGTGGGTATACACTAGTACGCCTCTGCCTAACCCTTCGGGGAATACAGGCGTGATGGTATGTTATGTAATACAATCAACAACTCGCAACCGGCGCGTTTGTAGGAGAAGATGTATGAATGTGGCAGAAGCAAAAGAAGTATGCAAGAATCGTAGCAAGTGGCTGTCTATAGTTTCTGCCTACCCTTCTCCGCCCCCTATAACACTAGTACGCCTCTGCCTAACCCTTCGGGGAATATAGGCGTGATGGTATGTTATGTAATACAATCAACAACTCGCAACCGGCGCGTATGTAGGAGAAGATGTATGAATGTGGCAGAAGCAAAAGAATTATGCAAGAATCGTAGCAAGTGGCGGTCTATTAGTTTCTGTCTACGCCTGTGGGAGAAAGGCGTGAGTGTATGTATGTAATACAATAATATATTTTTTTAGTTTTCATACGATTGCTTAGATTGTCACTCACTATGAACAATGTCGCCAATAAGACAATGAAGCCATTGAAATTACTATAACAACCGATGTCTCAAGATGAAAATGCGCTATTGATGCTACTAGCGAGCCTATCATATATATCAGGAACTAGACTTCCGCCCCGGCTTCGTACGGGTGGAGAAATCCCTAACTTTTTTCAAAATATTCTTTAGCCTATGTCAATCTGGAATAACCTAGCAATCAAATGGTGAAAGAATTTTTGAAATCGGCCCAGTAGTTTTTAGAGTTTATACCTTCCAAACATACATACAAACCTTTCCTCTTTATAATATTAGTACTTATAGATAAAAAAACAATAAAGCAGGCTTAAGGCCCCGTGTGTGTGTTTTTTTTAAAATTAATTATGTAGTGCCACCCCTACGGCCGCATGCCTAGCTCCAGCCGCGCGACTAGCACAACCCAGCCTAATGTGAACGGTCCTTAACGCAAATGTCTTGCAGTCGTTTTGTCTATACTGCGCTAACGGCAGTTTCATTATTCATAACTTTTTTATTCGCCAGACTATGCGGCAGATGTGTTTACACAATCTTTCTCTATGAAATGACGGTGTGAGGCGAGCAGAATATATTTTAGAGTTATGATATCTCTTTATGAAATACTAGCTTCCGCCCGCGACTTCATCCGCGTGGAATAGTTACTTAGGCTTAGCGTGATGATATATAGCCTTCCTCAATAAATGGGCTATCTAACACTGAAAGAAATTTTCAAATCGGACCAGTAGTTCCTGAGATTAGCGCGTTCAAGCAAACAAACAAACTCTTCAGCTTTATATTTTAAGCATAGATTGATGGTATCTTTGACGCAGACTTCTACAACACAGACTGTGAGTTCGACTCCAGCATAGAACAAATACTTGTATAATCAGTATTTAGTTATTCCAGGACTACGTGTTTTGTATGATATTTTTTTTTTAAATGGAGCCCGCACCAGTTAGGTACATTAAGGAGTACTTGCACCAACTTCTTGAATTTGTTTAAATTGCATTTAAACACAACTTGAGTTTGAAAAAGTTAGTTTAATATAAGATAATTTAAACATATTTAAAAGTTTGTGCAAGTGGGCCTTAGAGTGTACTTTCAATTTCTTATGATGCCTTTGATTATCAGATTCAACCACAAAAAACCGTCATTGCGATAAGATGTAATTTTGATTGATATAATGGCGTTTTCAAGCGAAACCATGTTGACCTAACCTGAACACGAATCCAAAATCCGAGCTGCTACTGAGAATTTCATAGAAAAACTAAATATTTTGCTCTGCTCAACCTGGGAATCGAACCCAGGACCTCAAGAGTAGCAGTCACACTTAGGACCACTAGAGTTAGAGACAGTTTACAAAAGTAGTGGTGGGACACGTTGTATTTATACCGCTAGATTGTGTTAATAGTTCCGTATTTATGTAATTTATTATCAATGTAACAGAAAAAACCCTATAACACTGCTTGACCTGGGTATCGAACCCATGACGTCGAGCGTAGCAGTCACGACCGCTAGTAACGAGGCAGATATCTGCCATCTGTCAGATAAAACGGGGATTAAAGTGGCTAAGTGGCTGACAAGGTGGCGATAGCTTTCCAACTAGCAGTTAATTTATATTTGAATAGCAAATGAATTGACCGATACGCGATTATTACAAATGGTAATATATGTAAGTGGTGTGCAAATAGGAACTCAAGGGATTTGGAAAGTGGTGCTGTGGAAAGTGCTGGCGTTAAAACTGATATTTTATGTATGTAGAATTGTAGATTATTGTGTGGGGATACCGGAGGCCCAAACCCTTTTTAAAGGTCGGCAAAGCACTTGTACCTCCTCTGGTGTTGCGGGTGCCCATGGGCAGCGGTAATCGCTTACCATGACGCGATCCGTTTGCTCGTTTTCGCATAAAAAAATATCTCATAAATATTTTTGTATTGTAAAAAAAAAACAATGCAATTAGCAATACTATTGTTTCGATAAAGGTAAGCAAAGTAAATTACGTGATGAGTTTCTTCACAAAAAGTATAGTGGCTTATTGAACATATTACAGAGTAACAAAAGAATACTATATTGGACACAGATTCGTAAGATAAAGTTTACTCGATACGTCGGTAGGTGGAGTTGCCGGAGTATTATTAATAAATATCTAAACAACTATCAATAAACTGTCGTTTTAATATAATAAAAACTATTTGAAAATTATCAAACAATTTTGCTTATATAACATTTTTTTTATATCAGACAGGGCAAACAAACTTGCGGGTCACCTGATGTTAAGACTACCGCCGCCCATGGACACCAGAGACATTGTAACTGACACTAGGGCTTTGCCGGCAAACTGAGAATTTACAAAAAGAAAACCTCTTTATCTGACCTGGGAATTGAAACCAGAATCTCATGCTTAGTAGCCTTTGAGACTACTGAACCAAAAATGTGGACAATAATAGCAACATAAATATATACTAAGTATATTGATAACACTACTTTTAAAATTACAGTTTAATGCATATTGTCACAGAAACAAACTCCAACTTAGTCTATCCAAGTGCTGTTGCATTAGTTTTACTAAAAACAAAAACATTATTACGCATCCTTACTCCTTAAGTAACGTAACCCTTAAAAGGGAAACCCTAGTTCGCGATCTTGGAGTTCTACTAGATGATAAACTGCACCTTGACGTTCATATTGGTAAAATTGTAAACAATGCCTTTCGTATGTATGGATTTGTAATGAGATCTGCTGCAGAATTTGTACGCCCATTTACTTACTTATATCTTTACAAATCGTTGATCAGGTCACAGTTAGAGTACGCTGTTGCGGTATGGAATCCCTTTTATGGCAAATATTCAGACGCGATTGAAAAAGTCCAAAGAAAATTCATAAAAACCATGCATTTCCGTTGTTTTCGCAGCCATGCATCTTACGGTGATCTATTAAATAAGTACAAACTACAGAATCTTAAATTCAGACGTACTATTTTGGAGACAATGTTTCTATTTGATTTATGTAGCAATACATATGATTGTATGGATATTAGTAATAAGATTTGTTACGTAGTACCTAGAAATACCATAAGTCGTGGAGTGCGCGCGCAACCCCTATTCGCTGTGACCTCTACACGGTCGAACGCAGGCTTGCGAGCGCCTCTGCGTCGCCTTACTAGTCAGTACAATAGGACTTTCAAAAATGTAGACTTCTTTTCTGTCACTTCTGGGAAATTTCGAAATCTTATTCATAAAGCACTAACTGATTTTACTCTATAATTTTGCTATTGTTTGTATTTACACTTTACACTTAACATTTCTATATGAACCATAATCTGTATTTTATTTATTAAGAATTGCACATTGTACTTATTATTTAACTTCTTTATAATTATGTGGAGAATTTTGTTGGTTATACATTTACTAATTCTGCCGCGGTAAATTTTATATATTATTATAATGTGTAACCGTTTATTTTCCCAAATAAAGAGAAAAAAAAAAAAAAATATTTGTAAAACTTTTCAAAGTATCAACAGACAAGCCAATCTCTACCTTGTTTTACATTCAAATAGAGTTATTAATTAATCATTCTACTACAAAATTTCGTATTACAAGTGACAGGTAACAGTTGCGAACAGTCCAGGAGACAGGTTGTAATATTATATGGGGATGTAATTGAATATTCGTCCGCTATATCTAATATTATAACTACAAGTAAAGAAGGCATGCAATCTAGGAATACTATATGACCGTCAAATTTCCGCAATGGATAATAAACTATTATTTGGGGATTAAATTAAAAATCGATTGTAGAAAATTTACATTTTTGGATACCATGATGTGCATGTGACTGTACAAGGAACATACATCCTATATATATTACCTATAGTATTTAAAGTGAGGCTTACCACAATACATAAGTGAAAACCGCACCCAAATCCATTAAGCCGGTTCTGAGATCAGCGCGCACAAACACAGAAACAGACAAGAAGACATTTTTCTTTAACAATATAATAGTTTTTCTCATATATCTTCCATGTACATACAGCGATCAGATACAGTTTTATTCGAAGTATAGTTAATTGGCCAATTTCGGCTTTATGGCAAGCAACTAAACTGGGCCTCAGAGGTAAAATATTTAGGGGTAACCCTGGATAAAGAACTGACGTGGCGAACACATCTGAACAGTACCATAGCCAAGGCTCTAAGAGTCTTGGGTATGTGTCGCTCAGCGTATGGCAAAACCTGGGGACTTAGAGCAAAGGTTGTGCAGTGGCTGTACACCATGATGGTTAGACCAATCATCACATATGGCAGCATTGTTTGGTGGCCCAGGACGCAACTAGGGATATGCAGGGAAGCCCTCGCTAAACTACAGCGAACGGCATGCCTAGCTATCATAGGGGCGTTCAAAACCACACCAACAGCGGCGATGGAAAAGGTACTCAACCTTGCACCGCTACATATTGTCATAGAGACTGAGGCCCGTCTTGCACTACACAGACTGGCAATAAATGGCCTGTGGGATAGTTCTAAGCCTAGAACTAGACACACAAAGCTTAAAATACAGGAAGGCCTTGACGAACTAACGAACATGCACTGCGACAAAATGCAGCCCATGTTTTGGTTCAAGAGATCTTATAAGGTTCATCTACCGTCAAGGGAAGAATGGATGAAGGGACTTGACCCACCAGAGGAGGGCAGTCTGATATGGTACACTGACGGTTCGAAAACCGAGTCGGGTACAGGGGCGGGCATTTATGCAAGGGACCATAAGGTCAGTCAAAGCATGGGCAAACTAGCTACAGTTTTCCAAGCGGAAACATATGCTATTCTTGCCTGTGCACAACAGATGGAAAGTAGCGGTACCACAGGAAGGTCCATCTACATTCTTAGTGACAGCCAAGCGGCACTCATGGCCCTGACCTCCTACAGGATCGATTCAAGGCTGATCATGGACGCTGCCCGAACTCTTAATGAGCTCGGAAAGCGAAACAGGGTCAGGCTTGTTTGGGTCCCTGGTCACAGGGGTATTGTGGGCAACGAGCATGCTGACGAGCTGGCTAGGGAAGGTTCTGGGACCTCACTAATTGGACCGGAACCATTTGTAGGACTGGCCCCAAGCACAGTCAAAACGGCATTTCGGGAGTACGCAAGGGCGAGGCACATGGATGAGTGGTTGAGCCTCACGGGACTTGCTCACTCCAAGAAATTCATAGGTTCCTCATTGAAATGGCAAAATGCCATTTGGAACTCAAGCAGGCGGCAGGCCCGTCTTTTGATGGGGGCGCTGACCGGACACTTCGGGACTAATGCTCTCCTACAAAAGATGGGTCTAGCGGAGACATCAGCCTGCAGGGCCTGTAAAAGGGAAATTGAGAGCATGGAACACCTTCTGTGTACATGCGATGCAAAGGCTAGAAAGCGAATGCGCCTCTTGGGTCAGGGTTATCCAAGACCAGAGGACTACAGACTCATTCCCCCAGGCGTCATTATAAAGCTCATGGAAGAGCTGTTTGTAGAACTGGGTGGGGATGAGGAATAAGTTATCTAGGGGAAGCACAAAAGATCCCATTGGGTCGAAGTGCACTGAGGCCTTGCTGCCTCGGCCCTACACAAGATAAGATAAGATAGTTAATTATTCTAATAAATATATTTGACATTGATTTTTTATCAGTATAAATTCTAAACAAAGTGACTGCAATCAGACCTCTAAATCGCCATCATTAAGTTAAAATAAATCAACTCCCCCATGACCCCAGTTGCGTAGGTAACGAACAAACATAAAACCATCATGTAACAAAAAGCGAACATATATCTTAACGGTGGTAAAACAAAAGGGCACGAGCAGCGGTGTTCGCCTACGTGGCACTCAATACTGAGGTCGTCTACCCACGCGTGGGACTAAGACTTACTTGAGGTTTTTGCAAGAATCTACTCACTTAGATCACATTTAATCAAAGGCACGCCTTCTCGCCTTCTCATCCAATCGCACCTCTGACTTTCTGAAGTTATGTGCGTGCATTAATAGTTAATTATCACGCGCTTAAAAGGTGAAGGAAAACATCATGAGGAAACCTGCACGTCTGAGAGATTTTCGCGTCGGTGTGTAGTTTGGCAACCCGCATTAGGCTAGCGTGGTGGACTATAGCCTAATCCGTCTCATTGTGAGAGGAGACCCGTACCCAGCAGTGGGATATATAATGGTGTTGATTATGCTATTATGCTTATGCTTATCACTTAGATTTAATTCTATTGAAGTATACATATTTCGGTTTGAATTTACCTCTTTAATAATTCTTTTTATAAAGTTATTTTAACTAAGCCAGTTAGATTTCCAAGGTATCGCCTCTTCCCCTTCAAATAAAACGTGGTGCTTTGTTGTGGTAAATTCTCCTAGAAAGAGTTGGAATCGTGGAATATGGATCTAGGGTAGAGCTAAACCAGCTTGAAAGAGCATATTATAACCCTGTACGTGCTTTCTATACGTTGAAATTTATTTCTAAAGTAATTAAGACAATAACTGATAAAAAAGCCTAAGACATAAATAGTTGATTCCCGAGAGTTCACTCGCATCTCTAAGGTCCAATTTATCTCTATACCAAATTCATCAAAATTAGTTCAGCGGTTTATGCGTAAAAATAAAACAAACAGTTCAAGTTTCAATGTTGAATTTAAAATGTTGTTCTCACTTGCAAAGATCTTAGAAATAATTCCTAAGTCTGTATCACTGTAGGAATGAGAGGGTTACCAAAGAATTGAAATACAATAAGTTGCAATCTGCTTACACTACGAGATATTGTTGAGAAAGCGGTGACGACTGTATTAGGGGCAAGCCAATGTAGCAGATAAAATATTAGTGCCACTACTGTTAAAGATAAGATTTCATTAGCACTAGATACTATTAACAATGGGGATTTAGTTGACACTTCTTTTATTGTTACTATGACCCTTCATATTGTTATTAATTAAATTATTTTAAGTAAACAAAGCTTATGTGATTTTGAATCTTACTATAAATGTTATAAAGTCGTAAAGTTTGAACGTCAAACCTTGTTAAAGTTTTGAAATTCAATACGTCCAAAAGGACCAATATTCTCGACTCTAAAGACCAAAGCTATATGCACAACATTGAGCTACACAATTGAAGTCTGTAAATCAAACAACAAACAGTCCAGTGTTTGTGTTTCAAAACATGCGAGTGACGCTATCGAAGGCTAATCAATCAAACGCGAACATGCGCCTACGCACAAATATTTTGGTTTCAGATGAAGGTTGGATGTTTTAGCAGTTGTTTTGAAATAATTGCATGATATATTGTGTATTGTAAATATTATTACTGTACCTACATAACAATGAAGTCAACTTACTGTTTTAAATTATAAATTTCATAATAGCCAGTCCTACTGAGTTCAGTATGGGCTTTGTAGTTGGGCCAAAAATGTATCTAAACAGCGTTATTTATTAACGAGGTCGGAGGGCCAATAACACGAAGAGTCTTAAGCATGCAATTAGGTTGCCCCTAGATTGTAATTCAGAGCTCCGCGACGTAAAGACGTACAAAGCTATACCACTGCATTACCAGCGGTTAAATGGCCTCAAAAAGATCACAGCCACGACCTGGTTAGAACAATAATAAAACGCAATTTTAAAGTAATTTAGTATCTAGATAAAACCTTCGTATTAAAGGATGACCTCATAATTACTACAACTTAAGATGCCTGCTTACTACTTTATTTATTTATTGCACACCTACTCTTAGTGCACAGCCACCGGTGGATACTTAGCAAATTCTAATCTACGCCGGTCGTAAGTACTAAGTATTGCGTGGTAGAGGCCACAATTACGAGACACGTAGGTAGTTAGCATTCCTAGAAAATGTATTCGCATTTGCGTGCTGTTAAAACGAACGCGTAATGAACTGCTACCGATTGGTTATGAGCTGGAAATTTCAAATTGTAAAGAAACTCTCACTTTTTATGATTAACACTATAATTTCACTTTACTTCGATTCGTTTTCTATTTAATTTTATATCTTCACTCCTGAATTTAGACAGAAGATCGGAGCAATAAATATGTATACTATAAAAAGTGGATTTGTATAATACTTGATATTTAAGTAGGATAACAATGAGTAAGACACTGATATCATAATTGTACATACATACATACCATCACGCCTGTATTCCTCGAAGAGTTAGGCAGAGGCGTACTAATGTACACCCACAGTTCGCCGGTATGTTTAGGTCCCATGTAATAGGGGGCGAGCCTATTGCCATTAACCGGGCACAAATTCCAAACTCCGAGCTGCTACTGGGAATTTCAGAGAAAAACCCAATAACACTTTGCTCGACCTGGGAATCGAACCCAAGACCAGACTAGCGTAGCAGTCGCACTCAGGACCACTAGGCTAATGAGGCAGTTGGATAATTGTAAATAAGTGTATAAAAAAGTAAACATGAATTCCAAGTGCTCATGTATCATGAATTTGATTTAAAACTCAAAACAATATGTAATAATAAGAACGAAAAGACCAAGCTATATAACATTAAGCACAATCTTACAAAAATACCAACAAGGAATCCCAATCCGTCCGTAACTATCTTTATTTATCGGATACAAATTATTACAGCAATGTTCCTGAAATGGATCGAGAATTTACGATTGCGTGAGGCAAAAATATCAAGGCGACTGTAGCAAAAATGACGTAAACTCATTCCCCACGGCGTATGGTGTACATGATCTAGGAACACAAACTGTTGTGTACGACAAATATGGAATTAATTATAGGTTCTGCAAGGTCGAAACGATAGCGATTTAGAGAAAAGATATAAAGACTATATTTGTTGTACCAAAGGACCAAGTTTTATTGTTCATTTTTGGGATGTAAAAAAAGATTGGTGGTCCCATTTACGGTCGGCCACAATGAAGAATCTCTGTATTCTACACAGAGATTCTTAGTTCTTCTTCTTTAGTGTGTTGTTTTAATTAAAAAAGATGACAGCATGCAATTAAAAACTAAAGAATAGTGTAGGATTAAACACTTAGGGCCACTTGCACCAACTTTCTAAATGTATTTAAATCGTATTTTTTCATACAAATATACAATTTAAACACATTTAAGAAGATGGTGCAAGTGGCCCTTAATCTGTGTTGTAGGTGTAAGATTAAGTACAGGTAGCTCAAAACGCGGAACATAGCAATATTGACAAGTGGAATCAAGTCGAAACGTTCTATTAGCCAGATTTTTTATTGCTATCAAAACATAATCGATAACATTTTGATACATGATAACTTATAGTGTTTTTTACTCTTAGAGAACTGCAATACATATTCATCTTTCATGTCCATTTGTAATTTTATTACCCTTATCTATTAGATATTTCTTTCATATTTCACCACCTATTGCATCGGACCTATTAACCAGACCAGACCAACATACGGGCGAACTGGGAGTGTTTGAGGGCAATACGTAAGATATTTTACTGACCTTAAAAATCGCTTATTCTTTTCGTTTATACCATAGACACTTTTCCAAATATGGTGGCCATGTTCTTATAAGGCGTACTATCATAACACCATGCTAGCCTCGGCTCGCAATGCCATGGTTTATGGCAGGATCGCACGTAAGAACTGCCTGTGTCCTGCACATTCTCCTGTATTGCCACATCGTGGGATGCCAGCGAAATGGACCACTTACAATACATATGGCTTGTTTTGTTAGGTGTTCGAGTTCTATGTAGGAATTGATAGCTATTTAAATCGGGATTTTTTTTACTTTAGTTTCAGTATTTTTAACAGATTGCACCAAAGTATTGTTCATATTCGTACTTCGTATGATTTTCAAACTCTTATATTTGCGAAAGTCTAAACAATAGCTAACTTTAAGTAAATATATATCTAAATACGTATATAGGTCTTGTGAAAGCGGCCCGTCCCGTGCTATCTGGCATCACAATTACAGTGCCTGCCTACACCCCCCGAGCCCAGCGTAATGATAGTGTTTGCTTAGAAAGTGATCCGAAGGGAATAGATAAACTTTTTGCATGATATTATTCTGTTTAGTCTGTGGGCGTTTAAGTGAAATTGCTTTAAGTAAGTTTAATTGGTTGGATTTGTGGTTTGAACCAATGCTATTTCAATATTAATTTTTATTTGTTAGAGTACTCAATCAGATTCTTAAGGTGGGTCACATGGTGCCTGTGTATTATTTTGGTATGGTGTATATTTTTCAGAAACTTCTACGAGCGAACATGAAACGAGCTTAAGCGACAAAAAAAATGCAAAGTTCAAAAGTTGGTTTACATCATTATTACTTGAAGATTATTTATTTTATTCGTCAACCATAAATTAAATACTCTTTGAATATTTAATGGAAAAAAAAATACAATTGAATCAATTTCAAAAAAACCCTGTTGTGAATAATTTCATATTTGGATTACTACTAGGCGAATCTTAAATGTAGTTATCCTAAACATATATATCCGTCTCTCTGTTTGTTACTTTTTAAAACCTAAATCGCTGAATACATTTCGATAAAATTTGGCAAGGAGGTAGATTTTATCCTAAGAACTCCTTATGCTTGAAAATAATGTTCTTTTGGGATGCGAACTGCGGGCTACATCTAGTTTTTAAATAAATAAAAAACTTATAAAATCCCACTTTCCAAGTCAATACTAGTAAAAGCATTCGAAGGTACTTAGTGAAAAATTTCCTTTTACAAATGGACCTAAGGGCACTAAAATAGTACCATTTAGGTGTAATGCGCGCCCACGTCACTCAGACGCCGTCGGTCTTCGGCCTGGTCGTGCTCGTGCGCAACTTTCTACTAAACAATTAGCTATTTATTTGTTCCCCTATTTGTAAACAAGACCTTTAGTTGGCGTGGGATTGTACAAGTAGTTTGTATTTAAAAAAGATTTCTATAAATGTAGGTATGTCACTGCCTTATTAGATTTCAATTTCAAGATCGGTTTTTGAGGCGTCTATGTCAAAAGAAAAATAAGTTTCTATGCTTTAACTCCGACTAATATTAGTCAGATTTCTTTTCAATGTAAGAATTTCCTAGTCAAAAATCAAACCAATAACATTTTGATCGACCTGCAGGAAATCGAACCCAGGAAATCGCTGCGCTAAAAGTTGCGCTTGCGATGCTTAGACCAATGAGGTGGTCAAATTTTAATATCATACAATATCATATTAGTGTTTTAGTACGGTTTTTTTATTACTCGCATCGTCCTCAGTTAAACCGGCGATGTATGGCGCTTGTGCGCGGGTAATCAGCTCAAGCGCCTTTTTCGAAAACCGGCCTAAGACCCAATCATTGTTATTATGATTTATATAACGTGGAAACAACTAAATTACATGGTGTTCTAATTACGATAGAGCAGTTAAAATGTAGACCAATAATAACAATTCAATCTAGACAAGCGTGAAAATTTACGTAAATTCAGATTGGCAGCAAAATAGCCGTTCATTACAACATGTAATCTTCAGCGAAATATCGTAAACTATTGCAATACTAATTTTGTTAAGCCAATTATTTTGACGTGCATTACAAAACTGACTTTATTACGACACTGTTGAGATGGTAATCGTTTGTCGTACCTGTCAATCTATGTGGAACGTCATGGCAATTTTGTCATGATCTTTCGTGCTGTAGATATAATATTGGGATAGAGATCAGCTATTTTTGGACGTGCGATTAAATCATGATAGCATAATTCGTGTCATCGGGCGTATGACAGATGAATTTCACAATTTTCTTCTTCAAGTGGCGTGTTTGTAAAACGGTGGCGAGTTACTGATAGATAGATTGAAGATAGTCTTATAGATATGTCGATTGCTCTCGATTTTGTTGAGTGCAATACTCGGGGCAATGACTCTCAGTCGATGAAAGTAAGTGTATCTATCGTGCTCGCGATTATTAGTATTACTTGCCTTTTTATAGAAGCAAGTCGCGAGTTCAAACCAAAGACACGCGCTTGGCAATACGAAATAATTTAGGAATGACCCTCATTATCACTCGCTAAATCGGTGAAGGAAAACGTCGTAGAGAAACTTGTCTTTCTGGAAAGATTTTCTCGACGGCGTGTGAGGGCAGCGTGATGCGACTATTGATGGAAAGCTTAATATCGTTAATTGCGAAAGGAGACCGTGTCGTGGACATTAAAGGAGTATGAAAAGAGCCTCCACGAGTGACGTAAAACACACGATGGTCTATCTTATCTTGTGTGGGGCCGTGGCAGCAAGGCCTAAGTGCACTGCAAAGGTATAAGTACGGAAAATCCTCATGGATTTATTGCGACCTAGGGAAACCTTGGGTTTGTTGGATTCATGCCATTTAAAAACCAAACTTGCCTTCCCTTAGCTTATAGTCACGGCTATAGGACTCGTGATATTTATCACAATCATGATATATGCTGCTGTCCGGTACTAGACTCTATCATACATACATACCATCACGCCTGTATTCCCCAAAGGGTTAGGCAGAGGCGTACTAATGTACACCCACAGTTCGCCGGTATGTTTAGGTCCCATGTAATAGGGGGCGAGCCTATTGCCATTAACCGGGCACAAATTCCTAACTCCGAGCTGCTACTGGGAATTTCATAGAAAAACCCAATAACACTTTGCTCGACCTGGGAATCGAACCCAGGACCTCTAGCGTAGCAGTCGCGGTTAGGACCACTTGGCTATTGAGGCAGCAGCAGACTATCAAAAGGACGTTAAGGGCAACTTTTGTTTTTTTTTCAAAGACCAATAACAAAATAGGTGCAATAATTCCTTTCTCAGGTTCCCACCTCCCTTACAATATAATATTACAAAGTACATGTAACCGATATACAGCGGGTTCTACGACCCGATTGCGGCGACCGCTAGGGTGACCAACCAACCGGAACATACAGAGCGTGATTTTTATAATGTGTAGCATTTATTGTGTAATTTGGGATATTACATTTCGGGTACAGTAACAGACTGTACCCTTATGATGTTTGCCTAGTAAGATTAGGACGTATGTATCGTCACATAAAAAAGTGTTATTGTGAAAAAATATAGAACGTTAATGGTAAAATAATCTTATGCACCAAGTGAGCGGGACATACCTACGTATTCACGGAATGTAAGAGAGTGAGTGAAATAGCACGCAACGACTGTCTTCCCTTAACAGCGCATGGGCTTCTCCGTTTGCATAGTAGAATTCACTAATGTGATACATGTAAGTATTATTGAGTTTTAAATTCTCAGAAGCCGCTGCCCAAATACCTATTATGTAAAATAGAGTGCCAGTCTAATGTAACAATAGGGTTCCCAAGTCCAGCAGTTTTAATGGAAATTCTCAGTAGCAGCTCGGGAATTTGATTCGGGCCTGGTTAATGGCAATAGCCTCGAATCGTATTACATGGGACCTAAACATACCTGCGAACTGTGTATGATATCAACAGTACACCCAACCTAATCTTTCGAAGAATACAATGATATGTTCCCTGTTTTTTTGTAATGCCGAAGAACCTGATGGTAAGCGATTACCGCCCCCCATGGACACCCGCAACACCAGAGGAGTCGCAAGTGCTGTGCCCGCCTTTTAAGAGGCTTTGGGCCTCCAGTATCCTCACTCACTCGGCGAAACACAACGTAAGTGTTGTTTCACGCCGGTTTTCTGTGAGGTGATTGATCGTGAGAGAGCCATACTTTAGCACAAGTATGGCTCTCTCACGATCAATCATTTATCGGACTAATATGGCTTCTCGTGCCCTATACACACCGTGATGGCGACATTCGCCACGACATGGTATATCCCAAAACTGCGAAAATGCTTAATTTTAAAATATGTTAGTATATAGGTAGTAATTATCCCACAACATAGTCAGCTCTTTGAAAGCGGAAAGGATGTGGTTATGGTGTCAATAAAAAGGGAAATCTTTAGATCAGGTTACGTGTTGCTGCGGTCTCTTTGATATTACGTGGTTCAACCAAGATTTAAACCAACCGTTTTAACCGACGACGCGTAGTTATTTACTATGCGTTCCATTTAACCATAAAGCAAAAATTTAACTAAAGTCCTCGACAACATAATACCTATAATTATATTATTTAACACAGGGTCACTTGCTCCAACTTATAATATTATGTTTTTTAATTTTATCACCATTTTCCATTAAAATTTTGTGTTTAAATTCAATTTAAACATATTTAAGAAGTTGGGTGCAAGTGGCCCTTACTGTTTAAACGTTGCAGTGCATCTTAATTATTTTTTTTAATCATAAACCTACGTTGCGCCCCCACGCTTAGATCAAAACACCAAAAGTTTCATCGTATATCATAGATTGAATAAGTATAGATAAATAAGTTTAGCTGTCTAAATAGGAAGAAAAATATAACACATTTTGTTACTTTTATTCTGATTTTTTTTCTTACACACCAAATAGACGAAGTCGCAGATCGAAGATAGTATTAGATAACTTCTCAACTGAGCTGTCTCTCTGCTAATAAAGGTGTTATTTCTCTTCACTAGCCATTCATCGAAAACGTAAGAAAATTACTGGTGAATGAATTCAATTACTTAGTAAAAGTTAAAATGAACGCGATGTTTTACCTATAGGGTCTATGACGTAATAGAACCAAGGTAAATTCATTGTTTGATTAGTTCGCCCGATGATAGAATAAGATAAGTATTCAATGACAGACAGACCTGTAGGTATGACATCATAAATAATAATGTATTGCTAATGTTTATTGAGCTTAGGTCATCTTTGAATTATCTTAATGACTTAGTGCTAGCACCGCTTTTCGAAAAAATGTGGCTGTTAAACTCAAGAATTTTAGTGAGACAAAGTAGAAGCACTTTCTAGACCTAGAATACATACATTCCAGATATATATTGATAAAATGATAACCCACTAGTATTTCTTCTTCAGAGTAGAAAGAAGATATCATAATTTAAAAAAAAAAAACAGTTAAAACATTATTTTGTAGGATTTATTTGAAACTAGCGACCCGCCCGCGGTTTCACCCACGCTGCCCCGTTCCTAAGTGTCATAGGGTTATGTTAAATAGCTTAAAACCTTCCTCTTAAATTACTCTATCTATTAAAAAAACCGCATCAAAATCCGTTGCGTAGTTTAAAAGATCTAAGCATACATAGGGACAGACAGCGGGATACGACTTTGTTTTATAATATCTAAGTAGTTATGATAAATACCATTTATTAAAATTCGAATCTAATTTCCACACACAGTAGTTCTAGATAAAGGTATAGAGGCCCGACATTATAAAAGCACGACTTCATTGTAAATATTTCGTAACATATTGGAACTATCCTTTCATTTCATAATTAATAATTGGTCACACTACTCTAGTGCTGTGCCACTAGTGTTACGTACGTTATTACCAGTAATGACTGATGTAACCTGACGATAAGTAGGCCACGGCTGAGGTCTATCAGTATTAGCGGTGGATTATCCATACTAATATTTTTGTCTGTTTGTTAGTTTACAGATTTCTGACACTTACGCGAATATTAGTCATTGAAATACTGATAACTACTTTTTACGGATTTTATCGCTTTGAATTGATATTAGTAAACACCTCAGTCTACCCGTGACCATGGATTTTAAAGGATTTTAAACGTTGGGAATTAAATAATATCAAAACAACGTAAAAAGTAGTTTTATTTCAATGATTGTGACTTTTCACACCTACACTGCTGAATACATTTTGATGAATTTTGGTGTAGTGAGTGATTTGATCTTAGATAAGGGATATGCTACCAAAAATCTTCTTTCGCTAGTATCATAAAAAAGTATGAGAGACAAGAATGAAGAAAAAAGGTAAAGGTAAAGGTCATGAAAGAAAAAGTCGACCCATCCCATCAGAAAGATTTTTTTATTCACCGAAAAGTCGGAAATTAGAATGAGAAAACTCCCGTGTAGCTACTGGACATTTCACAGAAAACTATACCTAAAATGTTTGACCCCAGAGGCCGTTTATGACGAGTTATTGTGTTAATGTCATGATTTTCCGACTGAAAGAGAGGGATGCCGCTCTACAGGTTAAATAGTTCTATCCCATTCTCACAACCTAAAGTTGATGGCGATAACAAGTCGTAATACAGCCCCAGAACTTTGCGTGTATGTATTATACTGAACAATTGAACAATCCAAACAAAACTGCCTAGTATTGTTAGTATTATTCAAAGAACGATTGAATTTAGCAAAGGAATGTAGTTGTTGTTTCCTACTGCTGAATAAGCTGTACAATGTTGCTGATGAACGCAGAAATATTTAACAAACATCCCGCAGTTAGCTAAACTATCGATAATTTCGCTCAACACTAATACTGTATACAAAACGCTTGGTTTTAGTGTGAGGTACAAAGTACAGTCCACAATAGAGTAAGGTATACACGCAACTAAAGAGATCCAAGTTTTCACAAATATTGTGTAATATTGTATCGTCGGATATTGGGCTTTCAGGGTTGGACAGCCTCATCGGTCTAGTGGTCCAAATCGCTACAATGCTAGAGTCCTGGGTTCGATTCCCAAGTCAAGCAATGTGTTATTGGATTCGTGTAAATTGCTGATATTCAGAACCTGAAACTGGAAGTTGACCCCGATATGCTTGGTTTACATGAATATTATTGCTAATCAATGTTATAGATAGGTAGAATAAAAATGCATTTTTATTGTAGCCATGAATGTAAGTAGTAAAATACAAAGCAGTTATCTTCACTATTATAAAATTGTAAAAAAGCTGTGTCTGTACATAGAAGATATTTTAAAAAAACACGTTATGGTATATAAACGTCTCCGAATCCGAAAATGTTATTTTTAAAATTCTTGTCTGTTTGTTACGGGTTGGAGCAAAAACTAGTGAATAGATTTTAATTTTATTATCACCGTTAGAAAGTATATGCTCCAACTTAAAAGCTGGTGAATTTCTTATCTCAATTAATTAAATGAATCCTGAGATACAGCTTGACCTCCCTGATTTATAGAAGCCCATACAGAAAGAGGTCATCACTGTTTGTGTTCCATTTTTACTCCTGATATAGCTTCACGTGAGCGAAGCCGCAGGCAGAAGCTAGTAAAATTATATAAATATAACAAAACACGGAACCTTAAAAAAACAATTTAAAACTTATTAACGAAGTAGTCTTTGTTTTAATTAAAACGGAAATCCGGATATTTTTACATCGTCATTGTTACGAAAGTCGATCAATTGATAATAACCAATTGATTTTCGTATTACGTAATGACAATTAATTGTTTTACTTGCAGTTTTAATTACGATTCAGTTCGTAATTCTGATGGGCCTGATTAAAACTGACATAACGATGGTTTTAATATTAACGCTCGATTTGTTGTTAAATGGCGCGGTTAAATATTGGTATGTTACCAAAAATATCGTTAAATTGCTTGCGAAATATCTCTTAGTTGTTACCTAATTACTTTAAGCATACCATCACGCCTGTATTCCCAGAAGGGTTAGGCAGAGGTGTACTAAGGTACACCCACAGTTCGCCGTATGTTTAGGTCCCATGTAATAGGGGGCGAGCCTATTGCCATTAACCGGGCTAAAATTCCAAACTCCGTGCTGCTGCTGAGAATTTCATAGAAAAACCCAATAACACTTTGCTCGACCTGGGAATCGAACCCAAGACCTCTAGCGTAGCGGTCGCACTTGAAACCACTAGACTAACGAGTAAATAATCGTTACTGGTATAGTAATTCGTGACATTATATTCAAAGGACAGTAACTCATATACTGCTTAGGTAACTTTAATCTGATATTCCATATAATATACATCCTTATATATACACTTAAGAGTCAAAAGATAAAAGACAAACCGAAATTTAAAAAAGTATTTAGGTGTATTAACTTCTAAATATATTGATCGTTGCACCTTGTTGCGCATGCGCATACCTACATGTATTAATGTATGTGTAACCCGATCAATCGAACTCTGCCCACCGACCGAGACGGACGTGTAACTCACACCGGCCGGCGTCACATGAAAGTAGATTTCCTTTGGGGGAAATTTAAATTCAGATTGGATTTATAATAAAGGTGTTGAATTACTGACAAAACAAGGCTTCCAATGTGGAGGAAATGAGTCTAGTACCCATAATCAATAATTAAATTAATACTTTAAAATATGTAAAAAAGTTTTAGAGTAACCATGTAAAAAAGAAACTTGAAATTCGAAGCATGGAGACTTCAACTTTTTAATTCAAATTATAATTGAATTGAATGCACTTACTTCGAAATCGAAGTACAAAATATATGTATTTTACATTTAGCTTTGTAGTGATGTGTTGTGTTTGATATTATTGTACCGAACATTTTAGCATGTTAAGTAAAAAATCGGACCGATGTCTTTGATATGAGTAATGTATTTTTTTTACCATCCAGATAAAAGCACTAGTAATGGGTGCAGTGCGGTCGTTTTGGGAACTGTCAATGATGTAAAAATTACGTTAAAAATGTACTACTTATAAAATTCTCAGTGGCAATTTGGAGTTCGGATGTGTGCTTCTGTGAGATCGTCACAATTGTGTCAGATAGCCTCTGCCTAACCCTACTGGGATAATGGCGTGCTGATTTCCTATGCTTATTACGAAAAATATTCCCACGTGACCCCCAATAACCGATACCAACTAATAATTGGTTCATTCTCATAGTTACTTTATTGCCTAAACGACTCATGACCGGCCAGAATTGATTTCGAACTAATAGCCTAAAAAATCAATTTAACCCGACCTGGATTATGAGGCAAATAGCGCTATCTCTTTCTATTGTATGACTTAATAAAAATACTAACTGATCTGTATAATGGTCTCAAGCTAAGCGTGACGATCCGGGTTCGACTCCCAAGTCGGGCAGTGCTAGTAGGAAATTCTCAGTAGAAACTAATAATTAAATATTAATTAATTTTACATTTTGCCCATTGATATACCATGAATCTTTTACAGAGTAAAATTTATATTCCGATGTAAAACTTAAGATTGTCTAAGCTATAGCTATGTTCACAATGCCCATAATTATGGTCAGCTAGTCTCTTAAAATCAGTCAGTCAATACCTACTCGAATTAAATAAATCCGAGCAATATAACACCGAGAATCGAGTCAATGACATCGATATTATATTTCAAGCATTGCAAATCGATAAGCTTACTATTCCACCGCAACTCTAGTATACATGTGGCCCACACACATACGTGCAGCCTACAACTGAAGAAACCACCTTATATCTAGTAACTTTAAAGTCAGAATTTCATTAAAGCTAAAAGAAATTCTAACTTCAAAAATGTTTTACTGTAATTTCAGACTTACTAGTATATAATTAAAGTTGGCATTACTTTGCAGATACAGTGTTTCCAAATGTAGTAATTTTTATAGATCAAGTTTGGCTTGTTTTTACGACATTACATGGTTTGAGAGAAAAAAAGGTAATAACAGTTTTTATGTAAGCAAACTTTGTTGGTTTTACGCGTTTTTGGTTAAAAATATCTTAGCATGATGTTCTATCCGCCTCATTAGCCTAGGTGGTCATGAGCGCGACTGCTATATATAGGTCCTGGGTTTGGTTCCCAGGTCGAGTAGTGTTATTGGGTTTTTCTATGAAATTTTCATTATTTATGACTATAGGCTCGCGACATAAACAGATATGTTTAAGTGTTTACATTAGTTCGCCTCTGCCTTACCTTTCGGAGAATACAGACGTGATGGTATGTGATCAAGTTCTTACAAGACGGAATTTAAATTTAAATAAAAATTTAATTAAGCTTAATATTGTAATCGTGTTTAATAAAAAGTAATTTTATAAAAAGAGTGGAGTTTCTTGCCGGCTTTTCTACACAAGAACCACTTTTTGGAATCGCGCAACTAATTTTGACTTGGTCAAGTAATAATTTAAATAAAACATTTTCACTTTGAGTATCCTTCGAAAAATTTCCCACAATATAACGATGTTCTCATTACATTGCATCACAGATTGATAATAAAATTACATTAATAGGCTACACAGGTAATGTCTCAACGTTACCCCCAGTCCTCTATTACCAATGCGTTTGCGCAACGCGAAGGAAATTATGTTATTATTCAATTCGTTATAGGTATTATTTGTTGCATACGTGCGACGTACGTGATTATTTCAGTAATTATTTAATTATAACATACCATCACGCCTGTATTCCCCGAAGGGTTAGGCAGAGGTGTACTAAGGTACACTCACAGTTCACCGGTATGTTTAGGTCCCATGTAACAGGGGGCGAGCCTATTGCCTTAACCGGGCACAAATTCCTAACTCCGAAGCTGCTACTGGGAATTTCATAGAAAAAACCAATAACACTTTGCTCGACCCAGGCCTCATTATAAAGCTTATGGAAGAGCTGTTTGAAGAACTGGAGGAGGATGAGGATTAGGTATCTAGGGGAAGCACAAAAGATCCCATTGGGTCGAAATGCTCTGAGGCCTTGCTGCCTCGGCCCCACACAAGATAAGATAAGATTGCTCGACCTGGGAATCGAACCCAGGACCTCTAGCGTAGCAGTCGCGCTCAGAACCACTTGGCTAATGAGGCAGTTATTCTAATTATATAAATTAGTTATTTATATATTACTTTACTTAATAAGGGAGGTAGTAGATACATATTAGGAAAGATACATGAATTTATATTGACATTTTAATCAATTGGACCTTGGCTCGAGCAAAATGTTTTGAGGTCGTAAATTAGGAAAAGTAGCAACTCGGAATTTTGATTTATTCCCGGTCAACAGGCTCGCCACCTATTTATTACATGGGACCTAAACATACCAGCGAACTGTGGGTACACCTCTGCCTAACTATTCACGCAAAACAGGCGTGATGATGTTCATGTTTATGATGAAAAAGTCATTTTTAGGGTTCCGTAGCCAAATAGAAAAAACGGAACCCTTATGGATTCTGTCTGTCCGTCCATATGTCACAGCCACTTTTTTCCGAAACTATAAGAACTATACTGTGGAAACTTGGTAAGTAGATGTATTCTGTGAACCACATTAAGATTTTCACGCAAAAAAAAAAAAAAAAAACAATAAATTTTGGGGGTTCCCCATACTTAGAACTGAAACTCAAATTTTATTTTCATCAAACCTGTATCGTGTGGGGTATCTATGGATAGGTCTTCAAAAATGATATTGAGGTTTCTACTAAGTATATTTTTTTTCTAAACTGAGTATTTTGCGCGAGAGACACTTCCAATGTGGTAAAATGTGTCCCGGAAATCATGTAACGCAGGTAAAAGTTAGCTAGCTAAAGAAAAAGGGTTCCTCAGTCTCCTGCTCTACAAGACGAGACGAGACAAGCATCTAATACATATCATTATGTTTCTCTTTCGTTTCGCGAACACACGTAGGTACACAATGTGTACGTACATATTTAAGTGGTAGTTGAACTCGACTGCGACTCTAATAATGCTAATGACACTTACGACTTGGAATACTATAGTAGTTTAGGATTAAAACATCAATATTTATATACTAGCTTCTGCCCGCGGCTTCGCTCACTTGAAGCTCAAAAACCAACAATGATGTTCTCTTCTTTGTATGGGTGTCTATACATTAGAGAGATCAAGCTGTATCTCAGGTTCCGTTTATTTGAGACTAGCTTCTGCCCGCGACTTCGTCCGCGTAGCGTGATGATATATATATATATAGGCTATAGCCTATAGCCTTCCTCAATAAATGGGCTATCTAACACCGAAAGAATTTTTCAAATCGGTCCAGTAGTTCCTGAGATTAGCGCGTTCAAGCAAATAAACAAACAAACAAACTCTTCAGCTTTATATATTAGTATAGATATAGATAAGAAGAATACCAGTTTTTAACTTGGAGTACATACTTTCTAACAGTGATAACAAAATAGCTTACTAGCAGTGTGAATCGCACATTACTAGTATTCTTGTTAACCCCTCGTGCTAAGCTAAAATGCTTGTGTTACGAGTGGGTTCACGTCGGTAGTGCAATGGGTGGGGTTCGAACCGGCAACCACATGATCGCAAGTCCGACGCCCTAGCCATTAGGCTACCGCCGCTTAATCTGTTCAGTAGTTTTTGCGCCAACCCGTAACAAACAGACAAGAATTTTAAAAATCACATCATTGGGTTCGGAGACGTTTATATACCCTAGTCCCTAACCCGCTTGTTTTTTTTAAATATCTTCACACAGCTGTTTTACAATTTTATAATAGTAGAGATACAAAAGCGAAATAACACACGCTGAAACCACAGTGAAAGAAAATTTCGGTATAATTCGATTCGAAGTAAAGCGTTCGGTGTACGCAGGTTCTAATCCTGTGCGAGATCAAATTTTTCTTCCAATACAATTTATATTAAAGAAAGACCCCCGCCACGTCTGTTTGTTCGTCATAAACTCAAAAACTACTGAACAGATTTTCATACGGTTTTCACTAATGGACGGAGTGATTCTTGAGGAAGGTTTTAAGCTATTTAACATCACGCTACGACTCTTAAGAACGGGGCACCGTGGATGAAACCGCGGGCGTGTTAAATTCACCCACCCACAGTTCACCGGTATGTTTAGGTCCCATGTAATAGGGGGCGAGCCTATTGCCATTAACCGGGCACTAATTCCAAACTCCGAGCTGCTACTGGGAATTTCATAGAAAAACCCAATAACACTTTGCTCGACCTGGGAATCGAACCCAGGACCTCTAGCGTAGCACTTGCACTCAGGAACACTTGGCTAATGAGGCAGTCATATTTATGCATGCAAGTTTTTTAAATTCCACTACGATGATTAGTATAATATGAATGTTGGTACTGACCGTTCCTCCAGCATCTCGTTGAAGGTCTTCGACTTGGCGCGCGGCTGGCAGGGCTCGTGCTCCATGCGGCGTACCTCCACGCACCGCTCAATAATGTGCTCCACGCGCTTCCGCCGTGACGACTTCCAGTTATCCAGGTTCTACAACAAAAGAAAAAAACCGTCATGTCAAAAAACATTGCCGATGTCAAACACCGCCGTTCCAGAAAGTCAGCAGTTTGTGAACATTTTTTTTTGTGCGTGTGGAAGATCCTCATGGACTTCCGCCGCCCGGGGAACAGTTTGTGAACATACCCTAACCTAAACAAGACCCAGCACTACATCAGATTTGATAAACCACAAGTCCTCGCAAAAGAAAAACGATTCCTACACAGGATGATTCGCGAGGCTATTGAAATTAAAAACCAACCAAATTTCAATAGAGAAGATGGTTGGGTCTTACCAGCTGCTTGGAATCCCATTATAGAATCTATTAAATCTAAATCTAAGCCCAAAACGGCAAGACCAAAGGATACGGTGAGCTCGTTCTGCGTGAATCAGATCGCTAATAATTAACAAAAATGTAAGGTAGCTGTTAGTAATTTTAACATCAAGACGTCCAACTCCTCAGACTGCCCGTGACCATGGATGCTGTAAAGGATCCGAAACGGCGGGAACTAAATAATATCAATATACCGCGATAAAATCCGTAAAAACTAGTTTAATTTCAAAAAGAAAAAAATACAATCTATACTTAATATATAAAGCTGAAGAGTTTGTTTGTTTGCTTGAACGCGCTAATCTCAGAAACTACTGGACCTATTTGAAAAATTCTGTCAGTGTTAGATAGCCCATTTATTGAGGAAGGCTATAGGCTATATATCATACACTAAAATTATAAACAGGAAAGATTTGTATGTATGTGTGTATGTATCACTACATAGTATAAAACAAAGTCGCTTCCCGCTGTCTGTCTTTCCCTATGTATGCTTAGATCTTTAAAATTACGCAACGGATTTTGATGCGGTTTTTTTTAATGGTTAGTGTGATTCAAGAGGAAGGTTTAAAGCTATTTAACAAAACCCTACGACTCTTATGAACGGGACAGCGTGGGTGAAATCGCGGGAGAGTCGCTAGTTTAGCGAATAAAATCAAAAACTCCTGGGCCAATTTCAAAAATCTTTCACCATTTGTATGTTACATTATTCCAAATTAACATAGGCTATAGAATATTTTGAAAAAAATTAGGGATCCGTATGATAACTTCGATAATGTAAATCAAGGTGTGGAAAAGATACCAAAATAAAATCCTTATACCGCGTACGCTGCTGAAACTATTGACAATAGAGCAAAGTGATGTACTACAGTTTTATAGAAGATATCAATATCTACAAAAAAGTCATATGTCATATGTCTAACTATAACAGTTACATCACAATAACTGTTTAAAAAATGATATCCACCCGTGCGAAGCCGGGGCGGGCCCCTAGTTCGTAATAAAAAAAACTCACGTTACGCAGTCTGTCGCGTAAATTCTTGATCTTTTCCTCCATTTTTATTTCAAGTATTTCTCAAAGATTTTCAATAAACCACTTATTTGCACATAAGTCTTGATTCAACTGATGTCACTCGCTTTAATGATGTTTTAGTACTTAACTTATCCTTGCCCCCAGAGGTTACAGTTCCACGGATAAATATAATTATTTATGTTATTACTTTGTTATTGAGAAGAAATTGTGTTAATTACTGGAAATACCGTCAATATTTCTAGTAATTAACACACTTTCTGGATCTTATATCATAACATCATACATAGGCAGAGGCGTACGTAATGTACACCCTCAGTTCGCCTGTATGGTTCCATAAGGATTAGCACTCCAAGTTCTAGTTGTTTGTATTTAATTCGAGTAATATTTTAGGAGCATTTATAAAAAGTTAAGCTATAAAAATGTTCTGTGGGCCATCTTACTGGCACAGTGGGTTGGCAGACTTGTTGTCACATCACTCTTCGTCTTAGACGTGTCCTCTAACTATAAGATCTATAGGTACTAAAATATATAAAGATGAAGAGTTTGTTTGTTTGTTTGTTTGAACGCGCTAATTTTAGGAACGACTGGTCCGATTTGAAAAACATTCTATCCCACGCGGGCGAAGTCGCGGGCGGAAGCTAGTATATACATAAAAACTACACAAAACCATCTGTAAGGTAACATAACATACCATCACGTCTGTATTCCCCGAAGGGTTAGGCAGAGGCGTAAGTACTAATGTACACCCACAGTTCGCCGGTATGTTTAGGTCCCATGTAATAGGGGGCGAGCCTATTGCCATTAACTGGGCACAAATTCCTAACTGCGAGCTGCTACAGGGAATTTCATAGAAAAACCCAATCACACTTTGCTCGACCTGGGAATCGAACCCAGGGCGTCTAGCGTAGCAGTCGCGCTCAGGACCCCTTGGCTAATGAGGCAGTAATTGAGCAGGCATCTGTAAGGTATTTAAAGTTATATTATTTTAGTTAAGGAATATTCGACTGTGAGCATTCTGGTTAGATACACCAGACGCTAAGACCACTAAGCCACCGCGAGCCAGCCACCATGTCGAAATTTGCCTTCACACTGTATTTAGTCTTAAAGGTGACGCCAAATTTTTCCTTCACTAAAATAACTTTTATATAAAGTACTAGCTTCTGCCCGCGACTTCGTCTGCGTGGACTTCAGATAAAAAGTAGCCCATGTGTTATTCCAGACTATAATTTATCTCCGTGCCAAATTTTATCCAGATCCGTTCAGCCGTTCTGGCGTGAAAGAGTAACAAACATCCATCCATCCATCCATCCTCACAAACTTTCGCATTTATAATATTAGTGGGAGGTAGGATAGTATGGAACATTGCAAAAAAATCATAAAAAGATATTTAAAAGTTATTAGTTATGGGCATCAAACTTGCCAAAACACTAATACCACTAACATCTCACTTTTGCCACCATTTATAATTCAATATTAATGAATATCTAATATATTCTAGCATCGTAAATCTATACACAAATAGTTTTCTCTGCAATTAATATACATATTACGTCTAGCCAATGTCACGCTTTCTTCACATATGGGAGGGTGGAAGCACCGATAACGCGCCGCGTATTAATTGCGATCAAGATTATAAACTACTTTTACGGAATTTATCACAGCTTGTTATGTGGGATTTCTATCTATATAACAAATCACATCTGTGGCATCAATAAGGCAGAAAAGTATTGATGTAAATCCACAAACAGCCCGTTTTTTGGGAATTCTAAATAAAAACCTTTCTCCTAATTCAAACTTTTGCTATAGATAATAAACAAACAAACACAAAACAAAATACAAAACATAAAAAAAACACATTATCACTTTGCTCAATGTGGAAATCTAACCCAGGACCTGGGCGTGTCTTGTCTCTATTTAAATATTAGGACCTATTAATATGAAGAATCTAACTGGAATCCAAAACAACTATAGAATTCTAATTCAAAGTCCAGATTTTTTTAGTTCATTCCTTAGGCGTCCAACATTAAATAGTGGCGCTAGTGTCGCGTTTACGTAGCTATTCATTTAATTCCAAAGTTGATCGATCGGTATGACTTTCATGAGCGTCTACCTCAGTGCCGCCGTCTGACCTCCACAATCTTCATAGCAGACATACCTACCGTTTATTTTTACAGTCCAGTTATCGATAATCGCTTCGTATACTAGTTCTCGATACATCGAGAGAGTGGATTGCTGTACCTGGCATGTCAAACATCGCGTGCGCCGGTAGCGCCGAACGCTTTTTTTTACAATTTCGCTTGCTGTAAGCGTTTAAACGCTGCCATTTTGTGTGGTACAAGGTGAAGAAGCCAGCGGAAATGATGTAGGCGATTTTCAAGAAATGAATGAAAATCAAAGAAATGATGCAAGAAAAACAGCATGGATGTCTGTAGGTTCTAAGGTAGGCAGAAACGAACGAAAGGTCAAAACACAGCCTATTGTAATTTACAATAGGCTGTTTTTCAACCTTTTGTGTTTTTGGGTATACTACGTTATTGAAGCAAAGGAGCGATTATAATATCCGTTTACTTAAATGTGTCTATTGCGTGCTACGTTTCAATTGCGCTCAGCTAGTCGTACGGAGTTCACTAAAAGTAAGGTATCTAGTGGTCTTTAGTGCCATCAAACATTCGAATATGAATCGGTATGCATAAGAATCGAAATCAAATGGCGTTTAGGAATGCTTGATTTCTATTCGTCCGTAATTATTCGCTGACTGAATTCAATAATGGCATAAGTCAAATAACCGCATTTTGAGTTATTGGACTTTCGTCCTAAATTACATTAAATAACCAACTTACTGTTTTATGATATTTGACTTATGCCACTATTGAATTGAGTCAACGACATTGCAACTTGTCTTCAGTCAGTAAGCTTTAATTTTTGAAGCCCGCTCATTCAATCCCTGCATCAGCTTATACTTTAAACCAAACGAACGCCCGTCTAAAACTTAATAGACCTATTATTGAGTGGCGGGTAGGAAATACAGATATTTTTAAATCGCGGTTGCGCAAGAGTCGTGGCAGCTTAACGACAGCTAATCTCGGCTAATCTGAGTAATCACAGCAATAATGGACGAAGAGAAAAAACTAAAATGTAAGAAAATGTTCAGTTCTTGTTTACATTCTTTTGCATGTTTAGAAAATGAGTTTTATCTGTATTAGGTATGTCAATTGGTTGGCTATGTTTTATTTATATCTCGCCACCAAGATGTTGAGGACAAAATGTTAGGGATAAAAATTTATGGAATTTGTCAACGAAAGAAAAAAAAAAACTTGTGATGTGGGCACTCCCACATCACAAGTAGATGGCAAGTTGTGATCACTATCCCAACTTGCCATCTAAAAATAACCACTAATTTACCACACATGTTAAAATTTTCTTTTTTTAAATATTAGCAGAAGTACTTACTTATATAATTTTTTAAAACTGTATGGTGAATTTTTGCTTCTAGGCATGCGTGCTCCATCGTTGACCACATAGTTGATTAACATCAGATAATTCAAACGCAAGCCTTATAAATATAGATAAGACCTCTGTACTCGAACTAATGGACTATACCTATATTAATATTATAAAGATAAATTATTTATGTTTTTGTTTGTAATGAATAAAATTAAAAATTACAGGAGCGATTTAAAAAAATATTTCATAGAATGCTCCATTATCACTGAGTAACATAGGCTTAAGATCACTTTAGGTCCCGGGAACAGCTAATAATTATAAAACCATAGAAACACCTTATATTTACCTTAAAAATAATACAGTTTACACTGCACTGGAGCCAGACTTTATACTTTATTATGTTGAAGCCACAAAGGGCGACTCGTTACTCCGAGCTCCGCCGGAAGCCGTCGACCGGCATGCGTATGCGCCACTTCCGGTGGCTGCACGATCTTTGTTATTGTTTTGTTACGTGCCGATCGGCATAATTGGCCGCAAGATGGCGGCGACATTCTGTGTAATTATGAGATGTTTCACATGTTGTTGAAGGAATCTGTCATCGTAGTAATTGGGTGGAAACGTGAGGTATGCTGGAAATGGCGTTTATGCGAGCTGCGACATTCTTTATGCGAGCTGCGACATTCTTTATTCGGTTTTTTCGAAGTTTAAATCGGTTTGTGTATTTGTTTTGTGGTTGGCATCTTGATTTGGAAAAAGGTATTCGTAGATACCGATGGTAGAATACCGATTTTAATTAAATTAATTGGCAGATTTTCTTGAAGAAACGCGTGGAGTACATAGCAAGAATAAACGGAATAATTCCTCAATCGATAAAAGTTTTTATGTCGTCCGAAAGTCAATAATGGTGATCAGTTCCAATGTAGTATCAGTGTTATAAATGGCGAATGGCATTTTCCTAGATAGAATTTAAACACAAAATGATAAAAGAAAATTGTGTTTAAATATAATTTAAACACATTTAAGAAGTTGGTGCAAGTGGCCCTTACAACAACGTCATCAAAAAATTACTCAAACGGTGTTATTTTATATACTAACATGAGATAAGAACCATATATTGAATATTATATAAAATTAGGTACTAGAGCCCTCAGGTATATAAAATATAATTTATATACCTGAGGGCTCTAGTACCGAGTCTCTAGGAAGGGCTCGAGGGCTCTATTAAGAGTTGGTAATCAATGAATTGTAATAATCTTATGGAAATTAAAGATCTCTGAGGTTATCCGAAGTACTTTCTTTCACCCATTTGGAATTTATGCAAGCCACTATTTGTTTTTTATTCTTGATAGGTTTACGCTTGATCGCCAGTTCGTCTGATGTTAACCCCTAGAGCGTTTCTGGTTTCTTGGGTCCTACGATGATCGACCTACGATGCAGCGCATTTGCCTAGAAGAAACCGATTCACTCGTGATTTAAAGACACCGAGATTATATCTATCGGCTAATACCCACTATTTAAACAAAAACCAGCTAGCCCGACTAATAAGACCTTACAGTCAGAAATATGGGCATGTCTCGACTAATTTAAATCATAAATATTTTGGGCATAAATGTCAGAATGCGTACCTACAGCAAACAGAAACAAGACATTTAAAAGGATTTACGAGACAAGACAATGCCCACTCAGGGCTATTAACTATAGATTATGAAATCACGGAACTAACCGGCTTTTTCAAAGGCAGCGCCTGCGCAAAGATTTGTACTCAAAGAAATATGCTCAAGAAAGGTCAATAATATTTTGATGTTATGTTTTGATCGACATAGTACCATCAGTATATGACAAGGTCAAAGAATTTTGAATGGAAGAATAGGACAAGGTCAAATAATTTTGAATGGAAGAATAGTAGGCACCTAGCGTTCTGTAGTTTCTTAAAATAATAACAGCGTGAGTATATATAGGTACTTATATTTGTAACTAGCTGTTTGTTGCCCATAGTTTAACTTAAAAAAAGTATATATAACACCTTAAGACAGCTATCTGCGCGTGTTAGTTCCGTCAAAATCGGTCCAGACATTACAAAAGCAGCTGTTACAGACAGACAGCCAAAATTTTTTAAATATTTTTTTCTGATAGTTCCGTTTATATTTTCCTATACATTTAGTAAATACCTGTTATTTTAAGATTACAAACAGACATCGATTTTATTTATATGTATCTAAGATACCATGGCGCCTGTTTTCGGTATGTAAATTGTAACACAGTCCATATTACTCATAACTCGTATATTACAAATTATTGGTTATTATCAAAAACAGAACAAATATTCATACACTTCTTTCTATCTTCTGAACCTATGTTTTGTAGCTTTAAAAATATGACATTCATGGAACCTACCATGGCTTTCCAGGCTTTTTTCCAGGCTTTCCAATCACACGGCAGTCGTATAAGGGCACGAAGACCCGACATACAAACCTCGACAAATGACATACAAGGGAATAATTTTTGCGGAAAAGTTTGTACCAGAAAAAATACCAATTAACCTGGTATTAGCGCTTTCCAGCTTCATCGGAAGACCAGTAATTAAAGCCCATTAGGAAAAAAGCGAAAAACTTCACTCGTGAATTATTTTAACTGCGCCCACTACGACTTAGGGTTGTCGTGTATGTATCTTTGTAAATTAAATTTATTTCATTGGTTTCTTTCATTAATACCTACATATTCATGAACACAATGTTACAACAAACCCTCACATTAATTTGTTTTAACATCATTTCATAGTTACGTGTTTAATAGAAGTAAGTTGTATTTGTAAAACGTGACAGGCATTTTTTTTAAATTATGCAAATGGTACGATAAACCGAGTCGTAAGACCTTCAGCAATACAATTGAGAAAACCAGATCTGATTTCGTGCAAGTTTTGCGTTAGGTGTACGTACAAACAGACAGAGATTTATTGACTTTTCATAAGTACCTATTTTAGTGATCGTATTAAAAAAAGAACATTTTTACTTTGCCACTCAAAACTTCTTCAAGTTTTAAGAAACTACAGAACCATGTGTATTGACCGTGTATTGACGATCACAGAACTGCAATGTTACAAAAAGTATTACATATACCCTCAGTCTAGCAGTTCTTTTAATTATTATTTTTTTACACTTGCTACTATTATTGTGAATTGTTTTTTTTTCTCTGATTATGCCGCTCGGCAAATGTTGTAAATGTATATAGTGTTCCCATGTAAGTGAATGAAATTCTTTATGAGAATAAAGTTTCTTAAACCCGAACCAAAACATACATTATCCAAGTTCATACATCTCGTTCATTCAGCGTTGATAGCGAAATATTTACCAAACGATGAAAATTTGACAGCCCTGCGATTGGCTTGGGAAACTCGCTTCCTCATTGGTTCGTTAAGTGACGGCACAAATAAAACTGTGGGGAATGTTTATGGTGTTCTAGATACAGATAAAATGGCGCGCACCGTGAATATTCAATACGTTCCCATGATTTGAATATAATACATCTGTCATTGAGTTGGTTATACTGTGTGATTTTCTTTTGTATGGCGGATATCTCTGAGACATAACATTGTCTGTTAGATGCATTATAAAAATTTAATATCATATGTTACCAATGAAGATAATAACTTATTAAAGTAGCACCCGTTAGTTTTCCGAGTTCTTCACTACATAGTATAAAACAAAGTCGCTTCCCGCTGTCTGTCTGTCACTATGTATGCTTAGATCTTTCAAACTACGTAACGGATTTTGATGCGGTTTCTTTTAATAGATAGAGTGATTCCAGAGGAACGTTTTAATCTATTTAAGATGACCCTACGACTCCTACGAACGGGGCAGTGGGTGAAGCCGCAGGCGGGTCGCTAGTATGAAATATAGGGTTTCCTTGATCACTACTGTGAATTGCCTCTGATGTTAATAAACCTGTGTTAAACCGGTAAACAAAGGTTTATTCTCAATATTTGCGAATATATATAGTGGTCCTGAGCACAACTGGTAAGTTCGATTCCCAGGTCGAGCAGTGTTATTTGAGATTTTCTATGAAATTCTCAGTACCTAGCAGTTCGGAGTTTGGAATTTGTGAGCTCCCTCCCTATAACATAGGATTTAAACATTCCGGAGAACTGTGGGTGCACATTGTGGGTGTGGTGTTCAGTACGCCTCTATGTAACCTTTGGGGAATTAATAAATAAATATTCTGCGACGTTCTACACAGCACCATCTAGTACCAAAATAAACAGACCTTGTACTATGGGTACTAGACAATGGCCCACAATGGATATAATACTTATATACGTTGTTTTTTTGTAAATACATACTTATATTATACTAACTTCTGCTCGCGGCTTCGCTCACGTGAAAATGGATAACCAACATTGATGACCTCATTTTTGTATGGGCCTCTATACATCAGGGAGGTCAAGCTGTATCTAAGGATTCATTTAATTAATTGAGATAAGAAGTTCACCAGTTTTTAAGTTGGAGCATATACTTTCTAACAGTGATAACAAAATTTAAATCTATTCAGTAGTTTTTGCTCCAACCCGTAACAAACAGACAAGAATTTTAAAAATCACATTTTCGGATTCGGAGACTTTTATATACCATAACCCACGTGTTTTTTTTTAAATTTCTTCCATGTACAGACACAGCTTTTTTACAATTTTATAATAGTAGAGAGAGAAGAAGAAAAGAAGATAATATTAGTAGGATAAGAAACACCCAGACCAACACAAACACCTATTATATTCATCACATAAATATTTGTGTCCTGTGGGAATCGAACCAATGACCTGGTCAGCAGTCAAGAATTTTCGCAATCACCTTTTACAACATTACATGCGAGCATTGGGCTACCTAACTTGGCTAACATACCGATCTGTTCTCTTGAACTATATATCAGTTCATATCCATATTTTAAAAGTTCACTCACCGACTGCCACTCCTCCTGCCGTTCTATGCGCGCAGGGTCTGTTCTCTTGGCGAGTTCTGCCCGTCTCAGCTGCTCCCGGGCTCTGCTGCCCAGGTCGGCAGGGCCCACGCGCACGAACTGCAGCGGGTTGCCCGCCGGCTTGCCCGGGATCACCGCCGCCGTGTGCGGCCGCGTCGCCAGGAAGTCTGCGCTGTCTGTTGTCTGCAAGAGAGAGAAGAGAAAAGAATATTAATTAGTTATGAGAGAATATTAATCATGTTGACAGATTAATGAAAGACGATTAACTTAAATCTATACTAATATATCTATGGACGCGATAAAATCCGTAAAGTTGTTTTATAAACAATATGCTAACTTCAGAAATCAATTCAAGCCTTTCAGATTCCTCAGTTTTAAAGGAAATCGAAAATACTTTTATTTATACTTGTTTCAAAAGCGGGTGTGGTCAAATATTTGAAGTGATTATCTGCAATATTGTCAACTGATTAATATCTAATTTTAATCAAAATGTATTCTACCTAAAGATGATTTTATCATTTTTTTGATTAAGTATTGGAATCTATCCAGTAGTATTTAATAATCTATCGCCTCGACGATAAGTATGACTAAGGTGATCAAGCGAGCCTAAGCACGAACAACTATCGAATTCGTATCGTAAACGAATGAGTATTTTTCTGCTACAAATCTCATACATACATATTTTCACATCTGTCTCCCATTGGGGTAGGCAGAGACTACACTTGCTACGATCCTGGCACTCCACTTTCGCTTCATCTACGTTCATTAACCTCCTTCTCATACAAATAGTTCTCGATTTCGATACGAATACGTTTTCGAAAGTGTTTGTGCTTGGGCTACTGCAAGTTTATGCCACGCTTACTGCGGTTAGGATGTGGATGAGATACGGCACGTAAAGCCGTTGGTCCCGGCTGTCATACGAACACCTTTGACAATCGCTAGTCGTAGTCAGAAGCCCAAAAACCCTGACAACCAGTTTATCTTCAGGATACCATTACCTTTCTTTCTATAGATGGAGCACGAAAATCTTAGGTCACATATTTAAATCAAACCTTTCGTATGACATAAAATAATAAATTATACATATATATTTACATACTAGCTTTTGTCCGCGGTAGGATTAGAAATGGATCGCAAAAATAATTTAATCACCACAAACAGTGATGATCTCTTCTGTGCATGGGCCTCTATAATATATCAGAGAGGTCAAGCTGTATCTCAAGATCCGTTTGATTAATTGAGATAAGAAATTCACCAGTTTTTAAGTTGGAGCATATACTTTCTAACAGTAATAACAAAATTAAAATCTATTCAGTAGTTTTTGCTCCAACTCGTAACAAACAGACAAGAATTTTAAAAATCCCTTTTATGGATTCGGAAACGTTAACGAAACGTAGAGAAGAAGATAAGTATATAGACATACTTCGCAAACGTATGAACCTGTCCTTGATCTTCGCAGTCCGTTATAAATACCGTGTACTATGACGAATACTTATAGAAATATGTGTTGTTGAAGGTATTCTTACAACTTCCGATGGAACAGCTGTGCCTGAATCATTAAGCCAACGTCTAGGTATTTTATGTTCTCCTAGTCATCTTAGTGTCGATGACGGCGTTCAAGACTTAAATGGCAACCAAACGGTTCGCGTGGTCATAGCGTCTGGTGTATCTAATACACCAGACGCTATGACCACTAAGCTACCGCGAGGTGCTTGCAGTTCATAGTAGCCGCAGGATTCAGCGGTGAACTATAAATCAAAGAGTGGCGATCACAATAGACCATTTTCGGTCGCAGTGATACAATAGCCGCAAGCAAATAATAAAAAAATAAAAAATAAAAAAAAAGCTACCGCGAGTCCCTCCCACCATGTCGAAGTTTGCCTTCACATTCTGAATTTAAGTCTTAAAGGTGACGTCAATGACAACTATTGATAAGCAAGTTACTTTGCTTCACAACCACAGATACATTATTGGTGGCAGGATAGTTGGCAATGCAGTGTGGTACCACCCCAGCGGAACCCTACCTCCTCCAAAACACCACCACCACAGATTATTGCAAAAAAATAACAGAGGAAATCCGTACTGAGAAGTAGGACAACGGACGAACGGCCTACATAATTATAATAAATTATGATAATTTTAATACAGATATTATGAAAGAAAAACACAGTTATAATTCTGAGTAACATTACCGAATGTTACGGTTACAGTTACGGATTATAAATATGCAAGAAGTTACGGCCGGACTTAATTAAATCGGTGTTATCATACGATCAAACGTAAACGAGAGAATTTTGGAAAATTTTCCAATTTGCGCCAGCTGAACCATGGAGAATTAACAAAAATCTGATTTAATGCCAGTGAAATTATAATTAAAGCGATAAATGGCATCAAATTGGATTAATATAAAGTATAAAACCTCTATTTAATACTGTGCATAAACAATGAAGAAGAAGAGGCTAGTAGAATATACCGCAATGTCTCGGAGACAATATTATATGCATTATCATCAACTGATTTGGTGTCATCCATATATTACGTCACACATAGGTATTTCATGATTTGTTGACCCCCCCGTTATGTCACATTTCTGTTACCTCCCTAGGGTGACGTCACAAATTTTACATTTTTACATCTACAAATAATCAAAGCGAAACAACAGTAAGTACCAAAATATTTTTACATATGATATCACAAAGCTGTTGACCCCTGTCACCCCTTGTGTCAATGTCACATTTCGTCGACCCCCTCCCCACTCCCTAGCGTGTGACGTTATATATGTATGGCCGTTACTGTCCCGTGCTGGTCACCTGTTTCCCATCTCAATGAAAGAGGTTAGGCTATAGTCAACAACTAGCTAGCGGCTAGCTAGTGCGGGATGGCAGTCTTCACACGCCCCCGAGAAAATGCCTCAAGCATGCAGGTTTCCTCGCACTGTGTTCCTTCACCGATAAGTGCGTGATATAATTATACGCGCATGATTTCGATAAGTCAAAGGTGTATGCTTCGGATTCTAATTCGAAACCTTGGACTTGACTCTTGACAATAGGAATTTGAAATTGAAATTAGAATGTTTACATAGAATGAAATAAAAAAAAAACAATTTACCCGCCACAGCGCAGATGCCTGCGCCATGACAGATGACATAAAACTGTCATGGCGGCTAAATTACGCGGGCTTTGATTTATCGGGGATCATCGGACATTAACTTCCTATGTTTACTTACGTAAAGTAATGGCGGGAACTAGACCAGTTTTTGTGCTGATAATTCTATATTATTATTTTCTTACCAGGAACAATTTCTGTGAGGAGTTGGGATCTCGTAATGAGGTTTTGTGTTGACAATAGGTACCTACTAGGTGATAAATATGGTTAAAAAGCTTATTGCCTTGCGGGAACATTGTGTCGAGATCATTCTCTTCGATCTTATTAGCATAGTGGTTTTAATCGCGACTGTTGCGCTATATGTCCCAGGTTCGATTCTCAGGTCGAGTTTTTCGGTTTTCTTATGACACTCCATTACTATGATGATATGACTACTTTTCCTAATACATGCGACCTTCACACAATTATACCTACATACATCAGTACACATCTGCCTAAACCTTCGAAGAATACAGACGTGTTGAAAGTACTCTATGTTATAAATAATAATAAATAAAGAAATAATAAATAAATATTCTGGGACATTTCTACACAGCACCATCTAGTCCCAAACTAAGCAGTGCTTGTACTATGGGTACTAGACAATGGATATAATATCTACTTATATACTTTTTTTTTGTAAGTACATATCTACTTATAATACATAAGAAACACCCAGACGAACACAAACACTTATATTCATCACATAATTTTTTGTGTTCTGTGGGAATCGAACCCATGGTCAGCAGTCCGGTACTCGAACCACTAAACCACAGAGGTCGTCATGTTATATTTTATGAAGATTGTCTTTTAACAATTAATTCGAATTCACACAACAAATTGTTAAATCGTGTAATGCAAGTAACGTTCAGAATAATAAAATCTAGATTTATTCCAAATCCAGGCCATTTTTATTCCGCTACCATCACAGTCTAACACTTCCTATACCGGATGAGTGTTACTTATTGCATTTTAAGTGGCATGTCGTAACAACACACCCCACATTGCGAATAGCGTAATGATAGTTATGTAAGGAGGTTTAAATAAAAGGAGTTTTATTTACGTTACATTACAAAGAAGGTCGAGAGCATTATAATTTACGATGTATTTATTTATTTTGAGGTTGGCAATAAATATTTATTGTTAGGTTTTTGAATTAATTGAATACTATTTGTTTGACTTCTGTTTTTGTAAAAAAAAAACAATTAGAACCTCTTTTTGAAGTGTGATGATTCTTCTGTAACAAGTTTCAGTAGCAGCAAGTTTGAATTGTATCTGGTTACCGGTAATAGGCATGCTCCATGTAACATGGTACTCAAAACATACTGGTCAAATGTCTCTCCACGCCGAAGTGACGAAGCCGTAAACATATCCATATTAAACATACCGTCTGTCTGTCTTTTTTCATGGCATAGGGGGGCAAACGAGCAGACGATTCGCCTGATGGTAAGCGATTACCGCCGCCCATGGACACCCGCAACATCAGAGATGTCGCATGTGTTGCTGTTTTTTATAGTGATAAAATGTTTCTTTCTTTCTTTCTTTCTTTCATGTGCGTTGTCAGCCTTTTAAAAGAGTTTGGGTCTCCGGCATGCTTATTTACTCGGCGAAACACAACATAAGCGTTGTTTCTCGCCGGTTTTCTGTGAGGTTGTCTCCGTCTATTTGTTTGTGATATTTTCACGCCTAAACCGCTTACTTAATTATTGAATTTTGGCATACAAATAGATTGTAACTTGAAGAAGGAGTTATGCTACCTTTTGTCTCAAAAAGTCCTTTGGGATGCGAGTGAAACCGCGGGAAACACCTAGTCCTTCTATAAAAGGCATTGCCACGGATGAATTCCCACCGGCCCATTAAACAAACCGATTCGTGCTCTAAGTCTATAGATCAACTCGTACAATGATTGTCTCTAAGGCCTTAATAACTCATTGTCATCGTACACACGATGTAGCAAGAAAACACCGTCAATATGGATGGAATAAGAATTTTGAAAGGTCACGGTGATCATCCAAGTTTGCTATTGAATAACATCGTCAAAGCTGCACTAGATGAGTAATACGCGTTTCCATTCAACGTGCAATTTGTGGTTTTAGACACTGATGGCTAGAACAATCACAGATAATAAATACCCTCAGTGCACGCAATCATTGTGTAACAAAACAATTTGTTCAAAGCAGAACTATCTGAACTACCGCAGTACTAGGAACGGTGAAAGTGCATAAATGTTAGAAAATATTTACTAACAATCCGACGACAGCTGTCAAACAGGACACTTTCACTATCAATGACAATTACAAAACAATCGCACTGATCACGCCCCAAGATCACGCGCCGATCGATAACTACTAGAATATCATTCGACACGAAATTTTAAATATAAACTTACTTTTAAAAAGAAAGCGGAATCCCGTGACAAAGTTCACACTGGCAGCTGCATTCGGGGTTTTAAATTTAGAACATGCAATCCGTTGGGCGTTCTATATTTCCGTTCGGTATGCGCAGTTAAATTTAGAACCAGACTTAGTTCACTGTTCGACACTGTCGTTTGTCACTCGCTCGTTCTATTTTTAAATAATCAATCGAAATTTTAAATTATCTTTAAATAATCAATCGAAATTTTAAATTAAGTTAGTTTCGTTTTCTTTCATGTGTTAGGTGCAATGGTTGCACGTTAACTGCGCTGGGAACTAACTTTCGCGGTTTTCCAAGCTACTGAGAGAGGGGAAAGTAACATGTTGTGATAATTAATGCATTATTTTAACTATGGAAACAAGTGCGGCTAATTGAAACGTGGAGTTAATCTTGCGTGATTTGAGAGCATAATTTGTAGCGTTTGGTTAATTTTGACTGAGTGACTGACTTATTAGTACATTAAAATGGTATACTGAAGACATTACTTGTAATAACAACGGTTTTTGCAGTTTTTATTAAAAATAAAGTTGTCGTCGCTTGTAATTTTTTCTGAAGTAATTACTTAAATCGCGTGTGTCGACGCCAAGATTTCTGCTGTCAATCAAAGTGGCGCCAGCTTTGAAATTTTCAATGAAATTCTGAATATAGATATCACGCATGTCTGCCTCTTAAGTCTAGTATTCGCATGCGCGGCTGGCGACTGTCAGATCCCAGGTTCGATTCCCAGGTCAAGCAGAGTTATTAGGTTTTTCTATAATTATCAGTAGCTGCCTCATTATTAGTCTAGTGGCAAGCGCGGCAGCTGAGCAAGAAGATCTGGGTTCGATTCCCAGGTCGATCATTTTTTCTGTAAAATTCCCAATAGTAGCTCAGTTTGGATTTGCGCACAATTAACGACATTTGGCTCAGCCTGTATCACATGGGATCTTAATCATACTGTGGGTATAGATCAGTCTACCTCTGCCGAGTCCTTTCGGAGATACAAGCGTGATGGTATCACTCATATTGGCAGCAGTGGCTTGTGTGTGCCCATGTATGTTCCTACGCACGACACACCCACAGTTCGCCTGTGACAGTAATAGATGTTCAAAAGGGCGAGCTAACAGCTGATCTATATATAATTACTATTCTTACACATTTGTTCTAATTAAAGAACTGAGACAATAATCCTTATTGTCATGACTGTGTAAAAACTAAGGGCCACTTGCACCAATTTCTTAAATGTGTTTAAATTATATTTAAACACATTTTTTCATAGAAATTACCTTAAACTTTAGCGATTTTGTATGGTCCTGATAGCGGTCCCATACACTATTGATATGATACTATGATGAAGATATGATAGAGGGGTCGATCAGGAATGATAATAAAACCGCCCGGTTTGAGTGATGAAAGTACACTGATTTTATTGCCTTAAGAATGATACGCCGTACACCGCTGCAACGGTGTCGCATGTAAACGCTGAGAGTGCAGATTTGTACAGTTGACTGTACAGATTTATTTTGGTATTATTGTATGTTTTTGTTTTGTTTTGTTCTCATATTCGCTTCCATCTCGAAGTTGTTTATCTCTACTATCATAAAATTTTAAAAAAGCTGTGTCTGTACATTGAAGATATTAAAAAAAAAAAAAAACGGATCCTGAGATACAGCTTGACCTCTCTGATGTATAGAGGCCCATACAAATAAGAGATTATTACTGTTGGTTATTGATTAAATTATTTTTGGGATCCATTTCTAATCCTAATATACGAGTAGCTTCAGGTGAGCGAAGAAGCGGGAAAAACTAGTAAATCATAATAATAAAATAGTTTTCTTCGCTATATAATTCGTAATTGCACTATTTGCCCGGACTATGTACTAATAAGTTTATATTTAGTTATAGAAACAATTGAATTACTAGTCGGCATGATTGCTCGCGACTGTTAAACTAAAAAAAGGTCCTGGATTTGTGCCCGGATAAATGACAATAAGTTTCTTCCTCTATGCCATGGGACCTAAACATACCGGCGAGCTGTGGGTGTACATTAGTACGCCTCTGCCTAATCCTTCGGGGATATAGGCGTGATGGTATGTTAATTTTTTTCTTACATTAAAACATATCTTTGGTAATGTTTAGCGTGCGTTAATGTAATATATAATAAAAAATAACCTAATTTTAAAAATACTGGTATTTTTTTATATGTTAGGAATGGCAGTCTTTATTTTGCTAACGAAATCTTATATGAAATGTAGTACGAAGAAAACGCAGTTGAAATTGCCCGCAATGGTTAGGTATAAACTGTCACGTAATTACGTAAGCATGTAATTTCCCGAGAAATACCGAGAATGTCGACAAATTATATAGAAATCATAGGAATACTAGGCATTAAATATTATGCACTAGTCGAGATTCTCTACTTACATATGGACTGAGTTATTCCCCCAAGGGTTAGGCAGAGGCGTACTAATGTACCACCACCTATTAGCCGGTATGTGTAGGTCCCATGTAATAGGGGCACAAATCCCAAACTCCGAGCTGCTACTGAGAATTTCATAGAAAAACCCAATAACACTTTGATCTAGCTGGGAATCGAACCCACGACCTGTAGCGTAGCAGTCGCGCTCAGGACCACTAGGCTAATGAGGCAGTTAAATTAAATTGAGTTACATACTTACAAATTAATAAACGATTTCATGGCTAATAATATTCGCTATAAAGGTTTTGTAATTTTACTTAGATAATAATTGATTATACATGTTTAGCCATTTACATGGAAAAACATGATACATAGGTAGTTATGTATTACGTATTAGGTATTCGAGGATAACTTGATTTATAAAGTTGAATGTGACATTGAAAAAATTACGTTAGTTAAAAATTACATAATAATATAATGTAATATACATTATATTATTATGTCACCAATCATAAGGTATTTAATTCTAACAATGCTGTGTTAAGAAAGTAATTATTACAAAATAGACACATTGGGAATTAGTAGAAAAAATATATTGAGTTCACTTACCAAAAAATAATAAATAATTAACCACAGAGCAACTACGTAACTAGACAGAAAAAATCTAAAAAAATACTTTTATCTAAAAAAATACTTTTAGTTCGTTATCAACTCGAATTTCTCGATTTTTTTATCAAATAGGTGTATCCTAAGCTTAGTGTACACACATACTGGCGGTATTACCGCTACGGGTAGCCCGATGTAGGCACTTTCACCAAAATCGTGAGTGTTTTGTTAAAGCCCGCACGTAATCGCCATGTATGCGAGCATTCCATATCGTGTGCACATGGCTTTACTTACAAATTACTGTTATGTATGGCGACGATGTATCGCATTGAATTCGAAGTGGCGTTAATGCATAATATGGTTTATAGACATGGTGTTATGAGCCAAAATTTTAGTAAGAAAACAGAAAATAAAATTGCTGTTCACACAATCTATTCTAATACAAAAAGCTGAAGAGTTTGTTTGTTTGCTTGAACGCGCTAATCTCAGGAACTACTGGTCCGATTTGAAAAATTCTTTCAGTGTTAGATAGCCCATTTATTGAGGAAGGCTATAGGCTATATATCGTCACGCTAAGCGGACGAAGTCGCGGGCAGAAGCTAGTTATTATTTAACACGACGACACGTCTGGCGTAGCGGCTGAGAGATCGACTTCTGTGCCATGTGTTGTGGGTTCGACCCCCACACAGAGCTTGTATGATCTACAGGTAGTTGTTCCGGGTCTGGATGCTTGTGTAAACGCAACTACGATACAGGAGAAAATCCTGGAGTGGGAATACAATTTAATAAAAAAAAATTCTTATTCAAATTTAATGTATAATTTATTTATAATATACAAAAAAGTTGATTATGTTTATTTTTTTTACCTAAAAGCATCTTTGTATACTCATTTTATTAATATAAACTGGTTTTAAAATTAATCTGAAGACACATAATAAACATAAAAGATCTACCGGTATAGAATCTCAGATGCGCGAGCGCAGGTGCGCGGACAACTCTCACCGCCGCGTAATTTTTGTTGTTAGACATACATATTGATTACATTAATTATATCGTTTATTACTTATTAGTTGATTGCAAACAATAATTATGTGGAAAGTTTACAAAACTCAGGTTAATTTAGAGAAATGTTATGTTGACATAAAACTTACCTACAAACTGGTTATAAGCAGAGAAAACTGGTATGTAATAAAGAAATATTCTTATCAGTTTCATAATATTGCTACTTGAGTAAATTTCTTTTTTATTTTACATTAAGATGACATGATTTTTATTTGTATCTGTTTGTAGCTAGATCGTTTTGCCTTAAGTAAAGTCATTAAGAGGGAGCACGTACTAAGAATATTAATGTAACCTTTAAGACTCTGTGTCCCATAAGCAGACGATGAAGAATAGTAACCGATTGGCACTCTCTTACCTGCCAGTAATCAGTATCAGTACCAATAGTAGATATTGTAGTAGTGTACCTAAAATTCAGATCTCAGTTCTACAACCACCATCGCCTGTATTCCCCTAAGGGATAGGCAACATACACCCAACTAACATACATACATAATCAATCCATTATATATCCCACTGCTGGGCACCGGTCTCCTCTCACAATGAGTGGTATTAGGCTATAGCTGCCACCACGCTAGCCTAATGCGGGTTGGCAGACTTCACACGTCGTCGAGAAAATCTCTCAGACGTGAAGGTTTCTTCACGATGATTTTCCTTCACCGTTCAAGCGCGTGATAATTATTTGGCCTGTTGCTAAATCCAAACTCCGAGCTATTACCTAGGTAAGTACTATAGAAAAAGCCAATCTCCGAGCTGCTATTGAGAATTCCATAAAAAAACCAATAATACTGCTCGACCTGTGAATCGAACACAGGACTTCTGTCGTAACAGTCACACTTAGAACCACTAGGCTAAGAGGAATAGAGCCCCGTATAAATATAACAAGCTTAAAGATACAGTGTCAGGGTCAATCACTCCGACTTGTGACCCTATTGTGCATTACGCAACATCACCGATGTCACAGCGCGTAGGCTGCGCTTGCGCATACCTCAGCTACAAGTGATCATCACATCGATAATATACAGATAATAAAGATCGAAGATATACAAACTTTATCTTCTGCTTGACATTAGGTAAACATAAACTACCATCACGCCTATATTCCCCGAAGGGTTAGACAGAGGCGTACTAATGTACATCCACAGTTCGCTGGTATGTTTAGGTTCCATGTAATACGGGGCGAGCCTATTGCCATTAGACGGGCACAATATCCAAACTCCGAGCTGCTACTGGGAATTTCATAGAAAAACACAATAACATTTTGCTCGACCTGGGAATCGAACCCAAGACCTCTAGTGTAGCAGTCGCGCTCAGGACCACTTGGCTAATGAGGCAGATTTTTTACTATGACTGGCCTTAACCAAACCACAGAAGCATTAAAATCGTATGCTTTTTCTATATACACCCGTGCTATATCACTGCCTAAACGACCTCACCACTTCGGGTGTCAAAGTTCGATGCCTGTGAAAGTGAAGGTCTGTTGGAAAATATGATACTTGATACTGCCTGTGAAATTTGATACAAGACGATAATTTTGATTAACGATACAAAAATATGGATGGTGAGCTAAGTTGAGGATATATTAAGCGTAGTATGTACACGACGTACTTATATCCTTTCTTTCTTTCCTTATATCCGATATTAGGATCGACAATTTTCTCGTATAATCACTACTTATTATAAAACAAAGTCGTTTCCCGCTGTCTGTCCCTATGTATGCTTAGATCTTTTAAACTACGCAACGGATTTTGATGCGGTTTTTTTTAATAGATAGAGTGATTCATGAGGAAGGTTTTAAGCTATATAACATAACGCTACGACTCTTAGGAACGGGGCAGCGCGGGTGAAACCGCGGGCGGGTCGCTAGTAATAAAATAAACTATAATATGTAACCAAACAATGCATCATCATCATTCATGCAGACAAGAAATCAAGTTGTGAAGGTCAGATCAGAATGCTGTCAGCTTGCGAAAAAATCCCGGGAACACATACACAGAAATCACACTTGGGAACGCCAGACCAAATGAGGCATTCAAGCCGAAATAATTGATAGTTTTAATTAACGACTGACGACCTTGTGGTTTAGTGGTTCGAGTACCGGACTGCTGACCATGAGGTCGTGGGTTCGATTCCCACAGAGCACAAATATTTATGTGATGAATATAAGTTGTTTGTGTTCGTCTGGGTGTTTCTTATGTATTATAAGTACCTATGTATTTACAAAAAAATATATATATAAGTATATTGTCTAATACCCATAGTACAAGCTCTGCTTAGTTTGGGACTAGATGGTGCTGCGTAAAATGTCGAAGAATATGTATTTATTATTAATTCCCGAAATTGCCTCACAATGGAAAAAAATGTGACAGCAAATTCTTGCAGTAATGACATAAAACCATACATGAACTTTTGTTCCGTGACCCGCGGTAAGCTATCAAGCGGTCACATTTTGCTATGCAACATTATTACAATAACCGTTCCGACATAGCACAGTAATGTGCAGTAGATCAATCGAACGCATGTAAATAAAACAAGACATAATTATTTGGTAACCTCACAAAATAAATCTACATTCAAACAAAGGTTGTTTCTACATTCAAACTGTTGATTATTAGAGACTAATTTAAGCTTATTAATTTTCATGTTGGTCAGTTACTAGTAGCTATAGTAGGAACCTTGTAAGTAGATGGACATAGCTTTGACAGATTCCATATTATTTACATATCGAGATGTCTTCATATGTTTAGTATTGTTTACCACAACAGAAACTGTATTATGTGTGTACGTTGTGGCCTGTCTAAGTAGACACCTAGTTTCATTTGTCGCTTGATGGTGTTCGTTTTTACCACATACTTCATTTATTATCTAGAAATGACATCGGGTTCTCAAATAACGTGAATCTTCGTTTAATATAGTCGACCTCGGTCAAACTTGGACATCCTTCAACGTCCTCACATCTTTTTATCGCAATATTGTAACAGTGAAGTTTGTAATTTATTTATTTTAAAAGAGTGTCCATGGAGTTTCTTGCCGGATTCTTCTCCATAGGATCGACCTTTTGGAACCGTGCAACTAGAATCATAACGTTTCAAAAACGCTTGTAAAAGCTTATTTGAAATAAAAACATTTGAACTTGAAGGTTATCTGAAATATGTAACTTGGATTATGTGGCTAAAATATAAAACAAATACAAACCTAACCTAACTTTAAAGTAAATGACAGCTCGGCGCGGGACAGAATAAAAATCAGAAATTGAAGATCTCAAAACCTAGTTGATGAGCAGTATCACGCCTTATCACGCAATAGATCAACTGATGTTGCAGCAAATAAATCTATAGAAAAGAATTGAGTACGTAATGTAAGTAGGTAGTGAGATGTATTTTTGTAAAAAAAAAATATTCCCTAAAAATATAGAAAAAAAACTGTGTAATTATTATTATTATTGTAGAATAAAACATACCTAATTAATAGAGATTTATTTATAAGTCAAATAATAATATTATTACTGTGTTCTCGTTTTTATTATACCATTATATTTAAAAAGAAATGTTACAAGAAATCGTTTCTTAAACTATGTAGTACTATTTCGCGTACAAATCTCGGAGTCGGCGCGGATTGGACAGACTGCAGTTTCACAATTACACAGCATATTCACCTCACGCACTACAAGACGGTGGGAGTAGCGTATAGGTCAAAGACCCCACGCATCTCTCTATTTGATAACAAGTTCAAGTAATTGATTACTGTGTTATGTTATCAATCAATGCTTCTGTTGTTGAAACATGGGTACATACGGAAGCTTTTCCAAGTGAAGATAAGATTTATTTAAATTATATGCATTGAATTGAAGCTTTGTTGTCAGCCTAATTGTTAGTATACTAATCGCAAGCGCGACTGTCGCGTTATAGGTCTTGGTATCGACTCGCAGGCGGAGAAGTTACTGGGTTTTTCTAAGAAATGCTTATTGCAGTATGGAATTTGAATTTTCGCCCAGTTACCAGCAATAGGTTTTTAATTAAAACAAATCGACTTATGTAATTTACATACGCTCTGACCGTTCGGGGAATATAACGCTTATATTCCCCGAACGGTCAGGTAGAGGTGTACACGCTAAGGTCCCATATGCCATTGACTGGGCTCAAACCCAAACTCCGAGATTCTTCTAAGAATTTCATTAACACGGTTCGACCTAGGACATCTAGCGTAGTAATCGGCGTTAAAGCCTATAAGTACTTCCGCGGCTCAAAATTTCAAGGACACACCCAACTTGCATTACTGCACCCATCGTCACTGGTGCAGCAAGCCGACGCATAACAAGAGTGGGTGTGAGGTCATCGACCTCGCTATCGGTCAGACACTGTTTGCTCTGCAACATGATTCACTGCGATAACAGGCTCCTGAGATTGTGTACGTGCTTTATTCAAGTTGTACACACCGAGGTGAAAGCTTCTGAACCTAAAACTTAAGTAACATCTAGATAGTCATAGTGATTATAAGGATAATCAACGTATTAAAGGTGTAGCCAAATTCATTCTGAGTACGAAACGACGTGTTCAAATAACACCAGGAAATAATGAGCAACTCTTCTTTCTTACCGGATTCTTCTCTAAGATCAACTTCTTGGAACCGTGCAACTAGACTCAAAGCGTTTCATAAACACTTGTAGAAGCTTATTTGAAATAAAAACATTTGAACTTGAAACACTACCCAGCGATAGAGTAAGTTGAAAACAATTGTCAGTTAGGACAGGTCAACTCAAGACTGCCTGCTATGGATCTTTCTTCAAAAGGCCTGTTCAGATTTTGCCCTACATCGTTAAACACATATCCTATAATACTACTACTACTGTCTGGACTTTAAAAGAGACCATGATTCTCTGAGTTTGTTTCGGCTTTTCTTCTCAGAGGTCGTCAGATAGGAAATGCCGGCGCCATCTAGTAAAAAAAATATAATTATGTAAAACAACTTGTAAAAGTGTCTTTTTAAGATCTATTTACAGAAATAAATATTATTTATCATTGGAGGAGGTTTTCACTGTTAGGGCAAACAAATATTACATACGTTTGGTTTAGCGGGCGACACTCCGCCTCCACCCGAGGCACATATTCGTAACTTCCAGGCATAATTGTTTCGCTCTGAGTGTACTTTGTATCCATTAATTATATATTTATGCATCGGCGACGGTGAGATGGAATAATTGACTCAATATTTTTTTCTGTATTTCCCAGAAACCATAGAAACCTAAGTACCTAGGTACAATTGTGTGGGAAACAGTGGTTAGAGTGGTCACGACATAACACACACTATACACGTGTATACAATGTGGGAGGCAATTATTATAGGTGTGACAAAGTGACAGATTCACACAATACAATGATGATGAGATCTGTGTGGTGTCCATTAACGAACAGACAATGTGCATCGTATTGTAGACAATAATTTGCAAGTACTTACATAATATGTATTAAATCACTTCGCTAGTAATTACAAAAAAAAAACAGAAACGATTATTACAAATTTTTGATAAAAAGTTCTGAAACGGTATGAGTACGAAACCCAAATATGGAATTAACTTTTATGTACTAGCCAATATAAACTTTTCTTCAAAACGATTCTTGTGCACAATTAAGTATAGCGACGAAAATCTATATATATAAAAGAAAGTCGTGTTAGTTACACTATTTATAACTTAAGAACGGCTGAACCGATTTGGCTGAAAATTGGTGGAGAGGTAGCTTAGAACCAGGAAACGGACATAGGATACTTTTTATCCCGTTCCCGATACTTTTTATTCCACGGGGGCGAAGCCGCGGGCAGAAGCTAGTCTATATATAAAAGAAAGTCGTGTTAGTTACACTATTTATAACTTAAGAACGGCTGAACCGATTTGGCTGAAAATTGGTGGAGAGGTAGCTTAAAAGCAGGAGACGAACATAGGATACTTTTTATCCCGTTCCCGTGGGATGTGATGACAGACCGCATTCCACGGGGGCGAAGCCGCGGGCAGAAGCTAGTTTATCATAAGTAATTTATCAAAGTGTGTTATTATTCGGATTCCGATACCGTTAATCTGAAAATAAATGTAAGCGAATGCAATTCCTGGTCATTTTACTAAGTTTGCAACGATTTTCCAGTCATTTATTTCCAGTGCAGTAGTAGTAGTAGACGAAATGGCACGGTAGGATCCTAGATTATCAGTATCTCAATCCGAATAATAGGATACACAATTTGATAAAATATTCTTTGGATTACGATTTATTTTGGTGTTAGAATTTTGTAAGCAATTCAAGATCCTTATCACTGAAGATTACCTCACAAGAATAACATTACCTTATACATTCCCTTTACCCCTTGAACCTCAAGCTTCAATGTGAAACATCTGGCCAGGCTCAGCTGTGCTTATCACATGGTCATGAACAAGCCCACACAACACACAACCCGGAACACCTCTCTAAACAGAAATAATGAGAAATGAATGATCGCTTTGTTTTGAGAATATTCCCCTTATCAATAAACGTTGCGTAAGTAACTAACTGTAACTGTATATTACAAAAACATGCACACAGTATAAACTACACTGTTTTGTCTCATTTCCTTAAATATCATATGATATGCGTGCGAAAGAAACAGATGTCTGATTGAACACAATAATACCTAGGTACATACATAGTTACCTAATAGTACTTATTTAGTAACAAAACTATAATTTCATAATTATACTCAACAAGATTGTATTCAAAACTTTCGACTTAGCATGTAAAATGCCAAAAAACACAAAAAGATAGATCATCTCTGTATGTTTATCGAAATTGCCATTTTTGGCTCTACTTCGTAAAAAAAGTAACAACCTTAGCTAAGCTTCGCGCATGTTTAATTACTGGCACCTATCTATATATATAAAAGAAAGTCGTGTTAGTTACTCCATTTATAATTCAAGAACGGCTGAACCGATTTGGCTGAAAATTGGTGGAGAGGTAGCTTAGAACCAGGAGACGGACATAGGTATCTTAATCAGGATACTTTTTATCCCATTCCCGTGGGATGTGATGACAGACCGCTAGTTTATAAAAAAATTACAATCCCAATTGACATTTCAGTACCTACAATACAAAATATTCAGAAACCTTAAAGCGCCAAACCGCTACCTTGTCACATATTACTCAAACTTCTTCAATGGCCCATCCACGATTTAAGTACTCGCTTTCGCTCATCGTCAAAGGGAAAAGCGTCACGCATACAGCAGTTCTCACATAAAAAATGATGGCGAATTCATTTACAATACACAACGTCGACAAAATGACAAGTACTAAGTACATTGTAAGTTATTTGTGTAACAGTTTCGGCGCACACGCACCGCCCCACTTCCCTAGCTTTTACTGACAGGTGACATCATAATTTACAGAAGGTTAAGTTCGTCAAAATCACGTCAATACTTACTATTTTTTATTGAAATTATATTGGTAAACATATTAAATTTATCGTATGCGCATGTAACACAAACATATCGATATAGTTTTAACAGCGCAGCGTATCACGAAAGTTTCATAACAATCATATTCGTAATAATCATAATTATTTCATAAAAGTTTCATAAGAGGCGCACATTTATTTTTATACAAACGCCGATTTACGGTCAGTCACAAATTACAAATCTTTCAGTAGTTTTGAGAAACGAAAAGAAATACCAATAATAAATAACTAAAAAAATAATTGTTAACGTTTTCATACATGCATAAATGTTGTGTGTAAATTTGTAATAACTTTTCACGAATAGGGTAAGGGTTTCTTGAGGAAAGTTGTCAAAAGCTTTAATTATTTTAATTTATATTAAGATCACATGATGCACATTACCAAGACTTAACCTAGTGAAACTTCTGTAACTGACTTGTAATGTGGTACTTACTGACAGTACCTCACTTGTCAAGCGCTCGTCCACTTTCGCTAAGGGCTTTAGAGGGATTGGGACCTCGGTTCTAATCCCGAGACGATTTATAACTGGTATCAACCGAGATTACTCTCTAGTTGGTAAGAAAGATTTAAATTGTTTGAGGATAAACCATTTTATTGTGGGTTGGGAATGATCTGAATGTGATGGAATATTTCACTGTACGTTTGTGTGGTGCAGTGAAACCGATGCAACGAGGGTCGTGTGATCGACTCCTACCCGTGGTAAATATTTCTGTATTCCACGAATATTTTCTTTCAATTCTAGGTACGGTGTGTTTGTGAATTCTCATCAATATAGGGCTTATTCCAAAGTGCGGGTTTTTAGAAAAGTGTGGGCGAGCCTATTGCCTATAACTGGGCACAAATCTACATGCCGATCTGTTACAGAAAATTTCAATTGCTCGGCCTGGAAATCAAACTCTGAAACTTTAACTCATTAGTGCAACTGTTGTAACCACAAGACTATAACTGAGATCGCTAGTGAGGAAATACCAGCTTAATTTTGTATAAAAAATCTCAAACACTGACCTTTCATTTAAACATTAAAATTATTTAAATCTTTTTTAAAAATATCTATTTACTTAGCTGCGATGATAGCAATCATTTCTCAATGTCTCGTCTCTCAACGCACGAAATCTTGTAACACCATCAGCTCCCATATCCGATGTAACCATCAGCACTTTATAAGCGCTCAACAATGTGTCATAGCAGACTTCCCAAGCTCGACAATGCACAATGAACAATGGTGGCATACCACGCACGACCTTGAGGGGAGAAAGTCCATGGGATCTTAACATGGAAGCATGGTGTTAATAATTTAATTGACCCCTTATATTGTACCGATGGACGGTCTCCTCTTAGAATGAGGGCGGTGAGGCTATAATCCTCCATGCTGGTCTAATGCGAATACTTAAAAATAATCCAATTCCGATCCAAACGCAATACTGTCCCACCTTTGGAGGTGCCTCCCTTCAGAATGAGACTGGTTAGGCTATAATCCTCCATGCTGGTGTAATGCGAATGCTTGAAAATAATCCAATTCCGTTCCAAACGCAATCCGATTCCAATGTCAATTTGCCTGTCAGGCGATTTCGTAGATACTCTTGAAGTCAAATCCATTAGAATTGGTTCGACCTCTAGATTGGATTACGATTGAGTCTTTACCTAAGAGGATAACTACAATACTTGCCGCTTGGGTGTTGTTTTTTAATGGTAAAATGCAAATTGAATTTAGTTCAATCAATAATTGCTCAATATTGAAACAATATGGCGCTAGTCTCGCATTCAAGAGTACGAAACATCATAATTCCATGTTGATCTATCAGAATTGAGTTCTAGAGTAAGCCTGCAGAACTCTCTCAAGCATGCAGGTTTCCTTCCACAATGGTTTTCCTTCACTGAATTAATGTTAATTCGCACTTCGTAAAGAAAGTCAGGACCTTTTCCAACTCCAGACCTTTCACTCCTATGGTCATACCACTGAGCTATCAGCACGCCTGTATTCTACAAAGGGTTAGGCAGAGGTGTACTAATGTACACCCACAGTTTGCCGGTATATTAGGCGAACCTATTGACATTAACCGCGCACAAACTTCGAGCAGCTAAAAAGATTTTCATTAAAAAAATAACAGATGACACCGTTCGACCTAAGAATCGAACCCAGAACCTCTAGCCTAGGACCACTAGACTAATAAGACAGTTAGGAACTTGGAAAATTAAATAAAGAATCTACAATACAAAACTATGTCAGCACCTGCGCAAACGCACAATCCCTTGACCTAATAAACCAATTTATTTTTAATTCCAACACTTGGTTATTAGTTCAGCTGCTGTCATTTCTCATTATTGTAATTATATTATATCTTTCTTATCACTAACTCAAATATTTTTGCCATATTCTCAATATAGGTTAGGTCATTGTACAGACAGTATTGTATGTTGCAAACTTTTTATCAGTACTTATGTTAAATGTATTATACTGCCTCGCTAGAGGTCCTGGCTTCCATTCCCAGGTCGAGCAAAGTGTTATTGGGTTTTTCTATGAAATTCTCAGTAGCAGCTCGGAGCTTTGTTTTTGTGCCCGATTAATGGCGATAGGCTCGCCCCCCATTACATGGGACCTAAACATAACGTCGAACAATGGATGTACATTAGTACGCCTCGGCCTAACCCTTCGGGGAACACAGGCGTGATGGTATGTTATGTTTATGTTAAAAATCATCTAGATGGCTGGCAGTCCACAACTGTGCGTTTCTCTAGAAACTTTCTGCCTCGCACAACAAAACTATGCAATGAATTGTCGCCTGCAGTATTTCCGGACCAATACGACCTTCAAACCTTCAAGAAAAGAGCGTACTCCCTTTTAAAAGGCCGGCAGCGCACTCGTGACTCCTCTGGTGTTGCGGGTGTCCATGGGCGGCGGTGATCGCTTACCATCAGGCGATCCGTCTGCTCGTTTGCCTGCTATCACATAAAAAAAAAAAAAAAAATTTGCACTAACGCTAAATTAATATAACCTTAGTATGTTCTACAGAGATTACCACAGTTCGCCGGTATGTTTAGGTTCCGTATCATAGGCGTGCCTAACGCCATTAACCGGGCACATAGCCCAAGCTCCGACCTGCTACTGAGAAATACAAAGAAAAACTCAATAACACTGCGCGACCTGGGAATCGAACCCACGGCTAATGAGGCAGTTGCAACTGTTGCATAATCAATCTGACAACAAAATATTGAATAACCTATTATTTCATCCAGTTAAATCTTACAACACAGTTAAACGGTGTTAACTGTTATTTTATTCATTTCAGATCAACTTTAAAACCATTATGTTTTAGTTAATCAGGTCAATCACACCGTGATCGAGACGACCTTAACGAAATAGTGCAAGTTATTCGAAGCAAATTATACTATTACCAATACAACCTTCCGATGTTGACCGCAAAGGAATTTAGATGATTGCAATCGAATCATTAATTTTATAACAACATTTTCGATAGTATTGAATATTTAATTTGCCATTTATTCAAATACATATCCTTACATCAACATAGGTACAAGCTTGTCTGTCGCGATAAACTCAAAAAATACTGCACGGATTTTCATGCGGTTTTTAAGATTCATGAGGAAAGTTTCAAGCTATTCAATATCACGGTCAGACCCTAAGGAACGGGGCAACGAGGGTGAAACGGCGGGCGAAAATTTAATCAAGTATTAATACAACTAAACTTCAAGATTCATCTATAGCTAGCTACAATGGATAACTGCTGCCTAGATGCCTGGGATTGCATTGTTTCTTATGTATTATAAGTGTGTATTTACAAAAAAAAAGTATAAAAGTATTATATCCATTGTCTAGTAAGTACCCATAGTACAAGCTTTGCTTAGTTTGAGACTAGATGGTGCTGTGTAAAATGTCCCAGAATATTTATTTATTTATTGTACCCATTTATGACTAAAAACTTCGACTTTAGGGCCCAAAAGGCCTTCGAATTTACCCTGACCGAACCTGTTCAATCCTAATTATGCCAGAGATATTTGTTCAGAGTGTGAGAGAAGACCTGAGTTTATCTGCCTACAATAAGCTGCCATATCTCAAGAGAGAAATAATATTTATCTGTTGACAATTCAAATATCGAACCCTTTAAACGTGAACGAATATTAATATAGTGTGCCGGACTGCAGATCGTCATAGTTTTATGTTCCGAACGTGACCAACGAACATTCCAATTACAAATATTCGAATATCGAATACACTCGCCAACCAGTTGAACGAAACGCCATTGATTTTATTCAAAATTCGAACAGAATACTTTTCACTGTCCCTACCCTAAAAAATTTGCTCAATGTGAGTCAGTAAAAGTGGTATGCGACCAGTCGACGGCCTAGGACTCGATAAGGGCCGCAATTGGGCCGAACGGGAACCAGTCCGCTTCACTCTCGTATGTAACTGTTACTTTTAACTGGTAGTTTTTGTGCAACGGAATCTCGTTCATGAAAGTTCGCCGGGTACTAATTGCAAAGCTTTTTGGGGTTTGAATTCATGAAAGTATTTTTGGATAGTATGCGGTTTTTGTATGAAAATCCGTGTGTCAAAAGTAGCTTTTTCGTGCGGTTTCGCTCGCATACATTTTAATAAACAGTATAAAATAGGGATCCTCAGAATGATAAAGTAACAGACAAATAAACAGTTACACATATTATTATACCCTATACTCGTATTATAAACGTGAAAGTTTGTGAGGATGTATCCATGGATGTTTGTTACTCTTTCACGCCAGAACGGGATAAAATTTGGCACAGAGATAGATTATAGTCTGGAGTAACACAGATATTTTTTAATCAGGTTATGTATAATATAAAAATGGATTGGTTGTAATTCATTAAAGATTCTTGCTAATTATGAAATGAATGTACATATCTACTTACATTATATATAACGATAATTGAAGACATACGATACCTACATGAAAAGTAAAAACTGATATAATACTATAAAGCGTTATGCTTTCAATATGAGATGATAAAGCATTGTTATTTTTTGCTCCTGGAACGGAGCTTCTCAATTACTTTGTGATATTGATATTTTATATTGAACAAAAACAAAGTACAATAATTAATGAAGTATAAAAAATATATCACAGTTTCAGAACTGCAAAACAAATCATTCAATGACCTCAACAAGACCTCTACTTTAATAATCATAAAAAGAATGTCAATTGACTTCTGCTCATCGTTTGAAGATGGCCGGCGCTGTCAATTGGATGAAGTGGCCGCTTCCGGTGTGCGCCGGCACATCTGTTGCAAAAACAATACTCTACTCAAGACGAAGGATATATTCAATTGTGTTCTGATCAATTTGTATCCTCTTTTAATACAATTTTGATTAGTATGATTGGCTTATTGCCATAGAGACCGCAATAAGCACTTCGGAGGGAAGGGATGCTAATAAAATATGGTGCGTTTGAGGAACCGAGGGTTTTCTGACGATTGCCTCTTTGGTGTAATATGTTTTCTAACAGTAATAATCCTCTTTGGTGTAATAGTGACTGAACCTGATTCCCCCTGTCGAAAAGTGATATTGAATATTTCTATTAATGTAATCTAAGTATATTATGAGCTTGGATTTATGAGGGTTGAATAACTCAGGTGTTGGAGTCATAAAAACTTATGAAGGAGACGTCGTAGGGCACCCCCTACGACGTACAATATACATCCGAACAAATTAAACAAAAACTACATTGTTTTTTTTTTGTTAATAGAAGTAGACCCCGAAGGCTGACATTCGCAACCCGGCGCCGAATAGGTTTGAGACAATGGTTTGAGATGCCCCTGGGTCTCAGGTCCGCTATTTATTTTACCAAAATCCTAATTCAATGACAAGTAAGTAGTAATAGTAATATTTTTGACAAATTTCTCTTCTAATCCTGTCAGTCACTATGGTATTATCAGGCGACCACTCCGATACAAGTGCATTAGTGCATTTAGGGCCACTGGTACTAGCTACAATACTATTAAATTTTGCCTAGATATAAGCATAGTTCTGCTTAACCTCTCGGCCAATACGTGATGGTATGGTTAGCAGCAATAGACCCACCAAGCCCTCACAAGATTGCAACAAAAAGACAAAAACAGACGGCCTCTGTCAGTCACGAACACGACGGCATTGTTTGCTAATTCCGTACTCAATCGCCGGCTCCCGCTAAATAGTCAAACTATTGCCTTTTTATTAGCCCTACCATTAACCAAGTTACCTTTTATGTAAATTTGCAGTGTTGTAAAATAAATTGTGGAGGTTTTTCTTCGTTTTATAGCTACTTTTATGTTGCACAGTACTTCGAGAATATCGATATTCTCGAAAGAGGGGACTAAATATCTGACTTGATCGATAGTAACGCCTATTGGGGTCTGACTGGCTGGCGACCACTCATACATCGGAGACTTGTAGGCTCTTCAATTGCCGCGGCTCTAGTAAAGGTCAGTAAAGGCTCTTAGACTGGGTAACACGTCAGTGACTTCGCTGCTGTCGCTGCTGCTTTGCAAGCTGTTCGCTAGCTTTACTTTTTTCTTGACAAATAACCAATTTATATGAGACATGTGAATTAAATTATCGCGTCATTTTAAAGCTAGCTTTTAAAGTCTTGAATTCCTAGAAATTAATTTTATTCAGCTCAAACTATCACAATCATATTTAGCATATAGGTCTTTGTTATTACTAAACAATGCGTCGTTAATAACAATTAGTACGTAATAATAGAATTTAATTACCCCATGTAAATTATTGATTGGTTTATAATTGACATTCAAATAGAACCTAATTTTCATAATAACATACTTAATTGATTGCACAACATTTGTTCATCAAAAAAGGTTAATTGCAATTCTGGAGGAATTTGTCTAAAAATCATTTTGTGGTCGAAGATGCAATCGACCAACGATATTATGAGCTGACTTCTACGCTCTTTAAAAAGGCCGTTCTGGTGTTTATGTGACATTCATTTATTAAGCTAGAATATCGGTATTACCACCCCCAGAATATCGGTGTTTCCAACCTCAGAATATCGGTATTGCAACCTCAGGATATCGTCATATCGGTGTTGCCAACCTCGGTATATCGGTATAGCCAACCTCAGAGTATCGGTATTGTCAATCTCAGAGTATCAGTATTGCCTACTTCAGGATATCGGGTTGCAGAGGAGATGTTAGGTACTGTAGCAGCCCCTTCGAGTCTTGAGATGCCAAATGGACTATATCCTTTATATTTTTTGAGGAAAAAGGTGGTCTATGTCGTTCCAGGACAGGATCAATCTGCTTGGGAAATTTGATAGAATACTATTCAGCATTTCGGTGTGAAAATGTAACAGATAAACAGAACGGTTACTTTAGCATTTTAGAATAAGTACCTATTACCTACTAATAGTAAGTATCGTCCATTCAATTTTGTCAATCTTCAGGATAACCTTCATATCAAGTTTTTCATTTAAGCATCACAAAAAACTGTCTCCCTCAAACAATAGACCTCGGGAGGTCCGAGTGGGTGGCACACAATACTTACTATATAAAGTACATGACGTTACTTTTTGTTCAATGTCTGCTAACGACCTTATGTCAATGTCATCATGATACATATCTTATGATTAATCTGTACGTTTAATTATAAAACCTTTGGGAATTCATTCGCGTAAGTACAAATGAATCAAAGGTATTTGATTTTTGTGAATTGTTTTGTTTTTCTTAATACTTGGAACCGTTTTTTAAGGCATGTTTGGATGTAGCTATGTAAGGTCGAAGGGTTAGACAGTTTTCCGTTTTTAAAATCCTATTTAATAATAGGGCCAGCATATTGCATGTGGTGGCACAAATCCGTACTCTGAATTTCGTAATAGAAAATCCTAATTAAATTTTGCATAACTTAGGTAAAAAACCGAGGAACTAAAGATTTATCACGTCAATGAGTGACTAAACCACGAGTACTAAATTGAAATTCATTCTTTATTTTTTACCTCATGCAGTTTTATCATGGATCTAAAGATAATGAATTCAATAAAATATCTAATTATTTTTTTGCTGTCACATTTTTAATTGGATATCCGATGTTAACACACAACCTTTGACTGTTATTCAAGGTAAAGATTCACTGTTTCAAAGACCGAGTTACTAACAATAACCTTTGAGTGACAATTGCGATGTCCTAAAATGGTAACCTTGACACAAAAACCTGAAACAGACAGCAATAATGACCAGGCTATTGAAATCTATCATTAATCATCTTGAGTTACATACAGCCTGTGACAACAGAAAAAGTGCCGAATCCGACTACCAATGCTAGCTAATATTATAAATGCTAGAGGAACTGCCTTCATATGTTTCTTTCATTTTTACGTCTAAACCGATAAACAGATTTCGATAAAACTTGGCATGTAGATAGATTCGTTGTAAGACACGTTAATAAAACAAGATTTGCTCTGCTGTTTTCATCAACATTTTTTCAGCATCAAACTTATTCATGTATCTTCTATTTCCAAAAGAATTATTATGAACATACATGAACATACCATCACGCCTGTATTCCCCGAAGGGTTAGGCAGAGGCGTACTAATGTACACCCACAGTTCGCCGGTATGTTTAGGTCCCATGTAATAGGGGGCGAGCCTATTGCCATTAACCGGGCACAAATTCCTAACTCCGAGCTGCTACTAGGAATTTCATAGAAAAACCCAATAACACTTTGCTCGACCTGGGAATCGAACCCAGGACCTCTAGCGTAGCAGTCGCGGTCAGGACCACTGGGCTATTGAGGCAGTTATTATTATAGCAAGATTTAATATGGATTGGGGATAGCAGAACAAAGCTAAATCAGTCCCGAAGTTTGTTATAAATATGTCTGAATAAGGCACGCATTGTTACATAAATCTCTTAACACAATGCCATGTAGAGATTACGAAAATCCAATTCGTAATGCGTTATGATAAGTTTATTGTGACGACATAACACATACAACTCACGACAAAACGTGCATGGTCCCAACCCTGCGGCCATGCACTGAGGTTAAGTAAACATTCAATAATAATATGCTTCAAAAACTGTCCAACAATGCACGGTAATTAGCAATTCTGATTGATTTATCAACCACGACAGGCAGACGAAAGGTTAAGTCTTAATTACGTATATAAATAGCCATAGCAAGTGATGTCGAGATAGCCATAGCCTTGGAATTTAGTTTCGTAAGTCATAAATAAACTGCTTGACATTAAAATGCAATTGTTTGTGTATTACTGTAACTGCCACGCCTTTGCTAGTTTGTAGCCGATTAGTTTAAGATAAAATACGTATTAGATTGTCTTGCGAATGTCATAATGCTAGCTGACATTGTGAAAGAAAAAAACAAAATATAAAAATACTAGCTTCTGCCCGCGGCTTCACCCCCGTGGAATTCGGTCTGTCATCACATCCCACGGGAACGGGATAAAAAGTATCCTATGTCCGTTTCCTGGTTCTAAGCTACCTCTCCACCAATTTTCAGCCAAATCGGTCCAGCCGTTCTTGAGTTATAAATGAAGTAACTAACACGACTTTCTTTTATATATATAGATATTCAGGCGCCGTTAAATTAAAGTAGAAATGTTTTATTTCATCCAGATCATTGGAATAAGTAACTAAATAATATACACCTAGGAAACTAAGACTTTCATACAAAATAAATACCTTATACAACTTTGCTCAATCTGGGAATCGAACCCAGGACTTCCAGCATAGCAGTCGCGTTAAGGATCACTACACTAATGAGGTAGTTTACTCGTATATTATAATGAACTAGTCTACTAACTACGTCAACCTGTAAGACAAGGGAATAAATAACTGGTGAACTATGATGGTGCTTTCATTACCCCAACCTTACCCTGGAGGACATCTAGAACACCTCATCTCTCTTAATAATACTTCCATCGTCATTTGCAATTGAGTAGTCTCCACATACAAGGAACTTCTTAAAAGCATCGCAGCGAAACGAATGGCTGTTCCAAAAGTAATTATAAACTCTAATTGTGGGCAAGCACGCGATTCGCGTACAAACCAGTTCCTATTGTAACCAAATAGGTTGGTAATTAACGCAATTATACTATCATGCTTATAACCCTCCGCAGGTAAGGTTGTTACCATTTTTGGAATTAGAAGCATGGTTGTTCGTTCGTTTAGTAGACCTTTGCATCGTGCAAATTAGGTCGCGCAGAAATGCGTTCACGATTTCCCTGTACCATACTTTTTAATCAGTGAGAAGCCGTCCTATAGAAGGAAGATTAACTACTTATTCGTAGCGGGAATAGTGAGACTATGAAAGTATAAATAAAATTTACATGCGACAAAAATAGTACTTCTTATTCTCTATAAATTTCTTTATTGATTATGTCGGATACATGCTCACGAGCTACCTGGGATCGCAACGGGACACTGTGGACTTAACAGACACCTGGCGATCATGAAAATAAAGGAGGACCCTATCTGCTCGAAACGTACCGATAGAAACAAGTAAAACCAACCAGACACAAAGGAAAAAAGGTTCACAAGATTCTTATAAAGTCATTTACAAGATTTTGAATACTTGCGAGAGATAAATTGTCATATGCAAGTGAATGATTCATCAAACCTGTGATTGAAATATTTGCGACGGACATGTTGCGACAGGTCTGCAGATCACGTGCCATGTACAGTCAACGAAATAGTAATATATGCAGCTAATGTTTTGAGAAAGATTGTGTAATAATGTTAATTCATCAACGCATTTACTGTCCCACAGCAGAGCACGGGTCTCCTCTAAGAGTGCCTTCACACGCCGTCGAGAAAAAATCTCTGGCTATTAAGTTTGGAATCGTCCACTAATGTCCAATTAATTTTTTTCTAGAATAAAACTTGGGAATCGTAGGACAGATACTTATCTTTTACGGCGTCAATCGCCGTAATTATATCATTACATAATAACATAATTATAATCAATGCTATTATTGATATCTTGGAATCATTGCATCAACATAATAACTCGACACAAAGTGAACTAATCAATTCTTTTGTCTTATAATTAGCTTCATCTGTCTCACTTACACAAGTCTGGATGAGAATTAATTTAATTGTACGAGTCATTTTTGTCCGTACAACGAGGCGGATTTTGTATAAATTATAGCCAAATGCCTTGTATGAAGGTTTCACCCTGAGTGTCTTTTTGTCCTAATATCCTATCCTACTTATTATAAATGCGAAAGTTTGTGAGGATGGATGGATGAATGGATGTTTGATACTCTTTCACGCCAGAATGGCTGAACGGATTTGGATATAATTTGGCACAGAGATAGATTATAGTCAACACATGGGCTACTTTTTATCTGAAGTCCACGCAGACGAAGTCGCGGGCAGAAGCTAGTATTTTAAATGCGAAAGTTTATGAGTATGGATGGATGTTTGTTACTCTTTCACGTCAGAACGGCAGAACGGATCGAGATAAAATTTGGCACAAGGAAAGATTATAGCTTGGAATAATACATATGCTACTTTTTAACTAGGCTGGCCAAATCTGAAGTCCACGCAGACGAAGTCGCGGGCAGTAGCTAGTATTATATATAGATAATTTCTACATTCGTCTGTACCTGCGCATGCTCACGTACAGTTCCGTCAAAATAACTATGCGCATCTGAAGATAGCTGTTCCGAAAGTCTGCGCATGTAAAGTCACTCTAATATTGATATCAGTAAGGACTATAATCACGAATACAAAATATTTACAACTAGAAATATCTTCATACCGAGGTTTAATTTAAAATTTCACACTGCAAAACTACATGAAAACTTCAGACCTCCAGTTATGTCGAAGGTACGTAAACTCAGCATCACTCATGAGTTCTACCATCTCATCACTACATATTATAAAACAAAGTCGCTTCCCGCTGTCTGTCCCTATGTATGCTTAGATCTTTAAAACTACGAAACGGATTTTGATGCGGTTTTTTTTAATAGATAGATTGATTCAAGAGGAAGGTTTTAAGCTATTTAACATCACGCTACGACTCTTAGGGACGGGGCAGCGCGAGTGAAACCACGGGCGGGTCGCTAGTAATTTTATAAAATGCGATTAAAATTTCCTCCGTACGTGTATTCTAACATTACGTGCTCTAACCGCAATGAGTTCACGATTGCACAATACAACGCCACACTCTTTGTCTTGTCGGCTTGCCAGTTATCTCACAAATGACGTGTTTATACAGCACAGTGGAAATAGCGCTTTAATTGAAATAAAACTACTTTAAACGGAATTGATCACGGGCTTTGATACCTTAGACCGAGGTTGCGAACCTTATACCTAATAATATTATTCTTGTAATATCAACTATTATTGTCTTGACTTTAAAAGAGACCATAATTCTCTGAGTTTGTTTCGGTGTTTCTTCTCAGAGGTCGTCAGTTAGGGAATGCCGGCGCCATCTAGTTCAAAAAAAGTAAAACATTGACTTGTAAAAGTGTCTTTAAAAGATCTATTTACAGAAATAAATATCATTTATCATTTTTACAATTCATGGGGTCGAGAAAGTTCCCAATGTTAAAAAGAATATACAATCATGTCATCATCCCCAAAGGGTTAGGCTCTATTGGTACAAATAACAGTATCACCGGTATGTTTTAGGTCCCATGTAATTGGGCACTAAATACAAACTCCGATCTCCGACACTTAAGAATTTAATAGAAAATCTTAACATTAAAAACAACTTTTTTTACAATAATTAATTACTTAGGTGGTTAACTAAATCCCCGTGAGATTATTTGGTACTGGCTAATCAGAAATATCATTTCCATTCAAACTAAAAATGGTGTCAGTCAGGAATATAAAATAGCACGAGCTCGGAATTCAAAAAATGGTATGATAAGTATTTCAGTATGAGTGCGGAACAAGTCTACCGGAATGATTCGTTCTGCGGGGAAAAATTGGAGCTTATTCGTCTGTATTTTGTTATAAAATACTTGATTTCTCGATCCATAAGTATCATGTAATCTCTCAGTCAGCTATATTTATAAAGTATATCAGTCTACCTAGTAATGTTTACCTAGAAACTCCTTGAGTGTGCATTCTGATTGTCAGGTGCTAACAAGGTCGCCTTTACATTCTACTACGATGCATTTTATAGACAAGCTCTATGAATCATCAATTCATCAGACAATACACCGTTCATCACGTAAAATATGTAGCTTAAGATGCAATATTGGCTACACAGAACTCTTCTATTGTGGAAGTATGAATTTTAGTTCAAGCCAGATTATTAGCCAGTTAGATTTGTTGTTGGATTTTTGTAACCAATCGTTTACCACTGTTAAGTCATCACAAGAGCCTCCAAAACTTACTACACGGGTGTTTGATCGTAATTTATTCAGCAGTTTAGGTCTGATAGGCTATACACAAACATAATTATTATCATAATTGAGTTAAAAATATGGAATATCAATACTTACCTAAAAGAGTTGGACATACAGCCAACAGCAACGATATTTGTTTTTCGCAAAAAATAAATAACATAGGTATCACGCAAAATGTGATAAAACGTGTGTTGTTACTTGTCTTCATACAAAACACTAGCGGGCAATGTATCTATTAATTTATAGCGCAATCTCTGTCGATGTCGAATCTATGTCGACACTCGAGAAAATATTTAGCCTTACAGTCAGCGGACTGTAAGGCTAAATATTTTCTCGAGTGTAGTTTTCTGTAGTGTAGGTAATAAATTCTGCCTCATTAGCCTAGAGGTCTTGAGTGCGACTGCCACGCTAGCGGTCCTGGGTTACTAGATCGAGCAGTGTTACCAGGTCGAGCAGTGTTATTTTAAGAAATTCTCAGTAGCATTTGTGCCCGGTTAATGGCAATAGGCTCGCCCCCTATTACCACGTATTGGCTATTGGCGAATTGTAGGTAAGTAAGCCTCCGCCTAACCCTTCGGGGAATACAGGCGCGATGGTATGTTATGTAAATTCTATATATTATAAACATATCTAATAACTCATACATTTATCGGCAAATGATTAAATTTTATAGCTCTGTTGACATCGCAGCGGTGTTGCGATATAAATGAGTAACAACCAGAAACATAATGACCCAGCCTTGCTATTTAATTAATTAGATACATCATGACTGTTTGTATAGTTATTATATCAGATTGCACTTTAGTATGTGATGCTAGAAATGAATGCTCATTGTAGAAGAAAATTATAAAAAAATGCATCTAGTAAATCATGACATATTCAAAGAAAAAGAAAGTGTTAACCCCTCGCCGAAGGAGCTAAGCTAACGGCCGGATAAAAATAATAAATCAATCAGTGGATTTGCTTAATAGAGATAGGATTTTAGACTTAAGGTCCATAACATACATACCATCACGCCTGTATTCCCCGAAGGGTTAGGCAGAGGCGTACTAATGTACACCACACACCACACAGTTCGCCAGTATGTTTAGGTCCCATGTAATAGCGGGTGAGCCTATTGCCATTAACCGGGCCCAAATTCCTAACTCCGAGCTGCTACTGGGTTTTTCATAGAAAAACCCAATAACACTTTGCTCGACCTGGAAATTGAACCCAGGAACTCTAGCGTAGCAATCGCGCTTAGGCCCACTTGGATAATGAGGCAGTTAGGGTGAGGAGACTTAAGGTACATACAAGTAATATCAAAATCCTACCTTTATTAAGCAAATCTATTGACAGATTTGTTATTGGAAACCAGACTACGTCTATCCTACACAACCACAAGGTTAAAATAAGAAATAAAAACTAAAATGATTGGTATTGAACCACAAACATTGAGATAATCTTCGACAAGGTCACGTAGAGAAAAAATTGCCGCCGTCCGATAGGGTTGCCGTGTGTCCGGCTTTTTACTGTCATGTCCGGCCAGCTTTTGATGAACTCTGCCCCGCCAAAAGATGTCAAATGAAACTCATGCGGACACATATAACTCACGATCTCTCAGGAATTGCAAGGGGCGGTTGGAGCTCGGCGCCTCGCCTATTGTGTCAGGCTTTCCGAGCAAAATGTCCGGCTAAATATGATATTGTGTCCGACTTTCTAGTTTCGGGTCTGGCAACCCTTGCCGTACGTGACTCTGCTTGGTACAGATTTCAATTTCATTTTGCGGTCATCATCGATATCTGGAAGCGATTTTTTGTTTTAATTTCCAAGTGGGATTGGTTGGGTTCAATATTCTTTATATTTGCCGTAAAACTGATTGGACCCTCCTATTGCAGACGATAATTTCGGACCGTTACTTGAAGTGGGTCAAAGAATAATTGGCTAAATACAAGACAAGTGCATAAGTGATTCTTAGCAAAAAAAAAAACAAGTTTTAGAAAATGTTTGTTTGTTACACCTAAACCACTGAATCAAATTGGATTAATAAATTGTGTATCTTAGAGAAAGATACCGCTACCATTTATCTTGAAGTCTAGCAAACAATAATACCATTCAGCCACAAAGTTGACCCGCCTCTATACATAGCTAGAGATGTATGGACTATTCAAAGCAGCCACGCTAGACGTAAAACGGGGCATTACTCACAGCACAAACACTGCACAAACAGAAGCCTTACAGTGTACAGGGTACTGACCAGTATTTAGCGCGGTGCCACAAAGGCACAAGTAGGGCACGAGGCACGAGCCGAACCGAGCCGAGCCGAGCCTAACTCACAGCCGCCGGCGAGAGATGACGTGGCAGAGCGTTTAGAATTACAGAGCACCGTTCTTTTTTTGAATAGTGACGGTAAATACGGCTAGTATTTAGCGTGATAAAGGGTCTTATTCACAACCGCCACGTAGATGGCGTGGCAGAGCGTTTAGAATTACGGAGATCGTTCCTTTTTTGAATAGTGCGGAGATAGTGACGGATACCTAGATAATACGGCCAGTATTTAGCTTGTTACCGCAGAGTTTTATCAATACAAATAATAAAATTGAACTGTCCGTTTTAATGACAACATCAGCTTTTTACCAAATGTAGATACGGTATATAGAAAAAAAATTTTTTTTTATAAAGATTTTCTGTTTATTCCACCCAAGTTCCGATACGTCTGGACCGATTTAAACCGGAGTCTCACTGGCAGATAGCTGATGTTATAAGGAGAGAAGGTAACTTATTTTAGAAAATCAACGTTTTAAAAAAAATGTTTAAATAAACAATTTTGACTATTACAAGCTCTGAAAGCTACAATTACCAATATACCGACATTATTGAACCCCTGAGTACAAAATAAAGACATATTTAGAAAAGACAGGGGGGGTAGTGAATCCTACAATAAAGGTCCGGTATTTAGCACTGCCGAAGTAACACGAAAGTAGGGCACGAGCTCATAGCAGCAAGCTGTTAGTATGACCCATGTGGCGACTGTTTTGTACAGGACAGGGGTAATGAACATTTTGTATGCTAGCTTGATAGGAGATTTAACACAAAATTAAGACTGACAATATATTTTTTGTATGTACTAATGTACAGTTCCCAAGTATGTTAAGGTCCCATGTAATAGGGGGTGAGTCTATTAGTACCTATGCCTCTGCCTAACCGTTCGGGAATACAGGCGTAATGGTATGTATGTATAAGAATTTAAGTCAATTGCATGAAAGTGTGCTTAGTTAGCTATTGAAAACAAAACTTTGGCTCCTGGACTCCTCCAGGAGCCAAAGTTTTGTTTTCAATGGCTTACTGTTTGTCATTCAGACACTGCTAAAATAATACCTATTAAATATCACAACGATGTGGACTGTGCTCGGCATCCGTGACTACACTTAGGGTTGCCAGGTCGCCAAACCTAATAGACGGACAGACAAGCCAGTTTGGCCGGACATTTGGGTAGAAAGGCCAGACACCCTACATTATTGAGGATTTTGTTTCTGCAGGAGCGATCGACAGTCGACTCGCCTGCGCTCGGCCACGCTCGGCGCTCGCTCGTTTGCAAAATGTAAACAGTCTAACAAAAGCCGGACAGCGTTAATTTTGGCCGGACACGCAAAAAAATGCCTAATGACCGGCTTTATCCGGACGCCTGGCAACGCTATCTACACACATACATACTTTGGGTCTTTCTGAAAATAAGCGCTGTAGCAACTATGCGGCTGTAGCATCAACCGAGATTGGCACTGTATTTTGGCCTCACTCGCTATGTTGTTTAGTATGCATTTTGTTTTTTTATTTGTGTCATCATGTGAGGGGCACAAAATAAAAGTTTTATTTTTCTTTCAATACGAGTAGGTAGGATAAAACACAAAAAAAAGTTTTTAATGTTTTTATTTTGAAATCCCTTGAAAACGTTGACGATTCCTGACGGACACATGTTTCTATTAGAAGAGTAATATGGAGATCGTGTGAGTCCAATGTAAACGTACTCTGTCTATTTTAACGCCTTTTTAATTGAAATAGAGCGTTCTTTCATTATATGGTAATAAAGTTCTAAATGGTTTGGGGGACTAATGTGGTCACTTTTGCTGATACAATATGATTCACGGACACACGGTTAGGTACAAATTACCAAATTACAAATCAAACTCACTTTGAAGCTAAAACCAACAGATATAAAGTTAAATTTTGCATACCTCAATCACAATGAACATTTTATGAATGCAAATCTACATTGAATAATAATACGAGTCGCACTAAGGACCATTTTTGTATCTCTTGGTATAAATACCGGTTCATTTTAAGGTCAAGTGCGACATTTCATTGTTACTTCCTGATCGATTCGGTATCGGTACTGGTTACCTGGTTTCGGTATCTCGGAGAGTGGCACGGAAATGATTGTTGTTTGTTATCTATTGGGCTAGAGGCTTTCACAATATGTAGATAATTAAAATTGCGATTCTAACGCGTAGCTTTATTAAAACTTATATTAAAATTATGAATCAGGGCCTATCCTATCCTACTAATATTATAAATGCGAAAGTTTGTGAGGATGGATGGATGGATGTATGTTTGTTACTCTTTCACGCGAGAACGGCTGAACGGATCTGGATGAAATTTGGCACAGAGATAGATTATAGTCTGGAATAACACATGGGCTACTTTTTATCTGAAGTTCACGCAGACGAAGTCGCGGGCAGAAGCTAGTATTGTAATAACTGCAATTAAATCAAATCAATTTTAAGTTTTATCAAGCCTGTCGGGAAGAGGTCTCCGCTTTTACGGAATCGTTCGCAAACTCTACGAGTGAAGACTCTAATGAAGCAATCAGATGTTATTTATCACCATAATATATTTGTGCCTAGGTGTAATATAAGTGTAATATTTCGCAACACATAATGTATCTAGTATTAGCTGTAATTTACTACCTAGGTTCAATATACAATAATTTGTTACGCCTAGAACGGTAATAGCTTCTAAAGGTTGCACCTGTCGAGGTCGAATATCTTAGATTTGCTCTGGAATTGGACAAAAATTTCGAACGGTCACGAGCGCAACTTCAGCTCGTGGTCTCGGGTTCGATGCTCAGGTCGGGCAATATATTATTATGAGTTTTTTATTGCTTCTTTAGAAATTAAATCGGGAAAGGTGTTGTCAAAACCACTTCTATCTTCAAGTCTATTCTTAACATAGAAAACTAGTAAAATAACAATGTCTGTCTATTTATTTGTGTGTTACGTTTTCACATATAAACCACTGAACCAAAATTGATGAATTTTGAGTCTTAAATTTGATGGACCTTAGTGAAAACAGGGGCAATTTTTATAATAAAAATTGTATGCTCAAGAACTGATAAATATTATAAATAAAAATCACAGAACTTTTGACAAATCAAGCATAAAATAATAATCAATTCACATGAATCTTTTCACTATCAAATTAGAATTTAAATTAGCATTAGAAATGTTGATAATACAATTAAAAAAGTGTTCTCACGCGCCTCTGACATAACAACATGTCACGCAACTTTCTTTCCCGCGGTCGGTAAAAGTATCTGTATGAAACCGCAAGTAAATACATCCAAACTAATCTATCTATCTATACTAATATATAAAGCTGAAGAGTTTGTTTGCTTGTTTGCTTGAACGCGCTAATCTCAGGAACTACTGGTCCGATTTGAAAAATTTTTTCAGTGTTAGATAGCCCATTTATTGAGGAAGGCTATAGGCTATATCATCACGCTACGCGGGTGAAGTCGCGGGCAGAAGCTATAATATATAAAGCTGAAGAGTTTGTTTGTTTGTTTGCTTGAACGCACTAATCTCAGGAACAACTGGTCCGATTTGAAAAATTCTTTCAGTTTTAGATAGCCCATTTATTGAGGAAGGACTATAATATATATCATCACGCTAAGACCAAGTGACTATTCCACGCGGACGAAGTCGCTGACAGAAGCTAGTATTAAAAATATGCAGAGTAACTCTGCCTGTTTGTTTGGTAATTTACGCCTAAACTACTGAATAGATTTAGGTGATATTTAGTATAGAGAAGGATATAGACTATCTTTTGACACTTGTTGTGTTGTAGACGGGTGTCAGGTTGGATTCCCGTAGAAAACAAAAATTAATATACTGATTTCTGACACTTACGCGAATATTAGACATTGAAATGAAACTACTTTTTACGGATTTTATCGCGGTATATTGATATTATTTAGTTCCCGACGTTTCGGATCCTTTACAGCATCCATGGTCACGGGCAGACTGAGGTGTTGGACGTCTTGATGTTAAAATTACTAACAGCTACCTTACATTTTTGTTAATTATTAGTGATCCGATTCACGCAGAACGAGCTCACCGTATCCTTTGGTCTTGCAGTTTTGGGCTTGGATTTAGATTTTATAGATTCTATAATGGGATTCCAAGCAGCTGGTAAGACCAACCATCTTCTCTATTGAAATTTGGGTGTTTTTTGATTTCAATAGCCTCACGAATCATCCTGGGTAGGAATCGGTTTTCTTTTGCGAGGACTTGTGGTTTATCAAATCTGATGTAGTGCTGGGTCTTGTCTAGGGTATGTTCACAAACTGCTGACTTTCTGGAACGGCGGTGTTTGACATCGGCAATGTGTTCTTTTACGCGGGTCCCTATGCTTCTTTTAGTTTGGCCTATGTATGAGAGTCCGCAATCACAATCAAGCTTGTATACTCCTGCATCTTGAAGAGGAATGTGGCACTTGACAGGTGGTAAGAACTGACTAATCTTCTTCAGCGGCTTGAAGTATGTTTTGATTGAAGCTCGCTTCAAGATATAGCCAATCTTGTCTGTGACTCCTCTAACATATGGCAATACAGCAGGTAGACGCTCAACTGTGGCACGTTTCACGCGGTTTCTGTGACGAGGGCGCGGTATTCGGAGCTTGTTGTCATGTAGCACTTGCTTGACATGTTGAAGCTCTGCAGCCAGGTGTTGCTCATCACAGATCCCACGCGCTCTCTGAAACAAAGATTTACCGACGGTAGATAACTGTGTTGGGTGGTGGTGTGATTCACCATTTAAGTATTTGTCCGTATGGGTTTTCTTTCGATACACAGTGTGACTCAAGGTATTATTGGGGGAACGAATTACCAAAACATCTAAGAACGCTAAAGAGTTGTTTGCCTCTGCCTCCATAGTAAATTGAATTTTGGAATTTAAGGAGTTAAGGTGGTTCAAAAATGCTGTTACTTTATTAGATGGTAATATGGTGAAAGTATCATCTACGTACCGCTTGTAGAATTTTGGTGTTACAGGTGCAGATTGCAGGGCAGTCTCCTCAAAATCTTCCATGAAGATATCAGCGACAATGGGAGATACTGGAGAGCCCATTGCTACACCATCCACTTGCGTGTAGAATTGATTATTCCACAACATATAGCCGGATGTTAGGCAATGTTTTAGTAGTTCAGCATATTCAATAGGCATGTTATTCTCTAATAGTTTCTTAGATACAATTCTGATGCAATCTTCAACTGGTAAGCATGTAAATAATGACTGAACATCAAAACTGACCATAGTTTCATTGTCGGTGAGATGTAGATCTTTTATTTCACTGACAAAATGGTATGAGTCCTTCACATATGCTGCCGTGTTTCCTCTTAGTGATGAAAGTACTGTAGCAAGGTGTTGAGCCAATCTATAGGTTGGTGAGTCGATTTGGCTGACTATTGGTCTTAGCGGAGCATTGGGTTTGTGTATCTTGGGCAGCCCATACAGCTTTGGTGGTTTTGCACAACTAGGAATTATGTATTTTACGTCTAACTTCAATGTATCGGAGTGCTTTTTTATTAGATCACTAGTTAATTTTAATGTTTTAGTCGTAGGATCTGTTTTCACTTGTTTGTAGGTGTTTACATCCGATAAAAGGTCTTGTATTTTATTATTGTAGTCCGACGTATCCATTACCACCGTGGCATTGCCTTTATCTGCACGTAGAATAGTTAATTCGGGCCTTTCGCGAAGGTTTTTAAGCGCTATAAATTCGTTTTTTGTAAGATTCAGTTTGGGCGGTTTGCTTCGACGTAATACTGACGAAATGTCTTGACGTATCGCCTCCAAATCTTGTTTATTTACATTGTTTTTATAAAGGCACTCTTCTACATTGCATATTATGTTTTCTACCGGTATTTTGCGAGGTGTTATAGCATAATTTAGGCCTTTTGTTAGGACTTGAATCGTGTTTTCATCCAGGTTATGTTTTGATAAATTGACAACTGCGCGTGATTGGCTCGCAGGTGACGGGCGCGTTCCGTTTTCTTTAGTGACTTGGATATTTGATTTTGACATTAGTTTATTGAATTTATGTATTTGTCTATGTTTGCATTCGTTATATTTTGATGACTCACGCTCATTTAGTATTGTAATGCAATTATTAAAATCAAATGTAGATAATTTTGTCTTTAAATCCTTGGATGAAATATCGATGTCTTGGTTTATGTAATGCAAATCGGATCGTGTATTTTGTACTAACTGTTGTAATAATTTTTGGCTTGCCTGGTATAAGATCTTGGCGCTTCCTCGTATGTCCTTTCTTGGTGAAATTTTGGCACACGTAGGAATGATGCTGTTGTCCCTGCATCTCTTCAAGAAATTCAAAGATGTTATGAATCTTGCGCGCTTTGTCTTGAGATCTTCTAATCTAATAATTGAGTCTGCCCGTGACCATGGATGCTGTAAAGGATCCGAAACGTCGGGAACTAAATAATATCAATATACCGCGATAAAATCCGTAAAAAGTAGTTTCATTTCAACAAAAATTAATGTTTCGTTTACAAATGAATATTCATCACGCTAGTACCCAAAAGGGTTAAGCAGAGATATAGTTTACTGATATGTTCTCACATTTCGTCGCTATGTTAAATAGTATTAGAGGCTACAGGAAAATCAAATAAAAATGTTCACTTATTTTTTTTATTACCATTTTAATAATATGGGAATGAAATCAACAACTTCACGCTCATCAGCCGCGCTTGCAACTAATATACCAGTGAGGCAGTTCAGAGTATTGAAGACAATACAATGCTTGTCGTGTAGGTGATATGCGATAATTACTTACAGTATATAATTGAATGTAGAAATGTAGTATATAATGTAATGTATATGGGAATGTAGGAAGGGGAAGGCCTAGGCGAACGTTCCGAAATCAGATTGAGGACGTTTTGAAAAATGGCTTGGTCAAGAGTACCCTAAAACGACGTTCATGTATGAAAAGATTGATGAGTGTGGATGAAGCTATATGTCAGAATCGTAGCAAGTGGAAGTCTGTGGTATCTGCCTACCCCTACGGGAAAGAGGCGTGACTTTATGTATGTATGTATGTATAATTGAATAAAAAGGAATCATTGGCAGAATTGATTTTACTGTCACGGAAGGTTGCATTTTCTTTGATCTAGTTCCTAAATACGGACTACGGGCACACGCTTATAAAATACTGACAAATACATATACATTCTACTTATACTCAAGATTTACCAACAGTGTGTAGGCAGGGAGATCGTTAGATAAAAGGTGTGTCTTCAGCAGAGATCAATATCTTGATAAGTACCTGTATTTAAGCAGTTTTTACTTGCACTCATTAGCCAAGTGGTCCTGAGCGCGACTGCTACGCTAGAGGTCCTGGGTTCAATTCCCAGGTCAAGCAAAGTGTTATTGGGTTTTTCTATGAAATTCCCAGTAGCAGCTCGGAGTTAGGAATTCGTGCCCGGTTAATGGGAATAGGCTCGCCTCCTATTACACGGGACCTAAAACATACCGGCGAACTGTGGGTGTACATTAGTACACCTCTGCCTAACCCTTTGGAGAATACAGGCGTGATGATATGTTATTTAAGACAGTTTCGTACTTAAGCTACAAATCCGCCCTGAAGGCATACCAGATGGTTCCCAAGTCATGACCCTTAGCATTTCCAAACGAATCGAACGATACATTCGAAGGTCGACCGGTGCGCGGGCGCAGCGAAATGTCAGATGAGGTAGGGTTGGCCCTAAAGACGTAGATTTATTGCTTATAAAGATCAAAGCTTTTTGATCATAATTAGTTATTCAATAGTATGTTTTATTTCCTTTTAGTCAGTAATATCTATTGAAAAGCAAGTTACTTTGCCTCTCAAACAACATGACTTACCTTACGGTTAGTTCTATGTCTGTATTTTTTTTTGCATTTTTCATGCTAAGATTGTGAAGGCAAATTTCGACATGGCAGGTGGGACTCGCGGTGGCTTAGTGGTCATAGCGTCTGGTGTATCAAACCAGAAGACGCAGGTTCGAATCCTGCCTGCGAGTCGAATTTGATGAATCTATTTTATACCCAAAAACACTAGACTTGACCTGGGAAAAAACACTAGGAACTCTAGCGAAGCATTTGAGGCTATTGATACAGTTGGTTAGGTTCTACGTCAACAAAAACAAGTCCAGAATAGGATTAAATAAAATAATAGGCATGTACATTTTTTACCATCGGCAGCCCTACCCCAATCCGGGCGACAGGTGCACAAAAATAACAGATGCGCCTGCGCATTGTGCTACGGGCCGAGATTGGCCGTGGCGGGCCTGCAATAAGCGATCTACCTGCTTCCAGCTTCCATGAATGAGACTCCAATTTGGTACAAGGAAAAATGCAACCTGATCCGAATGAGTTTTGCATTAAAGAGTATTTTGTGGTGGAACAGAGAACAAGGGAATAATAATCTTCTCTAGTTTAACGTTTCCATTTATTTCTTTTACGCTGCACTTCTTTCTGTTTTGTGTTGATGCGATAACGTTAAGAAATGTCTCAATTTTATAGTAACGTGCTCCGAATGGAACAAGAACTTGGTTGATTTAAACATCGTAGCTGTGTATTTAGGGCCACTTGCACCAACTTTTTAAATCTGTTCAAATTGTATTTAAACACGAAAAATTTAAACATATTTAAGTAGTTGGTGTAAGTAGGCTACAATATATTATTAGTTAATTAAACGATATTTAATATTATATGGAATCGCATGGAACTGCCTCTCTGGCCTAATGGTTATAAGCGCGATTTTTACGGGTCCTGTTCCTGGGTTCCTGGGTTTCCAGTTCAAACAGTGATATTGTGTTTTTTTGGAAATTCTCACCAGCAGTTCAACGTTCGGATATGTGACTGGGAAATGGCAATAGGATCTTGCATGGGACCTAAATATACCGGTGAACTGTGGCTGTATAAGACGCCGTAAACCTAACCTACCCCTTCGGGGAATACAGGCGTGATGGTATGGTATGGTGTATGTTTTTTTTATGGGATAGGGGAGCAAACGAGCAGGCGGATCGCCTGATGGTAAGCGATAACCACCGCCCATGGCCACCCGCAACACCAGAGGAGTCACAAGTGCGTTGCCCACCTTTTAAAAGGGTTTGGGCCTCCGGTATCCTCACTCACTCGGCAAAACACAACTCAAGCGTTGTTTCACGCCGGTTTTCTGTGAGGCCGTGGTTCCGGTTGAGCCAGCCCATTCGTGCTGAAGCATGGCTCTCCCACGTAATATTAATTTTATAGTAAAATATTCACAGATACCAAAGAATTGTGTCACGGCTTAGGGCTTAACATTTTTCATGTCAAGACCGTAATTCTAGTGACAAATTACTATGCATACAACGTACCTAGACACTATCAGTGAACATGTAAAGTACCTCGCCCTTGTTTACGTAATATCACTCACCTTGATACGGTATCAGTGATAATATGCGACCGGTCGGATGCCCTTGTCTTTAGAAAGGACCTGCACTTTGAGGCTCGCTGACCTCTGTGAGAAATCTTGTCCATATACGGTATTGTTAAATTATTTTGGAATGCACCTGTGATTTTCCATATCATAGAGCTTCGATCTTAGGCAGGAATTGAACTTGCGTCCTGCCGATTCACGCGAGACCCTGAGATGTAGAATTTATGAGGTAAATAGGTTACTCTTTTTTATATTTAGAAGTACCAAATTAATTAACGTAAATGGTGTTTCCGTTTACATAAAACCTTTATTCACGTTTACCTTCACCGACATTTTAACATCAAAACTTTTTGTTATGAAAACTATTAGAATTAGGCATGAATATAGACTTAGATATGAAGCTTTCATGTATAATAGAAGTCGCGGAATGAACCCAGTTACTCAGTTTAATAAACTAATTTGCATAGATAGTAAATCTAACAAGCAGACTGTGTCGATTAATACTATATATAAAGAATAATATCTTACCATATAAATTATAGCACTCATACATAACTCCAATACAAACTACATACTTCTTAGTATCTAATAATGATTTACCAATCACGTGCCTTGCCATTCAAATATCAACCACATCTATAAAGCCTTAAGTTTAATTATAATTTACATGTACAAACCGTGGGAAATATAGGGGAGAGTGGAAGACTAATTGTGATTGATCGAGAACATCCTCGATATAATTCGATTCGATGATACTACGATTATAAACGATTATCGATGTCTATCTTTTTGTGATTTTTTTGCATTTTTCATGCTAAGATTATAAAGTTATTTTAGTGAAGGAAAAATTCGACTCGCAGGCAGGATTCGAACCTGCGTCTTCTGGTTTGATACACCAGACGCTATGACCACTAAGCCACCGCGAGTCCTACCTGCCATATAATCTTAGCATGAAAAATGCAAAAAAAATCACAAAAACATAGTTAGTAGGTATGGTAGCATCGTACGGCATAGAACTAACCGTAAGGTAAGTTGTGTCGGTTGAGAGGCAAAGTAACTTGCTTGTCAATTGATGTTACTGACGTCACCTTTAAGACGTAAGTTCAGAATGTGAAGGCAAATTTCGACATGGCAGGTAGGACTCGCGGTGGCTTAGTGGTCATAGCGTCTGGTGTATCAAACCAGAAGACGCAGGTTCGAATCCTGCCTGCGAGTGGAATTTTTCCTTCACTAAAATAACTTTATAATCTTAGCATGAAAAATGCAAAAAAATCACAAAAAGATAGTTAGTAGGTATGGTAGCATCGTACGGCATAGAACTAACCGTAAGGTAAGTTGTGTCGGTTGAGAGGCAAAGTAACTTGCTTGTCAATTGATGTTACTGACGTCACCTTTAAGACGTAAGTTCAGAATGTGAAGGCAAATTTCGACATGGCAGGTAGGACTCGCGGTGGCTTAGTGGTCATAGCGTCTGGTGTATCAAACCAGAAGACGCAGGTTCGAATCCTGCCTGCGAGTCGAATTTTTCCTTCACTAAAATAACTTTAAGATTATCGATGTCATTCGATTCCTGTATCGAGAACCGGTGTGGTATTTTTGCAAGCGAATTAAGTAAGGCTGGTTACATGTTGGTCGATATTAATCACATAGTAACTAAATTGTGGGATAAAAATACACTTTATAGCTGAATCAAAGCATTCAGTTAGACATGGTTAAAAATTACTTGTATTGTACACTTGTTGTCTTCAACAGGTAATTCCAATAACTCCGTGTAAATCAGCCTTAAGAGTCCGGCGGACCGAGTTTCCAATACAAACGTAATCTATATACTAATATATAAAGCTGATGAGTTTGTTTGTTTGTTTACTTGAACGCGCTAATCTCAGGAACTACTGGTCCGATTTGAAAAATTCTTTCAGTTTTAGATAGCCCATTTATTGAGGAAGGCTATAGGCTATATACCATCACGCTACGCGGACGAAGTCGCGGGCAGAAGCTAGTACTTAATATATAAAGCTGAAGAGTTTGTTTGTTTGTTTACTTGAACGCGCTAATCTCAGGAACTACTTGTCCGATTTGAAAAAATCTTTCAGTGTTAGATAGCCCATTTATTGAGGAAGGCTATAGGCTATATACCATCACGCTACGCGGACGAAGTCGCGGGCAGAAGCTAGTACCAAAATAAATTGTAATTCAAACACAATTTATTCAAAGTGTAGGTATTATTTGTTCCTGCTCGACCATTTCCTCCAAAATACTTTACTGGAAATAAATGTAAGCGAATGTAATTCTTGATAACTTTGCCAAGTTTGGCCATTTATATATTGAATTAGCAGTAGACGAAATAGTACTGTAGGAACCTAGATTAACAGTATTTCAATCTGATTAATAACACAATTTGATAAAATATTGTTTGGATTACGATTTTGTGGGCAAAGGATCAAAGGACCTTATTAGATATATTGGCAGCAAGGAAAAAAAGTCGCTTATATAAAACCAGCGTTACACGTGATTAGCGGTTATTCCATTACCATTAGGGCAGCATTACATTTGCGTGTAATCTGGTCGTGTTATCGTGCCTAATGAGCCACGGTGCGATGTAGTCTTACCTTATTCGGTAAGCTGAATTTCAAGTATGTGTCTAGGCGTGTATTACGCATTTATCTACTTAATGCTAGTCGGTAATTAGATTTGTCTAATACGGTAATTGTAGTACCTTGCAAATTTGAACATTTTCGCCCCCCATTGGTCCTCTCAGGGGCTATATTTGAACTAGGCTTTGTTAGTCTTTGACTCGTCTACCGGCAGCATAATGTTTTCATTCTTTGCCATTAGATATCTAGGGTTAAGTTATGCAAATTAGAGGCAGGTTCATAGTATAATGTATGTTTTTTTTTATGTAATAGGGGGGCAAACGAGCAAACGGATCACCTGATGGTAAGCGATAACCGCCGCCCATGGACACCCGCAACACCAGAGGAGTCGCAAGTGCGTTGCCCGCCTTTAAAAGGGTTTGGGCCTCCGGTAACCTCAACTCACTCGGCAAAACACAACGCAAGCGTTGTTTCACGCCGGTTTTCTGTGAGGCCGTGGTATCACTCCGGTCGAGCCGGCCCATTCGTGCCGAAGCATGGCTCTCCCACGTCAATTCTAATATAACGTTAATTTGTTATCCTTACGTATTATAAAACAAAGTCACGATATACTCAAAAACTATTGAACGGGTTTCTCTAATAGAATGAGTGATTCATGAGGAAGGTTTAATTAAAGCTATTAAATATTACGCTACGATACTTAGGAACGGAGCAAAGGGGGTGAAACCGGAGGCGAAAAGCAAAGGAATTATGTCTGTTTGTCACGCTTAAACCGGTACTACATTGGATTTTGGAGAACGACATAGGTTACTTTTTGTCTCAAAAGTCTTACGAGATAAATACGAGTGAAACATGGCAAAAAATAGTTCATACTGTACCGTTTTATTTTCTAACCAATGTTTAGTCTATCCTCACTTAACCACTTTAACTTAAATATAGCTAGATCTACGTAACCAAATTCGGTATACTATCTAACATAAAAAACGCTCATACCGACATAACAGAGTAAAATCACGTCTGAGATACATGATTCAGATATAAATAATTAAATATTTGTCCACAATATACATTCCTCGAATCTTTTCTGTAATAATATAATAAACTAGCTTCTGCCCGCGGCTTCGCTCACGTGAGCTATGTCAGGAGTAAAAATAAAAACCAACATTGAAGACCTCTTTTTTGTATGGGCCTCTATACATCAGAGAGGTCAAGCTGTATCACAGGATTCATTTAATTAATTGAGATAAGTTGGATCATAATTATACTTTCTAACAGTAATAATAAAATTAAAATCTATTCAGTCGTTTTTGCTCCAACCCGTAACAAACAGACAAGAATTTTAAAAATCATATTTTCGGATTCGGACACGTTTATATACCATAACCCAGGTGTTTTTTTAAATATCTTCAATGAAAGAAGAATAGACTATAAAATTTGATTTGTCATCTATTGAATACCATAAATATTTAATTTAAATTACTTTCAATCAAAATGATTATGTCAACATTTATAACTCATAAATCGATAAAACATCTATCTTATAGATAGTAATTTCACACATACATACATACATATTTTCACGCCTGTCTCCCATTGGGGTAGGCAGACACTATAGATTTCCACTTGCTACGATCCTGGCACACTACATTCGCTTCATCTACGTTCATTAACCTCCTCATTCATGATCGGCGTTCTTAAAAAAGGTCAGGTTAAGAGCACCCTAATGCTCTTAACCTGACCTTTTTTAAGAACGGCCGCAACTTGGTTTAATTTCACATTCCATTGGAAATTTTCCTGAGGCATGAAGGTATCCTCTCCATATTTTCTTTCACCGTTCAATCGCGTGATAAATTAATTAATAAAACGTACATGACTTTCAAAAGCCAGAATTGCGTACTTTGCGTTCGAACTCGAGACCTTTGACTTGGCAGTCAAATGGCGTGATGAGCTTGCGCATTTCGGTTTTTTCCGTGAAGATCTATGATCGATGACTGGTTTTTGGCAAGGCAACAAGCATGTCAATGTACAAAGAAACAGGACCTTAGTTTAGTCCTTTGGGTCGTTGTCGAAGCAACAAAAAACCTTTAAGTCAGAGTAGATTTCAAAAAAAGAAACGTAAGATTGTCCTGTGCAGATCAGCAAATCCTTAAAACTTTCATAAACTGCTCAGGCACTGGCAGTTTTATTAAAACACGAGTAAAATAAAAACACAAAAATATAGCCTCGATTATTCTCAAAGCTTGACTTTCTTATTAAACTGTGCGAATATTTTGTGTATATTGCAAAACACTCCGTTGACATCTGACCGTTCGAAGAAGATGGCGTAATCGAAATTTCACTTACCTACTCATTCATTTTCAAGGCTATTTACAAAGTGGTTTTTCAGGCAAAAAAACATCTAATAAGTATACCGAAGTAACTAACACAGAGAATCCTTTAAGATTTGTTGTTCATTAAGGATTATAATCATCATCTTCAGATTTTTGCCAACTGCGTTGGTGTCGGTTAATTGTCATAGATGTTCGTACGACAACCGGGTCCGAGGGCTTTACGTGCTCTCCGAGGCACGAAGGGGTCTCAATGTGTTATGAATGGTCACCCATCCACACACTGACCGCGGCGAGCGCAGCTTAACCTTCCTTGCTTAAGCTTTGTTATTACTTAGGCACGAGCCTAGTAAAGACTATAATATAAATAAATATATGCAAATCACACGAATTAAAAACCTGCTCCTTTTTGAAACCGGTTAGACAAATTTTGGTGAAAAAATAGCATTTTTACAGAACAGAAATACTTATTTCTTTAAATTTAATACAACTAGATACTATAATACGGTATTATAATCAATTGTAAAACATCCAATGATTCCAATTCTTCAAAAACGAGTTCGAAACGGTGTCATTAAACTCAAATAAGAAAAAAAGAAAAGAAAATACAAAAAAAAATTGCACTGCCCACATAGATATTATTCCACTGAATAGTGCGTAACAAGAGAGCGGATAACGGATTATTTTGAATAAAATAAAAAAAATAAAAATAAGTAGTTATCTGCGGCGAATAACGATAGTGAAAGTTATTCGTAACGCATCACTGACTGTTATTTACCTAAAGCTAAACGTTACTTTAAAATTAAATATTGGCTTATTTGGTATACCGTTGCTAATCAATTCGCGATTGACAAAAAAAAGTTGTTGGTAAAGACGCTGTTTAATAAGAGAGTGTGATAATATGAATTTGTGAAAGATCCTTTTTTGTCGTGATATTTTTGTGCCGTGAATCGAAGCAAAAAGTGTTTACATTTCGCGTGAATTAATTGAGGGGAAACCGGTAACTTGAGTAATCGTTTTTATTAGTTATGGATTTTTATTCACAGATTTCCGATCGTGAATTAACTATCTAAACACTTTCGAGGGTGTTGTGGTAATTATAATTAGTGGGCTTTCATTATGCGGTTCTAGAAAATGAAAGAAGTTTTTACTGACGTGCATAATTCCAAACGCGATTACACCTTTGAATATTTAGACAAAGGATTACACCGAAATGTATTTATTATAGGCAAAAGTGATAGTTTAGTAAAATCTATAGACTATGTTTTGTATTTTTTGCATCATTTTTCATGCTAATTTATTTTAGTGAAATTTCATAAATCGATTTTTTCCTTTACTAAAATAACTTTAAAATCAAGTTTTTTATATGAAATTATTTCTTTATTTCCATAAGTTAGCCTTGAAAAAGACGGTTGTCGAGACATTTTACTTACTTACTTTAGGACCTTAGAATTATGCAATTACACCGATAATCATTACGTTATAATGACGTTGTCATTACCAGAGTCACAGGAAAAATGTGAATCAACACACTTCACCTAATACGTAGGTATAATATCTTTGACTGCTTTACCTGGGTAAATGGGAATACCATTTTATATACAAATAACACTACCTACCTAAGTTTAATGCAATTGCAAATGCACAAAAATGTATTAACGTGTGCTTACTTACTTTATCACAGAGGTATGCGGTCTTATCAGACTAACCACTTCTGTTAACAAGAGGTGCTAAATACATAAATTAAAATAGGTAATTACCACTAACACACTTTTTATTTATTGACTTTGTTTATTATTTATTTTTAGATTTTTATTGCGTCTGGTTCTGATTCATGGCGATTGTAAGCTACGGGCTATTGAACTTTGAGAATCTATAGAAAAATATTATACTCTATTATACTTTAGTAGGATACCTATCTAAAGAGAATTTAATGTTTTTTACAATATTTCTGATTATATTATGATTCGGAGACAGAATACACATAAGAAATCTTGTTTTTCGAACTCAATTATGTCGATTGCACGCGCACAGATCTATTACTAGCGTAGGCATTAAAACTTCAAGTTTTGAAAGCCTATTACGAGAGAAAAGCAATAGAAAAAAAACTTACTGCTTTAGAATAACCGCTCCCAGCGCTTCCATCGGACGAGTTGCTTAACCTTCTCTCACTGTTGGACGCTGGCGGCGACCACGCCGATCCACTGTCTGACGGCATCTTGACAACCACAACTGTCTCACATCATAGCTATCAACCACTATTAACTCGTTTTTAACCGTTATTCACAACACTAGCACATCACTATCAGCGTTCCGCGGTCCATTTTACTTGTCCCGTTTACCTGCGAAAGAAAAAAATACTGTTGAGTATTTTTTGTGATACAATGTGTTGAAATCCACTACCTATCTGTTGATAGAAGCCGAGAATATACTAGATAGAACATAAAATCGGATAAGCGATAACAAAACATGTGTAGATAGACACATTTCATGATAACTTCAATTGAAAAATACTTGTTGCCTATATAAAACTACAGATAAAGAATAAAACTTACACAGTAACTAAAAAAGACACCACGAATACAAATATTCTTATAACATTAACAATAGCAGGTTTACAATCGTACGGCTATTTCGAAAATAACCGTAATTGAAAACAGACGTCCGTCCGGTCGCGCGCGCGGCAGAGCACTGACGACGCAAGCCCGCTTACACGACAACACAGATAAATTAATATTTCTTAATCTATAACCAGTTCTCTTAAAACTATTTATTTTGCGCAGCGTTATTTAACGTTTTTATTAGCTGTTAGTGTTCTAATGCCTAAATGCATTAGTGCAAGTTTATAAAATAATGTGGCCGTTGTGTTATTGTACGTACCCACCTATTGTTGACGTAACAATGTGGGTATTACAAAATTGCGACTGTCATTGACCAATATTTTGTTTGTTTGTTTGTGAATTCAAGTTTTGATGTTACGCTCAGAATTTTAAACTTTGTTTTACTGAGGTACGTACACGTAAGAACTATACTCATTTTTAAATTCTAGAATCAGTATTCAAGCGACTTACCACGCCTGGTTTTGCAATACCGTTTAGTTTTTGTAAATGGATGTCGCACGATACTTTCTCGGCTCATACAAAAAATATTTGACACGAAGAAACTTGAACTACATTTGAATATGACCGTACAATATGGCCCAAATACTCGCTATCTGATCGGTACATGTATTTGTTAACACGCGATCAATTATCCATTTGAATGACACGGTGCGCATGCGCATGTGACGCGATCTATCTCAGGAGCGGGCGCGGGCGCAGCAAAATGGGAGGCATTGTACTTTAAGGGTCACCATGATTTAGGGATAATGAAGGACAGTTCTTTGGAGAATTGGAGTCTTAAACAGCGAATACATATATTTTTGAACAATGCACTGGTAACTGAAAATTTGATAATAATTTGAATGATGCTAATTCAATTCAACATCTAAGTAGGTAGGTATATCAGTAATTATAATCACCTTCCGCGTGTTGAAGTTGACTTTGCTACGGATTCAGACTTCTGGTCTTACTATTTTGAATTTTATCTCAATTTATTAATTAAAATAGAAACATAATATGTAGATTTTACACCGTTCGAATAATTAATAAAAATGAAACTGAATAATTTAATGATTACTTTAGTGAAGAATTTAATATTGCAAAGTTTAAATATGTTCAACACTCGAGATTTCAAATGTTAAGGATACATTTTAGTGTCCAAATGCCAAGGCATTTAGTGCAAAAACATCCACAGATAGAATACTAAAAAGATTATTGATTCATAAAAAACGATGCATATAATAATTACACCTATAGACTTAATTAAAAGCGTCTATCTCGGTGTTAACTATCAAATGGGGAAAACCACCAACAAAATAAGTCCAGGAATTAGCGAGGTTATCCCACCAGACAGACTATTGTATACTTTTTACAGTAATTGTAATTGCAGAGATTAGTGAATCGGATTCGTCGTTAATATACTTCCTGTACTTAATAAAAACTAGTATGTAATATTAAGACGTAAGAAATAAATGACTTTGCTTTGAACAATTGAATCAGATATGTACAGTCGACATGAAAAGTGTACAATTAGTTATTTTAAATTTAAATTCACATGAGTGGAATAACATATTGTATTTTTTATTGCTGTATTCTGTGAAGGGTTAGATTTTACTAATGTACACCCACAGTTTAGGTCGCATGTATTACAGTTTAGGGCGCATCAACCGAGCAAAAAACCAAACTTCGAGCTGCTACTGAGAATTTCATTGAAAAATCAAAAACAGTTGGATGGAAACAGTTACGCTGTGAATCGAACCCTGGACCTATAGCGTAGCAGTCGTTCTTGAGACAAATAGATTAATAAGACATTATTAGTTGTAAGAAACTTTGGACGCTTGGTGAGGAAATGAGTCGGATATGTGGGAAATATGACTGATTTCAATAGCAGAATTTAGGAAAGAAAAGAAAGAAGCAGTTTTAGGCGTGCAAAATGTAATAAACAAACAGACACAGTTAAATTCGCCTGTACGATATTAGTATGGAAGTATATTTGTACGAATAACATATTTATTAAACTAAAACTCTTTCTTGTTGAGTGTACCCGATTCAGTATTGTATGCATTTTTATATAATTAGCAATAATATTTAAGGGGCTGATTAATGATCTGCCTCCGGTAAATAATTACACTGAATGGGGTAATTTAATTAATGTGTCTGTGTCCTTTTCCTGTCACTTAACTTTGTCTAGGATAATAGGTATTTAAATTGTTATAGCAAAATACATGACTGAAAACAATTTTAAATGAAAGGTAACCATTAGGTACTTATTCATTTTAAAATGGAATTTCAATTATGTTAATTGTAAAAAAACTATTTTTTTATAAATTTTAATTTGTCTCGTCTATTAAATTTTACCCTGTATTAGTAGATATATCTTGAGTGATGTACCGAAATCTATGATGAGCGTGATGAATAAAATTTTCCTAGTAAAGGGTGAATTTCTTTGTATTTTTTTTAGGGTAAGATAATAATAAATAGGGCCTGGGTTCGATTCCCGGGATGATTCGAGCAGTGTTATTGAGTTTTTCTATGAAATTCTCAGCTCAGAGTTGGGGATTTGTGCCTGATTACTGGCAATAGGCGCCCCTCGCCCCAATTACATGTGACGAATCTACCGGGGAATCGTAGGTATACATTAGTACTCCTCTGCTTAACCCTTGGAGAAAACAGGCGTAATGGCATTTTGTGTAACCGTGCGTGTCCGAGACACGGGCTTCATCAAAAGAGGTAATTTTAGACATTGTGTTTGCTTGTGTGTGTAGCGCGACACTTCGTCGTAGGCGAACCTCCTAAACCCACAGTTCTATTTTGTCTCCACCAATCTCTAAGAACAATTTATCGTCAGTCTTCTCCCTACATAGCGACTGCAAACAAACCAGTTATTTTAAAAGGACATTTTTAGTGTTGCGCTTGCGTCATTTTCGTTGTAACTTTAGCGGGTGACTCATCGTAGGTACAGTTGTACCGATAGCTTAATTGGTGACCTTGACCTTTGTGGATGATGATACAGGTATGGTGCACAAAAACTGACGGAACTGGTCGAGTATTGAGATTGACACGTGATGAGGGATTTGTGCTTTGATTAGCTGTCGAGTATTGTTTTTTTTAACACCGGTGAATTCTAGGTCTGTTACAGAAACCTAGTTTTCTCCAAAAACATTTTGAATGTAAGCATGACTATCACATAGGTAGTTACCTACTTCAAATGAATCGCCTGAGATTTTATCGTAAAATATAAACATCATTGTCATTTTACTGTTATAAACTTTTGTATTGATCATTAAATAAATAATGTTAGTGTTCATACATGAATTCCATTAAAAAACTGGTACTTTTCGTTGAATTTTTTATGTCTTGTAAGACAATATTGCACATATTTCGGCAATTTGTTATTTATTACATAGCAATGTGATAAATATTTTTTCTTGCATACGGATTAAGTAGTTCTTTTTGAGAAACTCTCACTGGCTAGATTGTCCTGATTTTCTTGAAAAAGTAGAAAATTTTAAATAAAACTAACTGCCAAGACTTACCTTTCCCACATTTCATTATATAACACAAATATGATTTCAAATCTCAGACAATTACTAAAACGTGCAGAACGCACGGTCACCCTACCAATGGGACACTTTCTACGCCGCGTGGAGATAACGGCGAAATTGTCTCGCTGAATACAATAGACGGACACACCCTTATTCCTACACACATAAGGTTCAAGTTCGCCACCAAAGGGCACTTTGGGTCATTGTAGACAAAGGGCTAACAAGAGAAATCGGCCGGCGTGGCCTTATTTGTAGATTTATGTAATAGTGTTTATTAGTACAGAGTTATGGGACCGGGTTAGCTTATGAAATATTCTGTGGGGTTAGTTACAAGGCCTGTTTGAAAGGTAATCTTTACGTAGCCAATAGTAATAGTTTATTACTGACTAGCTCTTGGACTATAGCCTAATCCCTCTTATTTTGAGAGGAGACCCTTGCCCAGTAGCGGGGCAGTAAATGGGATGATGATGATAATGTTGATAGCTGTTGCCCTTGGTAACCCTCGCATCCCAATATCTATAACCTTCTTTTTGTGATTTTTTTGGTAATAGGTATGGTAGCATCGTACGACATAGAACTAACCGTAAGGTAAGTCATGTCGGTTGAGAGGCAAAGTAACTTGCCTTTCAATAGATGTTACTGACGTCACCTTTAAGACGTAAGTTCAGAATGTGAAGGCGAATTTCGACATGGCAGGTGGGACTCGCGGTGGTTTAGAGGTCATAACGTCTGGCGTACCTAGCCAGAAGACCTGATCGAATCCTCCCTGCGAGTCGAATTTTTCCTTCACTAAAATAAGTCTTATTAAGCTTCGTCAAAGTCCAGTCTATCTTTAAACCAAAATTGGTTCAGCGGTTTATGCGTGAAAAAATAACAAAGAAAGACGAAGTAACCTACTTTTTAATTTACATAATATGAATAAAGTCAATTGCCACATAATATGAAAGATCATGATTTGAGAACGACTCGAACTTTTTATTAACTGTTTTTTTTGGTGTGTTGTTATGGTCAGGACAAAAGTATGATAAGATTTTTTTGGAAATTTTGATGGGAAATCTTAAATTTGAAAGAAAGAATACTTTTTATTTCAGACTCTCACAGACAGATCACATATCAAAATATCTTTTGTATACGTTAAAACAATCCTCGAACTACAATAAAAAATAAAAAAATACAGCAAAACCTCTTTAAATTAATAATATTTATTTAAATTAAATTACTATTTAATTTAAAGCGGCGGTAGCCTAATGGCTAGGGCGTCGGACTTGCGATCATGTGGTCGCCGGTTCGAACCCCACCCATTGCACTACCGACGTGAACCCACTCGTAACACAAGCAATCTAGCTTAGCACGAGGGGTTAACAAGAATACTAGTAATGTGCGACCCACATTGCTAGTAAGCTTTAAAAAATATATATAATCCAAATATCTACTGGTTTGTGATAAAAAATCAGATTTCCACATTTTATGAGATTGCCAAAAAACAAAAATTTTGGATTACGTCACTTTTGTTCTAAAGGTGCGATATTAGGTGTATGAAATGGGTGGGTATATTAATAAATGGCTTGAGAAATTCACCCCTGCATGAGGATGAAAAAGGACCCTAAGCATTAAAAGGAATAATGCTAAAGTTTGTAATATTATTTTTGAAGTTATCTTGAATGTTTCAAAAATTTCCTCTTAAAACAAAGTAAAGAAATATCAGATAATTTTATCTTCCTTTCCATTCTTATCATTAGATAACATCAGTCGCTATCATTTCGCGCCGATCGATAAAACACAATCATGGAAACCTCATCTGTTTGTAGTAGACCAGACTTTCAAAAATTATACTGTTCTCGTATTAGGATAGGCAGATACAACAGATTTCCACTTGCTAGTAGTCTTGTTAACCCCTCGTGCTAAGCTAAATGCTTGTGTTACAACTGGATTCACGTCGGTAGTGCAATGTGTGTTACGAGCCGGCAGTCATATGATCGCAAGTACGACGCCCCAGCGATTAGGCTACCGCCGCTTTTTTATGGTTTAACTAGCTTCTGCCCGCGACTTTGTCTGCGTGGACTTCAGATTAAAAGTAGCCCATGTGTTATTCCAGACTATAATCTATCTCTTGCCAAATTTCATCCAGATCCGTTCAGCCGTTCTGGCGTGAAAGAGTAACAAACATCCATCCATCCATCCATCCTCACAAACTTTCGCATTTATAATATTAGTAGGATTTTAGTGGGAATTATAAGTAAATACAAGACTCGTAATGTCACAACACGGCATTAAACCCAGCACACATTTTGTACATGTCGTAGTTATGCTAACTAGGGTTGTCAGGTGCTGTATTAGGGTATGTTATCGCTATCATTTTTAGGTTGTGAGAATGGGATAGCACTATTTAATCTGTAGAGCGGCATCCCTCTCTTTCAATCGGAAAATGATGGCAACACGTCAGAATACGGCCTCAGATTGGCTCCAACTAAGGCCAGCGCCCTAAGGATTTTGGCATTACTTGTATGCCTTATGACAAAACCGTATCTCTAAACAAATCCACTGACTGATTTGTTTTTAGACACAGCCGTTAAGCAGCAAATGTTTACGTCAAAGTTATTGCGTGTCTTTGTTACTTGTCAATTATTTTTTTATGGGATTGGGGAGCAAACGAGCATACGGATCACCTGATGGTAAGCGATAACCACCGCCCATAGACACCCGCAACACCAGAGGAGTCACAAGTGCGTTGCCCGCCTTTTAAAACGGTTTGGGCCTCCGGTAACCTCACTCACTCGGCGAAACACAACGCAAGCGTTGTTTCACGCCGGTTTTCTTTGAGGCCGTACCGTATCACTCCGGTCGAGCCGGCCCATTCGTGCCGAAGCATGGATCTCCCACGTCAACTTTTTCAAACTTTTAAATATTATTGATCAAATCGAAAACGAGCAGACGAGCTACCTGAATTACAATTACCTGATGTTACATGGTTTTTGGCACCCATTTAAACCAGCAACACCGAAGGAATTGCTGATGCGTTGCCAAGCCCTAAAAGAACTACGGAATGAAGACTGACTGAGGCATAGCAACCGAAGAGGAACTGGGCCTTACGTGCAAAGATCAAAACACATGCCCAAAGTAAACTACGACACACTCCGATGTAAGAGTGGCCGCAGCCAGTCGAATTGCAAGAGGTTCTATTCTACCACTACGTAAGTCAGATATTTTCTTGCCTGCAGGGGATACTTATATTTTCACTAGCTTCTGCCTGCGACTTCGCCCGCGTAGCGTGATGATATATAGCCTTCCTCAATAAATGGGCTATCTAACACTGAAAGAATTTTTCGATTCCTCAATAAATGGGCTATCTAACACTGAAAGAATTTTTCGAATAGTTCCTGAGATTAGCGCGTTCAAGCAAACAAACAAACTCTTCAGCTTTATATATGTTTCAAATTAATTTTTTTTTTCACTCTGTCGAAATAAGTACTTTAGAGAAATAAAAACTAGTGGCACTGTTTTAAAAAGTACCAAAATTCATCGTCCCACAGCCCTATACGCAGTGATTACACTGCGTTGCAGATCAATTAATAATGGTTGGCATTTAAAAGAATCTCGGCGATGCAGGAAGCACCGAGGTCAACCACTAGCATTCACAACACGCTATCCCTACAAGGATACGGAACTCGCTCCCTAAAAGGGCGGACCCCTGAGTGAAGGTACACTCACACAACACTGATGGTTATTCTGAAATAATTTGGCAAGGTTGAAAGAATATCTATATTTGGCCTTTGTGGATGAAAGATAACGTGGCTTTTTCAATAATTTCATCCGTCGTTAGTGAACATGAAATGACATAATTATCATCACACCTGTAGTCCCCGAAGGGATAGGCAGAGACGTACTTAGGTATGTATACCCACAGTTCGCCTGTATGTTTTATGTCCCATGTAATAGGGGGCGAGCTTATTGCCACACAATAATGATCCCAAACTCCGAGTTGCTACTGAGATCGTAGAAAAGCCCAACTCTCTTCGACCTAGGAATCGACTTCAAATGATCAAATCGAAGAATACATATCGAAGTTCGATATAACAGACTGGTCAGAATTATTCTAGAAGTATTATACTTCTTTTGTTATTATATTGTTTGGAGCTAACAGTAGGCTACAGAAAAAAAACAATGTCCTTCTACACGGAAAGTTATCCGATTCCCATAACTGAGCCCAAAAAACGCCGAGGCCGCTACATTGTGACACTGACCACACTGAACATTCACAATCACGCCGGTCGGATGCGCCCGCGCACCGTTACTACAGTTTTTGCGATCGCACTTACAGCTACACTGTTGTCGTCTCGCTCCAACTTAACGTAATGTTTGGCGTTTGATGGCCCGTTGCTGAATTGGTTTTTCTCGAGCAAATTGATTATTGATTAAAAGCATGGTACTACTACTGACGTCACCTTTAAGACCTAAGTTCAGAATGTGAAGGCAAATTTCGACAAGGCAGGTGGGACTCGCGGTGGCTTAGTGGTCATAGCGTCTGGTGTATCAAACCAGAAGACGCAGGTTCGAATCCTGCCTGCTAGTCGATTTTTTCCTTCACTAAAATAACTAAAAGCATGATGTTTTGTAATGTATGGAGCGCAGCTCTGGTGACCTTGGCAGTAATTTACGAATGCCGACGATTGTAGCAAGGGCAGCTCAACCCTGTAGCTCAATCGATACACGTTCTTACTTAGACATATATCTACTTTTTTGCCAACTATGTTGAGTTAGGCTTCCAGTCTTACTAGAAGCGACTGTCTATTAGTATTTTGCACGAAGTGACTGTCATCAGAGCTGCGTATCCCAATTGCTAGGCAATACCGATACCACTGCCTCATTAGTCAAGTGGCCCTATGCGCAATTGCTGCGCTAGTGTTCCTGATTTCGATTCCCAGGTCAAGCAGTGTTATTAGGATTATCTATAAAATTCTCAGTAGCAGCTTGGAGTTTGGATTTGCGCAAAGCTCGCCTCCTTTTACATGGGACTTAAAGATATCAGCGAACTGTGGGTGGAAGATTAGTTCATCTCTGCCTAAGAATTCAGGAAATACAGGCGTGATGGTAATACCACAACCAATACCATAAGAATGGAACACCTTCTATATACATGCGATGCAATGGCTAGACAGTGAATGTGCCTCTTGGGGCAGGGTTATCCAAGACCAGAGGACTACAGCAGACTCATACCACCAGGCCTCATTATAAAGCTCATGGAAGAGCTGTTTGTAGAACTGGAAGAAGATGAGGAATAGGTTATCTAGGGGAAGCACAAAAGATTAAAGATTGGTTATTGATTGATTGAAAAAATTGAGAAGGTTAGTGATAATTTCGATGATGAAATGGTTACCTATTTATTGACCAGCATCATAACTTAATCTGTCATCTCAAAGACGTAGATTCAGAATATGAAAGCAAATTGCGACTTGGCGGGTGGGACTCGCGGTGGCTTAGTGGTCATAGCGTCTGCTGTATTTAACCAGAAGATGCAGGTTTGAATTATGCCCGCAAACGAATTTTTCCTTCACTAAAATAACTTAGAATGAGAAAAATTAAGATAAGTATATTAAAAACATTACTCGAACTGTGACAGTGTTCTCGCAAATTTTATTAAACTATACTTCGACTTTTAACGTATTCAGTAAATTGACAGTTCGAAGAGAAATAATGATACCACACTACAACTAATAGTGTTGGGGTAGTGAATGATTTTGCGTAAAGATTGATTGATAAAATTGGTTTAAAAAATTAAACTAAAATATCGTAAATAAGATGTAAAATATAAGAATAATTAATCAAAGTAATTTCCTTTTCTATTTTCTTCTAATAAAAACCAAACAAAAATAAAAAACATATATATTTTTTTTTTTACTTTAGTAATTTTTGACTTTTTATAGATTAACTTACTACTGAGAAACAAATTCTACTATTTTTAATACTTAGTTTATATTGTGTTTTGAAGACTAGCTATTCAATATACATAAAAAGTTTGTTCATGTAAGTACATTATTTAAGTTCATTCAATTTCGTTCATTCTTTGACCACCTCACTATCTTTTTTTTGTCAATAACTGGTAACCCTTCATCTGTCAAGTTACTGAATACAATTAAAAGTCGAAGTTTAATCAACGAGTAACTAAGCGAAGGGAAAATCAAGAGAAAATGTTTATAAGTAACATCCAATCAAAATGATTTATGAGCTGTAATTAAGAGGATGAGGGTAGATATTGTGTTGTTTCGCGTAGGTTGGGAACTAGGAAGTAGGTAAGTCGGATGGAAAGTTAATATCTACCTATGGGGCACCTCCAACGCTTATGGAATATTCGATTTTAACCGACATCGAAAAGAAGGTTCTCAATATTACAAATGCGAAAGTTTTACGTAAGATTAGAAAAGTCCTGAAGCCGTAAGTATTATGACGTGATATTGCCATCATTTTCCGATTAAAAGAGAGGGATGGCACTCTACAGATTTAATAGTGACATCCCATTCTCAGAACCTAAATGTCGTAGTATTAAAATGTGTATTTTTTAAATTAAGTAGGTAAGTACATTAATTTCTTGGCGTATAAATTATGTTAAACTTGTACAAGTCAGTCACACTGTATTAAATTAGCTGAAATATTCAGTATGAAACATCACGTTAAAATGTATAATTTTTGAGTTACGTCTCTCTTGACCTTATGTATGCTAAATGTGTTTACAAGACGTATAAAATTTTTAATCCTTACACAATATGTCGTTGCGAGCATAATAAACTTAAAAATGTACAACGCCATGCATTTTAATAGGCACTGTTCCGAAAACCTTTTGGATATTTACATATATATTACGATCGGGGAAAACAGTTCCTTATTTTATTATTAGTTTTTTTTAATTGATGATGACAGAGAGGCATACGGGCCGCCTGATGGTAAGTGGCAACCGCAGCCTATAGACGCCAGCAACATGAGTAATATCACTCGTCGCGCCACGTGCGTTAATCTCGAGACCTCAGTTGTTAAGTCTCATAATTATGTTCAGTAATGTCACAGGTCACAGGCTACATTGCCGTTCAAATCACACAATAATGTTAGCACATTATTGCGTAGCGGCAGAATTTGGTATAATGCGATAGAGCCACCTTTTTTATGGTACGGTAGGTACACTTTCTCAGGTGGTAGTGCTAAAAACCGTACATACCTTTCTATTCCTTACAGTCACGGCCACGGCATGGCATTAAGGAACACGACCTGGTGGTACTACTCTAGGCGAACTTCAGCAGCAGAGTCCTATCATCTTAAAACCTCAATGAAGCATTGAAGTGCATGGCATGCATGGCCGCGGCATGATATTCGAGGAAACGTCGTGGTGATATCACCCTAGCCGAACTTCCGAAGCATAGTCCTACAATCTTAAAACCTCAATGAAGCACATTCACCACGGCATGATATTCGTGAACACGACGCCGTGATACCACCCTAGGCGAACTTCCGAAGCATAGTCCTACAATCTTACAACCTCAATGAAGAACACTGGCCGCAGCATAGCGTTCGAGGCCACAAAACGGTGATACCACCCTAGGCGAAATTCCGAAGCATAGTCCTACAATCTTACAACCTCAATGAAGAACATTAGCCGCAGCATAGCGTTCGAGGCCACGAAATGGTGATACCACCCTAGGCGAAATTCACCAGCATAGTCCTAAAATCTTAAAACCTCGACGAAGAACACTGGCCACAGCATAGCCTTAGAGGCCACGAAACGGTTATACCACCCTAGGCGAAATTCACCAGCATAGTCCTAAAATCTTAAAACCTCGACGAAGAACACTGGCCACAGCATAGCGTTAGAGGCCACGAAACGGTTATACCACCCTAGGCGAAATTCACCAGCATAGTCCTAAAATCTTAAAACCTCGATGAAGAACATTGGCCGCAGCATAGCGTTAGAGGCCACGAAACGGTTATACCACCCTAGGCGAAATTCACCAGCATAGTCCTAAAATCTTAAAACCTCGATGAAGAACATTGGCCGCAGCATAGCGTTCGAGGCCACGAAATGGTGATACCACCCTAGGCGAAATTCAGAAGCATAGTCCTACAATCTTAAAAGCTCAATGAAAAATATTCGGTTCAGTCGGAGTATTACGCCTTTGCCATTCTAGGTATTTACGTACGTGCGATTCGTTTGCATATTAGTGCACGTAACATGTGGGTAAGTAGGTAATTTTATTAATTAATTGTTAAATAATACGGTGAGAGGGATACGCACGGGCTTACTACCTGATTGTGCAATTTATTCTCTTTTACATGTATTGTAATGTTTGTAGTTTTATTTATGCTTTGGGTATGTATAAATTATCTGCTTCGTAGTTTCGTTAAATGCTGCAGTTTCTTTTTTACAGAAATAATTGCGGGTAAATAATGTTTTTTCGCACGAATTTACGTATTCGGATTTTTATTACTCGTGTATCTTTCGGACTGCTTCTAGTTTTTTTTTGGATGGTATTTTTTATAGCATGGAGGGGGAAACAAGCAGACGGATTGCCTGATGGTAAACGATACCGCCGCCCATGGACACCCGCAACACCAGAAGCGTCGCAAGTGCTTAGCCGGCCTTTTAAAAGGCCTCCATTCATGTTGAAGCATTACTCTCCCACAGATTAAGATTATATGTATAGACTAGCTTCTGCCCGCGGCTTCGCCCCCGTGGAATAAAAAGTATCGGGAACGGGATAAAAAGTATCCTATGTCCGTTTCCTGGTTCTAAGCTACCTCTCCACCAATTTTCAGCCAAATCGGTTCAGCCGTTCTTGAGTTATAAATGGAGTAACTAACACGACTTTCTTTTATATATTAGGAACTCTACTAGCATATATGAAACACAACATATCACGCTCGTATTTCCCGAAGGGTTATGCAGAGGTGTACTAATGTGACGGTTTATTTTAAAACTTGTACTTAATTATCTACAAATTCGATATCTGAAATTATAAAAAGCCAATAACACCGATCTACCTGGAACTCGATTCCAGAATCGTACGCTCACGCGCTAGAGAGGTCACAAAACCAATGAGATACTACTCGTATCTTATCGCGCCATAGTTAGACATATATTACAAGCCCGACATTCCAATAAAATGTAAGAAATTAACACCACATTAAATGTAGAAAATTATCTGGCGCCTATCAGAAGGTCCCATATAATTATAACTTACACATCTCGTAAGAGCTGCCCACGCGCTCATTTCATATTTAAATAATAATTAAAACAAAGTATGCGTTAATTAATACAGTTGTAAGATAATAACTTAGAGGCTGCTTGATTATACAATATGGTTTTATGTGGTGCATAAAGATTATGTTACTGGGTAGGAATTTTAGTATGAAAATTAAAACAGTAACTACCTCATTGCTCTCTTCAGTAGAGTCGAGCTGTTATTTTTTTTTACACCACTAAGGTGGCAAATAATAATACAGCTCGCCTTATGGTAAACGTAAAATTGTAAATGTACTAATCTATACTTACTAATAATAAAGCTGAAGAGTTCGTTTGTTTGCTTGCTTGAACGCGCTAATCTCAGAAACTACTGGTCCGATTTGAAAAATTATTTCAGTGTTAGATAGCCCATTTATTGAGGAAGGCTATAGGCTATATATCATCACGCTACGCGGACGAAGTCGCGGGCAGAAGCTAGTTTATTATATGTCTAAATAAAGTGCATAGTGCAATATATTTTCATACGTTTTTAAGTTCTTTAATTTGTAGATAATATTGTTGTTCTGTGTATATTTGTAATTAAAGTTGCACGTGCACTTAGTTTTAAAAATATCATGCATGTGAATGTTTGTTTACTCTATAAATATGCCTTAATAAATAAAATAAAAAACCAGGAGATAACTGCCAAATAGTCAATTTCACATAAAAATGATATCCTCACTACGCCAAAATCACGACCAAAGTCAAAGTCAAAATCATTTATTCAATATAGACTACTAGGTAGTACTTTTTGAACGTCCTTTTTACATTATAGACAGCCCCCAAAACGCCCGCCCTTCACCGCTTCCTAGTGTTTTCGCTGGGAAGAAGAAGCGGCGCAACAAACTCCCCAAACATTTCTGTCTGTTAAGTTACTAAGGCGTTATACAAAATAGAATTCAAATCATTGTTTTGAGATACTTAATAATTTATTCATTGCTACTGTCAGATGGCGCACATGTTATTATTATTATTTATTTATTTATAAAATTATCCAACTTTAATTATATCGACTGGGCTAGCAAAACCAACCATCTCATTGCTGGCCATCTAAAAACACCAGCCGTGCCCACATTCCGCGTGGCTTGCAAAACAAACAAGTCGCATTTATGTACCTTAAATGGCGTCAGCACATGTCTTCGCGTCCGGTGTAATGGTGACTGCAGAACTACTGGATTTAGATCAACTAGGTACTTATTCTGACGGGAGATTATGTCACTATAATAATCTAAATACCGGAGGCCCAAACCCTTTTAAAAGGCGGGCAACGCACTTGCGACTCCTTTGGTGTTGCAGGTGTCCATGGGCGGCGGTAATCGCTTACCATCAGGTGATCCGTCTGCTCGTATGCCTGATATGGAATAGTTCGCCGGTATGTTTTGGTCCGTAATAGGGGGCGAGCCTGAGTCCAATATGATATAATAGAAAATTCCAATAACATGGATCTCGCAAGCGAAGCATCACACTAAGGACCACTAGCACTCGCTCTTAGGACCACCAGAAAAATGAGACAGTTGACTGATATAAAAATGAATAGAAGTAGAGGATACTAGCACAATGACAGTCTATGTTATGGTAAAAGATTATCAACACCCCTTAACTCAGAAGGCCAATTAATTTAAATAAAAATGTACATAAAATACAGTTCTAAATCGTAAATTATAATCTTCGTAAATACCAAATGGTATTCTCGTAAACGAAAAACGTGAACAAAATTTATTGTAATGAGATCTAAAGTTGACCTAAATGTGACTTTAATGACACTGAAACAAGAAACTATAATTTAAATGTCAGTTAATTATCAGAATTTTCCTTCGAATTTCTACACATTAACTTAACATAACTTGATCGCACGAGTTTTAGAAAATGGAGCGAATATGCTAGCACCATAAGGCATGCGTCTGTCGAAACGAGAGCCTCGACAGATGGCCGGTTGTATAACAAGTCGGTAGATTGTAAAACTGTAACTTTATGCGGACTAGCCGAGCGTGGAGGAATGAGGAAAGATTGCATTTGGTGTTGAGTTTCCTTTGTGATAGCTGTTTACTTCCAGGAGGGAGGTATTCACCATTTTTTCAGTGGGTAGTCAGACTTCATTGGTTCAAGGGTTCCAGCTAACAACAACATTTAAAGCGCTTAAGGGGAACTATTGTGATTCGATATCCAAACAAAAGTAGAACTGTATATTGAATCAAGACATAGTCTCATGAGTTTTTATAGTATGAAAAATACTCAAAGACTAGACCAATATTAACGACGCTTGCGTTCCTAAACCTATTGTATAAATGACTCTTGAACACATTAATTATTCATTAGTAGCAGTAAGATTATTGCCGATTTAGGAATATTTAATAACACCACTACCTGTGTAACAATACTATTAGTAAACTTAATTATTTATAGTTATTTTATGATTAAAATGGGAAGACAGGTTTTTAAACAATACTACGCTATACATAAAACGAGAAATATCTACTTTTTTGTATATGATAGGAGATCTACAACCTCCATAGCAACTCAATCTAGACAACAATCAAGAACGACTCGTCCCAGATCAGTAATAAAAAAATCTTAGGAGAAATTACAAGATTCTCAATGATGAAACTAACGGACATGGAAGGTTACTTTGCAAATAATTCACAAAGAGTTTCTGATAATTATGAAAGCATTACAGATAGACTTAAAGCGAAATAACAGTATAGTGTATTAAAAACTAATACAGATACAATCAGACTGATAGCAATCGAAATAAATTCAAATACAGCCGAGCTGTTGGCCGCAGACATCACAACCTATCATTTAGAAGTCCAAACGAAAAAACCTTTGCAAAAACGAACACAACACATGGCCTGAACGACCTTTGAAATTCCATTGAAGACAACCATCCAATTGGAAAGGAACTTTAATTTAAGAAAGCTAAAGTTGAATTTGGATTGGATGATGATTTGATTTATGCTGTTATGGTTTAGTAAGGAAGAAAGGTTGGACAAAAAGAGGAAGAGAACTGTGAAGCGGTACCCAAACGACCTTGGGGTACTGTAGGCCGCGCGTCGGCTGTTGCTCCGACGGGTTCAGAGCCGGTTGTTTTTGTGAAACCACTTTTGGGACGAGTTTGATCGATGGGTTTTTGGGGTACTCGGTTTGAAGTGGTATTCAGTTCTTTGGGGTGGAATTTCTTTTGCATTCGTTTTTATTTCTTTTGTAGAAATTAGGAATATGAAAGGATGTCTGGTACCATTTAGATTTAGACCCACCCACTACCGACGTGAACCCACTCTTAAAACAAGCATCTATCTTAGCACGAGGGATTAACAAGAATACTAGTAATGTGCGACCCATATTGCTAGTAATCTTTTTTTTATATAACATACATACATAAACATACATAATCATCCCATTATATTATGTCCCACTGCTGGGCAAGGGTCTCCTCTAACAATGAGAGGGATTAGGCTATACTCCACCACGCTAGCCTAATGCGGGTTGGTAGACTTCACACGCCGTATAGAAAATCTCTCAAACGAGCAGGTTTCCTCACGATGTTTTCCGTCACCGTTTAAGCGCGTGATAATTAACTATTAATACGCACATAACTTCGAAAAGTCAGAGGTGCGTGTCTTGGATTTGAACTCGAGACCTTTGACTTGGCAGTCCAATGGTCATATCACTAGGCTATCACGGCTTTTTTTATATGAAAATTATAAATGGTATTAGTTCAACTGAAGTTGCTTATTGACTTGTTTTTATATATAGCAAAAGAGCTTCATCTAGCCATGTCACTGCCTCATTATCCCAAGCTTGATTGCTAACGTAGAGGTCCTGGGTTCGATTCCCAGGTCGAGCAATGTGTTATTGGGTTATACGATGAAATTTTGATAGTTCTAACAACTGTTATTTCGTAAATTGGTTCAGTTATTACTAAAACCATATTCATATGGCATTGAAAGTTGATTTAAACTTACGGTGCATATTCAAAACCGTTGTACGCTTTACGTTAGTACAACTCATAGTGGTACCGTTTGGAGTTCTACTTGCCCCCTTAGTGGCATAGCATTAAAGTACATGCATAGCTACTTTCTTGCGAGTTATTGCTTGTTGGCCATAAACCCTGTGAGGTTTGAACATGGGTTTTACTTATTTGGAGGCTGTAAATTTGATTTAACTATTAATTAGTATGTTGTTCTTTGTAGCAATAATAATATATGAATACCTATTACATATACATACTATTTAATAGCTTTTATAGATATAGTCTATAATGTAGATATCTGACAATGTTTCAAAAAATCTATTTTCATCCTGCTATTGCATTATGGAACCAGTGAAGATTGTAACACCATTTATTTTAAAAGAGTGTCCATGAACTTTCCTGTCGATTTTTCTCCATAGAATTAACCTGTTGGAACCGTGCAACTAGAATCATAACGTTTCTGAACGCTTGTAAAAGCTTATTTAAAACTTAAAAAGAGGAAATGTTTTAAATTTAATTATTTTGTCCCAGGTTTAGTGTCACAAATAATCATCTTTAGCAAATTGTTGATTCATATTTAGTCTGACTTGTTGCGTTTAACATCTTTGAAAAACATTAAGGCTATACTTATAATTTATAAAACATTAAGGTTAAGACGCTGACAACAGCTAAATGAAATTCGATGTTTCGGTATTTTAGCCACGCCCATTATTGCTCCGATAACTTAGCGCTTTTTTAAAACAGCGGTTATACAGCGAACTACCTAATAAGAAACAGTGACGCGATCAATAATGAACAATCAATAGATGGCGCTGTTGTGTATTTATTGCTCTGTATGAAGAACTAGGAACAAATTAGGCAGGAAGATTGAAAAAACAAGTAGGTTATTATATCTTTATATTTTTAAATATTTTATGAAATTGAATTTACAATGAATTAACAACAATATACCTAAACTTAAGGAAAATACAATCTCAAACTACTTAGATAAGCAAAATTTTCATTATTTTTACATGACGTACTATTTATTTGCTGTTTTATATACATATTTATATTATCTATATATATAAAAGAAAGTCGTGTTAGTTACTTCATTTATAACTCAAGAACGGCTGAACCGATTTGGCTGAAAATTGGTGGAGAGGTAGCTTAGAACCAGGAAACGGACATAGGATACTTTTTATCCCGTTCCCGATACTTTTTATTCCACGGGGGCGAAGCCGCGGGCAGAAGCTAGTAATTATATAAAAGAAAGTCGTGTTAGTTACACTATTTATAACTTTAGAACGGCTGAACCGATTTGGCTGAAAATTGGCGGAGAGGTAGCTTAGAACCAGGAGACGGACATAGGATATTTGGATTTGAATTTGATACTTTTTATCCCGTTCCCGTGGGATGTGATGATAGATCGAATTCCACGGGGGCGAAGCCGCGGGCTGAAGCTAGTTAATTATAATTAATATAATATAATAATTAATATAATTAATAATAAGACAACAATAAATATATAAACATTTTCGACTCCACATTCCACGTGCTGGGGACCTCCTGAGGTAGACCAATATATTTTTAACCGACTTTAAAATAAAGAAGTTTACCCCTTTTTATTCTTTAAAATCTTACTATTATATCATTATAAAATTGTAAAATAGCTGTGTCTGTACATTGAAGATATTTTTGAACGCCAATCACTTGTATACAAGTTCGAGATTTTCGTGCCCTCAGCGCCATTACTTGATTAGAAGTAATACATACCATCACGCCTGTATTCCCCGAAGGATTAGGCAGAGGCGTACTAATGTACACCCACTGTTCGCCGGTATGTTTAGGTCCCATGTAATAGGGGGCGAGCCTATTGCCATTAACCGGGCACAAATTCCTAACTCCGAGCTGCTACTGGGAATTTCATAGAAAAACCCAATAACACTGCTCGACCTGGGAATCGAACCCAGGACCTCTAGCGTAGCAGTCGCGGTCAGGACCACTTGGCTATTGAGGCAGTTAGAAGTAATAATAGTATAAAATAAATTTACGACTTTTACAAGACCTTTTATTTTGTTTTTATGGAAAATTGCCCTGTATTAAGTCATATTTTTAACTTTTTCACACATAATAAGTTCTTGTTTGTTTTATATTCAATAAAAACAAAAACGCCAGAAAATATTTTAATGCCCCCAACGCCAAGTACTTGATATAAAGTAAGCCAGTGATGGGACACGATGAAGACCTCGCTATATTTCATCTCGTCGAAACGTTCATAAATACTATTATTGCAAGAAAATTACGTGAATAAATAATATTTCATAAATATTGTAAACTATAAACTACGTTTTATTCACCTTAATCAAGAATAAATAGGTTTTCTAATCATTGTCGATAGTGAAACACCGTTTGAAAATCCCATCCTTACAAAGTGGCTAGTTGTCAGTGCGCACAACGCCACGAACTTCTATAGAAGTAAATCTGTGACGTCATAAGCGGACGGATTTCAAGGTCATAGTGACTTTGTGCATTTTAGTGTAGTGCAATATTTACATCTTGCGTTGGCGCACGGGTTCTTACAAAAAAATGAGGGACGATGAATATGACGTTTCAGGAATGTACTTCCGTTTTCTATTAGTTTCTAAAAACAAGAAAAATCATTGCTAGTATTTTGCGACACCTATACCTAACATTATAGAATACCACGTTTCTAGCTTCTATTGATTGTATTTGGTTCTATTTGTTGTAAGTGAACGAAATAAATTATGCATGAATCGGTTGAGGTTATGCACGTGTAACTCGACCACAGTGAATAAAAAAAAGAAAAATACCATAGACATCGACATCTAGACATCCTTATATAAAACAGAAAGGATTTTGACGTGCCTCGAGCGCAAACGACTTGGTATGAAGTAGAAGGATTACATTTGGAGACAAATAGGGATGTGCCTTCTAGAACACACGTCTAAGAAATTTACAATTCTTTTCTTTTATTATGGGAAATATATCCAGGTTTTCATATTGATTTTTTTATGAAATAAAACAAAATATGAAAATACGGTATCAGTTTTTATTTAGCTTCGTAAATTGGCGAATAAACATTAATTTCAACTTATAATATTATTTATCGATAGGACATTAATCCCATCCCTACGTTTTACTATAGATACGTTATACATTTGTAGCGTGGCGCTGGAGGACACATCGCGTATTATACTATAGATGGGCGTCGAAAAGGAAGCAAGTGGGTTAGGGTATACAACGAACCCAAAAATGTGATTTTTAAATTTCTTGTCTGTTTGTCTGTTTGTTACGGGTTGGCGCAAAAACTACTGAATAGATTTTGATTTTGTTAGAAACTGTTAGAAAGTATGTGCTCCAACTTAAAAACTGGTATACTTCTTATCTAATATAATTAAACGGAACATGAGATACAGCTTGACCTCTCTAATGTATAGACACCCATACAAAGAAGAGTTCATCATTGTTGGATATTGAGCTTCAAGTGAGTGAAGCCACGGGCAGAGGCTAGTCTCTACTATTATAAAATTGTAAAAAAGCTGTGTCTGTACATTGATGATATTAAAAAAAAAACAAGTGGGTTAGGGTGTATCAACGTCTACGGACCCAAAAATGTGATTTTTAAAATTCTTGTAATAGGTATATAAAATTACAAACTTACTGGTGAATTACAATTTCCAACGCTTCACCGGTTTCTAAATTGTTCTCCAAACGTCTCTTTTTACTGTTAAGAAAATTAAATAATTCAAGGAAATAAATTATTAATTATTCTAAAAAGTAAAATCTTAAAATAAAATAAAAAGTTATTTAGTAAAGGAAAAAATTGACTCACAGACAGGACTCGAACCTGCGTCTTCTGGCTAGGTACGCCAGACGCTATGACCACTAAGCCACCGCGAATCCCACCTGCCATGTCGAAATTTGCCTTCACATTCTCAACTTACGTCCATCTATTGAAAAGCAAGTTACTTTGCCTCTCAACCGACATGACTTACCTTACGGTTAGTTCTATGTCGTACGATGCTATCATACCTAATAACTAACTTTTTGTGATTTTTTGCGTCTTCTGGCTAGTCGATGTCTGCGAGTCGATTTTTTCCTTTACTAAATAACTTTATAAAAATTAGCATAAAAAATGCAAAAAATCACAAAAAGTTAATAAAATAAAAAGTTCATAACAGAAAATTCCATTAGTCGACATCAGGAAGCGAACTCGATACTTCTAAACCCCGAGTCTTTGCACTTACCACTAGACCAATCGAGCACTGCTTCTAGTAATGAATTTACGCTATCGGTTGTAGTGAATAATGTATAGTTTTCATACCTAGTTATTTGGTTATAATTTCATTTCTGTTCGTGTACTGTTTTGTCAATATGAAATTATAAAAACTGTACTTACTTTACTACTTCCATGAGATGTTTTTGTTTGTTAGTATAAAAACGCTTTTTAGCTGGTTTCCGGGATTTTTGTTTGTTTCCCATTGTCCACCGCAAATATTTTCACTACTTACGTAGAACTTTATTATATAAAATTTACTCTAAATGTTTATATACAGCTTAGAACTATTTATAGTACAATTATATCGTTTACCTATTGTCAATTTTATAGGGAACAAAATAAAATAATGTAGATATGTTTATGTTCGAAATTGTCATACAGCAAAATACGTAGGTAATGAACGGATAGCGCGCGGGGTGAAGCGACACAGGTCCGTCTAGCAGCGCGTCTATGCGATCACTGTCGGACTGCATAGAACAGAAAGAGAAGCGCGATGACGCGACGCTCGCAACTTTTAACAAAACCTTAAAACATTTAATTACTTATAAAAAAGTTAAGTAGTCGAAAATATAAGACAACGAAATTATGTATTTAAATATGATACGTTATTGTTATTAGTTTTACCAACTAACATTGACTAGTAGTACAGATATTTTACTTGGAAGGTCGTTTTAAGAGGTCAGTTTACCATTTTTTTGTATCGAGAAAACTTTTCAAAAACGTGTTTTAAATTCAACGAAATTTTCCGGAATACGTTCAAGATTAACATACATTTTTTTCGCTGTCACAAACTGTATGGATTTGGCTAAAACTTGTTCGAGATATGGCCTATTTAGCTGTTGTCAGCGCCTTAATATAAGGTTTGGATTTCTCCTCGAAAAATGGCAACCTTCTAGAAAATAGTTGGGAACTGTACACCACACCTCTGCCCTGCCGGTATAGGTACACAGGTGTGGTGCGTTATGTTAAAAATTCTGGTTCCTTAATCGAATTATAATCAATAAATTAAATGTCAAAAACTTTCGTTTTTCATCATTATCGACATATCGCTGTGTGCTGTCACGGTCGTCGGTAGGGTTGCCAACTATACCATATTTAATTGCTTTACCACGGACTCACAGAAAACCGGCGTGAAACACAAACGCTTACGTTGTGTTTCGGCAAGTGAGTGAGGATACCGGAGGCCCAAACCCTTTTAAAAGTCCAGCAACGCACGTGCGACTTTGGTATTGCGGGTGTCGGTTGTATCAGGTGATGTGTCTGCTCGTTTGCCCCCCTATCCAATAAAAAAGTTGTAGATACATAGGTAGATTAACTTTTACTTTCTTCGGCGATTTTTTTCTTAAGTTTTGAATGCAAATGCGTTGTAGAAAGTTCCGAGATGGTAGGCGGTGAAATTTTGTGGGTTTGACATTAAATTTGATTAGTATGTTATGTTAATAGTGTTTGCCTTTTTAATTTCTTGGGCAATATGGGCACCTTCATTAGTATAATGAGTGACCTTGAGGTAATTTATTGCTCATTTGGAACGAAATTTAGATCGAGTCAATAATTAATTTAATGCCTTTTTAGAAAAGATTCAAGATAAACACTTTTTGGATGGTAAAATGAATAGCCTTGGGTACTTATTTGGTCAATATATTATGTTTTTTTAGATAACCTAATTCCTGAACTGCTTAGATAAGTAGTCTGGTAGGCGTTAGTGTTACACTTGAGGTTCTGGGTCCGATTCTGAAGTCAAGCAAGTGTTTTTTGAAGTTAAAACTTCTTTAGCGGCGTGCAGTTTTTGGGATGGGTAAAAAATGTTCAACTCGCGTCAGGACACGTGACCTGATCTAAAATTCGTAAGACGGAGGGAGCGCAGGGCGCTTTCGCGTGTGTGTTTGTACTACAGCCTGCTACGCGCATCCACGGATGGTGACTAAATAAATGTAATATAAATTGTCATGTTTGTGTACGATAGCACAATAAATGAATATTGTTTTTTACCACATATATGATAGTACTTTTATATTGATAATTAAAGCAACGCGTGTGTGCGTGTGTGTTTGTACTACAGCCTGCTACGCGCATCCACGGATGATGACTAAATAAATGTAATATAAATGGTCATGTTTGTGTATGATAGCACAATAAATGAATATTGTATTTTACCACATATATGATAGTACTTTTATACTGCTAATTAAAGCAATTCGTGCGAAATTATTCCTTACCTAACAATTCCAAAATATCAACAATGCGCTGCCGGCACTCCCGGAAACTCCTTTCCCTCTTGGGAAAATGTGTTCATGTATTATGACTGTTTCAATAGTTTAGTGGGTAGGTTTTTTTTTTATGGGATAGGGGAGCAAACGGGCAGACGGATCACCTGATAGTAATCGGTAACCGCCGCCCATGGACACCCGCAACACCAGAGGAGTCACAAGTGCGTTGCCCGCCTTTTAAAAGGGTTTGGGCCTTCGGTACGTTAACCAAAGGTACCTACAGCAAATGCTACGCTAGAGGTCCTAGGTTCGATTTTCAGGTCGAGCTGTGGCATTGGGTTTTTCTATGAAGTTCTCAGTAGCAGCTCAGACTTCGCGGTGAAGGACAAAAGACTCGCCCCACATGGGACCTAAGCAACCAGCGAACTGTGTACATCAAGTACACTTCTGCCTAACCCTTCGGGGAATACAGGCGTGATGATATGTAGCATTAAGCATAAAGCTGAGCATCACCCCTTTTCCTTGCGGAAATGAGACTATTTGTATCGTAGGTATTACTAGCTGACCCGACAGACGTTGTCCTGTTTTAACTATGAATATTAATTCGAATTGGTATCTATACTAATATATAAAGCTGAAGAGTTTGTTTGTTTGTTTGCTTGAACGCGCTAATCTCAGGAACTACTGGTTCGATTTGAAAAATTCTTTCAGTGTTAGATAGCTCATTTATCGAGGAAGGCTATAGGCTATATATCATCACGCTAAGACCAATAGGAGCGGAGCATCAATGAAGAATGTTTCAAAATCGGGATTTTTCCTTTTGAGAGCTTCCGATGCATGCGCTGCGTAAACGATTAAAGTTTCGCAAAAATAATATATGACAGAATTGTTCCTCTTTAAAAGTTCTAAAAAAAAGTCCGCGACAGCATATGTCTATCTTTTAAGGTTGGCTCACTATAACCTTTTTTATGCTAACTTTGTTCTAAAATTCCAAATGCATTATTTGCGAAGGTATTTTTATAAACATGATATTAATCCTTATCCAAATAAATACGTTATTCATCAGAAGTATTTAATTTAAAACAAAAGTGCCCTTTACATCATTGGATTTCAATGAATATCTTAGGAGATATCGCAGTTTTAAAATAACATCGCAGCAAAATAATGATCAAGTACCGCGCGTACCACGCTAAGACTTAGTAACTATTCCACGCGGACGAAGTCGCGGGCGGAAGCTAGTTAAATAATAAAACAAAATATTGCAAAAACATTTTCTTAAATTTTCTAATATTCCGCGAAACTTTCTTTCATAAGAACCTTCTCCTTACAATAATAAACACAAAAAAAAATAATTAGCGAAATCGGTCCAGCCGTTTACGTAGTAAGGTAAATAGAGATTATCTATACTTAATCTATACTAATATATAAAGCTGAAGAGTTTGTTTGTTTGTTTGTTTGCTTGAACGCGCTAATCTCAGGAACTACTGGTTCGATTTGAAAAATTCTTTCAGTGTTAGATAGCTCATTTATCGAGGAAGGCTATAGGCTATATATCATCACGCTAAGACCAATAGGAGCGGAGCATCAATGAAGAATGTTTCAAAATCGGGGGTTTTCCTTTTGAGAGCTTCCGATGCATGCGCAGCGTAAACGATTAAAGTTTCGCAAAAATCATATATGACAGAATTGTTCCTCTTTAAAAGTTCTAAAAAAAAGTCCGCGACATCATATGTCTATCTTTTAAGGTTGGCTCACTATTAACGTTTTTATGTTAACTTTGTTCTAAAATTCGTATTTTTTCCTTTTGAAATCTTCCGATGCGTGCGCTGCGTAAACGGTTAAAGTTTCGCAAAAATCATATACGCCATAATTGTTCCTCTTTAAAAGTTCTAAAAAAAAGTCCACGACAGCATATGTCTATCTTTTCAGGTTGGCTCACTATAACCTTTTTTATGCTAACTTTGTTCTGAAATTCCAAATGCATTATTTGCGTAGGTGTTTTTATAAACATGATATTATTTATCCTTATCCAAATAAATACGTTATTCATCAGCCTTTAGAGCGTTTGTTTTGTATCCGTGCGGACCGAGCTTGGGTCCGCTCGGACCCAACAAACGCTCTAAAGGACATATCCTCATTTAGCGTTCTTTTATTATTCCTGTTCCCGTGACATATTTTACTAAAGTTCCGCTCGGATACTCAATACTCAATTATCAACTAACAATATTGGCTATATCTTGAAGTGAGCTTCAATCAAAACATACTACAAGCCGCTGAAGGGGATCATCATCTTCTTACCACCTGTAAGGAGATGATGATCCCCTTCAGCTTCCTGCCACCTGCCAAGTTTGCTTGAACGCGATAATCTCAGGAACTATTGGTCCGATTAGAAAAAATATTTCGGTGTTAGATAGTCCATTTATTGAGGAAGGCTATAGGCTGTCATCCCGCTAAGACTAAGTAACTATTCCACGCGGACGAAGTCGCGGGCGGAAGCTAGTATATGTATAAAGCTGAAGAGTTTGTTTGTTTGAACTCGCTAATCTCAGGAACTACTAGTCCGATTTGAAAAATTCTTTCAGTGTTAGATAGCCCATTTATTGAGGAAGGCTATAGGCTATATATCATCACGCTACGCGGACGAAGTCATGGGCAGAAGCTAGTTTTATATATAATTAATGTAGATGTGTAATTAATTTTATTTTTTCTCTTTTTTTTCTGTCTATTATATATGTACTTATGTTACAAAGTACGTCTCATTTTGTTTTGCAAGGAATAAATGGTATTTCCTTCCTTCTTTCTAGCTATTAACCTTGACAGAAACCCGATAGTGAATATTAAACAGTATTTAATCAACCAATTAATATGGATGCGCCGAGTGTCAAGTTCATCACGAAACTGGTGCATCGTGCATAACTTTTAAACCGTCAGGGTCTATTACAATGCTGTCGGTGACATATCACGTAGTACTTTATCTATTCAAATTCAATTGCCCTCAATATTTTAGTTCCAAAACTAAAACGTTAAAAAAAACTGAAATGCGAGAATAAAAAATGTAATACTGTTTGCCGGCGCCATCTAGTTAAAATAAATGTGAAACATTTACTTGGAAAAGTGTGTAAGTATATAAGATCTGTTTACAACAGAAATAAATATCATTTATCGTTTATTCCTATCTCAACTTTTCATGGACAATTAACTGAATTCAAACACCGAGCTGCTACCGAGAATTTTATAAAAAATCTAAATAACTCAGCTCGATCTGGGTATTGAACCCAAGGCTTCTAGAATAGTAGTCGCAATAAAGACTAATAAGGCAGCTAAATTTACAAAAAATGCCTGTATTCCCCGAAGGTTAAGACAGAGGTGTACTAATGTACACCGACAATTCACCGGTATACGTCCACATTTGAAGTCTCATGTAAGGGAGTGGCTACTAAATTTCATAAAAAAATCTTAATACTAACTTCCTTACAAGAAACGAAAGGCTAAATTATAGGTAAAATCATAAATTCCCTGACTCCTAAAATAGGGGTCTTCGGAGTCAGTGATGCTTCTTACGTGTCCAAGGTATCAGCCTCTTAACATTTTCTATGTACCTACACAATCCCGATAATGTAGCTCGATGAAGCTAGCGGCCTTCATCGAGCTACATTATTACATATTAGAAGTGATAAGTTCGACTTATCACAACTAAAGACTACAGTTACAAGGATATATAAAAAACCCTTGTCAAGGGCACTACCACACAAGTTTCTATAGTCGCGGAGCCAGCAGTTCTTGGAACATATTTCAAGTGTATGTAAAAGTTAGGACACATGGCAACACTTGACTCTTTATCGACTAAACTTCTCATTTTAAGTAATTTTTTTGTGTTGACTTTTTCTATTGAATTTAGATTTACCTATTGTTTGTTTTGCAGCACGGGATGTTTTAAAATATTTATGTCAGTTCGTTAAGATACTAAAATTAATTACAATTATATTACTGAAATGCCGAAAATTTAGATTCACATTAAAATAAATCTCCATAATAAGTAAATGGCCGTATTTCTTTATTGCGTTGACTTAAATCTTGGATTTTTTTACAACTACAAGGGCCCGTATACCTCAGTGTTTGTTATACATTTCAACTTGGTACCTCCGCGCGTTCCTGAGAATAAGGCTCTTGACAGACAGGCAGACAAGGAATTGATCTATTTTTCCTGTTGGATAACGGAAACCCTAAACATTAACAGGCAATGCACAGCTAAAACAGATGAATCTAGAAGCATGACATTTTGCACCAGAGTTCCTTAAGACGAGAATTTGAGGAATACCTACGGGATGCAGACTAGCAGTTTTTAATAGCCTAGAGGTTTAATTCCCAGATCAAACAAAATGTCTTTGGATTTTTTATATGAAATGCTCGGTAGCAGCTTGAAGTTTGGGATTGGTGCCCGATTAATGGCAAAACGCTCGGCCGTATTACATGGTACCTAAACATACCGGCGGCATAATATGGTTGTACATGGGTATGGGTAGACCTCTGCCTAACCCTTCGAGGAATACAAGCGTGATGGGAAAAATCTAGACGCGTTTTCAGCAACTTTTAAATAAACCAACATTATTAAAAAATATGCAAGTCAAGACATTAACCTCGCATAACTTATAATGTAGGCATATCATTAAATTTTCCTTCTAAACTGAACTAAGGCATTGATTATCAAAATTACGATTCAGTTACGTGCACACACCGGTAACATTTACGCTCTAATTGTGTAATTATATGATTTCGGTGAATGCGGCCGTTCACGGTAATGATACTGACCCGTCAAGGAATAGCTGTAGTTTATGTAGATGGTGATTTACGTACACAATTAATTTATCTATTAATTAATAGCGTCGGTAGCCTAATGGCTAGGGCGTTGGACTTGCGATCATGTGGTTGCCGATTCAATATCCATCCATTGCACAACCAACGCGAACCCACTCGTAACACAAGCATTTAGCTTAGCAATAGGGGTTATACTACTACAAGAATACTAGTAATGTCCGATCCACATTGCTAGTAAGCTTTATTTAAAAAAAATCTATCACATCATTCCCCAAACAAGTCGAGAGCTAATATTATATTAGCCATGAAAAAATCATCTGCCACACCATGTTATTTTTCTTCATGAGAGCTTTATATGAATAGAGCCATGCTTCGGCCCGAATGGGCCGGCTCCGCCGGAGTGATAGAACGGCCTCACAGACAACCGGCTTGAAAGAATGCTTACATTGTGAGAGAATACTGGAGGCCCAAACCCTTTTAAAAGACCGGGAACGCACTTGCGACTCCGCTGATGTTAGGCGGCGGTAATCTCTTACCATCTGGCGATCCGTCTGCTCATTTGCCCCCCTATCCCATTTTTTATGTATATATTTATGTAGGGGATCGATTCGCAATAACAAAAATCTTCACCTTTACTTCTTTTATTGAGATAAAAAACAGAAAAACCTGTTTCACTTCTTTCTCCTTTCATTCTGAATCGCCATCTTGTTTTTTTTATCATTATCTTTCACGCCTATCATCTTCACTCATTCATCTTGCGTTCCATTCCACACCACACATTAATTTTCCTACATTTATGTATTCAATTTATTTATAAATTTCTATGTATTTATATTATTGTGTTAGTTGTCAATCTAGCTGCTAATCGGACAGTCTAACTGCAAACAACAGTTAACGTGCCCTTTTGGAAATATTAATAGAAATTCAAGAAACTATCACGATACGGCCAGACAATCATTTTTACTGCAGACACAGTATCGATAGACAGGATAAGTGAGACCTTTAACACTGCCGACACCAAACAGAAAGGGTTTAGAAGTACTATGACTCTATTAACCTTAACACATCGAAAAGGGTTTAGAAGTACTATGACTCTATTAACCTTAACACATCGAAAAGCTTATGTGCTTCGGAGAACACATAATGCCGTCCTAGTTGTCATACGAACACCTATGACGACCTTTAGCGATACTCAGAAGGCGTAACAGCAAGCAATCTATCCGTATGATATCGGTATTGCCTAGAAATTGGGTTGCGGGGATCTGATGACCGTCAGGTAGACTAGAGTAGATTAGGAAGATGAAAATGTTAACTGAACTGTAGGAAACTCGCAGGTGGTTAAGATGGATGTGTGGAGTGACAAGAAGGGACAAAATAAGGAAAGTTTATATTAGACGAAGTCTGGAAAGTAACATAAAAGTTGAAAGGGGTAAGAGACCAAAGAAAAGATGGATTGTGTTAAGATTTTTGATTGATATGACGGGAAAGGGAATGATGAGGTGATAGCTGATAGGAATGATTGATAGAAAAGGACATGCTGCGCCGACTCCTTTAAATAGACAAAGGCAGGAAGAAGTAAAATCGTTGGTGATGACAAATTTCACATACGTCATTAATAGGTAAATGGAACCGATATAATGGTCCAATCTAGATTTAAATTCAACTGTTAGAAGTCATTATCATAATGACTACTATCAAAATACTACACCCAACATTACAACTGTATTTAACAGTAAACATAAAGAAATGTTGCGGTGTCGTTTCAATTCGCGATTTGTAGTTACTGGGTTTTCTGTATTATCTTGTTTTGTTGGAACACAAACACACAAACATACAGGTCCCAATTTAGTCCCAGCTGGTAGTAATATCTCACACAATAAAGGCAGTAAATACCAATAAACAATGCACTTTAATGAAGTGAAATGTCTTAAACATGTCACATTAGCCGTATTGAAGCTTTGAGTGAAACCTTATGGTTAGTATAAACTGTATAAGAAAGTGGCTGGGTTGCTGATAATCTTGCTGAAGGTGTGAAAAAGATTTATCTGGAACTAAATTTACGTTTGTTTTCCTTTGAAACAACGATGGTATCTTTGCTATAGTGAAATACAACTGGAACGGTAGGTAAGCGTAGTGGCCGCTGTGTTACGGTGGCACAATTTTTTTATTAATGATTTATGCGTGATTAAAATTATTAAAGAGTTCTAGAAGATGTTCTTGCCAATTAAAAGACTATACAATTCATACATAAGATAAAAAAAACATAAAATTTGTTTCTAGAACGCATGGCTACACACATAAAACTGAAAGCAATCGGGAAGCATATTCTAAAAAAGTTTGCGATCACTAGCTTAAAGCTAATATACTTAATATTTTTAATTGAACTTTATCAAGAAAAAATCTTTGATGTGTGTTTTCTTTTTAAATAGAAATAACATTAAACATACCATCACGCCTGTATTCCCCGAAGGGTTAGGCAGAGGCGTACTATTGTACACCCACAGTTCGCCGGTATGTTTAGGTCCCATGTAATAGGGGGCGAGCCTATTGCCATTAACCGGGCACAAATTCCTAACTCCGAGCTGCTACTGGGAATTTCATAGAAAAACCTAATTACACTGCTGACCTGAGAATCGAACCCAGGACCTCTAGCGTAGCAGTCGCGGTCAGTATTGAGGCAGTAAATAGAAATACCCTGTTTGAAATTAAAAAATAAAACTACTTTTCATTTTTTATGAAAATATTGAGTAATTAATAATAATGTAAATAATTGTAAGAAATTTCGATTTTTCAAACTGATCGTAAACTTTTTTTGATGTGTGTGGCTTAGCGTATCTATAGCATAGTAATGTACGTCAACTTATTCTGGAAATGTATAGCTTGATTAGCAGTGTGTAGGTACATAATTATACACAATACCAAGGAAAAGAAGACATAAACTATTAAAAGTTCTGTTTGTTTCCATTAATAAAAATATATTGTGTAGGTTGGAATCATTCACGGTCACACCTTTAAAAGTAAATCGATCCACCAAAGGCGAAAACGCATTAGAGTAAATGATCTTTTCGCAGAATAACGAAAGCGATAAGCTCCATAACATCTTTAACGTTCCATTAAAACTAACAATGACAAGATGAAGCTATTTTAAGAAATCTAGACGTAAAAATATTATTTCAAACATTAAATCTAAAGTATACAATCTTGTCCTTGTTGCGTAAATAGAACCTTATCTAAACCCAAAATCAGGTTACAACAAAAAACATCAACGTAAGGATCTAAAATATTGCAAAAGCAGAAAGCCGCTAGTTTTCCGAAGATAGTCATCAGAATAATACATTTCGTTCAATTCAGAAAATAACTATAAATATCTTTTTGTGATTTTTTTGCATTTTTCATGCTAAGATTATAAAGTTATTTTTAGTGAAGGAAAAATTCGACTCGCAGGCAGGATTTTTCCTTCACTAAAAATAACTTTATAATCTTAGCATGAAAAATGCAAAAAAATCACAAAAAGATAGTTAGTAGGTATGGTAGCATCGTACGGCATAGAACTAACCGTAAGGTAAGTCGTGTCGGTTGAGAGGCAAAGTAACTTGCTTGTCAATTGATGTTACTGACGTCACCTTTAAGACGTAAGTTCAGAATGTGAAGGCAAATTTCGACATGGCAGGTAGGACTCGCGGTGGCTTAGTGGTCATAGCGTCTGGTATATCAAACCAGAAGACACAGGTTCGAATCCTGCCTGCGAGTCGAATTTTTCCTTCACTAAAAATAACTTTATAATCTTAGCATGAAAAATGCAAAAAAATCACAAAAAGATAGTTAGTAGGTATGGTAGCATCGTACGGCATAGAACTAACCGTAAGGTAAGTCGTGTCGGTTGAGAGGCAAAGTAACTTGCTTGTCAATTGATGTTACTGACGTCACCTTTAAGACGTAAGTTCAGAATGTGAAGGCAAATTTCGACATGGCAGGTAGGACTCGCGGTGGCTTAGTGGTCATAGCGTCTGGTATATCAAACCAGAAGACGCAGGTTCGAATCCTGCCTGCGAGTCGAATTTTTCCTTCACTAAAAATAACTTTATAATCTTAGCATGAAAAATGCAAAAAAATCACAAAAAGATAGTTAGTAGGTATGGTAGCATCGTACGGCATAGAACTAACCGTAAGGTAAGTCGTGTCGGTTGGGAGGCAAAGTAACTTGCTTGTCAATTGATGTTACTGACGTCACCTTTAAGACGTAAGTTCAGAATGTGAAGGCAAATTTCGACATGGCAGGTAGGACTCGCGGTGGCTTAGTGGTCATAGCGTCTGGTATATCAAACCAGAAGACGCAGGTTCGAATCCTGCCTGCGAGTCGAATTTTTCCTTCACTAAAAATAACTTTATAACTATAAATGTCAGTCGACACATAACCGTTCCAAAATCATGTCTCGTTACAATTTAAATAGTCAAAACATGACAATTTTAAAAAACTACAAGTTTCTATGTTCACGACTGAGATAAAATCGTCATATAAAGGGTTTAAAACGATTTTGTAACTGCTTGTCCCCTGGTATCTCGCGTTGCGTCAGTTGATACAGAAACGTAGCCTGAATACTAAGCGAAGCCTCCGCCATTGTTGAATATTTCATACAGAGCTTTTGTAAGTGATGCGAACGTTTGCGGCTCTTACGCAATTTTATTGCGATCATTCGCCAAAGCCAAAATAATTGGTTTCACATATCGATACAATTAGTCAATAATAGTTAGATACAATAATCGGAGCACAATTAGTCTAATTTCTCAATGCTCAATTCTAGTGGCTATTAAACTCAATTCATAAAAACAAATATTGCTTCAAGCTGTTCTAAAATGGCTATCAAATATGATTGAATAATTAACAATTTTATTTAATTGAATTATGATAACTCCGTGGTTATCATAGCAATAAAATATGAATTCAGAGTATCTGACAGAAATTAATCTTATAAATTTTATCAAACGTGCATTGCCACAATTTTATTATTTATTGCTTGAATCGAAAGATCAAGCTGACGTAAAAGTGATCATAATAACCAAATTCATCTCCAACAATAATGAATGCAATCACAAGAACAGAATTAGTCAAGCTTGTAATAGTCAATTAAGTATGAAATATCAGACGAAGGCTGGACGGCGAAAGGTTGCGGGCGATAGTGTGAAATCATCTTAACACTACACAGCCATGGATTCAAAACTAGCACAGTTTTACTATTACAGTAGAATTTTGTAACGGACCGTCCGATTTTTTGCCAGATTACAATTGTAAGTACAACGCACAGTGATACTGGTATGTCAGCTACTAAATTATACCAGATACCGAGAACTGGTTCCACGAAATAGCTTTGTTGCACAGAAGCTGATGAAAAGTTATAACCGTCATAAGTCATTCGTATCAAATGATATAATGGTATTAGAATGCAATTGCTTTACGTAATCTTTATCGATGGACAATACATCAAATGAAATGAATTCAATGGACGGAATATTTGACAATAGAAAATCTATCAATGATGTTAGACAACAATGTATTATGCCAGCGGCCAATTGGGAGTACTACAGTATCTTTACGAAAGCAACTTTAAGATATTCAAAAGCAAGTTCTATGAACGAAAGCGTTCTGTAATTTGAAACTCATATTTGATCTACGCTAATGACGTTAAAATAACTATGGTGAATGTTAATTTTCGCCGTGTACGGTTGTACGGGTTCGTTGCCCTTCAGCCGCCATATTTGACCATAGACTATAGAGTAGTGTTGTCTGTTAACAGAGCATGACCATAAATTACAAAAGCCTCCTATTTGCTTGTTAGATAGTTTTGTGACGCATCACCGACTTTTTATTTTGCATGCGATGATTTTGAATTTAGTATTTTTAAATTGGTTTGACGTGTACGTCTATTCACTTCATACTTTTACCTTATGTAAGTTGCCTTTTTCGGCTGGAAAGTAACAGGTGAGAACTTAACCTATGAATACATCATTGTATTAAAAAAAAACGCACGTCTCCTGTCAAAACAAAACTGATTCGAGACAACTTACTGACAACAACAATAGAGCTAGGTTTCAAGACTTTGAAGTAATAATAGGTAAGTATAATTATGAATTCTTCGCAAATGATTGTGATAAAGTCGACATGATTATTGCTTACGACTTATTTCTGCAAGCCACACACCATGGCATTGCAATGTTTATTGTGAAACCAACTATATTTGTATTAAAGTAACAAACGAGAGTTGTAACCGCAATATATATTTTTTACACTTTTTACTAGAACCTCATAAGAAATAACTCGTTTTGAAACAAGATCGTATCGGGTACTGCAATCATTTTGATTTCTATCAGATTGATCGACAGCCTGATATACAAAGATTGTGTGAGGATTTTGAAATGTTGCAGCAAATAGGAATTAGTAATACCAATACAGATAATTATATTGAGGTGTTAAACTTAATCAACTTAATCGTACGGTGAATAAAAAAAACTATCTTGATGAAATTGCATAATTGAGTTGAGTAAAGTTTATCTCTTAATTTTAATCGATAGCTTTGGTTTTAATTTCTTGGTTTTCTTTTTTATTCATCCAGTAATATTTCAAATACAAAAAATGGCAAAGTCAATATTAATTAACAACGCAGCTAGAACATTTAAATTTAGACGATCAAGGTTATTAAACTGGAATTCTGGCATCTGACCTCCAGATAACCCGGGACGATAATGTCAAAGCAATTTCTCTGGAATCGTAACTTTAGCGTTTGATAAGAACCGGTCCTAATATACAACCTTGGAGAACACCCAAGGCCAATTATAATTCCAATGAAGTTTTATGCAGTTTTTTATAAACAGATGACTCGGTTCTTTTAAAAGTGAAAAGGGCAACCAAATTCAGAATTCCGTATAAATAATTATGTGTTACTTATGTTCTTTATGTAAATAGCAATAATTATAATTTATATTCAAATTACATATTTACATAGGTATTTGTTTTTAATAATAATGTCGATTTCAATAGAAACGCAGGTTACCTTCTTAGAAATATACCTAAATTTTGTTCGAAGTGTGATTTAATTGAAGGAAAACCGTAGAAAACGTTGAGTTTCGATTCACACCTGCCGATATCAATAACATCTTACTCCGATTAAATATTTTCAATAGAAACAATGGAATTGTTCACAACAGTTGATAACGTCCCGATAGCATTAGTAAATATAGTGATATCATTATTTATTCAATAAAAATACAATAAATAGCAATAATTCAGTTCACTAACTTTCTACTATTGGCGACTCTTATGACGAATTCCTGTTAAAATTAAGGGGGTTTTTTTTAAGGTTTTTTGTCCGTGTTAGCGCTAGTTGGTTTTTATCAAATTGCAGTCAGAACACTAACCCAGAAAATTCTAAATATTAAACCTATTTAGTAGTAAGAATCATACAACAATTACACAATCAATACCAGAAAATTCTTACTGAAACTCGACAAATATACAATTCAATAATGAATCCAATTATTCTGTAATGACCTCGTAGGTACTAGCCAAATAAACTCTCTTTAGTTAGTATATTTGTAATGATGTATCAGTAAGATCAATTTATCTAAAATATCTTCTGTACCAAATCTTTGAACTGTTTAGATCGTGTGCCTAATCGATGCTAATTATAGTTGGCACAGCTTCGCGCGTTGTAAAGGACAACTAGGAAGATTTAGATAAACTTTTTTAACTAAACTAAAACTTGACGAGACAATCGTACAACACGATCATGATAATAAACTGAGCTAAGGCTTATTTCCACTTTTGTCATCTTGATCATCAGCCTTCAGTCCACTGCTGGACGTAGGCCTCTCCTAGTGTGCCATTTTTTTTAATTTTGATTGCCTACGCTTTTCACCCCGTCCTATACTTTAATAAGCTGCGATGACTATTGGTTTCATACGGATATTTTTGTAGCTAGTATTGATATTTCATTCCAGATAAACCCATGTAAAATACTGATATTCAATCGCATCTGTACATTGGGAGCCGACTACAAGATAGGAAAAGACTTGAATCATGATATTTTCAAAACGCTTTTATAATCACAATTCATAATCATAATAAAATAAACAATATTAAACTACCGTAGATATTGTAACTCACGATAATCTTAACACAATTCGTATTTTACTTCAATAATTGTCAAAACAGCTGTGATTTAGATCACAATAAATATTAAGCGTGTAGTTAGATTACCGTTTCTAGTTCCACAATAATGTCTCCGTTTTCAAGTCAAACAGGATTAGAACCATTACCTATTACCATATCAAATGATTTCACTAGGTCATCGTCTGTGTTGATACTTATAAATCATATTTGAGACTTCATAGCGGTCCATTTCTGTTATACTATTACCGTGTTATTTCAATGAATATTAATCTGAGCTTATCAATGGAGATGTGAAGGTAAATGAAATAATGATATTTATTTCTGTAAGTAGATCGTTAGAGACACATTTACAAGTTAATGGTTTGGTTTCTTTTTATAGCTAGATGGCTTCGGCATTTCGTAAATGACGACCTCTGAGAAGAAACAACGAAAGAAACTAAAAGAATCATGGTCTCTTTTAAAGTCCAGACATCCACTCACTTATAAGCAATATTGCTTATAAGTGAGTGGGACAATGCAGCGCAATGTCTGAAATGGCCTTTGGAGGAAAGAACCATAGCAGCTTTGAGTAGACCAGTCCTAACTGATTGCAAGCATGCATCAGTCATCGTGTATTACAACCATAATTTAGGGAGCTCAACAACCCGTTGGACGACAGTAGGACATTCGTGTAGGTCATATGGTAGGTAATGCTTTATTGCTTTTTTTGTCTGTGTATCACCTTTAATATAAATGTTCACACCGCGATCTGTAACGGATAATACACGATAAGAATGGCTGATCAGCTAAATATTTGGATTCTGTTCAACTTATCCCGTACGGACATATTTGTATAGCCTACCTATGGTAGTTATTCCCGGTCTGGGTGTTCGTATATCTAGCAATTTGTGTTCTTAATCTCACCCATAATATACGGGAAAATCCTAAAATGGTTTAAAGGTTAAAACTTGGTGAAGAGATAAACTGACTGAACGAGGTTCAATAAAACTAATTAGCGCTCTATCGATGATCACAAGTTCGTCAGCGTTTGAGTGGCGTATGTTTTTATTAATTATTGCAATGTAAGTTGTGCTCCAAGTAGTTTTAAGCCAACTTAATGAGTCAGTTTTTGTAACATACCTATACTGCCATTTACCGAAGTGTGTAGGTATTGGAATAAATGTCAAACTTTAATTGCTTTACCAAGAATGATGTAAGAACTTGCCTCTATGATGTTTTTTGTAGCAGACCACGCAACATGTGCATATCCTTTCTAGTACTCAATTTGCATACTATCATGTATCTAAGATACTGTAACTATGTAGAAATGTTACCATATTTGAATTGGCTATAACTACCATACTTATCTATTTTGATTGCGGGCAACATTATGTTGTTGGCATTCTTTCTATACAGATTCAAATATGGTTTAATTCTCAGGTCGCGCAGTGTTAGTAGTACCTCGGAATTTGTATTTTTGCCCGGGTTGGCCTCTTATTTAAAATCGGACTGTCGATCATTAAACCTCTGATGGACACTTCAATGATGCAGGCGTAATAATATCTATAATCTTTTTTATATGTATAATCAACTTATCCAGTTAAAGGAACAGATTTACTTATTTATTAACAAATTTCACAATCTATTGGCTTTTTACATTGATAAGTTGATGTGCAAATAATGTAGATTTTATATGTTATGTATTTATTTGGAAATAACAAACTGCATATAATTTGCATGCAAAGACAACGAATCTTAAAGGTCGCTACGACAAGAGACAGTAATGGCTTCATATATTATTATCCTGCATATATGATGAGGTAAGACTATATGACATATTGTTAAGGAACTGGACAATGATTCTCAACATTCTAGGAGCGTCTATTATTTCCATAATATTGCCACTAATTGCCACTAATTGCCACTAATAGGGCAACCCTATCAAAAATTCAAATTGCATACACTGTATTTTATTTAAAAAAACACGGATCTTATGAGTATCTAGGATAATAAACTATTCAAAACACAATTTGGTTGTTTTAAGCATATAATAACGGACTTCGGGTTGTCTCAACGAAACGACATGACTTAGGACATTTAAGAGGTTTTGAAGAAAATCTTAAATTTTTTTTTCTTGATAGGCTTACACTTGACTACCAGTTCGACTGATGAACATCTACGATGGAGCACGCATGCCTAGAAACAATTGTGATTTAAAGACCAGATTATATTTATCGGGGAACACCCACTCGGGGAGTGCATTCTACGTTTGAGCGGTACGCATGATGAAAGTGGCCTCTGGCTTATTACACCGATTTTTTACCAAATTGGTCACCCATAGTAGATAGACTTCATCGGGACTAAGTTCAGGGCCATAAAAAATTATAAGTAGTAGGTAATCTTAGTTATGATGGTACACACATATATAAAATAAAAATTACCAGCTGTATAATATCGGTTCAATGTTGAGAATCGCTCGCATCACGATTAATCGCCAACAAAATCATAAGTGTGTTCCATTACTCGTTATGCACTAAGGCTTATTACCGAGGATGTATTATGAAAGGCAGTGGGCGTTGCATTTGCTTATCCGTCCGTTTGCGGATCTAATACAAACACCCACAGGTTGGTATGAAATATTGCTTGAAGCGTTTAATAGCTCAATGCAACTGAGTGTTTTTGTAAGGCTCTCAACGATGTTTGGATAATTAGCGGATTTAATTTAGTTTTTTGAGTGTGTCTGGTGCAAGCTGCCATGATAATGACACGTATATTTTTTTGTTGTGTAGAATGATATTTAATACATACGATAATGTTTTAGATTTTTTGTTCTTATTGGAACATAGTCGGGATCAACGTACCTGTAACAAAAAGATAATAAACTTTACAAACATAAATTTTACATCATATACCATCACGCCTGTATTCCCTGAAGGGTTAGGAAGAGGTGTACTAATGAACACGCATCACCGGTATGTTCAAGTCCCATGTAATAGGGGGCGAACCGACAGACCGAGACTCTTTAGCAAACGAAGCTAGCTAAAGCCATTATAGTACATACACCTAGTCAAACATTTTTTCTGTAGGGCTAACCAGAGACTACAGAAAGCCACTTGCTTCAAATACTTGCATAAGTACCAGTTTTGTTACGTCTCATAACAACACGACATCTTATCATATCAACAAGCTTTATATAAATGTGGCGAATAAAATTAACATAAATTTCGATAAAACACAACAATATATTTTAAAAAAAACTATCAGGCAGCTTCTTTTTTCTTAATTTTTTAACCATATTATTTGCCGCATTTGTCGAATATCAAATCCAGAAAAAACGGCGAAGAATGAGGTTTATCCTCACTTCCTCACCTTACTTATATAAATAATGTAAGTTACACAGTTGCCGAGCTGTAACCCTAGACCCGACCGTTATTTGGATATAGAAACGAAGATATCTTTATATAGCGAAATTTATCTAATATTAAGGTAACTGTGAGATAAATAATCATAAAATCCTTGATATACGGTTAAAAATACAGGAGGTGCATCTTTGTGTACTGAGATTTGATTGCTTCAGATGGGCAACTCTGAAGCGACGCGGAAGCGATTAAAAGTTGCTTAGTGTGTATGTACATTTTTGAATTACTTTTGCGTCTCAAATATTCGACCTTTCTAGCTGATGTCATAAGACAAAGAAGTAATTGGAACATTTGAATGTATTTATATTGTATACTCCTTTTTTATGCCTCCCCTTTTTATTCATAAAATTATGTATTATAGAGGAATAAATTTAATACCTACCTACTTTAATTTTTAAAGAGTAATTCTTTATCATAATTTAAATGTTTATAAAGAAAACTTGATTTTAAATCTGGAAGTAATCACGACGAAGAAAGCCTTCTATAAAGTGTATCCAAACAGAAGTAATTGGGCATTTCAGTTGTACCAAATGACAAAACTTCATTAAAAATACCATGAATTTAAAAATAATGTTGCAATTCCAATATTCTATAATCAAATTTACATAAGAATTAAGTATTAATATAATGTAAATCCGATATTAAGTTTATAAAACAATAACATTACCACGTAATATCGAGGTCGAGTACTGGTTATATGCACATTCACCTCGTAAGAATGAAAACATTCTAATAGATTGAGAAGATAAGGAATGTGACAAATTTAATATTATTGCGAATAGCTGTGAAATTGTCAATTTTGATGATGATAATGATAAATGATACCAGCTAATACAGCCATCACTAAACAGGCTACAGTTCATACAATGACGTGTTTTTTCGATTGAGAGAGAGGGATGCCGCTTTACACAATAACAGCGCTATCCTTTTCTCACAACCTAAAAAAAATTCTCAATGACACGTTATGGTATGGCTTAAGTAGTGACTGGTGTAACCATAACGTATTCCACGTAAAACTATATGTTACAGACGCACGTTACGTAACACGTTCCTGTATAATATGTAACGCGGTTGGGTAACTTTCTTTATGTTTTCATTAACGTTAGTTCAAGGATCAAAGGTTGAATATATTTGCTTAAATTAAGTCGTACCCTATCATTTAGAGAATTTAGCTTTTTAGAAAATACCTCATCTTAGAATTAATTACGTATATGGAGTTGATCGTGCGTGAGTCGGTGAGTCGCAACACACAACAAAAAATAATACAAAAAGAACAGTTTTTTTTTTTCTATACATAATGTTGACGATAGCGCCAGTAATCATTATTTTTATTAGGTGTTTTATAGTTATTTGGGCTGAAATATTTGGGCTATTTAATTAGCATTCGATATTCCAAGAAATAAACGATTATTTTATTCAGAATCGGTTGCAGGAATTTTGTGTACGAATGCTAATGAATAGATTATTTAATCCTAAGAAATATTCATAAGGAATTTATGTTCACTAAAAAGATGCTTAAATAGGCGATTCGCAAACATTACAAACGTATTATAGTGGCTAATGTCTCAATAGCCACCATCATATATCTTAATGATCCTTTCACAATGGAAAATTAAACATACATTGGATGAAAATGTTGCGCAACTATCGCTGACAGTTGCGCCACTGTCGCGCAATTGAATTTTTCATAATTTTTTAACGCAATATCCTTTTGTCTGGTGAAACCCTTAACTAATGAGCTTGTTTTGATAATATTCTGTTGATCTGTATCTTTGTGGGTTAATTTTAAGAAATCGTGTCACCAAACGTTGACATATTGCGAAATTGCGTTGATATAAGTTGCGAAAATTTTATTTATTGTTTTTAAATTGTTTCATTTTGCAAGAATTTATTGTTTATTTTTTCTCTCCTTTCATTTCATTGTTATGTTTATTTACACTTGAACAATTAGGTAATCGAAGATCGAGGAGAGTAACTATGAGTCTTTTATATTGTAACAAACCATAATTCTGTAAAAACGTTTCTAATTTTATGCGTGGGTTTAAAATCAATACAGTAAGAACGTCACCTCGACAGCTGAATCCACGCTGAGGTACGAAATTAATATTTATAAATTCGATAGAGTCAGTGGCGCCACAACATTGAACGCGGAAATTAAATGAACTGTCAAGCTTGACATTGTTGACATTTTAAGTTTGTATTTGTACTCGGCAAAGTTTTTGGCTCAACCATCGAGCTGAGCTGACTTCATTATAGAGATGATATTTTACAGACTACATAGCTTGTTACATTCTATCGATTTTCTAGACTAACACAATTTTCCATCCGTTTGTGAGATTTGATGGCAAAGACCTATTAATAAATGCGAGAAATACACAAATTACGCAAGAAATAGCTAACTACTTACTAACACCAATGCAACACTCAATACAGATTAGAATTAAATTACAATAAATCCTTATAAAGTAAAACCTATGTCAATATGCAAGGAAACACCCATATATATCAGGATTTATCTGCATAAGCGGTCCCATATCATTACATTTTACTAATTTAAAAAGTCCAAAATAATTTAAGACATTATATTAGAATATCGATGACATTTTTATGCATCTTAATGACAATTTCTTTGATAAATTATGACATTTTAGGCCCCTGACAGCTACATGTGAATGCTTGCATATTGACATGTAAATATGAATATTTGGCAAACTTTAATCTTTCTTGTCCTGTTCGTGTAGAGGTCATTGAACTTACACAATTTGTATTTTATCCGACAATTTATCGAGGTACAGTGAAAAAGTTACCGACTGACTACTTTAGACCTTATTTTCTTGGTAATAAGAGTGAAAAGTAAAAACATTAATATTGTCAGTTGTATACTGATGTCGTGTAAGACTTTAATCTTTCGTTTTGATACTGCAGTTACGTCCAATGATTTTACGTAACTGCTAACTCAAGAGATAATGGATTTGGATGTATTGTCGAAAATATCTATACAAATAGCCTGCATGTTGCATGGATTTTCCTCATAAATAAGCTTTATAATGGGGTACAAAAAATATTTTTGTTCAGAGTCAGGAAACAACTTAATTTTTTATTATATTATTCTCTTCGAGACATGTTTTTGTTAACCTTAGAAAATTTAAGCCATCTTAACTGCTACACCATTGCAGTTAAATTCAGAGCTTCTTCAAAACTGACATAATTCCATAGACTTTAATTCTAAATAAGAAAGAAGACCTTAATAAAATTCCTACCTCGTTAATGCCAGGGCCGGATTAGCTATGTAAATAAATGCCTGTCGCACACAGGCATTTACTTTTACTTTCTAACTTACTAACATGTTTTTTTTTCCATTAAAACGCAATACAAACAAAATAATAATATATAATATAATTTTATTCCGAACAAGCTGTAGCCCGCGGTTTTCTCACAATCCAAAGGATATTGACAATAGCGCTGCCTGCTGGATCTTACGATAACTAAACACTATGCAGATGACATCATAAGTAGGTACAAAAAATATATTGTGGAGCGTGAGTGGATAGCCAATGAGGGGGCCTCAAAGCAGTTGCCGGCAACGGTGGATAATTCGGTCCTTGTTATGGACTCCTGAGCACTTTCCACAAGCTCGTCAAGATATACACTCATCAGCCAAGGTGTCGTAACGTGACATTTTGTAGAATTATCAATTTATGGTGTGACTAGTAAATGGACATTTAATGGCCGGTTCCATTGCTAATTTTCAATGTAGTGTGTCCGCGTCTGGCTGTAGATAATCCGAATTTGCATTGATTTCGTGTTGCGTATGTTGGTTATTATGTTTTTGTGTTACGGAAGGTTACAATTTGTATTGCCTTCTGTTATGTCGTCCCTTTTAAAAGGCGGGCACCGCACTTGCAACTACTCTGGTGTTGCGGGTGTTATGGGCGGCGGTAATCGCTTACCATCAGATGATCCGTCTGCTCGTTTATGATCGATGATCTGTCGCTGACAGAGGAGTAGTAATGTTCCCCCATAGTTCGCCAGAAGCGTGCCAGTTTTGACTTTTCAGAAATACACTATTTTAGTATAACGTGCATCAAGTTTTGACTTTTCAAAAGTACCTTCTTTATTAGTCTAATTGAAATAAAACATTTTGACTTCTCTAAAGTACCTATTTTAGTGACATAAACCATTATTTCCGTGGGAGAGCCATGCTTCGGCATGAATGGGACGGCTCGACCGAACAATATCACGGCCTCACAGAAAACCGGCATGAAACAAAAGTTACGTTGTGTTTCACCGAGTGAGTGAGGGTTACAGGTGGCCCAACTTGCCACTTCTCTGGTGTTGCTTACCATCGCTTATCAGGTGATCCGTTTACATGTTTACACAGCCATAACAAAAAAAGCCTTATGGCTTTGACTTAAGAATTATGTTCCTATACCTTCGGGGAATCCAACTGTAGTGGTATGGCTATGTCATTATTTCCTGATTTCACCGTTTGTGGAGATCATTGGTACAACTATTCATACGTTCAATCTTTCATTCATTCGCTCAACTACAATGTCTCGCCGTTTCGACAGTGTGACGTAAGAATCGTGCGTTTTATAAGAACACTCGTTACTTCACGTGACATAATGCGGGTTCGGTGCTTGACCTGGACTATGAGAGAATTGCGGTATTCCGATTAGGTCGAAGCAGGATAGGAAATATGTAATTAATTTGATCAAATGTAAGGATGATATCAAAAAATAAAAACGCCTTCAAAAACCTAAAATAATGTTACCTGATAGTTATGCAATTTACACATATATACTAATATATAAAGCTGTAAAGTTAGTTTGTTTGTTTGCTTGAACCCGCTAATCTCAGGAACTACTGGTCCGATTTGAAAAATTCAGTGTTAGATAGCCCATTTATTGAGGAAGGCTATAGGCTATTTATCATAACGCTACGCGGACGAAGTCGCGGGCAGAAGCTAGTTATCTTATACAATTTTGTTTAATTATGTTATACAATTTTGCAAGCCGCCGGCGAAAACGAGAGATGAACTTTCTGCCTCGCACAGAAATACTGTGGAATGAACTATCGCCTATTGAAAATATATTTTTCCGTATAGGATTCGAATCCGCGACCCTGTGTAGAAACCGATTGTGTTATAAAACAGTTATAATCTGCAATGCCCGCTACATCTCTATACTTGCACCAACTACATTACAATACGAGCGAAACTTGTTAACTTTTGTACATGCTCCACACATGTACACATTTGATTGTCATACACATTTTTGTCAATGTGTGAGTGTGTCAATAACTGCTAGTGACGAAATGGTGCTATAGAAATAATTGAGTTATCAATATAAATGTCGATATTGTGAAATCCTTTTGGTAAGGATTGTCTAAAGAACTAATAGTGACTTCGATGTAAGTGTTGCGATTCAATATGAAAATATCGATATTAATTAATCGATTCGTTAAAGAATTTCAGTGTACGGAAATCCCAGTTAGTTAGGTGGAATATATGGACTGACAAGTTAAAGGTCTCGGCAAATTTAAGGCAGGCAACTCTGAATTTTCGAGTCATGTGCGTTATAGTTAATTATCACGCGCTTAAACGATAAAGGAAAAACATCGTGAGGAAACCAACATGCCTTGGATATTTTCAACAACATCAAGTTTTGAATTCGGCCAGCGTGGTGGACTATAGCCTAATCCCTCTCGTTCTGATAGGTGCCGTGCTCAGCAGTGGGGTAGTAGTAAGGGATAATTATTATATTTTTTGAATAAATTTGAATATTATTTTTTTGTATAAATCCACTCACAATTGGAGCTGCCCAACTACCGGGGAAGTACCTTCACCTTGCAGAAATTGTAGCCGAATAACTCAGCTCCGTGCTATGTTGTGTTCCTAACAGTGAATATGGTCATCAGAGCTCCGCAAGGAAGCGTTGTGTTGGCAATAGGGTATCGGTGGTGTTTAAGCATCACACTTCCGCTGCCAGCGAACTATTCCTCCTTAATCGTGCTATCGTACACAAACATGACAATTTATATTACAACTAGCTTCTGCCCGCGACTTCGTCCGCGTAGCGTGATGATATATAGCCTATAGCCTTCCTCAATAAATGGGCTATCTAACACTGAAAGAATTTTTCAAATCGGACCATTAGTTCCTGGGATTAGCGCGTTCAAGTAAACAAACAAACAAACTCTTCAGCTTTATATATTAGTATAGATTAAAAACAATGACATTGTAACAGTTCTTCGATCAGGTCACGTGTCCGTCTTACGATCACGGTCTTACGGTCTCATCTGTCGCGATATGATCTGTCGCGAGTTTAACATTTTTCCCCATCACAAAAACTGGCGCTGTGCAGTTTTTATATTTTGTTTGTATAATGGTAAGCTTAAATGTAACATCGCATCCCCGAAATTCAGTTTCGCTTTCCATTCTCTTATCAGTGATATCACAATTCACTTTCAACTGTATTACGGTTAACTCGATTACGTGTGGGCCACTCGAAATGGTTGATATTGAAAATTTATCAACATGGAGCCGCAGTGATAACGTTATCATTTTATCAATGCGCTTCTATCATTTTAAGTTACTGAAATTTTGTGAACGTTGGCAAGTTACAAGCACAAATACTTTCTCCATTCTCATTTCCTTTCAGCCATTTCTAAACTATGTTGGGGGCGACTTCTAAATGTAGCTAAATGGGTAAATCCGATATTTTAAGAATTTAATAAACTGCCTATCTGACTTTTTGGGCTTCTAACCATCACTAAGGATTAGCATGGGTGTTTGGATGATAACTGGAACCTATGGCTTTATGTGCTCTTCGAGGCACGAAGGGATTTCAATATGATTCACCAAGAAACTACCATGATAGAAAAAATCGTTATCGCATGAGCTGTCTGTCAATTCTGTCATTAAAAAAAAATTAAATGAAACTACTTTTTACCCGACTGCCGAAGGAGGAGGGTTATTACGGATTTTATCGCGGTATATTGATATTATTTAGTTCCCGACGTTTCGGATCCTTTACAGCATCCATGATCACGGGCAGATATACCGCGATAAAATCCGTAAAAAGTAGTTTCATTTCAATGTCTAATATTCGCGTAAGTGTCAGAAATCAGTATTACAAAAAAAGATTATCTACTAGCAATGAGGGTAGCACCTGTTAACTTGTTAACTCCTTGTGCTAAGCTAAATACTTGTGTTACGAGTAGGTTCACGTCGGTAATGCAATGGGTGGGTTTCGAACCGGCAACCATATGATGGCAAGTCCGACGCCTTTCGTCAGTCCGTCATTTTTATGTCATTATTTGAATTGTTTTTGGTTTATCACTTTGTTTGTCATTAAGGAGTCGACGAAACTCGTACGTCAGGTCTACCAGAAGGGATTTTATGATCCGAGGAAAATCCAGAGAGAAGATAAACAATGTTTATGCCAACGACCGACCCACTTATGACCAATGTTCTTATATATATGTACTATATATATACAACACTATCTTATCTACAATATATAGAGACAAAACAAATTCAGTCTAATTAAATATAGTTGATCTAGATCTCGAGATGTGCCTAATTAGCTTACTGATAAGTTTTCTTTGTTTAGTACTAGACTGCAGTGTGCATATTTATGTAACACCATAGATTATATTATTTGTAGGTAGAATTCTGCGACCTTTGGTAGTACATAGAAGCGTCGATATTCGTGAATGTGAATATTCAGTTTTTAAATCCTTTTTTTGTTTTATAAAAAACGTTGCCCCACACTAGGTTTTTCTTCTGTATCGTGAGTGCTTTTACAAACACAAACACCCAGACCCGGAACAACTACCTGTACATCATACAAATATTAGCTCCGTGTGGGGATCGAACCCACAACACGTGTCGCAGAAGCCGATCGCTCAGCCGCTACGCTAAACGTGTCAAATCTGACACTAGGTATACATCTATGGCTCTAAAACAGCTGCCTTTTACAATAATGATCATTGAATATTTTTAAATCTTTTTATTTTTTATGACTGTATTCCAGACGGGTTATGCAGTCACGTATATCTAGGCCCCAATTAATAGGGGCGAGCGAATTGCTACTAACTAGGTACAAATCGAACTTTCGAGCTGAACTGGGAATCGCCTTCTAGCGTAGCAGTCGTACTTACTACCACTAAACCAATGATGCGGTTAGTTTCAAATATCGGACAGATTTCGCAAATCTGCTTTATTAGGCAATCTAACCCTTCACAACCCAACGACACTTTCTTCTTCACCATAAACAAATTTCAACACATGATACAATCTAATCCGTACTTAACTACAGTTAAACAATTGCACTGATTAAATACATAATAATTAATATCCGTCTCTCGTTTTAGTGGTCGGGTACTTAATAATAATTCACATCGTGCATAATAAATTACGATGCAATTATTCAGTGTACTGCAATTTGTTGCGGTATTAGTCTTATTTCTCCGTCTTAAACGGGGTTTAGAGAGAGTTATTGCAATATATAGTGTAATCGGCCCCTTATTAATTTGGTTTTTAGGGTACCGTTTAAACTTGTACATAATTACTTATCGTCAGTCACCTAGGGAGGCGTCAAGATACAAGGATGACTTCCCTGTCAATGCAAATCATGCCTTAGGATTCGTGACATTTACCACGACCATGAATAGGTCTGTTTAGTACAAATAAACATATATTTATTATCTGTATTTAGCTAGCAACATTCATTTTATTATGTACTTTTAATTATATAGAAAATTGTAATTTCTGCAATGGCAACACTCGCTCTCTTGGATTTCCGCCCTTGCTACAACCAGTGCTGCAATTTTGTACTTCATATTAATAAGTGAATTTCAATAAATTCAGTTTCTTTTTACTAAAATTGTCGTTTGTATTATACAGGTCCGGTACACCTACCGGACCTCATTAAAGGACGAGGTCTCTCCTCGCGTCCTACTCGAAGGCCTCCGTGGAACGGACTTCCCAAACCGCCCGCAGGTCACAGCTCCTTAAGGCTTATCTGCACCCTCCAGTACTCGGTGCGTGGCACTCTCATATTTTGAGAGCAGTTTCGGGCCTACTTGCACAGTAAATGGGTTGATGGTCGACTGAATCTGTACCTCACGGTAACATGACAGTCTCAGTTTCATAATAATAAACAGTGACAGGGTTTAAGTACATTGACCTTTACCCGAATCGAATGCAAAATAATAACTTCATAAGTATTCAGGCATTGAGAATGCAACTAGTTTCAAGGAAAGTTCCACGGTCCATTTAACTTGCAAAATATCTTGTGATATATTTCAAACATTCTACAGAAATTGTATTGTTTACGAAATTACGTTAATATTTAAGTACATAGCTATTTTTAACTCTGGTACACTTCATGACATCTTCCTGCTGGCATTTCTGGAGGGGTGAGGCCTAATAGCATTAAGACCGGCTTTGTGACAACAACGTTGCATAAAATCACGTGGGAGAGCCATGCTTCGGCACGGCAGGCCGGTACTAATATATAAAGCTGAAGAGTTTGTTTGTTTATTTGCTTGAACGCGCTAATCTCAGGAACCACTGGTCCGATTTGAAAAATCCTTTCAGTGTTAGATAGCCCATTTATTGAGGAAGGCTATATAGGCTATATATCATCACGCTAACGCGGACGAAGTCACGGGCAAAAGCTAGTAACCCAACAAAATTTCTCAACAACAGATACCCATATACAGATTAACAACAGTTAAAGACAGATAACTTTAGCGCAGGTTACAGCACCAAAGGTCATGTTGGTTTATGGTAACACAAACAAAGCCGCACCTGCGCAGGCGCATGGGAAATGTCGAGAAATGTACTTACAATTTGTAACACGCCCAGAGAATGATTAATATTGTCTAGACTTACATTTTAACTAAATATGAATAGATTAGTAAAATTATTCAGCAACTTATATTCATAAACTGCAACTGCCTCATTTTCTGACCTGGGAGAGCCATGCTTCGGCACGAATGAGCCGGCTCGACCGGAGTGATACCACGGCCTTACAGAAAACCGGCGTGAAACAACGCTTGCGTTGTGTTTCAAGTTTCGAGTGTTCCGAGTGAATGAGGTTACCGGAGGCCCAAACCCTTATAAAGGCGGGCAACGCACTTGTGACTCCTCTGGTGATGCGGGTGTCCATGGGCGGCGGTTATCGCTTACCATCAGGTGATCCGTCTGCTCGTTTGCTCCCCTATCCCATAAAAAAAAATTAGCCAAGTGGTCCTGAGCGTGACTAGTAGAGGTCCTGGATTCGATTCCCAGGTGGAGCAGTATTATTGGGTTTTTCTATGACATTCCCAGTAGCAACTCGGAGTTAGGAATTTGTGAAATAAAACGACGAAATAGGCACTCCCCCTATAACATGGGACCTAAACATACTGGCGAACTGTGGTTGTACATTAGTACGCCTCTGCCTAACCCTTCGGGGAATACAGGCGTGATGGTATGTTATGTTATATTTATACACTTTCGTCTCAATGGTGTATTGGCTATAGCTGCTTAGCGCGAGATTCGGGTTTCAATTCCTAGGTTTGAGCAAAATTTTGTTGGCATTTTGTTCATGCCATTTTCAGTCAGTATTGGCCCGAAACTAGGACTTATCCCCTAACTAATTGTTATTTGAAATAATCCCTCCTAACGCAGCTAACAGTTATAATTAATAACAGCACTTATCTTGTCTTTAGAACTATTTATAAAAGTTGTTGCGTCAGCAGTTGATGATCACTGAATTTCAACTACACATTGATTTCTAAGTAAAAAGGTACCGTAACATTTGAATAAAGCTACATTTTAAATGACTTAATACAAAAAATGTACAGAAAAGATAATGTCGGTAAAGGAAATACAATTTTGTCGACGATTACGTAGTCAAAAACTAATTTTATTAACAAAAACTTAGGTAGCAGCAGCCAACGTGCGAAACGAGACAAAACTGGCGACCTCCACTATGTTTAACAATAGCATATCAAATTCCCGTCACAGTGGCTAGTTAACGCGGCAACCGTGACAATTGACAATGGTTGGGCACCTCTGACCGTTTGTACTTTCATTGCACCGCGCACGCGACACCCAATCAGAGGATGTGCTGACGTCAAAGGTCCAGGCGGCGTCAACATTTTGTTACGATCATACTTATTTCAAAAAAAAAATTGATTTCTCTTTAATAAACGAGCTAATCCAATAATTGGAAATTTATGTAAATTAAACAATAATCAAATTAGAATAACCATAGACACGTGTATAATTATCATTCATTAAATGTAAGTACCTGATTAGCATATTTGATGAAGATTTTTAAAATTTATAAGAATTATTTGATAATAAGTGAAATTTGTTACCCAGAACTATTGGGATCGTCTGACTGATAATATTATAATACCGCGGCAAGCGTTCCATAAAATAGAACCTTGACAAAAGATTTACTTCAAAAATTAAATTTCAACTGTGTAGCATTCTTAACCGTATATTATATACAAAAGGATGTGCAAATCATAACGTTTACCCAATAATCGAACTATTTTGAATATTTTCGAAATCATATTAACATAACTAACCAATTCTATAGATTAAAATCGCAGATAATTTTTTATTGATAGTTTTGAGATAATAATGAATATATATAGTATGTATTTAGATCAATAATTTAGCTAAAGTGGATATTTTATAGGGTTTTTGGAGGGATTATATAAAGTAAAAGTAAGGCTGTAGAAATATTATGGAAATATATGGCTATTTAAACAATTTAAAAAGAATTTGGAGCAGTGTTTCGAAAAAATATTACGTCAATTTGAATCAATGACAAACAAATAAATACCTAATTAAAATTATTGATGTCACTGATGGTGATGTCAAAATGAAAAATTTCTTCATTGATTATTAGGTGTGGTTTTGAAATCAAAGAATTTTGATTGACGTGAAGCAAGCTAATACAAGCTGATCTATGACAAAAATATTCATCATTATTAAATTTGTTAACTGACTAAATAAAACTAACTTTTTCAGCTTGAAATGACGAATTAATCTACAAAATTGAAATTTGGCAGACAGCTTACATGTCCGATATAATATAAGGCAATAGTAGACATAGAAAATAATTGCACGTTATTATTTAATATCTAAAAAAACATAGAATCAAAGCGAACTGTGGGTTTACAAAAATTTATCACGCTTCTGCCTAACCCTTTGGGGACTACAGCCGTGATGGAATCTTATGTTTTAATTACTGTTAATATATGACTATGACGTTTATTCATCATACATTCACCACTAAATGAAAAATGAGAATTGTATTAATTTCCTATAACATTGAGACGAAGCACTTAAACAGATCTGAGGTCATTTCCGGTGTAATTACTTGCATCATTAAACTTATGTTATTATCTTGATAAATGGTTTACCGCTTCTGTTTTTCTATACCAATGGACCAAATTCGTTTTTTTTTAATAATTTAATGGGTTGACGCTCTTAACCTCAATTTTGGTTAGAGAGAAGAGTCACGAATGGGTTGAGCATAGAAAGGGGCCACACCAAATTGGGATTGCCCTACCTAATAAAATGTCTTTCGCCCATCGGAGACGCGAAGTTTTTTTACACGTCTACGAAAAGAAGAATAATGATTTTCACAGCCTCTGTATGCATGTATCGTATGATGTTCGGATGGATGAACAGAGATTGACGAAACGAGTATACATGATGAGTACGGATGGAAGAGTTGGAAGGGGCCGGCCTCAACGAACGTACCACAACCAAGTTGCGGCCGTTCTAAAAAAAGGTCAGGTTAAGAGCACCCTAAACCGACGATCATGCATGAGGAGGTTAATGAACGTAGATGAAGCGAAAGTAGTGTGCCAGGATCGTAGCAAGTGGAAATCTATAGTCTCTGCCTATCCCAATGGGAGACAGGCGTGAAAATATGTATGTACGAGTATGTATGTATGTATGATGTTCGATCCTAGCTCAAAAACCACCCATCTGTTTTAACAAATGAGATTTCAATTGTTTCGTCTCGTTGATGGTTTTAGTTATCATAACCCCTTATCATGTCGGCAAATCCTTTCATAAATCATCAAAGCAGGCCGACTCAAAAGATACTCTTACTGCTTACTAAAGTGTTAGTTATCTTGTCTTATCTGAACCCAATTTGTCGGGGTCAACGTACCTGTAACAAAAATAAAATTTACTTTATAGTTATGTATTTACATTTTGAAAACATAAGTATTTTTTTTTATTTACACTGACTTGTAAAGTATCTACTTAACATACCATCACGCCTGTATTCCCGAAGAGTTAGGCAGAGGCGACTAGTTAACTAATCTAGTTTTATAAAAAGTAATAATATTTTTTTCTATTGTGTAGGTAAACGGCTTCGTTATTCTTGTGGTCCCAAGTGCGACTGCTACGCTAGAGGTCCTGGGTTCGATTCCCAGGTCGAGCAAAGTGTTATTGGGGTTTTCTATCAAAATTCTCAGTAGCAACTCGGAGTTTGGAATTCGACCCCTATTACATGGGACCTATTTAAACATGGCGAACTGTGGGTGTAACTTAGTACGCCTCTGCCTACCACTTCGGGGAAAACAGGTGTTATGTAATGTTTATGACTATGTATTTAATAACAGTAACAACAGATATATCAGTGTATGTCAATAATTAACACGCGTGGGAATAATATGATGACAGTAAGTATGGAAACTATGTTATGTCAACATGTTTTTGTTCAACTATGTATAAGGATATTATTCATTACTTTGGTCTGTATCCTCGAATGTATAGGTAGAGGTGAATGATGTTCGTGTAACTGTTGTCAGAACGTTTTTAGCATGACAATAAGCCTCTCGCCATACATAAATCCCAACTTATAGCTACTACGTAATGAGAACTGATAGGAATATTTATTTGTTGATATCACTAAAGCTCTTCAATAGCTCCTAAAAACGATTCATAAACAGAAAAGAAAAAATCACTTGCAGCAACATCCATACTAATATTATAAATGCGAAAGTACTCTAGTCTGTCTGTCGCACTTTGACGCCAAAACTACTGAACCAATTTAAATGAAATTTGGTACACAGATAGTCTAGAGCCTGAGAAAGGACATAGGCTACTTTTTAATGCGAATAAAGGGTTGTAAGGGGATGGAAGGGGGGATGAAAAGTCATATGGAAGTATCGCCTTTTTTTAGACCTAGAAGCTTGAGACTTATTTTTTAGGTAAAGTTAATGCGAGTAAGAAACTTGCTAGTACATAATAACATAACATACAATCACGCCTGTATTCCCCGAAGGATTAGGCAGAGGCGTACTAATGTACACCCGCAGTTCGACAGTATGTTTAGGTCCCATGAAATAGGGGGCGAGCCTATTGCCATTAACCGGGCAACTCGAACCCAGAACCTCTAGCGTAGCAGTCGCGCTCAGGATCACTTGGCTAATGAGGCAGTAGTACATAATAAAAAGTAAATATTAGTGTTAATATTGTCATATATACATGTATCTTTATTATCATTCGCGATCGTCACGGCATCGTTGTCGCATATCGTGTGTCAACTTTCTATCTAGTACTTTCCATCTGACAGTAGGGCTGGCCAAATGGAATATGACACCGGGAGAAATATTTTCACTGCGCATTGCAAAACGCATTTAAAAAAATCCTTTTGGAAAATGTTATTCAAAAGTTTGTGCAAATATGTTACAGTTTTTCATAACTCGAGCCAATTATGGATCAGAGGGCCACAGTTTCGGGTATTGTAATGATCTTTTCGGGAAATTAAAACTTATTAAAAACCCCTGTAATAGATTTAGAGCCACTTGCACCAACTTCTTAAATGTGTTTAAATTATATTTCAACACAATTTTCTATTGTAATTTTATGTTTAAATTCAATTTAAACATATTTCAGAAGTTGGTGCAAGAGGCCCTTAGTAGTCAATTCTGAACAAATTGTTTTCAGGTTTTGCGATTATTCTGTATATTTCAATTATTATTAAACGAGGCCTATAACCATTTAGTTGTCTCTCACCTAATGAGAGCTCTATTCCAAAGCGCTTATTGGCTAATATGATAGATAAATATTATGATAAACGATATTTATATCTGTTAATAGATCTTTTAAAGACTTTCAAAGGTCAATGTTTTTAATGTTTTTTTTAATCTAGAAGACGCGCCGGGATTTCTGAACTGACGACATCTGAGAAGAAACGCCGAAACAAACTCAGATAATCATGATCTCTTTTAAACTTCTGGATTTTAACATAGTTGTATCTACTACTACTATGTTAAAGTCCAGAACTTACTAAAATTACCCCATGGCAACGACGAAACATCCGTAAACATTCATTTCAGGGGTTGCAAAGCAAAGCACCGACAGAAATGAATAACTAAAATACACTATTCTAACAACGGGACATCCCTAAACATTCAGGGGTTGCAAACCTCATCACAGCCAGACAGCCGGCAGACAGGGGTGGCTCAGATCGATACAGTCTACAGCCTACACCACGTTCATTGTTCATGGGTTAAGATTGCTCTTCCCTTTATGTCCCCCTAAATAGCAGCATCATGATAATATCCCCCTAGCATTATCTGAAGTAGTAAAGGTTTGATTTCTTAGTTCAAGTCTAATGTAATAGTTTTACATTAATATTAAAGTTAGAAATAAATAAAGAAAATAATCTGTAGTCGAGGCACAAGAATAAATTACAGCAGTTTACTTATTTAATTTAGAACCTATCGGATATTCGATATTTTAACGTGATATTTCGCTTTTAATCCTACTTAATATTATAAATGCGAAAGTTTGTGAGCATGGATAGATGTTTGTTACTTTTTCACGCCAGAACTGCTGAACGGATCTGGATAATATTTGGCACAGAGATAGATTATAGCCTGGAATAACATATAGACTACTTGTTATCTCGGTCGGACACAATTATGAAGTCCACGCAGACGAAGTCGCGGGCGGAAGCTAGTACCTATATACATTTTAAAGTCCTCTTTCAACTTTTGGCAATATCCATTTACTACGGACGCCGTGGTCATTACGTTGAAGACGTCTAGAATAAATAAATAATGTCTAGAGTAGCAATTTAGTAGCTTCCTCTATTGTCGAGAATTTCTCATATTTTCCTAGCAGGATTGATTTGTTCAGATTGAGTTCTACTAGCTAAAATCGTGGTCGTAGGTAAAACAATGCACAATACGCTATAGGGAGCTTTAAAACAATTTAAACTTTCAACAGAAAGTTCACAGGATGTATTCTTAAAACCCATAAGTCGTTTCCTCTAGCAAATGACTACAAAATTAGCGGAAGCTTGTACTTGCACTAAGCTTAGCGATGGCTGTTTTGCTTACCTACATGTGAGGCGATTTATTAAACATAACATACCATCACGCCTGTATTCCCCGAAGGGTTAGGCAGAGGCGTACTAATGTACACCCACAGTTCGCCGGTATGTTTAGGTCCCATGTAATAGGGGGCGAGCCTATTGCCATTAACCGGGCACAAATTCCTAACTCCGAGCTGCTACTGGGAATTTCATAGAAAAACCCAATAACACTTTGCTCGATCTGGGAGTCGAACCCAGGACCTCTAGCGTAGCAGTCGCGGTCAGGACCACTCGGCTATTGAAGCAGTTCGATTTATTAAATCATGTCTTTTTTTCTATATAAATAAATAAATCATTTATTTTTCACCACAAAAACATTTACATTATTTAAAGTACAATCTAAGAAGATACCATTTTGGGCGAAGATAGATCTTGATGATATTATGACCGCGTAGTGACCATCATTGTCATTGGACTAAGTCGCTCCATGCACCGGTATCACGAGCGGATAGTCTTCCTCGCCCTCAGATCAACAAATTCTCACAAGAGCTTCAGACAGAGAACTGATCAGATTGTATGCAGGGCCGGACCGTGAGCTTAGACGGCCCTGGGCTAATACTACTTAGGGGCCCACCTAATTACTCAAAGTATAGAAAAAAATGAGACAGTAAAATATTCGATTCATATTATAATATCCATATAATTCACGGGGCCCTGGGCTGAAGCCCAAAAAGCCATATGGTAGATCCCTGATTATATGAGATTGTGATTGTATTGCGGCGTGCTGTGGAAGTACAACTGTCCATTATTAGTAGGTACCTAACAGCCGCTTAAGTAATACAGGCATGATGGTATGTTATACTTTGTGCTTCCCCTAGATAACCTATTTCTCATCCCCTTCCAGTTCTACAAACTGCTCTTCCATGAGCTTTATAATGAGGCCTGGGGGCATGAGTCTGTAGTCCTCTGGTCTTGGATAACCCTGACCCAAAAGGCACATTCGCTTTCTGGCCATTGCATCGCATTTACACAGAAGGTGTTCCATGCTGTCAATTCCCCTTTTGCAGGCCCTGCAGCCTGATGTCTCCGTCAGACCCATCTTTTGTAGGAGAGCGTTAGTCCCGAAATGTCCGGTTAGCGCCCCCATCAAAAGACGGGCCTGCCGCCTGCTCGAGTTTCAAATGGCATTTTGCCATCTCGATGAGGAACCTATGAATTTCTTGCAGTGAGTAAGTATGTTATACTTAAAATGAGATCAAAATACCTACTTATGTAGGCAGCCCTACCAGCGAACAAGAAGCCAGACAAACCAAGGTCGTAATATAATAGTTTTACGTAAACCAAATCCGCTTAGTCGCTTAAGTAACTCTTATTCCATTGGCGTTAGCCAATGGAAACTGGGCGGGTTCGCGTTAATGTGTGGAGTGGGGCAATGGAGGCGGTTGGGTACAACTGTTTAGAAATAATCATGGTGCCGACAGGAAACCGCATGGTGTGGTCGCCAGAATTGTAGAACTGTGGTCTTGTAATGGTCTACGGGCAAGGGAAGTTTGCATCATATCATGTGGCGCACAGATATGTCGGGTTTTATGCTGATATCGATTTCTATGGTCTGTGGTCTCTGCCTACCCCTTCGGGAAAGAGGCGTGACTTTATGTATGTATCGACTAGCTTCCGCCCGCGACTTTGTCCGCGTGGAATAGTTACTTAGTCTTAGCGTGTGTTGACCCGACCTGTTAGTAATAATAATTCATGCAAAATTTTAAGTAAATCCATGCAGTACTTTCTGAGTTTAGCCCGGACATACATACAGACAAACAGACAAAAATTCTAAAATCTATATTTTTGGCTTCGATATCGATTGTAGATCACGCCCAAAGTATTCCTTTAAAAAAATATTCAAATCAGTTTTGACTTTCCTACGATTTTATTATATGTATAGATTTCTATTCACGAAATATAGTCTGAAATACAGTACGATCGAACTGTGGGTCATCATATTCATTACACCTCAGCCTAACCCTTCAGGGAAAACAGGTGTGATGGTATATTATGTTAATGTAACAGAAACAGGCGCGAAATACATTACCCTGCGCATGCGTAATAAGATGACGGCATACAATGAAATGAAATGATGAAATATTTTACTGTAAGTAGATCTTTAGAGACACTTTACAAGTCAATGGTTTGTTTTTTTATAGCTAGAAGGCTTCGAAATTTCCTAACTGACGACCTCTGAGAAGAAACACAGAAACAAACTCGGATAATCATGGTCCTCTTAGAACAACATTATCCTACTTTCTACAACATGCGTAGGCCTCAAAATCTCATACAGTACTTACCTAGTTCATATTTGGCAGCACGTTTAATCCCTATCCATACATGTGTGCTCCAATCGTGGGCGCAATGGATATTATCTATCTTAACTGTCATCAAATACATATTATATTTGAATAGCCAACCAGTTAATGTCCACAGATTGGAACAAACAGCTAATTTGGAAACATTACTGTGGAATGGAATGTTGGAATTAATTGGAGAAAGATTTTGTTTTTAATTCTCTTGTGTCAACCTTGATTGACCTTTGTTTGGTAATGACGAAATGAATTAATTATTTTTATAGATAGAAAAGGGCCTTCAAAATTAATCTAAATAGCCTAGTGTTGTACGATGCGTCACTATCAGAGATATCATAACGATAGGTATATTTTGGGTTGCCGTCTTCATAAGTCTAGTGGTCCTGACTGCGTTTGCTACGGTAGAGGTCCTGGGTTCGATTCCCAGGTCGAGCTCAAGCAGTGTTATTGAATTTTTCTGGGAAATTTTCAGTAGCAGCTGAGAGTTTGGGATTTGTTTCCAATCCGCTCCCTATTACATGGGACCTAAACATATCGGTGATCTGTGGGTGTAAATTAGCACACCTCTGCCGAACCTTTCGGAGAATATAGGCGTGGTGGATGGTACAATTAGGGTTGCCGTCCGTCCGAGTTTGCCCAGATTTGTTTTAGTCTCGAATGCTACCGGGGAACGTCAGCGATGGGTTTTTATCTGTAGTCCAAGTAAAAGTGACAAAGCTACGCGTTTCGTTCAAGTCTTAGTTTCAAATTTCGGGGTATTGATGCTTCTAGTCCTTGCTGCCTAATTCGAAAGATGACAACCCTAGATATATTCAATCAGCTGAAGGAATCTATCTGGCGAAATGAAATTCTCCTCAACATACACAAAACAATACTGAAATATGATTTTTAAAATATCACGACCATTTCTTTTTCCTATACGAAATAACATAACATACCATCACGCCTGTATTCCCCGAAGGGTTAGACAGAGGCGTAGTAATGTACACCCACAGTTCGCCGGTATGTTTAGGTCCCATGTAATAGGGGGTGAGCCTATTGCCATTAACCGGGCACAAATTCCTAACCTGCTGCTACCGGGAATTTCATAGAAAAATCCAATAACACTGCTCGACCTGGGAATCGAACCCAGGACCTCTAGCGTAGCAGTCGCTCTCAGGACCACTTGGCTAATGAGGCAGTTACAAAATACTTTAAAAATATTTATTTTCTCGTTAATTCTCAAGATGAAATTGATAACACGGTTCCTTATTAACAGTTAATTTGTGAAAGTTCGGTACAAAATAATATTATTTAGAGTGAAAGTGAAAATAATTGAGATCAGGTGCGGGCATTACTCGAAATTTCGGATTGAATTTTGTGTCTTTTTTTATGATATCTTAGATTAAGCTTTATTAATATTAGATATTATATTACTTTCCATTATTGAAATTACTTCTATGGAGATTTTGTATAATTGCGAGCTTCAATAGCAGAAAAACAATATTTATAGGTTACTCCGTTAGTGTCTATAAAATTACGTCTCCGCGCGTTGAAGAAACCCTTGTTGTAAAAGCAAACAAAATACAGCACTCTTGATGGTAGTATCTAATAAATATCATCACGACTATATTCTCTGAAGAGTAAGATAGGACAACAGATTATATACCTCTGCCTATCCCTTGGGGGATAAAGGCGTGATGATATTTCCATTTCAAATAGCAGTGCTACCCAAAGTGGGCTATATCGACCCGCAGGGGTCGACGACGACATACAACGGGGTCTATGACAGTGGGAAGTAAAATTAGGGTCGATGAAGACCTAAATGGATATGGTATTAATAAAGCGAATAAAAAATATTTTTCCCTTTTTTTAGGACAAACGAGCAGACGGATCGGACACCCGCAACACCAGAGAAATCACAAGTGCATTGCCCGCCTTTGAAAAGGGTTTGGGCCTCCGGTATCTTTACTCACTCGAAACGCAACGTAAGCGTTGTTTCACGCTGGTTTTCTGTGTGTGGTAAAATTAGGTAAGAAGGGGATATACTCAAACCCAAAATATATGGCAAGTGGTCGACAAGATAAAAAAGTTTGGGGAGCTCTGAAATAGAGTATTCATTGCCTAAAGAACCTTTTTAAAATACCAAGACTACTTTTGCAACGTTCCCAAGCCAACAGCTCTCGGCTCCAATATTAACTACGCAATCCAAAAATATCTTGTTGTTTTATATGTATTGTATAACTAAATAAAAATATATACAGTTCGTTAGTGACATCTTTATTTGTCTTCACATATGACATATGAAACATAAGAGAGTTTGTTCTATGTAGATTATTTGAAACAAACTTAAGGCATTAAACACAGCCAGTATTACAACACGCCCCCTTAATCTACATTGTAACAACACTAAAAACAAAACAAAAACAAACTTAATCCAAAAACCCTAAACTACTTAAACATCTCTTAAATTTAACTTTCTGCAGAGGTTTAGTAAAAACATCTGCAGGCAATTGTGTAGTAGGCATAAAATTAAGTTTAATATTGTTATCAGATATTTTTTCTCTGATAAAATGATATTTAGTATCAATGTGTTTTGTCCGACCGTGATGGATAGGGTTCAATGCAATATTTTGTGCACTCTGACTGTCTCCCGATAGAACCACAACGTCTAACAAACCACTCACCTCAAACAGAAAACGTCTCAGAAATACAGCCTCTTTGCTTGCCGAACACAGGGCCATATACTCCGCCTCCGTTGAAGATAGGGCTACTGTGGGTTGCTTTTTGGCTTCCCATGAAATTGGGCCACCACCAAATACGAACACAAATCCTGTGTAGGAACGCCGATCTTTAATATCATTTGCCCAATCGGCATCTACAAAACCTTGCAAATAACTTCCATTTTTCTTATACCTAATAGCAAAATGGATTGTACCTTTTAGGTATCTTAGAATTCTTTTTGCTGCCAACCAGTGAACATTTGTAGGTTTTGAATTCCACTGGCTTAAATATGACACTGCAAATGATATATCAGGTCTTGTATTTATAGCCACGAACAACAAACAACCTATCAATGTTTGATATTCATTTTGATCACACAGTTCAGTAGAATCTCCAAGTTTCTTTACCAATGGAATATCTGCAGGTTTACAATCATGTAAATTGTACCTTTTAAGTAAATTCACTATGTAACTGCGTTGCGATAAGTAAACTTCTCCATTTTCTACTGAAATATTTATTCCTAAATAGTAGTTTAGTAATCCCAAATTTTTCAGTTCAAAATGACTTTCCATGTCAGACTTGACAGAGTCGAAGTGACAAACATCTTTATAAAATACAATTAAGTCATCTACAAAACATGCCAGTATGACGGTTTCATTACCAAACTTTTTGGTGTAAACACAAGGCTCAGAAGGAGTTCGCATGAAACCTATGGAAATCAATGTTTCATTTAGTTTGTTATTCCACGACCTTGGGGCCTGTTTCAGGCCATACAGCGACTTCTTCAGTAGACAAACCTTATTTTCTTGACCTTTGTTGACAAAACCTTGCGGCTGCTCCATATACACTTCCTCTTCCAGAACACCGTTGAGGAAAGCTGTATCTACATCAAGATGATGCATTTTTAAATCATACTCAGCTGCTAGGGCGAACAAAGTACGCAGTGAAGAGTTTCAAACAACGGGTGAAAAAGTTTCTTTATAATCGATTCCAGCTACTTGAGTGTATCCTTTTGCCACTAACCTGGCTTTGTACCTTATGACATTGCCATCGGAATCTCTTTTCATCTTATACACCCACTTACAGGGAACAATTCTTTTATTTGGTCGATTTACAAGAACCCAAGTCTCTTTTGATTGTAAAGACTGAAACTCTTCTTCCATAGCGAAAAACCACTTACTGCTGTCGTCTGAATTCATTGCGTCTGCATAATTCTTAGGATCATCCGATATGGCTTCAAGAGATTCTGCTACCAAAGAATCAAAATTTAGGTAGTCAGGTCTTTTTCTCACACGTTGTGGATATCTTCTAACATCACTTTCACCTTCAGCCTCACTATCCATAGTAGGTACATCGATTGCTTCAACATAAACTTCATCTGAAGTAGAAGAAACAATAGGTACCTCAGGGAGTACCTGATCAGAAGTTTCCACTTCTCTGTGAGAATTAGAACAATCACTTGATTGAGCATCATCGGAAGTTAAGACCAAAGGAACTAAATTATCATCTTCCTTTTTTATTTTCAAATCAATAAAACAATCCTCAAAAAATGTAATATCTCTCGCCTTAATCAATCTTCTAGGATTTTGACATTCGCGAAGGAGATAACTATGTGGATCTTCTGTATATCCTACAAAAATATGTTGGGTTGCTTTGACTTCTAGCTTGGTACGCAACTGTGTAGGCACATGTACAAGTGCTCTACACCCGAAGACTTTCAAATGACTGAGGTCTGGTTTCTTGTCGTACCACATCTCAAATGGTGTTATTCCATCTAAAGCACGATGAGGAGACCTATTCTTCAGGTAAACTGAACATTCAGCAGCATCTTGCCAGTACGCCTTTGGCAATGAAGATTGAGAAAGTAAGGCACGAGTCTTTTCCATGACAGATCGACCTGTTCTTTCTGCTACCCCATTTTGCTGTTGACAATATGGCACAATAGTTTGATGAACTATACCTCTAGAAGACAGGTAATCAGAGAGAGTCTTATTCACAAATTCTGTACCATTATCAGTACGTAAAGTTCTCACCTGCTTACTAGTCTGTCTTTCAATCAAAGCTATAAAATCACAAATCTTACGTTTTACTTCCGCCTTTGTTCTAACAAAATAAATAAAAACAAATCTCGAAAAATCATCAATAAGGTATAAAACGTAATCATTGCCTTGAAAAGAGGTTGTAGACATTGGACCGCTCAAGTCACAATGTATCAATTCCAAAATCGACGTAGCTTTCTTATACAAAAGTGGTCTAAAAGGTTTCCTAGCTTGTTTACCTTCTATACACGCCACACAAGGTTCCTTATCGACATCTCCAAGAGTAATACCTGTTGCAAGACCATCTACCAACTTACTCATACCTATTCGACACAGGTGTCCTAAACGCCTATGCCATAGTCTATACTGAGAGACGTCAAAGTGCACATCAAACGCTGATTGATTCTTAGGCATACTAGTACAGTTTAGATTGTACAATCCACCACAATCAGATGCACAAAGTACTGGAACACCTGTACAAGAAAAATCAATATTATTATAAAATTTACAACCATCTTTGTTAAAAACCACAGTTAAATCTTTTTGAACAGCCTTATTAACAGAAAGTAAATTAGATTTTAAATTTGATACAAAAACTACATCTTTAATAACTTTAACAGTTTCAAGATCAGTCAAAATAGAAACATCACCAATACACTCACTCTGTAGCTCATTACCATTTGCTATAGTTACCTTACCAGTGGTAAAAGGTTTTACATTGTCCATCCAATCCAACCTTGAAGTCATATGAGTTGATGCTCCTGAATCAACAATCCACTTGTTCCCTGAAATAGATTCACGTATATTATCTGCATTCAGAGCTCCCAAATGTGTCGATTCATTGGTGAATGATACCTTCTGGGGTTTCTTTCTGTGTGGACAATCTGGACGCTTGTGACCTGGTTCTTTGCAACCATAGCATATAACAGTTTTTGGTTTTGGTTTTTGTTTGTACTTAGTACGTAGAGCAGTTTCTGGTTCGTTTGTAGTAACACTTTTCGTAAACTCATTCAGAAGTTTAGTTTTTATCATATCCGTGGTGATCAGAACATTGCTATTTTCCAGAGCCATAACCAACGGATCATAATATGAGGTGAGTCCTCCTAATAAAATAGCAGCTATAGTGGTGTCTTCCAGCTCTTTGCCAATATCAGCTAGATCCTGAGCAGTGCTCAGTACTGCACTAATATACTTTTCGATGGAATCGAATTCGGATAAAGAATATCTATATAATCTCCTTTCCAACGCTAGACGACGTCCAAGACCTTTGTCTTCGTAGGCTGCTGCTAGTAAATCCCATGCTTCCTTGGCATTTCTGGCCTTCCTAACATGAGTTACGGCAGCATCATCTAAAGCTAGACATATCTTAGAGAGTGCTTTAACATCACGCTTCACTTTTATGTTTGAAGCAGTCGTATCTCCTTCTGGATAGCCTGCGATGGCCTCCCACAAATCTTCGTGTAGGAGATACATCCTCATTTTGAATTTCCACGTCACATAACCTTCTCTACTGCTTAGTGGCTTAAAAACACTGGATCTCATATCTGGAACTTTTATATTTCCTTTAAAACACACTAAGCACTACACTATATTGAGCTTCGTGCTGATAACGTGTTGTTTTATATGTATTGTATAACTAAATAAAAATATATACAGTTCGTTAGTGACATCTTTATTTGTCTTCACATATGACATATGAAACATAAGAGAGTTTGTTCTATGTAGATTATTTGAAACAAACTTAAGGCATTAAACACAGCCAGTATTACAACATATCTCCCCATAACAATATTGCCGGCTGTTAAAGTATCGAGTTTATCGTTCACCGAACTGTACAATGTACAGTCAGCAGACTAAATAACTCAAGGGCAACGCACCGCAAGTTAAATTTAATTAACAACTTCTATTCGTAGCTCGGACGTAATCGAAAATCGGAGAAACACGGATCTGGGAGTTGAGAATCTGTTCTTAGGAACGAAGAAAATACTGGATTTCTGACACGCGAATAGTAGACATGGAACATAACATACCATCACGCCTGTAGTCCCCGAAGGGTTAGACAAAGGCGTACTAATGTACACCCACAATTCGCCGGTAAGTTTAGGTCCCATGTAATAGGGGCAAGCCTGTTGACATTCACCGGGCACGGATTCGAAACTGCGAGCTGCTACCGGGAATTTCATAGAAAAACACAATTTCACTTTGCTCGACCTGGGAATCGAACTTATTAGCCGAGTCTGGGTGTTTGTGTTTGTGAGGATTTGTGTTTTTAAAAACCCAACGATAAAAGAGAAAAAGCTAATGTTCAACAAAAAAAATACTAAAGTGAATTAACCGTTTAAGAGACCAAATCAAGACCAATAATTGAGTTTATTCTGCAGTTTCTTCACAGAGATCGTCAGGCAGGAAACGCCGGCGCCATTTAGTTTAAAAAGAAACATAAAACATGGTCTTGTAACAATATTTATCTCACCTTGAATCAATAAACAAGACTTCTTCATAAAACCGCGATGAATCACCATTGAACTATGTATATAAAATACTGCGGATACGCAAACTGTCCAATTTACCTTAATTTAGCAAAAAAACTGTACCACCGATACTGTGGAGTTCAGTAAACTTTTGTGCTAAACATTAGCACCGCCCACTTGCGCTAATTCTAGCACAAAAGCACATAGAGGTTCGCTTCTTTACGCGCTAAATGCTTTGTGTACGTACAATATGGAAAGCTACATACTTATTGGCCTAGTGGTGAGTAAGTAGTTTTTATGTTGGAAAATGAGCAGACGAGCTCCTGGGAGTGAGTAGTTATAGCCGCCCATGGAGACCAGCAACACCAGAGGAGTTTTTTTTATGGGATATGGGAGCAAACGAGCTGACGGATCACCTGATGGTAAACGATAACCGCCGCCCATGGACACCCGCGACACCAGAGGAGTCACAAGTGCGTTGCCCGCCTTTTAAAAGGGTTTGGGCCTCCAGTAACCTCACTCACTCGGCGCAACACAACGCAAGCGTGGTTTCACGCCGGTTTTCTGTGAGGCCGTGGTATCAGTCCGGTCAAGCCGGCCCATTCGTGCCGAAGCATGGCTGTCCCACGTTAAAGGAGTTGCCGAGCCTCAAGTACAACTTCGGACTGTAGACTGCAGCTACAGGTTCTACGCATGAGAACCTGTAGCTCCTGCAGTCTACACATTGCGGCTGATCGATCGGCTTCGGCGACACGTGTTGGTTGGATCCCCACACGGAGCAAATATTTGTATGATATACAGATAGTTGTTCTGGGTCTGGGTGTTTGTGTATGTGAGAATTTGTGTTTGTAAACACACCCACGATACACGAAAATCCTAGTGGGGCAACAAAGTAAAACAACCGTCCCATGAATTTCTTGAAGAAAAGAACTCGAAGCTGTATTTTATTTCAAAATAATCGCGTCCTGTATGTACGATTTTGAAAAGTGAAAGGGGGCCAATTTGAGAATCTCGTATAAATAATTTGAGAAATTGGTAAAAGACTTTCTTTGGTAATCGTACTACGGTTTAAGGAAACATATTATATTGCGATTGATCCGCGTATAATCATATTTTTACGCCAACCCAAACAAACAGAACAGACAAACAGACATGAATTTTAAAAATCACATTTTTGGGTTCGGAGATGTTTATATACCTTTTTATTTGGTCGGAGAAAATGCCTGGCGCATACGAGACCTTCAGGGAAAGGTGAAGTTTTGTGGGGCTCGTACCCACTAAAACTCAGTTTCTGCCTACGGCCGCTTTCATGGAGGGGCCACGAGAACTGCTACGCATTAATTTAACAACCCCTCCAGCGATGGACCTGTATGTCGGCCCCCTACCCTAACCCACTTATATAATCAACCCATTATATGTCCCACTTCTGGGCACGGGTCTCCTCTCACAATGAGAGGGATTAGGCTATAGTCCACCACGCTAGCCTAATGCGGGTTGGCAGACTTCACACTTCATACACCCTAACCCACTAGTTTTTTTTTATATTTTCAATGTAAGTATGATTTTATAACAGTAGAGCTGTAATAACTACTATTTGATAACCCTATTTACAACCCAGCCACTGTCTTAGGCAACACTTAATACCAATAATAGAACAATTTCGATACGTGGAGCAAATGATCAATTAATTGCATATCGCCTGCTTGTGGTAATTCTTTCAATTGACTCCTCTACAAGAAGCGTGGTAAGATTGCTAAATGATCAACTATAATTGGTACATACAGGTCTGGTCATTAATCATGGACTAACGAACGTAATGTAATTAACACAGATGCAGTTATTGCCAAATATGAAATCGGATTGTGTCATTTTAATGAGAAATATCTAATGTAATTTTGTCGACATCGATAACAGCGAGCGCTCAGCTTCCACGGTTTCGAATCCCGCACGGAACATTTATTTTTGCCTAGTGATATGACCACTGGACCGCCAAGTCAAAGGTCTCAAGTTCAAATCCAAGGCACGCACCTCTGACTTTTCGAAGTTTTGTGCGTATTAATAGTTAATTATCACACGCTTAAACGGTCAAGGAAAACATCGTGAGAAAACCTGCACGTCTGAAAGCTTTTCTCGACAGCGTGTGAAGTCTGCCAGCCCGCAATAGGCTAGCGTGGTGGACTATAGCCTAATCCCTCAGTCCCCAGTGGGACATATAATGGGTTGATTATGTTATGTATGTTTTTAGAATATTGGTTCCAGCATATTCTTCCATAATATGGCGTACAAATATTTATACAACATAACATTCTATCACGCCTGTATTTCTCGAAGGGTTAGACAAAGGCGTACTAATGTACACCCACAGTTCGCCGTTATTTTTAGATCCCATTTAATAAGCGGCGAGGCTTTATAGCCTCCTGATCAAAACTCCGAAGTGCTACCAACTGGACCGCTGCCCAACCTAGAAATTGAACCCAGGGCTTCCTCTAGCATAGCAGTCGCGCATATGACCTCTTAGGACCGATGAGGCAGATAAATTCACCCATTTTTTAATTTAAAATAAAGTAAACGGATTTTTAAAGATTGCATTTATTATAAGACAAGAATCTGCATTACATGTTTTTCTTTCAGTTATAATTTAGTAGGTAACACACATTTGGGAGTACAAGAAATTAAAAAAAACACGCGATTATCGATTATTTTGTCACATTGTAATTTTATAACAAATACACTAGAGTTAATTAGACAATACGAATCCTGTAAAATGTAGCATTCAAAGGTTTCCCTTTCAAAGCAAGCACACCTCTACTTAACCCGTCATTACTCACAGAAACGAAACGTTCTCCACATTTAAACCTAACGAACTAATTCCCTACAATGTTAACTTCTCAATCAATCTTGCGCAGCTCTAGTGCCATCAATCAGCTTGCCATACTGATTAAGTTGGCAACGTTGCTAATGCATTGGAAAGGTTAAGTTTGGCGTTAGGGTTGTCTTTTTGCTGAATCAATCACTTGTGGCAAATGAGGGTAATGAGTGCAAAGGAGTGTGTAAATAGACGTTTTGTGAAGTGTAAGGGGTATGAATTGAGAAGATATATAAATAAAAAATTTAAAAAAAAATTATATGTAACAGCTTTAATTTTGCATGCCAAACTGCCTAGCGCGTTAGTCTAGCGGTCCAAAGTGCGACTGCTAAGCTAGAGGTCCTGGGTTCGATTCCCAGGTCGAGCAGTGTTATTGGGTTTTTCTATGAAATTCCCAGTAGCAGCTCGGAGTTTGTAATTTGTGGCCGGTTAATGGCAATAGGCTCGCCCCCTATTACATGGGACCTAAACATACCGGCGAACTGTGGGTGTACGTTAGTACACCTCTGTCTAACCCTTCGGGGAATACAGGCGTGATGGTATGTTGCATGCCCACAATGGAGCCACAATATGTCCTGTGCTATAACTTAATTTAACATCTTATGTACCCACCATACTTCAGGCAAATAAGTGATTTGATTTGAAAGTGGAACTGTTTACTCTTCTGTATTTCTTCGCCCAACCACCCCGCGCCCTTTCAAGCGCACCAAAGTGAAAGATTTACACAATAAATTGAATGTACACTTGATAGGTATTATCAGGGTGCATAATGAACTTGAACACCACAATCAAAGCCGTGGGGCTAATGATAAAACTCAACAATAAATCTTCATTAATCAGGACTAGTTTAACCCAGATTGTGGAAACTAATCTTGTTCTACAGAGCTCGTTTATCAATGACGTTGGGCCACGAAGTGAGTGGGCTACTGGTTGTAAAGGAAATACTGCATAATATTCAAGTATACATGTTTCAGCGGAACGTAATACTTTTTTAATCATCTGTGTTAGTTGTCAGGTACCTAAGTTCTTTTTTTTAAAGAAAAATGTTCCCACACTATTATTTTCTCGTGTATTGTTTGTGCATTTATAAACACAAATTCTCACATACACTGATACCCAGATTCGGAACACATATCTGTAGTTCATACAAATATTTGCTCCGTGTGGGGATCGAACCTTCAACGCGTCACGCAGAAGCCGATTCCTCAGCCACTACGCAAACGTGTCGAAAAAATTCGTCGTATAATATAAAATATGTCGTATATAATTCTTTAAGTTCACATTGCCACGTAACGGTATTAATACAAAAGAAAATAATAGATAATAATCATATTTTCCTATAATCATGGCTATCGAACGCGTCACGAAAGTTTGTGTCATCACATAACATCACCTGAGACAATCATACACAAGCATACTTATCCATCTAAAAAAAAATTTATAAAAACTTTCTTTTATAAAGTTTAAGGTTAAGTTTAAACTTGTTTGTCAACGCAAACAAATTTCTTAAATTTAAAAGAACCGCTCGTTCATACGCTGATTCTACGGCCCCCAGCGTAACCGCGGTTGCATTACACAAATCATTGGATCTATGTAGATGAATGTGTAACAAAGCCTACGGGACAGTTTTAAGACGGCTATAGATAGCCAGACCCGACGTAGTTGAAGCATATTAAGAAGTAAGCGGTCGCGTGCTGCGATTTACATGATAAGTATTTGATTAGTTAACCGTTTTCTAGAGCCGCGAACCAGATAATGGTTCACAATGATTTATAATAACTGTTATGTTACTTTTAAACGGTGAAAAGGTTCAGGTAGTGTGATGATAGTGGTGTTAAGATGGAAAATTTGGATACACTTCAAAACTGAAGGCGGATCGTTCACCTGAGCCCGCCAAATTTAAATTTCAATTGGTTTTTCGCAATTTGTAGGTCATAACACATTCTAGATTCCTAGCTGTAGTAATTGCGGCAGTAGCTATACAATATTCACAACAGAGCATTCAAAACTTTGCTTGTAAATCGATATTGTAGCTAAAAGTAGGTACAATCGTCAATTTTGGCCAAAATTGACGATTGTACCTACTTAATGCTCAGTTGCGAAAAACCAATTGAAATTTGAATTTGGCGGGCTCAGGTGAACGATCCGCCTTAAACAAACTTATTAGCTTACCTACACTCACACCTTTCTCCCACAGGGGTAGGTAGAAACTATAGACCGCCACTTGCTACTGCTTGCTTGCTTCTGCGACATTCATACATCTTCTCATACATACGCACCGGTTGCGAGTACTACGCACCTGACCTCTTTGCTACTAGCTTATACTGACACTATTCTGCATTCGAGCTAAAAGAATAATTTATGCTATTTTCAAGATCACTTGGCTTTAAATCATAGACCAAGATTATTTGAGTTTCTTTCGGTATTTTTTGTCAAAGGCTGGCAAAAGTTGTTTTTAAAAAATTTTAAACATTGACTTAGGGCCACTTGCACCAACTTTTTTTCATAGACATTTCGTGTTTAAATGCAACTTAAACACGTTTAAAAAGTTGGTGCAAGTGGGCCTTAGTATGTGTCTTTCAAAAAACCATTAACATTTAAGCGTAAAATATTTTTTAAGTCCAAATCTTGTCAATTTTACATTTGTGTAAACACTCTTATTAATTTCAAGAACAGTGTAACTTAATATACACAGGCAACTCCCCCTCAAGGCCGTTAAGATATACATAGACAACGCCACGATATCAATGCAATGTGTATGCAAATCCAACCTGAATATATAAATGTATCTATAATTCTATATGTTGCAACTGTCGTTTACACCTACGGAAGTAAATGAAGTAAATACCTTCATTCTAATCGGTATTATTGAAATGTGAAACGAAGAAATGTCTTTAATGAAGGAGACTTCATTTATTCCATTAAGGGAGGAAAAAAAACTTATTCGTTACTGCCTCATTAGTGTAGTGGTCTTCAACGCGACTGCTACGTTAGAGGCCGTGGATTCGATACACATGCGAAGCAAAATGTTATACGAGTTTAAAGTACCTAGACAAAAACAAAACAGTGAAAATGAAAAGTCTGACTAAGCCCTTTCTCAGGAAATATCCTATAGCTTGAAAGGTCTTCACATTACATTAAGGTCGAGAAAATTTATGTGCGTATGAAAACATACTTGATATTCTAATGAGGTTCTTTCTGGTGTACCCGATATCCTCATCGATCGACTTGGGAAGGAAATATGCCGGATTCGTACCGTTTAAAAATCGCACTTGCCTTTCTGGACAAATTTTAATGAAGTCTATAATGATTGAGTCTTTACTAGGAAGTCTACAACACTATCATCATCATCAGCCTATAATAGTCCACTGCTGGACGTAGGCCTCCCTTAATGTGCGCCATTTCACCCTGTCCTCGGCTTGTCGCATCCAGCTACTGCCGGCACTACAACACTATACTAAGCTACAATACTAGTTTTTACACGTGGGAGAGCCATGCTTCGGCACGAATGGGCCGGCTCGACCGGAGTGATACCACGGCTTCACAGAAAACCGGCGTGAAACAACGCTTGCGTTGTGTTTCGCCGAGTGAGTGAGGTTACCGGGGGCCCAAACCCTTTTAAAGGCGGGCAACGCACTTGCGACTGGTGTTGCGGGTGTCCATGGGCGGCGGTTATCGCCTACAATCAGGTGATCCATATGCTCGTTTGCCCCATAAAAAAAAACTATAACAAAAATACATCAAGTGACGACCAAACAGAAGCAGGAACTCCAAACCAGATTAAGCTTTGTCCACATTATCTGAACACCAATATAGCAACAAAAGTGTTTTTCAATGTGTTCGACGCGATATTAATTCACGAGCTAGGCCATAACTCGGGGCTCAATTAGGGCCATTGGCGACAGTTATTGAGGAAGCGGCCCTGCTGGACATGGGACCGAGATCTGGGACATTGTTTGAAGTAGCACTACGCATCTATACATTGGTTTTGTCCGATGATTAGGGCATGCCTGAGTTAAAAGACAAAACGGAGTTAAATTACTGCTCACCGAGTTTTACTCCTCAATGATCAATTAGCAAACAGAAAAGAAAAACAATTGTTTGACCCTCGAAAGGAACACCTTGCTTCTTTAATGAATTGTACCTACATTAACCCAGTTGTTCCAAAACGTTAATTAGCTAAGAGTCAGCCGAAATAGGTTAACTATAATGGCGTCTCATAAAATTGAAAAAAAATATGCATTACCTACCTATATTTTAATAATGTGTCATTAGGTTTATGTACCTTATATTCCCTCAAGGGTTAGTTAGAGGTGTACTAATGTACACCCACAGTTCGCTCCATCTCCCCTTTCCACACATCTTTTATCTGCTATAGAGGGCCAAACGAACACTTAAATATCCTTTTATGATTTGACGATGGATTGAAGGTATCTTAAGACAAATCACGTTACAGAAAAATACGGCACGTCGCTGTAGAATTTCTTTTAAACAGGTCTGTTATACAATTTGACAGTGTTGCCTATAGATTACTAGACCATAAACAGTTGAAACCAATTGTCTATTACTCTATGAAAGCTGATTAAACAAAGATTAGACTGTGATATACTAAAAAGATCTTCAACCAACCTACGTACATACAATTCTATAGCACTTGAAACGGTGGTACCATGGCTGACCCCATAGCTAAGTATAACGGTACTCGTGTGTTGCACATATGTGTTATATTTCACCCACAAGGTCACAGAGCCCGTCCGTCACGCGTTCCTTACTTTTTGCTGTGGTACAAGTTATAAGCGATTGTGGGAACAATATTCTTAATATTATAGGTATTTAAAGAACGGCGAACTGTGGGTGTGCACTTGTACAGAAATCACTGCCTATGAAAGATATCTTACATATAATAAGAATGTAAGTGAGCCGTGTCTGTACATTGCTTATATTTACAAAAAAAACTAATTTGGGGGACTCAGAATCGGTAACACAATCCATTTCTATTATTTCTGGAACTTTTGTCTGTCTGTTTGTCTGTCGGTTTGTCTGTCTCTTTGTCTGTCGGTTTGTCTGTGTGTTTGACCGCCCATCAAATGATAACTACTGAAGAGATTTGGAGGAAGTGGGCAGGAATTCATAGCCTGTTTCTTGGATTAACATTTAGGCTATTTTTAATTCAAATCGGTTCTCTCTATCAAAAGTTAAACCATTGTAGTCAATTTCTTTTTCAAGTATTTCTGTACTAGACTAGCACGGATCAAAAATTATAACAGAATCAAGTATTCAAATTTAAAAAATACACTTACAGGGACTAAATAAGATAAAACAAGAAAATAAAGCAGATCAATCAGAAACCATTATTGTGACCAGGAATTGATTATTAGTACAGTTCTTCTAACTCTACTTATACAGGGAATCACGGAACATACATAGGATTTATCCAGGGAGCACAAGCCGGTGTAAAAACTAAATATTTGAGTAGGTTAAAGAAGTTAACAAAGAATGACAACTTATTTTCTAGCGGAATAACACGACATCGTTATTACCTCAATGAAATTTGATTCGATAACAGGTGTCATTTTGAGTTGACAATTTTGACACGTATTGTTTTCTTCTTTAAAGCATCCAGCCATATTATTATAGTAACTCATTTTATAATGTGAAACCTCCATATTATAGATACATTGCGCACACTTTATTTGAGAAACTAAAGAGTTTCCATCTAATCAAATAATTAAATAATATACCCAAAGAATATACCACTTATGTATGTATAATAATAAAAAAAATGCAACGTGCGTTAATCTTTACTGATGCCGAACCAGTTATTTGAGATTTTTATCTATGTAGGTATGTCTGTTTATATTTCCATGCTTCACGTCAATACCATGTGAACAAATTTTTGAAATTAAGTAATTTATAAGTCAGAAAGTAAGGACAGTAAGGTATTCAGAGGTCAATGGCGCTAAGTGTATTAAAAATATGGAAAACCAGATATTTCGAGGTGGTTAGTTGAAACTTGGAGAGGACAACGTCTCTCAGGTCAGCTAGTCCTACTTAATATTATAAACGTGAAAGTTTGTGAGAATATATGGATGTTTGTTACTCTTTCCCGCCAGAACTGCTGAACGGATCTAGATAAAATTTGGCACACATATAGATTATAGCCTGGAATAACATATAGGCAACTTTTTATCTAGGTTGGACACAATTATGAAGTCCACGCAGATGAAGTCGCGGGCGGAAGCTAGTATAAAATAAATGAAAGTAAATTCAATTGGTGAACAAGTAAAATCATTTGGTAATTAATTAGTCTTGAATAAGACAGTCCCGCGACTATTGAACAAGTGCTGTTTCGCTCGCGAAACTATAGATAGACTATATATAACTATAGACAGCGGACACAAGTATCTGTCGATTACACAAATATTTCCCTCGAATGGCAATCGAACTCACAACTCTCAGCGTAACGGTAGTGGCAAGATGGCAACCTTATCTGCTACAGTCTACACCAACATGCGTTTGTCCGAGTTATAATCATCGTTATTATTTTCGAATCTAATATCGCTTTAAATTAAGCTATTTCGGGAAATTTTACACATTGGTAAGATATCCAAAAAATCATATTAGTTAGCTGCTCAAACAATTGATGAAATAGATCCCGGTTAGATTTTTTTTGCTGCACTATTTCCTGTAACTTGCCTGGTAACAAATTTACTTTGAACTCGCAATAGCGAGTATAAAAATAACATGAATCAGAAATTTTTTTCACCACTACAATTTTTTTTTTTAAAATCGCTACCTCTTATGCCATACAACACCGGGTTCCACTCCATTATAACCGTGATAAATAGCAAAGAATAATGAATCGCAAATACGTTTTGTGTATTTGTGAGCGGTGCAGGCTTGACCAATCAATACTCCAGATATGGCTGTCACCCGCGGTTTTTATGGCTTTTTCATAATTATAAACGAGTTTGATAAGAATTGAAAAGAACTGCCTCATTAGCCAAGTGGTCCTGAGCGCGACTGCTACGCTAGGGGTCCAGGGTTCGATTCCCAGGTCGAGCAAAGTGCTATTGGGTTTTTCTATAAAATTCCCAGTAGCAGCTCGGAGTTAGGCATTTGTGCCCGGTTAATGGCAATAGGCCGTAACCTAATCATACCGGCGAACTGTGGATGTATATTAGTACGCCTCTGCCTAACTAGTTCCTGGGATTAGCGTGTTCAAGCAAGCAAACAAACAAACAAACTCTTCAGCTTTATATATTAGTATAGATATAGATTTCGTTTCTATTCGTTTGTCTCTTCGCACTTCAGTGCCTAGACTGATTGTCACTTGTCTTTTATTATATGTAGATATAACTAAAAGAAGCCTATAAATAAGCGTTGTACTTAAACAATAATCTTAGCTTACGAGTATATATGGCTTCAAGGAATGTTTAACCGACATCGTATTGAGTTTTGCTGGATTTGTTTGTTACACGAACTTGCTGTAATTTTGCTATTATTCTCTTTTGAAGGGATACAAAGTGATTAATTTTATCACCAAATCCCGTAAGAATAATCGTAAGAGCCAAATAACCAATGAAATTGTCGAGTTGTATCGGTATTTTCATTAAATAAATAAATATGTGCCCGGTTAATGGCAATAGGCTCGCCCCCTATTACATGGGACCTAAACATACCGGCGAACTGTGGGTGTACATTAGTACGCCTCTGCCTAACCCTTCGGGGAATATAGGCGTGATGGTATGTTATATGATGGTATGTTAAATAAATATTCTGGGACATTTTTACACAGCACCATCTAGTCCCAAACTAAGCAAAGCTTGTACTATGGGTACTAGACTGTTCCTGACGTCACATCGAGCGTGCCGAGGAGTCAATGGATATAATACTTACATAAGAAACACCCAGACGAACACAAACACTTATATTCATCATATACATTTTTGTGGACGCCACAGAATACCAGAAGACATCGCGGTAGACCTAGAATGAGATGGCGGGATGAGCTTGACTCTTACTGCGTGGGTTGGATGCTGAAGGCTCTCAACCGGGAAGAATGGAAGAAGGAAAGGGAGGCCTTTGCCCTGCACTGGAACAATAATTGGGAATCAAACCCACGGCAGTCCGGTACTCGTACCACTAAACCACAGAGGTCGTCAATGGAATAAGTATGGCAATAATGTGCCTCTTTTTACTAAATGGATAACGGATTGGGTCCTCAGAAGTTCGTTAATGTCCTTGACGTCTGTGTGAGCAATTTTTGTGGGTTCAGTTCAGGGTTGGGTGGTACCAATATGAAAAATGTGTGTGTTTCTAATGAAGCTTACATCCCTTTCCTTCAAGTAAGCTTGCTCCATCGTCGACCGCACAGTGAATAGAAATATTGTTTTTGAATTCTTTGTATCTTGCAATATACAAGAATCGAAAGAAATATTTTGTAGCAGAGCCATGCTTCGGCATGAATTGGCCAGCTCGACCGGAGTGATACCACAGCCTCACAACAAACCGTCGTGAAACAACACTTACGTTGTATTTCGCCGAGTGAGTGAGGATACCGGGGGCCCAAACCCTTTTAAAAGGTCGGCAACTCACTTGAAACTTTGAGACTCCTTTGGTGTTCGCTTACCATCAGGAGATCCGTCTGCTCGTTTGCCTCTCCATAAAAAAACATACATCGTTCTCTTCTTTCACTATTCTAATACCTATACCAAGGTATTCACGATGTCTCCCATCACCTAAAGCGCAGAGATGACGTCATAGCCCGCGACCTGCCACACAAAACTCGTCCACTATCGAACCCAGTAGCGTTAATATAGCGCAAAATTATCAAGTAGCCCCACTAATCATAGTCAGCCGATACCCAACCGTTATGGTGCCGGTGAGCAGAGTTCATTGTCACACTTTGAACAACCATTGTGTATGCTTGGGTGGTTCATTACTTTTTATTTTGTACTAGCTTCTGCCCGCGACTTCGTCCGCGTAGCGTTATGATATATAGCCTATAGCCTTCCTCAATAAATGCGCTGTCTAACCCTGAAAGAATTTTCAAATCGGACCAGTAGTTCCTGAGATTAGCGCGTTCAAGCAAACAAACAAACAAACTCTTCAGCTTTATATATTAAAGTATATAGATGGTCAATAGAAAAGTTATCATACTAGATTCTGCCTGCGACTTCGTCTGCGTACTCTTCAAAGTTGGTTCCGACCTGGATAAATGTAGCCTATGTATTATTCCAGACAGATCTGAAGGAGGATTCATATAATAATGTCTGTATTCCCCAAAGGTTTAGGTAGAGGTGTACTAATGTACACCCACGGTACGCTGTGTTTAGATCCAATGTATTAAGGAGCGAGCCTTTTGCCATTTACCAGACAAAAATTCAAACCCCGAGCTGCTACTGAGAATTTCATTGAAAAAACAAATTTGCTCGACCCAACAACACATTAGGCATCAAACGTAGGACTTCTAGCGTAGCAATACGCTTACTACAACTTTACTTATAAGGCAATACGACAATATACCCCAAAACAATCTAAGTATTATTTTCTAATACAATGGCGAAACTTCAAAACATTTCGTTCGGTTTCTACAAATTTACATACAATTATTGAAATTATTTACACCGCAGTAATAGCTGCGACCTTAGTCACGCTTTAGAATTAACTATAGACTGTTTACGCTGTTCTAGAATGTTCCTTTCTTGGGGCAGGCATTTGACTTAGAATTTCCTCTCTACGTTTGGTGTAGCAACTAGTTACCATGATCGAATTTCTGGACAATACCTATATCTTTCTTATAATTCTTCTGTACGTGTGTTGACAGTGAACTCTGAACGGCTGGACCGATTTGAATAATTTGAATGTTTTTTTTGTGTGTTCAAGGATGGTTTAGATTCACAAATAAGCCCGACAGATGGCGCTGCAGTCTGTATCTAGGTATTGCTTGGTATATCATGCAGGACAACGTCTGTCGGGTCCGCTAGTATAATCTAAATTCCTAAGGATAAATGGATACAGAGCAGTGATACGAGTAAGATGCCAAGACAAAGTTCTCCAGTTTGAGTCAAACCATACATACACTCACGCCCTTCTCCCACAGGGGTAGGCAGAAACTATAGACTGCCACTTGCTACGATTCTTGCATGCCTCTTTTGCTTCTGCGACATACATACATCTTCTCATACATACGCGCCGGTTGCGAGTACTACGCACCTGACCTTTTTGAAGGACTTCGCCAATAAGATCGGTGTAGGTCCTTCTAGGTCGACCTCTTCTAACGTTGCCGCTGATATGCGCCTTATAAATTCCTTTCGTTAATCGTCTTTCATTCATTCTCTCAACATGTCCAAACCATCTCAGCATATTCCTTTCAATTCGTGTCACTACATCATCTTTCAAACCATCTCTGACTTTTTGAAGTCATGTGCGTAGTTGATTATCACGCGCTTAAACGGTGAAGGAAAACATCTTGAGGAAACCTCCATACCTGAGATTTCCTCAAACAGCAAGGATTTATAGAATCCTGCCTGAGATTGAATTTTCTTCCACAAATTCTTTAAATGGCAATAGGCTCGCCCCCTATTACATGGGACCTAAACATACCGGCGAACTGTGGGTGTACATTAGTACGCCTCTGCGTAACCCTTCGGGGATTACAGGCGTGATGGTAAGTATGTTTATGTTTAAATGTTTAATTCTTTAATTTATTAGTTACTTCTAACATTGAACCTTATTACGTTAAGTATTAAGACTATTTAACTATGCACGTGAATATTCTGCGTGTTACGTCAAACCATGCCTGAATTCCACGTGAATGTGTGGCAGTTGGAAGTTAATAAGATTAAGTATGGAGAAGGCATTCATCAATGTTTCCTTGTTAGCAATTTTGTACGCTTCAACACTTCTAACGCTGAAAAAACAATGCGCAGACAAACACGCCAAATGCGCACTAATGATCAGATAACTTGGTGTAGCGATGAAAGGTCATCTCGCTGCCACCGTTGGGCCGAGGGTCGTGGATTATATTCCCACCTGACACAAATCTTTATGTATTCTGCAGATATATGTTTCGAGTATCGGTTATTCAAAGGACTTGTGTAGGCTCTGTCTTTAAAAAAAGGATCAAAGTCCGAAGTCAAAATCATTTATTCAATATAGACTACTAGGTATAGTATTTTTTGAACGTCTTTTTTACATTGCCTCATTAGCATAGTGGTCTTGAGTGCGACTGCTACGCTAGAGGTTCGATTCTCAGGTCGAGCAAAGTGTTATTGGATTTTTCTATGAAATTCCCAGTAGCAGCTCGTAATTTGGAATTTATGCCCGGTAAATGGCAATAGGCTCGCCCTCTATTACATGGGCCCTAAACCGGCGAACTGTGGGTGTACATTAGTACGCCTCTGCCTAACCCTTCGGGGATTACAGGCGTGATGGTATGTTATGTTATGTTAATGTCATTTTTACATTATAGACAGTTCCCAAAACGCCCGCCCTTCATCAAAATTATCTAAAAATAATATGATACTACGATTGACGCTTAGTTAAAGAAATAACTCCAGCGCATAGAATGCATTGTTATGAGATGGTTATGTATGATAAGGAATACTTTTATAGTGTAGTGTACTTCATAGATCGTCAGGGGTGGCGATATTGGCGGGGTATGTCAGACTAACCGACCAAAACCAGCACTTGCCAGCCCTTGCCGTATGTCTGAGATATTGTAAGCCTAAGAATGTTGGTCATCTGGTTTCCCGGCGCCCGTGACGCTTATGTCAGATATTCGCATGACAGTGGACTGCAGATCCGCGCTATAAAGGTCGGTACGCAGTGGCCGCACGCACCGTTAGAGGCGGGTATTTAGGTCGGCGCACGCGCCCGCTACAGTATGCCACGCTGGTCGAGGTGCTAGGGCTTAAGCGGTAGCGGGTGTCTAGTAACTAATTGAAAACAATGTTTCACTTGAAACATTTGCTATGTTCGAAGCAGGGTAAGACAGGGAGGAGACAGTAGTAGTAAAATTAAGAAATGTTACAAAAATCACGTCGAATTTTTCCTCCACTAAAGTAACTTAAAATCAAGTGCGAACGAAAGGTCGCAAGGACTCGCACTTGGCCGGTTTTTAGTAGGTATTTGTTGTTATAGCGGCAACAGAAATACATCATCTGTGAAAATTTCAACTGTCTAGCTGGTGACAGACAGACGTACAGACAGCGAAGTCTTAGTAATAGGGTCCCGTTTTTACCCTTTGGGCACGGAACCCTAAAAACTAAGTAGTTATCTCTAAGAAAAATATGGACACGACGACGTATATATTTTATAAAATCGGTTGTCAAATTATTCCTTCGAGACGGAATATGTAAATCCGCGGCACCAAGGACCAGCAAATAAACATGAGTTTGGAATTCGCTAAAGCTTTTGACTCGTCCCGTACAAGCAGAAACAGTAATCTAGGATGTTATGTGTTATGTACGTGACATGTCAACGTTTGTGACGGAATGTTACCGATTTTATAACACACCTAACCGATGTATAAGGCTGGGTTGGGTAAACAGACGATGAACCCTGCTGATCCCCTGACTCGTACTGTCAATTTTTTACCAGACAGTGCTGTCATTTGCTTTTGACAGTACAGTGATCGCCTCTTTGGTGGACTTGTCCTAAGTTCGATTAGCTGGTCGGGCTATTGGGTTTTTGTGTTAGGAAATTCGCAGAAGCAAGCCGGTAAATGGACTTGGTTGGCTAAAATTTGCCATATTTCATGGAACTTCTAAACATACAGGCGAACTGTGTATGAATATGAACTAATGTGTATGAAATATGAAATTTACGAATATATTAATTTATCATTATCATCATAGATGAAATGACTTATCGTCGTTGTCAAACCCATATCTGCTACGTGAAAAAAGGCTACTTTTGAGATAGGTATTAAAACAAAGAGTTCTGTAAAATCCTATAAGTATGAAGGTGGTATTTTTTAAACTATTTTATGAAGCTGTCATGGTTCGTCCTGAACCGATTAGAACCACCTAGCAAATATATGTATAGGCAAAATGGGTTAGTAAAGTACTGGTATGTAATAGACATGTAAAAAGTCCACATAGCAGGTTTTGGTTTGATAACGACGTTATATTTATTGTAAGGTCGCATTTCGCCAACCCCAAGTAAAGTTCCGTTTAATTCATCAGTCAATTAGGTACATACAATTTCCTTACGCCTACTTGTTGGAATGTAGCCTTAATTGATAGATAAGCGATAGAACATTATATAATTTCACGTTTCTCGACCGGAGTAATACCACAGCCTCACAGAAAACCGGCGTGAAACAACGCTTACGTTGTGTTTCGCCGAGGTAGTGAGGTTACCGGAGGCCCAAACCCTTTTAAAAGGCGGTCAACGCTCTTGTGACTCCTCTGGTGTTGCGGATGTCCATGGGTGGCGGATATCGCTTACCACCTCGTTTGCCCCCTATCCCATAAAAAAAATATTAAGTTAAAAGTACACACGTACCATCAGAAAACCCAATGCCAATTGTGTTAATTGCAACGTAGATATAATTTTCACGGCCAACACTAGTCGAGCTAGTTACATAAATGAACGTGTACCTCATTAACTAATGAGTAAACAAGTGGATTACGAGTAATTTAGCGTAGCGTGGATGATGATGATATTACTGATTTTTTTATTCTTGCAGTTTCTTTCTCATGAGGCACATCTATCTCTACTATTATAAAATTGTAAAAAAGCTGTGTCTGTACTTTGAAGATATTAAAAAAAAACAATTGGGTTTAGGGTATATAAACGTAAAACTGCCTCATTAGCCTAGTGGTCCTGAGTGCGACTGCTATGCTAGAGGTCTTGGGTTCGATTCCCAGGTCGAGCAGTGTTATTGGGTTTTTCTATGAAATTCCCAGTAGCAGCTCGAAGTTTGGAATTTGTGCCCGGTAAATGGCAATAGGCTCGCCCCCTATTACATGGGACCTGAACATACTGGCGAACTGTGGGTGTACATTAGTACGCCTCTGCCTAACCCTTCGGGAAATACAGGCGTGAGGGTATGTTTATGTTTTTGTTTTGTATATAAACGTGTACGGACCCAAAAATGTGATTTTTGCAATGCTTTTCTGTTTGTTACGGGTTGGCGCAAAAACGACTGAATAGATTTTAATTTTGTTATCACTGTTAGAAAGTATGTGCTCCAACTTAAAAACTGGTATACTTCTTATCTCAAATAAGTAAACGGAACCTGAGATACAGCTTGACCTCTTTAATGTATAGAGACCCATACAAAGAAGAGATCATCACTGTATACATAGTTATTTATACCCCATGTAGGCTTAAAATACATAGATACTCATTTCTGACACTTACGCGAAATCTCTTTTCCGTGGTTGCACTCGCGATCAAGTGACGTCATGATTAACTCGATCAACAATATAGCCTATGTTACTCCGGAATTATGCAGCTTTCCATAGGTGAAAGATTTTTCTAAATAGTATGAGTATTTTTTGAGTTTTTCCGTTACAAATATTTTACAAACTTACAAAATTCTTTCCTCTTTATATAAGGGCCATTTGTAGGTATGTAGTAACTTCTTAAGTTTGTTTAAATTGCATTTAAACACAAACTTTCATTAAAATTTGTGTTTAAGTACAATTTAAACATATTTAAGAAGTTGGTGCAAGTGGCCCTAAGTGTAGATAATATATTGAAATAAAACAGTAAAACAATCTTCATATAAATAAATAAAATAAATTCGTTGTAGTTTTATAACAGAGACCTTAAACATTAAAGTGAATTTAAACCACGCCTTTTTTTAATTAATTTTTACCTAGCTAATTAACTAGACGTACTATTACGTACAAACTCGCTGCGTTCCTCGCAGTCCGTATTAAGTCTCATAAAGATGGCGAAGAACGCAGCATGGGGTCTCCGATCTTACCAAGATGTGTGTATGACCTATACTTGTGATGGCCGTTGGGGGCAAAGGTCGGTAGCATCTATCAAATGGGTCAAGACTGTTTATTACTTCTACCAGATCAATAGATTTTAATATGCACTAAAGATTCCGCTTAATGAAACAGTCGTTCAAAGATAACTAGTAGAAAAATATCACTTACCACAAAAATTCTCGATGTTTTTTCAATGAAGAGGCTGACACATCTGCAAAAGAAAGAACGAAAACACGTTAGCAAAACATCAAAACAAAAATAGCTTGTCCAAAGAAAACAGATTAGATCATAGCTCGTATTGCGAAAATTATAGATTCGACATTGACAATACAAATAGCGCAAGGTCGTATGAGAAATGGTCGCGGAAATAAGTAATTAATCCGAGATCGTTGATAAAATACTTCTAGCTATGGGCAGTCACGATTTATGAATCCATAACCCAGTGGCTGGACTGAAGAAAATCCAATTAGAAAGCGTACTGTCTGATAATTATAATGTTAGGTTCCACGTATTCGCGACGGAAGTACAGAAAAATTATGAAGTTCTACTTTAAATCACTAAAAAGGCCAAAAAAACTAAGGCCCAATTGCACCAACTTCTTAAATGTGTTTAAATTGTATTTAAACACGAAATTTCTATGAAAAAATTTGTTTAAATTCAATTTAAACATATTTAAAAACTTGTTAAAGACACTTCATTGGATAAAATTAGAAGTATGCACGTAAGAGAGAAGATATTACTATTTCAATAAAGCTGGTGATTTAGATCCATCAAAATCTGGTACAAAGTCTTATAAATGTATGCTTGACAGCTGAACTCAATGAATATTTAACCTAGCCAATGAACATTGGTCAAACAAAGGTCAACATGAAATAATGTTCCCCGAGAAAACGACTATCCAATTAATTCAAGAGCATTCAGAAACGACTAGACAAAAATGTAAAAGCTGGAATTTAATATCTATGTCACTGCGGTAAACGATGGCCATGGGTCATGGTAAATATGAAAATAATGGGTACATAATGATACCCACGTAATTATTCGAAGGTTTTAGAAAACAGAAAGTTGACAGCGAATTTAGCGATGATTTTGGAAGAAAAATTTTTAAAGAACAGCTCTAGAAGGAATTTCTTTTTGTAGCTAGAACATTCTATACAACTATCACAGTAGATATTCATTGTTGAATATGAGAGTGAAGACCATTTTTTTAAAGTTAGGAAAACAGGATGGCCTCAGGTGCAATTATTAATTAGATACCTTCGCAAAACCGAAGGTAGACGGACCAATTTAAGAGGAGCAAGGAACCATATTTAATGGAATGCAAATGAATAGACCAAAAAATAAGATATTTATGAACATAAATATCTTCATAGAGCTTAACAATCAAATGTCATAAAGTAATTTAGCCATAATTATAACAATTGCCCAAATCAATAATGAACACAAACAATACAATTCAGAAAAACGAGAACGTTGTCTTTAGCGATGATTTTAGGCACAAAGAATTTCAACCGATGAATTGGTTATTAAATACAATTGCTAAATCTGAACAATGGTGGAACGGGGTCGACGTTCTAGTAATTGAGCTAGTGTCATTGAAATTGTTATTCCGCCATCTTGGTTAGCACTTCAATCATAATTAAAAACTGTCAAGTGCGTGTCGGAATAGATTAAGGTTCTGTTTAACGACAGTGTTTGAATATTGTCATCGACAGCATGGTTTTTCTATGAAATTCTCATCTCTTTTGTGCCTGGTATTTGACAATAAGCCCCCTGTTACATAAAACCTACAACGTACGGGCGAAATGTGGGTATAGTTTTACCTAACCCTTCGGGGAATACATGCGAGATGGTATGTTCCATCTAAATCATTAGCAAAGTCCCAATACTCACGACTAAGATCCGGGAGTCGATCTACAAACGGTGCGATGCGTTCCAAATCTGTGCCACTATTAAACCAATTACGCGACAAGTCGGTGCGACAAAAACGCGACAGTCGCACGATATGAGCCAGTGGGTTGAAGGTGAGAGTGACGGAAAAAATGTGGCGATGAAAGGTTCCCAGAAGCGGTTGTTAATGTGAAGTGAGGAGTGCTTACATTGTTAAGAGTTCTTTTTTAATTTTTGTAGGTTACACGATCGCGTCCGAAAAAGATTTAATTGTTATCAAAATGAAACTTACACCAGATTTTAAGTTAAACTTCTACATAGGTGAAAATTGCATTCAATTCATTGCAATAGTTTTTTTGCGATGCATGAATTTGTGCAATTAAAAAAATCTGTTCCTAATAAAGCTTCCCATACTAGTTTTTCATGAATATTTTTAATGTACAGACATCGGCCTGTTACAATATTTTATTAGGACCTCCAACGAACTATGTCCTCATCGCCTTCCAAGCCTTTCCCGAGCTATGGGGTCGGCTTCCAGTATAAACAGATAAAACTGCATATCAGTATTTTACATGAAGAAACTGCAATCAAACCTCCGTAACTCAATTTCTGGGTAATATTGGTATCCTAAGGATAGTTTTTAAGGAGTTTTTTGGGCTTCTCACTTCTGGAGTATTAACTAACAACTGTCACAGGTTTTTGTCTAACTGGGTCCGACTGCTTTCCGTGCTCTCCAAGGCCGAAGGGTCAGGAGATGTTAAGGATCGCACCCCTCCCCCCATCTGTGCATAGGAAATATTTACAGAAAAAAAATGTGACCAAGAAGGCAAAACAATTTAGAATATTTGTCTTTTGTACGCGCATCACGCAAGACAACACGAAATTTGATGCGGTTATTACAGTTGTATTGTTGGATGTTTCATCTTGATACAGTGCGTCTGATTTATAGCAAGTAAATCATTTTGCGACGCGTGTGAAATCAAAGGCAAACGCTGGTGATTAATAAAACAATTTATATGGAAATTCAATATTGAAAAATCTTAACAGCAGTGCGAAGACTACCTGCAATATTTACAACGAATACAAGTTTTAACAGCATAAAACAGTTAAAATAACCTAGTCCATAATTGTACAGTACTCAAGGCAAAGTTTAACAATATCTATAAAAAAACTCAAATAGTCAAAGAGACGGTGGCGGCGGAGTATTCAACAATTACTATAACGTTATGAGCACGCGCTGCACTGGGTCAATCCGCGTGACGAATTAGCCGACTCGAGTGCCCCACAGACCGGGTTACCGAAATGTGAGGGTCTGGTCTCAAGGTGGGAGCGGAGCGAGGAAGCGGAGCAGATCGGAATGGACGACTTAAAAATTAAATCGAGTGAGTTTACAGAGACCCAGCAACCAAACATTAAGGATCGCGAAATTAAATCTCCCATTTTTTCCCAGGGCCATCTAATCAGATGAGAAAAAAAGCAATGATAGCCTAATGGTATGACCGTTGGACTGTCAAGTTAAAGGTTTCCAATTCAAGGCCTCTAACTTTTCGAAATCAACGGCGAAGGAAAAAAACTGCAACCCGGAAGATTTTCTCGCCGGTGTGCTTAAGTCTGCCAAACCGCATTAAGACAGCGTGGTGGTCCTCTCATTCTGAGAGGAGACCCGTGCCCAGGGGTGGGACAGACAATGGCTTAGTGATGATGAACGGAAATTAAAACTCGACTGGACTTTACAGAATCGCTCCGCTCCTCGACCCGCTTCTCGCAATATTTGGACACGTACCAAAAGTACAAATCGCTGAAATTCCATTAAGTTTAACAGCGTATGACTGATGCATAACGGTTACGTGTTGCTGGATTATGTGAGTCTGTCACGACAACCTCGGAAACTGCTCAATTGAATTGAATTATAACATAACTGTTTCATGATTGAAAGTTGCAATAAAAATGTACTTAGAGATATTTTTATTTCGCTTCTGTGTTTTCTCTGGTATGCAGTGATTTGAATACAGTATTTTTGTCTAAAGGTGGTAGCTACAAATCTAGAGCACCTTTTATACGTTTATAATCAGCTCAAACAAATATCCGCAGAACACACAAAATAATATCGGCATTTATTACCTTTGGCTAAAGATGAGTGGCTTAGTAGAGACCACACAGCTTGGAACAACTGTAAAAAGTAGTGACGACTTATTTAATATTGCCCTGTTATCTACGAGTAAATTGCAATATATGGCGGCGGAAGCTCGTTTTAGGCTTGCTTATCAGTGGCTATAAACGATACGCGCCTTGTGGCTAAAGATGGTACTAGAACATAAACATGCTACAACATGCTCGTGGATTAAGTTACTGAGTTTATTAAGTTCAGCAAAAGTGTACAAGTTCATAAGCTTTTACCAGCGTTTATGAAATACTAGCTTCTGCCCGCGGCTTCGCCCCCGTGGAATAAAAAGTATCGGGAACGGGATAAAAAGTATCCTATGTCCATTTCCTGGTTCTAAGCTACCTCTCCACCAATTTTCAGCCAAATCGGTTCAGCCGTTCTTGAGTTATAAATGGAGTAACTAACACGACTTTCTTTTATATATATAGATTTATATATATAGATAAGATTAGCGACCCGTCCGCGGTTTCACCCACGCTGTCCCATTCCTAAGAGTCATAGGGTTATGCTAAATAGCTTAAAACCCTCCTCTTGAATCACTGTCCATTAAAAAAAACCGCATCAAAATCCGTTGCGTAGTTTTAAAGATCTAAGCATACACAGGGACAGACAGAGAGCGGGAAGCGACTTTGTTTTATACTACTAGTTGAGCTGATCAAAAAGGTTGATTCTATGGAGAAGAATCCGGCAAGAAACTCCATGGTGCGAACCAAGAATGTCGGACCATGTTAGAGCTTAGAGGCGTCATTTTAGAAGTATCATTGTTCCACCCTGTCCTGGTGCAGTAATAAGTCAATGCTTAAATCAATTAGTGGCCAGCCATCACGACAGTTGATACATCACTAATCCTACATATCAGCGATCTCTTTTTTACCGTCTCCTCAGTCGACACAGTCACGACTTTTGTAATTAATAAGAAAACAGTATTTTTTGCTGTCATGACATCCTAGTCGTGACTTGTTAGTCTTTGCCGGCTTGGAAAAGTAAGGTAATGCGTTTGACATTTTCGTATCACGAATGACCATGAGATATGAAATTTCTTCTTGCAAAGTGGAAATGATTTTGCGATATTTCCAGGATTAACGAAAGTAACTAACTTCTTTTTGATGTCTTATGAGCAGTTAATTAGTATTATCCCCGAAAAGACCGTAGCCTCAAAGAGTTTGAAAGAGATGTGCTAAGGTACACCACACCCAGTTCTTCAGTAGCGAGCCTAATGCCATTAATCGGGCACCAAATACAAACTCGAATTGTTGCTGAGAATTTCGTTATACCCAATAAAAAGCTTTTAACCTGCGTCGAACCCAGGTCTACACGGCCAATAGCCAAGCTTACGACCTCCAAACCCATGAGGCAGACAATTTTCTTTTAATTATAAAAGATGGAACCTACCTCTGGAAATTACCTCATTTAACTATTTGTTTTTTTTTACCTTTTTGGTCCTAGGGACGTTTTTGGTCCTCCGAGACGATAGCCTTTCGGGATATGTATAATATTGTTTAGTGTTGTAAGAAAATGTAAAAACTGCCTCATTAGCCAAGTGGTCCTGAGCGCGACTGCTACGCTAGAGGTCCTGGGTTCGATTCCCAGGTCGGACAACGTGTTTTGGGTAATTCCCAGTAGCAGCTCGGAGTTAGGAATTTGTGCCCGGTTTATGGCAATAGGCTCGCCCCCTATTACATGGGACCTAAACATACCGGCGAACTGTGGGTGTACATTAGTACGCCTCTGCCTAGCCCTTCGGGGAATACAGGCGTGATGGTATGTTATGTTATGTTATTGTAAGAAAATTATGGTACAGGGTTATGGTAAGTACAGTATTTAAGGTATTATGCGTTTTGGCATAGTTTTTTCTTACAGGAGATCTTTCTAGTACCTATCGAAAGGTAAACTGACACACCGATATGCAAATGTAGCTAACAAGCCATCGCTAGTGGGCCGTGGGAGGTAACCCATCATAGTGTCAACAGTGGTGACTGACGCGCACCGCCAGATTAGAGTTGACGTGCTAAATCATGCTAATCTATGCAAAGTCAACGCGTCCGCGTTTTCAATCAGAGCGAGAATAATTGGAAAATGTGTCACGTATCTCATAGAGAGAGATATATTTTTAATATTAAATAATACATCTTCCATTAAAATTATAGGTAAGTACTTTAAACAACTTTTGATAAGATTTAAAATTACATGACATTGATACAGACTCCTTGCATATAAATTAGACAGAGTTCGCAGGCATACTGATTTCTGACACTTGTGTGAATATTAGATATTGAAATAAAACTACTTTTTACGTATTTTACCGCGTTACATTGATATTACTTAATTCCCGACGCTTCGGATCTTTTACACTTTACAGCATAAGGATGCTGTGTGCGGTCACGGGTCGACTTCTTCTTCTTCGCGGGTTTGTTTAGGTCTGGATCCAATTAATAGAAATATCCTTTAACACTTTGCTTTCTTTGGAAATCAAACCTATAAGGACCGCTAGCGTAGCAGCCGCACTTAGGACCGACAAACTAATGACACATTGAAGTTTAAAATATATTATATTGATGGCAAAATTCCGTACCTAATGCTATTTACAATTATTTCTTGTATAAAACGGTCAAGTTTAGTTAAATTTCTAACAGACATAACCTTAAATTCAATGTCTGTATCCAATGACTAATACTAGCAGTCAGTTTGAAACTAAGTCTGATGCGATAAAATCTAGACGTATTGAGTTCGACCTAGCTACAAATAATGGAAAACGGGTTTCACTATAGAAACTGTTGTTTTCACTATAATATCTGTTTGTTTTATTTGAATGAATTAAATGTTTAGAACTATCATTAACTATATAATCGCTGCCTATTACATAAGATAATATTATTGCCTATTATATAAGATTTATCACGTGGGAGAGCCATGCTTCGGCACGAATGGGCCGGCTCGACCGGAGTGATACCACGGCCTCACAGAAAACCGGCGTGAAACAACGCTTGCGTTGTGTTTCGCCGAGTGAGTTGAGGTTACCGGAGGCCCAAACCCTTTTAAAGGCGGGCAGCGCACTTGCGACTCCTCTGGATGTTGCGGGTGTCCATGGGCGGCGGTTATCGCTTACCATCAGGTGATCCGTTTGCTCGTTTGCCCCCCTATCCCATAAAAAAATAAGACCTAAATTTTACTAGAAACATACGTGTATATCAATACAGCTCTGCCTGAATACAAGGTGTTAGTATTTTATTATATGATTTTTTCCGGCGCTTTCAGTGGACTTTAAAAATATATTTCATAAAAACCTTGTTCTAATCTTTACAATTTGGGTCTCTAGTGAATATCTTGCATAAATGTGGCAGGATTTTTTTATCTACGTGGAAGAATTTTATTTGTCTAGAATCGTTCATGTCATTTCATTCTGTTCCTTAACACTTGACTATCATACTACCATTAATAGTTATAAGACGATTTAGATTTTTCTTTTATGGGATAGGGGAGCAAACGAGCAGACGGATCACCTGATGGTAAGCGATAACCGCCGCCCATGGACACCCGCAACACCAGAGGAGTCACAAGTGCGTTGCCCGCCTTTTTAAAGGATTTGGGCCTCCGGTAACCTCATTCACTCGGCGAAACACAACGCACGCGTTTTCTGTGAGATTTCACCAAAGATGTCAATAAACAAAAATGAAATCAACTCTCGTACTTTTAAGCTTCCGACTACTTGCAAATCCTATTACGGATGCTCATATGACAAGCATGTCACGCTATGTCTAAATGTTTGTCCACTTCTCATACCCGCTGACAGTTCGTATCAGCCAAACCTGACATATTGACGAATTGATACTCGCTTTATTTATGCATGGCGGTCGAGCTCGGCCTAGTGAAAGCGCTCCCAATTTAATTGACATGGCTCCGTGTGATCCTCGTGATAAGATCATGAGAAATATATGAAGTTGGTATTGTATGAGTTGTTTAAGTTGCAAGTTCAAGTTCAAAGTTGTTTTTTTTTTCAAATACGTATATTGATCATTTATGGAGCGTAACAAGTTAAGTTTCACGGTTTCAATTTTTCAAAATTGGAAAAGTAGGAAGCAGTTATAGCCTAGTGATTTGACCATTGGACTGCGACGTCAAAGGTATCGAGTTCAAATCCAAGGCACGCACCTCTGACTTTTCGACGTTATGTGCGTATTAATAGTTAATTATCACGCGCTTAAGAGGTGAAGGAAAACATCGTGAGGAAATCTGCATGCCAGAGAGATTCTCTCGAAGGCGTGTGAAGTCTGACAACCGGCAGGGGGCATCAGGTTATCGTGGTGGACTATAGCCTAATCCCTCTCATCGCGAGAAGAGACCCTTGCCCAGCAGTGGGTCATATAATGGGTTGTTTATGTTATGTTATAACAACCGTGCAAATTTCACTTTTGTCCATAACAACAGTGGAAATTGCATCTAACATTATTGGAAATTATCATGGTTATACACTGACACATTTTTTTAAATGGTCAATTGGTAGTAATATCGTTTTTCTTAATCTTATCTATATATAAAAGAAAGTCGTGTTAGTTACTTCATTTATAACTCAAGAACGGCTGAACCGATTTGGCTGAAAATTGGTGGAGAGGTAGCTTAGAACCAGGAAACGGACATAGGATACTTTTTATCCCGTTCCCGATACTTTTTATTCCACGGGGGCGAAGCCGCGGGCAGAAGCTAGTAAAATATAAATAAAATAATCCTACCGATACCTAGTCAAGACATAGCTCAGGGAGATTTCTTATAGCTTAGCATTCATTTTGTAGGTAAGTATTCAAAGATGATTGTTAAAAGAAACTGTGATTGGCAATTAACGATTTAATTTAAGTACCTATCTATGTACTTAGCACGTTAAGAACTGTTTTGTATAAGCATTTTTTTCTTAAATTCAGTAATTACTTGAGGCTATCAACTAGGTCTTCTTGTCCGACAGAATAATCGAAGTAATTTAAAAAACTAATCAGGCATAAAATATACTGGTGTTAGTGGCAGCATACGTTATCTAAGTTTTTTTGCTTCATCTTATAATTAAAATAATACATTAATAAGATCAAGAAAAAAACGGGCCTAAATTAGATTATAATTAAATCTGTAACCAGCTTTAAGTGACACTTGCAAATAACTCTTACGTAGCGGAGACCAAGTTCCTAAGTCTGCGCTATTTCATTTGTAATAGAATGGTCATCCAATGAAAACTAAATGACATAAGGACCAGCAGTTTTTGAAGACAAACCTGACAAAAATCAACAATTCTTAAGTCATTGAATGCCGATTTTGACACAATAAAATAGTGGACTTTGAACCCAGTTAGCACGCTTTCACCCTAACACAAACCGCCCATATACCTATTTGTAGCTTATATTAAATAGATAATTAACTTAAAGATATATCGCAAGTTTCGTTCTCCTAAAAACTGTTACCTATGGGCCAGTTCATTCTTGTGGTGTCACCAGCTTCTGGTAAGTTGGTGACACCACAAAAATGAACTGTGGGTTGCTGAGAGATATATCCTACATTCATGCATACATTATTATTTAATAGTCGCATAAAAATGTTAATTAATTTGTTTAAGGATGCTTGTATCGAGGGAAAATTTGCGTTCTTTTGGATAAAAATGATCGCTAGTAAAAAAAACTTGGTTAAATGATCTTTTCCTCAAAAAAGCAAAAAAATTATTTCGACACAATACATATTAACTGTCGAATCTGATTAATTGACAATATTTAATCAGTTGTTAGCAGATTAGACTACAGCTCCAGATTGGCAATTATAAATTACCGCCAGTATTTTTTGCCAAGGACTTGAATGTAAACCTCATTCTAGGTTTGTTACTTTTTTTAATTTTTAATAATTTAATACAAATGCAGATTTTGGTCCTTTGAGACGAATCTACAAACTAAGATCAAGATTTGACCGCCGAGTAGGAATGACGATCCTATAAATGTATTTAGTGTACTTTGGTTCCAAACGACTTAATCAATCCCATACAGCAGAACCCATTTACTAATTCAGTAGGTATAATGAACTAAAACCCACTGAATGTCACGTGATCCCATCTGGTGATCCCACCTTTTGTTCCATTGATGAATTTCACAATAGGGTGACCGAAGCGTGGCGGCGGCCATTTTGAATTCGTATGTAATAACTGTCAAATCACACCAATGCGCCCGGTTTATTTTTAACTTGCGTGAGCGCAGATTTAGTTGTTTGAACCATATTAATTACAGATTCATTGAATTTTTTAAGTTTCAAATTTATATCAATAGATATAAATTTGAAACTCTTGCAACTGATAATTACTGAGTTTAAAAAGGCTAATTTGCTTAAGCCCTTTAATATTTCACAATTCTTAAGAGGTTGTTCAGTACACTAACGAGCTAACAGCCGACCTTTACCTACTTAATACCTCAACAAATTTCCGCGAAAACTTCTTACAAATTCCTACAAGTAATCCAAATCATGTGAAACAAAAATAAAAACATGTTAACATGTCAATGTCCCGCATTAACGTCGCGGGCGCATGCCAAAATAACGGCCTTGAGGCGACATTGAACCTGATTACCTGCTTGGTTTATATTCAGGCGTGATAATAGCACTCGTAAGTCACCGCCTATCCTTAGCATATCGGCATTGCCCAGAAACTGGGTTGTGGAGGCTTGCTGGCAGTTGCTTCATGTAAAATACTGATATTCAGCTGTATTTGGAATATTCCAATAAAATCGGGAAAAGGTTAATATTTCACTAGTAATAGTAGTAATACAATGATTATTTTTGGATATGTTTGTACATAGTGAAGACTACTGCCACTGACAGCTTTTATGGACATGGCAAACGCTCTTCTTTTTTCGATTCTGAAAGATTTTTTCTTAGGTATCATGTTTCTTTCTTTTTTAACCCTATTAAAGATAACACACTTAAAATATTTGGCAGTCAATCTCACTAAGTCGCTATCAGCCTCCTGAAGTGTTGACTGCCTAATCTTTTACCACGGCAGTTTTTGTAACAAGGACCAGGTAACTTAGTCGTGATATATTTAAAATCTGAATTGACATAAAAATACATGTTGAGAAATACTGCAGCATATAGACTTGCCGGTTTCTCAAAAACTAGTTTTATTTCAATGAAATGTATAACGTTACCCAACAATCTGGACATTCCTCGAGTGGAATTGTGTAAACGTAAGTACCTAATTGAAAGCCTGCTCGTGTGAACGGTACGATTGAGTAGGGTTAACTGAAATTTTAGTAATGCATTGCTTTCTTTGAACCATTTGGGTAACAATGGGCGCGCATAGAAAGGGTTCAATATCATCATTTCATCATTCAGACTGTGATAGTCTCTTGTAGGTAAATTATATACTCCAATATTGTCCAAATTGGTATACTCAAAGTAGGCTCGAGGCAGACCGGCAAAGTGGCAAAAGCCCATTTTTATTAGATAAAACTTGACTGGAGTATGTACATTGTATATACCCTAATAATATAGTTTAATAATATTGAATGTTTTTTTCGAAAATCGTACCTAAGGACCATGAAGCTTTTGAAGTGTCAAGATTCTGCCATTATAAAAGTTGGTTCTTACATTATATGATAATATCATTAATAAGAATTTAAAACTTTACTACTTTCTCCACACTCAACTATTTTTTCCATCTCCATACAATGGCGGAAACATCTAAGACGATCTATATGCCATAACATTATTTTGTTATCTTTATAACTTCCTTTGTAGGTCTGAATATTAATATATTTCTGATTAAAACCTATTTAAATGCTAAAATTTATTTAAGATTTAAAACATTATTTTACTGGGCCCGGTTTTCCTTATAAATGAAAGATATAATGTTGGTCACTGCGGGTTAGATAATAGGTTTGGCGCAAGCCTTAAGTATACCTAATTCTAAGACTTGGCGTAGGCGCCGAAGGTGTAAGTTTCCCCACCACTAGGATATTCACCTGTATCATGGGTGTATTTATATTACAAACACACGTTTTTATATTATACAAACAGTCAGACTGACATAACTACCTGCGATTATGATTAGCCTATTGTGTCCCACTGCTGGGCAAAGGCCTCCCCTTCATGAACTACCTGCAAACCATACAAATTATTTGTGTAAATCCGCACGCAACCGAAGCTCGCGCATTCAAAAACGACTTGTTTTGCACCTTTACCATGAAGGTTAAGATGTACTATTGCAAAAACGTAGTCCGGAAAACAGTTTAACGGATTAACAGGTCGGCCTATTGACCGGTCACAATTGACATGTCGTGGCCAATCGGCAATGGGCATTGTATGCAACCGTGGCGTACAGTTGCGAAACTATTGAATTCAATAAAGACATTCGATCTGGAGTGGAATAAGGGTTAATGTGCTGTGAACATTTTAATGTGACTTCTTAGAATGGAGAATTGTTTGTTATGTAATTAAAACAGTATGACGGGCATCAGACTGTACTCCAGATATTGATCCCAACATAAACCCCATGGAATTTTAGTGTCAAGATTATCAAGTTTACTTTCTAGAACGACATAATGAACTTATGTAATAACTTATAATGAACAGCCGTGATAGCCTAGTGATATGACCATTGGACTGCCAAGTCAAAGGTCTCGAGTTCAAATCCAAGGCACGCACCTCTGACTTTTCGAAGATATGCGTATTAATAGTTAATTATCACGGTGAAGGAAAACATCGTGAGGAAACCTGCACGCCCGAGAGATTTTCTCGACGTCGTGTGAAGTCTGCCAACCCGCATTAGGCTAGCGTGGTGGACTATAGCCTAATCCCTCTCATTGTGAGAGGAGACCCGTGCCCAGCAGTGGGACATATAATGGGTCGATTATGCTATGCTATGCTATAATGAACTTGAAGCCAATACTTTTAAGGAAGTACGTTTCGCCACAATAATTTTAGCTAGTAGAGTTACTTATAACTTATATTCCATGATTTTTATTTCAACATTAACGAAAAGTTTAGATTCCAAAAAGTCAATCTGAAGGAAAAACTGGCATCTTGCCAGTTTTTCCGACCCCAAGTAACCTTTATTTTTCTAAACTAACTTCAAATATTTCTGACGACGTCTAATGCAAGTAATGCAAATGTTGCATATGTAATGTTTAGGTTTACATATACATATATTTGACAAGTTACACTGCAAGGGGTTTCATAAACAAAGGAATGCATAACTATTAACCTACTCAATCCTTTCACACAAGAACATACACGCATATTGCATACAATAATTGTGGTCCTTTTGTACCTTATAACATGAATTCCTGCTAGTACTACCTATACCTACATATTTTGCAAGTGTAAATGTAACATACATTCTTGGTCCTTTTGTACCATTACACAAGATTGTGCAAAAGGACCACGTATTACAGGTGTTTCGTCCGCATTTCTTGATGTGACTCATCTGGTTATTATTCAGCGGAGTACATACCTAATATCCTACTCACACCTGGTGACAACTGTGAGAAGGACAGCGCGCACTTCTCTCTGACAGTCGAAGCACACTTAACTTTTTTATCATCATATCCGCTATTGATAAATGCTGCGATGAAAATAAATAAATAATTAAAAAATATATATATTTACTCGCTCACAGCTGGACTTGGGGATAAGACTCCTCTTAGATTATCAGGTATTTGGAATTAATAAGTCTTTCACATTCTGCCCAGTATTGTCGGCGGTGAAGACACTCAGTATAAAATACTGATATTTAGCTTCTCTTAGTTTGGTTGAGAACCGAATTCAACATATATATAATAGGCTTGCGTCATTTTACATGACGACTAACCGCACTAACTTGGCAAATTATCTCTCGACTGTCGTCCTACAAACGACCTTCAACAACACTTGCATTAGAACCATTTGCAAAATTTATTATCTTGCGATAACTTAGTATTCAATAAACATACTATGAGTCAGCAACTGCAAGTACTAAAAGTTACATTTCGTATCCATTGCGCCAATACATATATCGCTGAATACTTCTTAACATTTCAGGGATAAAAACTTTAAATAAAGAAATATTACGAAAATCAGTTTAGGTTTTTCGGCACTGATTTAGGGCCACTTGCACCAACTTCTTAAACATATTTAAATTGTATTTAAACACAAATTTACTATGAAAATTTGTGCTTAAATGCAACTTAAACACATTTAAAAAGTTGGTGCAAGTGGGCCTTAATGTATGAATATTGTACTTTAAAAAACTTTATCTCGCATTTCGCTTAGGTATATGTTAATTGATACAGTTGGCTCACACACACTTAAATGTACATGAGTAGGTCTGGGTTTATATGGTTCAACCCAGAGAATTCCAGACTGACAGTAAGTCATGGACCCGCCAATTAGGTATTATTATTTATATAATTTTATAAGGTATTATATAATTAAAATCAGCAAGTCAAGCAAAAACTAGAACAATCCTTTTGACATAAGTACACTTGTTTAGATAGAATCTGACTCAGTGTACTGAATTTAGTGTCATTCACAATACATTTTAATGTACAACGGGTTTTATTTGAAAATCTGCCAATAGGCGTGCGTGCGACCGAAAAACGGCAGTTGAAGGTTGTGGGAACTATTAAGTAATCGTTCGATATATTTGTGTGAAAACGCCGGGTTTTTAACGGACGACCTTGCTCGAGATTTGCAACACATTCGCCAGATTGATGAATGGAAAGCTTTTACGTGTGTGTTCGAAATAATACTGTGACTTCATCGAGGATTGTATGACACGTCTATTGGCAACGATAAGACTCAAGATTTTTTTAATGTTGTTCTCTCTCGTCAATGGCGTTTGATATAGATTTGGCAAAATAAAGACGAAAATTGTCAATGAAATCATCATTTTATGAAGACTGAGTCTGTAAAAATATGTGGTAACATAAATATTAGTGGTGTTTTTTTGAGATTTGTAGGAGACGATTGTATAATAAAGAAAACTGGTGTTAAGTGCCCTAAAAATGGGACAGAGAAAAGAGAACCAGCGATGAATCTAAAAATAAAGTTAATGAAGTATTCAATGTTAATGAAATACTAATATATGCAGCACATGCACGCTTGGTTAGACTAATTAACGCAGATGAAGTAGGAAATTATATCAAAGCGTAAAACAACGCTGTCTGTAGTGTAAAAACAGTGGATAATAAAGTGTAAAATTCCTAAGATTAATAATGACCGTTATTGGGTTAAGGACAATGCCATATGAAAACATCGGTTGACAAGCATACCTCAATTTAGAGCATTAATTTAAGATATAACGTTTAAGCTAAAACAAGTAGATTTATCACCGCTGTAACCCCAAATGTAGATACGCTGAAGGTTCATTGTGATTATAATAATGTGTGTCTACCTTTCAACAATGTAAGCAAATACTTTCGTAATACAGTAAGTATGCACTTAGTTCTAGAAGTAGGACAACAGCCTTGTAATCTGTAGAGTAGATAATTTTTTGCATCCTTCAGGCATCTTTTAAAAAACGGTTTAAAAATAAATACGTATAGAAAGGAAAACTAATGGCAAATAAATAAATATGTAGAATGTAATTAAAATTGCGAAAAGTAATGAAATTATTGTTAAGACCTTTAAGAATACATTATTTATTACTGAAGAAAGTTTCATTTGCATTAAGTTCTCACACCCAAGGAAGAAGACAAAAGACTAAACAATTTAAACAGAAAAGTTACAGCTAAATTCCAACCAATTGAATTCCCGCACTGTCAGTCAGCCATTTCGCAAGTTCTCCACACAAAATAAAACCCACAGACAGCTCGTTCAATATTCATAACGTCATCTGTGACAAACACAAAAGGTATATAATAAGACGCATTCAACCCCACATTACTGATGCAGCAAGCAGATCCATCATTATGCATTCCTCACGTTGCATGCTTTGAAAATGTCCTTGCGTACACCAACTTAAATTTACCGTACCGAAGGAACTATTATCCGCGATCCTAAGGACTAATTTCAAGATACATTTGGTCTTTTTATATTTGTTGAATCTTTGTCCAGTCTTATGGTTTTGCATGACGAGGTAGAAATAATAACGGGTAATTTTATCAGAATGTTTAGCACTTGAGTTCATATAGCTGTTGACAATTCTGAGTGATTTAACACTGATTGTAGTTTAATAATAAATGTTCTGCTAACTCTTGGCTTTCTTGTCTTGATTGTGGTCCCGTTAGAACCTGGATAGTTGTTTTGATGGTTAAGATAGTATAATAGACGCAAATGTCCGCTATGAATTACTGCTCGATTTTGTTACAGAGAAAAGTAACTATGAGTGACCTTCCATGACTCTGTCTGGTTTAGATGCGATAAAATGGAAGCAAGCGCAATTTAGATTTAGAACGGTCATTAAAAAGCTAAGAAAGTGCTCTATCAGTTTTGATAACCACACCTAGTGAATTTAAATTCTGCTAAGGTAAATCTCTGTAGGAATTGAAACGCCTTGCAAGCGAAATACTTTGTAATTTCAAGATGTGAATGACATTTTAAAATAAGCTGGCCGATTTCTAGGCCATTCGACAAAATTAAATCTTATTCTTTTACCCTGATGGTGATAAATGCACAATGTGACGTTGCATTTCGAAACTTAGATTTCTGTAACTACCTACTGTCAAATTACTCTCATCCGAATGGCAAACTTGAATGTCTATCTGGGCAATTGTCATCTTTAATTCAAAACCCAGACATCTATCCTTCCCGAAAGGGTGCAGCGATGACTACTGCAGAGCAAAATAATGCTTATCTCAACAGATTAGAGTGCAAAATCTATAGCCGCATTGTCTAAGCACAAATTATCGTGAATTAGTACATGTGCGGTTTACAATAGAGTTGAAAATAGCATGTCTTATCCTAGTAAGGGGCGCTACGTGCCTAACAGCTGTTTTAAGTGACAAGGCCCTTTGTTTTACAATTTTTGACGACGCCAAGGACGGACAAAGGACCTTTTGTGAGCTTTGTGAACAATACGATGGGTTGGAGTACTCTAAACAAGACAGAAAACAATGTGGTGTTAGTTTCCCGTGTAATGAGAATAGAGATTAAAGCAGTGGTTGAAGATAAGGGTGACGTTGAAACTGAGAATAAATTTTGGAATATGAGTGTCGGATCAATCCTTAAAATGTATAGAAACTATTGAATGAAAAATATGACACATTGCACGAGTTCCACTTGCCATTAAAGGTTCAGACCTGGGCCCTATTTGAATTTTTCATCCTTTAGCAGTTGAGTAATATGAATCTATCTGTTAAACCCTCGGATCCATGAGGGTTTGCTGGGGGAGAGCTAGGGTGCTTGAGTATTCAAAAACACACACAATGCTATATAACTATTTATTCACTCCGTACATGTGTGTATTGTTATTGTATAAGTGACTTGATTACATCTATCTATTTATCTTCTATCTGAATATCTAACTGAGTACAAAAAATATTTCACGGAGACTACTACTAACGTCGGAGAATCTTAACACCGCGATCTAGAATTGGAGCAAAAATGCACAACGCCATCTAGTGGCGACAAATAAACAACTAGCGGCGTTAGTTTACATAGATTGCGAGAGATGGCTATACATTCCGCCCACCAAGGACATTTTGTGAAACATTATGTCCTTTACATATTATAGATTAGTAATGTTACATAAAGATATTTACCTAAAGGTTCCAAATCACAATGAACGATACAAATAAGGACGGCTCACAGCCTTAAACGAAAGCTTAAACTTAAACAAACTTAACCTACTAACAAACAGATTTTTAGGTAACAGGCAAGACACACAGTTTTGAAGTTGGCCTTTTAAATGTAAACCATTGCTACGAAGTGTGACTACTCGCGTAAGGTTGTCTAATCCCGGATGCTTTTCAATCACTCTACCAAGTAGCCACCGACACGGAAGGAGGTTATCCTCTTTAATCAAAACTATGCCGCCCACCCTGAGGATCCCAACGGAATCAAGGTAAATATTTAAAGAATTTAGAATATAATGTTTATTTCTTTCAGATTTCTGCTTTTTCAACTCTAAAGGACGTCTAAGATATGCTACTATTCTAACTAATTGAGTAAGTGATGAATATTTATCCCAAATAAAATTATCCTCTTCCGATACTACATGAACCTGTATCTCTTCTACGTTAGTAGAGACTATTTTACGCTTACCAAATGAAATAATTGTCTCTTTAAGGAATTCCGGACCTTCTAGCCACAACTTGAAATTTAACAATTCTGACGCATAAAGACCACGTGAGGCGCAATCAGCTGGATTGTTTTTCGACTGCACGTGATTCCATTGTTGTGGTTCACTGATGCACAAGATTTCCGACACGCGGTTGGCGACAAATGTCTTCCACTTATTGGGATGGCTATTCAACCATGCCAACACGATTTCTGAATCAGTCCAGTAATATAAGTTTGATCTACTGATTCCCAACACTTCTGAAATTTCAGATAATAGCTTTGCTAACAGGACTGCCCCGCACAACTCTAATCGAGGAATTGAAACCGTTTTGATAGGAGCAACATTAGTTTTTGCTGTAACCAAAGTGACGTGAATCTGACCTTCAGCATCGACTACCCGTGCATACACCACTGCAGCATATGCAGATTTTGACGCATCGCAAAATCCATGCAAGTCAACCTGCTTGTCACCTTGTTTCATATTCAACCATCGAGGTATTGAGAATGCTGTTAAATATTGTAACTCCTGCCGGTAAGTAAACCATTCATTTTTTATTTCCTGAGGGATTTCCTCGTCCCATCCTATGCCAGAAAGCCATAATTTTTGTATTTGCATTTTCGCCTTTACGATCACGGGAGCGACCCATCCCAAAGGGTCGAATAATCTTGCTATATCTGATAATACTTTTCTTTTTGTTACAGGTTCCTGCAGTGGAGATAGTTGAACAGAATACTGGAAGGTGTCGCAGCTTCGGTTCCAGGTAAGTCCAAGTGTTTTTAGTATTTCATCCTGTTTTATGTTGATACCCCTATCCTCACTGTCCTGTCCCCTTTCACCAATTAATTGCTCCAGTAGCTCATTGCTATTAGTTGACCACTTTTGTAAATAGAATCCCGCTTTCGCTAACAGCTCGTTCATTTCCCGGTAGATTTGCATGCCCTCTTCTATCGTGTCACACCCTGTCATGAGATCATCCATGTAATAATCATTAAGTACTCTTGCAGCTGCTAGTGGATAATTCTTCCCTTCATCGTGAGCTACTTGCTGCATCGCTCGAACTGCTAGGAAAGGTGCAGCTGACATGCCAAACGTAACTGTGAGTAATTTGAAGTCCTGAATTGCAGAACCTTTGCTGTCCCTCCACACGATGCGTTGAAACTGTGTGTGCTCGTCGGCTACGCGGACCATCCGGTACATTTTGATAATGTCCGAAACCAGGCAGATGCGGTGAGTTCTCCAACGGATAAGTAAATGTCGCAAATCAGGTTGCAACCCCGGACCAATCATTAGGTCATCGTTGAGAGATGTCCCATTATTTCCCTTGCAGGACGCATCAAAGACAACACGTACTTTTGTTGTGTCCTTGTCGTTTCGCACAACCGCATGATGAGGTAAGTAGACGGCATGTTTGTTTTCCCTTTCTGCTTCTGATATTGGCTTCATGTGACCTAGCTGTAAGTACTCATGAATGACTTCTGCATATTTGTTTTTAAATTCAGGGTTTTTATACAGTTTGGCTTCTAATGCATAAAATCGCCTGATAGCTATGTTCCTTGAATCCCCATATTTACAGCTTGGATCTTCGCTTCGAAAGGGTAAGTTTACCACATAACAACCTTTCTCATCTCTCACAGTTGTAGCTTTAAATATCTCTTCACATTTGGATTCTTCTTCGGTAAGTATACGTTTTTTGTTTTGATTTGGTTCTTTTTCTAACTCCCAGATTTTTTTCAGGATTTCGTCATCATCAACCCGGGCGTGCATCACGGCAATATTGGAAGTACCCTGAGCAGCAGATGCGACGGTACCAGACAAAATCCATCCCAATGAAGTACACTGAGCGACAGTGCTACCACCAGGAGCTTTCTTCACCCCGTTTTGTAAGACGCGACTGTAAATTTCCGCTCCTAACAACATATCCACCTTATCCGGTTTGTGGTATCTAGGATCCGCTAACTGTATATCGTTGACTTGTGCCCAATCTAAGTACGCTGTTTCCCTAACAGGTAATAACGATGTAATCGACTTAAGAACGTATGCTTTCACTACAAGTTCAACAGATGGATCGATCCTAGATTGAATTCGAACCTCCACAAACGAATTTAATGATAATTTACTATCAACATCTATACCTGTGATTAGACCCTTAGCAGGTTTTTTCTGTAACCCCAAACTTTGAACGATGTTTTCCGTTACAAAGGACGCCTGAGAGCCTTGGTCGAACAAGGCTCTGATCGTAAATATACCCCCGTTTTCCGATACAGCTCTCACTAGAGCCGTGGCTAATAAAACTTGGTTATTAGCTGAACCCTTCGAAAAACACGCAACGACCTCTGTTTGATCCTCTACTAGATTAACCGTATGAGTTTGCTCTTTCGTCTGCGGAACCCTATCGCTAGACGAACCCGAATTTCCCTTGTCTCCCACAGACTCCTGTTCACTGCTAGGATGTAACAAAGAGTGGTGTCTACGCTTGCAAACTCTACAAGACGCTGTGCATCGGCACACCCTGGCAGAGTGATTATACCCCAAACAATTAAAGCACAAATTGTTTTCTTGCACTAACCTACGGCGAGTATCCACATCCCCGTTCAAGAATTGTGTACAGCTACCTATCTTATGGTCGCCATTACATAACTGACATCTTAGGATAGTTGTAGTATGAAATGACTTCGCCTTAATTACTTTAACACCTTGATTTCTACTTGGTTTCGGTTCTAAGAATTCAAAAGCTCTGTATCTGCTTGTTAAAAACGTTTTAAATTGCTCAAAGGTAGGTAATTTATCCGAATCTGTATTATTTGTCACTTTTAATTCCCATTCCTTCCTACTTTCGGCATCTAATTTTAAGGTAAGTATGTGAATAATTAAAATATCCCATGAATTTACGTCTATGTCTAAATTAATAAGTGCATTCAAGCAATCTGAAGTTGTATCTATTAATTCCTTTAATGCGAAAGCTGACTCATTTACAATGTTCTTTTGGTTCAGTAACCTTCTCAAAATGCAATGTGAAAGATATTTTTTGTTGTTATACCTAGTTTCTAATTGAGCCCAGCATCTATCATAATTAGCTTCTGAAATGGGAATGTGACGCAGCAACTGCTCGGCTTCGCCAGCTAAATAGCCTTTCAAATAATGAAGTTTTTGCACTTTATCTATAGTAGTATTATTATGAATTGCAGATACAAACAAATCTCGAAAGGTCGGCCATTCGGTGTATTTACCCGAAAATGTAGGTATAGTTATTCTAGGCAGTTTAATTGATATATTTTTATTACTATCCGAAACAGTATTTGATTGTTTACCCGAAACTGAGGAAACATCACTATTTTTAAAGGTATTCAAAGCACTTTTTAATTCACATTTAAATTCTAAGTATAAATCCTCTGTATTATAATAAACTTCCTTGATAGTATATTGTGAAGACATCAATTCCTTAGGTTCAAAATCCTTAACTATTTGTGTGTGCGTTAAACTAAATTGCGCCCATAATTCTTCAATATTCTGTAATCTAGTTTCTAAATACTGTTTGGTAATCCTATCTTTTGGCGACTTTTTAAAATTAGTTTTTGCTCGTGACAATCGAGCGTTAATGTCATCCTGAACCTGAACAAACGATTTTAAAGACATCTTTACTTACTTAATTATAACAATTGATGACCACTAAATGAACTGAATGAATTTTTTACCGACAATTTGCACAAACTATTAATTTTTATCTGTTTCTAAATTTAAAATTTTACAAGTCAATGTAAACAAACAATGCTTCTAAAAATATTACAAATCTAAAATATTTCTTAAATTTTACAAGTCCTAAAAAGTTTCGAAAATTTTACAAGTCAATGTAAACAACAAAATTTTTCTAAGTGTTTGAGACATAGAATTCTAACCGAAATCGGGCATAGGTTCCCCGTATGAACACAATTTGGCTTAAATCTAACTAAGTCTAAACATGCACACATGAAATATTCTAAGTCCAAAACTACTACAGAAAAGTTACAAGTTAAATTGTTCTAGGCAATAAAGTTCAATCTCGAATAAATTTTCCACTGATGAATTATTTTTACTAAGTTAAATTTGCTTTGAATTTAAGAATCACTTTTGCTTGGCAGATAAAATCACAAAGTACTTACGATTTTTTGGCACTATCACTCACTTCCCGTTTGTTACGACCTTATTCGTCTGCAGCTTGCTTGCTGCTGACAGCTGATGTGTGCTGCGTGCTCCTTCCTCCGTACTTCCCGCAACTCGATCTGGTACTGCTATCTCGCTCGCTCACCATCCAAGACCGCCTTGGCAGGAACGTATGGGGTTGATGTTTCTCCGTCCACGTAGGAGAAAACACCTGATTTGCTTGCACTAGCACTGCACTTATATCACTTCACATCACAATCCGGCTCGAAGGACCATGTTAAACCCTCGGATCCATGAGGGTTTGCTGGGGGAGAGCTAGGGTGCTTGAGTATTCAAAAACACACACAATGCTATATAACTATTTATTCACTCCGTACATGTGTGTATTGTTATTGTATAAGTGACTTGATTACATCTATCTATTTATCTTCTATCTGAATATCTAACTGAGTACAAAAAATATTTCACGGAGACTACTACTAACGTCGGAGAATCTTAACACCGCGATCTAGAATTGGAGCAAAAATGCACAACGCCATCTAGTGGCGACAAATAAACAACTAGCGGCGTTAGTTTACATAGATTGCGAGAGATGGCTATACACTATCTCAAATCATTGAAGTATTGGAGTATCTATAAACCTTTATTACTTAACCATGGTGATAAACTATTTAACCAGTATTTTTAATCAGGCCAAAGACAGGTAGGTAGCCCAGAAATAAGACAGTAGAATATTGTAATAATTTTGACACGTATTACAGGACTACAACATTTAATTGAGCCGGCAGTATTATAAACTTCCAGTAACACAAACTATCTTAATAAATAGGACATACCTGTTACAAATTTCCCTTTCACACAAGCCTAAACATACCAAAGACATAAGACACTTACGCAACTCAACCTGCAAGAAGTTATCAAGGGGTTAATCTCGCATCGTTAATGTGAGAACTTGGAAACAATACGAGAAAATCAGGAAGGCACGGCTCATCGGTCTAATGACCAGAGCTATTCCCCTACCAGATAAGCAAGACCCCTCAGACGCCTACTGAATACTCCTAGAATTGCTACAGTAGTTAGATTACAGAGGGGAACGGCAGTTCTTTGTGTTCTGGTTATGGCTACTACGCGAGTCGGCCATTTCTTGTGCGTGATTACATTTTAACCTGTGGGAACACTATAAATAGGATATGGTGTAATTTGTAATAGAAAAAATATATCTTTGTAGCCATGGGTTATCGAAGAAGTGTTTTCATGTCAATCAATAAAATAAAATGAACTGAATCAAAGTTGTAGAGTTGTAATGTTTTTGTAGGTTATAAATACACAAAATTTAATGAAATGAGCAAAGATCAGCATCACGCCAGTATTACCCAAGGGTTAGATCTGCCCATAAGGTGACTCTCTGACCCGCCTCCAAAATTTGGTCCTTTTTTTAATGTAAGCATGACTTTGAAAGAAACAAATAAAAAATTTCACTGACTCTAGAGACACTCAATCTATAACCAGTCTGTTTTAAAATTGAGCTCCTTATTTTTAAAAGTTATAAACTCGATGTTAACGTGCCCAATGTACAAATCAAAACCCATGCCATTACTTTGAGCAATCAAATCTCATGTTACGATAATTACGTTTATTACGATTGCGGTGAAGTGTAGCATAAGGGCGCGACAGGTTGGATAACTTAGCGGTGACGTCACACTTACCTAATAACTTAAATATCCTAAGGACCAGTTCTTATGACCAGATCTAGGCGTAACTTAAACTTCGAATGTAATGTTACACGCCTGATAAAATCTTTATAGCAATTTTACGGAGGTGTTAATGATTAGTATTAGAATTAAATTCTATGAGACAGGCAATTAAATTATGTTTGATAAATAGTTTTGTTATTAAGCAAGTTAGAGTTTATGAGATCTCTCACTGTATCAGTATTTTTATTTAGCTTTTCTCTATCAAGAAATATACTAAAATATGCCTATTATTGTAATGACTGTGAAGTTGTTACAATGATCCCACTAATATTATAAATGCGAAAGTTTGTGAGGATGGATGTTTGTTACTCTTTCATGCCAGAACGGTGAACGGATCTGGATGAAATTTGGCACAGAGATAGATTATAGTCTGGAATAGCACATGGGGTATTTATTATCTAGCTCGGACCCAATTGTGAAGTTCACGCAGACTATAGTGTAGGCAGAAGCTAGTAGGCTATAAGTGTAGTACATAGATTAGATTTAAGTTTAGTTTTCGGGTAAGTAGATGATTCCGCAGTCCTTGCCTAGATTAAATTACCATAGGATCATAATATAAGGTCCTAATGCAATTGCTTGAATTGGATGAAGTGGCTGAAAGTATTCAGACCATGAAACCAAGTAAATTAAACAAGTCACCTCCCTGACACAATAAATTTACATTTAGAATGTTTTAACATTTCAAGATGACAATCCCGTCCGTGAATCTATCTATAACTGCTAATCTTTATAATCGTTGAACTTTTCCTAATGATCTTGAACTTACAAATATCAAACTTGTTTAAATATAATCTACTGTGACGAAAATAACCGGAAACTTAAATTAAAACTAGTTTACACCGTGTATTCAAAGCTTTACACTTGAAGTACCAAGGCGGCCTTGTGGTGTACCTCTCACTGCAATACCATTTAAACAGCTATGGTATGTTATAAATAGTTTAGTACTTATGTACATTGTACCTACTTGTAAAATTGCAGGTCTCATAAATGTTAGTGGTCGTGTAGCCTCATTGGTCCACGCCTTCTCAATTAATCACGGGAATTTTGTCCGGAATATGGACTGACTATATCTATATCTATATCTGTCACTCGATAGGGTTGTCAGATACCAAAGTAGGAAGGCTTTGAAGTAATTTAAAGGATCAAATAAAAGAGATTGGTATATTGCAAAGCGGTTGTTATAATATAAATGTAAAATATTCATTACCAACAGATTGCAGGTATAAACTTATTGCTGCCTGCCTATCATTGACATTATACAGTCTACTGGAACGTTGATTAGGTGTGATTTGACCTGATTTTCATGTACCAATTAAAGCATTTTAATCTGATAATCTTAAAGATGTTGAAGGGTTGCAGGAAGAGTGCTCAGAAAAAGTTTAGAAAGATGAGTCGCCTGCATACATTGTAGCTTATTTATTTAATGGAAGTAGCAAAGAACCAACTTTGACCAGTATATTGTATGGTCCTTAATGTGATCTTCCATATAAATTACGTAAAAGATTTTCACGGCTTCGTAACTTTCATGACCTATCTATAGATAAGGAGCTTTAATACATCTTAAAGCACACTACGCTTTGAAATTAATAGTGGCATATACATTACAGTCAGTGTAACACTTATTACAATGTTAAAACGTAATGAAACGTTTAAACTAAAAAACCCAGTACTAAAATTGTCGTTACACGATCCAAAAGCAAACAAACTAAATAATAAAATCTAAACGTCTGCAAGACGCAGGATGTTCACTATAACGCATGTTTATGCGCGTGCGCAATCTAAAACTGGAAACACCTGGTTTGGACGTAAACACAGCGGTGAATGGACGAATTATTCTACTGAACGGTAGATTTTTGTTAAATAATGAGTTTAATCCGTAAGTGTTCCGGTAATATGTTACAGTTTTAGGCCGAAAAATCGAGACAGCATTAGCTGGCCAATGATCAGATGAACCGTTTTAATTTAATTTAAATAGATAGATATTTTAATTATATCTACCTTTACAGATATTATAGCCTTCGACATGAAGATTATACATCTATTTACAGATAGCTACCGTTCAATTAATTTGAATTATTAGTTGTTCATTAGAATTATGTCCCAACACTCTCTTTTATTTTTGATTCTGTCGCGAAGAAATGCAGAAAAGGATTATCTCAAGACCATCCTATGTATGATTAGGGAATCCTGCCATAATTAATAATAATGTGATATCAACATCCTGAATGATGCACCGTACTTACTTCAATTGCCTCTTCAGCATAAAGCATCGTACCGAAGGACCATTTGCCAATATTCCTTACATCCGGGCGACTAGGATACGATCATTGAACAAATCTTACTTATGAACATGAATGATATAGAATGTTGTCTCTCTACATTACTGCAAGTGTGGTTTCGACAACATCCGTATATAGTTACTCAGTAAATGAGAATAAACGATTATGTCAAGATTCGTAGCAAAAACAAAATTCATCCGTTTACCTTAATTTTATTTATAAATGGAAGTAATTCATCTATTAGATATTTTGATATTTTTTTTAATCAGTTATCATTCTTTCTTTTCATATTAGTTTAAAAATCTTCCAGATATGTTTAAACTGGAATAAATTAATCGGTCTACTAGATAAATCCAAATATCACTATTGATAGAGTACGAGTATACGCCCAGCTATTTTCCAATTTCTTGTGGGCTATGGAAATATTAATGTAAGAGCTAGCTAGCAGCTAGTCTCAAACATCAGCAAAGCAATATCAAATACGACAATAATAATGAGAAAATAGTCAATGAAATGTTAAGCATACATAATACATCTGAATTGTCTCAAGGGAACTTGAGTGATTAACACTAACGACTATTGACACACTAAAATAAGAACAGCCCACGGTACTAGGGTCCCAGGTTTGCGAGGAACAAACAGCCGGACAAACAAAGCGCCCACCCCTTCCGGCTTTTTGTATGCGTGCGCACAAGGCAACCGCGCATTATTATATTATGGCCTGATTGTCGGCTGATAAACTAGGAGTGACATGTGGCTTTGGAATTATTTAAGGTAATTAATGTTTTGGGACAGTCTTTTTTGTGTATTATCTATGGGGAGTGGGCAGTGAGGAGTGAGCATCACTTGAAGTTAATTGGTACAATTAAAAAGCTATTCAATACAAACTGTAGTATTGCCAGTATTGAAAAAGAAGATAATACCTATTCTACCAGTCCTTCATATTTTATTGGGCAGAATAGAGATAAAACCGATCTTGTTCACAGCTTCATTTACAATATGAAAATGAGAAATTCTAGTGCCAAATATTTGAAAATTACGATTATTGAATCTGCAGTTCAAAACTAGTCAGGTAAACTTCAAAAGTAAATCTTTCTTACCTTCCTGTCGACTGCTGGAAATAGGCCTCTCCAATGAACGACAGTTTTTTTTCTCATTTATCACTTCGAGCAAGAAACAGCGAACTATATTTTACGTGATTCACTAGCCACCACGTTCACATTATCAATGTGTAGGTGGTGTTTAAGTCCAAACGCTATAACTGAATGCTTCGTTATTACCATAACTTCGGCATAATGTCCAGTCATATAACCATTTTATAGACCTTAAAAAACAAGGTAATAATGTAAATTTAAATTAAAGGCTGTAATGCCTTATATTGGGTAATAAAAGCATGCGGTCTCATTTTGTGACAAATTATTAATTACATTTAATGTATCCTCGTAATTAGAGAGCCTTAAAATTTTATTTATGAAGACCTAATTTTTTCAGCAACATGGAGTATATAGCAGGAAATGTTTAAACTCAAATTTGTATATATTAATATAAGTCTCCACAGACAAAAGACAAAATCAGGAAGCCAAGGTGTAGATGTCCTTGAGAGCTTTGAAATATTAATAAGACCCCAAACGGAAACAGTTTACATACAATATTTTATTTTATAAATTTTTGTTTCTATGTATAAACTTCTGCGATAAAAAAATAATCTCAGGCAATGTGTCTGTCAGTGAGTGACGAACCTACGTCCTTCTGATTAAATACACCGAATACTTGAGCACGCTATACGATACAACACCGAAGACTTTATTGTTCCTATGTATCTACCGCAAAGCCTGTTGCCTTATTTAAATTCATACGTGAAGTCTAATTTCATTTAACATGAATGATTTCTACCAGACCAAAGTAACTCTGGTAATTTTGAATTAATCAGCAAAAACATAAAAACTACATCAAAATGCTCAAATCTTCACAAAAGGTCACAATGATTAGAGTAACTTAGTCTTCTTTTGTATTAAATCAAAATTATAAAAAATAATTCCAAGAGATAAAATACCGGTAGCAATAAAGTAAGGACATACCTTTTTTTTGTTTACGGGGGGAAACCTTCACAAGGCGCCCGGTCTTCGGGGCTTAAGACCCCGGTCTTAAGTTAGTGTGGGATTTTTACCCACTAAAACTACCCACCCCGGTGGCCACCATCAGCACAAAACGGGGGGCACTGTGCCCTCTTAAAAGACCACCCCAGAACCCCCCTGTGCAACGCCTGTTTGGGCACATCCCTGCTACACACATATTTTATGGTAGCTTTGAAAAAAATCCGTACCAAACCCATCGTAAAACTTTTACTCATAAATAATTATATTAATTTCACACATTCATTCAATTTTCTTAGTCAACTATAATGGTATTATGAGAGATGAATTATTTCTTTATTTTCGAACAAAATATCTATAAAGCAATGAAAACATAAACAAACTCTCTTTGTATAAACAGTTTTGACGTCTCGAAGGACCAAATTTACTTGGATGAGAGCATATCCAAATAATACATAGAATTGATTTAAGGACCAAAAAAATTGATGGAGAACAATAAACTGGCTTTTGAAGCATCTTAAACCATTGGACCTTGGTATTTAGAATTAATAATACTGATTAATAAATATTTTAGTTCTCACATTTAGGCCCACTATTTAAGAAGTTGGTGCAAGTGGGCCCTAATGTTGTTAATTTAAGAGTAGTTTTGTAACCAACTTGACAAAATATCGCGTTTGTCGCCTAACAAGTTCTTCTTGATCCACTAGGCTTGATTACTAACACCGGCCACATTATTTGCTCAATACACATAGTCCGAGGCGGCAACTTACAAAACTAACATAATGCCCCACAATTATGGCGTGGTGGCGAAACAGATAACACCGCTGTTCCCACCAACGTAAGAACCGAATAACAATGCTGCACTTACGTCACTGTTCCACGGAGGTTATAAACTAACGCTAATGTACTAGAACCGATACTTTGTTCTCAAGAACTCTAAACCGTGTCAAAAGAACAAATCAAAAAGATATTATAATTTAATGGTAGAAATAAGGTCTAAGAATGATCTCATAGATTCCTCTATAACTTTTATGCAGGTAGGACAATACACTGTGACTTGGATCTTTCTACACTCCTCAGGCAGATCTGGGCAAAGCTGTATGTGCGTCGGCTGCCTACCGAATAAGCATTGTGAATGAACGTTCTTATAACGTGCATAAGATTTCATTACTTTAAGGCCCACTTGCACCAACTTCTTAAATGTGTTTAAATTGTATTTAAACACGAAATTTCTATGAAAAATTTTGTTTAAATAAAATTTAAACATATTTAAGACGTTGGTGCAAATGGCCCTTACTGTTGAAAGTTTAAATATGAAATACTGCAGAAAGTAAGATGTACCAACTGTTTTCATTTTTCGGATAGGGTTAAAACAACATAACATACTTACTATGCTGCCTGTATTCCACAAAGAGTTAGGCAGAGACAGTTCACTGGTACGTTTAGGCTCCATATAATAGGGGACAAGCCTATTGCTATTAACTGAGCCCAATTCCAAACCCCGAGCTGCTACTGAGAATTTGATTGATTTAAAAAACGGGAATTTCATGCTTGTGACCCAATTGCAGAATACAATCAAATACCTCTAAAAACACATAATCATTGTTATTTTTTATGAGGACTTCAACCCGACCAGTTGTTTCCGGGAAATGAGCGAAGCCTCACCGTTATACACAAATCAAGACAACATAAATACGAAATCTGAAGAATAAAACCTTATTTTTAAGTGGGAACGTCGTTAACACAAAAAACGGCAAGTTATGGTTATATCGATGATTGTTTTTTAAATGAGCTGTGTGAAACTTAAGGTATTTGTACTAATTACGTACTAGTACGTTATCTGCAGCAGTGAAGTTGGCCTTGCACCTACCGTCGCACCACATGTCGTAGGTTTGATGCCTACCCGAGGCAATTAATAGTATGTTCCACTCTTGGCATACTTTGTGTCCGTTGAAGGACACTGCAGTCTGCCGCGAATGAATATTCGAGGAACATAGTAGGATTAATCCAACTATTGCTAACTGCGTCTGAATTTTGCATCGATTATAATTAAACTAAGCAAGTACTGTTGTACTTCGGATTGATCTCAGTAACAGGTCGAAATTAATATTTGTGTCGGTTAATATCAGTAGGCTCGCCCTCTATTACATGTTACCTACAAAGATGGGCGACTTGTGGATATAACTTATTTAACCTCAGCTGCTTCACCCTTCGGGGAATTCAGGCGTGGTAATAATGACTTATCAAAAATTTCAATAATAAATGAGAGCAAAGGATTTATTTATTTATTTATTAAGGTACTTCAACGACAAGTTCACAATAAGGTTCGTCATTTCATGTTCACTCAGATAATAGGTTACAGTGAAGAAGTCACTTAAAGAAGTACACAGCACTTACAGGATATACGAGTAGGTAATAAGGGTTAGTAAAGCATTAATGTAAATGTTAATCACAACAAGCCTAAGATACAAATTGGATTAAATTGTTAAAGTAAGTTATTGGACTATACATTATTATTATCCAGATGTAATTATAGAATTAATAAATTAAAATTAAATAAAATTTTCATGCAGACATTCGATTTGATGAGATTCAGCTGCTACTCAAGTATTATTAATTTAACCTGAATAAAATTAAATACCAAAAAAAAATATTGTTATAGAATGTTTAATCCTTGTTATCCCAATTAATGTGCAACAAAAAAAATATTTCTTGCCCAGATAAACTCTTGAAGCCTCGCCCCTGATGCATCACACTGCAATCATGACTAAGAGTAGGTACCGTAAAAGACAATATGCTTCGAAATTGGTCCAAGTCGATATATTACGCCGATTGTGATCCGTGGGCGTCGCCTTGACACGGGTTAAGCTCGAAAGAGGTCGACGAAAGGAGGCGTATGCCTTCCAAATTTATTTCTGATCATTTAGAACATCTGAGGCTGAAAATGGTCTCCAGCATTTAGGTAAAAAGGGGTCAGCTGTATGGAGATGTATTAATCATTGCCTCATTAGTCTAGTTATTCTAAGCGCGACTGCTACGCTATAGGTTCTGGGTTTAATATGAGATTCTCAGTAGGAGGTCGGAGTTTGGATTTGTGCTCGGTTAATAGCAATAGGTTCACATGGGACCAAACACACAGCAGTAGCTACTGTGGCTGTACTTTAGTGCACCTCTAACTCCTCGGGGAATACGGGCGTGATGGCATGTTGTTTTATTATTATTGCAATAGTGAAGAATTTTGAATTTGCCGCAAAAGATTTCACTCGTAAAATATTCCTCATACGTACCTTTATTATTACACAAGTCAGCCATTAATATATTGTTTTCAATATCAACAATCAATATTCTTTCACCGTCTTTACACGGATGTCATAAAAAGCAGTCGCTGATGATGGAATAGCAATTACTTTGAAATGTTCAAACAATCACCGATCACGCACAAACAATGTTGATAGTGTAAAAGTATTTTGTTGTTTAATTAAATATTCACAATGCAACGAATCAATCGCTGGAAATCAAACTTCTTCGAACGCAAGAGTTGAGGCGCAAATGAATATACGCTCCATGTTCAAAACAATAGCTTCTACTTTCCTCTGTAGCTCATAGAGTATACAATCGACACAGATTCATAAGTGATTTATCGTGCTACCGTAGGCATTTTGTCTCGATAAGATAATGAATCTAGAACCCATCAATTAATAAAGTGTTAAAAATATCACGACATATGATTAATGAGTAAGTGAAAGCCGAAAGATATTGTATGCAAAAATAGCCTACTATATGTAGTATTGCAGATTGAAGATTAATGTCGCGTATATTAAATAGCTTACGGTCAGGTATGAATTCTGCACACGTACATGCCATTATAATCGATACTGTGCACTTTTAAAGATCATAATTGCGTGATTTATAGAGCTCTGCATGATCAGACGCCAACCCCTTTCTCTTGGAATTGCATCAAAGAAAAAGTAAGTCCATTTGAAATGATTGACCCAAATACTCGGACACGTTTGGTGATAGTATAGCATGAGCTTGTAATCCGTGGATAATTGTACTTGAGATAATATTGAGAACAATTAAGGACGTCTACAAAACAATGTCGCCAAACTGATTTAGGAAATTTTGTTTTTATTCAACAAAACTTATTTGCAGCAAAGAGAGAGGCATGACTTGAATGTTGAGAAAATTGTTCAATAACAGAGAACTGAAACACGAAATGCTCCTACGTGATATTTTTTAATAATTAAGTCAAGAGTTGATTATCATAGTAAATAATATAAACTTTAAGAAGCAGGTAAAATGGAAAACGATCACACATTACTAGTATACTTGTTAACCCCTCGTGCTAAGCTAAATGCTTGTGTTACGAGTGGGTTCACGTCAGTAGTGCAATGGGTGGGTTCCGAACCGGCAACCACAAAGTCCGACGCCATTAGCCATTAGGCTACCGCCGCTTCATTATATACAGAAAGAATGATAGCTTCTAATCTACAAACATCAACGTTGACCCAGCGACAATAAATTCCAACAGATATAGAATTAAGCAATTAACACAAATAACAATTAAGTGAAACCAAAGATAAGGCACTATTGACATTGGAAAAATTGCCCGAACCACACCCAATATGGGCAATATTTTTGCGTTAAACACCGGGTGTGGGCATAACTAGTCGTTAAAGAAAGAAACATCGTCTTACATTTGCATTTAATCGTTGTCGTGGCATTTGTGGGTGAAAGCATTGTAATTTCATAGGAAACGTTTCATATGGATGATGATAAATAAAGTATGAGCGATCGATTCTGGTGGTGTAATGCATACTTGGAATAATCTTTGTGAAAATCACTAAGCGTAGCCGCATTTGGACTGGCAGACTACACAAGAGCAGGCAGGGTAAGATTATATAAAAAAAACTTAATTATTGTAATTACAAGTCCCTGTGAATGTATAGAAAGTATTATATATTCATTTCTATTTTACTATAGATGATTTTCCAATAAAGAGAAGAACTAATAAAGTAAAAAACTGAGATAGCCAGTATTCACAGAAAGGCAATGTTTCGAAACGGTAGTTTTCTAACAGAAAATTCCATATGCCCATTGCGAAATCTCTTATTAATATCCGATATAAATTTATAATGCCAGGAAATGCCGAGAAACCGCTAAATATAGCTTAGTAATTTTATGAAGGAAGTCGTGTTGTGACACATTTTGTGATTAACAAAAACTAGGTTGATATTAACACATTAATCGAGAACAGAGAATAACCCTAGGCTAAAATTAAAACACTTAATTACTGAGGGCAAGGTATCAAGGTAACATCAACTTCACCATACATACCATCAAAAAATCACCACCGTTTTTAGAAATTAAAACACTATCTCTGAACGTTAAAAAGGAATAATAAAATAAGGAATGAGAAAAACGTTCATGTTTCAAGCCGAAAACAAGAACATTGATCCATGAATGTCAATGTTTTTGTTTTAGCTAAGATTATCTTTAATGCAAACACGAACACGAGTTTGATAAGCAGTGATATAATGAAAGTCAAGAACGAACAAGGTCACAGGCGAAACAGAAGGATATGATATAGCGCAAAAACTAAGGTTGAACAAGATTGAAATGAGATAGGGTTACATGGAAATGATACACGTGACGACTTACAAATAATGCTACGTGAACTAAATATTTAAATAATTTATGAATGTGAGAAAAAGTCGATATAATAATGTCTGCAGATGGAGTTTACAATAAATGTAGCATTGTTTTAATAGTACAAAAAAATCTAAATATATTCTACGGACAAAGCCTGCTTCGGATTAAAATGGTGGATGCAGAGTAACAAATTATAAAAGGGAAATGCCCATTTTTGGCCCTGAAAGGCCCAACAGTTTGCTTTTGTTAAAAAAATATATATTGTTTTATGATTATTTATCGCGGTATTCAATTATCTAAAAAAGGTAGGAACATTTTTTACAAAAATAAAAGAGCCGAAAAGATAAAAAGGAAATTAGTAAATACGTATATCGTTGGTTTGTGGATAAAAAAAATGTTGCCAATTATTAATTTCGGACAAAATAAAATCGATTCTATTTTTAATCGATTTTTTATTAAAGCGAGTCCGCGAGCTCTAACTGCCTGGTCGAATTCGTCTTCGTTTTACATTTAAATAACTAATAACATAACATATCATACCATCACGCCTGTATTCCCCGGAGGGTAAGGTAGAGGCCCACACTTTTTATTCCAGGTTAATGGCCTGCTGCTACCTACTAGGAATTTCATAAAAAACCTATTAACACTGCTCGACCTAAGAAATGAACCCAGGACCTGTAGCGTAGCAGTCGCATTGAAGACCACTAGGCTAATGAGGCAGTTATTACGCATGTAATTATTAAAATGCCAATAATAAACAAGCGAATCGTTGTTTGATTTACCATAAATTCGAATAATCGCTACTACACAATTTAAATGTCTAACGTTCTTTTAGTTTTTAAATAGTATTTTAATGAACATTAAAAATATAATTAAAAAACTAAAAGAAAGAAAATAATAATGTATGAGATTAATTCAATTAAAAAGATTAGTTCAATAATACAAAATTCGATCAAAAATCGAAATCGATTTATTGATTCTTATGTCTCTTAAGTGGCAACATCGAAATATCGAATCTGACAACAGAAAGTAAATAATCACAATAAGTCAACTTCGTTTGCATTTTGTATTATTTTATTTGTTTTCTTGGGGATTTGTTATTTCACCAACGAATAAACTTTTTAATGGACTCCAACAATTCTTCTTATACCAAATCATGGATCCTGTTCCCGCGTTCTCACGATAACTACTGCTCGAACTTGGGACTCGATATCCACTGATAATGATGCCCCCAGCTTTCACACCGGCCAGAGTTCTTCCCGCCCTCGGTAACTGATTCAAGATATTTACGCTGTGTCCATTGTGTTAAATGTAACGAGAATACGAAGACATTTGTTGGAAATTGCAGAAGTTCATAATCTACAACGATGGGTTCGACAACAGCAGGTAAATAATTGATCCATGTTATCATCCCTGTCATGTCTTCCTCTGTGAAAAGTTTTTTCTGAGTTTACTTTACAAATATCAATAACTAATTATTATGGCTTCTTTATTAGGTACATGTTTCGAGTGACAGTGAAGTGTGCCACTTGTATTAGACTGCAGCCTGGAATCAAATACGACATTCAACTCGTGAACAGCAAAATACACCGATTGTTGGTCATGGACATGTGTGTATCAGCTGTGGCAAGTCACTTTTGAGAATAAGATCACACACACTCAGGACTAATTCTCCATGTGAGGAACTCATAAGGAATATGATTGCCCATCAGATTACACCATGTGAGGTTAGTGTTCAACAGTTTTTGATTTATGTAAGTGTGGTGCAGTGTTGTGTGCTGGTGGTGTTATTGAAACTTATTTTCACTCTGTTTGCATATCAACCCAAAAAGTAATTTTAGGTTTTCACATTTGCAAACACCTTTTTTATTTTATTTTGATCTATAGGTCTACATTTTTGTTTTTATTATTGTTTCAGCTACCATTATGTGTGCCATAATTACTGGGTAAGGACTGATAGAGAAGCATGACATTGGACTGCAGAACGGGAACCATTAACATTCACAATATTTAACAGGGATTCTACACAATTGATGATAGACTTCACTTGGCTGCTGCACTAATTAATAAATTCCACACAAAAATAAGAGACAGGGATGATGTGGCTCAAATACTAGAAATTGTTCATCAAAATATAGAAACAAATAATGATTTGTCTGAGTATGTTAGGGAATGCAATCTAAATAGATCTAGGGCAGACTAAAAATATAAATGTAGACACTGAAAATGTTAGAGAATTTCCTGTTTTAACATCCTGAGACTTAATATTAACTGGGTTGGGCACAGTTCAGACTAATATTTTCCCTCCTGCTCAATTTCTGGATGATGTACTGATTGTATATGATACAAATTATGTATAAGATCATAAAATACATAACAGATTTTATTAAGACTTAATATTGTATGTATATATTACAGTAAGATGATTGTTAAAAAACTGTATTTTTTAAATAATAAACATTTAATATCTTAAAAATCCGGACTCTTTTCTAAACCAAATCCTTTACCATTTCATTCATTAAATTGTATATAATCATTGCCATATGCTTTTATATGTGTGCACCCAGGGCCGAAGTCTCTATGGCCGGTGGGCATTTCCCTTTATAAAACGTACAAGGTATAAACAAATTCCGGAAAGCATAATAATAAGCATAAAATAAAAGTTATGGATCCAAAAAGATAAGGAGACAAAAATAACGACAGCATAAACTTTGATTGGTAAACGAGTAATAAAATAATGAATGTCAGTTTAATACCTCAGCCAATAAAAATTATATCGGGACTTGATTAAAAAATAAAATATCGACCTTAACCCGGCCAAATCGCCAAATAAAATATTTGGCACAAAACTCAATGATGATTCAAAAATGAACATTTTTTAATATAGTGATAAAGTGTTGTCAAAGCTGTTCTAATTTTGAATCCAGTTATACAATAACTGAAAATATGTAAACATCTATTGAAATCAGTAGATTTTAAGGAAGTATCCTAAGGATTTTACAGTGCCAATAAATAGTTCTAATGTTTAATAAAAAGTATTTCAATTGTTTATATTATAGCTCCAACTAGTTGATGATCTTTGGGACTTAAAGCTACAAATTCCTATGATGTTTTCAACAACACTGATTTCATTTTAGAATTTAATAACTTTGCATTATTTTCTTTTGTAAATCAATCTAGCGTATCAATTATATCCTTAGTAATATCTCACTCATTGCTCACGCCTACTACAGTAATAATTATATCAGTAGCCACAATACAAATTACCTCATTCACCTTGAATAAATCATTTAAATCGTTTACTTAGACATTGTCTTGTATCTTATCTCTTTCTAGTTTCAAGTCATTATTATCCGGATCATGTAACAGCATTAATTTAGATCATTCAACATTCCTGGTGATTAGAATCATTGGTGTTTTTTTATGTGCTATAAAAGAATGTATGCAATCGTTAGATTCTAGACACATTTTTTATGTTGGCTTCTCATTTAGGGCTCCGTTTGAGACTGATTAATCGAGGAAAATCGAAACATTACTGTGTAAAACCATACAAGACGTGCTGTTTTTATTGTTATTATCTATTAAGTCCCGTTGCTATCCATTCTCTCAATCAGCTTGATTTAAGGCAGAGCCCACAATAACGCTATCATTCTGCTTTGCCCTTTGCTGTTAAGTAACAAGCTCGATATTTATAGTTTAGTTACACAATTATTAATAAATTTTGACTACAATATCAGTGTACGGTTTAAATTTATAATTTATGAGTTTATTGTTTTGTGTTAAAGATACAGGTGGCAAGTTGTTTTGTTAGGCGTAACCAATCGGCCCAAGGACTCGTTCAGCTACTTGTACTTATATACAATTAGTTTTGTCACGATTTACCGTCGATTAAAGTTTAATTAGTGTATACTGCCAAGTACTTAGCATATTATTCTACTTGATTTATTGTGTAAAATACTATTGTGTAATACTACATGTGTAGGTACTTTTAAGTAAACAATTCCGAAACAGCTAAGTTTCATTGAATACTGAGAAATGTATTAAGAACAAAATAAAACTAAAAATGATCAAGACTATAAAAAAATATAATGAGGAAGAAATGAAAATAAGTACATTACAATAACAACGAATGTATACCTAATAAGCGTCATGATCATGATACTGCAATTCTTGATATAAATAAAATAATATATACTGAGAGAAAGGGAGCCTTGAATACAGTCGACATTTGCAGTTAAATCACGCGAAATCGATATATTTCTGACAGCTTATCCATAACTTTGGCGGTCGTGAAGATAGTGAAGTAACGAATAGAGTAATAGAATTACCAATTTAAGGGCCACTTGTACCAACTTCTTGGATATGTTTAAATTGTATTTAAACACAATTTTTATTGTATTTTTTGTGTTTAAATAAAATTTAAACACATTTAAGAAGTTGGTACAAGTGGCCCTAAATGTCAGAAGTATTTAACGAAAATAAAAGATAAAAAGAAAACAGTATAATAGACTGGCACTAATGAATCCTTATTATTAAATAGTAGCAAAGCCGTGATACCGTATAAAACATTGATTTAAATGGTAATGATACGGCCGGCTGCATAATTTATATATCTTGCACGTTTACTAAACATGAGACACTAACACCATCTATTAGAACTACTCTGTACTATTACGAGAATGGTATGCGGGATGGACTAAAATCAAAAAAATAACAATATAAATAAATTATAATATATACTAGCTTTTGCCCGCGGCTTCGCTCACATGAAGCTATATTAGGAGTAAAAATGGAAACACCAACATTGATGATCTCTTCTTCTTATGGGTCTGTATACATCAGAGAGGTCAAGCTATATCTCAGGATCCGTTCAATATTAATTGAGATAAGAAGTTCAACAGTTTTAAGTCGAAGCATATACTTTCTAGCAGCGATAATAATATTAAAATCTATTCAGTAGTATTTTGTGGATTCGGAGACGTTTATATACCCTATCCCACTTGGGTTTTTTTTAAATATCTTCAATGTACAGATGAACAAAATAAATGATTCTTACAAATTAATTTAAATGTACGACAGCTCCCGATGACAGCCAATCGCCTGACGAGTTCATTCAGCCCGGTCTCAGTAGTAGGACTAGGTGTAGGATTCTGTTGCTGGGGTTCATTTGGGGTGGTAACACAGCATTGTCATTCTGTCGTTAATAAGCAATAATGTGCAACAATACTGTGTTTTTGAAGCTAGTAAAATGACGGAGTATTGAGACTGAGGTCTAAAGATGACTACTTCGTGTTGCTGGCGTTTATAGGCTGCGTTTGAGATTGCCTTTGTGTCATTGTCCAAAAAAATCTGAAACTACAACAGGAGCTATTTTGTTTGTATCTCTATCTCCTGAACCTGGCTTTGCCTACGTAATGACTTCTATATCAGTATCAAAAGCGTTACTGCCCGACCATGTGGCTCCGTTTATTTTAGTAACCAGTGCTACTGACAGTGCTGTTTACCCCGGCTATTTCAGGAGATGCATCCAACACGTGTATTTACCTTTAGAAAGGCGCAGTTCGAACTTCGGAATGCACATGTTTCATCGTTTTTAACAAAGAGAGGAAATACTTGACATTCGTGTTGTGTTCAATATCGTCAACATCATTAACTGTTTGAAGCGTGCACAGTTACACACAGTGTTAGTTGTTATAAACAAATAGTTGGGAGTTGTTATCATATTGTATTTATCATACTTTTGATGATCATACTTCAGATGTGTTGCGTTTTGCATTAAAAGACACGATATTTCAATAATCTCGGACACTGTGTTTTTAAACAATGCAGTCAGCAGACGATCGTATTTGGAAATAAGAAATAAACTTTAATAGAAAACGACTTTTCTATTATTACGCGAATAATGACTGAAAAGAATCAACAGATGACATTTCACATCACAGCTTACATCACAATACGATGGATACGATTATTTACTACCAATTTAAACCTAGAACGGTAACAGAAATTAACATTGCAAATTATTGCAAAACGACGCCAATTTAGGCGGGATAGTTAGCGCCATGTCAAGGCGAATTTAGAAGTTTTTGCACATTGCAAGAATTTCGTAAAAGTCGTCGGAAAAAAGATTCTATTAACTTCCAACGGTTTGGTTTTGTTGTTTTCTATTCGTATAACGGCAATGCTCAGAAACCAACTTTTTGAAAGACATTCATTCAACACCATTGACAGCTGTCTATTTATTTCGCGATTTTTTTTTATGCTTTTTTACATAGTTTTTCCATACATAATTGTGACAGTTAGGATTTTGGAATGAAACGGAAAAATTGAATTTATCAGACCGTAAGCCAATGTTTTAAAAGGTTAATATTATGGTAGACTAGAGGGTGGAAACCGTATGATTTCACCCTTATTTTTTCGAGAAAATATTGTTTCTTAACACCTACGTAATTTCAAGTACTTGAACAATTGACAATCGGAAGGTCTACTCCAGGATTTATAAAAAAATATGACGTGTAGATTATCTTCACTCAAAATTACCGATCCCATGGGATTTTTGAACACTGTGCGCCATGCACATGCATGCCGCAGTGTTCAAAATCAGTACCTCTGATTCCATTTCGAGATATACCTAGGTAGGTACCAGGCGTTAAAGGTATGGATTTATTTATTATTTTTAACGTCGACTTTTCAATCTGCCTCATTGGTCTAGTGGTTCCGAAATTTGGGTGTATAACTGTAATATATTAGTTGTATGCCTCTGCCTAACCCTCCGGGGAATACAGGCGTGATGGTATGATGGTATTTTCAAGAGTAGCGTCATAATACCTACCTAGTTATAAGGTAGGTAAGTATATTCTTTGGTACCGAACTGAATTCTTGCCAATTTAGTGGAGACAATCCTGGCATGAGTAACCAACAGTGGCCGGTTTTAACGTAGGTACCTACTTAAATAACTGGGGTTTCCTAAAGAACGTTGGCTGATAGGTGGGACTCCGATCTTGGGGAGGTGGGTGGATACGACTGCTCGCAGTCAAATAGACATACCCCAGAATCGGCGCGCTTCACGCAGCTTAGAATAAATATAGATATCTAACACTATATAGTTTACCTACATGTTACTAATAACAAATATGGAAGTGATTCGGAAAATTAGATTATATAGGTAGGTATATTTTTTTTTTACGGAGTACGTTTGGCGTAGTAGCTGAGCGAACAGGTCCTACACTACACTACATGTTGTGGGTTCGATCTCCACAGGGAACAAATAGGTAGGTGGTTGCTCTCTGCAACTCCATGCATACAAATCGGCATATCTGCGAGTTATTCAACTGAGAATCGAGATTACGGACACGCGCAAACTATTTACAAGGTAGGTACCTATGTTAGTAGGTAGGTACCTGCATCTACATTTGATGGTATAAGTACCTACCTACACACATGTTTATAAAGTGTAACATAACAATAGGATGCCGATATTAAGCATTCCGCGCATTGTCAAATTGTCTGGGATATTGACGATACGATGCAGGTAGGTAGGAAAATAATTCTACAGATGAAACGGATATCCAGTAACTACCTATCCGGTATCCGGCCTATCCGGCGGCCTTAATACTATCCGGCCGAATACCGGATAACTAACTACTATTCGGCCGGATAGGCATCTATCCGATAACGTTTTTGTGTTGTGTGAAATAGGCAGGTACCTACCTATTTGATGACCATTAACTAAAGTTTATACCCTTAAAAAATCATAAATTACACGCTAGGTTCCAAATAATAGGTCATGGAGAAGTGCCAGTAAGAAACCATAGATAGGTTCCTATTCCTTTATTAGGTTCCTAGATACCTATGGGGTGCGGGGGTAGGTAAACGATGTTTTATACTTACCAGCCAGACAATTTAACAGTAGGAAAAACACACGAGCAGCACTTACTGCAATGTTGATCGGCGACAGATCAAAATTGCAGTAAGTGTTGCTTTAGTTTGATCAGTCGCCTTTAAAAAAACCCCGAAAATAAGGGGACAAAAACCTCTAGGTAGGTACTTAATTAGCGAAAAACGCCTTTGACCAACAAAATGCAAATTCCACAACCAACCGGTTTGAAACGCATGTTTTTTTAGAACGAATGTTTAGAACACCCGACCGTCTAAATTCAGCCAGGTTATAGATCGGTTGATCGGTATATCTACTTCGAGATCTAATAGGTACAGATTATACAATAGCAGCCAGTCTTACTACGGGAGATAAATGTATATTTTTTCTGCGAATACCTGTATCTAGCGTGCCTCAAAGCATGGAAAGTACAGTTAAAATAACTAAAATACTCACGAGACTCCGGACAGCACACGGCGATGCTTAGAAAGATTACGTTTTTTTTAAACGTTGCAGACACAAGTTATGACACACAGATTGTTCAGTTCACTGTAATGGTGCACTAAATGTTTTGATTTGTTAGTTAACGAGTTATTTGTGTTCTTACACAGCTGAGTTCTATTAAGCGGTACACGTTATAGGCCGGCGAGGAATGATAGCCTCCCGTCGTGCGTGAATACAACACGGCGCGGCGCGACGAACTGACGGCGAGTGAAACGAAACGTCATCATTGCGCGCGATCTCCCACTCTCCCGTGCGTCGTTCGGAATTTTAGTGAGATACCTATTTTGTGTTTTTAAAATGTTATTGTGAAAATGAAATGTAAAAAACTCTAAGTTGGTAGGTACTTTTTTGGAAACTGTTATTGCAGGACTAGATTTGATAGATTGTAGGCCAAATCAAATCAAATGTTTTTTTATTTTCAAATAAGCTTTTACAAGCGTTTATGAAATGTTATGATTCTAGTTGCACGGTTCCAAAAGGTTGATCCTATGGAGAAGAATCCGGCAAGAAACTCCATGGACACTCTTTTAAAATAAAATAAGTTACAATCTTCACTGGTAGAATATTCCGATATCAAGATGTGTGAATGTTGGAGGATATCCAAGTTTGACCGAAGTCGACAATATTAAACGAGGATTCACATTATTTGAGAACCCGATGTCATTTCTAGATAATAAATAAAATATGTGGTAAAAACGCACACCATCAAAGCGATAAATGGAACTAGGTGTCCTTAGAAATGCTACAACGTATGTTAAGATTAGATGTTTACATAGAACCATAGTTGCCTTTTTGTTCTCTAGATGGCGTTGACCAAAAGTATATAATTCCTGAATCGCGCTATGGTTTCGTTACCGCAAATGTTATAATACTTTGATATTTTATTTATTACATGTCTACGTTCTGAGTGTGTGGTGTGTCATTTAAAAACCCACCCTACTCTTGATCCAGGGCTAATGCATACGATATTGACATTAGGTCCTTACGATCCGGAACGTTTTTTGAGCTAAGGCTAAGACAAGCCCAGAAGATCAGGGTAGTGGTGTGGTATGCTATTCTGCTGAATACCAAGTGAGGAAGCTGTACGTCAAAAGAACGTGGTCCAAGTGGTGCGGAGCAAGGTTGCAACGGAGCAGAGGAATTTCAGAGCTAACAGTGCAAGTATAGTGTTTGTGAAGTGGTAAATTCTGGAACTAAAAACTGTGAGTACAATTTCCTTAAAATAGTGAAGTGTCAAAGACTTGTAAAAATTTAACGGTAGTAATCGGACTTAGAAAAATTTGGTAGAAGATAGCTAGGACTTAGAATAATTCGAGAAAATTTGATGAGACGGGGAACCTATGCCCGATTTCAGTCAGAGTTGAAGTGTAAATAAAACACTTAGAAAAATTCAGCAAAAATATTTTGGGACTTAGAAAAAATCCGAACGGATTTTGGAAAAAGTTGAATTGTCTTATCTTCGACTGTTTGCTAACATCATGGACGCAGACTTGAGAGTACTTGAAGACCTTCATAATCAAATTGAGAGAGGATGGAAAAACTTCAGGAAATCGCCAAAGGAAAGAATATGTGAAGCATATGTGAAATCAAGGATGGAAATATTAGAGAAGCAGTTTAAAGATTTCACAAGGAAGCACGAGGAACTTATTAGTGGTTACAAGGAGAGCGAGCTAAAATCTACTGATTATATCAAGAACGAAGTTTTTGACATTGTTACTGATACCTTTGTTACCTATAAAGTAGAATTAAGCAATGCCTTACCGCGTAATAATGATACTATGGGTAAAATATGTGATGCTACATCTAACCATTCAAAAACTTCATCCTTTGCTAAATTACCTAAGATATCTATTCCAGTTTTCAGTGGTAAATATCATGAATGGTCATCTTTTAGAGACTTATTTCTGTCGTTAGTACATAATAACACATGTATTGATGATGTACAACGTTTGCATTATTTGAGGTCACAATTGTCAGATGAGGCTGAACAACTTATTAGACACATACCAATCACACAGCCAAACTATCAAAAATGTTGGAACATGTTAAATAGTCGCTATAATAATAAAAGATTCTTAGCAAACTCTATTCTGAAGCGTCTACTGAGTCAAAAGGTTATGTTTTCTGAGACTTCAAATGCCCTTAAAGAGCTTTTAGATACAACCACTGATTGCTTACATCAATTGTCAAACCTAGGTGTTAAGACAGATTCTTGGGATATTATTGTCATATATTTAATAAGTTCGAAGTTGGATGTCGAGACTCGGAAGCAATGGGAGTTGCAGGTAAGTCAATCTTGTGATGATCTTCCCACCTTCAACTCTTTCCAAGACTTTTTAGAAACACGCTTCCGGGCTTTGGAGTTTGTAGAACCTAGAAATAATACCAAACCTAAGAATGATCCTACGTTCTTGCACGTAGTTTCCACAGCGACATGTCCACATTGCTCTGAAGATCGCCTCTTGTGTCACTGTAAAGGTTTTGCCAAAGAGGATGTCGTTCAGCGTCAGCAGCATAGTTAAATCTCAGCAGCATATTTAAATCTCTCGGTTTATGTTTTAACTGCCTTCGTGGCAATCATATGAATATAAACTGTCGCGTAGCCGTTTAATGCTGAATATGTAACAGAAAGTACCATACACTCTTACATCCTAAAAAGCATATTAATTCGGAAGCAAGCTCCTCAACTCAAACAAATACTCAAAATGAAACACCACAGGTTTTTATGTCAACTCAGAACGAGTCCATTCAGGAATCAAATATTGCAACCCATTTCACCAAAACTATTCATAGTCAGGTAATACTGGCTACAGCCATTATAAAGGCTGAAGCAAGAAATGGGTATACTCAAGCCTTGAGAGCATTGTTAGACCAAGACTCTCAGGCTTCCTTCATTAGTGAAGCGGCGGTTCAGTTAATATAACTGAATAAGATATCTCCGGTTTAGGTGGTCGTCAGAGCGGCATGACCTCTAAGTAGGTATGTGGTAATGGTAAATATTCAGTCGCTACTTGACCCCACCTTTAATATTCAAGTTCAGGCGTATATATTCAGTAAAGTAACTTTTACTTTACCTGGAAGAAAGTTTTCTTTATTAGATTGACCAGATTTCAATAGGATTCAACTAGCTGATCCTTATTTCAACAATCCTAATCAAAAATATATTTGTTAGGATCAGAAGTCTATTGTAAGGTCTTAAAGGAAGGTTTGATTAAGGATCCTAGGGGAAAAACTATTGCTCAAGAAAATTACTTGGGCTGGATTATATCTGGTGAAGTCAGCGATGAATGTGGCATACAATCCTGTCAAAATGTAATCGTAAGCATGCATGCTCATATCCAGGAAAATGAACTCCTAAAATGGTTTTAGGAAAGAGAATCAGAACCAACACGTATTGAGAAAGCTATTTTAACCCCAGAAGAGCAAGCATGTGAAGATTACTTTGCCAGGACAACTCGTAGAGATGATTCAGGTCGCTACATCGTGAGACTTCCTTTCAAATCCAGTAGGATACCCTGTAACTCAAAAGAGATATCATCAAAAATATTACAATGCCTAGAACGGAAGTTGCGCAAGGAATTGTTAACTTAAAATCAATATTCATTAGCAAGTAATGAATATTTGTTGCTAGAGCATAATGGAAAGGATTTCCAATGAAGAAGAAATTAATGATTCATGAAGATCGGACAACTCTGGGTGGTATTTGATTCATCATTCAAGGGATCCAGTGGTGTTTCCTTGAATGATACCTTTATGGTAGGACCACCCTTACAGGCCGATTTACTTCATATAGTTATGCGATGGCATCAACATCCAATATAATATATGTGTCTGCAGACATATTAAAAATGTATCGTCAAGTGAAAGTCGAAAAGACTTTCAAAGGATTGTGGTAGAAAAAATAATATTCATTCCGATATAGAGGAATACCGTCTTTTGAGAGTCACATTCGGCACGTCTAGTGCTCCTTACTTAGCAGTCATACATTGCAGCAAGTAGCTAGTGATGAAGGTTAGAAGTATTCATTGGCTGCTAAAAAGGTAGTGATCGACTTTTACATGACAGACACGATGATCTTATGACGCGATGCCAGTCTGAAACAAAAGCAATTAAGTTATATCATGGATTTAATGATGATTAAACACAGCAGGATTCGTATTACAGAAATGAACGTTTAACAAAAGGGAGTTACTAAATAGAATGGAACAAGACATCGGAAGGAATTTAGAAATCAAGGAAGATGAAATTACTAGAATTCTGGGACTTACCTGGAATAGCCGCACCGATGAATTCCATTATATACTTACCTTCTTGATCACCGCCGTCGCCGTTGCCGTCTTCAGCTGTTGCACCTGAAACTAAAAGAACCATTATTTCAAAGACCACGTCTAAACGACCCTTTTGGTTGGATATTACCTTGTATGATAACCGCTAAGATCTTAATTCAAGGGTTGTGATTGTCGGTATAGACTGGAACGCTGTCTTTCGAACTCTTAAAAGAATGGCAGTTCTATTATAGCGAGTTACAGGAACTGGCATCTCTAGCACTGGCTCATTTGGCAGGGATAGAAATAGCTCCAGTTGAAATGATGTGTTCTAGAGTATTAACACTGCGAAGTAATAAGAACACTTACCTTTTGCCGATAGTTTCTGAGGTTGCGGAAAGCTCGGGAAAGACTGGCGAAACGTAAATCTTACCTTTCTGCTGTTGAAATAAAATAAACAATTAATTGCTGTCTTTGAGAATGTCAACAAGTTTGTTTTAAAACAGTACCTTCTTTCAACGATACAAGTGGGTTAAACTTATACGTGATACGAAGGTTGGGAACGTTGCCCTTGTAAGGGAGGATAATTTGCCGCTGGCAAAATGGTTGTACAGTAGAGTTCTTGAATTGCATCCAGGTAACTCTGTAACTGTAACTCTACACCGCAAAGAATCTCAAATTCAAACGTCCAACTTCGAAACTATACATTTTACCCACGAGTGACAATGTTTGTAATTAGTTTATTATTACAAATTCATTTTTATGATTCATTTTAATTGCGATTTCAAGTTATATACAGTCCACTTATTCACTTTGTTTTTATAATTATTCATTTTGATTTACTTTAGGAAGTGTCATTGTATTAAAAAACTATGTAAAGACGTGTGTCTAACCAGGTAACGAAGCCAATAAAATGTTATTTTCTAGCTAAGTTAAATATATTATTCAATCCTAAATGAGGATATTTTGTGAATTTCAACCACCAGGGAATATCAATTCACCTTCGGGTTTCCATAATTTCTGGCCATGTCATGGTGGGCGGTTTGGAAGGACTAGGTCCTTGGTGGGCGGAATGTTAAGATTAGATGTTTACATAGAACCATAGTTGCCTTTTTGTTCTCTAGATGGCGTTGACCAAAAGTATATAATTCCTGAATCGCGCTATGGTTTCGTTACCGCAAATGTTATAATACTTTGATATTTTATTTATTACATGTCTACGTTCTGAGTGTGTGGTGTGTCATTTAAAAACCCACCCTACTCTTGATCCAGGGCTAATGCATACGATATTGACAACGTACCTACACACATTTACAGATTCTGTTGAGGTAATGGTAAACAACACTCACTAGCTTTAAACTGGGATGTATGAACTACTAATATTATTAATATCAAAACCTTGATAGCATAGTTTTACCTCGGCATTCTGTAGCTCATGAAAAGGGAGAACAAGAATCTTATAAATCAGCAACAACGTGTAATGTGAAATAAGTGAAGTCCTTTCAATTCCTTACATAAGTACTGGCTTCTGTTTAGGTATGCCGCGTCTTGGTCTTCTTGCAATAGTTCCAATCTATAAGATTCTGCTTCTGTAACATTACGAGTACCTACGACTGCCCATTCTTGAGAGAAAACCGCGTGATAATACATTAATATTGTAATTTCTAATTGTTCGTGAATGATATTCACATACCTACCTATAAGTACATATTTACATTTAAGTTCAGACCTGGAACGATCTGGAGGAAACCTCTGGCCAGCAGTGAGACAGTACCTACTATGTCTATGAAAAAAATACTTGTCTACTCACCTTCTAACCTTCTATGTATAGGTACCTTACAGTACTTACCTTTAAGTTTATACTTCTATATAATTTAGCGTAGCGGCTGAGCGATCGGCTCTGCGCCACGTGTTTAGCGTTCGATCCCCAGACGGATCAAATATTTGTATGACCTACAGGTACCTACAGTTGCTCCGGATCTAGGCGTTTGTGTATGTGAGAATTTGTGTTTGTAAAAGCATCCACAATACACAACACAACAAGAGAAAAGCATAGTGAAGGGTTATGTTGCTTTAAAAAAAACTATAAACACTTTTGCCGTCAGAGTCAGTCAAAATATTTTTCTTAAGTAGGTATCTAACACATCTTACATATAATAAGAATGTAAGTGAGCCGTGTCTGTACATTGCTTATATTTACAAAAAAACTAATTTGGGGGACTCAGAATCGGTAACACAATCCATTTCTATTATTTTTGGAACTTTTGTCTGTCTGTTTGTCTATCGGTTTGTCTGTCTGTTTGTCTGTCTGTTTGTCTGTCGCGCATCAAATGATAACTACTGAAGAGATTTGGAGGAAGTGGGCAGGAATTCATAGCCTGTTTCTTGGATTAACATTTAGGCTATTTTAAATTCAAATCGGTTCTCTCTATCAAAAGTTATTAACATTTTAATTATTGAAAACGTTGACTTTTAAAAATAACCATAGAAGTCAATTTCTTTTTCAAGTAATTCTGTACTAGACTAGCACGGATCAAAAATTATAACAGAATCAAGTAATAAAATTAAAAAAATACATTTACAGGGACTAAATAACATAAAACAAGAAAATAAAGGAGATCAATTAGAAACCATTATTGTGACCAAGAATTGATTATTAGTACAGTAATTCTAACTCTACTTATACAGGGAATCACGGGACATACATAGGATTTATCCAGCGAGCACAAGCCGGTGTAAAAACTAAATATTTGAGTAGGTTAAAGAAGTAAACAAAAAATTACAACTTATTTTCTAGCGGACTAACACGACATAGTTATTACCTCAATTAAATTTGATTCAATAACAGGTGTCATTTTGAGTTGACAATTTTGACAATATTATTGTTTTCTTCTTTAAAGCATCCAGCCATATAGTAACTCATTTTATAATGTGAAACCTCCATAGTGTAGATACAGTGCAGTGTAGGTACGTCTATTTATATTTCCATACTTCACGTCAATACAATGTGAACAAATTTTTGAAATTAAGTAATTTATAGATAATAAGGTATTCAGAAATCAATGGCGCTAAGTGTATTACAAATATGGAAAACCAAATTTTTCGAGATGGTTAGTTGAAACTTGGACAGGACAACGTCTGTCAGGTCAGCTAGTTTAATAATTATGTAGGTAGTAGGTAAGTAGTTACCTACTATAACGTTTCGGAACAAACCATTCCTGTTGACTTATCTGGATTGCCGAAATATCGACCAGCGCGCAGCATTTAGATCGGCTTCGCACGGTCTACATTTTTTTCGAACTTCAGAAAAAAGATAATTTAAAAATCAATAAACCCGACTGCCAAAAAAGATAGAAACAAGCATGGCAGAATAAGATTTGGTTGCAACACGACAAATCTCATGCAGTCAGAGGAAGAAGCAATGGTTTGCTTTAGATTTTTTTTAATTAACTTTTTTTATAAATTTGTTTAGTTAACTTTTTTTATTTTACACTTTTAAGTTTGGTAGGTGATATGGTAGGTTGAATGTAGGTATTATGTAGTGAATACATTAACTTTATAACCTTAGCATGGAAAATGCAAAAAAAGTAAGTTTTATATAAGTACTTACTTACCTATTTTTATAAGCCATTTATAAAACCCTTTATTTGATTTACATATTGATTATGTGTTTCCCAATTATAGGTACATAAATTAATTTACTGAAAACTTTATGATGTGCGTTCTTAGCAAGCAGCGCCTCAAGCGACAATTCGACGAACTATGGTCGCGACGCATTTTGCCTTCAAACTATTCGTTGTAGGTATGCCTTTAGGACGAGATTTTGATGTAAAATAACATAATGGCGACTATGTAAATACGTGGATTACCTTGCGGAGCGAATGGTATAAAATACCTACGCTTTACTGATACAGATATTCAAATACCTATTCAAACAGCATTGCAGTGACATAATTTTGTATTTTGCGCGACCTAACACTTACATAACTAAATATTAGATAGCTTATGTAAACACTAAAGCTTAATATTTAGACGAAGGTTAGCGGCATATGAAGGTCTACTGTTATTTTACCTAGGCTTTTAACAACCAGGTTGAGATTCCAGTCTAACAAGATGCATTCGACAATGTCTGAAATGGTATTTTAAAAAAGCTACGGCTTCTTTGAGTAGATCAGTCCCAGCTGACGGCACGCATGCAAAAATATTAATAATTTCAATTATTTTCACTTGCTTAAACGGTACGGGAAAAATATCGTGAGGAAATCAGGATGACTGCGAGATATTCTCGTCGGAGTGAGAAGTCGGCCAGCCTGTAGTTTAACATGGTGGTGTACTATAGCCTAAACCCATTTATCCTGAAGGGAGACATTAAATAACTAATGTAGATACAATATAGTTACGAGTACATATCTTTGCTGCTCCTCAAAAGGACACTAAGTTATATTATGTACCTACTAACAAAAATATACCTACCTAATATGTGGACAAGAGCTTTTTGGACTTTTCATTCTGCAAATGAATATACCTAATTATATGACTTTGACTTTATGGGTCAAAGTTAAAGACCGTTTGTGAAGATATTATATTATTATTAGAAGCTATACGGTCTATTTATTAATAGAACGAGGGAGCGAGCGAGCTGAACCAGAGGTCCCCAAACTTTTTTATCTTGGCGACAAATTTGCATATTTTTTGGTTTTGAATCATGAGGATGTTACGAATCATGCAGGGAAACCTATCATTACCCATACGATGTTGTAACACACTATTTTTGAAACATATTTTGTATCGCTGTTGGTTTTCTAAATAAATAAATAGATTCAACTGTATCTACATTTTGCACTGTATCTAGAATTAGGCTTGGTAATTACTGTAAGAATGACGTATGCCTGACTACATAACGTGACCTAGGTACCATTCAGTATAAACTGACCTCTACATGAACCAAAAGCGATGGTTAACCGAAGTCAGCTTATATTGGACGTATAAGTAATGAGTTGAAAACCCCTGCTTACCTAATTTCAAATATTTGCATTTTTTTTTATACATAGGTACTTATTTCAATCTCACAAACCCTTATTGAAGTGAAAACTTATTAAGCGATGTTGTGCACTTTTTGGGATGGGCAAAAAATGTTAAACCCGCGACAGTACACGTGACCTGATCGAGAATTCGTAAGACGGTTGTAATAGTTCTGAAGTGTTAAATTTTGTCATGTTTGTGTACGCTAGCGCAATAAATGAATATTGTATTTTACCACATATATGATGGTACTTTTATACTGATAATTAAAGCAAATTCGTGGGAAATTATTCCCCAACCATTCCAAAATATTAAAAACTAGCGACCCGCCCGCGGTTTCACCCGCGCTGCCCCGGTCCTAAGAGTCATAGCGTTATGTAACCTTCCTCATGAATCACTCTATCTATTAAAAAAACCGCATCAAAATCCGTTGCGTAGTTTAAAAGATCTAAGCATACATAGGGACAGACAGCGGGAAACGACTTTGTTTTATAATAAGTAGTGATGATGATGATGCACAACGCTAATGTTCAAGTTTTTTCTGCCGGCACTCCCGGAGTGCATACCGTTGTTTTTTTCCGCTGGACCCTTATAGACCACTTTGGGTATCCCTGATCTATTTCAATGTTTAACCGCTGACAGATAGAATGGTTAACCAACCATTTGTCCGGTTTTTCATTCCCATGTCAATCCAGAAATAAGTCGACACGAGGAAGCTACAGATGTAGGTAATAATATTTTACGAGCATGTATTAAAAATACATTAATATATGATTTATGGTTCTGTTTACGTCGATGCCCGCTGCCCGCATGTAAACTATTGTAACTTTGTGATAGGACGGGAAACTATGCAACAGGTACCTATAATACAGGATACTATTTCTTAGAGGTGGGAAAGAATGGTCAATTACAAAAGTATGATTTTAGAAAATGAAAAAATATAAATGAACTAGCTTCTGACCGCGACTTCGTCTGCGTGGACTTCAGATAAAAAGTAGCCCATGTGTTATTCCAGACTATAATCTATCTCTGTGCCAAATTTCATCCAGATCCGTTCAGCCGTGGCGTGAAAGAGTAACAAACATCCATCCACCCATCCTCACAAACTTTCGCATTTATAATATTAGTAGGATTATTCAAACAGCTAATGAGGCAGGATTGGTCACAAAAAGCCTTCACGGTTTAGAAAACGTGAGGAGCGTGGAAGAACAGGGAGGCCTTTGCCCTACCGTGGGACGATAACGGCTGAATGAAAAAAAAAACTTTATTTATTTACTTTGAGTTCCTTGGTTTCGGTTCCAATGTCGCGCAGGATTTCTAGTGCAGCAGTTGAGCTTAGGACTACTGGACTAGAAAAAAATAAAAAGTGTCTCAAACAAAGATTATCACCAAATAAAATCAGAAACATAGGTACAATATTCATTGTAGTAAATAGAGTAATATTATTATCAACTAGCTGTTATGTTAACCGCGACTTCTTCCACGTTGTATTTAAAAAAATAGCCTAAGTTACTCCTTGTTACATCAACTATCTGCCTGTGAAAGTCCCGTTACAATCGGTCCAGCCATTTCAGAGACTAGCCGGAACAAACAGACAGACACTAGACAGACCAAAATTGAAAATAATGGATTGGTATATGTTCCGTGTATACATCTAAATGCACTTAGTAAAAAGCGGTTATTTTAGCGGTTTTTTGATAAAATCGTAAGACATCTTATAATATTACTAGCTTCTGCCCGCGACTTCGTCCGCGTAGCGTGATGATATATAGCCTATAGCCTTCCTCAATAAATGGGCTATCTAACACTGAAAGATTTTTTCAAATCGGACCAGTAGTTCCTGAGATTAGCGCGTTCAAGTAAACAAACAAACAAACTCTTCAGCTTTATACACCTGCGGAGTTAGTGCAAGCGGTACATAATGCCGAATTGAGTTTTCTGCCGGATAAATCCTCGCTGTAGTGAGGTGAAGAGTTGTGTGTTTCGCTTGGCAGCAAAGTTATTCTGCATCTCGTACCTTTGAACCCCTCGTAACGCTCAGAATCCTTCACTTGCTCAGGTTTCAATACAAGAACTCGCGCCAAAAAACAACTTTGCAGACTTGCATAACAAATAACTTTGTTATTATTATTTGTATGTATTTATGGATGAAGTATAAATTCACGATTGCCGTGCCTAAATACCGATTTTTCCCCAAAATCAATCAATTTTTTTATGTGATTAATAGACTTAGTATGTTTATCAACAGTCATTGATATCTGTAACAAAATACATAGGATGTGTTTTAGAATAATCATGTCTGACGTGATCATGTTGGAATCATGCCCAAAAATACGTCATTCTGCGGAAAGTGCACCAGATTTTGAGATGGTTTCTCAAGACTCGTTAGCTCAGTAGGTGAGAGCGCCGATATGTAAGTTTACTTGAACATCGGAGGGCGGAGGTTCAAATCCTTCACGAGTCAACATTTTGGATGACAAAATTTTATATTTTGTAAAAAAATTACATGACTTTTTTTAACTTTTGTTTTTATTTTTTATATTCATACGAATACATTTTTAGGGACTTATTTTAAAGGACTTTACTTTACCGTGTCCCTTAACAAATTAAGTGAAACATAATATGTACTTATGTGCTGTTAATTTTTAACAATCAGTTTATGAAATACTAGCTTCCGCCCGCGACTTCGTCCGCGTGGAATAGTTACTTAGTCTTAGCGTGATGAAATATATAGCCTATATAGCCTTCCTCAATAAATGGGCTATCCAACACTGAAAGAATTTTTCAAATCGGACCAGTAGTTTCTGAGATTAGCGCGTTCAAGCAAACAAACAAACAAACTCTTCAGCTTTATATATTAGTAAAGATTATTGTGTACCTATACTTTATACTTGTTTTTTATGTTATAGGGAGGCAAACGAGCAGACGGATCGGCTGATGGTAAGCGATTACCGCCGCCCATAGATACCCCCAACACCAGAGGAGTTGCAAGTGCATTGCTACAATTTACAACATTGTACAAGCAATGCACTTGCAAGGATACCGGAGGCCCAATAACCCTTTTAAAAGGCTGGCCTTTTGGTTTGGCCCTCCGGTATCCTCACTCACTCTGCGACACACCACGTAAGCGTTGTCTCACGCTAGTTTTCTGTAAGGCCGTGGTATCACTCCGGTCGAGACGGCCCATTCGTGCCAAAGCATGGCTCTCCCACGGTCAAAAACTTCACTTCAATTGTAGGTGAAAATGATGAAACTATATAAATAGAATAGGATCTTAATACCTAACAATAGTTTCACGGGTTACAGAGGGTTTTCTTAACACATACATACTTATACATAGATATATACATAAAATACTTATATGTTCCCAATATAAGCTGATCTCGTATAAGTAGACGCTTTTAGTTCATGTAGAGGTCAGTGTATACTGAATGGTAGGCCACGTTATGTAGTCAGGCATACGTCATTCTTAGAGTAAAACGTCAAAAGCGGCCATTTTAGGCCTCTGGGCGGCTTGAGGGTTAGTTTGAGTACCAAGCCTAACTCTAGATACAGTGCAGCATGTACAGTTAAATCCTCACGATACAGTTACGATGGGACAGGTAAATATCTCAGTAATCGAGTGGACACGCAGTTTCCTTTATTCGTTCCTGATACAGATTATTCTGATTGCCCTTAAGTTAGTTATGCGGTGTTTTCCGCTCTGTACGACGTAAATATAAAACTTGATTATGCAGAGAGAAATTTAAATGTCGGGACTTTATTTATTTAATTGAATAACATTTATTCTTAATTATACACAGAAATATTATTAAATTGAGTTTTCCACCAGCAAACGTTTGAGTGATCGTTGCTGAATAGTGATTTGGAATTTGTGCCCAGTTAATGGCGCCCAGTCATGGACATACATTAAACCTATTCTAATCTTCTAATCGTCAGTTTTCAGACGTATTGTCTGAAAACTGCCTCATTTACAAAGTCTAGGTCTTAAGCGCACTAGATCAAACCCAGGACCCAGGAGCAAAGTGTAATTGAGTTTTTCGATACAATTCTCAGTAGCAGCTTAGAGTTTGGATTTTATGTTACTTACAGATTTAAATAGGTTCATTGCAAGATTTCCTAAATTATCTGTGGTCGGGACCGGGGAATGGGACGAAAGGCTAAAGGGTATTGAAAACTTTTAAATTAAATAAATACAATGAATAGGTAATTGGAGTTTAGGCGGGAAAATGAAAAGTACACATTGTCGATTTTATATTATTTTTCAAAACTTGAATTTCTCCGAAGTTTAATGTGTAATTATGGTGAATAATTAACCATTAAGTGTTCGTGAACGTGTGAGAGTGTAGGCAAATGATGTAAAATTGAAAATCGTGACTTTTTGGGTTCACTCCTAAACTCCATCGAAGCCTCAATAAAGTTTCTACCGTTTTATTGGGGCAACTCAACAACTTATACTTGACACTGGCGAACACCAAAAGTGTGGTGCCATATTACAATCCCACGATGGGAAATATTACTTGATTACTCTAATACTTGACACTGGCAAATACACAAAAAGTATGGCGCCATAATAAAAAAAAAATAGGTAATCTATTTAATTGCAAGTTAAGCCATCCTACAAACACCAATATGACACTCAATATACTGGAATGTAGTCTGCTAAGTGTTGATACGAGTTTATTTTGACAATGTTAAATATTTACTACCTTCTTTCATTCAACATCCGTTGTCATTGGACAACAACCTAAGCATTTCCACGTCTGCATCTGATCAGTCTGCACCACCCAGAGTGCAGCTGTAGATATTAATGGCCAGTACATTGACATCCGATACAGTGCGTGTAACGGGAAGATATGATTGAAACTATGAAGTCACAATGTTGAATGTCTCAATATTACTAGTACTGCTGACTGTGCTTGCAACAGTTGCAACGGGATTCTGATTCTTATAAGGCAAATTAATATTTTTTTGTCTTAATGTCTGTCAACTGACAATGTAAGTATCCTGTTTCTTTTAAAGTACGCCAGACTACATAAGTATCACCTTTCCTTTTCACACGAGTCCATCCAAAGGTTTACTGCAAGAGATCGCTGTTAGCGATAAGACCGCCCATTGTACCACTCTATGATTTATAAAACTGTAAAAACTGTGTGTTTAATTAGAACACTAGGAAGCGGTGAAGGGCGGGCGTTTTGGGGGCTGTCTATATTGTAAAAATGACGTTCAAAACTACCTAGTAGTCTATATTGAATAAATAATTTTGACTTTGACTTGACTTTGTACTTTACATACATTTTTTGGTGTGCAATAAAGAATATTCTATTCTATTCTAATAATGTTACTTTTTTATGTGCAAAACAGTTTCGGGAGTCGATGCCTTCGACTTGGCCGGATTTTATATTTTTCTGGCTTACGACAAGAACTGCTCATGACTACCAGTGTTATTGGGTTTTTCTGTGAAAATCTCAGTAGCACCTTGGAGTTTGGAATTTGTGCCCGGTTAATGTCAATAGGCTCGCCCCCTATTACATTAGTACACCTCTGCCTAACCCTTCGGGGAATACAGGTGTGAAGGTATGTTATTTTTCGAAGGTGATTTTACATTATACCAAAGTTTATTTATTAAAAAATTTTGAGTTATAATAATTAATTTGCGAAGAACCAAACAAATAATTTGGTGGGCTGAGGTCAACGACCAGTCTTAACACATTGTGGTGCGGGTAGTAGATTATCTTATGGCAGGTACCTACTCATCTTTACGCCACACTCTATAGAAAGGGATCAACAGCCACCAAGTTCACTCCAGTCATCACGTAAGCAAACAATAAACTCATGATATTAATATAATGTAATAATTACCTCAACATCAGATTGCGAACATTGCTCATAAGCTGCGGAGTCTCCCACGGTGCAATCATGGACACGGTTGTGGTCTAACTCGATTATTTCAAGTATTTCAAAGATTCAAGGCAATGATAAGTTAATTAATTATATTACTTTGTTGAGATGCTTGTGGCTAAGTAATAACTATGCTGATCACTGATCTGCAAGGTTAAGCTGCGCTCGACGCGGTCAGTGTGTGGATGGGTGACCATTCTTAACACATCGACACCCCTCCGCGCCTCGGAGAGCACGTAAAACCGTTGGTCCCGGTTGTCATACGAACATCTTTGACAATTGTTAGTGGTAGTCAGAAGCCCAAAAAAAGCCGGACAACCAGTCTATCCTCCGAACATCGGTATTGATAAATGATAAATGATATTTATTTCTGTAAATAGATCTTTTAAAGACACTTTTACGAGTCAATGTTTTACATTTTTTTGAACTAGATGGCGCCGGCATTTCCTAACTGACGACCTCTGAGAAGAAACACCGAAACAAACTCAGGGAATCATTGCCCAATAATTGGGTTGCGGAGGCCTTATGGCAGTCGCTTCGTGTAAATGCTGGTATTCAGCCGCATCTGGTTAGACTGGAAACCGACCCCAACATAGTTGGCAAAAGGCTCTGAGGATGATGACTTTGTTGGTGGTTATTAGTTATTACGTGTGCCGTCTATTTCCTTAGATGGCCTACGCAAATGCAAATGTTCTACTGATCTGGTATCATCATGCGAGGGGTTGTTTGGCTCCCTAGATTATGGTCGAGCTACATTATGACTGATGCATGCTTGCCGTAAGATGGGACTAGTGTACTCAAAGCCGTTATGTCTCTTTCTTCAATAGATGTTATTCACTGGACTATATAAGATACCATGATTCTCTGAGTTTGTTTCGGTGTTTCTTCTCAGAGGTGGTCGAGGGAATGTAGGCGCCATATCGTTAATGTCCTTAAAGTATCCTATATACAGATATAAATATCTATAAATTCTAAGGGCCACTTGCACCGACTTCTTAAATGTGTTTAAACTGTATTTAAACACAAAATGTGTATGAAAATTGTGTTTAAATATAATTTAAACTCATTTTAAGAAGTTGGTGCAAGTGGCCCTAAAACTCCAAGCTGCTAATGAGAATTATTGAAACTTATTATATGAGCTGATGATGATAGATAATGAGCTTTAGAAATAAAATATACCCTGTAATTACCCCGGAAAACACAAATCCTTTGGCTTCAGTGACACGTGTTGTGGGTTCGATCCCTACACGGAGCAAATATTTGTATGAAGTACAGTTCCGTGTCTAGGCGTTTGTTTTTGTGAGAATTTGTGTTTGTAAACGCACCCACGATACAGGAGATTTTCCTTGTTTGGGGAACGACTTTTTTTTAAATCAATCAATCAAACCTAGTAATATAAATACAATCACGCAAATTACCCTTTTTATACTGTTGAAGATATGGATCACCAGACATACATCCTGCTCGCACCGTCTAAAAACCGCACTCACCTTCCCTTGCTCTATACGGCCATGGGATTCGCGACATTCATTCACCCCGGCCTGGCTTCCTACAAGGAACTCCCAACATATTTTAAAGGACTCTCGTTCAAGAAAAACATCCTGTTTTCATTACACCTACATTGTTTTTCTTTTAAGTCTTTGAGGCGGAAGGCCACCTCACGTCAATGCACACGTTGACAAATCAAAACACCTGCATACATGCGCACGCGCACGACAGGACAGAAGTGAACGTGCGACAATGACCTTGACGTCATTGGCGTGGGCAGCTACGATCACTTATCTTAACGCTCTAATTGTTCCTGTTGTATGACAGTCACAAATACACATTTGATGCATTTTATATGACATACACCTACATATGACACCACGTTTGGCGTTGCGGCTGAGCAATGGGCTTCACCGCTACGTGTTGTGGATTCGACAAATTACGGAACAAATCCCTATAATAACTTTATAATCTTAGCATGGAAAATGCAAAAAAAAAAATACAAAAAGATAGTGATTTTAATATTTAGTCGATATTCGACACGGGCGCGATATAATTGCGAGACAATTAAGGTCTCATTTGTATGTCATAATGTTAGTTGTGTTACAGCTAACTGTTGTCAGTATAAAATTCACATTGACATAGTAATTGTAGTCTATTATGCTAGGATTAGTATAATTAAATGCGCTTGTTTATGTGAACAAAAGATATAACAACATTAATTATAATAATTATTAGCTTTTTGTACGGTCAGGATATGTCTCGATTTTATCCAATGAATTCCTGAATAGTTTTTTCAACAAATTCATGAATAGCCTCCTCTGGTTAGAGGGTAAATTTGATAGAGGGAAAGAGAAAACATTTAAACGCACATGTGGACAATGGAAATGATGGTAGCATAAATAAAAGACCATGCATTGTCTAGTCTCGAGTTCGGATCTAAGACACGCATATTTTAGTTTATATAAATCCTGTGCGTATTGATAATAGCCGTGATAGCCTAGTGATGTGACCATTGGACTGCCAAGTCAAAGGTCTCGAGTTCAAATCCCAGGCACCCACCTCTAACTTTTCGAAGTTATGTGCGTATTAATAGTTAATTATCACGCGCTTAAAACGGTGAAGGAAAACATCGTGAGGAAACCTGCACGTCTGAGAGATTTTCTCGAAGGCGTGTAATGTCTGCCAACCCGCATTAGGCTAGCGTGGTGGACTATAGCCTAATCCCTCTTATTGTGAGAGGAGACCCGTGCCCAGTGGGACATATACTGGGTTGATTATGTATTGATAATTAATTATCACGGATGTTTTCCTTCATTCCGCATTCACTTGCATGCAAGGGAGTTTTTTGGCAGTGGACGTATGAAGTCTGCCAACACGCACTAGGGCAGAGGAAAGAGAGGAAACCGTGAAAGGATATATAATGATGGATGTTATTTACTACAAGTATATAAAATAAATCGTAAATGTTATATGGAACGGATCATGGCTTTAAATCTTATTCAATTAGCAGTAATACATAAAGAAAACATTCGTCTTCATCAATAAGCAATCAAAATTAAATGATGTATTAATTAACCGTTGTTTTTATTGAGGCATCAATTAATACGGCCTTCGTTGGTATTACATGGGATTGCGAGACGAATCGCGGATCGTACGGTAGCCATAAAGGTCTGTATGTATGTTAATTTTCACTTAAGATACCATCAAACCATATTCCCCGAAGAGTGAAGTAGAGATATACTAATTACGCATAGTTTGCAGGTATGTTGAAGATGTACTTAATAGGAAGTGGACCTATTGACATTTTTAGCGGACAGAAATGTAAACACTAAGGCGCTATTGAAAAAAATATATAAATACTATAAAACTTTGGTCAACCTAGGAATGGAACCAAAGACCACATGTTCAATAATCACGCAACCGGTAGACTACGATATAAAAAAATACAATTCCATTTAAAATTAAGGGTATATAGGTTAATGTTGAGGAACGATTATAAAACGATATTAATCGAATTGATGGGGAAAAAATTTATATGATTACTTCCCGAATTAAAAAGTTTACCTATAGTAAAAGTAGTTAAATAGTCATTTTACTTTTACTAGACTTCTTACAGCATCTGTGTAGTTTAGTAAGAGACTACTTCCACATCTAACTTGCTATCGGCATTCTCTCTACTCAGATGGATTGGAATTGACAAACGTTCTAATCAAGGGCTTGATTCGAAGTGACGGGACTGGCACGTGGCGGTTAGCAGCAGAATTTTGAATTCAAATAAAGAATTATAGATTTCCAAATCAGCCATTTACCTCCCATATCGAGTAGTGAACGATTTTTTTTACATAATCAACCCATTATTATGTTCCATTACTGGGCACGGGTCTCCTCTCAGAATGAGAACGATAAGGCTAAAAGTCCTCCACGCCTAAAACGGCTGGGCACACTTCTCAGATCGTCGAGAAAAACTCTCAGGAATGCAAGTTTCCTCGTGATGTTTTCCTTCACTGTTTTAAGCGCGTGATAATTAAATATTTATACGCACAAGATTTCGAAAAGTCATTGTTCCATGTGGGCAGTCCCATGTTCATATCACAACGCTATCATTGCTCTTGATTGATATTTTTAAACAAGCGAAAATTCAAACAAATTTTCCATCAGCAAGTCGACAGTCTTCAGAAACCTACAAGAATTTTACGGTTTCTACAAATTGAATAAAATTATGGCCCTAGAAGAGGACTATAAACAATAATTAATTTATAATGGAATGTTTTATTTTACTGCACTTTGATTACCCGATCGTTAGTTCAGACTAGGTTATCAGAAACAATTTGTCTGTCTAGATCCTGGTCTAAATACCATTAGTATACCTATAATAAATCGCAGCTCATTTTCTAGGAATCTCCATAGCTATCTCTGTACGAAAATAACTGTGAGCATCGCGTATTATAATAACCACACGATCTCGGACTCGAAACCAGGACCTCAACTTCATTAGCTAGACTCATAATCACCCTATTATATTGCCCCACTGCTGGGCATGGTTGTCCTCTCGGAATGGATAAGGCTATAGTCCACCCAGCTTAATGCGGGTTGGCAGACTTCACACGCCGTCGAGAAAATCTCTCAGGCATGCAGGTTTCCTCACGATGTTTTCCTTCGAAAAGTCAGAAGCGCGTGTCTTGGATTTGAACTCGAGAACTTTGACTTGGCAGTGCAATGGCCATATCACTAGGCTATCACGGCATTACCAGATTAGACTCACGCCCAATAAACCAAACATCTAATTCTAACTTATTTCCAAATATGAGTTTAATATAATATACTTGGAACTAATCCTCAGAGGAGATTGCGATTAAACTTGGCCACTAATAATTGCACGTATGTAGTTTAATCTATTAGCAAGCTGAGCATTCCTAGCTGATGGGCAAGAGAGTCGTATTTAACGCAGTTTTATAGGGTAGCCACCTGATTTATAATATTTTTGTTTTGTATGGTACATGTTAGAAGCGGAAGCGATCCTTCGAGTTCTTAGCCTTTTCTCAATTTTTTAGGTGTCGACTTGCAGTCTAAGCTTTACACGAAGCGATTGCCATCAGAGCTCCGCAACAAAATTTCTGGGCGATATTGATATCTGGGGGATTGATTATCAGGCTTCAAGGGCTTCTACATTTGAAGAAAGGCTGTGGTGGTGAGGCTTTGTTTTATCATTGGTGGTCTTACCCTTTGCTTCTCTTATACAATTACTAGCTTCTGCCTGCGACTTCGTCCCAGTAGCGTGATGATATATTATAGCCTACAGCCTTCCTCAATAAATGGGCTATCTAACACTGAAATAATTTTTCAAATCGGACCAGTAGTTCCTGAGATTAGCGCGTTCAAGCAAACAAACAAACAAACTCTTCCGCTTTATATATTAAGTATAGATACATTCCGTATTATACATCCGTTATTGGGTTTTTCTATGAAATTCTCAGCATCACCTCAAAGTCTCGATTTGTGTCATAGTAAGCACTCTTTACAACTACACGCTGTCACAATTTTTAAAGATTCATTGAAAAATTTGTTCCTGTATCATCTATGGTCCGTTTGACGTTCTCCGTGTTCTTCCTGTCAATGTCATTCTTTCAAAGCATAAGACCGGGACTTCTCGAAAGCTGAAACAGGCGTCGTATAGTCCTGGCCACAAAACAACAACACAACTTTCTAAGAACGGGTTATTCTAACGAAATTTATACAATGAAGTCAAATGAATATATGGGTGGGGTTGGGCTGTAAGCTCGCCCTCTATTACAGGAGATAAACATACCGGCGAACTGTCGGTGCCCATTAGTACGCCTCTGCCTAACCCTTCTGGAAATACAGACGTGATGGTGTGCTTATGTGGTATGTCTTATAACTTGTACCACACAAGATATAACGTAAGCTCGCACAGATGTCACTGAGGATATAGATACGTCAGGAATGTCCAGATAGATGCACAGGAACGGGATCCGAGTAGATAAGAGCCGGCTTTAAGTCAGTCTGATATGAGTACTGAGCTGATAGCCGCTAGATGGCGGTAGTTTAGTTTTTGATTTGCGGCAGGATTCCGAAGCTTGCGTTAGTAAACCCTCAATTAAAGTGAAACCCCTTTTAAAAGGCGGGCAACGCACTTGCGAGTCCTCTGGTTTTGCGGGTGTCCATCGGTAGCGGTAATTGCTTACCTTCAGGTGACCCGTCTGCTCGTTTGCTCGTTTTATAAAAAATACTTATATAATTTCCGGGTAATGTGCGGCAGGCCTAAGGTAGGGTAGCTTAAAATAATCACCCATCATTTTAAAATAAACAAATGATTATTACGACTAACATTCGCGACAGCATACAAACATGCAAATAGGCGACTAGCTATTAACATTTCAGCAGGGCGTATATCCCAGTGTTTAATGAGTGCGTGCCGATGTCATGTAATGCGCATGCGCAGTTTGTAACTTTGATATACTTGCTGTTACAATGTTAGTTTGCATAATCTAACTATAATTAGGTGTGGACTGAGAGTTTTTATTGTGTGGTTGTACAAATTCATTAGCCTAGTGGTCTTGAGTGTGACTACTATGCTAGAGATCCTGGTTTCGATTCTCAGGTTGAGCAAAGTATTATTGGGTTTTTCTATGAATTCGGAGTTTGGAATTTGTAACCTAAAGATTACCGGCGAACTGTGGGTGTACATTAGTACGCCTCTGCCTAGCTAGGGGGAATACAGTCGTGATGGTATGTACAAATTCATTCTTAAGCATAAAGAAGCAATTTTCCCGTATTTTTTTGGACAGGTTACATTTAATATTAACGTAATTATGTGCGATTAAATATTAAATATTACTCACTTAAAACGATGATGGAATACATCGTGAGGAAACCTGCATGCCTGAGACATTTTCTCTATTACAGCATGTCAAGTCTGCCAACTCGCACGAAGTCAACGTTGTGGATTATAGCCTAACCCCTCTCAATCTGAGACGAGACGCGTGCCTAAAAATGAGACAGTCAGTGGATTGATAATGATAGAGAGATAATAACATACCATCACGCCTGTATTCCCCGAAGGATTAGGCAGAGGCGTACTAATGTACACCCACAGTTCGCCGGTAATCTTTAGGTTACAAATTCCAAACTCCGAATTCATAGAAAAACCCAATAATACTTTGCTCAACCTGAGAATCGAAACCAGGATCTCTAGCATAGTAGTCACACTCAAGACCACTAGGCTAATGAATTTGTACAACCACACAATAAAAACTCTCAGTCCACACCTAATTATAGTTAGATTATGCAAACTAACATTGTAACAGCAAGTATATCAAAGTTACAAACTGCGCATGCGCATTACATGACATCGGCACGCACTCATTAAACACTGGGATATACGCCCTGCTGAAATGTTAATAGCTAGTCGCCTATTTGCATGTTTGTATGCTGTCGCGAATGTTAGTCGTAATAATCATTTGTTTATTTTAAAATGATGGGTGATTATTTTAAGCTACCCTACCTTAGGCCTGCCGCACATTACCCGGAAATTATATAAGTATTTTTTATAAAACGAGCAAACGAGCAGACGGGTCACCTGAAGGTAAGCAATTACCGCTACCGATGGACACCCGCAAAACCAGAGGACTCGCAAGTGCGTTGCCCGCCTTTTAAAAGGGGTTTCACTTTAATTGAGGGTTTACTAACGCAAGCTTCGGAATCCTGCCGCAAATCAAAAACTAAACTACCGCCATCTAGCGGCTATCAGCTCAGTACTCATATCAGACTGACTTAAAGCCGGCTCTTATCTACTCGGATCCCGTTCCTGTGCATCTATCTGGACATTCCTGACGTATCTATATCCTCAGTGACATCTGTGCGAGCTTACGTTATATCTTGTGTGGTACAAGTTATAAGACATACCACATAAGCACACCATCACGTCTGTATTTCCAGAAGGGTTAGGCAGAGGCGTACTAATGGGCACCGACAGTTCGCCGGTATGTTTATCTCCTGTAATAGAGGGCGAGCTTACAGCCCAACCCCACCCATATATTCATTTGACTTCATTGTATAAATTTCGTTAGAATAACCCGTTCTTAGAAAGTTGTGTTGTTGTTTTGTGGCCAGGACTATACGACGCCTGTTTCAGCTTTCGAGAAGTCCCGGTCTTATGCTTTGAAAGAATGACATTGACAGGAAGAACACGGAGAACGTCAAACGGACCATAGATGATACAGGAACAAATTTTTCAATGAATCTTTAAAAATTGTGACAGCGTGTAGTTGTAAAGAGTGCTTACTATGACACAAATCGAGACTTTGAGGTGATGCTGAGAATTTCATAGAAAAACCCAATAACGGCTGTATAATACGGAATGTATCTATACTTAATATATAAAGCGGAAGAGTTTGTTTGTTTGTTTGCTTGAACGCGCTAATCTCAGGAACTACTGGTCCGATTTGAAAAATTATTTCAGTGTTAGATAGCCCATTTATTGAGGAAGGCTGTAGGCTATAATATATCATCACGCTACTGGGACGAAGTCGCAGGCAGAAGCTAGTAATTGTATAAGAGAAGCAAAGGGTAAGACCACCAATGATAAAACAAAGCCTCACCACCACAGCCTTTCTTCAAATGTAGAAGCCCTTGAAGCCTGATAATCAATCCCCCAGATATCAATATCGCCCAGAAATTTTGTTGCGGAGCTCTGATGGCAATCGCTTCGTGTAAAGCTTAGACTGCAAGTCGACACCTAAAAAATTGAGAAAAGGCTAAGAACTCGAAGGATCGCTTCCGCTTCTAACATGTACCATACAAAACAAAAATATTATAAATCAGGTGGCTACCCTATAAAACTGCGTTAAATACGACTCTCTTGCCCATCAGCTAGGAATGCTCAGCTTGCTAATAGATTAAACTACATACGTGCAATTATTAGTGGCCAAGTTTAATCGCAATCTCCTCTGAGGATTAGTTCCAAGTATATTATATTAAACTCATATTTGGAAATAAGTTAGAATTAGATGTTTGGTTTATTGGGCGTGAGTCTAATCTGGTAATGCCGTGATAGCCTAGTGATATGGCCATTGCACTGCCAAGTCAAAGTTCTCGAGTTCAAATCCAAGACACGCACTTCTGACTTTTCGAAGGAAAACATCGTGAGGAAACCTGCATGCCTGAGAGATTTTCTCGACGGCGTGTGAAGTCTGCCAACCCGCATTAAGCTGGGTGGACTATAGCCTTATCCATTCCGAGAGGACAACCATGCCCAGCAGTGGGGCAATATAATAGGGTGATTATGAGTCTAGCTAATGAAGTTGAGGTCCTGGTTTCGAGTCCGAGATCGTGTGGTTATTATAATACGCGATGCTCACAGTTATTTTCGTACAGAGATAGCTATGGAGATTCCTAGAAAATGAGCTGCGATTTATTATAGGTATACTAATGGTATTTAGACCAGGATCTAGACAGACAAATTGTTTCTGATAACCTAGTCTGAACTAACGATCGGGTAATCAAAGTGCAGTAAAATAAAACATTCCATTATAAATTAATTATTGTTTATAGTCCTCTTCTAGGGCCATAATTTTATTCAATTTGTAGAAACCGTAAAATTCTTGTAGGTTTCTGAAGACTGTCGACTTGCTGATGGAAAATTTGTTTGAATTTTCGCTTGTTTAAAAATATCAATCAAGAGCAATGATAGCGTTGTGATATGAACATGGGACTGCCCACATGGAACAATGACTTTTCGAAATCTTGTGCGTATAAATATTTAATTATCACGCGCTTAAAACAGTGAAGGAAAACATCACGAGGAAACTTGCATTCCTGAGAGTTTTTCTCGACGATCTGAGAAGTGTGCCCAGCCGTTTTAGGCGTGGAGGACTTTTAGCCTTATCGTTCTCATTCTGAGAGGAGACCCGTGCCCAGTAATGGAACATAATAATGGGTTGATTATGTAAAAAAAATCGTTCACTACTCGATATGGGAGGTAAATGGCTGATTTGGAAATCTATAATTCTTTATTTGAATTCAAAATTCTGCTGCTAACCGCCACGTGCCAGTCCGTCAGGTCGTCAGTCAGTCAGGATTGATAATGATAGAGAGATAATAACATACCATCACGCCTGTATTCCCCGAAGGATTAGGCAGAGGCGTACTAATGTACACCCACAGTTCGCCGGTATGTTTAGGTCCCATGTAATAGGGGGCGAGCCTATTGCCATTAACCGGGCACAAATTCCTAACTCCGAGCTGCTACTGGGAATTTCATAGAAAAACCCAATAACACTGCTCGACCTGGGAATCGAACCCAGGACCTCTAGCGTAGCAGTCGCGGTCAGGACCACTTGGCTATTGAGGCAGTTAGAGTAGAGAGATAATAATTGCCATGATTGTAAAGTTTTGCTCAATTTTAAATCAGGTAACTAGGTAATTTTATTTGTCATATGGGCAAACGAGCAGATCGATCACCTGGTGGTAAGCGATTACCGCCACCTATGGACACCCGCAACACCAGAGGAATCACAGGTACGTTGCCGGCCTTTTAAAAGGGTTTTGGGCCTCCGGTATCCTCACTCACTCGGCGAAACACAACGCAAGCGTTGTTTCAAGCCGGTATTATTCTCTACACAAGTGTGTATGCATTACTATTGCGCATGAATTCTTCGCTGTGTTGTAGTATAAGCCTCAACAGAGCTGCGAACGCAAATAATTCACATTGACAAATAATAATTGGTGCTAATCTGGTCTGTAAGATAATCAGATATTACAATGCAAAGGCGTGCCCTTTGCGGACGCTTGGGCAATGCGCACGCGCCCTTATTGTTGCCATACGTCAGGGTTGGCAGGAGAAAGTTATTAATATAATAATATTGTTTTCTATTAGATTAGTAATTGTTAGATTATGTTACCCGTCTACGAATAAGAGCTTTATACTTAGACAAGGCATTTGACGACCTCTGTGGTTTAGTGGTTCGAGTACCGGACTGCCGACCATGAGGTCGTGGGTTCGATTCCCACAGAACACAAAAATTTATGTGATGAATATAAGTGTTTATGTTCGTCTGGGTGTTTCTTATGTATTATAAGTATGTATTTCCAAAAAAAGAAAAGGTATATAAGTATTATATCCATTGTCTAGTACCCATAGTACAAGCTCTGCTTAGTTTGGGACTAGATAGTGCTGTGGAAAAATGTCCCAGAATATTTATTATATATTTATTAATACTTTATGTGCAAAGTGGATGCTTTTGTGATAGGTACCTACATTGTGTTCTTTTATAATCTCTACTACTTAGATATTATAAAATTGTAAAATAGCCGTGTCTGTACATTCGAGATATTAAAAAAAAAACAAGTCTGTTAAGGTAGGTATATAAACGTCTCCGAACCAAAAACTTAGAATTTTAAAATTCTTGTCTGTTTGTCTGATTGTTACGGGTTGGCGCAAAAACTACTGAACAGATTGACATTTTGTTATCACTGTTAGAAAGTATATGCTCCAACTTAAGAACTGGTGAACTTCTTATATCAATTAATGGAGCGAATCCTAAGATACAGACCCAAACAAAGAAAAGATTATCAATGTTGGTTTTTTCCATTTCTACTCCTAATATAGCTTCATGTGAGCGAAGCTGCGGGCAAAAGCTAGTACATAATATAATAGCATGATTATGGTCTGGTTACAGTCGTTAATGAAAAATGGTATCATAATTTAGTGATAACATAGTTAGGTAAGTACTTACTTTACTTACTTTCATGAATATTAAATCATCAGCCAGCCAGAAGAAAAGAAATATGCAAGAATTGTAGCAAGTGGCGGTCTAAAGTTTCTGCCTACCCCGGTGGGAGAAAGGCGTGATCGTATAGGTACTTATATGGATTAAAAAATGTTTTTTTTTTAAATCTTCTACATCTCTCAATATGCAAGCAAAAGTGCTGTTCTTTGTAGATTGCAATAAATTAAAATTTAATTTTAAGATAGGACTTTTATTAATTGCTAACCCTAGCAACACCTAAGGGGTATTGCTAACTATTCGCAGCTGTCTAGACTTAACCGTGAATGATTTACAGTGTATTCAGACCCCAAGGCAGATATCTAGCCGTTAGAATTAATGACTACTAGTGGCTATCAAATGTTCCGGAATAGCGCGGTCATTATATTTAATCATAAGAATCCGGGCCGGGGAACGAATTTCCAGTACCTACAAACATAATCCTACTAATATTATAAACTAGCTTCTGCCCGCGACTTCGTCCGCGTAGCGTGATGACATAATAGCCTATAGCCTTCCTCAATAAATAGATAGTCCATAACACTTAAAGATTTTTTTCCAGAGATTAGCGCGTTCAAGCAAACAAACAAACAAACTCTTCAGCTTTATATATTAGTATAGATAGAGTACTTATAGATGCGAAAGTTTGTGAGTATGGATGGATGTTTGTTACTCTTTCACGCCAGAACAGCTGAAAGGATCTAGATAAAATTTGGCACAGGGATAGATTATAGCCTGGAATAACACATAGGCTACTTTTTATCTAGGCCGGTTCTAATTCTAAAGTCCACGCAGAAGAAGTCGCGGGCAGAAGGTAGTACCAAAATAAATCGCAATTCAAACACAATTTATTCAAAGTGTGTTATTATTCCGATTCCGATACCGTTAATCTAGGTTTCTGTTCTAACATTTTGTCCAAAATGCTTCACTGGAAATACATAACAAAACCATTTTCCCTACCGAAGTAGATACTTGTGTACGTTGAGTACGTAATCTAAACGGATAAACATAATCATAAAAATAATTAATGAAATCTAATTTCTTCAAGTACGTAATAATAATTCGAATGATGATTGAGTTTTTCATTGCTTGTGGTTTACTACGCATAAACACAATAGGTACTAGAGATATTAAGATGTTTATGTTTAGTTTGTTCATATTACATGGTAAGTAGAAAATTATAAAATATTAATTTTAATAAAATTATTCAAATAATATCCGAAGCTAAACAGCTACAAAAGTACTATTTAGCAAAAAAATAAACTATATACCTATATTATATATACTATATGATTGTAAATAGTACTTCATACCATGTGAAACCATTTTTAGTGTGTACTACAATTATTTTATAAGTCAATAAACAATATTTATTTATTTATTATTATATTCTATATACCTATTATATAAGTATAATTCTAAACTTTTTTTTAAATTTTATATTTAATTTTATATTAACAACATTTATTGTCTAATTACCGTAAAAGGGACACATTACAACACACACCGTAAAAAAAATTGTAAATTTTTATTTTGCGCTATAATATTTCATTATTCCATTATTAGTGAGGAAACCTGCATGCTCGAGAAATTTTCTCGACGGCGTGTGAAGTCTGCCAACCCGCATTTAAGGCTGGCGTGGTGGACTATAGCCTAATCCCTCTCATTGTGAGAGGAGACCCGTGCCCAGCAGTGGGACATATAATGGGTCGATTATGCTAATATTCCATTCTTTTTAAAGACAATTAATAAATTGAAAATAAAAAAAGTAAAGCCCTATATGTATATATATATATAGGTATAGTGCACACAGTACCTACCTAATTTTACATTTATTTCCCATCCCATTATACCCATATTAAAAAACTCATTAATTAATTACACAGTAATAATATCATATTAGCAAACACGTTGTCACAAACATTACAAATAAAGTTATTTTAGTGAAGGAAAAATTTGACTTGCGGGCAGGATTCGAACCTGCGTCTTCTAGTTACATAAATACACCCGACGCTATGACGACTAAGCCACCGCGAGCCCCACCGCCATATCGAAATTTGCCTTCACATTCTGAATTTAAGTACGTCTTGAAGATGATTTTTTCCTTTAGTTAATAACATTGTAATCTTAGCATTGAGAATGAAATAAAATTACAAATAAAGTTTGACAAATAAGTACCTATTTCAGAGGAATATTTCTGTAAAACGTAAATTAAATATTTCATTTCACAGCAATATCCGCTTCTTTATGTTACGACATAGAGCTAGAGGGGGTCATGAAAGTGGGACAAGACTTTCTAAGGACCCTGAGTCAACACAGTGGATTTAGCAACAAGCTGAAATTACCTCCTTTACAATTTGCATCCAAAGGAAAACTGCCCAAGAAAGCTTTGGGTGAAGCGGTCATGAGAGCTGTATTAGAACCAAATACGACACAGACAACAAATACAACACAGATAACAAATACGACTCAGGCTACAAAACCCTATTCACTACAAGATTATGTCGATCACCTTAAGAAAAAAGGAAAGAGATCGTTAAAGTACATAGGCAAGCTAATATTAAGGCAAATGAACTTAGAGAAAAATATTACATTAATGCTCAAAGCTATAACTGATGACTACGTGACCATGATACAGAACTATCACGACTTCGTCACTGAAAGGCAGACGCAGGACGCTGTTGTAAACAAAGAATTTGTTTATCTCGATATGGTTGAAACCACATGCCGCTTGCTTTATAGCGAAGAAAGAAAACTTTTGAACGACATAATTAGGGGTTTAAATTCTACGTTTCTCAACGATACCGTCCGAATTATGAACGAAAAGATTTTTAGATTTAGCGTTAATGACAAAAAGAGTGAAATACGATATATTTGCGATACTTACAAAGTCTGTAGAAAGTATCCCGCCTTCACTGATTACTGTGCAGACCTCATCAGTGAAATATTGAAACTAACTGAAGAAAAATTTAAAATTTTCCTTAATATTTTAACTAATGTAGTGGTAGGCAACGATGTATTCTTCTCAACACTGTGTGAAAAGGAAGACAGAGATGCAATGGCTTCAAAGCTAGATACATTTTCCGATGATATGTACAGCATGAGAGAATTTTTTGCTGTATTAAGATCTGTTATAAGTCAGAGATTCAAGATAGTACAGGGTGGTAATGAAAAGCTGAAGATGAAGACTACGGCTATGAGGATTCTTCTGGATATCATAGATAAGTCTTTGAGCACAGAAGATGACTTACTTGCTATGGACTTTGACACGACAGTGTCAGCTTTGAGAAACTGGTCAGGAGGTTTAAGAAAAAGTATTGATGATATCTTTGAGGAATTCGCAAAACATTTATTAAGACTTATGGAGTATAATTTGACGAAAAATGCCAGAAAAGAAATTAGTGTTTTGATTGAAGTTATAATGAGAGGAACTACGTCAAGAAAAGATTTTTATCAAAATATATTGAAGTATGGTTCCAAATATATTAATGAGGGTGAATTTGATCCCACGGTTGACATGTTTTAAACATTTGTTTATAAGTTTCTGGAAATGATGTTATTTCATTAAGTAAAGATGTATTACTGGAAGTTAACATTTATTTTGGGATTAAGATAACTGACCTAGTGATCGCAATTATAGATTTTTAACATTCATGGTCAGATCAAACCCTATAAGTCATCTATTAACTAAATACATATACTTACATCTCATTAAAAAGAATATGATGTAAACATAAAGTAAAACTTTTTTATAAAAAACAAAACTGTAATTCTCTCTTCTGTAAAGTTGCCGAAGTAGGGCTTGATCATTTTTATATTTCCACTAGCTTCCGCCCGTGACTTCGTCCGCGTGGAATAGTGACTTAGTCTTAGCGTGATGATATATAGCCTATAGCCTTCCTTAGTCAATGGGCTATCTAACACTGAAAGAATTTTTCAAATCGGATCAGTAGTTCCTGAGATTAGCGCGTTCAAGCAAACAAACAAACAAACTCTTCAGCTTATTTGCTCGTAAAGGGTCTCTTACTTCACCAATTTCAGTAGGTATCGTAATGTATCTCATTACGCACGTGTTCGGTAATGTAATGTAAAACGCACGGTTTCTAAAGATGCTCCGTCTAAAACGAACGGTACTTTTTTAAATCTTAGCAAAGAGTTTTTATGTAAGAAAAGTGGTCAACATTTTATTAATAAAATTAACTTTGGCAGATGAATATTAATATAATAAATAAGCATTTAATTCTTTTATTTAATTAATTTTGACAATAAATTACAACCATTTATCTGTTACAAAAACACAAAGATATTAATTTACTGTAATTAATACTGGCTGTTTTTTGTGCCTTTACCTTAAAAAAAAGCGCTGATGCGCGCGCATCGCTAATTGTGAACAAGTAAAAATTATTCCGCGCGCTTTTTCTTTTCGCCGTATTGTTTTTATCATTTCCTCGCAAATTTATTATAAAACATCGTATGACATACGTGCGCTTTGATAATTACAGCCTCTGCTTTCTTGTAGTAGCAATATCGCCTCGGCTGTAATTTTCAACTTACCGCACTTGTTTTTTTTTTCGATTATGGCGCCACACGTTTTGTGTATTTGCCAGTGTCAAGTATTAGAATAATCAAGTAGGTAATAATTATTTCCCATCATGGGATTGTATTATGGCACCACACTTTTTGTGTTCGCCAATGTCAAGTAAAATGTTCAGTTGCCCCAATAAAACGGTAGAAAGTTTATTGAGGCTTCGATGGAGTTTAGGTGTGAACACAAAAAGTCACGATTTTCAATTTTATATCATTTGCCTACACTCTCAAACGTTCACGAACACTTAATGGTTAATTATCCACCATAATTACACATTAAACATCGGAGAAATTCAAGTTTTGAAAAATAATATAAAATCGACAATGTGCACTTTTCATTTTCCCGCCTAAACTCTTACCGCACTTATATCTTAATGTACTATTAAATTATAATGTCAAAGTGGGTAATTCTATAATCTGACTAGCCTGATACTATTGAACATTTCATAGATCCTTCTCAAACTGGGATCGAACCGAGGCTCTCATACTCAATAATTTCTTGCTCGAGTTTCAAGCGTGGCTGTTACGCTTGATCACGAGACTCGAGAATGAAATTATTGTACACTATGTTTCGTATCTTGGTATAAGAATAAAAGAGAAATACCTGAGCCATTTACGCTTTGCTGACGATATAATATTATTCTCTGAATCAAGTTCACAACTACAACAAATGATTCAAAACCTACATGTAGAAAGCGTACTTGTGGGATTGGAAATGAACCTGCAAAAAACCAAACTGATGACTAATTCTTCTAAACCGCCAATAATGATAGGAAACGAAAACCTCGAATATGTAGATACTTATATATACTTGGGGAAACAAGTATTATTCCATCGGAACAACAACCTAGAAGAAATAACTAGAAGAATTAATATGTCATCGCAAAAATACTGGGCCCATAGAGAAATAATGAAAGGAAATATGCCACTTTATGTAAAAAAGAAAGTAATGGACAGCGGTATCCTTCCTTGTTTCACATACGGTTCACAAACATGGATATACACAAAACAGGTGAAAGAAAAAATCAGAATATGTCAAGCAGCCATGGAAAGATCTATTCTAGGAATACGAATAAATGATAAGATACGACACACCAAGATAAGAGAAAAAACAAAACAATTAGATTTCTTACTCCACTCTATGAAACTAAAATGGAAATGGGCGGGACATTTAGTTAGAATGGAGGATGACCGGTGGACGAGTCATGCCGTATTATGGGAAGGTCCCACGGGAAAAAGAAAAAGAGGAAGACCATCAAAAAGATGGGTCGATGATGTCAAAGATATAGCAGGAAACAAATGGCGAACTGAGGCACGTGACAAGAAAAAATGGAAAAAATTGGAGGAGGCCTTTACCCTTCAGAGGGGTTCTCATTGAAACAACAAAAAAATTAAAAAAATAAAATGCTCGTAATAATTAATTGATAGCAAATGAAATGATTTATTTAAATGTATTATTAATTACTATTTTAAACTATTTTGAAGCAATTTGTTGCATGTAAATGAATAATATAAAAACCGCATGTAAAATGAGAAATTAATAAAAAGGCTTATTTATTTATTATGTTTCGTATCTAATTTCGTTTATGATGGGAATTTTGATAAGACGCCAAAGAAATACGTAATTCTGACGAAAGTGCATCAAATTTTGTAACCCATCGAACAAGACTCGTTAGCTCAGTAGGTGAGAGCGCCGATATGTAAGTTTACTTGAACATCGGAGGGCGGAGGTTCAAATCCTTCACGAGTCAACATTTTTGGATATGTTATTATTGTTTAAACCTTTTTAAATTTTCATTGTATTTGAGCATTTATCAATCTGTAAATACTTTATTTCTTCACAAAAACATTACCCCACGCTAAGATTTTCTACAGTCCCCCGGGCTGGTTTGCAAACACAAGTTGTCACAGCCGGAAACACCCAGGCCCGATAACTATCTATATGTCATTCAACATTTAGTAACTATTCATTATATAATGTATTTTTGCACTTTTTTGTAGCACCTTAATACGAATGCATGTTTTTGGGAAATCACGAGTCCTAAAAGGAATTCAAGTGAGTGAAACAAGTTGCTTAGGGCAAATTTTATCAACAGTCTTTGATATCTGTAACAAAATACATAGGATGTGTTTTAGAATAATCCTGTATGACGTGATCATGTTGGAATCATGCCCAAAAATACGTCATTCTGCGGAAAGTGCACCAGATTTTGAGATGGTGTCACAAGACTCGTTAGCTCAGTAGGTGAGAGCGCCGATATGTAAGTTTACTTGAACATCGGAGGGCGGAGGTTCAAATCCTTCGCGAGTCAACATTTTTGACATATATCTATGCTATATTTTTTTCAATCTTTTTTCTTCAATTATAAAAATCTGCGTTAGAATTGAGCATATATTAATGTATACTTTCTTTTTTATTACAAACGTTGCTAGTAAATACTAGCAACGTTTGTTTAAACTAACCCAGGATACGGGAGAAAATTCTCCCGTATCCTGGGTTAGTTTACAAAAAATGTTGTCGTCACGTTTTTGATAATTTCTTTCTTCATAAATTCTTCATATTTTTAAGGGAAAATACTAGTGCGTATGGACGTTAAGGGCCACTTGCACCAACTTCTTAAATACGTTTAAATTGTAATTAAACACGATTTTTTATTTAAGTCAAACATTCGTCTTGCACCAAAATAATTTCCGTGTTAAATACGTTGAAAGACCTGTCAAAGTTAAATACGCTGAAGACCATATTTAAATCATACTTAAATACGAATGGCCGTTTATTGAACTGTCATCTGACGAATGGAGTTTATTTTGAGGTAAAATACTACTAGAAGCCTTGTAATAATTTCTATGAGAGATTATTCACCTATTTAAGATTATTTTCCATTTTATCAAATAAAAACACAACAAATAAATACGACTTTGTTTGGATTGGTTGTCATGGCAGCGAAAAGTCAAAATAATGGCGTAAGTTTCGTTACATGCAGACTATTTACAATAAAAATAATCTATTTATCATTAAAAATTAATTAATTATAATAATTATTAAATTTGATTTACTTTTATATCTATTATTCATAACATAATTTTTTAATAGATTTTTCACATTACTATGATGTAATGTAGATGGTATGTAAAAACGGAACGTAGAGAACTGTTTTATCGACATGTTCAATTCATTTAACTAAATTGACGTAAGACAGACTTGGTGCAAGACAATCATAAATGTGTCTAAGCTAAATCTGTTCAAGGAGTTAAACATATTTAACTAAATGCATTTCAGAATTATTTAAATAGAATTTGGTGGTATCTATATGTTTAAGTTACACCTTAAAACCTTTCTGTAAGACGTGAAATTATTGGAATAATATTGGAAGCAATGTTATATATATTTTTAATTTTAGTATTTCTTTTAGATTTGACTTGATAAGGTTAATAGTTCAGCTTATGTAATTGCTTGTGGCATATAAAAGATTGATCATTCCTTGTAATTGCCAATATTTTTCTGTCCCTCTTCTAGGCACGGGTTTCAGAATGAGAGAGTTAGGCTGTAGTTCACCACGCTGGCCTAGTGTGGGTTGGCAAACTTTACACCCGGCCCTAAACTCATTCAAGTCTTGATAGTTTCCTCCATGAAGTCTGTCATCATGTTTTCCTTTCACGTTTATGCAACTGAATAATTTGCACATGATTTCGACAAGTTTAAGCTTCGTACCTTGGATTTGAAATCGTTACTGTTTTTCTACAAAATAATATAAAATGTTATCATCCAAAATGTTTGACTCGTGAAGGATTTCAACCTCCGCCCTCCGATGTTCAAGTAAACTTACATATCGGCACTCTCACCTACTGAGCTAACGAGTCTTGTGACACCATCTCAAAATCTGGTGCACTTTCCGCAGAATGACGTATTTTTGGGCATGATTCCAACATGATCACGTCACGACAGGATTATTCAAAAACACATGCTATGTATTTGGTTAGATATATCAATGACTGTTGATGAGATTTGCCAATCAACTTGTTTCACTCACTTGAATTCCTTTTAGGACTCTTTATTTCCCAAAAATATGCATTCGTATTAAGGTGATTCAAAACAGTGCAAAAATACATTATACAGTGTGTCCGGTAAATAGATTTAACAACAATTTTAATACACAAATTTTATTAACTGTAAACTTGGGCCATACACATACCTAGTTGTAAATTTAATGTAAATTGTAGCTTAACTCAACATCTTTCAATCAACTAAAAAACAGAAAAGGTTTATTGGGGTGTTTTTGCAATAATTTGTTGATTTACATAATTTTCTGACCTTTTTTTGAGTTTCATATTTTTTAAAATAATTATGGATATGTGAACACGTCTGCGTTGTAATGTAGATGGTGGACAGTACTATTGCCCTCCGAATAAGGCTATTTTTATATCAATAAGACCAAAGCTTTGAGAGATATGATTTGTTGTACATAAATACACGCAGTTTTCAACAATTAAAAACACAAAATGTCTGCCACGTAGCGGGAAAGTGGATTAGGGCCACGTGTACAGTGTATTTGTATATTAAAATAGTTTTTATAAAAGTATTTAGTATATCGCTAGTCCGTGTTCGGCCACACTGTACAATGAATAGTTACTAAATGTAGAATGTAGATAGTTATTGGGTCTGGGTGTTTCCGTTTATGATCGCCCGAGAGACTAAAAAATCTTAGCGTGGGGCTACGTTTTGATGAAGAAACTAGCTTCTGCCCGCGACTTCGTCCGCGTAGCGTGATGATATAATTATAGCCTATAGACTTACATGTCGAATCAACTCAGGTTGGATGAAATGGCGACAGGTCACGGGAACAACCTGTGATAGACGGATGCCTCTCAAGCTGAAGGGCAAAATCTATAAATCCGTTATAAGACCTGTCGTGTTGTATGGATCAGAGTGCTGGGCCGTTAAGAAGATGGATGAAAGAAGACTGCATGCAGCGGAGATGAGAATGTTAAGGTGGATGTGTGGAGTGACTAGAATGGACAAAATAAGAAACGAGTATATTAGAGGAAGTCTGAAAGTGGCGCCAGTGGCAGAAAAGCTGAAAGGGAATCGTTTGTCTTGGTATGGGCATGTGATGAGAAGGGATGAAACGCATGTGACTAAAAGAGTGATGAGTATGAATGTGCAGGGACAGAGAGGTAGAGGGAGACCAAAGAAAAGATGGATGGATTGTGTTAAGGCCGATATGATGGGAAAGGGAGTGAGTGGTGAGATGACGGCTGATAGGGATGAATGGAAGAAAAGAACATGTTGCGCCGACCCCAAATAGATTGGGACATGGGCAGGAAGAAGAAGGAGGAGACTTCCTTGATAAATGGGCTATATAACACTGAAGAATTTTTCAAATCGGAACAGTAATTCCTGAGATTAGCGCGTTCAAGCAAACAAACAAACTCTTCAGCAATAAAGTATTTATAGATTGATACATGCTTAAATCCAATGAAAATTTAAAAAGATTTAAACAGTAATAACATATCCAAAAATGTTGACTCGTGAAGGATTTGAACCTCCGCCCTCCGATGTTCAAGTAAACTTACATATCGGCGCTCTCACCTACTGAGCTAACGAGTCTTGTGACACCATCTCAAAATCTGGTGCACTTTCCGCAGAATGACGTATTTTTGGGCATGATTCCAACATTAAATTTGAGGCGGCGGTAGCCTAATGGCTAGGGCGCCGGACTTGCAATCATGTGGTTGCCGGTTCGAAACCCACCCATTGCACTACCGACGTAAATCCACTAGTAACACAAGCATTTTAGCTTATTACGAGGGGTTAACAAGAATACTAGTAATGTGCGATCCACATAGCTAGTAAACTTTAAAAAAAAATACGTTGAATACAATTATTCTAAGCTACCTACTTAGTATAATCAATTTTTTTACATATACATATCATAAATGGTTGTTAAAAATTAACAACACATATTTTGTTTTACGCACTTAATTTGTAAAGGGACTCGGTAAAGTAAAGTCCTTTAAAATAAGTCCCTGAGAAATGTATTCGTATGAATATAAAAAAATGCAATACCAAAAATTTGAAACAGTCATTACATTTTTCTACAAAATATAAAATGTTGTCGTCCAAAAATGTTGACTCGTGAAGGATTTGAACCTCCGCCCTCCGATGTTCAAGTAAACTTACATATCGGCGCTCTCACCTACTGAGCTAACGAGTCTTGTGACACCATCTCAAAATCTGGTGCACTTTCCGCAGAATGACGTATTTTTGGGCATGATTCCAACATGAATACGTCGTCGTCGTCGTCGTCGTACGTCGTCAGCCGTTTTGGCGTGAAAGAGTAACAAACATCCATCCATCCATCCATCCTCACAAACTTATAGATTTGTGTTTGCAAACCAGCCCGGGAAACTGTAGAAAATCATAGCGTGGGCCAACGTTTTTATTAAGAAATATTTTATTTTATTTATAGCTCAAATTCAATGAAAATTTAAAAATATTTTAACATTAATAACATATCCAAAATGTTGACTCGTGAAGGATTTGAACCTCCGCCCTCCGATGTTCAAGTAAACTTACATATCGGCGCTCTCACCTACTGAGCTAACGAGTCTTGTGACACCATCTCAAAAATTTCGTGCACTTTCCGCAGAATGACGTATTTTTAGGCATGATTCCAACTTGAACCAAACTGACGATATTATTCACTACGTTTACTTATTAACTTATAATCGGATGATTGATTGTCATGTCACGTCAGGTTCGAATTAAAATCCAAGGTACGCAGTTTAAACTTGTCGAAATCATGGGCAAATTAATCAGTCGCACCGACGTTGAAGGAAAACATGATGAGGAAACTATCAAGACTTGAATGAGTTTAGCCCCGGGTGTGAAGTTCGCCAACCCACACTAGGCCAGCGTGGTGAACTACAGCTTAACTCTCATTCTGAAACCCGTGCTTAGAAGAGGGACAGTTTTTTTTTGCAATTGCAATGTATGATCAAAGTTTTGTAAACTACAAGCATCTACATAAGCTTAACTATTTAACCTTAGCAAGTTAAATTTTAAGAAGAAAAACTTCATTAAAAAACAAAGATATTGGTTCCAAAACGTTGACTCGTGAAGGATTTGAACCTCCGCCCTCCGATGTTCAAGTAAACTTACATATCGACGCTCTCACCTACTGAGCTAACGAGTCTTGTGAGACCATCTCAAAATCTGGTGCACTTTCCGCAGAATGACGTATTTTTGGGCATGATTCCAACATGAATACCTCGAATACAATATTCTAAACTCTACTTAAGTACTTAGTGTAATCAATTTTTTTACATATGTATATCATAAACTGTTGTTAAAAATTTAAGACACATATTTTGTTTAATTACTAAATATGTTAAGGGACACGGTTAACTACAAGTCCTTCGATATGAGTCCCTAAAATATGTATTCGTATGAATATAAAAAACTACAAAACCAAAAATTAAACAAAGTCATTTAATATTTCTACAAAATAAAAAGTTTTGTCATCCAAAAATGTTTGACTCGTGAAGGATTTGAACCTCCGCCCTCCGATGTTCAAGTAAACTTACATATCGGCGCTCTCACCTACTGAGCTAACGAGTCTTGTGACACCATCTCAAAATCTGGTGCACTTTCCTCAGAATGACGTATTTTTGGGCATGATTCCAACACGTCTGACAGAATACTTCTAAAATATCAAAAGAGTCGTTGGTTGTCGATGAAAATTACCCATTCAGAACTTGTTTCACTCGCTATTACTCCATCAGGACCAGAGCCTCTAGACAAGTGGCATGAACGCTAATTGAATAGAATAGAATTGAATTCGCAATGTATGCAAATGACATAAGCTTTCGACAAATCGAGCGTGCACAAATGTCATCTCCATACATTTTGTTTCTATTCGTTTGTCTATTGGAACTTTAGATTGTCACTTATCTACAGGGGCGGGCCAGGACGATTTTTTTAGAATAGAATAGAAAAATTTTATCGTTTTACGATTATGCAAATATTAATATATTAATAACATAACAATTATAATTAAATATGATTTAGAAATAACATGCAATTTTACAATCATCATCATCATCATCAGCCTATATTCGTCCACTGCTGGACGTAGGCCTCTCCTAGTGAACGCCACAGAGCCCGATCTTCGGCTTTCCTCATCCAGTCACTGCCAGCTGCCTTCCGCAAGTCGTCACTCCACCTGGCCAGCAGGCGCCCTACACTACGTTTGCCTAGTCGCGGTCTCCACTCGAGAACTCGTTTGCTCCAACGATTGTCGGTTCTCCGACAGATGTGACCGGCCCATTGCCACTTCAACTTGCTAATCCTTTGAGCTATGTCGGTAACTTTAGTTCTCTGTCGGATAACCTCGTTTCGGATTTTATCCTTCAGAGAGACTCCGAGCATAGCTCTCTCCATAGCTCGCTGAGCGACTTTAAACTTGTGGAGTCTCATCGTGAGAGTCCACGTTTCAGCTCCATAGGTCATAACTGGTAGGACGCACGCATTGAAGACTGTCTAAGTCTATATAATATAATGTCACATATTAATTAGTTATTTAAATAATTCTGATACTGAATAGAATGATTTCTCTACGAGCCACATTTTTTTTTTCCTAAATCTGTTTGAAAACAATTCTTTAATATCATGAGGATTCTTTAATTTAAGGCAATTCTTTAATTCTTAAATATCATTCGTAAATATGAATCGATTACAGAGGTATTATTCAATTCTTTGCTACCATTTTTAGTTCAGGGAAAAATGAACGCTTCCTACGTTCATACACGTACCATTTTATTATGCATGAATTTGTTGACCTTACCATATTTAGGGATCTACAGTTTCGGAACGTAGCATCCATATTTGACAAATCTGGGTATCTTGTCAATGACTAATACTTAACAAAAAACTTAAGCAACATTGTCTGACCGTTTTTTGGTATCTGTTTCTGGTACTAAATTATAATTGTCTGGTATAACATCATAATTGTCACAATAAAGATGGCGAATTCTTGGCTTATTGGGCATTATAGTAAGGTCGAAATAGCCGTGCGCATCAGAAGTTAGACCGTCGTAATTATTACTGTACGATGAAACCGTACACTTTAGTCAAATAAGCGTTTTTACCTTAGTTCGCAAATAAGTTTTATTGAATAAGTTAGTACACGATTAGCGGTCATCGCGTGTGCTCCCTCGCTCCTTTATATTACTTACCTTTGGTCCAGTTATTACACTTATCCTACGTTATCTAGCGCATTATCACACAACTTCTACAATTACAATAAATATAGCGGATTTTTAGACTTTTAGCATTACGTTCATATTTTTGTATGCCTTAGTCTATGTGTGCTAACCAAATCGTCACACGACATCAACCTTATTATTCGTATGTTACGTACCTACATTTTCTCTATCGGGTAAATAAACAAATATATTGTTTCGCGATCAATGTAAAATAATATAATTATACTTACTGATGAATAGAGGATAGTCGGTTACAGGGTTTCGGCGGAACCTATGGGTTCCGAAGAACAGTCATCAGGGTTCCGCCAAAAATATTTATTATTAGCTATTAAATAATACCACGGTTCTCCCTCAGGGGTAGGCAGGCATTATAGACCGTCACTTGCTACGATTCTTGCAGTTGGTTAAAATATAGGTACATACACAAATATATAACCTGCATATTACGAATAATTCCTCATAAATAGGCCAATTTTCACGTCTTACTATCAAAAAACATCGACAAAAAAGTGTCATCAAAGGCATTTGTAGATTTGCTTTAAATAAGTAGTATCTATAATTATATTTTTTACACTATTTTGTATGATTATATGATTATTTTTATATTAAGAGCGGGCAATCCAAATGTCGCTTGTAGACACAAAATATCATTCAGCCAGTCTGGTGACTCATGCGCATATTTTAATACTTTTTGCATGCCAACCTTGATCGTGTGAATGCAAACGACTTTTTTGCAAAAGTGTAGATACAAGATGAAGTAGGTATATTAGTTGAAAGGGAAATTTCCATTGCTAGGTTAGAATTAAGACAAGACGATTAGAAATGAATCATAAACAACAGAATACCTATGCTGGAATGGCAGAGATGTAGTCCGTAGTTCAAGGTTCAAATGTTTATATTTCAAACTAGCTTCTGCCCGCGACTTCGTCCGCGCAGCGTGATTATATATAGCATATAGCCTTCCTCAATAAATGGGCTATCTAACAGTGAAATAATTTTTCAAATCGGACCAGTAGTTCCTGAGATTAGCGCGTTCAAGCAAACAAACAAACTCTTCAGCTTTATATATTAGTTTGTAAAATATATGTAGTTAATATATATAATATATGTAGTTCCAAAAAGTTGATCCTGTGGAGAAGAATCCGGCAAGTTATGATGTAGGTATGTATTCTGACTTTGACTTTGACAAAATTCCCAGGTTGAGGAAAGTATTATTCATGTTATTGGGTTTTCCTACGACATTCTCAGTAGCAGCTGGGATTTAGATAATTGGCTGGTTAATGGCAATAGGCTCGATCCCTATTAGGCACATAATAATAATTATGTAAATTCCCTTATTCTAATGAATGCAACGGTATTCTCTCATTTTTCAGACAGGCTGTATTTCTAAGGGTTAGGCAAAGAATTTGTACCTTTGCCTAACCCTTCGGGGAATATTGGCTTGGAGATAGGTATGCTAGAATAGTTTTCCCTTGGTCACATCTTCCGTAGTATAAGCAGTTTGGGCTGTATGAAAGATCTTCACTTGGCAATAGGCTCCAGCGATTTGCCAATTTTTCGATTCTGTTTGTATGGAAGACTTTTTAATTCGGAAATTTGGATGGCAAAATTCATGCAAACGAAGGTTCAGTACATACATACATATATACCATCACGCCTGTATTCCCCGAAGGGTTAGGCAGAGGCGTACTAATGTACACCCACAGTTCGCCGGTATGTTTAGGTCCCATGTAATAGGGGGCGAGCCTATTGCCATTAACCGGCCACAAATTCCTAACTCCGAGCTGCTACTGGGAATTTCATAGAAAAACCCAATAACAATTTGCTCGACCTGGGAATCGAACCCAGGACCTCTAGCGTAGCGGTCGCACTCAGGACCACTAGACTAATGAGGCAGTTTAGGTTCAGTATTAAATAAATATTACAGGAAGGGTTGCTAGTATCAAATAAATAATAGGTTCGGTAAATCAATTGCAGTTGGTCTATAGGAAGGGTCGATAGTGAGTTGAAGTTTAAGTATATGAAAGTGGACGCCAGTAATAAAAGTGACGTATGCTATTGGCACGTGCGACCAACAATAGTGGTTTACGACCAACAATCTCGGCGTTTATACTTAAATAACTAAATGGGCTTAGCCGCCAATGCAGAGACAGTATGTCAATAGTTGAATTAGAATATTTTCCAGTGTGGGGAAGAGTATTCTAGGTATGTATTCCTCACTGCTTTTCAGATAGTCATCAAGTAAGAGGCGAAAAAATATCTAACTTGCTCGGTGCTCGTCGGAGTCTGTCGAAAACCACCTTCGTGACTTTTGCGCGTGAGAGCCTGTTCCCCCTCGCTTGCTGCGGCTCCGGCAGTCTGCAGTACTTTGGGGCCCTTAAAATTCGGCAACGCATCAGCAACCCCTCTGGTGCTACAGGTACCATGGGCGACGATGACTAATTACGACCAGGTGGTGTACTTTAGTACATACCCATCGAACACTTCAGCAGAGCCGTCTTCTATTGGAAACCTTGGGCACTTGATGATCATGGGGACTACGATATAACAGAAGAATATTTAAGTCATAAAACCAAAAGAAGTAGGAACTTGGGGACACTTTTCCATTTGACACTTGCCCACAGTGTCCAATGGAAAAGTGGAGACTGCCCTGAACCCACTACGTTAAATACTGAAATCACAAACAGAAATGGATCAAGTTTTTGTGATATCAATCACAAAAACTTGATCCATTTTTGTTTGTGGTTGTGTGTTTCTTGGCCCATATTCAGCAGTGATTGGGGCTATGTATGGTGATGATGACCAAAAGAGTAATTTCAAAAACTAAACAAACTTGACATACTCTTTGCTCTGAACTTGGCAGTACTTTTATTTGCAGTGCGCGCGTGGAATGCAAGGGTTTGATTGCATCGGTCGGCTTACAATCTATTGTTTTGTTTTCGAAATTAATTCGGTCGGTTACAGGTACTTGTATTTTTACACTTTTTGCTCTTAGATTAAGAGCTTATTTCGTCAACACATAAGAAGGTACATTCAGCATAGAAATATATCGAGAATATACAGTTTGGGCCTCCGGTATCCTCACTCACTCGGCGAAACACAACATAAATGTGGTTACATTGTAGGTAGCGTCTAGGTCGTCAGATAGGAAATGCCGGCGCCATCTAGTAAAAAAAATATGTAAAACGACTTGTAAAAGTGTCTTTTTAAGATCTATTTACATAAATAAATATCATTTATTATTTACTTAACAAGCTAACATTACTCAGACATTTGCACGTGTATGAATTTCATCACTCTTATGTAATTGTCGGAATCGGAGTATCATGATCTGCCGCAGAGCCACCATAATAAACCACCATAAAAGCGGCGGTAGCCTAATGGCTAGGGCGTCGGACTTGCGATCATGTGGTTGCCGGTTCGAAACCCACCCATTGCACTACCGAAGTGAACCCACTCGTAACACATGCATTTAGCTTACCTGCAATGTGGGTAAGCTTTTTTAAAAAAACAATACCTACCAATTACATCTATATTGTTAATTGTAATTATATGAATACAATTACATATGTAATGTTGTACTACACACGTAAATAATTGTACAAATGCCCATATTTATGTATCTATACTACTATTAATATGCATTGACTGTGGCTCTGCTCATACTCTCTAGTTGAGTCATTTAGAACACGTACTCAGGAGTGATAAAAGCCGAAACAATATGACGGTATGACTCACCTATCACCTCAAAAAATCTATTTTTACATTCAATCGGAGTGGCAGGCAAGCTTTATTTATTCCAAACAAAAAATCCAATCACTTTTACTTAGATAATAGATCAATAAAGCGATAGAATTGCCTACATCATGTAAAATTACTAGACACGCTAACCACAAAGTTAGTTGCATTCTACATGTTAATAGTTATTCATTCAGATTTAAATTATGATACCATATATCCATAGGTTCATAATTAATGCAAAAAACTACATCCCGTGTGTCGCGCTGTGCAACCATAGAAAGCTAGGCGTTACTATTTTGAACGCCTTGAAAGTTGAGTTCGTCTCGAGATTCTGCTAACTTTTTTTAGGCATAAGGAGCAAATGAGCAGGCGGATCGCCTGATGGTAACCGATACTGCCGCTCATTGATACTCGCAACACCAGAGGAGACACAAGTGCGTTGCCGGCCTTTTAAAAAAGGGGTTGGGCCTCCGGTATCCTCACGCACTCGGCGAAACACAAGCGCTCACGCTGTCACGCTGGTTTTCTGTGAGGCCGTGGTATCATTCCGGTCGAGCCGGCCCAATCGTGCCGAAGCATGGCTCTCCCGCGGTAGAGAGTTTTTTGAATAACCACCCCTAACTCAAACCCCGTCCTCGGTTTGCAGGGTAATGTAGGTAGTGATATTACTAGACATAATAATAGAAAGATGATAACGCGCTAGTGATACTTTTATCAATTCTGTTCACGTTTATTAATTTTATATGATTTGTTAGTTTTTCTAATGTCAGTATAGGTAACTACAGTTTTATGTTTAGGTATTATGTTTTGTCTGCTTTTAATGATTAGTATCCCAGATAGCCGATATATAGCCGATAGCCCAGATGGCCGCATGGCGGGGAAGAGGAGTAGGGGTCGTATGCCTATGCAATGGGTGGATACAGTAACAGCAACAACTGGAGCTACTCTACAGGCAAGTGTACACCAAGCCCAAGATCGTGCAGCCTGGCGAGCGATGGTGAAGAGAGCCCATAGCCGTCACGTCCCTCAGTCATGAGGATACGACGAAGAAGAAGATCCCAGATAGGTATTAGTGCTCGACTTTGCGCATTTAAAGTTTTCATTAGCGCCTGTAGTAGCTAGTGACACTTTAAAAGTGAAAATCTTTATAAGTTACTAGCGGCCCGCCCCGGCTTCGCACGGGTGGAGAATCTTTAACTTTTTCAAAATATTCTATTTCGGACTTTCATCCATAGTGTGTATGAATGAAATGAAATTATCTTATAATTATGTTAGTAAATCTTAATATTAATCAATCATATCACTTAGGAGTATGAAATTAAGGGATATCACTTGAAAAAAATAGATAGTAGCCGATTCTCAGACCTACTGAATATGCATAAAAAATTTCATAAAAATCGGTCAAGACGTTTCGGAGGAGTATGGTAACAAACATTGTGACACGAGAAATTTATATATAAGATTTTTTATATACTATTGCGACTCTAGGCTGCGGTTGCCAATAACTATTGGCCCTTGTCTGTTATGTTAAACAAGCAGTTTTGAAATTGTCAGTCACCGATGCAATGCTGTGGTAATAAATTTTAAGCGCCTGAAGTTATCTTAGCAACAATTATTCCCATTCGCGTTATTCTGCATTTACCTTATTTATTTTAGAGATAGCAGTAAAGTTGCAATAGTCATATAATTAGTTGTGAATTATAATAGTTCAAAGTTCAAGTTCAAGTTCAAATGTTTTTATTTCAAACTAGCTTCCGCCCGCGACTTCGTCCGCGTGGAATAGTTACTTATAGTCTTAGCGTAATGATATATAGCCTATAGCCTTCCTCGATAAATGGGCTAACACTGAAAGAATTTTTCAAATCGGACCAGTAGTTCCTGAGATTAACGCGTTCAAGTAAACAAACAAACAAACAAACAAACTCTTCAGCTTTATATATTAGTATATAGATAAGCTTTTACAAGCGTTTATGAAACGTTAATTCTAGTTACACGGTTCCAAATGGTCGATCCTATGGAGAAGAATCCGGCAAGAAACTCCATGGACATTCTTTTAAAATAAATTATGTTACAATCTTCACTGGTACAATATTGCGATAACAAGATGTGAGGACGGCAAAGACGGCACCTTTGACATGTGTTATATGAGAATTTGTATTTCTAAAAGCATCCAAGATATAGGAGAAAACTAACTAGTGTGGAGCAAAGTTTATTAAAAAAAAACAACGGGTTGCACTCCGGGAGTGCCGGCAGAACTGAAAACTTAAACATTAAATTTGTGCATTTTTGATATTTTGAAATGGTTAGGGAATAATTTTGCACGAATTGCTTTAATTATCAGTATAATACAATATTGTTTATTTTTTTAAAAAAAAAAAGGTTACTAGCAATGCGGGTCGCACATTACTAGTATTCTTGTTAACCCCTCGTGCTAAGCTAGATTGTTTGTGTTACGAGTGGGTCCACGTCGGTAGTGCAATGGGTGGGGTTCGAACCGGCAACCACATGATCGCAAGGTCGACGCCCTAGCCATTAGGCTACCGCCGCTTATTATAATTTATTGCGCTATCGTACTCAAACATGCCAATTTCTCCTATCCTACATTACGATTGTAACAGTTTTTCGATCAGGTCACGTGTCCGTCTTACGGTCTCTGTCGCGAGTTTAGAATAGAATAGAATAGAATAGAGAGAATTACCAAAAAGTTTTCACTTCAAAAATCTTCACAGCCTTATTAGTCTAGTGGTCAGATGCGCCGCAGCTGAGAGGTCCTGGGAAATTTTGAAGACTTATTTTACTTTTAATTTAACTGCCTCATTAGCCAAGTGGTCCTAGCGCGACTGCTACGCTAGAGGTCCTGGGTTCGATTTCCAGGTCGAGCAAAGTGGTATTGGGTATTTTCTATGAAATTCCCAGTAGCAGCTCGGAGTTAGGAATTTGTGCCCGGTTAATGGCAATAGACTCGCCCCCTATTACATGGGACCTAAACATACCGGTGAACTGTGGATGTACATTAGTATACCTCTGCCTAACCCTTCGGAGAATACAGGCGTGATGGTATGTTATGTAATTTAAAACAAACTGAGAACTGTTTGTTGTACAATATATCTCTGCATAATCCTTCCGGAATACAGGCATGATGGAAATGTAAGTTACACTATGCAGTGCTTTCTTTTTAATTTGATTAGCTCAAAATTATCATATCTATAGCTTGCAGTGGATTACAGCTACATAACAGCAGTGGAACTAGGTAGTTTATCGATCTGGCTTAATTAAAATCTGCGGCAGATGGTGCAGGGAGGCCATTCATCATTGAGATAGGGACTGATTGACGCACTTAAAAGTATTGCCTACGAATATGTAGAGAAGGTGTACACTTTGAGCGTGTTTCTTCGCAAGAGAAATTTAAAAACCATCCAAAAATTACGTCACGCACCAGGAGGGAGGGAGGGCGGTCTCCGTAATGTGACATTTTCTTTTTGTTCATATGCTATAGCTTTGCTCCAGGTCTGGGTGTTCATTTATGTGTTTTTGTTTATGTAAAAGCAAGTAAAGCAAGTAAGCAACCATGATATTATAAGAGATTTGTTTTATTAATAAACTAGCGACTTCCTAACAGTCGTAACGTAGTGTTAAATAGCTTAAAGCCCTCCCCATGAATCACTTCATCTATTAGTGAACACCACATGAAAATCCATTGAGTGGTTTTTGAGTTTATCACTAATAGAAAGATAGACAGACGCGCGGGGGACTGTAGTGTAGATATAAGTAGAGATAGATATAATATGTACTCATTAGCTGTAAGACTCTATATATTTGGAGACATCGTAATAAAGAGTTAGTATGATTTCACCGGTCTTGGGTTTTATTACTCACCTTTCCTTACATGGCGACCCTGCCAGGCCTGCCTATAGAGCGTGAACGGCGCGCGCGAAAATAACGTACAAAGTTTACAAGTGCAAGTACCTATTTTTCAAGTCCGCGAAATAAGGTTCGAGATGTGTCAATCATATCAAACCAAGGAGGAGGTTTTCCTGGCACAAAACGCAGCCGGAGGCGCTGCAAATACTGCAAATTTGAAGGATATTGGAGCACATCTAAGCATCCATTTGTTTTTTTTTTATGGGATAGCGGAGCAAACGAGCAGACGGATCATCTGATGGTAAGCAATAACCGCCGCCCATGTACACCCGCATCACCAGAGGAGTCACAAGTGCGTTTGCGTCCGCCTTTTAAAAGGATTTTGGCCTCCGGTAACCTCACTCACTCGGCGAAACACAACGCAAGCGTTGTTTCACGCCTGTTTTCTGTGAGGCCGTGGTATCACTCCGGTCGAGCCGGCCCATTCGTGCCGAAGCATGGCTCTCCCACGTTAGCTTTATGATATGTAAGGAAATTTTATCGATTTGGGAATCTCACACATACAATAAAACAAACTTACATACAATTAAATTATAGGTGAGTAGGTATACATCCTTAGTTAATATAAACAGAGTTTATTTCTGAACGAGCGTACGTAGGAGCATTGAACTTAACCAAATGTAATAAATGAAGTACTGTTTGTTTACCTATTGGATTTATGGTTTTGTTAACAATACCATTACGACTATTATTCCCCGAAGGGTAAGGTAGAGGTAGGTACACCTACAGTTCGGTCCCATGTAATATGAGGCGAGCTTATTACTGGACACAAATCCAAACTCCGAGCTGTTACTTAGAATTTCATCAGAAAATCCCAGTAACACGTTGCTTGCTTGACCGGGGAATCGAACCAATGACCACTAGCGCAGCGTAAGATGATAATAAAACGTAATAGCAATTCATTAACTCTATAGTTTAATACGGAGGCGAAGCTCTGGCGCATACAATACTATCAGACTCGACACTTCTCTATATCATTTAAAAATTCAACATAACATAACATACCATTACGCCTGTATTCCCCGAAGGGTTAGGCAGAGGCATACTAGTGTACACCAACAGTTCGCCGGTATGTTTAGGTCCCATGTAATAGGGGGCGAGCCTATTGCCATTAACCGGGCACAAATTTCTAACTCTACTTAGTTAGAGTTAGTTAGCTGCTACTGGGAATTTCATAGAAAAATCCAATAACACTTTGCTCGGCCTGGGAATCGAACCCAGGACCTCTAGCGTAGCAGTCGCGCTCAGGACCACTTGGCTAATGAGGCAGTTCAAATGATTGTTTATTCTTGAATTTCATTTTCAAACCAGCCATTCCACACTACTATCGCCTTTTTGCAGTGATCTCTACCATCATAAATATCAATTAATATAAAATGCCAACTATTTTTTGAATGTACGGGTTGTGGAATAGTATCTCTACGATAAATATTTGGCTACAACACCACAATAACACACTGCCTAAGGTCAGTCTATGGATGGGTGAGCATTCTTAGCATACGGAGACCAACTTCGGCTTCGACTTAAGCCGATTATCGCCAGTCCAGAATGTCAGCTCGATATTATTAATGCATTTTGTATCACTATATTGAATACATAAATGTCATCAACAATAATATCTTTGAAGACAAGGTCAAACTGCATTTCTAGTCGAATTCCACATAAAACTATAAATCGCAATCTAGACACCTAGACTCATTTGCATTACTAAGTAGTTCGCAAAAGTCATAGATACATTGTTATATAATAACATTTAAAGGTAACATTTATAGACATAGAAAGGAGAGGGAATGCTGGAAACAGGGTGAACGGAGCGTTGCATGCTTTTATGAGGAGTCAGAAAGTGTCCAAGAGGGCACGTTTGGCTGTTCATGGAGGCGTGTTAGTACCGACACTAATGTATGGTAGTGAAAGTTGGGTGTGGCAGAAGAAGCATAAAAGTAGAATAAATGCAGTTGAGATGAGAGCTTTGAGAAGTATGATTGGAGTGAAATTGAGTGACAGGATAAGAAATAGTGTGATAAGGGAACGTTGTGGTGTGAATGAAGATGTAGTGACTAAAATCGAGAAAGGTATGTTGAGATGGTTTGGTCATGTTGAAAGAATGAGTGAAAGGAGACTGACTAAACAGATATACGAGAGCATCGAGAGTCAAGTGAATGGGAATGTAGGAAGGGGAAGGCCTAGGCGAACGTTCCGAAATCAGGTTGAGGACGTTTTGAAAAATGGCTTGGTCAAGAGTACCCTAAACCGACGTTCATGTATGAAAAGATTGATGAGTGTGGATGAAGCTAAAGAGGTATGTCAGAATCGTAGCAAGTGGAAGTCTGTAGTCTCTGCCTACCCCTACGGGAAAGAGGCGTGACTTTATGTATGTATGTATGTTTAAAGGTACATACAGTCAGATTATACGTTATTTATTGGTGATTGTATGGTGATATAGGAAAATGATATTTGTATAATAATATTAGGGTCTCACTAATAAAACGCCCTCTATACGTATATAACGTATACTTTAATTCGGACAGATCACAAGCAAGTACAAAACACATATTAAGTTGACCTATTGAAATTTGTGAACGAAACCATATCGCGATTCAAGAGGACGGTACAACGCCATCTAGTTACAAAAATGGAACTAAAAACTGATAAATTGTTACAAACCAATTTCAACATTTCAAAGGCACTTCTATTAATATTTTATTTGAATAAAAAATACTTAACCTGAATTTTGACTTTTCTATCTAATAAAACTATAAAACTATAGGACCCCTTCAAAGTGCAACGCCTGGTCTCGCATGTCTCGAACAGCGGACTCAATCACAATCAAACAATCAGCCGACTATAGCCCTATGACCAGAGTAACCTGGTAACTTTAGCCAGAGCTGAGTCCAATCAGTCTTCAGATTTTAGCCAAAAATAACAAAGACTTGACTTACCACGCTTTTCGGGGCACGGAGTTAGCCACCCGCTGCCACGTGATAGGAGTTCCAGTAACTTTTCTTGCCGATTCTTCCACGTAGAACTTTATAACTCCCTCTGTAACTACAATAAAATAGTTTGTGGTTGCTACTTATTTAGCTTCAACTAAAGCTGGCTTATTGTAACAATACCCAGGTTTGAAAATAGTCGCATTTTTGTGGTAAGTTGGAAAGCAATGGATGTCTCTTAATGCTGTTGTTTCCTGATATTTCGGAGCCTTTAAAGCATCCATAGTCACGGGTAGATGCTGTAAAGGATCCGAAACGTCGGGCATTAAATACTATCAATACAACGCGATAAAATCCGTAAAAAGTAGTTTCATTTCAATGTCTAATATTCGCGGAAGTGTCAGAAATCAGTACGACTACCTACCCAATGCTAACTTGCAATAGCCGTGCAATAAGGCTGGCCAAAGGCATCTCCTAAGTCCAGCCTCTTCAGTCCCCTCTCCGCTCTGCATTTCACCCTTTCCTCGGCTTGTCACATCTAGCTTGCGCCAGCGACCGTTCGCAAATCATCACTCCATCTTGCCGGAGGGCGTCCTAGGTACGCTACGTTTGTCGAGTCACGGTCTCCAGAAAACGTCTACCCCAGCGGTTGTCGGTTCTTCTACAGATATGGCCAGCCCACTGCCACTTCAGCTTGCTAATTCGGTGCGCTAGTCGACGACTTTGGTTCTCTGTCGGATAACCTCGTTGCCGATTTCAGAGAAACTCCGAGCATAGCGCGCTCCATAGCACGCTGAGCGACTTTAAAATGGTGGGCTAGCCGTACTGTGAGTGTCCACGTTTCAGCACCGTAACAAGTCATCACGAGTATAAATGTTTCTGTGATAATATTTGTGTTATAACATGTATATTTTGGGGCAAATGATTGGTCGTTTTCGTTTTGATGCGAACATTTCTATTTTGGGATTATAAGATGAATTATTATTCCGTCCGTCTGTTCTTCACCACTGACTCATTGACAAGCAACCTTTTCATTCACCGTTTAATAAACAGAATTCACAAAAAATACAAACAAAATGTAAAAATATTACTCGTGTGCATTCGTTCGTAAACAAGCGAACAGGCGGGACACGTCACGTCGCGACAAGGAACAACTTTGAATCGGGGGCGATTCAACAAGGTCACTGTTTTTCAGTAGCCCGTGCCATATTTATGTAAAGAGGTTGAGATATCGGAATTAGGGCTGAAGTTATAAAAATCTGATTAATTGGGTTTTTTTTATGATTTGATGGCAAATTGATCGATTTTCCGTATAACACATTAAATTTAAAAAAACCTCCGCGGTATCTACTTAGTGTCCGTCAAGGGTAAAGAAAAGAGTATAATAATTTATGTAGATACCACATTCTTGCAATATCATTGAAATAACAGGATACCTTGATACTTATTTCAAATCGATCAGGTCTGTTAAAGTTGCTGAAATCCTTTCATCAATAAGAAAAGAGCTACTAATCTTCAAACGCCTAGCCAGATATTATAAAATCATAGCTAAAAACAGTCTTGATCAAGTCTCCTTTCATACAAAAAAACTGAATCATAATCGGTCCATACATTAACTACTGCTAGTTTAATAAGAATTACACATAGTTTACTAGATTGGTATGCAAATATAATTATCAGAAATCATTATATACATTTTAATGTGCTTTAAAGATTAAGTTAAAGTAGTAACATGAGCCGAGGCGGCAATCGTCGCCATTTTGTTTATTATAGCGATCATTAAAACGTTTAATCGACATGCAGATATAAAATACATTGGTTCTCTATACTTAAAAATTTCTTCGCGGAATACATTGAACATTCACACAGTAATATTTATTATCATCAGCTTCGCCTTATTCTCAATTATGTAATAGTGTTCTATCAGATGCGATTATATCAATATCTCTAATAAGTATTATAAATTATAAAATTTTAAAAAAGGTGTGTCTGTCCATTGAAGATATTAAAAAAAAAACAAGTGGGTTAGGGTATATAAACGTCTACGAACCCAAAAATGAGATTTTTAAATTTCTTGTCTGTTTGTCATTCTTAGTCTACACGTGACCATGGATACTATAAAGGATACGAATCGTCGGGAATTAAATAATATCAACAACGCGTTAACAACCGTAGTAAAAGTTGTTTTAATTCAATCTATACTAATATATAAAGCTGAAGAGTTTGTTTGTTTGTTTGTTTGCTTGAACGCGCTAATCTCAGGTCCGATTTGAAAAATTCTTTCAGTGTTAGATAGCCCATTTACTGAGGAAGGCTATAGGCTATATATCATCACGCTACGCGGACGACGTCGCGGGCGGAAGCTAGTGTCTAATATTCGCGTAAGTGTCAGAAACCAGTACATTATAATAAATATCTGTTATCATATCAAGATCTTTTTATCTTAACCTCATCACCATCCATGATTAAACAAATGATAATTATGCATCACACTCCAATAATCCACAGCCATATCAAATGACCATAGCGCCAGTATTAACGGTGAGCCGTCACCTCGAGGCTGTGGGTTCGGTGCCCGGTCGGGTGGCCTGTCTGATTAATTGACGCTGATCAGCTGATAAATACGGAGACTGAAATGCGGCGAACTTGAGATTTAATAATGTAGTTCAATGTTGAACATAGAGTAGTTAGAGAAAACAGATGTTATAAAATTTATTTATTTTTAATTTTAGTCAACAAGTCAAATACATTTTATTGCACTTGAGCTTAAATATGTAGTTAAGTGTTCAAAATAGAATAGTTAAAGAAAACAGAGGTTTTAAAATGCATTTTGTACGCAACAAGTCGAATACCTTATATCGAACTTGAGCTTGAATAATAAGTAATTTAGTGTTGAAGATAGAGTAGAAGAAAACAGAGGTTTTACATTTATTTGTAGGCAACAAGTCAACTACATTCGCTCAATTTTCTACTAGCTCAAGTTTCATAAACTTGAGCTTAAATAAATGTAGTTCAGTGTTGAAGATAGAGCCTCTGTTTTCTCTAAAACAGTGGTTTTTAGAGAAAACAGAGGTTTTATATCGCCAATAGGTTTGGTTAGTAGATATACCCACGGTGAGCTAGTTTGTATGAAGGTCCAATACAGTGGCGCGCGCATCACCTCAGATATAAATCCATAATCCACGTTGACATGAAGAAATCTTAAAAGAAAAGCCTCAAGTACCTATTCTTCCAATTTGGTCACCTGGGAATCAATGTCAGGACTTCGTTTATTTATTTATTATACTTTATGCACCGTTGGTACAAAGGGTCGTATGAGAGTATACAATTTATATTAGTATAAAAATATTCATAGTGGTCCCAAGTGCAAATACTACGCTCTGCTCCTGGGTTCGATTTCCAGATCGAAGAACGTGTTAATGAGTTTTTCTATGAACCTCTTCGTTTGGGATTTCTGCTCGGTTAGTGCGAATATGCTAGCTCCCTATTAGGTACATGGGACCTAAACATACCGGCAACCTGTTCACCTCTGCATAGCCCTTGCGGGATTACAGGCGTGATAGTATGTATTTTATAATAAACCATTATATTTGGCAATTATTTTCTAAAACTGCCTCATTAGCCAAGTGGTCCTGAGCGCGACTGCTACGCTAGAGGTCCTGGGTTCGATTCCCAGGTCGAGCAAAGTGTTATTGGGTTTTTCTATGAAATTCCCAGCAGCAGCTCGGAGTTAGGAATTTGTGCCCGGTTAACGGCAATAGGCTCGCCCCCTATTACATGGGACCTAAACATACCGGCGAACTGTGGGTGTACATTAGTACGCCTCTGCCTAATCCTTCGGGGAATACAGGCGTGATGGTATGTTATGTTATTTTCTAAAATCCAAATTCTAAACATAACAGTATCTAATAGAATCCGTAACATTACCAAAAGGGTATTAAATAAGAACTTTCTCCACAGACAAATAAGGAATTATGCCCAAATTACAATCCATAAGCTGTATGCAAATACATGAAAATCTGTGTCTACTAATAATCACTGTGTATATTTTGTTGTCTATATTAATTTAATCTATATTATCCCACTATCACTGCAACGTAGAAAGCTAGAAGACTGTTTATATTCTACGATTTCTGCAACTTAACATAACATAACGTCATGCCTGTTTTTCCCCGAAAGGTTAGGCAGAGGCGCATGAATGTACACCCACAGTTCGCCGGTATGTTTAGGTCCCATGTAATAGGGGGCGAACCTATTGCCATTAATCGGGCACAAATTCCTAACTCCGAGCTGTTACTGGGAATTTCATAGAAAAACCTAATATAGCTTTGCTCGACCTGGGAATCAAACCCAGGACCTCTAGTGTAGCAGTCGCGCTCAAGACCACTAGGCTAATGAGGCAGCAACTTAGTTTGCAATAAATAAAAGTAATTGTAATTAGATAGTGAAAGATCAATGCGCGAGCAATTGCCCTACAACGTAACGCTCGCATATTATTATTGTAATACTATTACTGTCTGGACTTTAAAAGAGACCATGATTCTGAGTTTGTTTCGGTGTTTCTTCTCAGAGGTCATCAGTTAGGAAATGCCGGCGCCATCTGAATAAAAAAAAGGTAAATCATTGACTTGTGTGAAAAGTGTCTTTAAATGTTACAGAAATAAATAACCTACTTGTACTGCAACAGTCAAACGTATTGAGTTCAAAGTCAAGACACGCACTTCTGACTTTACGGAATCATGGGCGTAATAATCGCTTAAACGGTGAAAGAAAACATCGTGAGGAAACCTGTAAGCCTGAGAGATTTTCTCAATTGCATGTGAAGTCTACCAACCCGCAGTAGGCTAGTAAGGTGGAAAATAGCCTGATAATTATATCTACACTAATATTATAAAGAGGAAAGATTTAATTGTTTGTTTGTTTGTTAGAATAGGCTCCGAAACTACTCGACCGATTTGAAAAATTCTTTACCATTAGAAGCCGACATTATCCCTGATGAACATAGGCTACTTTTTACCGCGAGAAAATGCTTCATTACTACGGGAAAACGGGCGAAGCCGGGCTGGGCAGCTAGTTATGATAATAATTTGCAAAAATTTTAAATTAGGTTAGGAGTTGGTCTACTCAAACGAAAAGTTTGAAGACCTCCGGTCTAGATGATATATTTTTTTTTTTTTTTTTTTTAATTTATTGAAATTTTAATAACTACAAAGGATTTACTTAATTCTAAACTCGCCAAACTTTCACGTTTGATGGCGAGATGCGCTCATTTACATTACAATTAACCACCTTACACTTACATTGTATTGTACAAAAGAATAACTCTAAACCTTATTACAAGTTTTAGACATAATATATTATTATTACGTTGACAGTATGAGTCTATAAATATATTGTAACTAAAAGTAAGTATATACCTCCTCCTTACATCTTATATTCTTATTGTTTTTTTTTTTTTTTTAAATAACCTTTAAATTTATTGTATTTAATTATTTAGTGTTAGTAATCCAGTACAATGTTTTTTAATTTTGTTTTAAGTGATCCTTTACTAATATTTTTATCTTCTCTCAATAAATCTATTTTGTTAAACACTTTAGGCACCAAATACTTCGATGTTCTCTTACCATAATAATTTATTGTATTTGTTTGAACTAGTTTATTCTCTCTAACCCTGCGTGTGTTGTACTTGTTCTTAATATTAACTTTATATTCATCCTTATAATAATATTCCAAGCCTATCAAATAGTCTATTTTTTTATCTATAGGTATAATTTTACATAAGGGAAATAACTTATCATACTCTTTATTACACCCTTCCTTAACTTTTTTACTAACTAGGAACTTTATAAGTCTTATTTGTATGTCTTTAATGTCTCTTAAATATGTAATAAATGTTCGCCCGTATACAAGAAGACCATAACTTATTAGCGAGTCGGCAAGTGCAAAATAAACCATCTTTAATGTGTGTTTATTCAATACATTCTTCAATTGATAAAATTTACTTAGCACCGATCTTAGCCTATTGCAGATGTCATTTACGTGTAATCTCCAGTTAAAGTTCTTATCTATTGTTAGTCCTAAATATTTAAAGTTGTCTACATAATCCAATTTTGTACATTTACAATTATCTTTATGTCTATGCAAACATTCATATGTATGTCCTATCACTGTGAGATGTGCATTATTTACAGATTTTGCAAGTCTATTATGTGGCGAGTGTATATGCATACATTTTGTTTTTGCAATATTTAATATAATTCCATTATCATGGGCCCATTTGCTAACATTTTCAAAGTCACCCTGTATACAGTTTTGAATTTCAGCTATATCTTTAGAGGCATAAACAAGACACATGTCATCAGCATACATGAACACCTTACATTTATCTACAACATTGGACACATTGTTCACGTGCATTATATAACCTACTGGGCCGTACACAGATCCGGTTGGCACACCTAAATCTACATCCGCCTCTTTCCCAGCCACACCTGAAATAATTGTTCTTATTGTTCTATTAGTTAGATAGTTTTTGAACCAATTATTTGTGGGCCCGCGTATTCCGCTTTCGTGCATTGCCTGTAATAAGATGTCATGGTCTAAAGTGTCAAACGCCTTTTTAAAATCAATAAAAAGGGCTATAATCTGTTTTCCAGAGTCTAAACAGTCATTAATATAATCTGAAAATCCTAACAAGGCTGTGGTAGTGTTACGCCCTTTCCGGAAACCATGCTGTGTGTCACTGATTATGTTGTGTTGTTCTAAGAACGCGCTAATCTGACCCACAATGAGTTTTTCAGAGATTTTATCTATAACGGATAATATTGCGATAGGCCTATAATTTACATACTGTAAATGACTTCCTGATTTATATATAGGACGAATAATTGCACTTTTTAACTGGTCGGGATAAATACCCTTTGATAAGGACATATTTATAAACGCAGCTAGAATAGGACTTATTCGCTTAGATAAATATATAATGTCTCTCGCTCGTATTCCATCTGACCCAGGTGCTTTTTCACAAGACAACGTTCCTATGACCTTTTCTACGTCTGTTGAGGACACTTTAATGTATCTATAGCTTACCTTACTCGGTTGTATGTATTTATTTCTATCTAAAAATTTGCAATTACAGACATGTTTAATTCCTTTTATTTCCTCCGTAAATGTTTTAGAAAAGTTTGTACAAATCTGTTTCATATTATCTGTTTTTCCTAAATGTCTTAATATAACATCGTCCAAACTAGTTTTGTTTCGACCCAACCACAAATTTATATTTACCCATATTTTTCTTAAATCTCCATTACATTTTACAATTTGTTCCTGTCTGTGTTTATTTTTTGCTATGTTTATTAATTTATTTACTCTATTTCTAAATTTGGTATATTCTAATCGCTTGTTCATATTATATAAGCAGACATTTTTAATTTGTCTGTATATTTATTTTATGTTATGACTTTTTTTTATTGTATAGGGGGGCAAACGAGCAGACGGATCAACTGATGGTAGCGATAACCGCCGCCCATGGACACCCGCAACACCAGAGGAGTCACAAGTGCGTTGCCCGCCTTTTGAAAGGGTTTGGGCCTCTTTATCTAATTCATTCAAGATAGTCCTATATTATTTTTGATGTCTTTGTTTCTGAGTTTCTGCTAAATGCTTGACAACGATCCTGTCACGATTAATCGTCAACACTAAAAGTACCTACCTAAGTTCCTAAACTAGTTCCGACATTACTGGTCCGTACGGTATTGAAGCTACGATTATTGGCGTTGTTTAATAAAGTGAAATAAACTAGACTTATGTGCAGTTAATGATGCTTTTAATTTGTTCACGGTAAGCCTCCCACGTCGTAAGCAGACATATTGAGGAGTCGCGGAATTTGCGGAAAATTTAATAGATTTTTATCATAATTATATCTACAACATGTTGTAGTTTTATCGCTTTCTATGACAGGCGGTTAGAATTTGGTCTGGTTGGTGATTATTATGAAACATTTGTATATTATACTAGCTTCTGCCCGCGGCTTCGCCCCCGTGGAATTCGGTCTCTCACCACATTCCACGGGTACGGGATAAAAAGTATCTTAAGTCCGTCTCCTGGTTCTAAGCTATATCTCCGCCAATTTTCAGCCAAATCGGTTCAGCCGTTCTTTAGTTATAAATAGTGTAACTAACACGACTTTCTTTTATATAAATATATAGATATTCTAAATGTTTAAGCAAATAATAACTTACTGCACGTTTGGCGTAGCGGCTGAGCGACCAGCTTCTGCGACACGTGTTGTGGGTTCGATCCCCACACGGAGCAAATATTTGTATGATCTACAGGTAGATAGATGTTCCGGATTTTGGTGTTTGTGTATGTGAGAATTTGTGTTTGTAAACGCACCCACGCGGCCACGGTACAGCAGCAAATCCTAGAGTGGGGCAACGTTTTTTAAAAAAGAACTTAAGCTATGATGTGACATGAAGCCCAAAAATGGCTAAATGCCTTCCTCACGCTCACGCGCCAATCTAACGCTGAAATAATTTTTCTAGTCGGATCAGTAGTTCCTGAGATTAGCGCGTTCAAGCAAACAAACAAACTCTTCAGCTTTATATAATACTAGCTTCTGCCCGCGACTTCGTCCGCGTAGCGTGATGATATATAGCCTATAGCCTTCCTCAATAAATGTGCTATCTAACACTGAAAGAATTTTTCAAATCGGACCAGTAGTTTCTGAGATTAGCGCGTTCAAGTAAACAAACAAACTAACAAACAAACTCTTCAGCTTTATATATTAGTATATAGATATAGATAAAAAAGCTTGCTAGCTGCTTCGTCTTGCCATCAGCTGTATTGTTTATGCAGTAGGTTGGTAAAATAACCCAATAACAGTTTTTTCAACCTGGACCAAAATTCGCTTTGAACCACAAGGCTAAAGAGACAGTTTATTTGTCTTAACACACCATCACGCCTATATTCCCCGGTGGGTTAGGCAGAGACGTACTAATGTACACCCACAGTTCACCGGTATGTTTAGGTCCCATGTAATAGGGTGTGAGCCTAATGCCATTAACCGGGCACAAATTCCTAACTGCGAGCTGCTACTGGGAATTTCATAGAAAAACCCAATAGCACTGCTCGACCTGGGAATCGAACCCAGGACCTCTAGCGTAGCAGTCGCGCTCAGGACCACTTGGCTATTGAAGTCTTAATGAACATAGAAAGCATATGTGAGCTCGTGATAAAATGGACACCGTCACGATATTGTCCCGTGATAACGCTGTGATAAGGAAGGTTTTATACTTGTATTTTGTATGTCTTGTTAATGCACGACTGACTAACTGATCTTTGTCAGTTTTAATTTGACAATTAGGTGTCTGTTTTAATTATCCTCTATTTAATTAAACTTAATCCATATGAACTATATTTACATCTTTACATAGTATAAAATTAAGTCGCTTCCCGCTGTCTGTCTTTCCCTATGTATTAGTGCTTAGTTCTTTAAAAACGGATTTTGATGCGGTTTTTTTTAATAGATAGAGTGTTTCAAGAGGAGAGAGGAGAAAAGTGATTATTAATGTAATGTAATGTAATGTAATTTTGTGTTGTGTTGTGTTGTGAAACTACGAAACCGATTTAGAAGAATTTTGGCATAGATTTTGGATAGATGGGATCTTGGAGAAGGACATACATAGGCTTCTTTGGAATGCAAATAAAAACGCGGGCAACTGCTACTTACCAATACTTACATACATAAAGTCACGCCTCTTTCCTGTAGTGGTAGACAGAGACCACAGACTTCCACTTGTTACAATTCTGACATACCTCTTTAGCTTCATCCACACTCATCAATCTTTTCATACATGAGCGTCGGTTTAGGGTACTCTTGACCGAGCTAATATTTTTTATTTTTATTTTACTTTATTGGGACATAAAACAGTTACACATTGTAATTGAGGTATGACATTTCAATTCTAAAAACTGAGGTAAATGTGTAACCCACACCAATGTCCGCGAAATATACAATAAATAAAACGAAACTGTAAAAATCATGCGTTAATATAGCAGTTGGGAGCTCACCAGTTTATTCACGATAGATAGAACCTAGTCATGTTAAAATTTCAATAGCCATTCTTTTAAACTTCAATTGTGAATGTGCAAAGATATCAAGATCGATAAGGTGTGTGTTATACATGTCTACGAGGCGTCGGAGAGGCGCCCGTGCACCAGCGTGAGTTCTGCACTTTGCAGTGTAGAACAACCGGGGCACGCGCGCCCCTCGACGCATCGCAGTTCTAGGTACAATGTAACATAAGTTATTAGTAATGTCAGTGCAATCGAACCTGTTATTACAAAGACCATGAAGCATCATGGCCATCAGTAAATTGCGTCTAGACTCCAAACTCTGTAGTTTATAACGTTTCAATAGCTGTATGTATGGTATTCTTGACCTAGTGCATCTGTAGTGCATGGCACGAATAAATTTAAAAACATATGTAACGTATTTATTAAAGGGTTAGGCAGAGGTGTACTGATGTAAACAAAGATTGCTGGTATGCTTAGGTCCCATGTAATAGGGGGCGTGCTTATCACTATCAATCTGGCATAAATCAATAATCCGAGCTGCTACTGAGAATTTAATATAAAAATCCTAAACATAACTTCCTTAATCTGTAATTGAACCTAGGATCTATAGCGTAGCAGTCGCGCTCGACCACTTGACTAATGAGCCAGTTTTTTTTTCTTAACCTTTTTTAAGTTTAGTATTAAACGCAAGTGTGTAGTTTCCCTATCCACAGATAAGGCACTGTTGGTCCGCTTGTCAAATATTTGCGCCGGCGCAGTATCGCGCCACGAGGTTGATGTACTGTCAACTGTCACAGTTCTTAATGTAGAAAATGAGAACAATAGTATTGGCATTTATATCAAAGGATTTTTCCTTCATGATCAGAAACTACCTCATAATATAGTGTTTAAACATGGGAGAGCCATGCTTGACCGGAGTGATACCATAGCCTCACAGAAAATCGGCGTGAAACAACACTTACGTTTTGTTTCGCCGAATGAGTGAGTATACCGGAGACCCAAGCCCTTTTAAAAGGGGGACAACGCACTTGTGACTCCTGTGGTGTTGCGGGTGTCTATGGGCGGTGGTTATCGCTTGCCATCAGGTGGTCCAACTGCTCGTTTGACCCCAATCCCATAAAAAATTGTGGTTCCAAGCGCTACTGTTTGTGTCTTAGATTGGATTCCTAAGTTGAGCAAAGTGTAATGAAATTCTCAGTAGGAGCTCGAAGTTTCGATGTGTGCCCGGGCTCGTCCCTATTACATGGCGCTTAAATATACCGATGCTCTGTGATTAAACAACAGTACACCACTCCTTGCAAGCCGTGATAGCCTAGTGATATGACCATTGGACTGCCAAGTCAAAGGTCTCGAGTTCAAATCCAAGGCACGCACCTCTGACTTTTCGAAGTTATGTGCGTATTAATAGTTAATTATCACGCGCTTAAACGGTGAAGGAAAACATCGTGAGGAAACCTGCATGCCCGAGAGTTTTTCTCGACGGCGTGTGAAGTCTGCCAACCTGCAATAGGCTAGCGTGGTGGACTATAGCCTAATCCCTCTCATTGTGAGAGGAGACCCGTGCCCAGCAGTGGGACATATAATGGGTCGATTATGCTACACCACTCCTTAACCTCTCAGGGAATACAGGCGTGATGGTATGATGATATCGTCCACTATTTGACAAAACAGTAAGATCGATTTGACAATGTATGTTTGCTGTAGGGCTTAAATATTTAATATTATATGCGTATATACACTGACATCTTTCTTCCACAGGGGTAGGCAGAAACTTTAAACCGCCACTTGCTACGATTCTTGCATACCTTTGTAGCGACCGCAATCCGCTACCACAAACGCTTTCGCTTATTGCAGTGGGACCGAGGTCTAAAATCACGTCGGGGTCACCAGTGAAGCGACTAAGCAGATGAGGGCTTAGCCGCTTCACTGGTGACCCCGACGTGATTTGCTTCTGCCACATTCATCTTCTCGACTATTATAAAAATTTTAAAAAGCTGCCCCTGTACATTGAAGATATTAAAAAAAACAAGAGTAAAGAGAAATATCTCCGAATCCAAAAATGAGATTTTTAAAATTCTTGTCTGATTGTCTGTCTGTTACGGGTTGGAGCAAAAACTACTGAAAGGTTTTAATTTTGTTATCACTATTAGCAAGTATGTGCTCTAACTTAAAAACTGGTATACTTCTTACTTCAAATAATTAAATGGAACCGGAGATATAGCTTGACCTCTCTAATGTATAGAGACCCATACAAAGAAGAGATCATCACTGTTGGTTTTTGAGCTTCAAGTGGGCGAGGCTGCGGGCAGAGGCTAGTTAATCAATAAGAAAAGAGCTACTAATCTTCAAACGCATAGCCAGATATTATAAAATCATAGCTAAAAACACTCTTGATCAAATCACCTTTCAAACAACAAAAACTGAATCATAATCGGTCCATACATTAACGTACTGCTCCAACTTAAAAACTGGTGAACTTCTTATCTCAATTAATTAAACGGATCCTATGATACAGCTTGACCTCTGTGATGTATAAAGACCCATACAAAGAAGAGGTCATCACTGTTGGTTTTTGATTAAATTATTTTTGGAATCCATTTCTAATCCTAATATAGCTTCAGGTGAGCGAAGCCGCGGGCAAAAGCTAGTACATTATAATACATATTAAATACAATTCTTTTCCATATCTTACAGATTTTTAAGACAAATATTACAGAAATTATATAAAATTATTGACGTAATTAAAGGAATCCGCATGAACGTAACAAAATGTTTAAATCTAAAAAAAATAAGATAACATTTTCACGTGTTTGTGTTTGTACTTACATAGATAAGCAATATTAGAGCTAAACAAAGAAAAAATATATGTGCTTAAGGTATGTTGGGATAAAAAAAATTGTCGTACTACAAATACTCCTTACTTTACTTGTAAATGGTAAAAAATATTCAGAGCGGCTCGTGGTTAATTAATAACTAAGCTGGTCAAGTTACTGATTTGCAAGGTTAAGCTACGCTCGCCGCGGTCAGTGTGTGGATGGGTGACCATTCTTAACACACCGAGACCTCTATGCGGCTGAAAATCGGCATTTTACACGAAGCGACTGCCATCAGACCTTCGTATCGCAAATCCTGGGCCATATCGATATTCGGAGGATAGACTGGTTTTTTGGCCTTCTGACTACCACTAACAATTTTCAAAGATGTTCGTATGACAACCGAGACGTCACGTCATCTACACTGTGACCGCGGTAAACGCCGCTTAACCTTGCATATTAGTTGATCTGCATAGTTATTAGGTACTACTTAACAACGAGCCCCCTTTAGTATCACATTTTAGATGTTTGAAATAAAGGTAAAGACAAATAAATTCTGTAATTAACACTGCAATTAAGTGATATAACGACAAAACACATAAAATGTTTTTCTTACACCATTCTTAGTATCGTTGTTACAGAAACCGTGAGTAAATAAAGACATATCGTCGTATCACATTTTTCTCACTCCCACAAACACATGTAATGTTAATGATCTTAATTTAATTGCGCGTTGAAATAAAAATAGCTTCATAAATCACTATGTCAAACACATCTCAGTGAGTCTGAGCTCTTACAACAAGCGAGATAAGATAACACCTACAATGGCAGTCAGTCACGTTCCAAACATGGACAACTTCGGATACCGCGAGATGGGGTGGCCTACACCCCTACAAACTCCAACCCCCTCATCAACAAGATCCCGTTTTACAAGCAGCATCAGATCCAGAGGGCCCAGGGAACCTGAAGAATTTCCATTAAATTCCAACTACAGACATGTCCGTAACATCGATCTATTGGAGTCTGCGCGGGAGCCGGGTAAAGCGAAAGAATATCTATTTGTGGGCCCGTCACCACCGGCCGAAGATGCTCCTAATATGTACCACAGTTTCGATGTTCTCGCTCCAGACCCTGAAGCCAGGTTGACCGAGGAAGCCGCCAGACGAAGCCTGTGTGAAAAAGCTCTAAGTTTGGGAGCTGCCAGATTCTTTGATGACGTTGAGTGTGGTTTGATAACTACGGATAATATTGAGGAACATATAAGCTCTGCTCCAGAAGTGGTTGTGAACTTGACGTTGTTGTGGGCTGCGTTGCTGGCCAGGGATGAGCTATTGCCAGCTATTTTAGAAGCCGGAGCTGATATTCATTACTCAGAACCATCTGGACTGACAGCGCTACATTTTGCTGCATTTAGCGGTGCAGGTAGAGCAGCTGTCTTCTTACTCTCCCGGGGCGCTGATGTAGATTTTGCTCCAAAATACTTCGCGCCTCTTCATTGTGCTGCTTTTGGGAACTCTTTAGAAGTGGCTGAAATTCTTATAGCCAATGGTGCTTCACTACATGCTGTTGTGCAAAGAGCTGGGTGTGAAGATAACCTAGTACATTGTGCAGTGAGAGCTGACGCCGTGGAGTGTATGGAACTCTTCATTGAAAGAGGTGTGGACCCTGCATACGTAACCTCAGGAGGACTAAATGCCTTACATCTTGCCGCTGAACTTGGTGCTCAACGATGCCTGTCATTTTTACTGAAAGAAACAAAAATAAGTGTGAACGGTGTTACCAAACAAAGAGATAAGGAGTGCACAGCAATACATTTGGCGGCAGCCAGAGGTTACGCAGAATGTATAGAGCTTCTATTATCCGAAGGCGCAAAGGCAAATACAAAGAATTATAGAGGATTTACGGCTTTACATCTTGCTGCTAGATGTTCCAGTCTTGAATGTGTAGAAGTCCTTCTTAGAGATGGAAATGCTGACCCGAACGCTGAGGACTACGATAAAAGAACACCACTGCATGCAGCTATTGGTCGTGCGGAGCGTGCCTGTGACATCATTGATGTACTAGTAAGTTGGGGGGCACAAGTAAACAAAAAGGATGAGTACGGATACTCTCCATTACATTTAGCTGCAATGGACAATTTGACTCAATGTGTGGAGACTCTAATATTTCTTGGTGCTGACGTTACTTCAAAATCAAAGAAAGGACATACAGCTTTAAGTGTAATTGCCAGAAAAACGCCAAAATCATTGGCGATATTGAGACATAATCTAGATTGTGGCATATCCCTCAATCAACCTAGTGAAGCTAATGAAGAAGTGCAAATTGAGTTTGATTTTGGTAGATTACTAAAATTTTCTTATCCCCGTGAGATCACATATTTGAACAGTTTGATAGATGAAGGCCAGAAAGACATATTACTGCATCCGCTATGCTCTGCGTTTTTGTTTATGAAATGGAGGAAGATAAGGAAATTTTATTTGGCAAGATTAATATTTTGCTTCCTATTTGTGTCGTTTCTTTCAATTTACGTATTAACCGCAGTTGTTAAGACTTGTAAAGGGAAGTACGCGGAAAAATATGGTGTGTTGAATGAACTGTGTCAGAAACAATCGTTGCTTGGCTCAGTTCTAACTAATAATCCTATAGAATTCGAAAGGTGGGTACTGATGGCTATCACAGCATTTGAAATCCTGCGAAAATTAACTGGCATAACGGGGTATTCAAGTTTCTATCAGTATTTTACGACTTTCGAGAATTTGATGGAATGGTTTGTCTTACTGTCTGTATTTTCTCTTTACAAAATACATAATGATTACAGTTGGCAGAATCATGTTGGAGGCTATGCCGTCCTAGGTGCTTGGACCAATCTGATGCTCATGATGGGTCAACTACCAATGTTTGGTGATTACGTAGCAATGTATCAGAAAGTATTGACGGAATTTTTAAAATTATTGTTGGCTTACATATGTCTTCTGCTAGGTTTCACTATTTGCTTCTGCGTCGTGTTTCCTAACGAGGAAATGTTTTCAAATCCCCTAATGGGTTTCATTAGTACATTATCGATGATGGTTGGAGAGTTGAATCTAAATATTTTGATCAATGATCCAACGAGAGATGATCCGCCTTTGATATTTGAGTTATCGTCTCAAATCATATTCATTCTTTTCCTTATGTTTGTCACTATCATCTTAATGAACCTATTGGTTGGTATTGCTGTCCACGACATCCAGGGTTTACGAAAGACTGCAGGTCTATCCAAGCTGGTAAGGCAAACAAAGCTCATTTTATTCGTCGAAATGGGTATGTTCAGTGCTTGGCTGCCGAAATGTCTCCATAAATACGTGTACAGAACAGCATTAGTATCTCCTGAAGCTGGTAAAGTAATTTTGAGTGTTAAACCACTTAATCCTAGAGAGAAGAGGTTGCCTACTGATATAATGATGGCAGCATACGAGCTAGCGCAACTGAATAAAGTAAAATCTGGCAGGTCGATCAAGGAGATTCTATACAAAAACAAATACACATCTAAATTGAAGAACGAAGGTCAATTTGCTCCAGACCACAACTTTAGTTTGGAGATCAGGGGTATGCAAGAGAAAATAGATCAGGCTACGTTTAACATGAAGAAAATTGATCAGGAGATAAGGCATTTGAATACACTTTTGATGGATCAACAGACTCTTCTTCATAATTTCTTCAAGATCACTGAAGTGTTGCCGTACAGAACTCCTCACGTATCAACGCCAGTTTATTCACCAGAATCGCCGGTTTTCTTCTCTAGCAATACAAGTCAAGGGCCAAATTCTGACATTGCTAAGTAGAGCATTCTGATTTTAATTCTGCATGAGTAAATGGAATTTGAATATGAACTAGAGTGATCATAAGATAGGTGTTGTTGTCATTTGTAACCAGAGAAATGAAAAATTTTGCAGGTCGTGGGGTACTTTCATCCCTTTGACCTTTCATCTTTTTACTTGTACCACAGAAGTAAAAGGTGTATACAATTAGCTATTGATGAGAAAAGTACAATGTGTGACCCATCCAATGAAATTATGGTAGGGTTGGAAAAGGAATTTTGGGTAGCTCTGTTTATAAAATTCACTTTGGATATTCTTTTATCAAAGTTATGGGTATTAGGGCCACTTGGACCAACTTCTTAAATGTGTTAAAATTGTATTTAAACACAATTTTCTATTGTCATTTTGTGTTTAAATTCAATTTAAACATATTTCGGAAGTTGGTGCAAGTGGTCCTTAATCTCATTTAGTATCTAGAAATTCAGAATCAGGGTATATTTGCTATAGATTTATTTTAGTTATAGTTATTATAATCTCAGTATTCATGTTAACTTATTGTAATTATGTATGATATTGGCTACGGATGTCATTTGTATTATTGATTGAATTTTATCATTAAAAATGAACACGTAATAATGGGTCATTTCTTAAACAAAATATTTGTTATCCCCGTAAAGTTGAGAATCAGCTGTCCATGATAGAGTTAATAAAAAACTGGGATAGGAGAGCGAACGAGCAGATGGATCATCTGATGGTAAGCGATTACCACCACCCATGGAACCCGCAACACCAGAGGAGTCACAAGTGCGTTGACCGCCTTTTAAAAGAGTTTGGGTTTGAGTTTGGTTTATTTAGTTTTATCCCTTAGTAACATTATAGGCTATATTGTTAATCGAGTTATACATAATGTCACTTTAGATCGCAGGAAACAGCTAGTCGTGAATAAAACAGCTTTCAAAATCTGTAAGTAGGGTTAAAATGTTTTCATACCATACCATACCATCACGCCTGTATTCCCCGAAGGGTTAGGCAGAGGCGTACTAATGTACACCCACATTTCGCTGGTATGTTTAGGTCCCATGTAATAGGGGGCGAGCCTATTGCCATTAACTGGGCACAAATTCCTAACTCCGAGCTGCTACTGGGAATTCCATAGAAAAACCCAATAACACTTTGCTCGACCTGGGAATCGAACCCAGGACCTCTAGCTTAGCAGTCGCGCTCAGGACCACTTGGCTAATGAGGCAGTTAAAGTTAAAAATGTTTTCGCGGTAAAAAATATTCTGTCTGCTTATAAGATACTTAAAATTAAGAAATTAGTTTGAACAGTTATATCGTGTGATGATAGTGATATGATAACAGTGTTTAAGTAAATACTGTCTTATGTACATACATGTGATAAACAATGTAGAATCTACTGTTATTGCGTAGACATTTAAATAAAGCTTTTGTCTAATTGCTTGTTGTTTTATAAACTAGCTTCTGCCAGCGACTTCGTCCGCGTGGAAAAGTTACTTAGTGATGATATATAGCATATAGCCTTCCTCAATAAATGGGCTATCTAACACTGAAATATTTTTTTCAATTCAGACCAGTATAGATATAAATTTGGAAAAAGTAGGTGATTCAGCAAATTAAAGAACAATTAATTAGTGATTCTAGCAATGATAACAAATTAAATTAAAAATTTTAAAAAACCCCCGACACAAAAATAAACCTGAATCCCTATAAAAAGAAAAAAATAATCTTGAAATTATAACCCTTCGTAAGTACGTATGAAGTTTTTTGATTAAATTTTGTCGCGTCGGGGGACCGCTCTCTAATTATGTGAATCCTTTCCTTTCCTTTTGCTTCCCGAACGTGAATCGCGCGAATTCAGAATTGATGTGGATGGCGCGTACATCGCCGTGACGCGCGGGAGGGCGTAAAGTGGGCGGAGCGTAGCATATTCAAGTTTGGCGACCCGAGCGGGCAGACACGCGAGAGCTAGAGAGCGGTCCCCCGACGCGACAAAATTTAATCAAAAAACTTCATACGTACTTACGAAGGGTTATAATTTCAAGATTATTTTTTTCTTTTTATAGGGATTCAGGTTTATTTTTGTGTCGGGGGTTTTTTTAAATTTTTAATTTAATTTGTTATTTCACACTTTTTGTAGGGACTCCTTAGTTATTTTGTTTAATTTATTTTATTTTCTTGCGTTTTAATTAAGTAGGTATTTTCTTCGTTTAGTTATTCAACTTTTGTACAATTATTTCATAGCTATTAGATATCTTATATCATAGTGTATAGTATTCTACTAGTCAAGCCCTTTCATTTGATACCTTTATTGAGGGAGTAGTGAAAAAATTTAATAAATTCACCATTTCGTGGAGGCCGCCATGTTGGATTTGAAATTTTTCATAGTGTATAGTATTCTACTAGTCAGGCCCTTTCATTTGATACCAATATTGTGGGAGTTGTGAAAAAATATGTAAACCACCATCTTGTGGCGGCGGCCATCTTGGGCCGATTTCCATTACTTAAACATAGCTAAGAACACTCCCCACTTATTCACCTTTCAAACAAAAAAAACAAAATCAAAATCGGTTCATCCATTCGGGAGCTACGATGCCACAGACAGACACACACATACACACACACACAGACACGTCAAACTTATAACACCCCGTCGTTTTTGCGTCGGGGGTTAAAAACATCACACACTTGGAAGCGAACCAATGACAGCTTTCGAAGACTAAACATTGGGGCCGTTGTTAAAAAAAATGCCCTTTTACACAATAAGAAGGTTGCAGCACAATAATTGCGCTAACGCTCAATTAGGTGCGCCTGCGCACGTCCGCGTTCCTGCGCCACATTGAACTTGTGCGTCCCTGACTTTTAGCCGACATCAAAGGGAAAAGGGCCAATTTATCGTTGTTGGGTACGGAATTTTGGACTTTTTTGCGAATTGATGGACTATGTAATGTGCAATTTGTTTTACATACCTACATACATACACTCACGCCTTTCTCCCACAGGGATAGGCAGAAACTATAGAGCGCCACTTGCTACGATTGTTGCATACTTCTTTTGCTTCTGCCACATTCATACATCTTCTCATACATACGCGCCGGTTGCGAATACTACGCACCTAACCTTTTGCTATAATTCTTTTTTATATATTAACATACATAACGTATCACATCATCACGCATATATTCTCCGAAAGGCAGGGGTGTAGTGACATCGGAGCCAAAGTTAGTGCTAACCGGGCGCAAATTCAAACTCCAAACTGCTATTGAGAATTGGCAATTGCTATTGAAGGGCCCATGTAATAGGGAGTGAGCCTATTGCTAGTAACTGTGCACCTATCTCAAACTCCGGGGTGCTACTGAAAATTTGTTCGTTTCGTGCCAAACGACCCTTTTCAAAATTTTGTAGGTGACGTTTTGCACGTAGTGTTTTTATTTTTGTGCCAATCGACCACTTCATAAATTAAATTGAAAATCCCAATAATCCTAGTCGACCTGGGAATCGAATCCAATAAAAGTCATTTCTAATGCAATCATAATGCGAGCCTTTACGATGCCTTCAATTAAATACTTATAAATGTGCGTTTATACATAGTATCAAAAGAATCTCGGTAATATTGAGTCCTACCTTCTACGTAAACGGGGCCGCACTAAGGCCTCACGCACATGAGCCAGCCATCGTATCACTCAACGAAGAGGTAACTTCCAATTCAAGTTCTAATGTTTTTATTTAAAATTAACTTTATGAAAAGTTATGATTCTAGTTGCACGGTTCCAAAAGGTTGATCCTATGCAGAAGAATCCGTAAAAACTCCATAGACACTTTCAAAATGACTGATGTTACAATCTTCACTGGTAAAATATTGCAATAAAGGGATGTGTGGATATGGACGGTGAATGTTCAAGTTTGAACGAAGTCGATAATCTTAATATCGACTTTACTCGTTCGGGTGAAGGGCGGGCGTTTTGGGGGCTGTCTATAATGTAAAAATTACATTCAACAAGTACTACCTAGTAGTCTATATTGGATAAATGATTTTGACTTTGACTTTGTTCACAGAATTTGAGAACCCGATGTCATTTGAAGAGAATATAAATAAATTATTGTTGAAAACACATCATCAAAACAGGCAAATCCCGACGTTTCAGAACCTTCAGAGCCAGTCGACCCGTGACCATGGATGCTATAATGGGTACGAAACGTTGGGATTTGATATTGCTAATACAATAGTTATAACGCGATAAAATCCGTTCTAATATTCGAGGAAGCTGCAGGAATCAGTATTTATAAATAAACCCACGGTTGGTATTGCCTAAATGTCTCATATGTGCATCGGGCCTAAGTCGATAACAATTAAAACGCAATGCAGTCGCCGCCATGCCGCCGACCTTGTGCGTGTGCAGTACTGTCGCATACACAAGTCATTAATAACATATTTTGCCAATACAAATTATTTTACCATTAATTACCATTTTGTCGGTCACGGTTGTGATACGAACATCTTTGAAAATTATTGTTAGTTGTAGTCAGAAACATACAGAAACCATTCTATCCTCCGTATACGATATAAGATGTTGTAAGTAGTAGTAAGTAGTAGTAGCTTTAAAAACTGTTTGTTTTCCTAAATAAGACAAAATAAAAAATAAAATAAAATACTTTTCGGTATTGCCAAGAAATTATCCTCTAAGTAATCTGTAGACAACTGTACCATTTACCATTACCGGTGCAAACACGGTTGACATTCATTCTAAATGTTTTTATTACGAACATGAAAGGCACCGCCGCAGAACCTACGTGTACCTGTGCTGTACTTAATAATAACTGTTCAAGCTAAACTGTTGCTTTAACCAATTAACTAACTGAATTGGAAAAGCGGATTGGATCACTATGCCACGTTTCATCCTCACTCTATAGAATTTAGCATTTTATTTATCGCGATGTATTGATATTATTTAATTCCCGATTGATTAATTTAAGATCCTTTACAGCATCCAAGGTGACGGGTAGACTGAGGTGTTAGAGGTCTACCACCTCTACCTATTTCAATGTCTAATATTCGCGTAAGTGTCAGAAATCAGTAAATTAGAGCAGTATGCGAGTCACCTAGAAGTGCCACATGCAACACCAGGAGTTGCTGATGCGTTGCCGACCCCTGAGTGCCCCTACCGACTGCAGATTGCCAGGGCCGCAGAAACTGAGAGGAATATCCTACTAATATTATAAATGCGAAAGTTTGTGAGGATGGATGGATGGATGGATGTTTGTTACTCTTTCACGCCAGAACGGCTGAACGGATCTGGATAAAATTTGGCACAGAGATAGATTATAGTCTGGAATAACACATGGGCTACTTTTTATCTGAACTCCACGCAGACGAAGTCGCGGGCAGAAAGAAGCTAGTACATCATAAAATCACGACGTATCGGAGCCTATTTATTTCTGTAAATGGATCTTTTAAAGACACAATGTTTTACGTTGACAAGGTGGCACTTCCTAACTGATTACTTCTCTAGAAAAACACCAAAACAAACTCAGAGAATAATAGTAATTTTGTAAAATCCAGACATAGTAGTTGCAAATACTTTTGTGATTTACTATGCAAGGCTAATTGTATATACAAAATATGTTTAAATGATGTGAATATAGCCTAAACCTTACTTTTAGGAGGCCTGAGGCCTGAGGCCTAAAAGAAAGTTTGGCAATGACAGGGATGCCGCTCTACAGATTAAATAGCGCTATCCCATTCTCACAACCTAAAAATGATACCGGAGGCCGTATTATGATACATCATAATACGGCCTCCTAAAAGAAAGTTTGGCAATGACAGGGATGCCGCTCTACAGATTAAATAGCGCTATCCCATTCTCACAACCTAAAAATGATACCGGAGGCCGTATTATGATACATCATAATACGGCCTCCTAAAAGAAAGTTTGGCAATGACAGGGATGCCGCTCTACAGATTAAATACCGCTATCCCATTCTCACAACCTAAAAATGATACCGGTAACACGTCGTCATACAGCCCCTGTACAGATTCTCCCGTGCCTAATACTGGGGCAGTAAAAACTTATTACACTAATTAAAATTCTCATTGCGTTCCAGGTCGCCCTATACATTATGAAGTCGTCAGCGTGATTAAATTGAGCATTCGTTTGATTAATACAGATGCCAAAGTATTGGCTACAAATAGAAATGGCGCCGGTCTTAAATACCAGGTTTTGAGATATGACGGTAATAATATATCATAATTATCATGTCTGTTTGTTGAAGGAAGCCCGGATGGGTTTTTGCATGGTTTTGGATCGGATATTGGGAGTACATGTCCGTTTACTATCTTAATTGCAAAGGAATAAATGATAAATTGTAAATTTTAGTATCAATATTAAGTACCTTATACTCTTTAAAATTAAAATTAAACTGTTTCATTAGTAGCCTAGTGATATGACCATTGGAAAGCCAAGTCAAAGGTCTCGAGTTCAAATATAACGCACGCACCTCTGACTTTCCGAAGTTATGTGCGTATTAATAGTTCATTATCACGCGCTTAATAAACCTGATGCCTGAGAGATTTTCTCGACGGCGTGTGAAGTCTGCCAACCCGCATTAGGCTAACGTGGTGTACTATAGCCTAATCCTCTCATTATGAGAGAGAGAGAGACCCGTGCCCAGCAGTGGGACATATAATGGATTGATTGTTTTGTTATTGATTTAGCGGTCGTAAGCGCAGCTGTCTCTGAGGTTTTGGTATTTTTTTTACGGATTATATCTGAAGAGCCACCTGTTGTCATCGTCGTCCATGGAGATCTGCAACATACAGGAGTTGGTGATGCATTGCCAAGCCTTAAGAGCCTCTACAGACTGCTTTAACAAGCCTGCCAGACTTCCAGATTCGAAGCAACTGAGGGGGAACTGTCTCTTACGCGCAAAAGTGGACACACACGAAGGTCATTTACGACTGACTCCGTCGTTGTCGTCTATGTTGGTGTACCTAGTTTTGTGGAACAAGTGAAGGAAAGGGTTGCGATCGAGTCGTATCAAGAGGTAAAACGGAAAGCAGAAGATAGAGAAAAGTGGCGTTTGCGACACTGACAAGAGCTGAGCTCATAAAGAAGAAGAAGACCTACTTTAATATACCTCTGACAGGTGTAATGGCACTTGGCACGAATTAAAAGTTCGAGGTGCTATTGATAATTTCATAAAAATACCTGATAGCACTTCTCCACAGCTTATGTCCACTGAAGCAGTTGACGGTTTAATTAAAACGTGCATCTTGGAAATACTAATGAGATAAAAAACTATTTAAAAATATGGTATTACTAACATTTACAAAGTGAGTAGGTACACAGATCTTAACTGCCACATTTGCGTCACAAAACTCTTCAAGCCATTTCATGCTGAAAACAGCAACGCATAACTAATTGCCGTCATATTTCTGTCTGACCGCCAATAACGCATTCCGGCTGGGGCCCGACTATTTATGTACTAACTAACGCGACAGGTAGCACATCACTGCTGGTACTACTCCATGCATCAAGCCGGAATGTTTTTGAAGATATTTCCGTACATTCCTTACATTTCTACCAGGTTATTAGGCCGTAAGTGTCGGGGTCGCCGTCAATATGGGGGGCGAAAATTAATTCAAATGTATTTCTTTCTATTTGTGTAAAAAAAATATGAGTTCGGACAATGACTACTTACTATACAATACATTACATTAATACATTTATTTTCCAAAAAAGAATTTTACAATATTTAAGAGTTTCCGATGGACCCAAACTAGGCTACACCTGTATCTTGTATGTATAAGCATTGTACAAAAAGCCTATCTATACAATACAAGATCAGTTAGTCAGGCTCCCAGAAGGATAATAATACAGGTAATTAATTACTTCTCCGTTTTCTTATGCATAACTGCCTCATTGAGGCAGTCTCATTAGTATAATGGTCACGTGTGACTAGGCCCTAGATCCTACTAAGTTCGATTCTAAGGCCCAGCAAAGTTTAAGTAGCTTCTATAAAGCAAAAATACAGATTTCTATTCGCTTGTCGAGAACAACGTAAAATTTTGATGCATCATAATATGGTTTGTATAAAAAATGCCCGAGGGATTCCACGGGTTCTAAATATTAATAGATTCGGAGTAATTGCCAAACAAGTATGTTTTGGAGCTGAAAATGGAAATCTACTTTCAGGGTTTTGATTACAATTGGTTAAAGCCAAGTTACAATGAAAATAAGCGATACATCGACGCATCGTTTACAAATTCATCTTTACTTTTTCTTTATATAGATTGTTGACAAAATTTTATTTTTGTCAAGCTTTAGCATGAAAATGCAAAAAAACCCTCATAGATAGTTAATAGGTAAGGTGGCATCATAAGACATCGAACTGCAAAGTAAGTCTTGCCGGTTGGTAAGCAAAGTAATTTGCTTTTTAATCGTCTCTAACGTCACCTTTAAGATATAAATTCAGAATATGAAGGCAAATTTCGACATGGCGGGTGGGACTCGCGTTGGCTTAGTGGTCATAGTGTCTGGTGTATCGTACCAGAAGACGCATTGAATTCTGCCCGCAGTCGATTTATTCCTTCACTAAAATAATTTCACATCTATACTAATATATAAAGCTGAAGAGTTTGTTTGTTTGTTTGTTTGCTTGAACGCGCTAATCTCAGGAACTACTGGTCCGATTCGAAAAATTCTTTTAGTGTTAGATAGCCCATTTATTGAGGAAGGCTATAGGCTATATATCATCACGCTACGCGGACGAAGTCGCAGGCAGAAGTGTTATGATAAAATAAACCATGTTTTTATTGTGATCACATCCACGTCAGGGAGGTGCGAGCGAAGACCACAACAAATTTATCAGCGGCTTTCGCTATAATTAGATTACATTGTTGCGTTCACAAATAAGATAAGAACTGGTACATAATAGAATTTGTTGTGATCATAAATTGGCCGGTACCTACGTATGCGTTGCGTCTAATTATAAAGTGCGGTGTACACTGAATCAGTGTGCGCAAATAGATGCGCGTACGCATCCGAATCACGCGCCAATTTTAGTGTCCCTTCTCGTAACCGATTGACGATACGTTTATAAATCTGATGCACTTGATTCAATATGGTATGCAATGTAGGTACTAGATGTGAAGATTGTTGCATTATTTATTTTAAACTAGCTGACCCGGCGAACTACGTACCACAACAGAATTTTTTTTTTCATACTTACACCTTTTAAACCTTCCCTGGACTTCCACAAACATTTCAAGACCATAATCAGCTAATTCGGCCCAGCCGTTCTTGAGTTTTAGCGAGACCACAGATAAAAGAATACGCGAGACTAACGAACAGCAATTGATTTTTATATATATAGAAGAAGAGTGTCCATGGAGTTTCTTGCCGGATTCTTGTCCATAGGATCAACCTTTAGGAACTGTGCAACTAGAATCATAACGTTTCATAAACGCTTGACGCTTGTAAAAACTTATTTGAAATAAAAACATTTGAATTTGAATGATAAAGCAAAAGCAAACGAAAATAAAATAAAGAGGTTTTCTGGTTTCAATGAAGACACCTGCATATTACCTATAAGCTGCTTCTAAATGGGGTAATTAAGTAACTGTAATTCTGTTAGTTCCGTAAGATAGTCAGTAAAACTTCTGTTTTAACTTCTGTAGATACAGTAAAAAGTCTCCAATTTGAGTTGTTATTTGAAAGATTAAAAATGTACAAAAATCTTGACAAAAATTTGTGTATTCTCGCTTCAAAAAAATCAATATTGACGTTTAACGCCCAATATAGTTATGTTCCACTATAAAAGCCAAAAAGAAGAGCATTTTCTTCAATTAGTCTTATACATACCATCACGCCTGTATTCCCCGAAGGGTTAGGCAGAAGCGTACTGTAATACATACATTCTCATAATTTACATATACGGTTGCTTCTTGAACGAAAACCTCAATATAGGTAAATAGGATTTAGAAATCTCCTTGTGTGATATCATATCAACATTTAATTTATTATAGCTTGTAATCTTTCGGTAATTTTATTATTCATCAATAATTTATCATCCTCCTTTACCAATTATGTTGGAGTCGGCTTCCAGGTTCACCAGATACGGTTGAGCGGTAACTATTTTACACAAAGTAGCATCCGGTTCTCACATAATGTGAACCTTCGTTTAATATTATCGACTTTGGTCAAACTTGGATATCCTTCAACGTCCACACATCTTGTTATCGCAATATTGTATCAGTGAAGATTGTAGCATAATTTATTTAAAAAGAGTGTCCATGGAGTTCCTTGCCGGATTCTTCTCCATAGGATCAACCTTTTTGAACCGTGCAACTAGAATCATTAACGTTTCATAAACGCTTGTAAAAGCTTATTTGAAATAAAAACATTAGAACTTGAACTTGAACGGCTATCAGATCTCCAATATAGTATTTTTTTTTTATGGGATAGATGGGCAAACTAGCAAACGGATCACCTGATGGTAAGTGATAACCGCCGCCCATGGACACCCGCAACACCAGAGGAGTCGCAAGTGTGCTGCCCGCCTTTAAAACGGTTTGGGCCTCCGGTAACCTCAACTCACTCGGCGAAACACAACGCAAGCGTTGTTTCACGCCGGTTTTCTGTGAGGCCGTGGTATCACTCCGGTCGAGCCGGCCCATTCGTGCCGAAGCATGGCTCTCCCACGTGATGTGTAGTATGATACAAAATAAAAAAAAACCTTAAAATTATTTATTGAGTTGTCCAAATCTTAAAGTCTTAAACAGCTATAGAAATGATCCAATCGGTGTAGGGACCAACTGCAGTGCTGACACCAGGGAACGTTGCGTTGGCGCAGCCGTGACCCCAAGAGACAACGCCGATGATGATGTCCTGGTAGTACAGGGGACCGCCAGAGTCACCCTGGCAAGCGTCCTTGCCTCCAACATCGAGGAGACCAGCACAGATCATGTTGGGTGTTACGATTTGAGGATCAGGCAGGGTTAAGTAGCGAGCAGCACATAATTGGTTGTCAACTGTGTAAATTGTTGTCTCCAAGAGAACGCTGGATGCAGGTCCTCCTTGCTGCAAATTAATACTGTTTTATAAACAATGGATAGCTTTTTATGGGATTGGGGGGCAAACGAATCGCCTGATGGACACCCGCAACGCCAGAGGAGTCGCAAATACGTTACCGGCCTCCGATATCCTCACTCACTTGGCGAAACATAACGTAAGCGTTGTTTGAAGCCAGTTTTCGGTAAGACCGTGGTATCACTTCGGTCGAGCGGGCCCATACTGCCTAAGCATGGCTATCCCACGGTAGAAAATTATTTTCAAGGCTGTAGAACTCTGCTGCTGAGTTCTTCTGGGTTCGTAACCCATTGCTGAATATTCTGCCGCTAACAGTGTTCCACTTTAAAGCGACATGTAGCCAGTGAAATTACTGCGGAAATGAGGTTTAACTGTTGAGATGATAAGTGCTGCAAACTGCCATTGTCACTTACCAGCAGACGATCATATACATAAGTAGCTTTAAGTTTGTAAAAATACTAAAACGGATAAGTAATGGCCTTCCCCATGCGGCAGGTATTACGTTTTCCGTACATCGTTTACTATAATCTAAGCAAAAATATTTAATTACCTAATTATAAGTCTAGCCACAGATTATTTTTATCATGGAATCCAACCTCCGATTTTAAATATTCAAAATATTACGGGAAAATAATTTTGTGTGACAATGTTCCCAAATCCGCACTTTAACCCTTTTAAATCTCTTTGAATCGAATAAAAAAGAAGCATAGAAATTATAACTACTCTCTATATGGTCCGTGTTTTTCAAACTTTGCCTTACACTAGGATTTTCTCCAGTATCATGGGGGCTTTTACAAACGCAATTCTCAACTACACAAACGCCCAGACCCGGAACAACTACCTGAAGGTCATACAAATATTTGCTCCATGTGGGGATCGAACCCACAACACGTGTCGCAGAAGCCAATTGTTCAGCCGCTACGCCAAACGTGTCGTCAATTTAGTCTTAAACCAACAGTGATGATCTCTTCCTTGTATAGGGCTCTATACAGCAGAGAGGTCAAGCTGTATCTCAGGATCTGGACAATAAATTGAGATAAGAAGTGTACCAGTTTTTATGTTGGAGCATATACTTTGTAACAGTGATAATAAAATTAAAATCTATTCAGTATTTTTTGCACCAACCAGCAACAAACAGACAAGAATAAAAAAAAAAATATCAATTTTTGTCACACACACAACACGTGTCGCAGAAGCCGATTGCTCAGCCGCTACGCCAAACGTGTCGTCAAGTAGTCGTGCTATGCCAAACGTGACGAATTTACACACATTGTATATGATAATTTTATGAAAAATTACTAACCGAAACCGCACCCCATCCTGCGTGTTTAACAGGATAATTATAAGGCATGTAGAAATCCTGTGGGGGGATAGTTCCCTGCTGAACAACAGGGCTGTAGGTCAATGGTTCTGCCAGTCTAACCACGCTAATGTCTGCTTCGTAACCAGCCGAGCCATATACTGGGTGGTTGAATTCAGCTTCAGCGTAAACGATCACGCCTCCAGTATTACGGTAAGTTGCTCCAGCTCGGATACGACGCCTAGAGATGTCATATAAGCTGAAAAATAGAGTTTATTTTAGATAATCGCAGTAAATTGGTTTTTTTTGCGATTACCGCCGCCCATGCAACATCAGAAGAGTCGCAAGTGCGTTGCCCGCCTTTTAAAAGGGTTTGGGCCTCGTGTATCCTCACTTATTCCGCGAAATACAACGTAACTAAGTGTTGTTTCACGCCGGTTTTCTGTGAGGCTGTGATATTACTCCGGTCGAGTAGGCCCTCCCACGTTTGGCCGATATTTATGGGGCTATTACAGCCAAAATATCTTCTCTTCTATCACTATTCATTTTGACCAATGTACAGACGAGATACCTAATGGTAAATAGTCTTCGCAGCCCATTGTAAATTCAAATTCAAATATTTTTATTTGTAGAGCATAGGTACATTTTAAGATGGCGTTAACAATGAGGAGCGCTATGTCTTACCAGTATTGGCGTACATATATGAACTTATTACTATGAGATAACTATTAAACTACATGATATCATAACAAACATAGATCACAAATTTATTTAACATTATAACAACTTATTATAAAACAGAAACGTTAGTCAAATATTCATTTACGGAATAATACATTTTATTATATAATAATTTTAAGGGAGAAGATGCTGATGTGTTGCCGAGCCTTAAGAGCCCTGAGGAACTGGCTATCAGGCGCAAAGTCGAAACACACCAAGGTGCTTTAAAATAGACTCAAAAGGGAAAGTGGTCGCCAGCAAGTCAAACACCACCGAGAAGGTCAGATATTTTCAGAACATCGAACTTTATTTTCATCATCTTCGTTATCATTTAGGAGTAAGGGAATGAAAGTCAATGTAAGACGAAAGTTATGCTTTATGAAACAGAAGACATTATGACAATGTGCAATATTTTGATAAGTGGCGTAAGATCAGAACAAGCGAAAGAGCTTTTAAATCTGGGTTCTATGTTTACTAGAGATGGTAAATATGCCATTGAAAGGAGAGTGAGTGCCGTTCTCAGGTGAATGTAATCAATAATGCATCATAACCAAGTGAATGGGGCTTTACACAATTTCATGAATAGCCGAAGTGTGTCCGAAAAGGCGCGGCGGGCTGTAATTGGGGGAGTGTTGGCGCCGAGTCTAATGTATGGTAGTAAAAGTTGAGTATGGCAGAAGAAACGTGAAAATAAAATAAATGCTGTAGAGAAGAGAGCGTTGAGAAGTATGTAGAAGTAAGAGTAACCCTGAAAGAGTGAGAAACAGCGTGATATAGGAGTTGTGAAAAAAAGTATATTATTCAGGTGGTTTGGGCATGTAGAGAGGATGGGTGAACGGAGATTGATGAAACAAGTAAACATTGCAAGTACGGATGGAAGAGTTGGAAGTGGCTCACTTCGACGAGCGTACCCAAATTGCGGCCGCTCTAAAAATATCAGATTAAGAGCACCCCCTACCCAATTTATTTTTATAACTTCATTATAACTGTTTTATCCGCCACAAAACAAATCTTTGCCTTAATTGGTATAGCATACTCACTAGCCAGCGAAGCAGTGTGCAGCAGTAAGCATGTAGCGGCTATTCAGAATGTTGGCAGCACAGGATTGGCTCCACGTACCAGAGAAGACACCTAAGAAATCCACCTGCACTATGGACGGGAATTCCTCAATGGTAGTCTCGGTGCCCCCGACGATACGGGACGCCTGAGGGGCGGAACAGGCGGAGCCTGGAAAATTCACAGTTAAATTTAGTCTCTACTATTATACAATCTTAAAAAGCTGTGTCTGTACATTGAAGATATTTACATAACATACAATCACGCCTGTATTCCCCTAAGGGTTCATATCAATGTCTATAAGTATATACAGGTTGGCCCATTTAAAGTGATGGGGAACATTCCAATAGTTACACTGCAATATTTTTTTGTCTATATAAGTAATTTTCAATCTTTATGGTAGTGGTATAGTAAGACCATTCCTTTTTTGTTATAGGATAGGGGAGCAAACGAGCAGACGGATCACCTGATGGTAAGCGATAACCGCCGCCCATGGACACCCGCAACACCAGAGGAGTCACAAGTGCGTTGCCTGCCTTTTAAAAGGGTTTCGGCCTCCGGTAACGAAGAGAACGAACGAAACACAACGCAAGCGTTGTTTCACGCCGGTTTTCTGTGAGGCCGTGGTATCATTTCACTACACTAGGAATTACTTGAAAGTTTTGATTTATCGAAAATTTAAAAATAAAAATTTCTTCTTTCTTATAATAATTATATATATAAATCTAATATTTGGGAATAATTCCAAAATTTTATTCGATTTAGTGCAATAACATTTAATCTAGGGAGGTTAACGTGACTAAAGAAGAGATTTTAAGGAAAAAAATATAACTTCTATAATCCTATTTTCCTACTAACATTATAAATGCGAAAGTTTGTGAGGATGGATGGATGGATGTTTGTTACTCTTTCACGCCAGAACGGCTGAACGGATCTGGATAAAATTTGGCACAGAGATAGATTATAGTCTGGAATAACACATGGGCTACTTTTTATCTGAAGTCCACGCAGACGAAGTCGCGGGCAGAAGCTAGTCTAATTAAAAATGCTAAAAATGATATATCTTCTATTGATTTTCACGAAACATATTATTGAAATGAAATGATATTGAAATGAAATGATATTTATTTCTGTAAGTAGATTATTAGAGACACTTTTACAAGTCAATGGTTTGTTTTTTTTTATAGCTAGATGGCTTCGGCATTTCCTAACTGACGACCTCTGAGAAGAAACACCGAAACAAACTCAGAGAATCATGGTCTCTTTTAAAGTCCAGACATAAAATAATGCAAATAATGTGAGTGGGACAATGCAGGACAATGTCTGAAATGGCCTTTTGAGGAAAGAACCATAGCAGCTTTGAGTAGACCAGTCCTAACTGACGGCAAGCATGCATCAGTCATCGTGTAGCTCAACCATAATTAAGGGAGCTCAACGACCCGTCACACGACAATACAGATTAATAAGTAGAACATAGATGCATACTTGAGATGCTACCTAAAATGATTTTTGGACCCACTATAAATGGGCCACTTGTATAATAAATACCTGCAAAAAGAGCGACGGCGAGAAGGGCCAGCACTGCCATGTTTGAGTTGACTGGCCACATCCTATTAATTTTCCATTTTATATTAAGCCTAGTAAATCCATTCATATAATTGTCAAGATTAAACAAATCCACACCCAACTCCTGTACTTTACAGCTCTAGATTAACGATAACTCATTTGAATGGTGATGACGTTTTTAGGGTACAGTTGCGGGTTTTAAGAGACCCATTTTCCAATACAAATGTAATAACAACATAAATTGCAATTCAAACATAATTTATTCAAAGTGTAAATTATTCAGATTTTCACGTGGGAGAGCCATGCTTCGGTACGAATGGGCCGGCTCGACCGGAGTGATACCACGGCCTCACAGAAAACTAGCGTGAAACGACGCTTGCGTTGTGTTTCGCCGAGTGAGTCAGGTTACCGGAGGCCCAAACCCTTTTAAAAGGCAGGCAACGCACTTGTGACTCCTCTGGTGTTGCGGGTGTCCATGGGCGGCGGTTATCGCTTAACATAAGGTGATCCGTCTGCTCGTTTGCTCCCCTATCCCGTAAAAAAAGTGTGTTTATATTGTACTAGCTTCTGCCCGCGACGTCGTCCGCGTAGCGTGATGATATATAGCCTATAGCCTTCCTCAATAAATGGGCTATCTAACACTGAAAGAATTTTTCAAATCGGACCAATAGTTCCTGAGATTAGCGCGTTCAAGTAAACAAACAAACAAACTCTTCAGCTTTATATATTAAGTATAGATTAGTATAGATTATTCGGATTCCGATTTTGAACGAATTGGTAGAGCAGGAATCTAGATTAACGGTTTAAGATTTCTAGATTAAGTTAGGAACGATTCTCCTGTCGTTTATTTCCAGTGAAGTTGTAGTAGGCGAAATGGTACAGTAGGAACCGAGAGTAACGGTATCTCAATTCGAATAATTTATTTATTTATTTATAGTTAATTAACACGGTACAACACCAATTACATTAATTAACTTAGAAAGAATCACAATATATACAAAAAACTATACAATGTAGCCAATTTTTTATAACAGACAATTATTCGCTACGTACTAATATGGAACAGTGGACACCCTCGCGTACTGTTTCTCACAGAACATCAAACATACTCGCATTATTTTACTCCATTCGTCCGCAAACACATCGCATTCAGAGTTGGCCGTCAAGAGGGCATTGAGCATCCTTAAAGTGCGACATACCGGCGACTCATAATAAAACAATTTTATAAAATGTTGTTTGAATTATGATTTATTTTGGTAAGTATAACGTTTTTGTGGAAGAATGGTAGGTAGGCCTTTGCCCTGCAGTGGGACTATAACGGCTGTACAAAAAAAAAAAAAATTCGCCGGACCTTTAAAATTTGGGTTTTACAGTCACCACCGTAAATAAATTACAGGGTGAAATTGAGTAGGTACCTAGACGTGACAAATTAAAATAATGATTATAATTATGTGGAACAAAGAAAATGTAAAAACATGCGATTAAGGAAAATAATCATGCCTACTTTAATTAGTATCGTAAAAAGAATTTGGCGAGTGCAAAGCGTTAATACTTCACGTAGTAAATGTCTGCATTATGGATCGATCAGGCGCGCCACGCAAATATTTTTTCATACCTACGCGATGAAATATCTTAGTTTCCACCAATTAAAATGAAAAAAAAATATTATTATATAAATCATTGTAATTACATTTAAAATGAATAAGTAATTATTACAAAATCTCACATTTCAATTTGTCCCTTTTCTTCTAAGTCATCCTGTATAATATAATATGAAAATACAATAATCGGGAAATTATCATATACACGGCTAGCTAGCAAGCTATATTTCCAGTATATGCTGACCTCGCAATGTATACACTTTCCGTACAAGTATAGGTCAGATTGGACTTCATAATTGGGTAAGACATAGATAAAAAGTAGGCCGTTCTTGCGTGAAAGAATTACAAAAATCCATCCATCCATCCTCACAAACTCTCACTTATAATATTATGTAGTACTAGCTAATGCCCGCGGCTTCGCTCACGTGAAGCTATATCAGGAGTCAAAATGAAAAACCAACATTGATGGCCTCTTTTTTGTATCGGCCTCTATACATCAGGGAGGTCAAGCTGTATCTCAGGTTTCATTTAATTAATTGAGATAAGAGGTTAACTTTTTTTTTTTGCTCCAACCCGGAACAAACAGAAAAACAAACAAGAATTTAAAAAATCACATTTTCGTATTCGGAGACGTTTATATACCATAACCCACGTGGTTTTTTTTAAATATCTTCAATGTACAGACACAGCTTTATTACAATTTTATAATAGTAGAGATTTAAAAGCCACCTCAGCGTCACGAAATGTACCTTGGCCACAAGGTCTTGGCGCGCCATTGCTGGTTAGCCTACCTCAATGGTGTATGTTGGGGTCGGCTTAGAACTTATCATTTACTATCAGGGCTAACGCGCACAAGTTCTGATTTTTAGTCTACCGATAGTTTAGTCGCTGTAGTAGTCCTGTATAATTTCATGTCGAATTCTAATCGTCAAATGCGCGCACTGCCATATAACTCCATAGTGAATCCCAGAACGATCAAACTATCGCCCGACTAAAAATCACAAGTGCGCGAGCGCTGTCACTATTTATCATTATTTAAAATAAGTTCATGATATTATAAACAGCCTTCCTGATACCATACTGATAAAAGTGTTATCTCTAATTTATAAAGGAAATGACTAAATCCGCCGCCGTCATTTCGATTGCATAATTAAATCTTTTTAGGTATCGATGTCATATGATAATTACTAAGAGCCACTTGCGCCAACTTCTTAAATATGTTTAAGTTGTATTTAAACATGATTTTCTATTGTAATTTTATGTTTAAATACAATTTAAAAGTTGGTGCAAGAGGCCCTAAGACTAGGTAGTTCAGTGCTCAGTGCCCAGCGAGTAACAATCACGTTCATCTCAGTTTGCCCATTACAGTGGGAATTTCCCAAATCCCATTTTAGCGGATGTCTACCAAGAGATGCTGCTGAGCTCTAAATTTTATTTGACTTTGACATTGACGTTGAAATTGAAATGTTATTTCTAAACTAGATGATCGATCATACAGACGTTGTCCTGTTTTAACTGTGAATATTGAATATTTAAAATTGCAGCGCGCATTCTGAAAATTTCGCCAACCAAGAATGTTTTGCCGCCATCTGTCACATAACTGGCAGTTATGTCAAACGCCGTGTCTGTGTATGTGAGAATTTGTTCGGAATTTGTTTGAACGGATCCACGATACAAGAGAAAATCCTAATGTGCGGCAGTTTAAAAAAAAGAAAAAATACTAGAGATCCATAGGAAAGTCTGTTTCAAATAGATACCTACCCAATTAATAGTTGGATTTGTTATATTTAATCATTTAAATTATTATTATGTATTAGTTAGACTTAGGTAAAATATTTATTTCTGTGTAAAACGAGGATTTTTTTCTATAAATTTATAAATTCAGTGGTTACAATATTATATTAAACTGTATCTTTATTGTTACACTAGCTTCTGCCCGCGGCTTCGCTCACGTGAAGCTACATCAGGAGTAAAAATGGAAAAACCAACATTGATGATCTCTTCTTTGTATGGGCCTCTGTATAGAGGCCCATACAAAGAAGCTTGACCTCCCTGATGTATATCAGGGAGGTCAAGCTGTATCTCAGGATTCGTTTAATTATTGAGATAATAAGTTCACCAGTTTTTAAGTTGGAGCATATACTTTCTAACAGTGATAATAAAATTAAAATCTATTCATTAGTTTTTGCTCCAACCCGTAACAAACAGACAAGAATTTTAAAAATCACATTTTCGGATTCGGAGACGTTTATATACCATAACCCACGTGTTTTTTTTTAATATCTTCAATGTACAGACACAGCTTTTTTACAATTTTATAATAGTAGAGACTTGGGGTTGGATTCACTCTTTTAATAAACAACGCCTGAATCCAACTAGGTATATTTATTCAGTTATAAATTTAGACAGCGATGCTAACGATCCAGTCAGTGTAGGATGAGACAGCGGTGCTGACTCCAGGCCAAGTGTCATTGGCGCATTCATGGCCCCAGGATACAACTCCGACGATGACGTCCTGGTAGTACAGGGGACCGCCGGAGTCACCCTGGCAAGCGTCTTTGCCTCCAACATCGAGGATACCAGCACAGATCATGTTCTCTGTGACCGCCCTGGGGATTGGCGCGACCAGGTAGCGGTCATGACAGAGTTGGCGGTTTACGGTGTAGATTGTTGTCTCAAGAAGTACTGGAGATGGCTGGCCCAACCACTGCAGACGAAACACATGTTTTAAATCGACTGGTATGTAATATGAAATAAAGAAATGTATTTTTTTTACACTCACATTAACGTCAAAGTCAAAATCATTTATTCAATATAGACTTCTAGGTAGTACTTTTTGAACGTCATTTTTACATTATAGACAGCCCCCAAAACGCCCGCCCTTCACCGCTTCCTAGTGTTTTCGCTGGGAAGAAGAAGCGGCGCAACAAACTCCCCAGCAGACACATTTCTATCTGTTAAGTTACTAAAGCGTTATACAAAATAGAATTCAAATCATTGTTTGGGGTACTTAATAATTTATTCATTGCTACTGTCATTATGAAATAACTTATCGTCACGCCTGTATTCCCCGAAGGGTTAGGCAGAGGTATACTAATGTACACCCACAGTTCGCCGGTATGTATAGGTCCCATGTAATAGGGGGCGAGCCTATTGCCATTAACCGGGCACTAATTCCAAACTTCAAGCTGTTATTGAGAATTTCATAGAAAGACCCAATAACACTTGGAATCGAACCAAGGACTTCTAGCGTAGCAGTCACGCTCAGGACCACTTGGCTAATGAGGCAGTCTACATTATGAAATAAATAAAATAAACGCACAAACACACAATTAAAAATAGAAATATCTAATATTAAAATCCTAAAAACTTACTCCTGACCTCTGTCTGATAAAAATAAGGCATTATGTTTGTTTAATAACATATCATACCATCACACTTATATTTCCGGAAGGTATAGACAGAGGTGTACTAATGAATACCTACCCACAGTTCATCGGTATGTTTAGGTCTAACGGGCACAAATCCAAAGTTCTAGCTGCTAATATGAATTTCATAGATAAACACAATGACACTGCTCGACCTGGGAATTGAAGCTAGCGACTCTAGCGGCGAGTGGAACAGAAGTCGCAATTAGCTCGCCCCTATTACTACTGACCTTAACAATAGAATATTTGGCTGTGCTGTGCAGCAATTACCAAAAATACCAACCTACATGAACTCAGCAGTAAAATCCACCACTTCGACATAGCTTACCTCAGTATGGCCCCACCCAGCGTGGACGACGGGCAAATTATCAGGGATCTCAAAACCCTGATAGGGTATTGATCCTTGCTGAATGACGGGGCTATACTCCAATGGTTCCCGGAGAAGAACCACGGAGATGTCTCCATCGTTAGCATTCAAACCATAGGTAGGGTGGTTGAAAGCCGCAGCTGCATAAGAAATAATTCCTCCAGTGTTACGGTAGCTACTTCCAGCCCTGATTCTACGCCTGCTAATATCATAAAATCTGAAATAAATAATAAGGTGTCAATTGACCTGAAATTTTTTCAATTCAATAAATTACATTAACATAACATATAACATACCATCACGCCTATATTCCCCTAAGGGTTAGACAGAGGTGTACTAATGTACACCCACAGTTCGCCGGTATGCTTAGGTCTCATGTAATAGGGGGCGAGCCTATTGCCATTAACCGGGCACAAATTCCTAACTCCGAGCTGCTACTGGGAATTTCATAGAAAAACCCAATAACACTTTGCTCGACCTGGGAATCGAACCCAGGACCTCTAGCGTAGCAGTCGCGCTCAGGACCACTTGGCTAATGAGGCAGTTATAATAAATTACAACCTAAATAATGTCATGTTCTAAATGTCTAGGTACTTTATTGGTTTGATAGTCACGCAAGCAAGTAAGGAATTTAAATTGTTTTTCTTTCAAGCAAAAACACGGCCTCTGACTCGAGGTTTCGTTAAATTCCCAGGTCCAGCAGTTTTACTGGGACCTTCTATGGAATGTTTCTATGCTGAAAACCTCGCCACGTACTAAGTTGATGGGCAACGGTGTATGAACGTCAGCTTTACCTAATTCTTCGAGGATTACAGGTGTCACGGTATTTTATGATCATATTTTTTTTTAAGTGGTCCTGAGCGCGACTGCTACGCTAGAGGTCCTGGGTTCGTTTCCCAGTTTGAGCAAAGTGTTTTTGGGTTTTTCTATGAAATTCCCAGTACTTAGCAGCTCGGAGTTAGGAATTTGTGCCCGGTTAATGGCAATAGGCTCGCCCCCTATTATATGGGACCTAAACATACCGGCGAACTGTGGGTGTACATTAGTACGCCTCTGCCTAACCCTTCGGGGAATACAGGCGTGATGGTATGTTATGATTTTTTTTTTCCACATGCTTTTTTATAATTTAATATGGTGCCTATTAGCGAAGACCCATAATTGGCTATCTGTTGTTTAGACATAGTTGCAAATTTATTGTAATGCGTTGGTTTTCCTAAAGTTTTAAATAAATAAATAATTTACTATACTCACAAGCCAGCGAAACAGTGTGCAGCAGTCAGAACATATCTGGTGGTGAGGATGTTGGCACCGCAGGAGTGGGACCAGATACCAGAAAAAATACCTAGACCGTCCACTTGGACAATTGAGGGGTATTTTTCAACGGATGTCTCGGTGCCTCCCACTATACGAGAGGGAGTCCCACAAGCAGAACCTGGGAAAACAGGATTATGCAAGAGCAATTCAGTTTTCTTTCCTGTCGTTCATGTTAGTCTATTTTCAAATCCAGGGCTTCTGAGTTTCTGATTGTACATCCATTACTCAAAAAGCGAATGAAAACATTGTGATGATGATTGCATAAAGGGATGTTATGTAGAAACCGACCTTAAACTAATTTATCAACATTTTGTCATCGGCAAGCAAATTTTGTATGTCAACCGCGTTCGCTCGCCCACACAGGTGCAGTTTGATGGACTCACATGGCTAAAACCACTCATTATGATAGGAGAAACGTGTTCATCTGTGGGGCAGTACCTAAATACCTTGAGGATTACCAAAAGGCAGTACCAAATAGGTCACATAATGTGGGTTTTCTTCACGCTCGAGGTCAAAAGAGTAGTGGCGTTGTTCTATTTAGTCATGAGTCAAAGTGGTTCGCTTAAAACATTTAATAATGTGTGCATAGCGTTGCTAGTCCATAAGTTAGACTTTAAACGTCATCAAGAAAATCTCTCCAATATACACGTTTCCTCGCGTGGTTTTGATTCACTGTATTAGTTAGAGGTTTCAAACGCGATACTGATAAAATCCGTAGAGGCTAATTTTATTTCAACTGAAATCTTTTTTAGATTTTTTTGCATTTTTCATGCTAATATTGTATAGAACTGCCTCATTAGCCAAGTGGTCCTGAGCGCGACTGCTACGCTAGAGGTCCTGGGTTCGATTCCCAGGTCGAGCAAATTGTTATTGGGTTTTTCTATGAAATTCCCAGTAGCAGCTCGGAGTTAGGAAATTGTGCCCGGTTAATGGCAATAGGCTCGCCCCCTATTACATGGGACCTAAACACACCGGTGAACTGTAAGTGTACATTAGTACGCCTGTATGATGATATTATAAAGATATTTTAGTGAAGGAAAAATTCGACTCGCAGACGTCACCTTTAAGACGTAAGTTCAGAATGTAAAGGCAAATTTCGACATGGCAAGTGGGACTCGCGGTGGCTTAGTGGTCATAGCGTCTGGTGTATCTAAACAGAAGACGCAGGTTCGAATTCGAAACCCGCCTGCGAGTCGAATTTTTCCTTCACTAAAATAACGAAAGTGTCTAATATTCAGAAATCTGATCTTCCCAAAATATAACATAACATACCATCACGCCTGTATTCCCCGAAGGGTTAGGCAGAGGCGTACTAATGTACACCCATAGTTCGCAGGTATGTTTAGGTCCCATGTAATAGGGGGCGAGCCTATTGCCATTAACCGGGCATAAATTCCTAACTCCGAGCTGCTACTGGGAATTTCATAGAAAAACCCAATAACACTTTGCTCGACCTGGGAATCGAACCCAGGACCTCTAGCGTAACAGTCGCGCTCAGGACCACTTGGCTAATGAGGCAGTTAAAAATATATCATGGATAAATAAATACCTGCAATTAGAGCGAGAGTTAAAAGCGCCACCACAGCCATGTTTCAATCAAATGAGGTTCTAACAATAATCACACAGTTTACTCTTCATAATATATATTACTATTCTGTTAAAAACGGACACTGTGGGATTAACGATAAGATTTGTGTGATGATGTTTTAGGGTTCTATGTGAGGACGCAAACATCCTTCGCTTAACGCATCCATATCCTACTAGTATCTAGGAGACCCATGCTTCAGCACGAATGGGCCGCCTCAACCGGAGTGATACCACGGCTTCACAGAAAACCGGCGTGAAACAACGCTTGCGTTGTGTTTCGCCGAGTGAGTGAGGTTACCGGAGGTCCAAACCCTTTTAAAAGGCCGGCACGCACTTGTAACTCCCCTGGAGTTGTGGGTGTCCATGTGCGGCGGTTATCGTTTACCATCAGGTGATCGTTCCATCGTTTGCTAGGGGAGCAAAAATGGCCTGGATTCGATTTCCAGGTTGTGTTCTATAAATGCGAAAGGAACTCTGTCTGTATGTCTGATACTTTTCATGCATAAATTACTGTACCGATTCGTTTACTACTGGCGGATGCATTTTCGGTGTAAATTTATAGGGTCAGAAGTTTTCGAACTTATTTTATTTACTTACCTCTTATTTCCATTATCCAAGAAACAATATTTTTTTTAGCGCCACCGTAATTTTTTAACTTTACCACTCCAGTTTTTTTCTGGGTCATTCACCCCACTTACTGAGAAGGCCAATCTGCCTGTTTACCAACAAAAATAAAAAAGCTAAGAATAGACTAATTGTATAGCGATCTTTTGATAACCGGGACCGACGGTATCACGTGTCCTTCTTGGTACGGAATGGTCTCAATGTGTTCAGAGTGGTCACCCATCCACCGACTAGCCGGAGCAGGCGCAGCTTACCCTTGCAGATAGGATGATCAGCGTAGCTATTGCTTAGTCAGTCCTGGAACGGATATATCTACACATTGAAGAAACGGCAGAACCCTCGGCGCATAATTTTCACTCAAACTTTGTTGGGAAATTTGTGAATTAGGTATCCATTATAGATTATTATTGATAATTATATAGCAGTAAGTATGAATTGAAAATTGTCAATGCCAATGTTTTATCAGCATACATATAAGCGTAAGCGCACACTACAGAAAGTTAGTTTGATCAAAATACATACATACATACATACATAAAGTCACGCCTCTTTCCCGTAGGGGTAGGCAGAGACCACAGACTTCCACTTGCTACGATTCTGACATACCTCTTTAGCTTCATCCACACTCATCAATATTTTCATACATGAACGCCGGTTAGGGTATTCTTGACCAAGCCATTTTTCATCAAAATACAAAAGTAAAAAAATCAGTAGTAAGGTAAAATAACATTTTAGCAACGCTAAAAACATATTATATCACATGACAACATAACAAACTGGAATTACTAAAATGTAGAACCATCGAATCACCAGTAAAATTAAATCGAAAACATAAATGTGAAAATGGAAGCCAAGTTCAATATTAAGAATAGGCCCGGTTTTCGACTTTACCTACAAAATAATTGAGTTCTAAATGGGTGCCAATCTTTAGTAGCTTTATCTACTGCTTATTCAACTTGTCTAAAACGGTTTACTATGAAAAATTGTGTTTAAATGCAATTTAAACATATCTAAGAAGTTGGTGCAACTGGGCCATAGCAACTTAGACATTAGATGTCATCTCGCTGGTGATAAAACCTGGTGTCTATAGGCTGCGGTTGCCGCTTACCATCAGGTTGGCCTGTCTGCATTTTTTTCATGTTATAGCAATAAAAATACATAAATGTAGGTATCATATTCTATGATTGATAACAGAACTTATACTTGACATTCGTTTCTGGTGTACAATAAAGGATATTCTATTCTATTCTAAATGATATTCAATCACACGTTTGTCGTAGCAGCGACAGATGCGACACGTGTTCGATCCCCACATGGAGCAAATATTTGTATGATTTACAGGTAGGTAGTTGTACCGAGACTGGGCGTTTGTGTATGTAGAATTTGTGTTTGTAAAAGCACCTACGATGCAGGAGAAAATCCTAGTGTGTGTAATCCTTACATAGTTACATTACAGGTGAACCTAATATAAGCGTGTTAAAAACTACCATCTATCCATACTTGAGAATTAAAAGTATGTAGTGTGCGCTGTTTTGAAAAGATCAATAGGTATGAGAAAAACCCTTGATTGTGTTTGGGTTTTTTAATTAGTGATAAAAATATAATGATAAGTAGATTAATTATCTGCCAAGGGATTGTTCAGTAATTCATTCTTATTATCATGTTATCTTTATGTCATAAAATTTTGTTAAAACTAGCATTTACGTCGTACCGGACGAATAGTAAAGTAGTTGTGATGCTATGATGGGATCCTGAACTATTGACCTGATTCACAAGGTATAAACCAATTTTTTTTTATGGGATAGGGGAGCAAACGAACGTCTGTTCGTTTGCTCCCCTATCCCATAATGGGCGGCGGTTATCACTTACCATCAGGTGGTCCGTCTGGACCACCTGATGGTAAGTGATAACCGCCGCCCATGGACAGCCGCAACACCAGAGGAGTCACAAGTGCGTTGCCCGCCTTTGAAAAGGGTTTGGGGATTGGGGCTCCGGTAACCTCACTCACTCGGCGTGAGAGAACACAACGCAAGCGTTATTTCACGCCGGTTTTCTGTGAGGCCATGGTATCACTCCGTTCGAGCCGGCCCATTCGAGCCGAAGCATGGCTATTCCACGTGAAAGTGATATAATATATTCATACTTACAGTATAAGCGATAACTCGTCTATACGTAGGTATACTAAAAATATTGTTTTATAAAACCGCCATCAATTATATTGTACTTTCGATTTGGTCTGCGGTGGAACCTTTATTTTGGCCCTGACGTCTGAAAACTGTTTTTTTCATAAAATTATTTTAAATTTTCGGGTTTAATAGCTAGTGGTACATGTAGGGTTACCAGATTGAGAAATCAAATTTTCTGGACAATATTCTAAAATATCTGGACAAAAGGATTTTAGGCTGGACAAAATAAAAATCAGCATTAATCATCCAAAAAAAGACATAATAATATATTTAAGTAATTTGTACTTACTTAGGTACATTATCATAATAAAAACGCAAATATAAACTTATGAGCTGAACAACTGAAAAACAACCTTGCAAAACAAACTTGCAAACAAAAACAAAGGAAACTTAACAAAGTCAATGGTACCTATCAGTTCACTTTTTTTGCCACATATATTTAGTATTTCCCTTAGCCGCCTTTATAATTCTAGAACCTTTTTCTGTATTTAAAAAAGATTTAAAATTAGTACGGTTTTCTTCAAAGTTTAATCGAATTATTAATTCTGATTTGATTAAATCAAAGGACATTCTATTTTTATCCTTTGTGTATAAATTGTTCAAAAGGCTAAATACTCTTTCACAGCAAGCATTGCTTATTGGTATGGATGATAAACAAATCAGTTTTTTCAAATTCGTCAAATCATCGTTACAATTTTTAAAAATGTGAGACCATACTTTGTCATTTGTCATGTTCTTTGGAACATGTGCATATATTTGGCGAAGGCAACAGTAATCAGAGTATAAGCCATCGCTAGAATTTTTTTAATATATCTGGTAATTCAGAAAGATTTTCCCAACTGAATAAATCATTATTTTTTGGTTTATTTAGTGTCAAAATAGAAAGTTTTTTATAAATCGAATCGTCTGCAAAATTATATCTCTCTTCTAAATATTGTATTGAATTTCTCAGAAACTGTTCAGTACCTATCGCTTGTAAATTGGGCTTTCTCGCTCAGTGCTCATTTTTTTCAACATTTTTGATTTTTTTGATTGAGATTCCTAGCTGTAGTAATTGCGCCATTAGCTATACAATATTCACAATTGAGAATTAAAACCTTTGCTTGTAAATCGATATTGTAACATTTATTAAGCAAAGTTTTTAATGCTCAGTTGTGAATATTGTATAACTAATGCCGCAATTACTACAGCTAGGAATCTAGAATTTGGCGGTCTGAGCGAAACGATCAGCCTTAAGCGTAGTAGTCACGATTATGGTCTTAGACTGAGGCAATTAGACTAGAAATAAGGCAGCATGTTCATTAAACCCTTAGCTTTTTATATATTTTTGAGAATCAAAAATAATCGACTCTTCTTTTTGTGTGCAGTTCTAAAAATGATTCGCTTGTTTTATTGAGTGAATCGAGGTCGTTTAGTGCGCGCCATCTAGCGAATTTAATTTACACTCCTAAATAACAGTTCTTTTGTACTACTCTACCTCAAGTAATTGTACCTACCTAATCAAGTTAAGACGAATGAACAACAGGTGGCGCTATTACAAACTCCTTAGATTGAAGTTGTTTTGTAACCTTTCCAAAAAACTTGGCATTTTTTTAGGAATGGTTTTGATGCGATCACAATATCTGAAAAAGTTTAATTATTATGGATCTAATAGTACGGAGTGGCAATATTATGCATATTTATTTTAATATCTTTAGGTAGGTACAACAAATGATGAAATGTGATATGATTATAGAGTTTATGGCCATTGATATTCAAATACAGATAGCTACTCCTTATAAATAATTCAACTAACCACCTCGAAAAATTTTATTTTCCATATTTGTTATACACTTAGCGCCATGGACCTCTGAATACCGTATTTCTGACCTATAAATTACTTAATTTCAAAAATTTGTTCACGTGGTATTGACGTGAAGCATGGAAATATAAACAGACATACCTACATAGACAAAAATCTCAAATAACTGTTTCGGCGTCAGTAAATTAAGATTATCGCACGTTGCATTTTTTTTAATTATTATACATACATATGTGGTATATTCTTAGGGTATATTATTTAATTATTTTAAATAAATGGAAACTCTTTAGTTACTTTCTCAAATAAAGTGTGCGCACTGTATCTACACTATGGAGGTTTCAAATTATAAAATAAGTTACTATATGGCTGGATGCTTTAAAGAAGAGAACAATAATTGTCAAAATTGACAACTCAAAATGACACCTGTTATGGAATCAAATTTCATTGAGGTAATAACGATGTCGTGTTAGTCTTTTAGAGAATAAATTGTCATTCTTTGTTTACTTCTTTACCCTACTCAAATATTTAGTTTTTACACCGGCTGATGCTCGCTGGATAAGTCATATGTATGTCCCGTGATGCCTTGTATAAGTAGAGTTAGAATAACTGTACTAATAATCAATTCCCGTTCACAATAATGGTTTCTGATTTCTTTGTTTTATTTTCTTGTTTTATCTTATTTAGTACCTGTGAGTGTATTTTTTTAATTTTATTTCTTGATTCTGTTATAATGTTTGACCCGTGCTAGTCTAGTACGGAAATACTTAAAAAGGAAATTTGCTTCATTGGTAATTGTTCAAATTCTACGTTTTCAATCGTTAAAATGTTGATAACTTTTGATAGAGTGAACCGATTTTAATGAAATATAGCCTTAATGTTAATCCAAGAAACAGGCTATGAATTCCTGTCCACTTCCTCCAAATCTCTTCGGTAGTTATCATTTGATGCGCGGTCAAACATACAGACAAACCGACAGACAAACCGACAGACAAACCGACAGACAAACAGACAGACAAACAGACAGACAAAAGTTCCAAAAATAATTGAAATGGATTGTGTTACTGATTCTGAGTCGCCCAAAATAGTTTTTTTATAAATATAAGCAATGTACAGACACGGCTCACTTACATTCTTATTATATGTAAGATAAGATAAGATAAGATAAGATACATACCATCCATCACTCTCGTATTCCCCTAAGGGTTAGGCAGACAGAGGTGTACTAAGGTACACCCACAGTTCGCCGATATGTTTAGGGGGCGAGCCTATTGCCATTAACCGGGGCAAATGCCGACCTCCGAGCTGCTAATGAGAATTTCAGAGAAAAACCCAATGACACTTTGCACGAACTGGAAAGCGGACCCAGGACCTCTAGCGTAGCAGTCGCACTTGGGACCAATAAACTATCGAAAACAACAAAATAAAATTAATGCAAATTCCACCACTAGCTTACTAACAATCAGCCATATTGTTTTGATTTTCGACACGGTCCAAGCGTTTTCGATATACATACCTATTAAATGATTTCGATTGTCAAGATGCCAATCGAAATCATTTAATAGGCACGCATTTGCCTACGCATTTCTATGAGAATATCGATTATGTCGAGCAACGCCATATTTTGAAAGATACCTGAAAATTGGTATTGTTGATACTCATCATAAATCAACCATGAGTTCATGACGTATTTCAGTGATTTTGTCGCTCAATGCAATCCGCTGCGATGCATGCAGTTACGTATAGGGTAATACTAATATCACGCACAAATCACTTGCTTACATTATTATATACAGCTGATTGTTGAAAGATATCATTACGATTTAGATGTGGGTACTTCTAATGTAACTACTGTTATTAAGGAGTTAGATAATTGTTTTAGGGATCAGTTGTAATTGTCACGAATCTTATTGAATTGTTGTCTTCATTTTCTTAATTTGAACTATGAAATTAGCAAAACGCGTGAGATAGCGATGTCTGCCACAAAACACTTAATCCGTTCGACTCTTGACCAAAAAAATGATGTCACATAACTATTTATTTTATAAATCAATTACTGTCTAGTTTCTAGTAATGCTAAGAGAAAATAAAAATAGTAAAGTAAAGACCTAGACACGTTGGTTAATCAACCCATTGAAAGTTTTTATGTTGTAGGTACCTAGTATTAAAAAAAATTGGTTTGTTGGTAAAATCTAGCCAAGTTAAATCTTGAGCAGCGCTATCTGTAGATAGCTTGAGAGCTTGATAGATTTTCTCTTATTTTTAGATTTTTCCTATTCGATTGAACTTGGCTCCATTTTCACATTTATGTTTTCGTTGGGATATAAATAACCAAAGAACATTAAATATCGGACAAAATTCGAACCTGGATCCTCCCGGTTCCCTGGACGTAGGCACTTGACACCAGACAGACACCTCCCACACTAGGTCATAACCAGCACACCTGTGTGCGACACAGGGAGTACGGGAGGTATCTGTTATGCCGGCCATACACGCTACGGTCTGCCGGAAGGGTCCACCTGAGCAAGTATGCCTGCGCAGGTAGACCGGAATGTGTGTGGGAATAGACCTGTGCAGTTTTTTGAGCCTGCGCAGGCGACCGGCGCAAGATCGAAAATCAATTCTTTCGAGTGACGCCGTACGGTGTACCTTTGCGTGTGTGCGTGCACTCCGGTCGCCTGCGCAGGTCGCGTCAGTTGTTTTCTAGTAAAGCAAGGCCTAGCAATGCCAGCGCGTCATCGTCCTCATTCGATGCCATCGCAAAAAGAACTGAAGACCGCTCCGGTACACCGGAATGTCTATACACGCTACCAATGTTCGGTTGACCTGCACAGGCATAGCTGCACAGATGACCTCTACGGTAGACCGTAGCGTGTATGGCTTACATTAGGAGAAGTTGCAGGGAACTTCACCATCGTACAATTAACGGACACAATATACACCTAGACTAGAAATAAATATTCGTGGAACTTACAATTATTTACCTCGAGAGGGAATCGAACCCACGAACACAACGATAATTGCGAGGGGACCACCATACGTGCAGTCATGCTATCTCCGACAAAAGAAAGCTGGTGTGAGACGTCATGGTATGCTGCCACATACTAAATTACCATTGATGTATTAGTGATTAAAAATAATGTATTACGGGCCCCAAAGTAAATACTAAATTATTGATTAATTATTTTTTATCAACAACCAATATACATAATGTAAGCCTAGTAAATACCAGAGATAACATTAAATATTTTTTTATTGCTTAGAGATAAACAGATTATTATATAGGTTGAAATATGAAGTTTTTAATACAATCGTGGTTTAAAAATGTTGGCACTGCGCTGGGCTGTGGTTCTTCTTGCAGGTAACTATCATCATAATCAGAACCTCTCTGACATCATCATCATCTTACTAGCAATATTCACATTACTGTAGTACACTGCGACGATACTATATTGGGGATTGCCACCCGTTGATTTGAAGTTCACTGCTAAATGCTCAGGGATTGTTTCCTTTACTTCATTTGAGCTCACGATATGTTGCCCTAGAGATGAACGACCCGCCCAGAAGGTGAAGTCGCATTTCATCAGCCTTCTCACAACGCCGGCAAGTTCGTCTGCTTGTTTAGGCAAAAATGTTCCTTTAAATCAAACCTCCTGATTTCAGGAATAAACCCCTAACTTCTCCTAATTTCAGGTGTTGCCTGCGCCTCCGCCGGTACACTGGGTACCCTGACCTCAGTGGTGGAGTACCCCAGCATAGCGCAGGTGGAGAGTCGCACGGGCGCACTGTGGCTGCAGTATTGTGCTGCTAGCGTGCTCACCTCCTACCACGTGCTCTCCACTGCCAACTGCTTCTCTGGCGTGTAAGTATCAGGTTACAACATAGGAGTTTTTAGTAGTGAATAAGTAGGTTATTTCTAGACAAGCGTGGCACACTGATAGTATTCAAACGCAAACCTATCCTATAAAAGAAGCTACTGAATTTAATTTCGCTGTTAATAGAACTTTTACAAGTCAATATTTCGGAATTTAATAAGAGATAGTTTGGCATTCCCTAAGTAAGGAAGAAATCCCGAAACAAACTAGAGAATCATGGCCTTTTATAGAAAAAGCTCTAGCAGCTTTGGGAAGATGAGAAGATCTCTCATCGAGTAGCTTATAACAGTACCTAAGAACAGAGTGAGAGAGAGCCTGGTGATCTGTAATACAGGTCTCTGACCTAGTACGTCTGTACTAGGTCAGAGACCTGTATTACAGATCACCAGGCTCGATAACCAATAGAGCTGGTGTCTACCAGCTCTATTGGTTAACCCTGGTAAACCCTATTATTATGGATCCTTTGTATAATGTTACTAACACTGTATTCCTTTATTATTATTAAATTTTATTTCAGGTATTAAATAATCCATACAATTTTAAGATAAAATAATTAAACTACTATTTTCTTTTTCTTTATGAGAGAAATAAATGCATTATTATTATAGCTAAACCAGGCAACTCAATGCCCCATCGCACGACAACACATATATTTTTTTAGCATATAAAACATATTTTTAAATTGTAGGTAAGTTCAAACTGTAGCCATCTGCTACGTTATTGGGTTTTACTTTACTATGAAATTTTCTGTAGCACCTCGGAGTTTGTTCTCGGTTACTAAATAGCATTGACTGAGCATGTACACTCTACCTAGCCCTTCGGGGAATAAAGTCACTAAATCACGGAATAAACCACATAGAACTCACCAGTACTCCAGAGATTATGATCATAGGTGTAGGAGATATCATTTCTTACCTATTGAAACCAGGAGAAATATAGACGACATTTGCTATCTTATGAATATAGCTAACGGGAAAGTCGATTGTCCTGAATTATTGTCCAAAATATGCCTGAGAACCAACACCCGCCGCTTAAAGCAGCGTGCTCTCCTTAATATCCCATCGGCTAAGACGAACTATAGAGCCAACACTTTTATCTCACGAGCATGTAATTCTTTTAATCAACTGCCGTCTCAGATTGGCCTATTTTGTTCAAGCACTACTTCAGTTAAAACACTCTTAGCCAATAACTTCTTTGTTAATTAGGTTTTTACGATAATCACCATAATCTTTAGCAGTGTAATTCTCGTTCATAACTATCATACATTATTGTTAGCTAATAGCTCTCATGTTTTTCTACTTGTAAATTTTATTGGTGAAGATTTGTAATTGGTACAGGACTATTGTATTTTCTATATACTATTTTTATTATTTGTCTGTAAATCTTCCTAACAATAAATAAATCAATAAATACTTAGGTACAATATGATATACAATCTCAGACGGTCATTCTCTCTTCTTTCAGAGCTTACGCTGACCGCAACCGCCGCATCAGGGCTGGTTCCTCGTACCGCGGCACAGAAGGTGTTGTGGTCGAAGTATATACGGTCTTCGTCCATCCTGACTTCGGTCTGCTTGACAAAGATGCTAACCTGGCGGTAGTCCGTCTCGCTTCCGCCTTGCCTTTAGGCGACACTATCCAACAGGTCAAGATCCTCGGAGAGGGTATTGACTTGCCCAATGACCTGAAGTTGCAGCTTGTTGGATGGGGCACCACAACTGTAAGTGTTATTTTATAGTCTGGTTATATATATTGGAGGCTTGAAATCTGTGTTATGGCATATATCACTGATTACAAACTGAATATAGACATGTACACAATATGAAATTTAAGTGTTTTTGGAACCAGAAGGGTGCCGTCAATTTCTGCTATGCGACCAACACCGTAATCGTCAGCTGTTTCTTAGATTTTAGGGTTGAGTAATTCAAAAACTGTTCCTATGACAACGCTCTTTCAGTTCCAAACACTTCTTTACTTCACATGATAGGTTGGCGTCACAGTCTAAACAGTAGCAGCTGAATATCTGTATTTTACACAAAACTACTGCAAATTATTTTCCGTGCAAATGAAAGCTAACGCAATAGAACTAGTTTTGGCCAGTATTACATATGAGAGTGGCAGTAAGCAAATAGGATCATAAAGGTGAACAGCAGCTCCTTAAGTATGAACAGACGCACCTGCTCCTACATGAGCTACGTTAGCTTCATTATTACAGCTTCCATTGCTATAAATGAAACTGGCAAGGTCGGGCATTACCTACTCTAGACGTCTTTGCTCGCCCTAGAAAAATCATATTAAAGTATTACGGTCTCTCAATAAATGGTTATAGTTACTTTAGTTGGATGGCTGCTACCCTTCCCGGAGCCCTATCTTTGTATACTCTGGTTCACACTGCGAGCTAAACCAAGTTCAATTGAAAGCCTTAATGGGGCTGTGGCCTTCGCTTAAGATTCCCACGAAATACACGGTTCTTCTTAGAGAAGATTTGATGTCTTTTAACATATTAGCCTTTTACCCGCGTACTGAATCACCTTTCCTATAACGATATCATTGTATTATTTCACCAGGAGGGTGGACTCATCGGAGACAACAATCTGTATGAGCTGGATGTGTACACAGTAGACAACGAAGAATGTTTAATACGCTACTACCCCGACAGCATTGTCACTGAAAACATGATCTGTACTCGATCGGAGTACGCTGAAGGTCGTGACTTCGACTCTAGGGATGAAGGAGCTCCTATCTTCTACTCTGACACGGCTGTGGGACTAGTTTCTTTTGGCGTCTCTAATGCTGATGACGAATACCCAATCGTGAGCACTGCCATCGGTTCCTACACCAGTTGGATCGTTGAAGCAGCAACACAATAAATAAATCACTGGCCAGTAAGAGTCGGCGCAAGAAGACAGAGAGAGAGCAATGGGGCCAAGAAGCAGCTTATGTTTAAGCTGACAGTGTAATAACTATGTAAATAAATATTTATCATAAGGAATCTAATTTTATTTTAGTAGGCACCTTAATACGTCCATCAAGTTGTTTATCAGGCAATTTACCGTGATCAAATTCAAATTTTCAAATTCAAATTCAAATTCCTTTATTGTGGATCATAGGTAGGTACATAAATGCAGATGTTCTTGAGCTTTGTGATCGGCTATGTCCCGGCCTTTGGGCATACAATTATTTATGTAGTACATGTCAACATATAACAATTAATAAAATATACAGTAACAGTCAAATTTGTTAATAAAATAATTTCGATTTTCTCGAAATTATTTTATTAACAAATTTGCACAATATCAATTCATTTAAGTTAATTACAATGCATAATTATTTGAATAACACCTACTATAAAAAATTATAGATTAATGTCTATTGGTGGAACATCGAACGCATCATGACTGGGGTAAATTGTATTATTGTATTGCAAGTGTTTTTTCAGTAAAAAATTCCTTGACAGAGTAGTGTTAAATTGTTTTTTTTCGTACTTACTTTACGTAGCCTCATTTTGATATCTGAAGGTTATGTAACCGATATAACATGATGATAACAAACTTTAATGCACAATATCTCTCCTATTATAAAATATCTTCTTCTTCTCTACTATTATAAAATTGATAAAAAAGCTTGTTACGGGCTGGAGCAAAAACTACTGAATAGATTTTAATTTTGTTATAACTGTTAGAAAGTATATGCTCCGACTTAAAACTGGTTTACTTCTTATCTCAATTAATGAATCGCATCCTGAAATACAGCTTTACCTCTCTGATGTGTAGAGGACCATACAAAGAAGAGATCATCACTTTTGGATTTATTAAATATTTTTTGGAGTCCATTTCTAATTCTACTATAGCTTCAGGTGAGCGAAGCCGCGGGCAAAAGCTAGCACATAATAAAAAAATACTATTAAAAAGGAAGCCATTGAACTACTGCAAAGTAAGTCATGTCTGTTATAGAATATAGTAATAATATAATATCTTGATAGATGGCGCCAACGTCACGTTTAAAACGTAGCAAGTGGAACTATGAAACAGGTCAGGCAGTGGTCTCGGCAGCTTGGTTGGCTAAAGTATCCGGTGCACCTACCTATCCGGACAATTTATATCTTTAATACTAGCTTTTGCCCGTGGCTTCGCTCACCTGAAGTTATATTAGAATTAGTAGAGGATCCCAAAACTAATTTAATCAATAACCAACAATGATGATCCCTTCTTTGTATGGGCCTCTATACATCAGAGAGGACAAGCTGTATTTCAGGATTTGTTTCATTAATTGAGATTAGATAAGTTGGAATATTTATACTTTCTTACAGTAATAACAAATTTAAAATCTATTCAGTACTTTTTGCTCCAACCCGTAACCAACAGAAAATCAGATAGATAAGAATTTTAAAAGCACATACCTATTTGGATTCGGAGATGTTTATACAACCTAACCAACTTGTTTTTTTTTATATCTTCAATGTAGAGACTCAGCGTTTAACGATTTTATAATAGTATAGCTCCTGCCCGCGGCTTCGGTCACTTTTCAAAACAGTACAGTGGGTAAGGGTAACCTAACCTAACCATCGACCATATGGTCGATGACACTAACCAACTTGTAATTTTTTTAAATATCTTCAATGTACAGACACAGCTTTTTTAAAATTTTATAACAGTAGAGAAGAGAAAGGAGATGACTTATTCTAATTTCAAAACTTAAGACAACTGCCTCACTAGTCCAGTGTCCTGAGCGCAACTGCTACGCTAGAGGTCCTAGGTTCGAATCGCAGGTCGAGCAAAGTGTTATTGGGGTTTTCTATGAAATTCCTAGTAGCAGCACGGAGTTCGGAATTTGTGCTAGGTTAATGACAATAGGCTGGCCCCATATTACCAATGCGAAGGAGTTAGATGGTATTAGACACACCGGCAAACTGTGAGTGTATATTAGTACGCCTCTGCCTAACCTTTTGAGGAATACAGGTGTGATGATATGTTATGTTATGTGTATACAAATGCGAAGCACTTAACTTAGTACCACTAACAGTCTGAACCGTTTTAAAGGCGGGCAAGGCGGGCAACGAACTTGCGACTCCTCTGGAGTTGCGGGTGTCCATGGGTGGCGGTTATCGCTTACCATCAGGAGGATTATACATACATACATATTTTCACGCCTGTCTCCCATTGGGGTAGACAGAGACTATAGATTTCCACTTGCTACGATTCTGGCACACTACTTTCGCTTCATCTATTCATTCATCTACGTTCATTAACCTCCTCATGCATGATCATCGGTTTAGGGTTCTCTTAACCTGACTTTTTTTGAAACGGCCGCAATTTTATTGTGGTATGTTCGTCTAGGTTGACCCCTTCCAACTCTTCCATCCCTACTCATCATGTACCTATACTCTATTCGTCAATATCCGTTCATCCATACTCTGTACATGCCCAAACCACCTTAACATACCTTTCTCAATCTTTGTTATGAAATGAAATGAAATGATGATGAAATGATAATTATTTCTGTAAGTAGATCATTAGAGACACTTTTACAAGTCAATGGTTTGTTTTTTTTTATAGCTAGACGGTTTCGGCATTTCCTAACTGACGACCTCTGAGAAGAAACACCGAAACAAACTCAGAGAATCATCTCTTTTAAAGTCCAGACATAAAATAATGCAAATAATGTGAGTGGGACAATGCAGGGCAATGTCTGAAATGGCCTTTTGAGGAAAGAACCATAGCAGCTTTGAGTAGACCAGTCCTAACTGACGGCAAGCATGCATCAGTCATCGTGTAGCTCAACCATAATTAAGGGAGCTCAACGACCCGTCACACGTAGTACAATACCGTCAATACCAGATCAGTAGGACATTCGTGTAGGTCGTATAAAATTCCCAAAGCCTCCAGACTATAAAAACTGGTATAATAAAATTAAGCCTACATGGTACTCACATTTACAAAAGAAAAATGACTAGAATAGACTTAGATGTCAAAATAAATGTCAGTATAAATTATAATGTCATTCATAAATGTCAAAATTCAATTCACTATTAACAAGAGAATCTTTATAATCAAAATAATGTCAGTACAAAATAATGTCAATAATCAAAATAATGTCATTATATCACAGTGTCTGACTAGCATAGTAATAGCCCGGATCATCAGAGCAGCTCAATCCCAAGCATTTTTATCGTTCAAATAGTCTATCACTTTATAAAAACCTTTTTTGCATAGTATATTTTTAATATGAGATTTAAATTTGTTGATGCTTAAATTTTGAATGTGGCTTGGGATTGTGTTGTAGAAACGAATACTTTGACACTTAAATGAATTACTGACTTTTTGGAGCCTAGTCATTGGTAATATTAACTTGTTCTTGTTTCTAGTATTGACATCATGAATATCGCAATTTCTAGAATATTGTGTAATATTATTTTTTTATATAAATGAGGTTTTCATAGATATAATGAGCTGCGACAGTCATAATGTCAATTTCTTTAAATTTATCCCTCAGTGAATGTCTAGAACTAAGGTTATAAATTGCGCGAATCGCCCTTTTCTGCAATACAAAAATAGTTTGAATGTCGGCAGCGTTTCCCCACAACAAAATGCCGTACGACATTACACTATGAAAATAGCTAAAATATACTAGTCTAGCCGTATCTACATCGGTTAACTGACGTATTTTAAAAACCGCGTACGCTGCAGAACTGAGCCTTTTCGCCAACTTATTTATATGTGGGCCCCACTGTAGTTACTACATCTTCTTTCACACCGCACCGCCCCTTACCACACTCTTTCTCACTCTAACTTTCAAAGTTAGAGTATACGTACATACGTCTCAACGCTCTCATCTCTACGGCATTTATTATACTTTCATGTTTCTTCTGCCATACCCAACTTTCACTACCATACATTAGTGTCGGCGCCAACACACCTCCCCAATTATGAGGATTATATCAATTAAAATTGGAATGTTCTAGGACCTAGATTGGAGCGGAAAAGTCTAATAAACATATTTAGATAAACAATCATACCTATTGTTTTAAGGATCACCTCATTGATAAATGCGTTAATAAAAGATAGTCAATACACAGGTGGTCTATCTGATAAGTAAGTATTATTTTAGTTAGATAGATGATTTAATCATTCCATCACACCTGTATTTTTCGGAGGATTATCCTGAGCTGTTTTAACTTAAGCCCACAGTATACCGGTAGGTAGGATCTATGAAATAAGTGAGAAACGTTCTGCTACTGAGAACTTCAGATACCCAATGGACATATATTTGCGCACGTGCATGCTGAGGTAGGAATGGTCTGCTTAAGTTTGCTACGAGTTCGATTCTCGCATGTAACATTATTTTATTGTCCTCGTAACATGGTATGGGCAGGATAGGATGAGATGCTATGTAAGAAAAAGGAAGAAGAATGTTTTAATACTTTTATTATTCTGAAGACTATGATCTACGATGGAGCGAACTTGCTTGTAAGAAACCGATTCACTCGTGATTTAAAAACACCCAGTAAATGTATCGGGGAAGACCCACTCGGAAAGCGCATTCCATATTTCGGTGGCACGCATGATGAAAGACGAATCAAAGCGTTTCATTCGGGTTTTCGGAATATCCACCATGAATCGATGTTACCGTCTGTCCGTCCGAGTTGGATCCTGAGGGAAAACACTACTGTTCGTTCTACATTATCTTAATAATACCTATAAGAAGCTACTTTTCTTAGCTTCATAATGAAAACGACTACAATGTAGCTTTTTTCTACGTTTATTGCAAGTTGTTGGAGAGATTACGAAGTGTGTGTAGGTTCTAATATTTGCAGAAGTGTAGAAAATAAGTGTAGAAAAATCTAATATTCTTATACCAACTGAACATAATCACTAGGTATTATACTCGCAAGGCACTTGTGTACTTTTGCTAAGTATTTTTAAACATAGAAATTCACTGTTTTTTTTTTGTGAGATAGGGGGGCAAACGAGCAAACGGATCACCTGATGGTAAGCGATAACCGCCGCCCATGGACACCCGCACCACCAGAAGAGTCGCAAGTGCGTTGCCCGCTTTTTAAAAGGGTTTGGGCCTCCGGTAACCTGCTTCACTCGGCGAAACACAACGTAAGCGTTGTTTCACGGTTTTCTGTGAGGCCGTGGTATCACTCCGGTCGAGCCGGCCCATTTGTGCCGAAGCATGGCTCTCCCACGTGGAAAGATGAGTTTTCTAAAGGCCACACACCGAAAAACGCAGCCTAGGCGGTGCCACCATATAGATATAGGATCTGGTAATTGTCGATTGGAGATCTTAGTTGAATCATGCTTATGAGAAATAAATATAAAGTTACACTACCGAAAATGGGCATTTAATACTAACTATTACCTAGTTTTAACTTGCATTTGCTTGTAATGTTCGTGTTAATTTTAGCAATTTTAAGGATATTATTTTTGTATTTCGGCATGCCCGCTACACGGTTACGCTGTGGTTGTTTGTCACACTAGCATTACAGAATATTTGAGGGTACTATAAATAGGATATATAGTCAAAGACTATAAAACTTCTACATAATGTATGGTTTATCGTCTCTCAAATGTTATAAATTATAAATCTATAAAAAAAACAAGCGGTCCGCCCCGGCTTCGCACGGGTAATCCCTAACTTTATCAAAATATTTTTATATATAGGGTGGACAACCCTTATCACTTAGGGGTATGAAAAATAGACAGTAGCCGATTCTCAGACCTACTGAATATGCATAACGGCGCGCGCTCAGTTTAATCGATTATTATTGTTTACAAGTAAATTAGAATTAGAGTAGTTGAAGGTGATGTTGGCATTGACAGCTGAAAGTAATATTGACGTTGACAGTTGAGGTTGATGTTGACGTCAAGTGGATTTATTTTAAGAGCGGGCACTGACACCCGAATGGAGTTGTAAGTGTCATGATGGGCGTCGTAGTCGTCATTCTTTGACGGCGACTCGCACGTGGTGGTCGCTTGCAAACCCATTTACTCTTAATCGTGATTTATAATTGTAATCTTTGAATATTTTCGGTGATTGTTATTTGGAAATAGTAATACAGTGATTGAACTATATCGTGAGACTTTTATTTTTGGTGGATACCTGTGCGTACGCGCCCACACAACCTAGAATATGTCCAACCAGCATATCGATCCTTCGACATGCATATAAAATTTCATAAAAATCGGTCAAGCCGTTTCGCAGGAGTATGGTAACTAACATTTGACACGAGAATTTTATATTAAGAGATTAATCTAAATAAATAATTTTTGCAAAATGTGCATTCATATAATAATTTAAATAAATAATATCTAAACAACATGCTCCAACATGTTCCAACAGCATGCTGGCGGTGCTCGCGGAAAGGCTTGATTGTGCCTACATTACTGGCTGTTGTAGGTTGCACATTGGGCACAGGCAGTAAAGTAACATTACTGGCTGTGGGCGGTGTGTGACCCCCTTCAAAAATTGAATTGTATTAGATAATGGAATTTAATGTAGGAATATGTCATTTTATTTTATTTTTTCCTATGTATAATTTATTTTAATATGTAATGTGACTATATTTTAACTATTTGTTTGTGCCTGAGTCTTGATACTTGTAATAAAGAAATTATTTATTATTATTATTTATTTAATGCAACCCATCAAGTCCATTAAAATCTATTAGGTACTTTGGTCTCCAGGGGACATTACTGACGTTTCAGAATTAATGGAAGCCATTTTGCTGTTGTAAGCTGCGTCGTTAGTCTTACTAGACTAACGACGCAGTTAGTCAGACGCAGACGCGGCGCGACGTAGTAGCAGGCGCGTTTGGGTCTACTGTCCCAAACGCGCCTGCTACCCTAGAGATGCTAGTTTCGATTCCCAGGTCGAGCAAATTCTTATCTGGTTTTTTCTATGAAATTCTTAATAGCAGTTTGGAGTTTGGACTTGTGTCTGGTTGCCAATAGGCTCGCCCCCTTTTATATGGGACCTAAACATACCGGTGAACTGTGGATGTACATTAGTACAATGCTCATATGTTCCTATCTTTCCGAAAGGCGACAAAAAGTGGGCATAAATGGAGTTACATCTCTCGGGTCTGTTGTCAAAATGGGTGTTCCACAGGGCTCTATTTTAGGCCCTTTTCTTTTCCTAGCGTACATAAACGACCTTCCCTATATGATGTCCGAGTTATCGAATATAGTATTATTTGCTGACGATACCTCACTTATATTTAAAATCAATAGAAATGATAGCGATCTAGCTAATGTAAATGAGAGCCTAAAATCACTGTCTAAATGGTTTGCTGCTAATAACTTACTACTTAATGCTAGCAAAACAAAATGTCTAAAATTCTCATTACCAAATGTACCCCAAGCTGAAACTAATTTAATTCTTGAAGGCAGCAAACTTGACATAATCAATGAAACTGTTTTCTTAGGTATTACTGTTGATTGTAAGTTGCAGTGGGGCGCACACATTTCAGCACTGTCTAGCAGGTTAAGTTCCGCTGCATATGCAGTGAGAAAAATTCGACAGATTACTGATATAGCTACGGCCAGACTAGTGTACTTCGCTTACTTTCACAGCATTATGTCATACGGTATTCTGCTGTGGGGATCAGCTGCAGAAGTAGATTCAATCTTCATCTTACAGAAAAGGGCCATCCGCGCAATCTATGATATGGGCCCTCGCGATTCCCTAAGAGAAGTTTTCAAGAACATCAATATACTTACACTGCCGTCACTCTACATTTTTGAAAACATTATGCACGTCCGTAAAAATTTGCAAAAATTCAGCATCAATAGTGACTTTCACAACATTAATACCAGGAATAAACACAAAATAGTGGTACCTAAATTTAGACTATCTAAAACACATAAATCACTTCTGGGAAATTGTGTACGTTTTTACAATAAACTACCAAAATCTGTCACTGATCTCACTGGTAAGAAATTTAAAAATTACGTCAAATCTGTCCTTGTTAAGAAAGCCTATTATAAAATCAAGGACTACGTTGATGATAAGAATGTGTGGTGTTTTAATACGAATGCACATGTGGCCTCCCTGGCAACCTGAGGTTATTCGTGAATACTTTTTTTACAAAAATTTCGTTGTGTCATCATTTAGTTATTTATTGTTGTCCCCAACTATTTATAAACAGGACTTGTAAATGTGTGTACATTGTAGCATGTCTAAGTGGACACCTAGTTTTATATACTTCGACGATGTGTGTGTTTTCCACATAGTTTATTTTTTATTTTTTTACATCGACCTCTTCCACTTAGACATAAGCCTTCAATGTTCACACAAACTGCTATCGCAATATTGTACCTTTGTGAAGATTGTAACTTTATTTATTTTAAAAGAGTGTCCATGGAGTTTCTTGCCGGATTCTTCTCCATAGGATCAACCTTTTGGAACCGTGCAACTAGAAGCATAACGTTTCATAAATGCTTGTAAAAGCTTATTTGAAATAAAAACATTTGAACTTGAACTACATTACTGCCCAAACCTTCAGGGTATATGGCGTGATGCTATGGTTTATGTAATGTTATTTTCTGTTTTTCTATATCTTCTCTTCTTCTTCTCTACTATTATAAAATTGTAAAAAAGCTGTGTCTGTACATTGAAGATATTTAAAAAAAACAATCAGTTTAGGGTATATAAACGTAACCGAACCCAAAAATGTGATTTTTAAAATTCTTGTCTGTTTGTCTGTTTGTTACGGGTTGGCGCAAAAACTACTGAATAGATTTTAATTTTGTTATCACTGTTAGAGAGTATGTGCTTCAAATTAAAAACTGGTATAAGTACTTCTTATCTCAAATAATAAAACAGAACCTTAGATACAGCCTGACCCCTCTAATGTATAGAGACCCATACAAATAAGAGATCATCACTCTTGGTTTTTGAGCTTCAAGTGAGCGAAGCCGCGGGCATAGGCTAGTACCTATATATTATTTTTTATAGAAGAGCGAGGCAAGCTATCAAGCGGGTCACCTGATGGTAAGTGATCACCGCCGCCCATTGACACCCACAACACCAGAGGGCTCACAAGTGCGTTGCCGACCTTTGAGAAAAGAATAGGCTCGCTTCTTGAAGGTTGCCATGTCGTATACTGGTTCGGAAATACCTCCGCTGGTAATTGATTCCACAGATTAGTTGTGCGAGGTGAAAAGTTTCTTGAGAAACACACGATCGTGGACACCAATTCGTTGATGTTAAATTGATGAAATTTCCATTTCTGGCGGGTGGATCTGTAGCGGAACGTAGCGGGAGGTAAAAGTTAGGACAATAATGTTCTATCTATATCTATACTAATATATAAAGCTGAAGAGTTTGTTTGTTTGTTTGTTTACTTGAACGCGCTAATCTCAGGAACTACTGGTCCGATTTGAAAAATTCTTTCAGTGTTAGATAGCCCATTTATTGAGGAAGGCTATAGGCTATATATCATCACGCTATGCGGACGAAGTCGCGGGCAGAAGCTAGTACTAATATATAAAGCTGAAGAGTTTGTTTGTTTGTTTACTTGAACGCGCTAATCTCAGGAACTTCTGGTCCGATTTGAAAAATTCTTTCAGGGTTAGATACCTAGCCCATTTAATGAGGAAGGCTATAGGCTATATATCATCACGCTATGCGGACGAAGTCGCGGGCAGAAGCTAGTACTAATATATAAAGCTGAAGAGTTTGTTTGTTTGTTTACTTGAACGCGCTAATCTCAGGAACTTCTGGTCCGATTTGAAAAATTCTTTCAGGGTTAGATACCTAGCCCATTTAATGAGGAAGGCTATAGGCTATATATCATCACGCTACGCGGACGAAGTCGCGGGCAGAAGCTATTCTATTTATAATTTGGGGACATATGGGGATTATTTCGCCCAGTTCCCCATTTTTGGTGGATCCCGTCATGGGTTACTGGCGCTCGGCGTCGCAAATCTTCCCGTAGCCTTGCAGAGTCCACCAGTTGTCCGATGGAGAGTTCTGCTAGCTGTTCTTCATTTATCTCATTGGTTCCTAGTATTTCCCATCTAAGTAGCGCATACATTGTGCATTTTGCTATTAGATGGAAGCTTGTTTCTTCTGGTTCCCCGCATGCTGGGCATATAGGGTCCTCTTTATTTTCATGATCGGCAGGTGTCTGTTAAGTCCACAGTGTCCCGTTGCGATCCCGAGAAAATAATGTTACTTAGCAATAAAATAATTGTAATATCAGTTCGATGCAGCCGTTTCTATACTATTAACTTAGCACTCTCACAAAATATTCCGAAGTAAATACGACATACCACCTGCATCGGCAGATAATCTGAAATAATCCCCATTGATAAGGCAGCCATCGTAATAAAAACAGTATTGTGCAGGTTCAAGATAAAGATGGCTATTGCATTGGTATAAATAAGGTCTGCGGAGTAAATTCGATACAGTTTGGTTGAAGCATTGATTTGAAGTCAATAACCATGGTTGCCGCTGCCACCTTCTCACTGCTCCTGCTTGCAGGTAAAATTAATATCCAGAAATTTTATTGTAACCATTCTATAGTCTAAATTTTGCGCCTCAGAGCGACCGTGGTCAGATTTTTGTGAATTTGTAATTGTTTTCTTCTTACTGCCTTACTTACTACTACTTACTTATATTCTTTCCTAAGAGTCATAAGTCATAAGTAGTTTATTTTTTAACAATATACATTGTGTTGAAAATATTTGTTACAGCAATAATAATAATAGAAGAATAGAATTCATAATAATTGTATACTACACAAGTGCAATGACATCAAATTAACACAATATAAAACCACAATTTCTATAAAATAAATTTCATTAATAATTTTATTGGTAATACCTACATAATTCAAAAATGTCTATCCAAAAGTATTTAATTTAATGGAAGGATTTCAAGCAGCTTAATAAATAGGTATAATGTCTACTGTTTGTCATTAATAAACTCGTCAATACTATAATAGCTTTTCCCCAATAAGTATAAGAGGAAATAATATTCTAAAAACACATTCTGAGAGGGCCCCGTGCCCAGCAGTGGAATTATATTGGGTTGATTATGTTATGTTATATTCTATACTAATATTAAAATTGGCTCAAAAAGCACTGGACCGATTTTAACAATTCTTTCACCATTTGAATGCTACATTATTCCAGATTAACCACAATGAATAACCATCCTATGTCAAAGTGTATGACAGTTTGTTAGTAGACTAGACTAGAATGGAATATTATAGAATACTAGCTTCTGCCCGCGGCTTCGCCCCCGTGGAATTCGGTCTGTCATCACATCCCACGGGTACGGGATAAAAAGTATCCTATGTCCGTCTCCTGGTTCTAAGCTACCTCTCCACCAATTTTCAGCCAAATCGGTTCAGCCGTTCTTAAGTTATAAATAGTGTAACTAACATGACTTTCTTTTATATATATAGAAGATAACTAGCTTCTGCCCGCGGCTTCGCCCCCGTCGAATTGGGTCTGTCATCACATCCCACGGGAACGGGACAAAAAGTATCCTATGTCCGTCTCCTGGTTCTAAGCTACCTCTCCACCAATTTTCAGCCAAATCGGTTCAGCCGTTCTTAAGTTATAAATAGTGTAACTAACACGACTTTCTTTTATAAATATAGATTAAACTGAACTAGTCATAGTCTTTTTGCAAAGAATAAATCGTTTATCTTTCATTTCTCTTCTATGAACATTTTTCTTATTATTCAGATATAATGATCTTGTACGAAACAAGAAAATATCCGACCTCTTAGAGCCTGAAGGTGGCGCCCACCCTAACGTTGTTTTATGGGATAGAGGGGTAAACCAGGCAGATAGATCACGTGATGGTAAGCGATTACTGCCGCCCATGGACACCCGCAACACCAGAGCTATCAGAAGTGTGTTGACGAGCTTTTGAAAGGGATTGGGCCTTCGGTGTCCTTACTCACTCGACGAAACATAACCTAAGCGTTGTTTCACGCCGGTTTTCTGCGAGGCCTATTCGTGCCGAAGTATAACTCTCCCATGGTAATCTCACTTTTCGCAAGCAAAAATTCGATCTCCTTTCATTCAGCTCCTAAGAAGAGTTTCCTTATTATTCAGATAGGCATTTTGTAAGACACGAGAAAATTATCTCTTAGCGCCTGACTAGCTGGCGACCAACCTTACGTCGGAATTTTTTCGTAGAGCACCTTGGTGTGTGTTTCGGATTTTGCGCGTTCCCTCTTAGTTACTGCAGTTCTAGCAGTCCGCAGTCCGAAAGGTCTCTTAGTGATGAGTACTCACTATTATGAGGCTCATCTATTCGTTTGCCAACATAACTAATAAAAAATCTTACACCACAAAGCCTTGAAAACGATTTTCTTTTTTCCTAAAAATATGTTTACCTAGGTTTCAGTGCTGCCAACGTGCTGTCCGGGACACCAGCTAGCATCGAGGACTTCCCAAGCGTGGTGCAGGTCGAGTTCGGTTATGGCCCCGTTTGGTTCCAGTACTGCGTCGGTAGCATCCTGACTTCCCGCCACGTTGTGTCATCTGCCCACTGCTTCACTGGACCGTAAGTATCCGTAGACTTCTCCAATTTCTAAGCTAACTAGAACCTAGATGGCAGGTTATTGCTACCTACAAAGGGGTCTGCGAACGCTGGACTAGAGTCTGTCACGGTTGTGGAGAAATGCCCTACAGCCACGGCGGGACTATAGGTCAAGAGAAGGCAAGTAGGTACAGTTTTTAGTGGGTTCTAGTCTGACATACCCTGCTACCTGCCGAGATGGCAAAACATCCATGACCAATTCTCCACGTATCCTAAAAAAAGGTTATATAGATGCAGCTTGGTAACAATGTTTCTAAAACAAATGGCTCATCGGAAAGAGTAGTCAAAACTGAATTATATCTTGCGGTTGCACTGCGCCTGACCGTTTTACAAGACATTTCCTCAACAATGTATTTATGTGCTAGTTATATCTATTTTATTATACCTTAGGTAGGTATTTAAAGATAATAATAGTTTCACAAATTGAGCTTACAATATGCTCCTAAAATAGTTATAAAATATATATACTACTAGCTTCTACCCGCGGCTTCGCTCACCTGAAGCTCTATATGCAACAGTGATGATATCTTCTCAACAGTGAGGGTCTCTATACATTAGAGAGGTCAAGCTGTATCTCAGGTTCCATTTAATTATTTGAGATAAGAAGTATACCAGTTTTTAAGTTGGAGCCCACACTTTCTAACAGTGATAACAAAATTAAAATCTGTTCAGTAGTTTTTGCGCCAACCCGTTACAAACAGACAAGAATTTTAAAAATCACATTTTTGGGTTCGGCGACGTTTATATACCCAAACCCACTTGTTTTTTTTTTGTGAAAAAAAATGCAAGAGTGATGTGTGTTTCCAGGCTTTTTAGCGCAAGCCGTCGCCGCATACGAGCAGGCGCTACGCAGCGAGGTCGCGATGGTGTGATTGCGTACATCAACTCCGTGCACAACCATCCATCCTTCGACATCAAAGGCTTGGACGGCGACATTACCGTAGTCCAACTCTCCAGCGGCCTCGCCTTCGGGCCTACCATGCAGCAGGCTCCTATCGTAGCCCCAGGCACCGTTTTCGGCCCTAACGTACCTGTTACCCTCGCGAGCTGGGGAAGAACAGCTGTGAGTTGAAATTTAAGTTTTTTATCATAACTCAACATACCATCTCGCCTGTATTCCCCGAAGGGTTAGGCAGAGGCGTACTAATGTACACTTACAGTTCGCCGGTATGTTTAGGTCCCATGTAATAGGGGGCGAGCCTTTGCCATTAACTCCGTGCTGCTACTGGGAATTTCATAGAAAAATCCAATAACACTGCTCGAACCGAGGACCTCTAGCGTAGCAGTCGCGCTTGGGATGACTAGATTAACAAGGCAGCTTACGAGTATCTATCTTAAAATTTACTGCGCAACTACTTGTGTGCAACTTCAGAAAAAGATATTTCATTGAAACTATCTGAAATCGTAACTATATTCACTTTAGCATAGCATTTCCTTTTTATTTAATTTCTCGTTTTATTTTATAAGATAACTAGCTTTGCCCGCGGCTTGGCTCACCTGAAGCTATATTAGGGTTAGAAATGGATCCCAACATAATTTAATCAAAAACCAACAGTGATGATCTCTTCTTTGTATGGGTCTCTGTACATCAGAGAGGTCAAGCTGTAATTGCGATAAGAAGTTCACCAGTCTTTAAGTTGGAGCATATACTTTTTAACAGTGATGACAAAATTAAAATCTATTTAGCAGTTTTTGTGTCAATCCGTAACAAATAGACAAGATTTAAAAAATCACATTTTGGGTTCGAAGACGTTTATATACCTACACTAACCCACTTGTGTTTTAGCTTTATTACAATTTTATAATCCTACTTCCTACTTAATATTATAAATGCGAAAGTTTGTGAGGATGGATGGATGTTTGTTACTCTTTCACGCCATAACGGCTGAACGGATCTGGATTAAATTTGGCACAGAGATAGATTATAGTTTATAGTACTTTTTATCTGAAGTCCACGCAGACGAAGTCGCGGGCAGAATCTAGTCTCTTATAAGGTAATTAGATATAAATATGTATTTTTATGCTATGAAAACAGTGTCCGCAACTGTGTCAATAAATCATTTTTCTTTCTTTCTTTTCTTTTTCAATACGCAAAAACACGTCTGTTAACAAAATCTCTTTTTCTGTCAACAGCAAGACGCCATCTGGGCTGACCGGGACTTGAACAGCCTCAACCTCATCACCATCGGATCAGAGCAGTGTGCAGAAATCTACTCCGAAACTCTGCCCATTTCCATTCCTATTTCCGAGAACATGCTTTGCAGTGGCATTAATGGCGAATCCGGCCGTAACCTCGGCATCCGCGACGGTGGCGCCCCCGTTAACTACGACGGCATCCTGATGGGTCTGGTCACGTTCGGTAGCCCGGTTGGAAACAACTTCCCATTGGTCCTGACCTCCGTTGCTCCTTACACCAACTGGATCGTCGAAACCGCCGTTTAATTTATAACCTGAATTGGATTGTTTTTGTTTTGGAATATATTTATTTATTTGTAATACTGATTTAACTATCTTTTTGTATTTATTTTTGCATTTTCCATGCTAAGATTATAAAGTTATTATAACACATACATAACAACAAAATCAACATCATATAATGTTCCACTGCTGGGTACGGGTCTCCTCTCAGATTGAGAGGGGTTAGGCTTTAGTCAACCACGCCAAATGCGGGTTGCTAGACTTCAGACGCCTTCGAAAAAATCGCTCAGGCAAGCCGGTTTCCTCACGATGTTTTCCTTCACCGTTTAAGCGCGCTAACAATATGCTTAAGAAAAAGAAAAGTCAGAACTGCGTGTCTTGGATTCCAATATCAGCGTGGTGCAGAAAGGTTCTCGAGTGGATACCACGCACCGGAAAACGCAGTGTTGGAAAACGAGCTCCGACGAGATGGATGGACGACCTGGTGAAGGTTGCTGAAAGTCTTTGGATGCTCACCACGTAAAATTGCTCCTGGAAGAAATATTTATGGGAAGCTTTTGTTTATCTTCTGGCTAAAATGATGATGACATACATACTCATGCCTTTCTTCCACAGGAGTAGGCAGAAACTATAGACCGCCACTTACTACGATCCTTGCATACTTCTTTTGCTTTTGCCACATTCATACATCTTCTTATACTTACGAGCCAGTTGCGAGTACTACACACCTGACCTTTTTGAAGGACCTGTCCTTCTAGGACGACCTATTCTGACGCTACCGATGATATACGCCTTATAAATTCCTTTCGTTAGTCTTCATTCATTCATTCCCTGAACATGTCCAAACCATCTCAGCATATTCCTTTCAATACGTGTCACTAGATCATCTTTCAGTCCGCAACGATATCTTATCACACTATTCTTCAATCTATCATTCCGAGTTACACCACACATACTTCGCAGGGATGAAGTGATGATGATGAACGTTATAGATTAGCAGGATTAGGCAGCACATGACCGCCACAATTCTTTTTCTCTTTCACTCTGCTCAATCTTGTATCGTACTGGTTATCGAAACAAAACATGTATACATAATAGGTGTATATACATATATATACCTATTACATGGGACCTAAACATACCGGCGAACTGTGGGTGTACATTAGTACGCCTCTGCCTAACCCTTCGGGGAATACAGGTGTGATGGTATGTTATGTTATGTAATAAATATTCTGCGACATTTTACACAGCACCATCTAGTCCCAAACTAAGCAGAGCTTGTACTATGGGTACTAGACAATGGATATAATACTTATATACTTTTTTTTGTAAATACATAAGAAACACCTAGACGAACACAAACACTTATATTCATCACATACATTTTTGTGTCCTGTGGGAATCGAACCCACGACCTCATGATCAACAGTCCGGTACTCAACCACTAAACCATAAATAAATTAATAAAATAAAATATTCTTTATTTCGGACAGACAAAGGCATTCATATTATGTTAGTGAAAATATAAAATAAGTACTTAAAAGCTATGTTAGTAAAAGATTAAAAATTAAAAGTAATAGTAACATTTTATTGGGCGACTAGCTTAGTGCTTGTAATGCACGTACGAACACAGTGATTAATAATGTGCGAGTCGTACGTTCCTGCTATCTCCCTCAGGATGGAGTTGGGGCTAGCCCGTAATCTGCAAAGCAACGAGGCAGTTTTCTTGCGGACGATAGCATAAAAATCGTCCGTATATGCTTCCGCGAACATACCTGATGCGCTGCAGAAACGAGGCAACCCCATCAGCATCCTGAAGCCATTATTGTATTGGACCCACAAGGCGCTAATGGTCCTCCGCGTTACCGGGCCCACAGGCTGCACGTGTAGAAAACTTGACAATAGGTCTTAAATAGCGTTATTTTTACTTGTTTTCTACAACGTGCAAACCTGCGCACCCGCATATTGCAGCGCACTGCCAGCGCCCTGCGTTCCCGCTCTATATCAACTTGTTCGTCCTGGCTATCGGTGACGTAGTGCCAGAGGTATTTAAATTGGTATACCCGTCTTAACTCAGTGCCATTTAAAATGACCGGTGGCATAAATTCCGGACATCTACCACCAACAACCTTAAAAACCAAGAGCTCACTTTTTTTAACGTTATATATCAACCCATGCGTCCGCACGTAGTGCTTACAGGTTGAAAACAGACATCTAAGCGCCTTTACCGTTGGGCTCAGCAGCACCATATCATCCGCGTAACTTAAGTTGTTTACACTAACATCATCGATACGGCAACCTAATTTCTTGCTGCTGAGCTCAACGATAAGGTCGTTCATATATAAATTAAAAAGTTTGGGTGACGTTATCCCCCCCTGACTCACACCGCATCAAGGCCATACGGCACAGAAAACTGATCACCCCATCTCACACCATTCACCTGGTTATAGTACCAGTAATGGAAAACACGTAAGAGCTCTGCGGGCACTTTTCTTTCTCGTAAATTATTCCAATTCCATAGAGGTCGTAATACGTCAGACGTTACAATAACACGATATATCATATCGTGTATCGTATCATATGTGTAATCGGTATCTTTAATATAACACGTGTTACAAACTGAACGCGATACACGCAATTTTTAAGAACAGTTAATCCCTCATATAAATTATTATGATTGTAGTTACAGAAGCCAGTCAGGGAATCTAAGCTATAAATAATTTGGATACGATAAAAATTTAATTTAATAATCAGTCAGATACGAATGGTTCCGTAGTTGGGATTAATAAGCATAATAGTTAGTTAATTTCTTTTGAATTACGGAACCCCAGATAGTAGATCTTTTTTGGGGTTTTAACCCACTTTTGGGCAAAGACCATACCCTTGCTTATCTTTACCTTGTGCCAATAAACATAATTTTATTCTATGGTTAAGTAATCGTTTGTGTAGAACTTCCATAAAAGGTCGGGCGGAGCCTGAATTAGCCACAGAAACGTAATACCTACATAAATCGTAATCCAAAGAATAATTTATCAAATGCAGTTATTGTTCGGATTGAGATACCGTTAATCTAGGCACAGTGTAGTAATCTAGGTTCCTACCGTACCATTTCGTCTACTAGTACTTCACTGAAAAATAAACGTCTGGAAAATAGTTCCAAACTTGATAAAGTTATAAAGAATTGGCAAGAATTGAAGAATTGGAAGAATAGGTATAAACAAAATGGCAGAGCAGGAACATAGATTAATGGTATCGGAATCCGAATAATACATTGATTATATTTTTTGTTAAAATTACGATTTATTTATATTGGAAATTCGATCCGGACTGTTAAATTGTAAACAATCAATGAACAAACACTGGTGACATACGGACCGACGGATATGACGTAACTGTTCTGTATATTTTTTTTTTATTCCCCGACGGAACCCTAACAATTAAAGCCTAAGTAATGCTATTATAAAAACGAAATTATACGGATTATAATCATTATGTGTATTGACAAAATGGCGAAACTGGCTTGGGTCTTGCTGGTAATTGCAGGTTAGTATTGAATAATGCCTATGTATTCTGGCCAGTTTCCTGGAGAAAATAAGTCATCAATTATATTAAAGCAAATATTGTATTTTGGGTAGAATTAGAACTCGTGTCTTTCGAAATAAAGCGAATGCCAGTAGACAGAGGTATTGGTTAATAAAAAAAATTAATAAATCTGTTAGTAATTTTAAACTTAACACGCTCAGCACCTCAGTCTTCCTATGCTGTCTGAAACGATTGGAATTAAATAATGTCAATACAACGCGAATAAATTTATCAAAAGTAATTTGACGACCTCTGTGGTTTAGTGGTTCGAGTACCGGACTGCTGACCATGAGGTCGTGGGTTCGATTCCCACAGGACACAAAAATGTATGTGATGAATATAAGTGTTTGTGTTCGTCTGGGTGTTTCTTATGTATTATAAGTATGTATTTACAAAAAAAAAGTATATAAGTATTATATCCATTGTCTAGTACCCATAGTACAAGCTCTGCTTAGTTTGGGACTAGATGGTGCTGTGTATAAATGTCCCAGAATATTTATTTATTTATTTTATTTCAGTGTCTATTATTTGAGGTTGCGTCTTTCGGTTTCATATATAAATGTTTTTAAGCTATCGTATCTTACAGTGGAAGAGCCATTTACATTTTCAGTCAGCGACATCTATGAAATGAAATTTTTCCACAACTAAGACGCATTATTGATGACGCAAGTTGTATTACTATGTGTATTCTTCAACTAAGCCGATTTCTCTATTCGATATTGAATGCAAAAAATCTAGTAGCGATCACAAAGATAATTGTTTAAGAAAAATTGCACTCTGAGGACCCAACTTAGGTTCTTCAGTTTCGTAAACTGGGTACTTTAGCCAACGCTAAGATGCCGACTACCAGAGAGCTACCGACTAACCAGGTGAAGCGACTGCCAACTACTCTGGATGGAAAGACCCTTATATGGATTGGCTGGTTTTTGGGGTTTTTCGGCTTCTGCCTACCGCTGACGATCATAGGTGTTCGTACGACAGCTGCAACCGATGGCTTTACGTGCTCTACGTGACACGAAATGGTCAAGATATCTTAAAAATGGCCACTCCACCATAATGGATCGCGATCATAATTAATATTGTCTTTTAAATCCAGCTGCAGTCTGCACCGCTGATGCCAATCGCATAGTAGGCGGGCAGCCCACTACTATTGAGCGGTACCCTAGCATCGTCCAAGTAGACAGTCGGACAGGTATCCTGTGGAGTCAGTCATGTGCCGCCAGCATCCTAACTTCTAGATATGTTATATCTGCCGCACATTGCTTCGCGGGATTGTGAGTAGTATTTATTCTAATCTTCTTTTTTAGGGTTTCTAGTCAAAAGAATTATTATAAGACAGGTAATAATAACCAGTTAATTTTAATTATTCAGGAATCTATTTAGCAGGTTACACAGCGAAGAACAAATATTTATGGTGGTGATAGAAATCGTCTGCTGAGTTCCTCTGCCAAATATTCTGCCCCTAAACAATAAAGTTAGAAAGGTAATGTAGCCAGTAAAATTACTAGGCGAATATCTCAAGATATCAAGGAGCAGTTATAAATACTAGTGTAGCTAGTATTCATAGAATAGTTAATATCTTAGTAGATACAATGAAAAATCAAGTATTTCTAATTAAACTACTTCTCTCTCTCTTTCTCCAGATTCTACAGCTCTCGGAACCGACGTATTCGGGCCGGTTCCACCACCCGCAACTCTGGTGGTGTTGTCATCGGGGTAAACCGTGCAATAAACCACCCATCCTACGGTAGTTTACAAACCGATGGAGACATCGGCTTGGTACAGCTGGCTTCAAATCTGGTGTACACTGACACCATCCAACCTGTTGCCATCGTTGCCCAAGGATTCCAGTTACCTGAGAACCTGCCCGTTGTGCACGCGGGGTGGGGTGCTGTTTCAGTAAGAATCTGTTATAAATTTTTCCCACTTACAAATTCAAGAATTGAATAAGCACCAGTTTGGCGGAAAATGCAGTGTGGGACGACCTCCAACGAGATGGACGGACGATATGGCGTGAGTTACTGGGAGTAGTTGAATACAGGCAGCATACAACCGATCTTTGTGAAAACTTTTGTGCAGCAGTGGACGTCTTTTTAATTGGAAAGGGCGCAAACGAGCAGATGGATCGCCTTATAGTAAGCGATTACTACCGCCCTTGAACACCCGCAACACCAGAGGAGTCGCAAGTGCATTGCCGGCCTTTTAAAAGGGTGCCTCCTGTATCCTCACTCACTCGGCGAAACACAACGTAAGCGTTGTTTCACGCCGGTTTTCTGTGAGGCCATGGTATCACTCCGGTTGAGCCGGTCCATTCATGCCGAAACATGGCTCTCCCACGGTGTCGTTCTTTTGGCTGCTTAAATCACTCCGAATCCTACTACTGACTGAATGACTGACTGATACTTAAGCCATAGCTGGTGGATCTAAAGCGTAAAATCTAAAACTATTTAAGTATATTCTTTCGTATTCTATTTCCTGAACCTGAGTTCAAGGCGTAAATTTGAGATATCAGATCTGCAAAAAAAAAATTGGGGGCCACAAAGAATTATAAAAATAAGAGTCTACTATACTTGCTACTTGCTTATTTTTAGGTATTTGACTTCCTATTTTCCACACTAAGTAAGACTTTTTTTGTTACAGCAAGGTGGACTCTCATCTGCAGCACTGCGTGATGTGCAGATCTACACCATCAACCACCAACTCTGTGCCAACCGCTACGCTAGCCTTTCAAGGCCTCGTATTGTCACAGACAATATGATCTGCGCTGGTATCCTTGACGTCGGCGGCAAAGATGCCTGCCAAGGAGACTCTGGTGGTCCTCTGTACTATGACAACATCCTTGTCGGCATTGTGTCCTGGGGTCTAGGCTGTGCAGATCCCATATACCCAGGAGTTAGCACTCGGGTGGCTTCTTATACTGACTGGATCGTAGCCACCGCTGTCTGAACCTAATAAATCTATATATATAAAAGAAAGTCGTGTTAGTTACTTCATTTATAACTCAAGAACGGCTGAACCGATTTGGCTGAAAATTGGTGGAGAGGTAGCTTAGAACCAGGAGACGGACATAGGATACTTTTTATCCCGTTCCCGTGGGATGTGATGAGAGACCGCATTCCACGGGGGCGAAGCCGCGGGCAGAAGCTAGTTATTAATATTTATTGACAATTGCAATGTAATGTTTTTTATCTGGCCCGACAGTAATAAAACAGAAGCACAGTGCACTCTTGAGTGTCCTTGCGTTTTTTTTTATTCTTGATATAGGCTTACGCTTGATCGCCTTTTCGCCTGATGTTAAGCGTCGTGATTTGAAAATAATTTAAATGGGTGTACCCTTCTCATGTTTAGACCCATGCCCTGCAGAAGAATAGTAAATGGATCAATGTTTATAGAAGCTAGGTAGGAAATGTCTCCAGTTTACAAATTTCGACATCAGAGAGGAAGCTAGTATCGATGAGATATTTCATCAATGAGGAAGGCTAATGATATTGAGATGGTTTTAAGTAGGGGTAGCTGAAATCTGAGCGGCAATCATGCAATAGTATCTAAATATTCAATGGGAAGTATAACAGGGACTATACTATATACTACAATAAATCGTTACGATGACACTGAACCGTTCAAACTGCAACAATTTATGGTAAACCCCTTATTAAAATATTAAACGTCTTATAAACTTCTTAAAGCTGTAATATGTTTTATCTTGTTTTGACAAGTGTTTTTCTGTGACAGGGAAAAGAAGACAAAAATGTCCCATAAGACGAATAGTGGTTAATGGGTTAGCGTTAATATAAATATTGTATAATTATCTAGATTGGAAGGGTTTGTGGGTTAGTTCTAACAACGCTGATTAAAAGATCGAGCGAAGAGCCATGCTCAGTCTATGAATGGGTGATTATTCGTAACAAATTGAGACTTCGTACCTCGGAATGCTAGAGTAAGTACCTAGTCATAATAGCGCCCAAGCGCAAATGGCCTGACAACCAGTCTATCCTTAGAATATTTCCAGAAATAAGGCTGATGAGAGTTCACCGCAGATCTTTGATAGCTGTTGCTTCGTGTAACAATGTCATTAAAATTATCACTTTTACTATTATTTTGGACACATTGTTTTAAATAAAACTTTCAAAAACACTGAGTAAAACAAAGTACAAATAGTTTTTAATCAGAAACTGTCAGAAAATGTCTCGACAACACAAAAATAATAAAGTAAGTAAACATGTTTAAAATATCACAAGTCCCAATCTAATCAACTTCGGACATAGATTCTCACGTCTGTTACTGCTAAAATCTTTTTTTTTTTAAACGTTGGACACTAGGATTTTCTTCTGTATCGCGGGTGTGTTTACAAACACAAATTCTCACATGCACAAACGCCCAGACCCGGAACAACTACCTGTAGATCATACAAGTTTTTGCTCCGTGTGGGGATCGAACCCACAACACGTGTCGCAGAAGCCGATTGCTCAGCCCCTACGCCAAATGTGTCGTCAAAAAAAAAAAAAATCCAACCAATCTTCTTATACTCGTTCGTTGAAGTAAATGCTTTTTTTTTCACTTCTATATTAATATTAATCACCCGCTTAAAGTTTAAAAAACAAAACGTAATACGTAATACGTACACGAAAGAATACCTAACAACTGAGGCCGTACAATCGACATCTTAAAGTCCAGGACTAGACGTGTTATTGCGATTGTTTTGCGTTTGAGAGAGATGCCGCTTTACACATAGCGCTGCGATAGCGCCATCCCTTTCATTTGATATTCACTTACATGCTCAGAATTTAAATCATGTTATCGGTCGAACCTTGAACCTTGTCACCCATCGCACCAACGCAAAGGCACCATCACCTCAGACACTGCTAATTTGAGAACAATTAATCCCCTGTATAAATTACGATGATTGAGAAAGATAGGATGAGACATAGGCTAGTCAGGTAATCTAAGCTATAAATAATTTGGACACGATAATAATTGATTTTGATAATCTGTCAGATACGAATGGTTCCGCAGTTGAAGTAATAAGTAAACACATTGTTAAATTAACTGTTTTTTTTCACGTGTAGATTGTTATTCCAAAATAAATGGAAGTATGTAGTTCATTAGCCAAGTGGTCCTGAGCGCGACTGCTGCACTAGTGGTCCTGGTTCAATTCCCAGGTCGAGTAAAGTGTTATTGGGTTTTTCTACGAAATTCCCAGTAGCAGCTCGGAGTTTGGTATTTGTGCCCGGTTAATGGCAATAGGCTCGCCCCCTATTAGGTACATGGGACCTAAGCATACCGGCGAACTGTGTGTGTACATTAGTACGCCTCTGTCTAACCCTTCGGGGAATACAGGAGTGATGGTATGTAGTTACATACTAATAGGTACATAGAGGGGCTCCTGGCTAAGAGTAACTGAGCTGATCAACTGATCATATCATAAATGTAAGCGAATGTAATTCTTGATAACTTTACCAAGTTTGGAACGATTTTCCAGTTGTTTATTTCCAGTGAATTAGTAGTAGACGAATTGGTAAGGTAGAAACCTAGATTAACGGTATCTTAATACGAATAATAACAGATTTTGATACATAACATAACATACCATCACGCCTGTATTCCCCGAAGGGTTAGGCAGAGGCGTACTAATGTACACCCACAGTTCGCCGGTATGTTAGGGTCCCATGTAATAGGGGGCGAGCCTATTGCCATTAACCGGGCACAAATTCCAAACTCCGAGCTGCTACTGGGAATTTCATAGAAAAACCCAATAACACTTTGCTCGACCTGAGAATCGAACCCAGGACCTCTAGCGTAGCAATCGCGGTCAGGACCACTTGGCTATTGAGGCAGTTTCAGATTTCTTTAAAATAAAAACCCAATAAATTTGATACAACATTGTTTGAATTACGATTTATTTGGGTATTACTTTTTTATGGGCCCTTCAAGCTCCGCTAGACCCATAAGTACATTCTCGTGACACACGGACGGACGTAGATAAAAAATCCGTGGCGGTTTTTCAATTTCTCGACGGAACCCAAAAAAGTAATACCTACTGATATAAAAACGAACTTATACGTGGTATTATCATTACGTTTATTGACAAAATGGCGGAACTGGCTTGGAGCTTGCTGATAGTTGCAGGTTAGTGTTGTATAATGACTATTAATTTATTTTGTGATAACATAATCAATCTATTATATGTCCCACTGCTGGGCACGGGTCTCCTCTCACAATGAGAGGGAATACTGAATAGGCTATAGTCCACCACGCTACCCTAATGCGGGTTGGATCGGATCACCTGATGGTGATAACCGCCGCCCATGGACACCCGCAATACCAGAGGACTCACAAGTGCGTTGCCCGCCTTTTAAAAGGGTTTGGACCTCCGATAACCTTATTCACTCGGCGGCGGCGGCCCGCCGGTTTTCTGTGAGGCCGTGGTATCACTCCGGTCGACCCGGCCCATTCGTGCCGAAGCATGGCTCTCCCACGTCAGACCGCCAGACTATACATTTCTACTTGCTACGATCCTGGCACACCACTTTCGCTTCATCTACGTTCATTAACCTCCTTCTCATACAAATTATTCTCGATTTCGATACGAATACATTTTCGCAAGTTGTTTGTGCTTGGGCTACTGTACGGTTTGAAATGGCTGTGTGAGTCTGAAGCCGTCGACAAGTAGTTTTGCAGTCGTCAATTTTAATAACAAATCCCCATTATAGAATCTATTCTACATTCAAGCCCAAAACTGCAAGACCAAAGGACACTTTGAGCTCTGCGAGAATCGGATCGCATCTTTATAATATACTAGCTTCTGCCCGCGGCTTCGCTCACGTGAGCTATATCAGGAGTAAAAATGGAAATCCAGCATTGATGATCTCTTTTTTGTATGGGCCTCTATACATCAGGGAGGTCAAGCTGTATCTCAGGATTCATTTAATTAATTGAGTTATGAAGTTCACCAGTTTTTAAGTTGGAGCATATACTTTCTAACAGTGATAATAAAATTAAAATCTATTCAGTAGTTTTTGCTCCAACCCGTAACAAACAGACAAACAGATAAGAATTTTTAAAATCACATTTTGGGATTTGGAGACGTTTATATACCATAACACACGTTTTTTTTTTAAATATCTTCAATGTACAGCCACAGCTTTTTACAATTTTATAATAATCTTTATAATATATTTTTTAATACAGCCGTGGTTTGCACCGCTGATGCGAACCGCATAGTAGGCGGGGAGCCGACCACTATTGAGCAGTACCCGAGCATCGTCCAAGTGGAGAGACTGACGGGATTCCTGTGGACTCATTCATGTTCCGCCAACGTCCTAACCTCTTTATATGTTCTATCTGCCGCACATTGCTTCGATGGATTGTGAGTAATTCTTCCTTATCTCCTTTTAGTTTTTTCAAGGTTTTGTACAACATATAAGTAGATAGACTTATAAGAGCTAGTTTGCTCTCATAGGTATTTATTGTTGCGTAGCTCATAGTATCATGGTAGTATGGTTTGGTCATGTTGAGAGAATGAATGGAAGGAGACTGACTAAACAAATATGCGAGAGTCAAGTCAATGGGAATGTAGGAAGGGGAAGGCCTAGGCGAACGTTCCGAAATCACATTGAGGACGTTCTGAAAAATGGCTCGGTCAAGAGTAGATACCCTAAACCGACGTTCATGTATGAAAAGATTGATGAGTGTGGATGAAGCTAAAGAGGTATGTCAGAATCGTAATGAAATGAAATGATGATATGAAATGAAATGAAACGATGAAATTATATTTATTTCTGTAAGTAGATCTTAAAAAGACACTTTTACAAGTCAATGGTTTGTTTTTTTTTATAGCTTCGGCATTTCCTAACTGACGACCTCTGAGAAGAAAAACCGGAACAAACTCAGAGAATCATGGTCTCTTTTAAAGTCCAGACATAAAATAATGCAAATAATGTGAGTGGGACAATGCAGGGCAATGTCTGAAATAGCCTTTTGAGGAAAGAACCATAGCAGCTTTGAGTAGACCAGTCCTAACTGCCGGCAAGCATGCATCAGTCATCGTGTAGCTCAATCATAATTAAGGGAGCTCAACGACCCGTCACATGACAATACCAGATCAGTAGGACATTCGTGTAGGTCGTATAAAATTCCCAAAGCCTCCAGACTATAAAAACTGGTATAATAAAATCAAGCCTACATGGTACTCACATTTACTAAAGAAAAATGACTAGAATAGACTTAGATGTCAAAATAAATGTCAGTATAAATTGTAATGTCACAACAAAATATTAATAAAATTCATAAATGTCAAAATTCAATTCATTATTAATAAGAGAATCTTTATAATCAAAATAATGTCAGTACAAAATAATGTCCATAATCAAAATAATGTCATTATATCACAGTGTCTGACTAGCATAGTAATAGCCCGGTTCATCAGAGCAGCTCAATCCCAAGCATTTTTATCGTTCAAATAGTCTATCACTTTATAAAAATATATATTTTTTTGCGTGCGTAGCAAGTGGAAGTCTGTGGTCTCTGCCTACCCCTACGGGAAAGAGGCGTGACTTTATGTATGTAGCTCATAGTATGATTATATTTGTATACTAGTCTCCGCTCGCGGCTGCACTCACGTGTAGTTGGGTCTGTCTCTCAAAAGGAATAACTCTTCCCGTTTTTGCAACATTTTTCATTGATGCTCCGCCCCTATTGGTCTTAGCGTCATGTTATATAGCCTACAACTTACTACTTAATATTGAGGAATTTTTCAATTCGAACCAGTAGTTCCTGAGATTAGTGCGTTCAACCAAACAAACTCTTCAGGTTTATAATATTAGTATAGATGCATACATACCTCTCAAGTTAAAGGTGTCTATTTTAGAGGTGGTTGAACTCGTCGTCTGCCAAATATTCCATAACGACTGTATTCCCCGAATGATTAGGTAGAGCTATAGTAATGAAGACTGAATGAACGTCGGTATGTTCAGATCCAGTGTAAAAAATGGCATGACTAATACACACAGATGTATACTCCAAATTGCTACTGAGATTTTCATAGAAAAACGCAACAAAACTTTTCTTACACCGGGAATCGAAATCCGGACAGGACAGGACAGTAGTCCAAGCACGAACACTTTCGAAAACGTATTCGTATCGAAATCGAGAATAATTTGTATGAGAAGGAGCTTAATGAAGGTAGATGAAGCGAAAGTGGTGTGCCAGGATCGTAGCAAGTGTAGTCTCTGCCTTACCCAATGGGAGACAGATGTGAAAATATGCATGTATATATGAGATTTGTAGCAGAAAAAACGCATTCGTTTACGATACGGATTCGATAGTTGTTCGTGATTGGGCTAGAGGACTCTAGCGTAACTGTAGTGCTAAGAACCACTAGTTATCTAAATGAGGCAGATCTGACGCTAATCAATAATGTGCTTACACTATTGTGTTACAGTTTGAAGAGTATTGTAGCCAGAGAAATGACTGGACAAACGAAGGCTTAACAGCTGATGTCCAAGAGAAACCACTAGTTCTACAGTCCATATCTCAGTATTATAAAAAAGCAGGCAATTTAAATTAAACTACTTCTTTCTCTAGTTCCACCAGCCCTCGCAACCGGCGTATTCGAGCCGGAACCACCACCCTTAGCTCTGGTGGTGTTATAGTCGACGTAGAAAGTGCTGTAAACCACCCATCCTACGGCATTAGAGGAGCAGATGGAGATATCAGCGTAATACGGCTGGTTACACCTCTACAGTACAGTAGCGTGATCCAACCAGCTACCATCGTTCCCCAGGGATTCGAGCTGCCGGAGAACCTACCCGTTGTACTTGCAGGGTGGGGTTCTGTTTCGGTAAGAAACTTTTTTTACCTATCTTTAATTCAAATCGAAAATTACAGACACAATGCAAAATGTGGTGCTGAATTAATCCATCTAGTATTGATTAATTCAGTTTGGTTCAGAAATTCTGTAATATTTATATTATAAATTTGAAAGTCTGTGTCTACAGACATTCAAATTTAATTAATAATATCAATTCTAATTAATTCCATTAAGTGGATTGAATTCACAAAATTAAACCACTGAAAACCAAATTTAATAGTTTTAAGTAAGCATTAAATTTATAATTAGCTCTCTATAAAGGCGAAATTTTGAAAACCTCCACATATAATTAATATATTATAAATGAGTTATAGAGTATAAGTTTCTCATAAGAAGTTCCTTCTTTAGTTTATTTTTTTTATTTCTATTCCTATAAATCTAAATAACACCAATATATTTTTTTATGTTACCAGCTAGGTGGAGCATCATCCACAGAACTGCGTGACGTGCAGGTCTTCACCATCAACCACGAAAACTGCACCGGAACTTACGCTAGCCTCCCAAGGCCACTTATTGTCACAGAGAACATGATATGCGCTGGAATCCCTAACGTTGGCGGCAAAGACGCTTGCGAAAGAGATGCTGGCGGCCCCATGTACTACGAGAACTTTCTCATCGGTATTGTGTCCTGGGGCCGAGGCTGTGCGGATCCCATATACCCAGGAGTTAAAACTAAAGTGTCTTCTTACACAGACTGGATCGTGTCTACCGCTGTCTGAATGTGATGATTTGATAAATAATTGATATTGATTTACAATTGTGAATTAAATATTTATTTTATATAAGCTGTTTTTACTTCACCAGTTAAGCAACAAACCATTGACTGACCTACAGCTAGTCCACTGATTGAAAGTGGCTCAGCGTGCTATATAATATCCGAAACGAGGTTATCCGACAGAGAACAAAAGTTACCAACATAACACACCGAATCAGCAAGCTGAAGTGGCCGTATCTGTAGAAGAACCGACAACCACTGGGGTAGACATGTTAGCGTTAATAAAAATATAAGTATATAAATGAAAACTAAACATAATTTAATAAATAAATACAATTATAAATATAACAAGTACCTAAATTCACTTATGAATGTAACAAATAAATACAAAATTTATGTTATAAATGAGTTAGAAATGAGATAATAAGAATATAAACACCTTAGATATAATATTTTAATGTATACTTTTTAATGGGCAATCAATTTGCAAATGATGCTAAACCCTCTTCCTCTCTCCTAATTTGGCTGTGCCCGACAGGGTCCATAATGATCTAAGTTATCTACAGTCCACCTTTATAAAACATTATGGAATGCAATAAAGAATTGAGTATTGAGTATTGAGCGTAGCGGCTGAGCGATTGGCTTCTGCTTGACGTGTTGTCGTTTAAAACACCACACGGAGCAAATATTTTTGTGACCGACGCATAGTTGTTCCGGGGGTCTGGGTGGGATGTCTGTTCTGAGAATTTGTGTTTTAAAAAGCACCCACGATACAGAAAATATACTAGTGTGGGATAGCATTCCGTTTTAAATAATGTTCACTGTCTTATCAATTGGTGGTTAATTAAAAATAAGTTAATCAATACCTACTAACGAATCTAGAATTCTGTCGTAAATACCAACTTTGGCACACGATCACCGCTCTGCAAACGCTGTTCACACCATATTAAGCAGTTTGGTTTAACTAATAGGTAGTGGTTTTTTTATGGTTTTTCTCAGCAAGAATATGTTCAGAAATAGGATAGGATATAGGATAGGAATACCCACTTTAAAGTAACACCTTTTAAACTTGTAGTTACATGACCTACAAGTTCTTACTATACGCCGACTTATAATTGTATTCAATAACTTGACAGTTCAAAGAGAAATAATGATACCACACTACAACTAATAAGTAGTGTTGGGTAGTAAATAATCTATACTAATATATAAAGCTGAAGAGTTTGTTTGTTTGTTTGCTTGAACGCGCCAATCTCAGGAACTACTGCTCCGATTTGAAAAATTCTTTCAGCGTTAGATAGCCCATTGATTGAGGAAGGCTATAGGCCATCACGCTACGCGGACGATGTCGCGGACAGAAGATAGTAATTAATAAGACTAATTTCCTTTTTTATTTTCTTATAATAGAAACAAACCAAAAATAAAAATCATTGTATGGTGTGATTGTCCTACAAAACAGTTTTGTAATACGTGAATAATGTCGTGATTAGTGTATCTGATACTACTGTTAATTTGTTACTACATCTGTGTACAAAGTTTAATACTGCTGGTTGTTATCCGTAAATAAAATAAAATGAAACTGCAATAGTCGAGTATGTCCCATTTCAGGACAAATTAATTTATTTACTATTCAGTAAATAAATAAATTAGTCCTGAAGTGAAGGCATTCGCCTTATCAATTACATAAATATACTTTACCAATGAATTGTACAAAGGTGGGAATTGTAAGTATTACCAAGGGGTTCTCGACTTGTCGTGAGGGCTTACTGATCGTGGATTCGATCCCCATGGTGAAGCTAAGTTGAACCCCAGAGAGTGTCTTCTCTTGCTGGCTTGGCCCAGGAAGCCATCATCATTGAGTATTCATATGGCCTCCGCAAATGCCCTGCTGATCTGGTATTGCCGTGCAGCGGGTCGTTGAGCTCCCTAAATAATGGTTGAGCTACACGATGACTGGTGCATGCGTGCCGTTAGTTAGGACAAGTCAACTCAAGACTGCTATGGCTCTTTCTTCAAAAGGCCTGTTCAGATTTTGCCCTACATCGTAAAACACATATCCTATAATACTACTACTACTGTCTGGACTTTAAAAGAGACCATGATTCTCTGAGTTTGTTTCGGCGTTTCTCCTCAGAGGTCGTCGATAGGAAATTCCGGCGCCATCTATTAAAAAAAATATGTAAAACGACTTGTAAAAGTGTCTTTATAAGATCTATTTACAAAAATAAATATAATTTATCATTTATCCATAGGATCGAGAATCATGCGAGCGCGATTCGAGTGATCCCTTCACTATGCGGAAGGTGAGGTAGTTGGTGGTGGTTTTAGTTGCTGGCTGGAGAGCCCAACATAACCGTCCCGCATCCCCGAACCGGGACGAAGACCAACCCAAGAGGGAAGGTGTGCGAATTGTATAAAATGTGCGAAATAAATTTATTTCTTCTTCTATTTTTACGCATGATGGAACGGAGACTGTATATGCGTTTAGGGTTAGAGGGTGTTTGATTGTTCCCTCAAATGAATATTACCACTTATCTCCATAGTGGTGTGACCGATTGAGACGCGGTTCGTGGATAGATACAATACAAATTTACATATAACATAAATATGATATTATAATTTCACCTCAAAAACATATTAGGTACATTGATAACATGCTAACGAAGAATTTAGCAATTTAGTATTCTATTATCTGTGGCAATTTAAAAAAAGTAACAATAAGGGCCACTTGCACCAACTTCTTAAGTGTGTTTATATTGTATTTAAACACAAAATTACAATGAAAAATTGTGTTTAAATATAATTTAAACATAATTGAGAAGTTGGTGCAATTGACCCTTAGACTAGCTCGGCTCAAAAAATATCAAAAGGTTGACACTACTTGACCTTTTCATATTTTTTGAGCCAAGCAGCAGCGCAGAGCAGTAGCTTGCAGCTGAAAACCAGTGTCAGGTAGTTCTTATCACTACCGTCAGATATAATTATGTTGAGCTGACCTTTTCCTTTGACGGACCTCAATTGAACAAAAATGTATTTTAGATTGCGGTACATGTTTTTGTCTAGAGATTAATACGTCGTTTTTATTACCTCAATAAAATCTATATCTATACTAATATAAAAAGCTGAAGAGTTTGTTTGTTTGTTTGCTTGAACGAGCTAATATCAGGAACTACTGGTCGGATTTGAAAAATTATTTCAGTGTTAGATAGCCCATTTATTGAGAAAGGTTATAGGCTTTATATATGATACGCGGACGAAGTCGCGGGCAGAAGCTAGTGATTAAATATATTCGTGTCATTCACTGATTATTTGTCAATTTTGACATTGTTTTCTTCTTCAGTTTTCTTTTTCAGTAAAGTAGGTACTGAACTTATTATAAGATGTATAACCTTTATGGTCTACCTACATTGAGCGTACAGTTTATTTTAGAAACTAAATGATTTCTAAAAATCTGGGAAAAACATACAAAGTCGTAAAAAATTCAACTTTGTAAGTCAGAAGAAGCTTACTTAATGAGTTGAGTTTTATATGGAATTCTTTAAAAATCTTAAAATAAAACAATATTAAAGTTTTGAAAAAACCCACGACTAATTTAATTGTAAAAGTATTAAATAATATTTTCGAATCTCACGACTAAATGAGTCCCTACACACATAATCACTTACATAGCTACAAGACACAACATAGCATGTCTATACTAAATTTTACATTTCGATTTTAATGAAATTTCAGAACAAATATGGAAATGGCAGCCCCCACCGGATATTCTTGTAGCAAGTAAATATTGTGTAGGTACTCATTTAGTCGGGGGAGCCGGAAAATTATTTAATCATTTTACAATTTAAATCGCCTAGGATTTATCAAAATTTTTAATTTTGTTTTTTTTGTAAGTAATAACGTGATGACTTTTTTGTAAATTCCCCAAAAAAAAAACAACGAACAAAGTTCAAGTTATTCTTCAAATAAGCTATTACAAGAATTTAGATAAGAATCTGGGCAGGAACTTCATGGATACTTACCCTCTTATAATAAGTGGTGGTACATTCTGATACCATACGGGCGGACGTAGATAAAGAAACCGTGTTGGGTTTTCAATTTCTCGACGAAACCCAAAACGTATTTTATTTTATTTATTTGGGAAAACAACAAAGTATTAATTACCTATTGCTATAAAAGCGAACTTATAGGGGGATATTATCATTACGTTTTAAATTGACGAAATGGCGAAACAGGCTTGGGGCTTGCTGATAGTTGCAGGTTAGTGTTGCATACTTAATGGCTATTAATTTATTTTATTTTATTTTGTGGGAGAGCCATGCTTCGGCATGAATGGGCCGGCTCGACCGGAGTGATACCACGGCCTCACAGAAAACCGGCGTGAAACAGCATTTGCGTTGTGTTTCGCCGAGTGAAGGAGGTTACCGGAGACCCAAACCCTTTTAAAAGGCGGGCAACGCACTTGCGACTCCTCTGGTGTTGCGGGTGTCCATGGGCGGCGGTTATCGCTTACCATCAGGTGATCCGTTTGCTCGTTTGCCCGCCTCATAAAAAAAATAAAAAAATTTGGCTGGTTATATGAAAAATACAGATAAATAAATTCTACTTTAAATTTTAATGCGCAAGCGATGTGCCTCGATGCTGCATCGATTTAGAGTCGGCACCAACAGTCTTCTCGCCACCTTGGCGGATAAAATTGGTGGACCATTTCTCAGGCACTATATGTCAGGTCAGGGTCTATATGTGCTAGGAGTCATGTAACAAATTAATGTGTGCTGCTTAGTTTAGGTTTGTACCTACTAACATGTTATATGGATCTATGATCTGAAATAAAAGTATTATTATAACATAACATACCATCACGCCTGTATTCCCCGAAGGGTTAGGCAGAGGCGTAAGTACTAATGTACACCCACAGTTCGCCGGTATGTTTAGGTCCAGGTAATAGGGGGCGAGCCTATTGCCATTAACCGGGCACAAATTCCTAACACCGAGCTGCTACTAGGAATTTCATAGAAAAACCCAATAACACTTTGCTCGACCTGGGAATCGAACCCAGGACCTCTAGCGTAGCTGTCGCGGTCAGGACCACTTGGCTATTGAGGCAGTTATTATAATTCTAAATAAAAGTATTATAATTCCCATTTATTAAGTATAGGTTAGGTTTTATTAGGCTTATTTTTTTTTTTTGTTTTTTTTTAAAAAAAGCTTACTAGAAATGTGGATCGCACATTACTAGTATTCTTGTTAACCCCTCGTGCTAAGCTAAAATGCTTGTGTTACGATTGGGTTTACGTCGGTAGTGCAATGGGCGGGTTTCGAACCGGCAACCACATGATTACAAGTCCGGCGCCCTAGCCATTAGGCTACCGCCGTTTTTGAAATTAAATACAGTTTTATAAAATATTAGCGACCCATCCGCGGTTTCACCCACGCTGCCCTGTTCCTAAGAGACGTAGGTAGGGTTATGTTAAATAGCTTAAAACTTTTCTCTTGAATCACTCTATCTATCAAAAAAACCGCATCAAAATCCGTTGCGTAGTTTTAAAGATCTAAGCATACATAGGGACAAACAGACAGCGAGAAGCGACTTTGTTTTATACTATGTAGTGATACTAAAACTAGCAACCGGTGGTCAGGGTCCCAAAGAGAGAACCTGTGCTGTGCAGGGTATCAAGGGCTTTCTATATCAAGCCCTTGATCCAGCCACCTAATGAGAGCCTCTTTAGGTGTTGTTCGAAGCTCTTGGCTATTAACCATTGGCTGACACAACGACAACGGCCTTCACATTCTGAACTTACGTCTTAAAGGTGACGTCAGTAACATCTATTGACAAGCAAGTTACTTTGCCTCTCAACCGACATGACTTTCCTTACGGTTAGTTCTATGTCGTACGATGCTACCATACCTATTAACTATTACTTACTACAAGGAAAATTTGTATCAAACCAGAAGACGCATCTTCGAATCCTGCCTGCGATCTCAGCATGAAAAATGCACAAAAAAAATCACTAAAAGATAAACAGTAGGTACGTAATTTTTTTTTTTTTTTTAAAAAAGCTTACTAGCAATGTGGATCGCACATTACTAGTATTCTTGTTAACCCCTCGTGCTAAGCTAAAATGCTTGTGTTACGAGTGGGTTCACGTCGGTAGTGCAATGGGTGGGTTTCGAACCGGCAACCACATGATTACAAGTCCGGCGCCCTAGCCATTAGGCTACCGCCGCTTCAAATTCGAGGAACGCAAGTTTAAATCCTACCGGGGATCGAATGATTTTTTAATTAAAATTAATATTTTTATTTATACAGCCGTGGTCTGCATAGTAGGTGGGGAGCCGACCACTATTGAGCAGTACCCGAGCATCGTCCAAGTGGAGAGACTGACGGGTTTCCTGTGGACTTATTCATGTGCCGGCACCGTCCTAAACACTAGATCTGTTCTATCTGCCGCAGGATGCTTCAATGGATTGTGAGTAGTTTTATTCTTATCTCCTTTTTGTTGGTCAATATTTTGATCAACAAATAAGCAGGTAGGTAGGTACCTATAATTAGCCTAGTGGTTCTGAGTGCGACTGCTACGCTTGATGTCCTGGGTTCGATTCCCAGGTCGAGCAGTGTTATTGGGTTTTTCTATTAAATTCCCAGTAGCAGCTCGGAGTTTGGAATTTGTGCTCGGTAAATGGCAATTGGCTCGCCGCCTATTAAATGGGACCTAAACATACCGGCGAACTGTGGGTGTACATTAGTACACCTCTGCCTAACCCTTCGGGGAAAACAGGCGTGATGGTATGTATGCATGGTATGTATGTTGGTTAAGTTAACTTGTAAATTGTTATTGTTAAGTCATTTTATTACCGATTCGATAGAATTATTAATAATAATAATTAATATTCTGGGACATTTTTACACAGCACCATCTAGTCCCAAACTAAGCAGAGCTTGTACTATGGGTACTAGGCAATGGATATAATACTTATATAAGTACTTTTTTTTGTAAATACATACTTATAATACAATAGTCATAGTCAACAGTCAATAGTGTACTCATTACATTGAATGTCATATTGTTACTTTGAGATCGTCTGAGACTTATTAATATCAGTTTATTTGTCACATGTCAAAATTAAAGATATATCGTCAGTTGTTAAAATAATGTTTAGAGGTTATGTCAGGGAGTTAATATTTAACAAAAACAACAACGCACCCAAATAGAATTGTTACATAGAATTGTTCATATCTTAGGCCCACTTGCACCAACTTCTTAAATGTGTTTAAATTGTATTTAAACACGAAATTTCTATGAAAAATTGTGTTTAAATTCAATTTAAATATATTTAAAAAGTTGGTGCAATAATATAATAAAAATATAATAGTAAAATAAAAAAGCGGGCATTTTAAATTAAACTACTTCTTTCTCCAGTTCCACCAGCCCTCTCAACCGACGTATTCGAGCCGGGACCACCACCCTTAGCTCTGGTGGTTTTATGGTCAGGGTAGAAAGTGTTGTAAACCACCCATCCTACGGCATTAGAGGAACAGATGGAGACATCAGCGTAATACGGCTGGTAACATCTCTACCGTACAGTAGCGTGATCCAACAAGCTACCATCGTTCCCCAGGGATTCGAGCTGCCGGAGAACCCACCCGTTGTACTTGCAGGGTGGGGTTCTGTTTCGGTAAGAAACTTTTTTTACCTTCCTCTAAGTCTAGCAGAAAATTACAGACACAATGTAAAATCTAGTGCTGAATCGGTCCAAAAATTCTGCACTATTGATTAAACTCATAAATGTATTCATTTTCTTATATAATAAGAATGTTAGTGACCCGTGTCTGTACATTGTTTATATTTGCAAAACAATCTAATTTGGGGGACTGAAAATAAGTAACACAATCCATTACTATCATTTTTGGAATTTTTGCCCGTCTGTTTGTCTGTCGGTTTGTCTATGTGGTTGAACACGCATCAAATCATAACTACTGAATAAATTTGGGGGAAGTGACTGTTTCTTGGATTAACATTTAGGGTAAGTTTATTTAATTCAAATTGGTTCACTCTCCACTGAAAACGTTGAATTAGAAAAATAACCATTGAAGTTAATTTCCTTTCTAATATTTCTGTACTAGACTTTTTTTTAATTAAAAAATATACTTTCAGGTACTTAGTAAGATAAAACAAGAAAATAAAAAACAGATAAATCAGAAACCATTATTGTGGTCTGGAGTTGATTATTAGTACCTACAGTTATTCTAACTCAACTTATACAGTGCATGACGGGACATACATAGGATTCATCCAGCGGGCACCGGCCAGTGTAAAAACTATATAAATAAATATAAATTGGGAGAGCCATGCACAAATGGGCCGGCTCGACCAGAGTGATACCACGGCCTCACAGAAAACCGGCGTGAAGCAGCGCTTGCGTTGTGTTTCGCTGGGCGAGTGAGGTTACCGGAGGCCCAAACCCTTTTAAAAGGCGGGCTACGCACTCGTGACTCCTCTGGTTTTGCGGGTGACTATGGGCGGTGGTTATCGCTTACGATCAGGTGATACGTCGGCTCGTTTTCCCATAAAAAACATATTTTATGACATTTTACACATCACCATCTAGTCCCAAATCAAGCAGAGCTTGTACTATGGGTACTAGACAATGGATATAATACTTATATACTTTTTATTTGTAAATACATACTTGTAATACATAAGAAACACCCAGACGAACACAAACACTTATATTCATCACATAAATATTTGTGTCCTGTGGGAATCGAACCCACGACCCCGTGGTCTGCAGTCCGGTACTCGAACCACTAAACCACAAAGTTAAAGGTTAAAGAAATAAACAAAAATGACAACATATTCTCTAGAGAACTATTATGAAACCGTCATTACCTCAATGAAGTTATATTCCTTATCAGCTGTCATTTTGAGTTGAAAATTTTGACAATTATTGTTTTCTTCTCTAAAACATACAGCTTTACAATAACTCATTTTATAATGTGAAACCTCCATAGTGTAGATATGTACAATGCGCCCAGTTTATTTGAGAAACTCCAGAGTTTGCATCTAATCAAATCATAAAATAAACGTACATACATAATTATGTTAATCTTTACTGATGCCGACACAGTTAGTTGACATTTTAATCTCTGTATTTCTGTTTATATTTCCATAATTCACGTCAATAGTGATGAACAAATTTTTGAAATGAAGTTTTATAAAGGTCAGAAATAAGGTATTCAAAGGTTAATAGCGCTAAGTGTATTTAAAATATTTAGTCGTAACTTTGACAAGACAGTGTCTGTCAGGCCAGCTAGTTTCTTAAAAATTTCAAATTTAATAGTTAATGTCAATATTAATTTATAATTCTATTCAGTGGTTTTAATTCACAAGAATACAAAATTAAATTAGCTTTAAAACACAAAAATAGAATTCTACCTTTTTAATTAGCCCTCTAAGCCTAATAAAGGCGAAATTTTGAAAACCTCCAAATTGATAATCTACACTAATATTATAAAGAGGAAAAATTTGATTGTTTGTTTGTATTGAATAGGCTCCGAAACTACTGAACCGATTTGAAAAATTATTTTACCATTAGAAACTGGCATTATCCCTGATGAACATAGGAAGCCGGGCCGGGCAGCTAGTTAAGTACTTAATGAGTTTCTCATAAGAAGTTGCTCGTTTTCTTTTATTTTCTAATTCTTTTCCTACCTAGATTTCTAAATAACAATGCTTTCTATATTACCAGGAATATGGAGCATCATATACAGAACTGCGTGAAGTGCAGGGCTTCATCATCAACCACGAAAACTGCACTGAAACTTACGCTAGCCTCCCAAGGCCACTAATTGTCACAGAGAACATGATATGCGCTGGAATCCCTAACGTTGGCGGCAAAGATGCTTGCGAAAGGGACGCTGGCGGCCCCATGTACTACGAGAACTTTCTCATCGGTATTGTGTCCTGGGGCCGAGGCTGTGCGGATCCCACATACCCAGGAGTTAAAACTAAAGTGTCTTCTTACACAGACTGGATCGTGTCTACCGCTGTCTGAATGTGATGATTTAATAAATTATTGATATATCTTTGTATTTTTCCCGCATTTTCCATGCTACGATTATACATTTATTTTCTATCTATACTAATATATAAAGCTGAAGAGTTTGTTTGTTTGCTTGAACGCGCTAATCTCAGGAACTACTGGTCCGATTTGAGAAATTCTTTCAGTGTTAGATAGCCCATTTATTGAGGAAGGCTATAGGCTATATATCATCAGGCTAAGACTAAGTAACTATTCCACGCGGAAGAAGTCGCGGGCGGAAGCTAGTTTAAAATAAAATACAAAAAGATAGTTAATAGGTAAGGTGGCATCGTACGACATTGAACTAACTGCAAAGTAAGACATATCGGTTGAGCAGCAAAGTAACTTACTTTTCAATAGTTGTCCCTGACGTCACCTTTAAGACGTAAGAATGTGAAGGCAAATTTCGACATGGCGAGTGGGACACGTGGTGGCTTAGAGGTCATAGCGTTTGGTTTATCTAACTACTTAGAAGACGCAGGTTTGATTCCTGTCCGCAAGTCGAATTTCTCCTTAATTAAAATACAATTAAATAGAAATAAAATAAACAGTGTTTTTATTTCACCAGTTAAGTAAAAATCTGGGAGAAACTCCTAAGCAACGTTTCGCGATTATCAAAGGAACATTTAAACTAAAACGTTAGCAATAACTATGTAGGTAAATTTATAAAGTATTTGTATGAAGGTAGGTTGTTATGGTGGTAGTTGTCGGAACAACTACCACCATAACAACCTACCTTCACCTACACAAACACCCAGACCCGGAGGTCTGGGTGTTTGTGTATGTGAGAATTTGTGTTTGTAAACGCACCCACGATACAGGAGAAAATCCTAGTGTGGGGCAACGTTTAAAAAAAAATCTTTAAAGCACATGCACACTTTAGTTTTTGTACCTACTCAGAAAGATGTTTCTATTCCGTTCATGTTTTTTTATAAATCTATTGTTTATTTGAGGTGGTATTCAGAAAAATATCAACTGAAAGTAAATTCAGGCAGATAGGCAGCTCACTGATCGGCGTGGTATTTAGTTGGATTGGACCTATTTGGCACAGCCGTACTTTTTTTTGTCTCATTTTTATTTATAAGATACTTAGATATTATACTCTTTTATGCTATTGTTTGCAGTGTCCGTGACTGTATCAATAAACCGTTTTTCATTCTTTCTAAAACACTGTACTTGCTTTTTGAACTCAATTCAAACAAAGGCCGCTTAAATCTAGACTTAAATCCCAGGTAGGCTTCCCAGGGAGGCGATCAATAGTTCCCGCCTATCCCGATTGCTGTCGTGCGCATGCGCGGCCGCCATCTTAACTCCTACACGCCGGGACGTCGGGATACATTGCAATAGTGAAAACAAAACACAAACGGTGCGTGCAAAATATCCATAAAAATGAGAAAAGTGAACTCAGATCGAGACCCAGAAGGTAAGGAAATTAACGGTTTCAGATAGAACTTTTTAGGTTTTATTTTTGTGCTTAATAAAACAGCTTGTGAGTTCTACAAGATTTTTTATAGAATCTCCGGAGATGAGTGCTTAGACTTGTGATTTTCTTATAAGTGCTTTTTTGTTTTTTATAATTCGTGTTAAATAAATACTGTACATAATATTTCTGGATTATAAAGAGTATTTACATAGACTATATTTGTAACTGGAGAAGTTAACTAGAAAGGTTGTTAACCTGTAGCTCACCATGATGAAGTTTGCTAACCGTGGGCCAATGTGTATATGAAAAAGTGAAAAAAAAGAAAGAAAGTAAGATAATACATTTATTTACATAGACAAGACGCACACACAAATAAGTATTTAAACAAAGATATAAAACTAATTCGCGAAAGTATGCGTCACATCCACGCAAAACGGCCAAACGGCAAAGTGCACATTTTTTATATTTCCTCTCTTCTCTTGGAATATTTTTAATATATACCTAAGCGTGTGTGAAAAAAACAAAGCAAGGAAAAAATAGACTAACAGTTTAGTATATTAAACGACTAATCTATGTATCATGCCTTTATCAAAAATTATCTGATGATAAACAAATCGCCCACTAGATGATTAGAGCTGTTATTTAAATCTTATTATCTTTAATAATATTGATAAATTATTAAATTATTTATAGTATCTATTATAGACACGTAGATATATATGTTTATAAGTTAATTTGTTTGTTTTTTTTTAAAAAGCTTACTAGCAATGTGGGTCGCACATTACTACATAGTATTTTTGTTAAGCTAAATGCTTGTGTTACGAGGTAGACGTGGGGACTTGGGTTCACGTAGGTAGTGCAATGGGTGGGTTTCGAACCGGCAACCACATGATCGCAAGTCCTGCGCCCTAGCCATTAGGCTACCGCCGCTTTTACCTATTAGATAGCGATAATGTTTAGCTAATTTAATTACTGACGACACGTTGGGCGTAGTGGCTGAGCGATCGCCTTCTGCGAAAAATATTTGTATGATCTACAGGTAGTTATTCCGGATCTGGGTGTTTGTGTATACGAGAATTTGTGTTTGTAAACACACAAAATACACACACACACAAATAAACAAACAAATAAATTAATTTATTAACCAACGTCTAAAAAGGAGTATCTTCTCATCAGATTTAATTTTCTTATCGACCTGCCCGCGGTTTCACTCGCATTGCCCCGTTCCTAAGAGTCGTAGCGTGATGTTAAATAACTTAAAACCTTCCTCATGAATCACTCCGTCCATTAGTGAAAACCGCATGAAAATCTTTTCAATAGTTTTTGAGTTTATCGCAGACATACAGACGCGACGGGGGACTGTATTTTGTAATATTTTAGGACAATACACATATTTCCGCAGACGTTCAGTTTTCAAAAACGTTTCAAAATTGTGATTCTTTTAGTACTTCTTACAATTATAATTTGCCTCATTAGCCTAGTGGTCCTGAGCGAGACTGCTACGCTAGAGGTCCTGGGTTCAATTCCCAGGTCGAGCAAAGTGTTATTGGGTTTTTCTATGAAATTCCCAGTAGCAGCTCGGAGTTTGGAATTTGTGCCCGGTTAATGGCCATAGGCTCGCCCCCTATTACATGGGACCTAATCATACCGGCGAACTGTGGGTGTACGTTAGTACACCTCTGCCTAACCCTTCGGGGAATACAGGCGTGATGGTATGATGGTATGTTCCAACTTAAAAACTGGTGAGCTTCTTATCTCAATTACTCAAACGAATACTTAGATACAGCTAGACATCCCTGAAGTATAGAGGCCCATACAAAAAAGGGATCATCAATGTTGGTTTTTCATTTTTACTCCTGATATAGCTTCACGTGAGCGAAGCCGCGGGCAGAAGCTAGTTTGAAACATAAACATTTGAATATGGAATGAATCATGTTGGTTTATCAAGTTACAACTTCAGAAGTAAAGCCTTGAATTCTTGATCCCACTAAATCAATTTTAGGGTTTAGTTTGAGTTAGCTGGAATTAGCATTCAACTCAACACTAGGTACTCATGAAGTCTGGCTAAACTTTAGCTTAGCAATCGCAGAGTTCATATGTGCGGTGTTCGCTTTATTTGCATCAATTTACTACCTAGGATTCTAACTAGCTTTAGGGAAGTTCTATAAACTTCTGTTTAGATTTAATTAATTTATTTATTTATTTAATAGGTACAGTAACAGATAACAGATTAAAAACAAATAAATATTGTGAGGCAACTTTAAAGTATACAATTTCGAATCTGAAATCCAATTACAACTGTACACAACATTGTTTAAATTATGTGGCTTAGTTGAGATGTGTTAATTACCTAATTCTAAACAGGAATATAAAAATAATAAGTAATAAGTAATTACAAGATTTGGCACACTATTATTAAAGTTACAAACATAATATTATCAGATAGAGCTTATTTTACTCAGAGAGTTTATGAATCTGCTTCGATTTTCAAAAAATATATCTGATTGAGAGCAAACAGCATTGTATTGTTTACACATTCGATGTAGCGGACTGTTCTGTGACACATTGTTGTTGCTTTTGGGTATATGAAACAGACGTGGTGTACGCACAGATCGAGTCGGTACATTCAATTGTATCCGACTGGTCAAATAACAGTTTAACGCGCCATTCGCAACCTTATCCAGAGTGTTCATATCACTTACCCATCTGAAACTTGAACTTCAATTTTAAGTGAAAGCATCAGTGGTACGGCCTTCTTCACCATTACCGTATAGATGGTACTTAGCGATTAAATTAGAAAATGGAACTGATTTTTTATGAAAATCAAGCTTCGGCACGAATGGACCGGCTCGACTGAAGTGATAAACCAACCTATAATAAAAAAACCTCACAGAAAACCGCCGTACGTTGTGTTCCGCGTACGTAAACGCTTATGTACGTTGTGTTCCGCCGAGTGAGTGAGGATACCGCAGGCGTAAACCCTTTTAAAAGGCGGGCAACGCATTTGTGACTAGTCAGGAGTTGCGGGTATCCATGGACGGCGGTTATAGCTTACCATCAGGTGATTTGTCTGCTCGTTTAGTTACCATAAAAAAAATTACCGTCGTTTTTTATTACTAGCATTCTGCGTTGCACATTACTGGTATTCTTGTTAACCCGTCGTGCTAAGTTAAACGCTTGTGTTACGAGTCGGTTCACGTCGGTAGTGCAATGTGTGGGTTTCTAACCGGCAACCACATTATCGCAAGTCCGACGCTCTAGCCATTAGGCTACCGCCGCTTCAATTGATTAAAGTTTTTACACAAATATCGTAAAATAACATATATAGAGAGACAAAGACAGACGTACTAATTAAAATACAGCCACAGTTTAGCGATGTCTAGCGTAGCAGTCACGCTCAGTACCACTAGGATGAGGCAGTTATATATCAAAGCAAGATATTAAAAAATCCCTTCTGCATACTGATTTCTGACACATAAGCGAATATTAGACATATTTTTACGAATTTTAGCTGCCTCATTAGCCAAGTGGTCCTGAGCGCGACTGCTACGCTAGAGGTCCTGGGTTCGATTCCCAGGTCGAGCAAAGTGTTATTATTGGGTTTTTCTATCAAATTCCCAGTAGCAGCTCGGAGAATTTGTGCCCGGTAAATGGCAATAGGCTCGCCCCCTATTACATGGGACCTAAACATACCGGCGAACTGTGGGTGTACATTAGTACGCCTCTGCCTAACCCTTCGGGGAATACAGGCGTGATGGTATGTTATGTATTGATAGATATTATTTACCTTTTATCTATCAATACAACGCTATTAAATCCGTAAAAAGTAGTTTTATTTCAATGTCTTCTGTAATCCAGTTGAACCATAATTTACTATTGAGTCCAAGAAAAACTATGCTTAATTCTCTTTCTTTTTAGTTTCAGAAGACATGGTTGAATCCATAGACGAATTAAAAGAACGACTCTCAGTAATGAAAAAAATGATGGAGGAACGGAAGGCGGCGGGGACTGGTACCAAGGAGCTGTTCCAAGGCCAGGCTTCCAGTCTCCATGGCACGAACATGATAGATGGCAACTTCCTAAGCTTCGTCTTCGGAGGCTCCCTCTTCGTGATCATCAGTGTCTCAGTGTACGCTTTCTACAACCTGTACCATGCTGTTTTAAAGAAATTCCCCTCGACCCACACGGAGTTGTAGATTGAACTCTCTTGGAATGCAACAAGGTTCTTTTGTGATCACGTGTATGTGTATAAAGCGGACAATATCGTTTTAAGTTCGGGATGATTAAAGTTTGATTGACTTTTTGTTGTGTTTAATTGTTATTAGTTATTGTTATGAGTATTTTATAATCGAATCGAATCCTTGTTTACACAAACAAGGATTCGATTCGATTATAAAATACTAGCTGCTGCCCGCGACTTCGTCTGCGTGGACTTCAGGTAAAAAGTGTTGTTGCAGACTATAATCTATCTCTGTGCCAAATTTCATCCAGATCCGTTCAGCAGTTCTGGCGTGAAAGAGTTACAAACATCCATCCATCCATCCATCCTCACAAACTTTCGCATTTATAATATTAGTAGGATGTTTTATTTCAATTAACACAATAAGTTTTACAAGGGCCGAAGTCTTCTATTTCAACTATGGTATAATGGTCGTCAATGATTTTAATGACTTAAGACTTGACAGATTTTGAAGGCAACATTGTTTTTTTATGGGATAGGGGGGCAAACGAGCAGACGGATCACCTGATGGTAAGCGATAACCGCCGCCCATAGACACCCGCAACACCAGAGGAGTCGCAAGTGCGTTGCCCGCCTTTTAAAAGGGATTGGGCCTCCGGTAACCTCACTCACTCTGCGAAATACAACGCAAGCCGTTTTACGCCGGTTTTCTGTGAGGCCGTGGTATCACTCCGGTCGAGCCGGCCCATTCGTGCCGAAGCATGGCTCTCCTACGTGGAAACGATTTTCACACAGTAAAATAGTAGAATTGGGGCCCGGGTACGTTCTGCTACATGAAATATCAAGAAATTAGTTGCTCGCTTCCAAATAATGGGTCTGATGGAGAGGAACTGGCAAGAAACATATTAAAATAATAAAAGTTCACAATATTTTATCTATAATGTACGAGATTTTTTTATTAAATAACATAATAATCAACCTATTATATGTCCCACTACTGGGCACGGGTCTCCTCTCACAATGAGAGGGATAGGTAGGGAGTAGGGCTATAGTCCACCACGCTAGCCTAATGCGGGTTGGCAGACTTCCCACGCCGTCGAGAAAATCTCTCAAACGTGCAGGTTTCCTCACGATGTTTTCCTTCATCGTTTAAGCGCGTGATAATTAACTATTAATACGCACATAACTTCGATAAGTCAGAGGTGCGTGCCTTGGATTTGAACTCGAGACCTTTGACTTGGCAGTCCAATGGTCATATCGCTAGGCTATAACAACATATTATAATTATGTACAATATTTATAGCATACTAATTAGTTAGCCGATGCATTCATTGATGTAAGGAAGAGCATATAAGGTTGTAAGTAAAAAAAAAAAAAAAAATATTTAACCTAAAGAAAATATAGGGAAACAGTTTAGATGCGCTAAGCAGAATCAATTTGCGCATTGTAAAAATTTTGCCTAAACAAACACATGTGCCGACGTTGTCAGGAGACTCATGAAACGCCACCTTATCTTTTAGTCTGCCTCGTTAGTCTAGTGGTCTCAAGTGCGACTGCTACGCTAGAGGTCCTGGGTTCGATTCCCAGGTCAAGCAAAGTGTTATTAGGTTTTTCTATGAAATTCTCAGTAGCAGCTACAATTTACATAGAAAAACCCAATAACACTTTGCTCGACCTGGGAATCGAACCCATCGAACCTCTAGCGTAGCAGTCACGCTCAGGACCACTTGGCTAATGAGGCAGTTAGTAGACACTGTCTAGATGAATGTCTGAATAGATTTAAATTTTGTTATCACTGTTAGAAACTATGTGCTCCAACTTAAAAACTAAAACTGGTAAACTTTTTATCTCAAATAATTAAACGGAACCTGTGATACAGCTTGACCTCTCTAACGTATAGAGACCCATACAAAGAAGAGATCATCATTGTTGGTTTTGAGCTTCAAGTGAGCGAAGCCGCGGGCAGAAGCTAGTATATATACAAGACGAGAAACAAGCGACAATCGCAACCTGTACACGCCAGCAACGCGAGTAGTTCAGATATTAAGGCCCACTTGCACCAACTTTTTAAATATGTTTAAATACAGTTTGCTATACTGCCTCGTTAGTCTAGTGGTCCCAAGTGCGACTGCTACGCTAGAGGTCCTGGGTTCGATTCCCAGGTCGAGCAAAGTGTTATTGGGTTTTTCTATGAAATTCTCAGTAGCAGCTCGGAGTTTGGAAATTGTGCCCGGTTAATGGCAATAGGCTCGCCCCCTATTACATGGTACCTAAACATATTGGCGAACTGTGGGTGTACCTTAGTACACCTCTGCCTAACCCTTTGGGGAATACAGGCGTGATGGTATGTATGTGTATGTTAAATACAGTTTAAATATATTTAAGAAGTTGGTGCAAGTGGCCGTAAGCATTATATTTATTTCACTGGCTACATTACACTTCAATGCGTGGCAATACTGTGATACCACCGTCCATCACTTATGAATTCAGCAGAGAATCAGAGCCAGACACACAATTCTGCAATTTCGGCAGAACATTAATTAAAGCAGAAACTATGTTTCCATATTCAGTAGCGATTTGCAAACAAGCTTCTAATAACAGACATACGAAGAAAACCTTTTCCGAATTCCGCTGTTAAATACTATCCCAATAATACAAAACATCCTAACTTCTGCAACTAACTTGACGAAATTAAACTCTATCGTTTGTAATGTAAGGCTGAAGATACCAAGTGAAAATCTTATCCTAGAAAATATGCAAAACATCATAAGCTCCAACATTACACCAAGCTAAACTAAACTTTATAGTTTTGTTCTATGATTGAATATAGAGGGTTAAAGCTTGGCAAATGCATTCACGAATTCAGCTACGTCCACTTGTTCAGTAGTAATGTGAATAGTACCTAGAGGTATGTTTTGATGCATTCAGTATTCATTATACTTTGGTGCTGAAACTCCTAAAAGATTTTATTTGATTAATATGATTGAAATATTTTTGTAATAAGAGAAAACTAGGTTTTAAAGGAGGATTAGCACCGGTAACAATCGCATTATGACTGCCTCATAAGACTAGATCTTGCGGTTAATTCCCAACTCGAACAAAATGTTATTGGGATTTTTATGAAATTCTTTGCAGCAGTTCGGAGTTTGGATTTTTGTTCGGTTAATGGCAATAGGCTCGCACCCTATTACTATTATTACTATTGGGACCTAAACATACCGGTGAACTGTGCGTGTAAATTATTATAGCTCAGGGCTCAGCCCAACCCTTTTGGAAGTACAAGCTTAAGTATGTCGTTACTAACAGTGGCATTGTTTCATGCTTGGTTTTGTGCTACAGATCAGAGGCTGACTTACCCCGAGCACGATTAGTTAAATAATATGTTTTTCTATATTGGTACGAAGCATTCAGGCTAGTGTTACCTATACCAATTTGTTAAATGGAGCGAGGTTACCGCCTTACTTCTAACTTTTGACATACTTTATTGATATGTATTTGTTTTTGAATTTTCATAAGTATAAATGCGCATTAAATGTTATTTACGTGCATTAATTTCCCCTCCCTAAAACAGGGAGAAAAATAAAATCAGAAAACCCGAATTCTAGAGATATTTTGTCAACGTCACAACTCGCAGAATCTCAGCGTGAAGGTTCAGGGCCTTCCTCTCTCATTCGGGGTCAAGTCCATATTATATTTACCACAATAAAGTTTTTTTTTAAAAAAAAAGCAGCAGGCTGCACTCCGATAGTGCCGGCAGAAGTGAAAACTTGAATACTAACGAATATTTCACTTTTAAATACATACATACATACATACTTCACGTGGGAGAGCCATGCTTCGGCACGAATGGGCCGGCTCGACCGGAGTGATACCACGGCCTCACAGAAAACCGGCGTGAAACAACGCTTGCGTTGTGTTTCGTTGAGTGAGTTGAGGTTACCGGAGGCCCAAACCCTTTTAAAGGCGGGCAGCGCACTTGCGACTCCTCTGGTGTTGCGGGTGTCCATGGGCGGCGGTTATCACTTACCATCAGGTGATCCGTTTGCTCGTTTGCCCCCCTATCCCATAAAAAAAACAATAAATAAATACATAAAGTCACGCCTCTTTCCCGTAGGGGTAGGCAGAGACCACAGACTTCCACTGGCTACGATTCTGACATACCTCATTAGCTTCATCCACACTCATCAACTTTTAAATAAATGCTAATTTTCAGTTGTACTGTCTAAGAAAACATTTGTTTTCACTTTTGTCACGGTCTTACGGTCTTATCTGTCGCGATATGATCTGTCGCGTTTTTTGTTCGCATTTCCTCCCCATCACAATAACTGCACAACGCCGCTAAAGAAGTTTTCACTTCAAAAATATATGGAGGTTCCAAAGGGTTAATGGGGAAGAATCTGGCAAGGAACTCCATGGGCATTCTGACAGGAGACCCATGCCCAGAATTGGCATAATATATGCATATGTAACAATAATATAATTATTAAAAATATCGGTGCTTTTAAAAGTTTAAGAATAATGTTGGTAACTAATTATAATCAGAAACCACCGTAGTCCCCCTCAAAAATTAGCGCTGCGAAGGCATGAGGTAGAAGTCTGGGTGTATGGTGTCTGGTTTTGACAAGTGTGATATTCTGTGACAGGGAAAAGAAGACAAAAAATTTCATAGCTATAATTTTCTATGAATAAGAGGCTTAGTCTGTAAACTTTGGCCAGTAAATTAAAAGTCATCCTGTAGTTAAAATAACTTTAAAATAATATAAGATGTCCGAGAGGTAACGAAGCGTTAATTTCTATTTCACTTTACCTAACTTTTAGATACAAGTAACAGTTTAGATGAAATGTCTAGAAAGTTTTAATCTAACTTGTTGAGTTTAATCTGAGGAGGCATGAATGCTAAATAGTGTTCATACTATGCTAATTTACATTCTCCTAATCTTCTAGTTTATCTATCCAACGAGTAGACAGATCGCCTGTTGGTAAGCGATCACCGCCGCCCATGGACAACCCGCAACTCCAGAGGGGTCACAAGTGTGTTGTGGGCCTTTAAAAAGGGAGGGAGTACGCTCTTTTCTTGAAAGTTTGAAGACCGTATTGGTCTAGAAATATTGACGACGATAGTTCATTCCACACCACATATCGTCTTTATACAAAAAAAAAATAAGACTAAAAATAATGCGAGCACGAAAAAATACGACGATTGAAAGTACTAGAAGCGCAGAAACCTAGCAGAGCTTCGAGTTCCATACACAATAACATTCAAAACCATTCGACACGGTTTCTACGGAAGGTAACCTTGGAACTCCTGAATTCAAAGGTTAATGAGGGTACCTTGTTATAAAAGCAAACGTAAGAAACACAAGCGGAGCCTGAAACCCTAGTTCCAAAGCGATTCGGTTCTCTGCCTATTCGGGTAGGGTGTCCATGTCTGGAAAAAATAAACGGATGCTGATTAACACGGATTTTATTTAATAGCATTATTCTCCTCTAACTTTAATTTATTTGTCCTCTGAAATATTCAGCCGTGGTCAGCCACTATCAATGTTCATCTTAAAAATGCTATACCTGTTTATCATCAATGTAAACTACTGTGCCTAAATTCGACCCAGCATGGTTGTTATTTTGTGGTATGTCAAAATAACCTAATCTGTGTGAGTATGAACAACGGTTACAATAGGGTATTACACCTTTTTTTGAAAACTGTTTTAAATTAATCCTTAGATCGTAATGAACCAGTAGAATTTTTATTTCAATTTTATAAAACCGAAAAATGCCTTAAAAACAATTTTTAATTTATGATTTTGAATTTTCGCGCGGAAACGTGACGTCACTTCATTAGTAAACAATACAACTGCAAAAGACCAAGTAACCTCAAGTTACTATCGGAGTGACATCACGTCGGAATCCAATATGGCGGATGGCGTTTTAAAACAGATTAAAAAAGACTATTTTTGAAATTGAATTATAAAATTTAAATTGCATTTTTATAAATAAATACTAACGTTTCTCGTTTACTTTTTTAAAAATCTATCATAAACATGAATCTTTATATTTTTTCTTACATGGTGTAAAATACCCTATTCTGTTCTGGTTCCAGCGTGATCACAGTTGTGCGCCAATATTTTGCCAGTTGTTTCAGGTCCCATGTATATTTATTTTATGGGATAGGTGTTAAACACGCAGACAGATCACTTGATGGTAAGCGATTACCGCCGCCCATGGACACCCGCAACACCTGAGGCTGGAGTCACAAGTGCGTAGCCCGACTTTTAAAAGGGTATGACCCACGGTACTCTCACTCATTCGGCGTAACATAACATAAGTGTCGTTTCACGCCGGTTTTCCGTAAGGCTGGTGTTACTCCGGTCAAGCCGGCCCATTCCTGCCGAAGCTGGTTCTTCCACGCTAAAAATTGGATAGTAGGCAAGCCGATTGCCATTAACTAGACACAAATTCAAACTAATAGTTTGAATTTACGCTGATAGTTGGTTACCCTACATTTCAGTAATTTAAAAGACTAGCGAAATAGCATTTCTTGGACCCTACATAACGCTGTATAAGGTAGAAATTTGCTAAGAAACTTTTACAATTTAATAATGGAAACTTTAGAAACAGTTTAATATTCTATTGTAATAAAATATGATTTATGTCATTAGGTATTTCTTATCTTTATTGTCTGCGAGATGTTAATTAGTTTAGTCTAAGGCCCACTTGCACCAACTTCTGAAATGTGTTTAAATTGTATTTAAACACGAAATTTCTATGAAAAATTGTGTTTAAATATGACTTAAACACATTTAAGAATTTGGTGCAAGTGGGCCTGACAGCGACACGTGCGCAGCTTCACTTGCGTAAAATTTCTCACTTCCTCTCCTTAGTCAAGTGGTCCTGAGCGCGACTGCTACGCTAGAGGTCCTGGGTTCGATTCCCAGGTCGAGCAAAGTGTTATTGGGTTTTTCTATGAAATTCCCAGTAGCAGCTCAGAGTTAGGAATTTGTGCCCAGCAATAGGCTCGCCCCCTATTACATGAGACTTAAACTTATCGGCGAATTGTGGGTGTACATTAGTACGTCTCTGCCTAACCCTTCAGGAAATACAGGCGTGATGATATGATGAAAATTTCTCAATTATTGCGCGAATCGCCATCGGACCTATTCGGAGGATAGACTGGTTGTCAGACTTTTTTGGGCTACTAACTACCACTAACAGTTATTGTCAAAGATGTTCATATGACAATCGGGATAAGTGCTCTCCGAGGCACGAAGGGGTCGCGATGTGTTACGAATGGTCACCCATCCACACAATGACCGCGGCGAGCACAGCTTAACCTTACAGATCAGTTGATCAGCTTAGTTATTGCTTAGCCACGAGCACAGTGCTACACTCATCAATAAAAAACACAAAGCAAAATTCTATAACTCCAAATATTAACCGTAACGGTTTCCACCAATTAAACAATTAACGAACCTGTAAAAAAGTCCTTCATACATGTAGTAACAATTATCCTGGGCTCGATCAAACATTGACCGCGATGTTGGCGTAAAGCTACGTATTTCTGTAATTAACTAATCTCACGCACGTGAAGGGAAACCGCCCTGTACAATCGACGTGAGCCTCAGCCTCACAGCAGCTAGGGTTGATACGTCGAAGGATAATAATAGATACTTGGAAACCGCGTGGGCGTTTGAATTCCAATCTATACCTTTGATCAAAATTTTAAAAAAATAATTTTTTTTTTCAATTAGGTACAAACAAGTAGATTAATTTTGCCGGATATAGGTACGAAAAAAAGAAAGATAAATAATATTAATTATTACACTTTTTTATGGTATAGGGGAGCAAACGAGCAGACGGATCACCCATGGACACCCGGAACACCAGAGGAGGCAAAAGTGCGTTGCCCGCCTTATAAAAAGGTTTGGGCCTCCGGTAACCTCACTTACTCGGCGAAACACAAAGCAAGCTTTGTTTCACGCCAGTTTTCTATGAGGCCGTGGTATCATTCCGGTCGAGCCGGCCCATTCGTGCCGAAGCATGGCTCACACGTATAATTATTACCTACCTACACATTATTACCTTCCTACTTCCTATTATTTTTTCTTTGAGTGTATAAATATCCCACAATCTCTTTTTGTTTTATTGTTTTATGCCTATAGCTTTAGAAATAGATTGTGTAAAGTAAATTTCGACAAAGGTAAGAAATAAATAAAAAGAAGGATCATTTACATTACGTTTCTTTAAATAATCAATCTATCTAAATATATAAAACTCAAAGGTAGTGACTGACTGACATAGTGATCTATCAACGCACAGCCCAAACCACTGGAGGGATCGGGCTGAAATTTGGCATGCAGGTAGATGTTATGACGTAGGCATCCGCTAAGAAAGGATTTTGATAAATTCTACCCCCAAGGGGATCAAATAGGGGATGGAAGTTTGTATGAAACTTTGTCAATTTTAAACCGATCGGGTTGAGACTTTGCATGCATATAGCTACTATGACGTAGGCATCTCCTGAGAAAGGATTTTGATAAATTCTACCCCCAAGGGGATAAAAGACTGAGACTAAGTAACTTTTCCACGCGGACGAAGTCGCGGGTGGAAGCTAGTTATTACATATAACCTTTCAACAATGGTAATTCATATTTGCTTAAGGAAACAAAAAGGCGTGGGCATGAAAAACGCACATTTCTAGAATCCCAAATCTCAAAGGAAACACGGTAACAGCATATTTAATTCAATCCACGATACTTCCAAAACTTTAAGATGATTTGGAAATCAGACCAGACGTGTTGGTGGAAAACCAATGCGTATCAGCCCTAACAAGACCTGACTCACGCTGTCGCTGCCGGCTGTGAACGACAACATTAATGAACTACACCTATCTCTCTCGCTCTCATACAAGCTTCATGTTATAGCAATGTGTGCGAGAAGAATAGCAGTAGTCTAAATTATATTATAGGGTGGGAAAATGTGACGTGAACGGAATAAAAATATGGCCAGGGCAGCAGACGGCATACAATGATCAAATCGTGAGATTAATGAAAACGTTACGATGTTTGCTAAGTTATATAAATGTAACTGATATTTTCTCACAGTGATTTTATCTTATTACTAGAGCTGTTATGAAGCATTTTTCTGTGATCTTTACAAACTTCTCTTAAACTTAGATCTTCTTCCGTCTTTAGTAGTGTCCGTATCTTGATATTTTTTTTTATGGGACACGGCAAACGAGCAGACCGATCACCTGATGGTAAGCGCGCACCCGCAACACCAGAGGAGTCATAAGTGCGTTGCCCGCCTTTTAAAAGCGCAACGTTTGCGAAACAACGCAAGCGTTGCCTCACGCCGGTTTTCTGTGAGGCCGTTCTGTGATCACTCCTGTCGAGCCGGCCCATTCGTGCCGAAGCATGGCTCTCCTACGTGATAATTTTGACAGCCCGGCAAACTGCATTTGTCAAATACTCGTAATAGTCAAATTTTCAACGGTTATTTTCCAGACTACATTTTCAATATAAACACCATAAGTTTATCCAAAATTAAGGTATGGAGTTCTTAATAGAAGTACATATTGCTAATTAGGCAGCAATTCTTCGACAACTTATTTGGAAAAACTTTAGCAGATATATACGCCGATATTTAACAGAGCAGTTCCAGATATAAATAGCAGCACAGTTCCTGTTCCCACCCCAAGACCACCCCTAGCATGTAACAGGTAAAGGTACTAGTAACTGTAGTCTATCTTTGCAGTTACGCTCCGAGAGCCCACTGGCACGGACGCGCGGTCGGGACATAAAGTACTTCCCAAAAATATTTTTTGGCTTTGAAGGTATAAAAAAATAACACAGTGAACGATAGCGGTCCGTGCGAATTTTGGCAGCTGAATTTTGAAGGTAAGTTTAGACATTGGTTTTTTTTTGTATTTATTACGTTTAACTAACAACAGTATTTTTTATAAAAAAATTCTCGTGATTATGCTTAAATCTGTCTCTAAAATCTAATGCTTTATGTTAAGCGTGTACTGTATTTTCACATATAGGTACTTAATCATCATCACTACTTATTATAAAACAAAGTCGTTTCCTGCTGTCTGTCCCTATGTATGCTTAGATCTTTTAAACTACGCAACGGATTTTGATGCGGTTTTTTTTAATAGATAGAGTGATTTAAGAGGAAGGTTTTAAGCTATTTAACATCACGCTATGACTCTTAGGACCGGGGCAGCGCGGGTGAAACTGCGGGCGGGTCGCTAGTATTATATATATCGCATTCCTACATATATATTGCGTAATATTAAATAATAAACAAAGAAAATTCCAACCACTTCGATCTCCCTATGGAACAAACCTTCGGAAAATGTGGGCAAAAATAGACAAAATCCCTTCTCACTGTAACAAAGGAACATTGTAATAAAACTGTTGCGCGCCTAATCAACAAGTAGGGAAGGCTTCGTATTTTTCCCATAAATACACGCATTTTGTTACACTGTGCTGAAGAAAGACGTTTTATCTTACATTTTATCGTACTCTACGTTACTTTCGAGGATTCTGTAGCTTAAACAAAGGGTTTTGGGGAGGATTTTGTAGGATTTGAGGGAGCGACGGCGTTGCCGCTCCGAATTATTGGTCTAATGGCAATAAGACTGCCTTTGTACCAACGGTGCATAAAGTATATACTAATATATAAAGCTGAAGAGTTTGTTTCTTTGTTTGATTGTTTGTTTGTTTGCTTGAACGCGCTAAACTCAGAAACTACTGGTCCGATTTGAAAAATTCTTTCAGTGTTAGATAGCCCATTTATTGAGGAAGGCTATAGGCTATATATCATCACGCTACGCGGACGAAGTCGCGGGCAGAAGCTAGTAAATAAATAAATTAACAATGGATGTTTAAACATATTTTCGGAACATTGAAACAAACCTTTGATACTCCGTGGTAGAATTTGAACGAGTATTACTTACTACTGGCATATAATAACGCTGAAGATATCACATAGATTTAGCATTGTTATTTCCTGGCGTGTGGACTGACTCGTGGATATCGGGGCGGGCGTTGATTTGAGTCAGACAGCTCCGATTCCACAGGGTCGGACATTCCCTCACTAATCTACACTAATATATAAAGCTGAAGAGTTTGTTTGTTTGTTTGCTTGAACGCGCTAATGTCAGGAACTACTGGTCCGATTTGAAAAATTATTTCAGTGTTAGATAGCCCATTTAATGAGGAAGGCTATAGGCTATATATCATCACGCTACGCGGACGAAGTCGCGGGCAGAAGCTAGTCTTTACATATTGAGACCTCTCCGTGTTGGAGAGCATGTTAAATCAGCCGTCGGCATGTTAGTTAGGTCTCACTGTAGCAATTGTTGGAGTATGTGAGCTTCTCGGAATCGATTGTTGGATCTAACCTTTGTACTGAACTTTTACCAACTAAAACTACAGGGTTTTTTTTAACAAGCAAATCCCCCAGAATTTTACGCCCCGTCTTTACATTATAAACTTGGTAAGACCCCGCTTTTGGGGTTCGCCTGCTGTAGTGGTACCACCGCGTTATCAAGGTATAATATATATCAAAGGTTTAAATTCCAAGAAACTGTATTTATTTATTATACAGTTCCTTGGAATTCGTAATAAAATCATTGAGAAAAGAAAATTGGTAGATAGAAGATACTCAGAAAACAATGGTTAAATAAGGAAAAAAAACAGTTTCCAATTTCCTCCGTATCAATCAGGATATAGAAGGGTAGGTATCGCAGCCAAATAATAACTATGCTGAAGGCTCCCTACGGTCAGTTTATGACTGAGGGATCATTCTTAGCAGGAATAGGTGTTGGTGACACCTCTTCGTGAGTTGGAAAGCTTCAACGACAACGGTACAGACCAATTGCAATAGGTAATTAAAGATATATGAAAAAAATTAAACATTTTTTTAATAAAATAAATACAAACACAATTAATTATACATCCTTCTCAAAAAAATGCAGACACTCCGACAGCTATATAGAAACTCGAAAAGACAACCAGAGGATGTCCACACAGTCCAAAAATTGATTAGTGGAAAATTTGGGAAGCCAATTTCACCACCACGTGGTCACCCAGTCGCCAGATTAAGAGGAACCTGATTAAGAACTCATGAATTTTGTGTTAGGAAATTCTTAAGATCATTCCGAGTTTACCATATCCCATGTGGCGATTAAACCCACAGCTCTTGAAGCCGAACTCAATCACTCAGCCATAACACCAAAGGTCGTCGAAAACTGTCAAAAGAAATCTTTTAATAATTTCTTCTGCAATTTGAAGCGTGATAATCGAATGCCTATAAAGACTATTAAAATATCTACGTAACATTTCATTAGCCTTACGGAAAGCCTATTACTCAACGGAAACGTTTAAAAACCTTACAGAGGGTTTCTGGTAATCGTAGCAATATATCTTCAAAGGTAGGCAATAAAACCGACACATGGAAAAACAGTAGCAAAAAGAAGTAGGATAATCATTAAAATACTCATGTTTTTCTTGCCAAATGGTTTCTCTGCAGTATGTATGGAAGTATGTAGCTAGTAGTGCGGTTCCTAGACCTAAATAATGTGAATCCTCGTTTAATATTGTCGACTCCGGTCAAACTTGGACATCCTCCAACGTTCACACATCTTGTTATCGCAATATTGTACCAATGAAGATTGTAACTTATTTTCTTTTAAAAGAGTGTCCATGGAGTTTCTTGCCGGATTCTTCTCCATAGGATCAACCTTTTTGAACCATGCAACTAGAATCATAACCAACGTTTCATAAACGCTTGTAAAAGCTTACATACCATCACGCCTGTATTCCCCGAAGAGTTAGGCAGAGAGGTACTAATGTACACCCACAGTTCGCCGGTATGTTTAGGTCCCATGTAATAGGGGGCGAGCCTATTGCCATTAACCGGGCACAAATTCCTAACTCCGAGCTGCTACTGGGAATTTCATAGAAAAACCCAATAACACTTTGCTCGACCTGGGAATCGAACCCAAGACCCCTAGCATAGCAGTCGCGCTCAGGACCACTTGGCTAATGAGGCAGTTGAAAAAGCGCAGTTTGAGCAGTAAAAGCTTATTTGAAATAAAAAACATTTGATTTGATTTGATTACGTCAGGCTACTTTGGTAGCCTGGAGGGCTGTTTGAAACGTCCATCCATCCACACGGAGACATAGTCGCTCACTATAGGTCTCATAAGAAAGGTAGTGGGCACTCAGCGATCTATGCACGGCATGTCTCTACACAACAGAATCAGTTTTTTATGGGAGACGGATCACCTGATGGTAAGCATTTACCGCCGCACATGTACACCTGCAACACCATAGGAGTCGCAAGTACGTAGCCCGCCTTTTGGACCTCCAGTATCCTCACTCACTCGGCGAAACACAAAGTACCGAACTATTGTTTTACGCCGGTATGCTTAAACTGATGGATCAATTATGATGAATTTTGCAAACCAATTGATTTTTGACGTGGGAGAGCCATATTTCGGCACGATTCGGAATGATACCAGGGCCTCCCAGATAGCTGGCATGAAACAACGTTGTGTTTAGCTGAGCGAGTAAGGATATCGGAGGCCCAAACCCTTTTAAAAGGCGGACAACACAGTGTTGATGATGATCATCTAATGATATATATCAAACCGTCTGCTCGTGTGCCCCCCTATTCCATAAAAAAATGAATGCCGGTTAAATATTAGGTATATAACGTAGTATTAGCTAGACAAAAGCTCCCTACGTTGTTTAACCATCTGTCATGTTTCTGTTTACTCTCTCTCTCTCTGTTACTCTGTCTCCGAGTAAAAGATAAGTAAGTATCGTTTACTCGGAGACATTAAACAGATACGTGGCAGATGTAAAAAAGTAGAATACTTTTTTGGATAGATTATAGATATTTTTCATGGTTAAAAACATCATATAAATTGGTGGATTTGTTTTTTTTTTATGGGAAGGGGGGGCAACCGAGCATACGGATCATCTGATGGTAAGCGATAACCGCCGCCCATGGACACCCGCAACACCAGAGGAGTCGCAAGTGCGCTGCCCGCCATTAAAAGGGTTTGGGCCTCCGGTAACCTCAACTCACTCGGCGAAACACAACGCAAGCGTTGTTTCACGCCGGTTTTCTGTGAGGCCGTGGTATCACTCCGGTCGAGCCGGCCCATTCGTGCCGAAGCATGGCTCTCCCACGTGAAATGATGATGATTATGTTCAAGCTAACACGCCATGCTTCCACGTTTAAGTTTGGATATGTGTCACAAATTTCATCATGAAGCCACGGTATTATTACGACGGTACACTATAATGAGGTCGGCAGAAGTTTTAACAGTTCAATTACCGACACTGGCTAGTTGTTGTTTGTTGAGGTCATTGGCGTGCGGTACCCAGATTACAACGGGGCCCTATTTATCCCATGTTGGTTGTAAAAATTACGAAATAATTACTTAGCGAAAAAACACGGAATATTTTGTTTTTTTTTAAAGCATACTAGCAATGTGGGTCGCTTATTACTAGTATTCTTTTTAACCCCTCGTGCTAAGCTAAATGCTTGTGTTACGAGTGGGTTCACGTCGGTAGTGTAATGGGTGTGTTCGAACCGGCAACCACACGATCGCAAGTTTTGCGTCCTAGCTATTAGGCTACCGCCGCTTTTTGTAGTGCTGTAAGCTAAGCTAAGCTAAGCTTTGAGCATCTTTATACAGAAATAAATATACTTATCATCATTTTGATGTGGACACTGTCTAGGTCTGGGATAGGTGTCCATACATAATACCTTCATACTTCTTTACTGTGTGTGGCTAAAGAGAGCGACAATTTAAGCGGCGGCTAGGGCGTCAGACTTGCGATCATAGATTGCCGGTTCGAAACCCACCCGTTGCACTACCGACGTGAACCCACTCGTAACACAAGCATTTAGCTTAGCACGAGGGGTTAACAAGAATACTACTAGACTATGCTAGATTGCTTGTGTTACGAGTGGGTTCACGTCGGTAGTGCAATGGGTGGGGTTCGAACCGGCAACCACATGATCGCAAGTCCGACGCCCTAGCCATTAGGCTACCGCCGCTTCAAGTACATTGCTAGTACTTAAGCTTAGTAAAAAAATGAGCAGACGAGTAAATGTCATTGCTGCCATAGACTTACTACATCAGAGGATTTGCTAATGTGATTAGCCTTAAGAGCTTCTATAGACAGCAGATATCGGAGGCCCGAACCCTTTTAAAAGGTCAGCAATATACTATCGATTTCTCTGGTGTTGCGGGTGTCCATGGGCACCGGTAATCAATTACCATCAAGCGAACAGTCTGCTCGCTTGACTACCCCTTAAAAAAAAAGATAACCGGAATCTCAGCAATCAAGTCAGCAACGCGTAAAAGTCGAAATACGCACAAAGGTGGGTCAGAGAGTCGCCTTAGGGGTGCTTTTCGACAAATTGTATCATTCTCAGTAACTATTTAAAACAAAGTTGTATTAGCTTAGGTAATATTGTAATCTAATTTGATATATATTTTAAAAAGGGTAGGTATCTATGGAGTTTCTTGCCGGCTCTTCTCCATAAGACCTACTTTTTGGAACCGTGTCACTAGTTAGTTTGACTTTTCAAAAGTACTATTTTTAATAGTCTAATTGAAATAAAACATTTGACTTTGACTTTGAATTCTGTGTTTTAGCTAAGTATTTCCATTTAAGAATGTAACGATGTGGGTTACTCATTGATAAATCCTATTATTTCCTTAATTATTAAGAAAAATGTGAAACCGTTTGTATTCCCGAACAAATGAATAAATAAATTATAAATAAATAAATATTCCGTGACATTTTTTACACAGCACCATCTAGCCCCAAACTAAGCAAAGCTTGTACTATGGGTACTAGACAATGGATATAATACTTATATACTTTGTTTTTGTAAATACATACTTATAATACATAAGAAACACCCAGACGAACACAAATCCTTATATTCATCACATATTTTTTTGTGTTCTGTGGGAATCGAACCCACGACCTCATGGTCGGCAGTCCGGTACTCGAACCACTAAACCACAGAGGTCGTCAATTTCGACGTAAGTGTGGTTGCCAGCCAGTCACAACACACAGAGGTCTTACCACAGACTAAATCAGACATTTTCTCGTCTCTGAACGCTGATCTGAATACCTAACACAAAGGATTTGTATTTTAAGCTGTTCCCGCACGGGTCTTTGATAAATACTAACTACTAAACCATGCTGTGCTCGACAGGGTGCATAATTGATCCCTAGATGTAAGCCTACAACATAACATACCATCACGCCTGTATTCCCCGAAGGGTTAGGCAGAGGCGTACTAATGTACACCCACAGTTCGCCGGTATGTTTAGGTCCCATGTAATAGGGGGCGAGCCTTTTGCCATTAACCGGGCACAAATTCCTAACTCCGAGCTGCTACTGGGAATTTTATAGAAAAACCCAATAACACTTTGCTCGACCTGGGAATCGAACCCAGGACCTCTAGCGTAGCAGTCGCGCTTAGGACCACTTGGCTAATGAGGCAGAGATGTAAGCCTACAATCTGTTTCAATTTGTACATAATTTGAATTGAAATAAAGTATCATTTTTTTTAAAGGATGTTACAATAGTTATGTATCAATATAAAACCCTGTAAGGGCGCGGCAAATTAATAATTCTATGGCATTATCATAAGGTATTACTTAATTTATTTGACACACACAGAACAAATGTTACATTCAAATAGATATACAGGACAATTTAATTTTCTTAGTTTTATATTGAAGGCATCTGTGTCTGAACTAGATAAAAATATCTATATCTCAGACATCAGCGCTCTTCCTTATAATGACCATTAAATATTATTTTGTCAGTGGTAGTTCAAATTCAACTAAGTAAGTTTTGTTAGCCCGACGGTGTCTAGACTTACAGAACCAAAATAGACTATTGATCGGTATATAGCTTGATTACTAACGCTAGCCTCGGTCGGTATAAAGCCGTGACCAAGTTTTATTTGAATCTATTTCATATCTAAGAAACTATTTTCTGTACATCACATGATTTACAAGACAGACATCTCCATGTGTTAGAGATGCAATATAAGGTACTATGCGATTGTCAATAACAATCATTATTAGTATTAACTGCCTCATTAGCCAAGTGGTCCTGAGCGCGACTGCTACGCTAGAGGTCCTGAGTTCGATTCCCAGGTTGAGCAAAATGTTATTGGGTTTTTCTATGAAATGCCCAGTAGCAGCTCGGAGTTAGGAATTTGTGCCCGGTTAATGGCAATAGGCTCGCCCCCTATTACATGGGACCTAAACATACCGGCGAACTGTGGGTGTACATTAGTTCGCCTCTGCCTCACCCTTCGGAGAATACAGGCGTGATGGTATGTTATGTTAACATTATTGGTAGTAAGAAGTCCAAACTGACTGACAATCAGATGACATCAGATCTCCACGATCATATTCCTCCTTGCCCTTTCTACTATCGGATAAAAAAGCGATATCGATTCATGGTGGATATTCCGAAAATCACAAAAAAGCGACATTTATAATGCGTACCGCGGAAATGTGGAACGCTTCCCGAGTTGGTCTTCCCCGATAGATATAATCTGGGTGTCTTTAAATTACGAGTGAATCGGTTTCTTCTAGGCAAGCGCGCTCCTTCGTAGGTCGCAGTGTCGCTTAACATCAGGCGAAAAAAAACTGTTTCTTTAGATAAGTTGGGAAATCCTTAGGGAGCTAAGTTTGGACAAAGAAAATCAAACTACCTACTGTCTTTGGATACATGTATAGTTTTTGTTGTCAAGTTCGTGGAGGTCCACTAGCAGTCTATAAAAAATAAATAGTCTTTAGCCTAGTGGTTCTGAGTGCGACTGCTACGCTAGAGGTCCTGGGCTTGATTCTCAGGTCGAGCAAAGAGTTATTGAGCTTTCTATGAAATTCTCAGTAGCAACCCGGAGTTTGGATTTATGCCTTGTTAATAGCAATACATTAGCTCACCAATTTACATAGGACCAAAAACATGCCGGTGATTTGGGTGTAAAAAAGTTTTTAAGTAAACCCTATGGAGAGTGACATGATGGTGTGTGTGTTTTAACACCCAAAACGAGGCTAAAGCTATCAATTTACATAACATAATCAACCCATTATATCGACCCCTCCCACGCATAAGGGCGTATCGAAATTATGACAAGTTTTCAGTACGGGCATTCAAAGATTATTTTTGTGATTACTAAAAATTTAGTAGAAATCCTTAGTTCCTTTCTAGCTTACATTTTAAATTACCTCTATATCTTGATTAGTTAAGTACTATTTACTAGAAAAAAATTATAATTAGCAAGAAAAACAGAAATTACATACTTACGATTGTATGCGTTGGGATGAAACTGCCATATTATGAAGTTACGACGACTTACAACGATATGCGTGGTAATTTTTTTCTGTAGCTTCAAGTTACAACGGGTTACAACTTTATGCGTTGTAAGAAAATATACCTAATAAGGCCCATAAAGTGTTACGACGTTATGTTAGTTGGTCATATTGATTTAATTTACAATGGTTGCCAATGGACAAGCTTATAAAATTTTTGCACTGAATGAACTTAAGTGTTTTTAATCACTTAAGAATTTTTAAGAGCTTAAAAAATATTATTAATAAATTGTAACTTTTTTATAACTATGATAAAGTTTTATCAAAACATTAACCAATAATAATGAAACTCAAATTAATTATGAATACTTAAGTTTTTTTGGTTAATAACCAAACATAATTATAGTCCAAGGAGTTTCGTTTTCGAAGCTATAGCGATATTTTAGCATATGCGGATCATTGGAAGTAACGTCAACTTTTTTAATTTGATTCCAATTTATATTTTGGTTGTTAGAGTTATTCGTCCATTTTTACTATCAAGTAACTTTTTAAAATCATAAATATCCGTAATAGTCATCTCAATTACATTTTAATAGGGAAAGTTAACTTTGGACCATTTTACTAATGCATACCATTGTTCTGGAGTACATATTACAGTTTATTTTTAGCGTTGCTTTCTTTCAAAGCATGTACTGAATGACTTTACTGTACTGAAAGCTTCGTTCTTTGTATGTCCGCGCTCCAAGAACCTATGAGTTATTGTTACACCATATCTTTTAGCTACATACGTATAAAACGAAAACACAATATGATTTAGATTTTGGCCAGCACAGATATCAGACCAAAATCGAAATTTCATTCTCTCGAAAATATTTTATTTTTATTTCAATCAATTTAAGTAAGCAACTTCACAAGCACCATGTTTCCCATTAATCTCTGGCCACATATAACAATAGCTTTCTTTGCTAGCTAAGTCAAATACTGTAAAATTATGGATCGATAGTTTTCTTTTATAATAGAATAGGCCATCATTACCGCGCAGACAATTTTGAAATTTTTGAAAGAAACATGCAATAATTATTCTTCCATTACTTTCTATACCTGCTTTTTTATCATTTTCCTTAATTTCTCTTGCTAAAACTTTTAAATCATTGCTTTTTTATTTCTTTTTCTGTCTATTTATTTTTGTTTGTTTCATAAACATGGTATTCGTTGCAAATATCTTTCTTCGGCTTGTAAAAAGAAATGTTCAAAAGCTTCATTTACAATATCTCGATATTTTATATTTGATTGTTTTGTTGTTTTATTCTCGATTGTTATATTTTTAGCAGGACACCACTCTTTATAAAGAGAAATCATCTTTGTAAACGTGAGCTCGCCATCTAAGTAAACTTTTGTAGACTTTTTGCGCACATAATGCGATTCCACAGGTTGAAATTTTTGCACATAATTTATTACTCCTTGTTTTATTTCACTATCTATAATAATCACTTTCGAGCCTCCTCGATGGTCTGGGGAAATAGATCCACCATCAAAACACCACTTGGACAAAGCCGTATTAACCGTTCGCTCTCCGACAGAAAGAGTATTGAGGAACATGCTTTTACACACCAACAAATTATTAGGCACATCGGAATTGAGCTCACTTAGCGGTAATAAGTACTTAAAAGTTTTCTTACATCTAGATCCAGCCTTTGTATTACTCTGAGTATTACTTATATCTACATATTCGGCTATGTAATCACACTGACTAGTATGGTCACCAAGATTCCAAAATGCATGAAAAATTTGCTCTCTTTGCTGGTGACTTATCTTCTGAAAGCATTTAAGCCGACATGTTGAAGGACATGGAGGTTTAATTACCTTTCCTTCTCTACGAGCACCATCTTTTTTACGAAGAACCAAAACTGGAGGCATCACTATGTTGAGGTGTATGTGTAGGTCTGCTAGTGGTAGCAGATGTACAAGCTGGTACTAAATTGCTTTCAAATGGAAAAGCAGAAGTGACCTCTTCAACTTCAAAAGGCTTGCTAGAGGCGAGGGTGACAGGTGTTTTCTCGAAGCTATTTAATGCTTATCTTACCTCGTAGAAGCTTTATCTAGCATCATTATTATAAGCGTTACTCATTAGGAATTCTTCGCACGTTGATTCGTACAAATTCCAGTACTGCTCCACTTCAAGTAAATCGGGAAATTCTAAAAAAACACATCCCGAAAACACTAAAAAATACAATTCTAAAATGTTGTGATACTGATTGTGTCACAACATTTTAGTTTTTTACTTTATTTTAGCAGACATCATATTGCATAAAGTCTTATTTCATATTGTGGTCGGAGCATATCGTTGTATGTACTAGAAACGACTATATGAATACCGACTTACTTAAATAAAACCAACGCATAAAGTCGCAAATACCAGTTGCGACCCATAACGTTCAAAAATAAACAACGCATAGCGTCGTAACTACAGTGTTACAACGTTATGCGCTGGACAAGATGTAAAATAATTAATCATAAAAAATCTTAGATATCACGTTAGATTATAATTTCTCAAGTAAAAATTGCGAAATACTCAGTAAATATTTCATGGTTATAAATTAGTTATCAAGCATAACTTACCAGATCGATGAAATTCATTGGAGGTTAGATTTTCATTCTAATTGAGAGCTTATTTTAAGATCCTTGATGAGTGTAAGTTGTTAATTTTGCTAACATTTAAAAATAAAACTATTATCGCAGCTTAATCTACACTAAACACAAACAAAATCTTATTATTCTTAAAATGCAGGTCCCATGGTTACTGCACGTGCCGGTAATGTCATACGACGCCGTAACTGAGCGTGATTGATCTCACGCGAACTATTGGCACAACGCAAATCGTCGTTACTCTTGATCGGGCCTTATGCGCGGGAATTTTGACTAGATACGACTATAGGCGTTTGAAAATCTCGGTAGTTATTAACAATATGAAGATTTTAATTTCAGGGATGTATAGAGCTTATGTTCATAACTAATATGAGCTAAAAATCTGATTTTCAAAAAAATATAGTTATGACTTTATGCGTGGGAGGTGTCGATATGTCCCACTGCTGGGCACGGGTCTCCTCTCACAATGAGAGGGATTAGGCTATAGTCGACCACGCTAGCCTAACGCGGGTTGGCAGACTTCACAGGCCATCGAGAAAATCAGATGTGCAGGTTTCCTCACGATGATTTCCTTCACCGTGATAATCAACTTTTAATAAGCACATAACTTAGAAAAGTCGGAGGTGCGTGCCTTGGATTTGAACTCGAGACCTTTGACGAGGCTTTTACTTCACAAATAATAAGTGTCCTTTGTAGCTTGAGTGGCGTAATAAAAACATAATTCAGGCGTAGCCAGCAAGTTTAGGTGTCGGCTCAAAGGACCAGGCAGCCGTTGGACCATAAATACAAAAATAACACTGAGAAATTGAAAGCGCTGACCTTTTTAGGGTTAGCTGTTTATCTTTCATAAACTTACTTTGACCCTCAACCCATTTGGAGTCTCAGTGCTGGCATCTTGTATCAGAATGAGACGGATTAGGCTATTTAATCCAACACGCTGGCCTAGTGAGGATTGACAAACTGCACCAAGAAAATTCTGTCAGGCAAGTTGGTAGTAGGTACGAGCTTAAATATTTAAACATAAACTAAAACTGCCTCAATAGCCAAGTGGTCCTGACCGCGACTGCTACGCTAGAGGTCCTGGGTTCGATTTCCAGGTCGAGCAAAGTGTTATTGGGTTTTTCTATGAAATTCCCAGTAGCAGCTCGGAGTTAGGAATCTGTGCCCGGTTAATGGCAATAGGCTCGCCCCCTATTACATGGGACCTAAACATACCGGCGAACTGTGGGTGTACATTAGTACGCCTCTGCCTAACCCTTCGGGGAATACAGGCGTGATGGTATGTTATGTTGTTGTAAACTAAAATTAGAAAGATTTTTTTTTTTAAGATTGCAAAATTTTACATAATACCTAGTGATAGCCTTGGGGTATGACCACTGGACTGCCATGTCGTAGGTCTCGAGTTCAAACCCAAGGCACGCACCTCTGACATTTCGTAATCATGCACGTATTAATAATTAATTATCAATCGTTTACAACGGTGAAGGAAAACATTGTGAGGAATGCCTGAGAGATTTTCTCGACGGCATGTGAAGTCTGCCAACCCGCATTAGGCTAGCGTGGTGGACTATAGCCTAAACCCTCTCATTTTGAGAGGAGACCAGTGCCCAGCAGTGGAACAGTGTATGGGTTGATTATGATACTCGTACATACCTAATACTTAAGCATTAAATCATTGTGTATGTGTTCGAAGATACTATGTTCATTCATAACACCCCCAAAATCGATTACTTTCTTACAATCGATTGCCAAGTGTATGATGCCTATCTGTGCTTGTGACTGCACCTCACGATAGTTTCTCTTACAGTTTAAGTTTTGATAAGAGGTGCGTGCCTTGAGATGCGACCCTGAGAATTAGGGATGTATTGTGTTGATTATTTATGTATGTATGTATGTATTTATTTCTTCCTTTCTTTCTTTCTTTCTTTCTTTCTTTCTTTCTTTCTTTATTTATTTATTTACTTATTTATTTATTTTAAATTTACACACACATTTACATTCTTACATAAATATCTCTACATTTCATAAAATTTTACAAAAGGGGTACGTTTTCAATTCATTTTAAAATAAAATTGTGAATGAGATGAAAGCTATTTATTTCTGAAAAAATCTTTCAAAGTATCTCGAAAGAATTTTTCGTTTTAGTAATTTTGCATTTGGCATTTTCTAACTGCCTTTCTTAAGAAACAGATAACAAACATAAACAATTAATTTCATTTACATATAAATGAGTACAGATAAATAAACACGGTAACAATAAATTAACACCTACAGTTTGTGGGCTAGGAATGTAGAAAAAAACTTGAAGTTACATAATAAATGTATATTAAATAATTGTTCAGCTTTAAATTCAATCGCAAGATTTTTATAACATATAAAATTAATTGACAAGGATCGCCATTTTGATTTTAGAATAAACGTTTTCAAACAAATATGGCAGCCGCTTATGCGCTGCGTGTTTTCCTTAAAAATATAATTTTACCGTCGTCGACTTTATTTCCTACGTGGAAACACTAAAATATTCAGCCTACGTCTCTCAGACACTTATCTTTAAGGCACACTTTAGTACAAGAGCACTTTTAAAAGAATCTTTTGTTTAAACACTTAGTTTGAGTACTAACCTCTATTCGCCGTGACGTCACAACGGTGAGTTGCGGTCAACAGTGTTGCTTGGTGAAAAATGGGTTAAATAAGATCTTTTTTTCACTCACCTGGAAGAAAAAACTTCAGTTAGTGTTATTTATTTATTATTTATTGTACATAAAAATAATAATATGACAATTATAAAACAAAAAATGTAGGTACTAGAGCGAATTAATATTTAAAATTTATTTACGTAAGTATTCTAAAAAAATGCTATGCACTGGGGAAATTAAATTAAACTTCATGCTTTTAAAAAAAACTTTTTTTTTATTATTGGGGAAACGAGCTGACGGATCGCCTGATGCTAAGCGATTACCACCGCCCATGGACACGCGCAACACCAGGAGTGTTGCAGGAGTCGCAAGTGTGTTGCCCACGTTTTGAAAATGTTTGGGCATCGGGTATCCTCACTCACTCGGCGCAACACAACGCAAGCGTTATTTCACGCCGGTTTTCTGTGAGGCCGTGGTATCACTCCGGTCGAGCTGGAGCATGGCTCTCCCACGATGAAATACATAGGTAATCGTAAACAGAAACTCAACTTTTGTTTTGAAGAAAATAAAAAATACTAATAAGCCAGACAGCGTCGACACAATCCAACCCTCAAATGGCTATCGATTGTAAATTTTGACAGTAGCCCGAAATTTCGCCCTTGACCCACTGCCCGACTAGCCACGGGGTTTAAAATATGCATTAATAAACTGTAGGTTGCAGCGCTTTTAACCTGATAGGTTTATTCATTACAATAGCACCGTGAGGGTTAGACATAAAATAGGGCTGTCAGAATGCAATGTAGTTTTAAATGGTTTGATTTATAGTATTTTGTCATGCAAATTCTATGGATTAGTTTGTGTTGCAGTTATTCACATAAGCAACATAATACTTTTTTTATGTTTTATTAGGAAATGACAACATGAGACTATGTATAGATATAAGCGCAAATGCTACGCTCTAGCGTAGAAGTCGCGAAAGCGTAGTAAAATCGAACTTAGGAGTTCTAAGTCCTAAGTAAGTTAATATTTCTAGATCGAGTAAATCTTTGTAAAATGGAATTTTCTATGAAATCCTCAGTAAAAAACAGCTTTGTGTTGAGTTTAGATTTGTGTAATATCCACTCACCATTTCTCCATTCTTATCGATCAAAATAAAACATTAAAATATTGAGATAACTTAAATTTCGTAGTAAACCAAGCATAAATGAAGGCTTTGTTACCAAAATTATCATATTTATAACTGATGAAACTTACAAAGGTGTAATAAAACAAAACAATAAACGAACTGATAAAAGTTGAATCATAAAACAGGGTATTCACGAGAAAGAAACTCATTCATAGCCGAATATAAGCTATGAAGGCAGAGGTGCTCTCCCAAGTGTGTAGGGCTGCCAAGCATATAAAATTTGGATATATATGCAGTAATAGTAATTTACCCTGCGTCTTCTGATTAGGTTCACCAAACGCTATGACCTCTAAGCCACTGCGAGTTTCACCAACGATTTTTTAAGGTGGCATCGTACGACACCGAACTAACTGCAAAGTAAGTCATGTAAAAGTAACTTGCTTTTCAATAGTTGTCACTGACGTCACCTTTAAGACGTAAGAATGTGAAGGCAAATTTCGGCATGGCGGGTGGGACTCGCGGTGGCTTAGAAGTCATAGCATCTGGTGTACCTAACCAGAAGACGCAGGTTCGAATCCGAATCAATTTAAATTTTCCTTTAAAATCTATATATCTATACTAATATATAAAGCTGAAGAGTTTGTTTGTTTGTTTGTTTGTTTGCTTGAACGCGCTAATCTCAGGAACTATTTCATCAGGAACTGGTCCGATTTGAAAAATTCTTTCAGTGTTAGATAGCCCATTTATTGAGGAAGGCTATAGGCTATATATCATCACGCTACGCGGACGAAGTCGCGGGCAGAAGCTAGTAACTTTATAATCTTAGCACGGAAAATGTGAAAAAATACAAAAAGATAATAAATGCAGTCAGAACCTCGAAGTTTCCAAAAACAGCTGTGCGTGTTAATTTATCACTCGCATGGATGATATCCGTAGAAAAACCGACAGCCGTTGGTGTAGAGGTGTTCTTGAGTGGAGACCGCGACGTGGCAAACGTAGCGTAGGACGCCCTCCGGAAAGATGGAGTGATGATTTACGGAAGGCTGCTGGCAGTAGCTGGATGCGACAAGCCGAGGATAGGGTGAAATGGCACACATTGAGGGAAGCCTACGTTCAGTTGTGGATTGTTATAGGCTGATTATAATTATGATATATCATCGATGGACGATGAAGGACAACATAGTTACGAAACCTGCATGAGAGAAATGTTCTAGGTGGCGTGGGAACAATAAAACCGTTTATTGGAAAATATATGTAAATTAAAAAAATATAAGTACAGGTAATAAACATACTATCACGTCTGTATTCAGCAAAAGATTAGGGATGTACTAATTTACGGTGCATGTTTCCAAAAAAGTTATGTCGTGAGTTTGATTTATATTTAAGGGCAACCCTATTTTATTTAGGCAATTCCCAAGATTGTAGGGTATTATTACAGCAATAAAACTTGCCAGCTAAAGTACCTAAGTCTAGTTGATCACTAATTTTCATCTTGTAAGCCATATGATTCAATTTATATTCAGTTTCGATCTAGTCGACAAGATGGCGTAGATTATTATATTCAAACAGTTTGAATTACCAATTGCAATTCAAGAACTAAGGTAGGTAATTATTTAGAGAGAGAATTCTGTTGTTTTTACCCTTGATAGGTCTACCCTTGACCGCCAGTTTGCCTGATGTTAAGCGACACTGTGATATATGATGGTGGGCGCTTGTCTAGAAAAAATCGATTCAGTCATGATTTAAAGACACCCACATTATATATATCGGTGAAGACCCACTCGGGAAGCGCATTCCGTTTTTTTAACCCCTCGTGCTAAGCTAAATGCTTGTGTTACGAGTAGTTTCACGTCGGTAATGCAATGGGTGGGTTACGAACCGGCAACCACATGATCGCAAATCCGATGCCCTAGCCATTTAAACTGGCCTTAATTCGTTTCGTTCGGGTCTTTGAAATATTCGGGTTCTTTTAGATCGAAACATTTACGTTCGTGACTTATGACATAGTAATTCTAAAATGCAGTAAAGCTCATAATGCTGTTAATTAAATCTTGAATTTTTTGTCAAAATCTTTTTGCGCACACACAACAATTGCCTGACAATCATCTTGTCGGCACCACTGCAGGATTGCTATATGATGACAGTCAGTCACTGTAGATATATTTTCTTTAACAAAAGAAAAAATACCATAATAGGTATTTTATGTTCATGAAAAGAAGAGAACTGCCTCGTTAGTCTAGTGGTTTCAAGTGCGACCGCTACGCTAGAGGTCTTGGGTTCGATTCCCAGGTCGAGCAAAGTGTTATTGGGTTTTTCTATGAAATTCTCAGTAACAGCTCGGAGTTTGGAATATGTGCCCGGTTAATGGCAATAGGCTCGCCCCCTATTACATGGGACCTAAACATACCGGCGAACTGTGGGTGCACCTTAGTACACCTCTGCCTAAACCTTAGGGGAATACAGGCGTGATGGTATGTTATGTTATGAAAAGAAGAGAGGTGACGTTATACACCGTATATAGCCATCCCTTTCTGACAACCGAACAATAATGGTTTTTACACTTTTTAATACGACACCGGTGATCGTTAAGCACAGCTCATCATTAAAACGTTTCCTCACTTGACACGTTGATTTCAAGAGTCATCAACCAGTATCTTCTTTCATAACGAGGGTTTCCGCCTTATACTCAAATCACCTGCATGAAACAAAATTGGAGAAAATTTGAGGGTAAGGTAAAATACACTCTAAACTTATGTCAATTGTGGTATATCACAGATATATTTATAATTAAGACCTTTCTATTGATATCACAGGCAAATAAAGTGTTAAATAAACATGAGCTGTATTGACTATTATATAAAATGTTATGCAATAAAGTAATAAATTAGGTCATTTTTCATAACGCGCGGGCATGATGAATAATGACAAGCTAGAGCGAAGTAAATAATTATAAACTCCATTTCCTTATTTATCACATTGCCTAGACATTATAAATATTGCCATGTGGTTTTCGGGTGAAAATTAAATAGTACGCATCTACACAACGGCTACAATTCCATTCTAGCACATCGATCCGCGCATCGTGAGGTCGCAGTTCTAACCTAATGCAACCAATATTTAAATTTCTTTAATCACGAATATTAGTTAAATGAAACCTACGTTTATTTCATAAGTATTATAAATAATGTCCGGATGAAATCACACTACTCTGTCATATTGGGCATTTTACAAACTGCGCGGGCATTTTTTATAATATTCTAGTGTCAATCGGTCAGTATTTGGTCGCATGGCAGCTAACGATCTTTTCACATCGACCACATTTTAACTCTTTCACATTCAGGAGGAGTGGTAAATTTAGCGTCTGGCTCGATCTTTCGCTGTTAGATTTATTGCTATACCAGGAGCCATAGTCTGGCTACGAAACAAAAGTGAGATTAGAACTATTTATAGCCTTAGACCATATTTAGTAAGCATGAGTAGTGTTACCTCGGCCAGTTGCCAAAAGGTATATTTGCCCGTTTTTGTATTTTATCACGGGGTTGGCATTTTGGCAAAGCACTGATACTCCATATTTTTTTTTTAACTATTTATGTTGGTTAATGTGTTGCTGAGGAGTTTGTTGCGTTTCTTTCCAGCGATAACACAAGGAGGCGGTGAAGGCGGGCAGTTTGCGGGCGGTCTATAAAAATATAAAAAACATACCATCATGCCTGTATTCCCCGTAGGGTAAAGCAGAGTGGATGTATGTTTAGGCCCCATGTAATATGTAATAAGGAAAGCCGAAACAAACTCAGAGAATCATGGTCACTTTTATAGTCCGGACAGTAGTAGTAGTATAAGATATGCATTTTACGATGTAGGGCAATATCTGAACAGGCTTTTTGAAGAAAGAGCTATAGCAGCCGTGAGTTGACCTAATTGATTGCTATTACTGAGATTTGCATAGAAATACTCAATAACACCGCTCGACCTGGGATTTGGGACCTAAAGGCAGTCTACAAAAATGACGTTCAAAAACTACTACCTAGTAATCTATCTTGAATTATCGATAAGATTTTAACTTTGACTTTGAAAAGAGCTTTTTTTTTGACATGGACATTAGCTCTTGATTCAGGGAATCTTAACAGCTCCAGCCAGGAGCAACTTAAAACTAAGCAACAGCAGCTAAGGGCGTCCCTTGCGCCTTCCTTGCTGGGGGGCAGCTAGGGACGGCTGGATCTGGTTTAAATTATTATTAGGGACTAATTTAAAGCTACTGGCTCGGCGCGGGCTGGCTCGAGTAAGGGTGGGGGGGATTTGAAAAGAGCAGACAACGCACCTTATACATAGTATAGGCAGAACACAGTAAAAAACCGGATCATTTGATCCTACCAGCAAGCGTGCTGTTTTGGTGACTCAGTCACCAAAACAGTACGTACTCGCGATTCTTCTCGGGCGTGTCAAATAATTAGTTTTGTCTTCTTATCTGTCCTTCCAGGTCAGCCTGAAATTGTGCTTTGTGAATAAATTTACCTCAAAATGTATCTTATTATTTTATCCAATGAAACTACAATTTATCCAGCACCAAAAGTTTCTCTCCAAATAAAACAGGCTTTATGTTTCAATACAATTCTTTTCCTTTCCCGCCTCTCCGGGGACTTCACAATATATTTGCCCGAATTTTTATCTTAATTTCAGAGAGAACCTAAGGGACTGTACAAATATATGTTTGTGTACTTTTGGGTATTGCCCACTCCCTACGCTTGTAACGTTTTTGGCTGTAATCTATATATATAAAAGAAAGTCGTGTTAGTTACTCCATTTATAACTTAAGAACGGCTGAACCGATTTGGCTGAAAATTGGTGGAGAGGTAGCTTAGCACCAGGAGACGGACATAGGATACTTTTTATCCCGTTCCCGGGGGATGTGATGACAGACCGAATTCCACGGGGGCGAAGCCGCGGGCAGAAGCTAGTTTATATTAAAAGTAAGTGTAATAATTGAAACATGCTTGGTCGATCTATCGTTTTGGGAAGAGTTGACTTTGTCACAGTCTTGGTACAGTAAGATGTTACAATTAATTCATACAGCAGATTAAAGATTTGAAATATAACAATGTTGCCAGAGCAATTTAAAATGTTAATACACTGGCATTAGTGATGAGTATATGTGAGAATTGTCAACGTAACTACGATGCAAGAAAAAACCTAGTACTGAGCAGCACTTTTTGGGTTCGATTCCCAGGGTCTGTTCGAGCAAAGTGCTATTGGGTTTTTCTATGGAATTCCCAGTAGCAGCTCGGAGTTTGGAATTTGTGCCCGGTTAATGGCAATAGGCTCGCCCCCTATTACATGGGACCTCAACATACCGGCGAACTGTGGGTGTACATTAGTACGACTCTGCCTAACCCTTCGGGGAATACAGGCGTGATGGTATGTGCTCTAAAGTTTTCACATTCAAGTCTATGTTTTCGACTTCCTATCTATGATACCACCCTCACCCTACTCTCCCTGTCACTGTCTTCTCATACATGTGCGCCAAATTAATGTAAGCAAAACCCTTTTTATGGGATTTGTAAATCCCCTTCCGCGGATTCCGTGTGCCTTGTGCCTTACTCAAGGAGACGAAGATATAAAAGGTTTGTCTTAGAATACATTTACAGTCGGAATTTAAATGTCTTTGTGACTGATGACTGAGTGTCCCATTTTTTAAAACAAACATTTGTTTTATTATGCAAGTTTTATGGGATAGGTGGCAAATGATCAGCCTAGCGATTACCGCCGCCCATTTACACCCACAACATTAGAGGAGTCACAAGATAACGAGAACAATAATAATGCGCGACCCACAATGCTAATAAGCTTTTTTTAGTAATAAAGTGCGTTGCTGGCATTTTACATAAAAGGGAAATATTTTATTTTTAAATTTTAAGGTGATAAGATTCTGTTGCTGGAGTTTGCCTGGGGTGATACCATCGCATTGCCAAACATTCTACCGCTAAGTAATGATGTGTTAACATTATTACGTTCCGGTTTGAAGGGCAATGGAGACAATGAAATTAATTTGCATATGAGACATAGCATAGATAACAACTGAGGTCTCACGATTAAGACAAACTAGTAGCTCATACCGCCGACTCCTCAGAAAATTTATGCCAACTGACATTTGTCCTCCGATGCTCTTATTAAATTTCAAAGTAGGCGTCAAATAAAGCCAAAAAAATATACAATAGGCATTGTTTAAAAGGTTTATTTACAGGAAAATTGTTGTCACAAAGAAAAGAGCACCCCAAATGAAAATTTTATGATAACAAAGAACTTTGAAGGGTATATAGGAACCCAATGGGGGAGACTGTATTGAGGTCAACGCTTGTTGTTTTAAAATACTAGTAAGAGACAATAGCTTCCAAAGGAGGGGTTGAAATAGGTTCAAAGGAAGTATTATACATACATACCATCACGCCTGTATTCCCCGAAGGGTTAGGCAGAGGCGTACTTATGTACACCCACAGTTCGCCGGTATGTTTAGGTCCCATGTAATAGGGGGCGAGCCTATTGCCATTAACCGGGCACAAATTCCAAACTCCGAGCTGCTACTGGGAATTTCATAGAAAAACCCAATCACACTTTGCTGGACCTGGGAATCGAACCCAGGTCCTCTAGCGTAGCAGTCCCGCTCAGGACCACTTGGCTAATGAGGAGGTATTATTACATCTAAAAAGAGTAATTAAAAATGCTTATTTACGCATTACTGGAGGTTGGTCGTCAGTTCGAAAAACTTCAGTCTGACCTTCGCGAGATGGAGCAGTTCAGCGGCGCTGTTGATGCCGGGTCCACTCGCGAAGATTGCGTAGCCACGACTTTCTTCTTCAGTCTACTCATCTTCTTCCAGCCACTTTGCCCATCATTATAAGTTACAGCAGTTGGTATCTCTAAGGTCGCATAATGTGACAAATAACCTTGCATCTTTATTCGTTAACTGACTTGTTAGTCTAGTGGTCCCAAGTGAGACTGCTACGCTAGAGGTTCTGGGTTGGATTCCCAGGTCGTGCAAAGTGTTAATGGGGTTTTCTATGATTCTCAGTAGGAGCACGTGTTTGGAATTGGAATATAGTCATCATGGTATTATGCTAAGAAATTATATAAAAAACTAGCTTTTGACCGTAAAGCTATAGTAGAATTAGAAATGAATTCCAAAAAAATAATTATATGTGTAGTTATTTGTAAATTATAAGTGATGATCTCTTCTTTGTATTGGCCTCTATACATCAGAGAGGTCAAATTGTATCTCAGGAGCCTATTAATTAATTGAGATAAGAAGTTCACCAGTTTTTAAGTTGGAGCATATACTTTCTAACAGTGATAAGAAAATTAAAATCTATTCAGTAGTTTTTGCTCCAACCCGTAACAAACAGACAAACTGGCAAGAATTTTAAAAATCACATTTTTGGATTCGGAGACGTTTGTATACCCTATCCCATTTGTTTTTTTTTAAATATCGTCAATGTACCAGACACAGCTTTTTTACAGTTTTATAATAGTAGAGATGAACTCTAACAAAAGCTTATTTCTAGAAACGAAACGACGTCGGTTATCAAGTTATTGTCGTGGTACGACGGTTTCCGGTCAGCGATCAAAGCTGATTGGACCGGATATGGCGTAACGAGCCAATCGGAAGCGGGATTCTGTGAAGCGCTTCTAGCATTAAAGTACATGAGAATTGTTGATGTAGTTATCTGAGAATCTAAAATTCTAGACACAAAATATCGAAGGCTAACTTATATATAACATAACATACCATTACGCCTGTTTTCCACGAAGGGTTAGGCAGAGGCGTACTAATGTTCACCCACAGTTCGCCGTTATGTTTAGGTCCCATGTAATAGGGGGCGAGCCTATTGCCATTAACCGGGCACAAACTCCAAACTCCGAGCTGCTACTGGGATTTCATAGAAAAACCCAATAACACTGACCTGGGAATCAAACCCAGGACCTCTAGCGTAGCAGTCGCGGTCAGGACCACTAGGCTATTGAGGCAGTCTACCTACCTAGAAGATATCTTAGTTTTTATTGCTTCATCATTATCACCGTCAATATCTATACGGATCTGATGTTTATCGGTCTCCTCTCAAATGAGAGGGATTTTAAGAGGATACGCTGGCCTAATTTTCACCGTGGGAGAGCCATGCTTCGGCACGAATGGCCTGGCTTGACTGGAGTGATACTACGGCCTCACAGAAAACTAGCGTGAAACAATGCTTATGTTGTGTTTCGCCGAGTGATACCGGAAGCCGAAAACCTTTTAAAAGGCCGGCAACGCACTGGCAACTCTTCTGGTGCTGCGGGTGTCCATGGGCGGCGGTATAGCTTACCATCAGGTGATCCGTCGGCTGGTTTGCCCCTTATGCCATGAAAAACAAATGCGGGTCGACAGATTTCACACGCCGACGAACAAATCTCTCAGGCATGAAGGTTTCCTCACGATGAGTTTTTAAGGAAACCGTTTTTACCGTTTAAGTAAGTGCGAAATCAACTGCTTTTTAAGCCTAGATTAAAAATTTGTGATATAGACAACAAACACATAATTCGGTAGATAAAATATCCTACCAACAACACAATGAAAGTACTTTTTATTATTCCAACCACGATAAACGCCACAACTTTTAACAAGATCGGAAAGTTATCCCGTAAGCGTTATTCTTATCAAGAAGAACGGTCTCTCAAAAAGGTTATAAAGTAGGTACGCATTTGAATTTATATTGTGAAAGTAAGTAGAAAGTAAAAAAAAATGTTTCTTAATAGCAATATTATGGGATCTAACAATCATAATGCTACATAAACATATACCATCACGCCTGAGTTAAGCACTAAAACACACCCACAGTTTTATGTGGATATTAAAGTCCTATTGCTTGTAATAGGAGTGAGCCTAAAAACATCAACTGGGCATTCGAAACTCAAAAGGCAACATTCTTTTGAATTCAATCATTTATTCAAGATAGACTACTAGGTTTCTATCTAGTAGTCGATCGTGAATAAATGATTGATTGAAAAATGACATTCAAAAAGTCCTCTTTTAAAGAAATACTTTTTTTTTATTTACGTCGTCATGACGCACGGAAAATTAGGTTAAAAAACAAAAATAATCTATCTATACTAATATATAAAGCTGAAGAGTTTGTTTGCTTGAACGCGCTAATCTCAGCAACTAAGGGTCCAATTTGAAAAATTCTTTCAGTGTTAGATAGCCCATTTATCGAGGAAGGCTATAGGCTATATCATTACGCTACGCGGACGAAGTCGCGGGCAGAAGCTAGTATAAAATAAATCTGTGGAAAACATGCGTCACACCCACGCAAAAACGGCCATCGCTCAGCATGATGCAGTGTCTCATGCACGAGGCAGAGCCACGGCGCTGATTTTCAGCGATAGCCGGCGTTGACATAAAGACGTCGGACTTTTCAAACGTCATTTTTACATAATAGACAGCCCCCAAAACGACCGCACTTCACCGCCTCCTACTGTTTTCCCTAGTAAGAAGAAGGGGCGCAACAACTAACTCCCAAGCGACACACAACGCACAGCATTAAGTCGATCTTCAAGCTTCTACAAAGAATTTCATAAAAAAAACAATAACACTGCTCGGCCTGGTGATTAAATAGATTATAGCGGCCGCATCGCCTCTTATTACTACATATATGGAACTATATGTTGCTATGTTGAACTGTGGGTGCACTTCAGTACCTACACCTCTGCCTAACTAACATAGTGTTAAGCTCTATATACTAACAAATTTTGTATATATTTTATATATGTTAGTCTGTAAGGTATATCTATGGGCCACAGATGCCTGAAATAAATGGTTTATTATTATTATTTATTACTAACCCTTCCGGGACTACAGTATGTTATGATATCAATTTATTAATAAATCCAATGGCCCTGGATTATGAAGAGTTGGGACGACATTTGATAAAGATGGTTTTTTACTCCGAACGAGTATGGCGTGCATGGCCGTCCTTCAGCGGACGATTATCCTCATAGTAAAAAATGACATAGAACTGTAGCCAGCACCATTCATCATCATCAGACGTCATGCACGTACAGTTTACACGTAAAGTTTAATATAACATACCATCACGCCTGTATTCCCCGAAGGGTTAGGCAGAGCTGTACTAATGTACACCCATAGTTCGCCGGTATGTTTAGGTTCCATGTAATAGTGGGCGAGCCTATTGCCATTAACCGGGCACAAATTCCAAACTCCGAGCTGTTACTGGGAATTTCATAGAAAAACCCAATAACACTTTGCTCGACCTGGGAATCGAACCCAGGACCTCTAGCGTAGCAGTCGCGCTCAGGACCACTAGGCTAATGAGGCAGTTTAATATATTTATTTATAATTATGTGCTGCTCGCGGTTTCACTTGCTCTCCAAAATGGCTTTACTATAACCTAGCTTATAGACGGCCTATCAAGGTGAAATATGCACCAGATTTTAAATAGAACTAACCTCTAGCAGTACGACCTGTGAAAACCATATCCAATGTCATGTAGTAATGCGTGATCCGTGTACAAACTTACAGATGGACAAACAGATAAAGATTATTAAAAAAAAGTTTTGGCTTTATACTAATAAGGACTATAAACGTGAGAGTTTGTGAGGATGTATGGATATCTCTTACTCTTTCACGCTAGAAGGGCGCATAGTTTGGCACATTGATATATTGTAGTCTGGAATAACACATATGCTATTTTTTATCCAAGTCGAGCCCAATTTTGAAATCCACGCAGACAAATTCACGGGCAGAAATTGCTTTTATAAACAACCCCATTTTAAATATTAGTTTTTCTTCAATATCTATAACTAGCTTCTGCCCGCGGCTTCGCCCCCGTGGAATTCGGTCTGTCATCACATCCCGTGGGAACGGGATAAAAAGTATTCTATATCCGTCTCCTGGTTCTAAGCTACCTCTCCACCAATTGTCAGCCAAATCGGTTCGGCCTTTCTTGAGTTATGAATGAAGTAACTAACACGACTTTCTTTTATATATATAGATGTACAGACATCGGCCTGTTATAATGTATGAGTAGTTATGTATAGAATATATAGAAGACAACCAAAATTGTTTCCACAAAGTTACGAGTTCTTATCTTGAACTTTGTCGTAATAGTCGCAGTTAGCACACATTTCTGTGTTATTTAAGTCGCAACTTGGCAAGTTATGTAAATATTTTTTCTCGTGATTGTACTGGGAGATAAAACAATTCAAGTTTGAGATAGAAATTTTCCGGTAAAGTCTTACAAAGGCCATCACAGTTATTATATGACAGACTAGTCAGAGGGGTACTGACGTGAATTGTCTGCTTTTCATGGAAGGCGAGTGTAATATCATTTACTTATCTAAAACTCAAAGTGTTCTAGAAGAAAATACCTTAATCTTAAATAATTCATAGGTGTAGGACTGTAGTCGCAAGCGCAGCCGCTCTTTGGGGCCGTTAAGTGGTCCCTTTTATAGTACTTTGTTTTTTTTACAATTTTCAGTAGGTAACTGAACCTGGGAGTTTCGTATTCAGTATACGGATACTGGATACGAAACTCGTAGAGGGTGAGCCTATTACATGATTAAAATCATATCGGCGAACTATGGTATTTATATCCCTTGTATCATCAGTATTCTAAAATAATATAAGTTATAAGTTATCTATCTATATATAATATTCATATCTTATGTATGATTTGGTAAGTATTTATGAAATGCACCGTCAACCCCATTTCAGTTCAATCTCTGTTAAGTCCATCCTATGGTTGCCTGGAAGAGATCGCTGATCGCGATAAGGCAGCCCATTGTATATTTTAAATACCATTTATTTCCTGTCTGTGTATATATTTTGGTGTACAATAAAGTGTATATAAATAAATAAATAAATAATATAACTATGTGATGGATTATTACCTTAATTCCAAATGTACCCTAATTCACCAAATTCCGTGTTTTGTGAGCGTAAAATTTGATAAATTAGGGTCTAAAGTGTAATACATTCCCTTGCCGACCCAATTTAGTTGTACAAGCGGAATTAAGTTAGTTAAGAAGATTTATTTATAAATTATAGAGGATTTTGGCATATCTAAATCAAATAAACCGTGGAATGAGCTGTCGCCTGCAGTGTTTCCGCATTAATACCACTTTCAAACGGATGAAAATAAAAGCTTTTGAAAAGAGCGTACTCACTTTTAAAAGGGCGGCAACGCACTAGTGACTCCTCTGGTGTTGCGAGTGTCTATAGGCGGCGGTGATCGCTTACCATCAGGTTTGCCCCCTATCCCATAAAAATATGTAAACATCATAGAGGTACATTAATACCTACATGTGTTTGTTGGTGTTCTTTATCGTAAATATTTGGCATAGACACGCTTGAGGTCCTGAAGTCGATTCCAAGGTCGAGCAAAGTTTTATTGTGTTTTATATGAATTTTTCCGTTTTATTTTTCACAAATCCCAAACTTCGAGATGCTTCTGATAGCATCTCGGAGTTTGAGATTAATGGGAATAGGCTCACCCCCTATTACATGGGACCTAAACACCGGCATCGACGAAAATATTAAAAAAAACATACCGGCGATCTGTGAGTCACATCAGTATGCCTCTGCCTAACCCTTCGGGGATTACAGGAGTGATGGCATGTATGTGTTAAGAGTGCTAAAACGTCAGTAATTCATGTCTAATATCCACTAGAAATCTTATCAAGTTCCATTATTTATTTCGTCCAGATAAAGATGGCCACGAAAGTCTTAGATCAATTGCAAATACCTGGTTTTTTTTTTTAAAAAAAAAGCTTACTAGCAATGTGGGTCGCACATTACTAGTATTCTTGTTAACCCCTCGTGCTAAGCTAAAATGCTTGTGTTACGAGTGGTTTGGGTGCAATGGGTGGGTATCGAACCGGCAACCACATGATCGCAAGTCCGACGCCCTAGCCATTAGGCTACCGACGGTGGTTGCAATTGATCTAAGACTTTCGTGGCCATCTTGCGACGTGTCTCGTTTAAGAAATAAGTTATCACATTATTTATAGTACCTACTACTACAGTATTTCAAGGATATCCAATACTCAATATCGGCATTCGAGATGAATTCCAACAAGTTTCTCTCGCCGACAAACATTACCATTCATGTATATACGAGTAGTAAATAATGTATGAAGTACGAATTTTCAGTCAAACTGTGGCGTAAACACGTATTTTGAATGTACATGATAAGTATACATATTTAGAATGATGTATCATCTTGTTCCCTGATGTAGCGGTTGCAAGGTTTGATTCCTAGGTCATGCAGAGAAAAAAACACTTGAATTACATTTTATTGCGTTTATCCCGACATTTTTGAAGCCCTACTGCGTCCACGATGCGCCTAGATATTGAATGTATTAACACCAGCACCCCTTCCGCTGACTCAATACGTCTGAAATTCGCTTATTTCGTATTTAATCAGTATTTTTCTGAGGTTGTAAAATACTAGTCATACGAACACCTATAGTAGCAGTGAAAGAACGAAAAGCCTGAAGCCATTTCCTTTGGCTTCCGGTCTACCAAGATGCGGCTGATTATCAATATTTTCCATCAGACCTTCGCAACCAAATTTCTGGGTAATACCGAATCAAATCAAATCAAATCAAAATCTTTATTTGCAGAATATGGGTAGGTATACAGGTCTTAACAATTAAGAATATTATTATGTCGCCATACTCAGGCTATAATAATGAATTAATTAATTATTGCTTGAAATATCTTGAAATATTCGTAGGATATCGGTATTACCCAGAAATTACTAAAAATATTACCCAGACTACAATTACTACTAACAAATTTCATAGATATTCGTATGACAACTGGAACCGACGGCTTTACGTGCTCTCCGAGGCACGGAGGGGTCTCGACACACAGAATGGTCACCCATCCACGCAAACAGGAGCGTGCACAGCTTAACCTTGTAGACGTCATTTGTAATGATGTGCTTGGGGTCAAATTAAAGACGAATGTATGCTCCAAATATCTATATAATAGTGTCCCTCATACAAGCTAAGTTAATCATCACACACACAGGCGCATCACACATTAGCCACGAGACCCTCCCTGAAAAATAAGTCGAGCCTCAAGATATCGGTAAAGCCCAGAAATTCAGTTGCGAAGGTCTTAAATATATTCACCTGCATTGCGTTAGACTAGAAGTTGACCCTATTGTTGGAGAAACCGCTTGGCGGAGGCAAAAATAATATGACAGAGCCATAACACAAGTGCTAATACAAACAGAACTACGTTTTATTTAATACAACTTACACGACACGAAATAAATTAGTTTAGTAACCACTCAAACTAATAGCTAACAATTTTTCATTACACGAAGTGTTTCAATGTGTTTGGGATAGGTCCCACCGCGCGATGAGCGATCACAGACAAGGCGAACGTGAGCCGTCGCGAAGCCTGTCTTGTTAATTTATTAGCAAAGTTTATTAAGGCCGTAAACATTTAAAATTTTAACAAAATATTTTGCCTCGCTTGTTTGTATTCGCACTAAAGTTTTAAGGGAGGATGTACGTATAAGAACACACATTTGTCTGTGTATATGAGTAGGTATGAGTTGTAAAATATATGGGTTGGCAGGTCTTATGATACCAACCCTTATGCTCATGATAAAAATAATAATATCACTTTTTTAAAAAAAGAACATAGACATATTCTGATGTAGGTATTTTAAAATGACTATCTAGATTTAAATATTCTATCAGATAACAACCTTTTTGACGTCGGAGAGCCATGCACGAATGGGCCGGCTCGACCGGAGTGATACCACGGCCTCACAGAAAAACGGCGTGAAACAACGCTTGCGTTGTGTTTCGCCGAGTGATTGAGGTTACCGGATGCACAAACCCTTTTAAAAGGCGGGCAACGCACTTGTGACTCCTCTGATGTTGGGGGTGTCTGGTGGGCGGCGGTTATCGCTTACCATCAGGTGATCCGTCTGCTCGTTTGATCCCCTATCCTATAAAAAAAACCATCGATATCTGTTAACAATTGATGATGTTGTCATATCTGTTAACAATTGTGTGATTGAACAATCGTAACAAATGATGTTCTTTACTTTCTGCCTCTCCCTATGTGAAAAAGGCGTGATTGTATGTGGGTATTTATAAAAACTACAGTCGTGTACTCCTTCTTTTTTGTGGTCGGTAAAAATAGGACTCCACTTGGCATTCCTGCTGACCAACTAATTTTTTAATCCTATTAATCTTTTATTAATCTTTTTTTTGTCACAACAAATAGACGAAAACTTGTCATAGATACAGGCTTCGGATAATAAAGATACAATTCTGTTAAAAAAACTAAACAATATAAACACAAACACCGAAAAATCAAATTCAGAACTAAAACCTAACGTTGATATTTTAATTAAAATTCGGAATAACAAACAAAAAAAATCTTTTACACTTTTCCCAATTATGTTCGCCAATTACCAGCCAATCCCGCTGACAGTCACACTGTGGGTAGAAACGGGTTTTTTTTCCCAAACCTTGTTTGCTGTCATCGGCTGTTCCGAAAACTTTTGCAATTTTATTTATGTGTACTTTCATGTAGCAAAATTGGTGATTTCGACGGGAAAACAACAGTTTTTAATAAATAGAAATTGTGTAATATTCGTGAAGGTACATTAAGTGTTTGTTTTTAGCATTTCTATTGGTGGTACACGTTATAACAAATAACATAATAAACGCTTGAATTAAAAGGGTTAGGCAAAGGTGGTCTAATGTACACCCACAGTGCGCCGGTATGTATAGATGCCACATAATTGGGGGGTGAGACTCTTTCTAATACTTTCTAGAACATTCTTGCGGAAAATTGGTAAATTTCAGAAAATGTAACGTTTCTGGCAGTTGGCCCGTTTGTCGGTTCGCGCGCAGCAAATCTTGATCGTTTTAACAGCTGCATCGGTCGACATCAATTTAAATTTTAAGAGGGAATCAAAAATTTAACTTCGTTTTAGGTCGCGAGTGAAACCGTGGGGAACAACTAGTTGAATACAACAAAACAATATCGTTATTTGTCGATCGTAACAGCGATTGAGCTTGAATACCATAATATCTAATTACAAACAAAAATTTCCCTTTTGCCGTACCATACCTTTTAGAAGATAGGGATAATACGTACTAAAAAGGAAAGTCAACCGCATAATTAAGCCCGACCGTACTTAGTTTACTCGTGTCAAACCGGTTAACATTGTTTATTTATTGAAGCGTAAAAGTACATAACATACCATCACGCCTGTATTCCCCGAAGGGTTAGGTTAGAGACGTACTAATGTACACCCACAGTTCGCCGGTATGTTTAGGTCCCATGTAATAGGAGGCGAGCCTATTGCCATTAACCGGGCACAAATTCCAAACTCCGAACCGCTACTGGGAATTTCATAGAAAAACCCAATCACACTTTGCTCGACCTGGGATCGAACCCAGGACCTCTAGCGTAGCAGTCGCGCTCAGGACCACTTGGCTAATCAGGCAGAACGTCCTCAATCTGATTTCTGAACGTTCGCCTTGGCCATTCCCTTCCTACACTCCCTTCACAGAAATACAGTAGTCTTTGTGTACAATGATTTTGGATCTCTTCTTGCCAGTTTCAACAATTTTAATATCACTTGGCACTTGAAGTGGTTAATGAGGCAGTTATATAATAGTTGAGCAAAATGTTGTTGGTATTTTTCTATACCTAACATTTAACTCAGCTTAAAGTAGTTAAATACCTACGTACTAGGTAACTCCTCATCGGCGCCTCTCTTGTTGTCATGAGTTCTTACAGAAACTTTCGCGTGCACTCCTTTCTACCCTCGCGCCCCTAGGCACGTATCTAGTTTCCCTTTAAGGTTATCCGTCTCGGGGCAAACAGAGGGGTCTAGACTTAATGAGGACTGAATACAATATTAGGCATTACAATTTCCGATGAACTGCCTCATTAGCTAAGTGGTCCTGAGTGCGACTGCTACGCTAGAGGTCCTGGGTTCGATTCCCAGGTCGAGCAAAGTGTTATTGGGTTTTTCGATGAAATTCCCAGTAGCAGTTCGGAGTTAGGAATTTGTGCCCGGTTAATGGCAATAGGCTCGCCCCCTATTACATGGGACCTAAACATACCGGCGAAGTGTGGGTGTACATTAGTACAGTACGCCTCTGCCTAACCCTTCAGGGAATACAGGCGTGATGGTATGTTATGTTATTTCCGATGAAATCTTCACACATAGAGGCTTAACAAAGCTTCAAAAAGGCCTGTCTATTGTTTTAGATCCCCGAAAGAGGCCACAGTGACACAAAGGGCATAAATGAGACTATTAATTATGAAAAGTGCGAACACATTCATTAATTAACATGGGTAGTACTTAGACTGTATATAAAAGGGTCCTTATTTCAAGTAGCTTTTAGGTATAATTTTGCTTTGATCTTTTTTAAAACCAGAAGGCTTATTTTGGTACTAAAGCGTTGAAATTGTGGTTCCCACCTTTTTTATTGTTTACTAGCTGCCCGGCCGTCCATCCTTCCGCCGTCTTCATTCCCGTAGGAATGAAGCATTTTCCCTATGTAAAGTACCCTATATTCACCAGGGATAATGGCGGCTTCTAATGGTAAAATAATTTTCAAATCGGTCCAGTAGTTTCGGAGCCTATTCAATACAAACACACAAACAAACAATCAAATCATTCCTCTTTATAATATTAGTGTAGATGTAGATAGTGTCAGTTGATGTCGTCAAAGAAGTATTGATCCAGCAGATGGTAAGTAGGCATTGCCACCCATCGATACTTGCAACACCACAGGAGTTTATAATACACTAGCTGACCCGGTGAACTTCGTACCGCCTAACAGTCGATTCTGAAACTAACATCACTCAATTGTTTTGCCTTCTCACTAACACTTAAATTTTATGGTATGGTATTAAGGTTCAAATTGACGTTTTAGTATTATTACGAATCTTTTGTATGGGAATATAGAAAAGTGTTTTGTGATTGTGTTTTTAGACTTAATCAGGCAATTTTTCAATTTTTTCTCTACGTAAGAACCATCCTCGTACTTCAAAAATAATTAGCGAAATCGGTTCAGCTGCTCTCGAGATTTGCGCTTAGCAACACATTTGGCGATTCATTTTTATATTATAGAAGATAGCACACACATACACAAATATGCTCCAGGCAATCAAACAGCCTCGCACGGTACCACTTCCACAAGATAAGATAAGAGACGGTTTTCTTTATAATTAGTTTAGATTTTCCCTGAAAAGCAAGTTTATTTTTGAATATGTATTAAAAAAACATTGAGATTAACGGAAAATTCGTGTTTTGATGTGGAAACATGTGAACCGACAAAACAGTAGCTACCTTATGTAAATTAAACCAAACAAAAACATAAAATTGTGTACCAATTGTGTACAATTGGTACACAATTTTATGGTAGGTATTGATTATTAAAACAGCAGTCAACATTATTAATAAGTAATCAATAATTACTGTAAGTATTAATGAAGTCCATATTATATGTGATGTTCAGTGGCCGTCTGAAATGAGTACGCTTCACGTTGGTGAATAATTGATACCAATGGTCAGTAACAACAGTATTTATAAAGCTTTAAAAAATCTATTCAAAGGGTTTTTATTTCATATAAGCTTTGAAAGGCATTCATGAAAAGTTGTGAGTCTACGAGTAGTTGATCGGTTACAAGTTGAACTAATACAAGAATTTTGAAATAAAATAAGATAACTAATTAAAACTAATAAGTTGAACTAATACAAGAAGTTTCCAAGATGAAGATATATCATCTAGGATGGTTATAGGTTATACCTAGTTAATTTATGAAGCTAGCGGAGTGAGCTTAAGCGGAGATAAGCTGGTATACTTACGTCTATATAAGTACGATAAATTCAGTAGTATTAACAGTATTATTTAATAAACCTTCAAAGAAAATGTACTTAAAGAGCGTACTCCCTTTTAAAACTTGTGACTCCTCTGGTGCTGCGGGTGTCCATGGGCGGCGGTAATCGCTAACTACTTGTAAAAGTGACTTTATAAGATCTATTTATCTACAGAAATAAATATCATTTATCATTTATCATCAGGCGATCCGTCTGCTAGTTTGCCCCCTTATCGCGCAAAAAAAGCATTGTTTGTTTCTTAATCACTAGACACTTTTTCTTCTTCCAATCATATTACTGGTTAAATAAATTCATACCTATATGCTACCTTAGCAGCGACAACAAAAAGACTAAAGATGCTACCTACCTATAACAACAATTTGTGACATCAATCGTGAGCGAGATCAAACGACCCAGATTGAGTTGAAACGTGATATTTGTAACAATTGAATATCTAATACAAATTCATAGAATCGTATATTAAAATACAATTTCCGAATCTGTCCGGCGCAGTATCATGGTGAAATAATTTACCAACACGGACACATTATTACCTACTCCATTCAGAGAGACAAATACACTTAAGCATTCGGAATTACAAGATTATGTTTTGGTAAAAAAAGTGAATCCACCTTGATTCACTTTATTTCATAATTACCGAGTTAAGTACTAGTTTTTGAAACGAAGTTTATTACTTGATATTGGACTAGCAACCCAAGCGCAGCATCGCATTCGTAAATTTCCCTGACTTTTCTTGATCGATTGAAATAAATATTTGGTGATTACATACATTAACAGTTGAAGAAGAAACTTTTTAAACGAGGTTTTTTTATGATGTTTTTTTTTATCCACAATGTCAAGTTTGCTCTGAAATTTGACTTATCTTTTCGTAAGAGCGTTCTAATTGCTGATCTTCAGTAGGTAATGATGTTGGTTCAAATAGCAAATTTGTACAGAGGCTTCAGTGCGCCAGTCAAACTCGCTCTTGTTCGTTGCTTTTAAATTAAATTACGGCTATATTCCACTTGGAACACTAAATAATCCTACGTTTAATATCACAACATAGTCACAATAATAGGCTTTTTAATTGAGCACTAACCCATTGTAAGGTGAACATTGAGCTTTAGTGCGTCAGTCATAAAGTTTATAGCGGCTATTACAAATTGTTTAACACTTATAAACCTGGGTTTATTGAGTATGTGGGTAATGCTACAGGTAGGTAATCTTTGTAAGAACATTGACGTATTTCTGGGCGTCGGCTAGAAGACACTTTCAAGAACCCTTTTGTATCCTAGATAATAAGCAGACTTCATCATGCATTTTTTTATGGCCAACGAGCAAAGGTATCGCCCGATGGTAAGCGATTACCGCCGCCCATGGACACTCGCAACACAAGAGGATTCGCAAGTGCGTTACCGGCCTTTGAAAGGGTTTGGGGCTCAGGTATCCTCACTCGCTCGGCGAAACACAACGTAAGCGTTGTTTCACGCCGGTTTTCTGTGAGGCCGCGGTGTCACTCCGGTTGAGCCCGCTCATTCGTGCTGGAGCATTTTACACGAAGCGACTGACAATATCCTGAAGATAAACTAGTTGTCAGGCTTTTTAGGCTTCTGACTGACCACTAACGATTGTCATAGGGGTTACTACTACAACAGGACATACGGAAAATTATAATTTCCTACAATACCTATTTATAATGATTTACAAAACTAAACGTTGCATTCGTTGTTGGTGTACTTATGTATAATAAAGAAAATTCTTTTGTATTCTACATTCCTCGATGTGAAAAAAAACCTTTATTAAATGCTGTAAACACAGATTTGAACTTTTTTACTACCATGACGTCAGAGAGACAGCGGAATATAATTTTAGGAATATCACACACGCTTTTTACGACCTTTTGCAATGTTCACACGTGGGAAGCGAGTTAATTTTTTGTTATTTTTATTATATTATGTTACATGATATACCATCACACCTGTATTCTCCAAAAGGTAAGGCAGAGGTTTGCTAATGTACATCCGCAGTGTTCCGGTATATTAAGGTTCCGTGTAATTCTTTTGGATAATCGAACGCAAACTCAAATTCTGAGCTAGTCATAGAAAACTCAGTAACATTTTGCCCGACCTGGGAACAGAACCAAGGCACAAATCATGTTGCTTTTAATACAACTTAAAAGTTCTAAACTTCCATGATGTAGGCTTTAAAAACATACCTATTTACATGTAGTGCGAGGGACTGCCTCATTAGCCAAGTGGTCCTAAGCGCGACTGCTACGCTAGAGGTCCTGGGTTCGATTCTCAGGTCGAGCAAAGTGTTATTGGGTTTTTTTATGAAATTCCCAGTAGCAGCTTGGACTTAGGAATTTGTGCCCGGTTAATGGCAATAGGCTCGCCCCCTATTACATGGGACCTAAACATACCGGCGAACTGTGGGTGTACATTAGTACGCCTCTGCCTAACCCTTCGGGGAATACAGGCGTGACGGTATGTTAAGTTATGTTATGTTATTTACATGTAAATAGGTATCTTTTGAGTTAGTTGGGTTCAAGCTTCTGTATTTTAACCCACTGAGCATCAAGGCCCACTTTTGATTAACGAGTCCCTCTTTTTTATGATTGAAAAACCCAATTGCTATAAACACAAACTGGTATCGAACTTACTTACCTTTCATCACGGTCATAGTAGGCACACTTAAAAAACTCGAACGCTTTTGAAATATTTTCACCTGAAAAATAAAAACGGAATTCAACCAGACGCAAACCAGAAAAATCCGCCCCGTTGCCCACTCTCCCGCGTTGTGTCAAAGTGAATGGGGCATAACAGTCGAGTGACCAGTCCTAACAACCAGAACTTCACTAATTAAACGAACGAGGCACAGACTAAACAAAACACGTGTATTGATTTTAGCCGGCCGTGTGTTGACGCGGATCGACTGAACTTGTTTGTTGAACTTGTTTAGATAGGCGGGACGGACGAGGAACAATTAATTACTAATTTGGTGAAGCTTTGTTTCGGATTTTAGTTAATAGTGGCTGCTTTTGTGTAGAAATAATTAGTGTGTTACTTCTTATCGAATCGATATCAAACGGAAAGAGAAAAGCAAAAAACAAATAAATAATTGAAATACAAACTATATTGGCCTAGTATTGTCTAATGGAACTAACTTATTTTGTGGGTATGGTGCAGTGGAAGATATGGCCCATATGTACATATCAAGACCTAATGGCCTCTACGGAAAATGCTGTGCGCGTAATGTTACTAATTCTCGAACTATAAATAGTACGAGGTTCTCGAAACATTTATAATTTTTATATGTGAACATAACATATAATTACGCCTTTACTCAAAGGCGTTAGGCGGACATGTTTTGATGCATACTCATAGTTCGCTAGTATGTTTAGACTCCACATAATAGGGGGCGAGGTTATTGCCATTAACCAGGCACTTCAGGCTGTTATTAATAATTTCATGGAAAAACACCTTAGATTCCTGGGAATCTCTATCTAAAAACATAACATACCATCACGCCTGTATTCCCCGAAGGGTTAGGCAGAGGCGTACTTATGTACAAACACAGTTCGCCGGCATGTTTAGGTCTCATGTAATAGGAGGAGAGCCTATTGCACATGGTACAAATTCCAAACTCCGAACTGCTACTAGGAATTTCATAGACTCACTGTCAGTTCATTTAAGGGTTTAGTTTCTTTTATGTACGCCATCCTACCTATTTTTCGCCTTTCCTTTCTCTTGAGTCCATCCAAAGGTTATCTGTAAGAGATCGCTTTTAACGATAAGACCACCCATTGTACCAAATTCTATGATTGATAACATATAGATGACATTCGTTTTTGGTGACAATAAAGGATATCCTATTCTATTCTATTTCTAAAATACAGCTGTAGTATGTTAAATGAAATGTATTATATTCACAGACGATAAAAGGAACGACATGTTCCCTGAAAGTCACAATAAAGGCCAAAGAAATGCTAATATCTCTCTCCTGAGTAGTTCATGCCACAAAAGAAATATTGAGTCTAAACGTACCCTTTTAGCACAGGACAATGTTACAGCCGCACAATAGCTCTAGCTACAATAGATCTGGGCCTGCCTAGGAGTATGACTTGATGTCGTACGACTTTTTTTGAAAAGGCTGAAGCTTGGAAGGCTATAAATATGAATATAAATGGTATAACTATAGGTATGTTTTGTTTTTTTTTAGTCTCGATAGGCTTAGGTACGCGCCACACTACGATCTGCGATGGAGCGCGCTTGCCTAGAAGAAATAGATTCACTCGTGATTTAAAAAGCCACCAAGATTAAATCTATCGAGGAATATACCCACTCGGGAAGTGGTAATGATTCGATGATAAAAATTTCAATGCGAAAGTAGCTTTTTCTGTCACCTTTTTACGCCTAAACCGCTAAATAGATTTTGATTAAAATTGGCAAGACTATAGATTGCATCCCAGAGAAGAATATAGGCTAGTTTATATCCCAAAATACAGTACTAATAGTTAAATATTCCTTTTGGTACGCTAGTGAAAGAAGAGGTAGTTATCCGGATTCGTTCTGTTTTTTTTTACAAGCGCACATATATGGTGTTAAAGGACAAAATTACAGCATCGTTTTTATAAAAAAGAGAATAAAAAACAACAATATCATATCACAAATTTCTACCAATACCCGAACAAAGAAAAGCTTTGAATTAATCCCATCAAATCCTCCACGTTCAAGCTTGAATGGAAGCGTCTACACAAACGCGACATCACTAATTCCCTCTAGCAATATTAATGAGGTGAATTCCAAAGAGGATCCCTCCCTCCATCCAATAATCTGTACGTGTGTATACAAGAGAACGCTGAACGATATTGTGAAACTGAATAATGTATACATACGTATGTATTTCTGAATGGTTTACAGAGAACAATAATTAGTTCTACCGTTTGTACGATAAGCAGTGTTTTGAGGAATAGTTGGACGTTGTTTTGCAGAAACGTTCCAACCCACAAGTCACCCGAAGTCGAGATAGTGTGATCAAACTACCTTTTATGACACTTCGCGTCAGATTAGCAAAAAGGTTTCAAGATATAAGTCTTATAATGACTTAAAAAAGACTTATATCTTGAAACCCCCCCCCCCCCCCGCATAACTACGTCCAGTTTAAAATGATGCCAACGGCTACTTTCTATCGCCATCGGCGTGGAGTTCATCCACATACCTTAGAATCACTCTGATCTCATACTGTGCTATTCCAGAGGAATTTCCTCCCACGCACATTCAGGTTATGGAATCCGAAGTTTTCGCAAAGTATATGGGCTTCTTCAAAAAGAGTGTGAAAAGATTTTTACAGGGTCGGCAACGTGCGAGTGATACCCCTGGTGTTGCAAGCGTCCATAGACTATGGTTAACCGCTTACCATCAGGCGGGCCGTAAGCTTGTTTGACACCTTAGGGCCGGCGCCAATTGGCGGCACGGCACGGCACGGCATGTTTAGGCGACGAATAAAAATATAACTTAAAGGTATGGAAATAAAGTTGAAATTTCAATGTTAACAGTCGTAAGTACAAAAGCAATACCGTGGTATGCTTAACAACTTGCTTTCAACTTTATTTCCATGGTATTAAGTTACATATTTATTTGTAGCTTAAAAATACCTTGCCCTGCCGTGCCGCCAATAGGTGCCGGGCCTTAGTGGTATAAAAAAGTAGTTTAAGTCAGTCTCATCTCTGCGCCACGTTTTGTGGGTTCGATCCCTTCACGGAGCTTATATTTGTAAATTGGTCGATGTTCCGGGTCTGGCCGTTTGCGTATGTAAAAATTTGTGTTTGTAAAAGCATTTATGATACAGGCGATATCATTTTTAATAAAAAAAATACTAAAATATATAAATTGAATATTTGAAGCGGCGGTAGCCTAATGGCTAGGGCGCCGGACTTGCAATCATGTGGTTGCCGGTTCGAAACCCACCCATTGCACTACCGACGTAAACCCACTTGTAACACAAGCATTTTAGCTTAGCACGAGGGGTTAGCAAGAATACTAGTAATGTGCGATCCACATTGCGAGTAAGCTTTTTTAAAAAAAACTATAATGCAAAAAAATCTGAAGTAAAAAAAACAGCTTTCCGCTTCAAAGTTAGCATCGACTTCTAAGGACCTGAAATTGCTTAGTAACGAGTTTTAGATCTAGACTCTCCTTTTACATTCTAAAGTAAACTTTGACCTGCAATATTCCACAGTACAAAGTGTAAAGTTCACGCTAATGTAAAAGTTTCTCTCATTTACTTACAAAGCGCTAGAAATGTGTTTTCCTGTTCTTTGAATATGGCTAACTATAATTTCAGTACCTCAGCTACCTATTATATATTCTTACTAGCTTCTGCCGGCGGCTTCGCTCACATGAAGCTATATCAGGAGTTAAAATGGAATAACCAACTATGATGGTCTCTTCTTTGTATGGGCCTCTATACATCAGAGAGGTCAAGCTGTATCTCAGTATTCGTTTAATTAATTGAGATAAAAAGTTCACCAGTTTTTAATTTAGTGTAGTTTTTGCTCCAACCCGTAACAAACAGACAAGAATTTAAAAAATCACATTTTCGAATTCGGAGACATTTATATACCATAACCCACTTGTTTTTTTTAATATCTTCAATGTACAGAAACAGCTGTTTTACAATTTTATAAAATTTTATTTTATAATAGTAGAGACTAGATCTGTTATCTATATAACTTTTCGTTCTTATACTGGTTTCTGACAATTAAATATCGATATCACTATAACTTTTTTTTTATTCTTGATAGGCTTACGCTTGATAGCCAGTTCGACCTAAGATGGAGCGCGCTTGCCAAGAAGAAACCGATTCACTCGTGATTTAAAGACACCCAGATTATAACTATCGCGGAAGACCCACTCGGGCAGCGCATAGATAGATTATCGTTCTTAATTTGTAAACTACAGTTTCATAACACAAACACTAAGATAACAATAACCGTCTAATAAAAATTGAAGTTCTGTTTCTTGCTTACCATTCCGACATCCTACAGCATCAACGATAAGTAGATTAGAACCCAGGTGTTGCAAAGATCATGATCCTTACCTAATTTACTTTATTCATCCTTCGGGAATGAACGTTGTTATGGAAAATACAACTATATTACCATTTTAATAAGATTGTAAGAACTTTACCTGTATAAAGAAAGCCTAAGATTACCGTAAAGGTAGGCAGAAATGTAAGTACGGTAAATGGTAACGTAACTACATTTGGTCTTTATGTTCTTGATAATAAGATTGAAAAGTGTTTAACAACAAAGAAAGTAAATTTTCTACGGCGGTTGAATACGGTTTTCCGCTTTGGAAATAAAGATATTAGGTTCTATTTTATCAGTAGCGAGTGTTGTGTTTATTATCGCTTGGCTTAGCAGCTGAGCGATTGGCTTATGCGACACGTGTCGTAGGTTCGATCCCCACTCGGAGCAAATATTTATATGATCTACAGGTAGTTGTTCCGGGTCTGGGCGTTTGTGTATGTGATATTTTTTGTTTGTAAAAGCACCCATGATACGGAAGAAAATCCTAGTGTGGGGCAACGTTTATTTTTAAAAACATAGAAGATGATGATACAAATAGGTTTTTTTTATGGGATAGGGCGGCAAACGAGCAGACGGGTCATCTGATGGAAGCGATAACCACCGCCCATGGACACCCACAACACCAGGGAATTCGCAAGTGCGTTGCCCGCCTTTTAAAAGGGTTTGGGCTTCCGGTAACCTCACACACTCGGCGAAACACAACGCAAGCGTTAAAATGTTTAAATGTTTTTTTATAATAACCTAAAATCTCTCTTAAACATCGATTCAAGTATCACAGTATAAGTTTTTTTTTATCATTTATTACGCAATAATCATAACTTTTGCCGAGAAGATAGCCTTGGCATACAACAATCTTTAACTACGTAAGTTATGATTTAAGTTAAACCCTTTGCGCTTTCAGCTTTAATAACTTAAACTTCAGTAATTACTGTGAACACTTTGGGACTAGTAGTACAGTGTAGTAAGTAATTAGTGACAGACCAGCACAATATACAACTATTAAATGCTTTCGAGTTAAATGTCGCCATATTGAAATTTTAATTTAAACAGTTCAAAACTTTGGTTTGTGGTACAATATTATTTTATCTAATATAAATGGTGTCTCTGCCTCATTAGTCAAGTGGTCCTGAGCGCGACTGCTACGCTAGAGGTCCTGGGTTCGATTCCCAAGTCGAGCAAAGTGTTATTGGGTTTTTCTATGAAATTACCAGTAGCAGCTCGGAGTTAGGAATTTGTGCCCGGTAATAGGCTCGCCCCCTATTACATGGGACCTAAACATACCGGCGAACTGTGGGTATACATTAGTACGCCTCTGCCTAACCCTTCGGGGAATACAGGCGTGATGGTATGTTATGTGTAAATGGTGTGTTTAAATGGAGCAGAAGACATTGATACTTTTTTTATACAAAAATACCAATATTTTCTTATTAAATGCCAATTACATTGGTACATTGTATAGGCAATTAGGCATGTATTTGAACGATGGTTTCAATTTTGCAAAAACAGTAAGCAAAACTACGGTTGGTTATCTTTTTAAATGATTGATCCTCTTTCTCTGAGATATAAAATTAATTAAATAAAACGATATTTTAATCTATTTACAACTAAAAAATGTTTGAGATGTAGAAATTATTCTAATATTGTTGGGCTAAATTGTTGGGCCCCAAAACTAAGAGATTACTTTTTGAGGCAGCTACACGGTACAATGTAGGTACATTTAATCGAAGCGCACAAAAAAGGCAATTACTTCCTTCGTTCAGACAAAAATATTATACGAAACCGTAAAAAAATAATGGAAACATATTTCAGTAAATCAATCTAAACAGTTTTCTTAGAAATGAAATTAAAATTATCTACATTATCATAGGGCGGGCGAAACAAAATCTTTTGAGATATTTTTCTCTCATTACGCCAGCCTTTCCCCAAAATGTTGGGGTTATATTGAAATAAGATCACTTTACGGATTTTGCTATATTATGCTACTAGCTTCCGCCTGCGACTTCGTCCGCGTGGAATACTTACTTAGCGTGATGATATTTATAGCCTATAGCCTTCCTCAATAAATGGGCTATCGAACACTGAATGAATTTTTCAAATCGGACCAGTAGTTCCTGAGATTAGCGCGTTCAAGCAAACAAACAAACTCTTCAGCTTTATATATTAGTATAGATTATATCTGCGCCATGTTTTGTAGATTCCCACACAGAGCAAATATTTGTGCAACTATAAATAAAAAACATTACCAATATCCTAATGAAGGCTGTGTAATTTCAATATTTTATTAAATAAATAAACAGTGGAATATTCCCATTACTAAAGTAAACTAATCATTTAGCTACGCAGCCTCGTAGCGGCGAAGCTTCGTAGTATTTGAACATCTCTCGTAGCGATTCTCGTAGCAATGTGCTACGTATTTCGTAGCGTTGTGTATTTTTATTTAGTACTCTAGAATGGACGTCGTATTGGATTATGGACGTTTTACGGTTATGACGTTGAAATACGGTTCTTAATCGAAAAGTTACGTTCTGTTTAGAGTTGGTTTGTATTTTATGCTTTATTTTTTTAAACATAGAAACAAGAGTGTTTTTTTCTTTTATCAAGTCTATAGAATTATGATTAGGTATAAGATATATTGAATACAAATTTTAATTAATATTCAATATGTAATAAGGCTATTGCACTGCCAAGTAAAATTTCTCGAGTTCAGAAGACACACACACCTCTGACTTTTCGAAGTTATGTGCGAAATAATAGTTATTTATGACGCACTTAAACGGTGAAGGAAAACATAGTGAAGAAACCTGCATGCCTGAGGGATTTTCTCGACTGCGTGCGAGGTCTGCCAACCCTCAATTAGGCAGGTGGACTATATATTGCCTAATCCCTCCCACTCGGGGGGATATTTTGTAAGTGTGTTGCAGAGGAAGATATTGTCCATATGCTATCATCCCCAGCATGCTCCGACACCTATACACATCAAAACCTAATGGCCACTACATAAAATGCCGTCCGCAGCAAAATACTGAGCTAAACTAGTTAGTTTCCATGGATTCTCCTCTTTCGCTTTTCCTTTTCCATTTACTGTTGATACGATGGCAAAAAGTAAATCAAATGTAGAAACGTATCAAAATTTTGTACACCGTACAAAACTTTAATAAAAGTATTAGCAAAATCCCAATCCAAACCGTTTATAAAAACACGTTTTCAATTAATCATTATTTCAAAACACGACCACTATTTCAATAAATTTCAACACACCGAATATTTACTGTGAAAATTACAATGTACGTATCGTGGGCGAGATATTTGAAAAACAATTTGAATGCAAATCAGTATCGTGGTTGGCGACATTCAGGGGATTTGAAATTGTGTACTTATTGTGTACAACATAATGATAATTATGTTTTGTTTTGTGTGTTTTTATTATGTATGCGACACACATCCATTTCTATTTTATTACATAATAAAGTTGTCATGAACACTTTTCGAAAGGCCAGTTATCGTAGGCATATTTTTTTTATATTTGACTCATGTTCATTTAACTGCCTCATTAGCCTAGTGGTCCTGAGCGCGACTGCTACGCTTGAGGTCCTGGGTTCGATTCCCAGGTCGAGCAAAGTGTTATTGGGGTTTTCTATGAAAATCTCAGTAACACCTCGGAGTTTGGAATTTGTGCCCGGTTAATGGCAATATTACATGGGACCTAAACATGGCGACCGGCGAACTGTGGGTGTACATTGGTACGCCTCTGCCTTACCCTTCGGGGAGAAACAGGCGTGATGGTATGGTATAATATTTGATATAAAATATGTCTCATCTGGTTATCAGATGGGCGAAGGTCGATCTTCCACGTCTCCCGTACTATAATATACACCTACAGTTTGTAGGTTTGATTTGGCCGACACTTATAAAATTATTTATACGCGACTGCTATGTTATAGACCCCGGGTTGGATTCACAGGTTGAACCAAGTGATACTGTCTTTTTCTTTAAAATTCTCAGTAGTTGCTCCGAGCCTATACATCCTGGGACTGTATATTTATTTTTTATATTTTTTTAAATAAATAAAATCTTTATTTCTCACCACTAAAAAAGGCACATCTATATATTAGCACATCTCTGCCCAACCCTTTGGGAAATATTACAACTATATTCACTGCATATTTAGACAGAGGTATGTTATGTAGAGTTAACCTATGCATAATATCAAATGATTTGTTGCCTAACAACTCCCTGAAGGTGTGGGTAGTTCACAGTCACGATTACCGGCATAATGACGTCATTTCGAGATATTGGCAATATAATGATATTGTGACGATTCCCAGAGGAATGGAACACTGTTTTGATAATATTTGTAGGTAACAGAGGTGAAATTAGAACAGTTTGGTCTGGGCATTAGCTTTCTATATAATCACTTGCGGTCGAATATCAGCATTTTACATGATGAAAGCGATGTGGTCCGAAATTAAGAACCAATTATTACATACATACATACCATCACGCCTGTATTACCCGAAGGGTTAGGCAGAGGCGTACTTTTGTACACCCACAGTTCAACAGTATGTTTAGGGCCCATGTAATCTATATTACTTCAATTCAATTAATTATTTAGTAATCGGGGACAAATTATATAAAATCCAAGCTCAAAAAAGGGACATGGACTCATGGTAGACATTCTGAAAACCCGAACGAAACGCTTTAAGCCCACTTTTATTTAAGTATTGTTCCGCCGAAATGTGAAATGCGCTTCCCGAGCGGGTCTTCCCCGATAGATAATCTGAGTGTTTTTTAAATCACTTGTGAATCGATTTCTTCTGGGCAAACGCACTGCATCGTAGATCGCAGTGTCGCTTAACATCAGGCAAACTGGCGGTCAAGCGTGAACCCATCATGAATAAAAAAAGATGCTACTGAGAATTTGATAGAAAACCTCAATAACACTACTCGAAATAGAATCCAAGGCTTAGCAGTCGCGACTCAAGACCACTAGACCAACGACCCATCAAGATATAATAATAATAAATGAGAATAATATAGCTTTATTTAATTCCATGCGGCATGCATATTACATATTAAACAATAACAATTGGTAACTTATTAACCTATAGTATTCAATTACATCTATTACACTTAGATGCATTTGATTTCTAATTATAAATTCAATTTTTTAATTAGTTAAATTATTTAATTATTAAGTATTTGTTTTAATTATCAACTACCTAATTATTTAATGCATGGGCCCCGTTCGGGTAAAAGCCTCCCCCAAGAAATGCCATCCTTCTCTGTCATTAGCTCTGTCTAGCCAACTTCCCGGGCATCAAGATATAAATGACTGTTATTAAAAAAGCTATCTTTCTAACACCAGGACTAATAATAATATGATTTAGTTAATAAAAAAAAAATCTCAGTTCTTTCCTCTCAATTCATATTTTACCACTACAGAGCTATACGAAGCTTCAGCTAGTGATGTAAACGTCGGTAGGTATAGAGGTACCTAGTTTTCAGTTCAGTCACGTCACTCTCCATCACGATTCAGCACAGAATAAATAGAATTTGTACAGCTGAGGTGACGACTTGGCACATGAGGCGCAGAATATTTTATATCCGAGCGACCTCAGCGCGATTTTGTTTCAAACCTTATTTATGAAAGACGAGGAGCCAAATTCGAATCTATAAGTAAAACGACAATATCCAAAAGAGACACGGTGCCCGTTTTTGATTAGTACTCAAAATGTAACATTGGATTTATTGAAAACAAATTAAATATATTCAGTCAAGAAAGTATCGAGAATGCATGATTTGTGCATGGTTCCAAATTCAAATTTTTGTTTTTTTTTGTTGACACAGATGTTTTCCATTTTGGCGCGGAGTCGGAGTTCTTTTTTTTTAAAAAAAAAGCTTACTATCAATGTGGGTCGCACATTACTAGTATTCTTGTTAACCCCTCGTGCTAAGTTAAATGCTTGTGTTACGAGTGGGTTCACGTCGGTAGTGCAATGGGTGGGTTTCGAACCGGCAACCACATGATCGCAAGTCCGACGCCCTAGCCATTAGGCTACCGCCGCTTAGTTTTTAGAGTTGCATCTATTATTTATATTAAATACAGCGCTGTTTTTAGTTATATCATATCTAGTGTGAATTGCGAATTTAATAATGAACAAAATCATCGAACAAAGAGTTTGTCTTAAATTTTGCATCGCCAATGGAATTTCGTGTTCGGAGTCAGATTCTATCGTATCAATCTATCTAAATATCAGTTAGCCTATCGTTTCTGAAGGAATAACAAACATTTAGTGTATTATTGATCTTTTCCCGGTACTTTCTTGACAGAGTAAAGTTCAAAGTTCAAATGTTTTTATTTCAAATAAGCTTTTACAAGCGTTTTTGAAACGTTACGATTCTAGTTGCACGGTTCCAAAAGGTTGATCCTATGGTGAAGAATCCGGCAAGAAACTCCATGGACACTCTTTTAAACTATATAAATTACAAACTTCACTTTTATTGCTATCCTAGATTCCATACCTGTCAGATTGTTTCTGAGGTTATGTTGTCTTTCAATAGTATAAAAAAAAGTTGTATCGTCTGTTTGTACGCGTACCTTTTAAGCTACGCAATGGATTACCAATGGTTACCTAATGACATTTTCAAATATTGTGATTCAAGAGTAAGATTTTAAGCTATTTAACATTACGCTACTTACGCTGACTTTTAGGACGCTAATAAATATATAACTAATTCGATTAAACAAGTTCTGTTAATCATTTGAGAAACTTAAAGGCAAAAAAATATACAAGAATTAAAAAGGTCTTTTTTGAAGTTGGTAATAATATTCATAACAAGTCTCTTTGTTGGTTTTCACTCGAAAGTTTTAAAGGGTTTTCCTTATTTTAAGTGAAGGTTACAAAAATATTTTGTGTTTCATTTAAGCGGACTCTCTTTATAAGTCAATCAGCGGACTGAAAAAATTTGGAAGTTATTTTGTAAATCCAATTTATATGAAAATGTTCCTCTTGCTTGGTTAAACTTTTTTTTCCATTCCAATTATTTTTGTATGCCTAAACTAATATTTTGGCGCCTTTTTCGGCTAAAGACGAATTATTTATAGGTACTATTTGAGTCAATACTAAAAATATGACGTTGAAGATTCATTCTTCGTTTGAAGTAAATACAATTTTCTTCTCATTTAAAATGTATATGTAAATTTCAAAAGCAATTTTCAACCCTTTTATCATTTACTAAAGGCTGAATTTCAATTAACAATTAATTTCCATGTTCATGTTATGTAGGTAGGTATGATACATTTATAAGTTAACTCGTGTTTGATCTTTTGTGCTTCCCCTAGATACCTAATCCTCATCCTCCCCCAGTTCTTCAAACAGCTCTTCCTTACGCTTTATAATGAGGCCTGGGGGTATGAGTCTGTAGCGTGGCGTTCAAAACCACACCAACAGCGGCGATGGAAAAGGTACTCAACCTTGCACCGCTACATATTGTCATAGAGACTGAGGCCCGTCTTGCACTACACAGACTGGCAATAAATGGCCTGTGGGATAGTTCTAAGCCTAGAACTAGACACACAAAGCTTAAAATACAGGAAGGCCTTGACGAACTAACGAACATGCACTGCGACAAAATGCAGCCCATGTTTTGGTTCAAGAGATCTTACAAGGTTCATCTGCCGTCAAGGGAAGAATGGATGAAGGGACTCGACCCACCAGAGGAGGGATGTCTGATATGGTACACTGACGGTTCGAAAACCGAGTCGGGTACAGGGGCAGGCATATATGCAAGGGACCATAAGGTCAGTCAAAGCATGGGCAAATTAGCTACAGTTTTCCAAGCGGAAACATATGCTATTCTTGCCTGTGCACAACAGATGGAAAGTAGCGGTACCACAGGTAGGTCCATCTACATTCTTAGTGACAGCCAAGCGGCACTCATGGCCCTGACCTCCTACAGGATCGATTCAAGGCTGACCATGGACGCTGCCCGAACTCTGAATGAGCTGGGAAAGCGAAACAAGGTCAGGCTTGTTTGGGTCCCTGGTCATAGGGGTATTGTGGGCAACGAGCATGCTGACGAGCTGGCTAGGGAAGGTTCTGGAACCTCACTAATTGGATCGGAACCATTTGTAGGACTGGCTCCAAGCACAGTCAAAACGGCATTTCGGGAGTACGCAAGGACGAGGCACATGGATGAGTGGTTGAGCCTCACGGGACTTGCTCACTCCAAGAAATTCATAGGTTCCTCATCGAAATGGCAAAATGCCATTTGGAACTCAAGCAGGCGGCAGGCCCGTCTTTTGATGGGGGCGCTGACCGGACACTTCGGGACTACGCTCTCCTACAAAAGATGGGTCTGACGGATACATCAGCCTGCAGGGCCTGCAAAAGGGAAATTGAGAGCATGGAACACCTTCTGTGTACATGCGATGCAATGGCTGGAAAGCGAATGTGCCTTTTGGGTCAGGGTTATCCAAGCCCGGAGGACTACAGACTCATACCCCCAGGCCTCATTATAAAGCTCATGGAAGAGCTGTTTGTAGAACTGGGAGGGGATGAGGAATAGATTATCTAGGGGAAGCACAAAAGATCCCATTGGGTCGAAATGCACTGAGGCCTTGCTGCCTCGGCCCTACACAAGATAAGATAAGATAAGATGAGTCTGTAGTCCTCTGGTCTTGGATAACCCTGCCCCAAGATGAACTGCAATAATATTACAATATCCAACTATAAACATAACATAAGCGAGTTTAGTGGTCCCAAGCGAGACTGCTACACTAGAGGTTCTGGGTTCGATCCCTAGGTCATGTAATGTGTTATTGAGTTTTTCTTTGAAATTCTCAGTAGCAGTTATTTTAGTGATGGAAAAATTTGACTGCGGGCAGGATTCGAACAAAAAACAAACTGCTATCAGAGCTACGAGAAAATTTCGGGGCCTTTCAGGCTTACTGAATACTAACGATGTCATAGCCGGGACTGACAGAAAGGCATCCGAGATCTCGATGTGCTAATAATAGTCGGTAGTACCGCAACAAACGTAGCTTAATCGAGCACATTGATTGATCAACGTAGATATGACTCACTGACTAGTTACTAAAATTATAACATATAACATAACATACCATCACGTCTGTATTCCCCGAAGGGTTAGGCAGAGGCGTACTAAAGTACACCCACAGTTTGCTGGTATGTTTAGGTGCCATTAATAGGGGGGGGCGAGCCTATTGCCATTAACCGGGCACAAATTCCTAACTCCGAGCTGCTACTGAGAATTTCATAGAAAAACCCAATAACACTTTGCTCGACCTGGGAATCGAACCCAGGACCTCTAGCGTAGCAGTCGCGCTTTGGACCACTTGGCTAATGAGGCAGTTCAAGCATAACAAGTATAACATGATTAAAATTCATATCCTGCGAATAAATTGAAACATATGCGCAGGAAATGAACTGAATAATATATCAGGACTTGATGAACTCATGAAATGTTGCGTTTCAGCCTCAAAACTCAATTTACTTCCACAAAGGTTGCAATAAATCGTGCAAGCGCACGAAATTCTATAAATTTCACGTCTTTCACGTTTACGAATAAGGCTATCGCTAACTTTGTCCGCGAAATACAATATTAGAGTTTTTCGGAAATTATAATCAGGACACAGCACGTGGCTGCTCATGCATCCTAAAAAGCTATTCATTTCACAGGATCCAATTTATCTTCTTGCCAAATTTTATCGAAATCTGTTCAGCGATTTTGGTATAAAAAGGTAACAGATATGATTTCGCATTTTTTTTTTTATTAATATTCTGGGACATTTTTTACACGGCACCATCTAGTCCCAAACTAAGCAGAGCTTGTACTATGGGTACTAGATAATGGATATAATACTTATATACTATACTTTTTTTTGTAAATATATTCTTATCTTACATATAATATCTTATCTTATCTTATCTTATCTTCTTATCTTATCTTACATATAATAAGAATGTAAGTGAGCTGTGTCTGTACATTGCTTATATTTACAAAAAAACTAATTTGGGGGACTGAGAATCGGTAACACAATCCATTTCTGTTATTTTTGGAACTTTTGTCTGTCTGTTTGTCTGTCGGTTTGTCTGTCGGTTTGTCTGTATGTTTGACCGCGCATCAAATGATAACTACTGAAGAGATTTGGAGGAAGTGGGCAGGAATTCATAGCCTGTTTCTTGGATTAAAATTTAGGCTATTTTAAATTCAAATCGGTTCTCTCTATCAAAAGTTATTAACATTTTAATATTGGAAACGTTGACTTTTAAAAATAACCATTGAAGTCAATTTCTTTTTCAAGTATTTCTGTACTAGACTAGCACGGATCAAAAATTATAACAGAACCAAGTAATAAAATTAAAAAATACATTTACAGGGACTAAATAACATAAAACAAGAAAATAAAGCAGATCAATCAGAAACCATTATTGTGACCAAGAATTGATTATTAGCACAGTCATTCTAACTCTACTTATACAGGGAATCACGGGACATACATAGGATTTATCCAGCGAGCACAAGCCGGTGTAAAAACTAAATATTTGAGTAGGTTAAAGAAGTAAACAAAAAATTACAACTTATTTTCTAGCGGACTAACACGACATCGTTATTACCTCAATGAAATTTTATTCGATAACAGGTGTCATTTTGAGTTGACAATTTTGACAATATTATTGTTTTCTTCTTTAAAGCATCCAGCCATATAGTAACTCATTTTATAATGTGAAACCTCCATAGTGTAGATACAGTGCGCACACTTTATTTCAGAAACTAAAGAGTTTCCATCTAATCGAATAATTAAATACATAAATAAATATAATAATAAAAAAAATGCAACGTGCGTTAATCTTTACTGATGCCGAAACAGATATTTGAGATTTTAATCTATGTCGGTATGTCTATTTCTATTTCCATGCTTCACGTCAATACAATGTGAACAAATTTTTGAAATTAAGTAATTTATAGATCAGAAATAAGGTATTCAGAAATCAATGGCGCTAAGTGTATTACAAATATGGAAAACCAAATTTTTCGAGGTGGTTAGTTGAAACTTGGACAGGACAACGTCTGTCAGGTCAGCTAGTCTTACATATAATAAGAATGTAAGTGAGCCGTGTCTGTACATTGCTTATATTTACAAGAAAACTAATTTGGGGGACTCAGAATCAGTAACACAATCCATTTCTATTATTTTTGGAACTTTTGTCTGTCTGTTTGTCTGTCGGTTTGTCTGTCGGTTTGTCTGTATGTTTGACCGCGCATCAAATAATAACTACTGAAGAGATTTGGAGGAAGTGGACAGGAATTCATAGCCTGTTTCTTGGATTAACATTTAGGCTATATTTCATTAAAATCGGTTCACTCTATCAAAAGTTATTAACATTTTAACGATTGAAAACGTAGAATTTGAACAATAACCGTTGAAGCAAATTTCCTTTTTCAGTATTTCCGTACTAGACTAGCACGGGTCAAACATTATAACAGAATCAAGAAATAAAATTAAATAATACACTCACAGGTACTAAATAAGATAAAACAAGAAAATAAAACTAAGAAATCAGAAACCATTATTGTGAACGGGAATTGATTATTAGTACAGTTATTCTAACTCTACTTATACAAGGCATCACGGGACATACATAGGACTTATCCAGCGAGCATCAGACGAAAACAGGTAAAGAAGTAAAGAAAGAATGACAATTTATTCTCTAGAAGACTAACACGATATCGTTATTACCTCAATGAAATTTGATTCCATAACAGGTGTCATTTTGAGTTGACTATTTTGACAATTATTCTTTTCTTCTTTAAAGCATCCAGCTTTAAAGTAATTGATTCTATAATGTGAACCTCCATAGTGGAGATACAGTGCGCCCAATTTATTTGAGAAACTAAAGAGTTTCCATCAAATCAAATAAATAATATACCACTAAGGTAATAAGTATAATTAATAAAAAAATTGGTCATTTTAATAATAATAATGTTTGAAATTAAGTAATTTATAGGTCAGAAATAAGGTATTCAGACGTGAATGGCGCTAAGTGTATTACAAATATGGAAAACCAGAATCCTTTTTTCGAAGAAGATAATAAAAACTTGGAGAGGACAACGTCTGTCAGGTCAGCTAGTAATACATAAGAAACACCCAGACGAACACAAACACTCATATTCATCACATAAATGTTTGTGTTCTGTGGGAATCGAACCCACAACCTCATGGTCAGCAGTCCAAAGCGGACCAGTAGTTCCTGAGATTAGCGCGTTCAAGCAAACAAACAAACTCTTCAGCTTTATATATCAGTAAGTATAGATATGACTTGAAGCAAGTATAGAGCCCAGCTGGCACTGAGTGGCAATTACTGGGCTCATAAGCGCAGTAAGTTCACTGGTTATACTACACTTCAAACCGAAACACAGTAATGTTAGCACAGTATTGCTTAGCGGTATAATGTTTAGCAATGCGGTAATACCACCTTAGACAAACTCCAACAGTAAAGTCGTAACACCTAAAGAGAATATCTAAATAAAATTTGAATTTTGCAGCCTAACCAAGCGCTTCCAGCCTTAAGCACTTTAATTTTCAAGAGCGCTTTGAAGCGCTTTCGAAACTCTGTAATGAAGCGTGCGCTCAATGGGTACTAAGTTTTGATGCAAATTGAAAATATTATGAATTGACGCGAACAAGTAACGTCCAATTTTAATAAACTGAATCCTATTTAAGTTTTCGTAGATTTACGAGTAATTATAAGAGACTAGCTTCTGGCGTGATTTCGTCTGTGTAGACTTCAGAATTGAGTCCAACTTGGACAAAAAAGTATATTAGGTATGTCTATGTGTGAGCCCAGTTGTCTTGAGCGAGACTGCTACGCTAGAGGTCCGACGATTCCCAGGTCGAGCAAAGTGTTATTGGGTTTATCTATGGAATTCTCAGTAGCAGCTCAGAGTTTGGAATTTGTGCCGGATTAATGGCAATAGGCTCGTCCCCTATTAAATGGGACCTAAACGAACTGTGGGTATTAGTACGCCTCTGCCTAACCCATTGAGGAATACAGACGTTATGGTATGTTAATAATCTCTCTCTGTGCCAAATTCCATTCAGATCTGTTCAGCCGTTCTGACATGTTTGAGTAACAAACATCGCTCCATAATACGTATGAAAATAGCAGTTATTGCTACCAAAAAAGTCCAATCATAAATAAGTCAACTTCGATTACAGCTATCCAATTAGTATCAAAGACCCACAAAATCCAATCGGAACTCATTACTAGAATCCTAATTCCGAATTAGGATCACGTAGTACAAACGGTAAAGTAGACCTCACGAGGAAAAGAGAGTGCATACGGAGCAAAGTTAAATTCACATAAAACTGTAATTAGATCGTTTAAATGCATCGAATACAGATCAAGAAAAGTTTTAAACTGGGTCTTGAATTAGTTTTTAAGTGAGGGTAAGTTAGTTAAAGGCCTTTACTTGTTAATTTGAACCATTCTCCTTGCTTTACTTCTAGATAGATATAATATTCTTTATTGTACACCATATTGTTACTTTTTTACAAATTATGTTGGTATGAATAGGTACAATGGCGGTCTTATCGCTAAAAGCGATATTTTCCAGACAACCTTAGGGTGGTTTTTAAATAGTAGAAAATAATTAAGGGGGGCTTCTATCGCAGGCTAGGCAGGCAGGAAATTGCTGCGCTTGCTGCAGTGACCATCAAATTTTTTATTGAAAATATTGTATTATTTAATAAAAACGATAAATTAAGCTTTAATTTTCTCTTAAATTAAAATATGTAACTCATAACGGTGCGACAAAGTTTAATTAAAATTTTAACGACTCCTTTTAACTGCGCACATAGCAGGACTTAATTATCTGAACGTTAATTCCAGTTTTTTTTTATGAGGTAGGCGGGCAAACGAGCAAACGGATCACCTGATGGTAAGCGATAACCGCCGCCCATGGACACCCGCAACACCAGAGGAGTCGCAAGTGCGTTGCCCGCCTTTTAAAAGGTTTTGGGCCTCCGGTAACCTCCTTCACTCGGCGAAACACAACGCAAGCGCTGTTTCACGCTGGTTTTCTGTGAGGCCGTGGTATCACTCCGGTCGAGCCGAATCCGGCCCATTCGTGCCGAAGCATGGCTCTCCCACAAAAAGACATTTATAAACTCCACACATTAAAAACCGTTATTGTTCTTCTAAACAATTATTGATGTAACTTCAAATATAATATTATGAGGCCCAAACCCTATTAAAAGGCGACAAAGGCACTTGCGACTCCTCTGTTGTCTGTGATCCGTGTACTCGTGTGCCCCTATGTCATAAAAAAATAAATTTGGTTTAATATTGCGTGAGTATTTTAATCAGTAATTTACTTTAATCAAAAAGGCATTTTGTTCATTAAGGCTTCACCATTTAATAATTTTAACAAAAATATGAATAATGGGCTTTCGCTTATCAAAATTCAATTATGTTTACTAATTTGTTAGATGGATTCCACAAATTAATGCTTCTACAAATTAATTATTACCTACGCCCACAGCCGGTTTTTACACCGGCGAACTGTGTACATAAATAAACCGAGTATAGAGATTGTATGAATGGAATAATGGCTACTGAAACAGGACTATCTTCAAACAGAATCACTACCTAAGTGCGTTGCATAACTAACTACCTACACAATTCTCCAATCAACCCACATACATACACACATACACACAAGCGCCCAAACATACACATGCACGCACACACACATACACGCATTATCTATTATTTAAAAGAAAAAATAAACTTTAAATACATTTAGGTAGATCGACACAGTTTACTATTATACATAAAGCATCACATTTTAAGCTGAATCACTGTCTCTCAAGATACGGGTTTACCTAGTTTGGAGGTAGGGGTTTCCATATTGTGTACAGATTTCAGTTCTTAGATTCGTATTGCATTGTGTGTGTTACTACCAAAGCTCATTTAAATTGTCTTTGTATAAAACATGCCAAAAAAAAAGCAATTTATTATTATTCCATTCATTTATTAGTTATTTAAATATTTTTTTAAATATTTTTACAAAAGATATACAAAAACATTTAAAAATATAAAAAATAGTAGTCCACCGGTATCGGGAACAGGGTCCAAGCTACCGGCGGTCAGGGCCCCAGAGAAAGGAACCTCCTAACAATACGCGCCGTATCCAGGAGTACCGCTTTCTGTATCAGGCCCTTAACCCAGCTGCCTAACGAGAGCCTCCGCAGGTGCGAGTCGAGGCTCTTGGCTATTAGACCATTGACGGTCACAACTATCTGTACAATGACTGCTGAGTCAATATCCCACATGTCAACAATCTCATGCGCCAAGTCTAGATATTTAATTTGTTTAATTTTCTCAGCCTTCACGAGATTCTCGTCATGCGGAACACTGACATCAACAATAATTGCACGGCGTTCTGATCGATCTATCACCACTATATCAGGTTTATTGGCAGCAACAGTCCTGTCAGTGATAATAGATCGATCCCAGTACAGAGTACCACAACCATTACCAAGAACTTAAAAAAAAGTAGCCCAAGTTACTCCTTGTTACGTCAGCTATCTGCCAGTGAAAGTCACGTCAAAATCATTCCAGCCATTTCAGAGATTAGCCAGAACAACAGGCAATAGTAAAATATGTTGTTTTGGTATATTAATGTACCGTGTATACATGCAAATGCATTTAGTAAAAAGCGGTTATTTAATATTACAAACACACACTCCAAATTGTATTTATTTGTATAGATGTATAGACGACAGCAAACTGATTTTTGCAAGGTCAACAATTCGAGAAATTCTCCCAAAAAAAAACAAAAGTAGAAAAGCTTTTGTCTGTGGTCTCCAAGCAATTTGGTTTGGACTTGTACCCAACAAAGTACGTTAGTGCTGTGGGAATCCGCATAACTTATTCTAGGGATCGAGTGACGTCATCGAGGTGTGACATTTGAATTTCGAATATGTATCGAATTTCTTCATTCTATTTACGGCTGCTGACGTTATAGGCGAACCTAGTTGTGAGTGTGATCGATTTTGAGCTGGTATTCAATTAGAGCGACCTTTGACAACCTTTGAATATCTGTTAGTGTTTAAATCAAACAAAATTGAAACAGAGAACATTTCCTAATGGTCTTGTTTTAGTACTATTGGTACTATTTGAAGAAATCGTGTACCTTAGTACACCTCTGCCTAACCCTTCGGGGAATACAGGCGTGATGGTATGTAATGAAGAAAATAAATCTGTTATTTTATTTCACACGAGTATTACATACCAGCTTGTATTTCCCGAAGGGTTAGGCAGAGGCGTACTTATGTACCTCCTACAGTTCGCCGGTATGTTTAGATTCCATGTTATAGGGGGCGAGTCTATTGCCATTAATATGGCACAGATCCCAAACTCCGAGCTGCTACTGAGATCATCATCTTCATCATTATCAGCCTATAACAGCCCACTGCTGGTCATAGGTATCCCCAAATGTGCGCCATTTCACCCTGTCCTTGGCTTGTCGCATCCAGCTTCTGCCTTTCGCAAATCATCTCTCCATCTTGCTGGAGAGCGTCCTACGCTACGTTTGCCGAATCGCACTCAAGAACACGTCTACCCATCGTCCTTAGTAGCACCTAGTAGTAGTAAGTACATAATTGGGTAACGTTAGTATGTAGTGTTTTATTTCCTATCTGTGTACTTGGGGGTTATTCACAAATGAATTCAGTTTCTTTCGACTTTCTTTCTTACCCCAGCGGTTGTCGGTTCTTAGACAGATACGGCCAAAAGAATTTTATAGTCAGTATTATAAATTTTGATGTATTAATATGTATGATGTGGTTGTACTATTTTAATAAATAAATAAATATAGTTAAACCTAATGATACTTGACTCGACCCGGGAAACAACCAATCACTTCTAATGTAGCAGTCGCGCTCAGAAAAAAATATTCCTTTCCTTCCTAAAAAAAATAATTAAAAATCACTCTGTAAGTAATGCTCTGTATGTAAGTAAAAAGAACGTAGGTAAACAACTATAACTCAGAGCTTTTACTGCGTACAAAATGAATAACACAACCCGCCGTCTGACAGGTCGTTATTTGTGGAGGAAAAACAATGAAAAAACACACTATGTTTTTAACCCACACATGTTGTGTTTCTGAGAAATATGCTTCTTTTATTACAGCATAATGTTAGTAGGGTCGGAAAATGTTGATAGGGTTCAAATTTATATTTTTGTACCTAACATAAGACCTAAATTTGATTTTGTTTGGTCTTAATGGCCAAGATAATGTTATTCCTGTTTTATTAAAATTGCGAAAATTTTAGCTTGCACGCACGTACTGGATTATTCATTTTGTTAGCGAAAAACCGACCTAGTTATCTTTATTCTATTTGCCCATGATCGCCACGCCTAAATACCGTGTAATGTTAGTTTTTTTGGAGCCGAGAGTCGAGGACGACGCCCTAATGATCGGTGTCTTTAATGGGACTGACGCTAATATGGTGTTAAAAGTTACCTGTTTCCTAGAAACAGAGACTAGAGCTAAAAAAATATATATCTACTAACATAATAAATAAGTCATCATCACGATAGCACAAAGATTCCCAACCTTTTTTGACCAGGAATCACTTTGATTTTATTTTTACCTAGCTAGTTACTAGTGACCACTGTTACTCGTAAAGTAACATAACATACATACCATCACGCCGGTATTCCCCGAAGGGTTAGGCAGAGGTGTACCAAGACACACCCACAGTTCGCATGTTTAGGTCCCATGTAATAGGGGGCGAGGCTATTAACCGGGCACAAATTCCAACTGACTGAACCAACTCCGAGCTGCTACTGAGAATTCCATAGAAAAATCCAATAACACTTTGCTCGACCTGGGAATCGAACCCAGGACCTCTAGCGTAGCAGTCGCACTTGGGACCACTAGACTAACGAGGCAGTCTCGTAAAGTAAAACTGTGTCAATCTGAAATCTTTTATCAAAACTTTGAACATAAGTTAAATATTTAAATCTTTAGACATTTTAGACATCCGATTATCATTCCCTCAAATATCACAGAAATCTAACAATTTTAAGCCCACGGGGCTCCAATTTCAGGGGTCACTGGCCTACTCAAATAAATTGTATATCTAAAAAAGCGGTCGCCTCAATCTATTTAATGTTTCAAATGCCGTGCCTTCCCAACCTTACTGTATTAGACTAAATGACAATTATGAAAAAGTAGCTTTATAAATGTTATACCATTTTTTTCAGTTACCTGAACTTGTGGGGTGCTTGTAATTTATTTTAGGTCGACAGAAATGGTAGATGTGTTCAGAATAAAACAGTTATGTGCGTAAATGAAATTGTAAATTTCTTCGTTAGTCAAACAGCTCAGCAAAAAAAGAGGTGTTGGGTTGGATTCCTACGTGGAGAAAATTATTTTTGGGTTCCTTTATGTTACTCTCTCATTTGTGCCCGATTATTGGCAATTTGCTTGCACATATCACACGAGGCCTAATCATACCGGAGAACCATGAGTGTACAGATAGAGAATACAGGCGTATGAGATAGATTCCTATTAAAATTATAAATATTCGTTTATTCCAAATTTAAATTCTCCAAAAGTCCTTCACTAAAGGTGTTGAAATTTCTAACCCTTCGGGGAATACAAGCGTGATGGCAGGTCATGCTATATAAGTAACACTGTGCTTAAATTCGGCACGCCCAGGAGGAGCACGGTGCACACAGTGGCGAAGCTATATCGTATTTCCGCCATTTACGTCGACAAACTCCCATATAATGGTCCATTCTATAGGTTTACGGCGAACAAACGGTTATACCACAGTATAACAGGCTGAGCGCGACTGCTACGCTAGAGGTCCTGGGTTCGATTCCCAGGTCGAGCAAAGTGTTATTGGGTTTTTCTATGAAATTCCCAGTAGCAGCTCGGAGTTGGGAATTTGTGCCCGGTTAATGGCAATAGGCTCGCCCCCTATTACATGGGACCTAAAAATACCGGCGAACTGTTAGTGTACATTAGTACGCCTCTGCCTAACCCTTCGGGGAATACAGGCATGATGGTATGTTATGTAACAGGCTTAATTATCCATAACATTGTGTTTTACATACTGGTAGTCATAATACATTCAACATTTTCTTGATACCACATGGAAAAAAAGAGAAAACATTTCGTTTACACACATATTGTACAAAGAATTTCTGTTCGCAAAATATTTTACAAAATAAGTACGCGCGTCTGACAACGTTAATAAATAGCTCGGGCCTATGTTCCACGATACACGAATTTCTGAAATGTCAAGTGTAATCAGGTTGTGTTGAAGGGTTCGTTGGCCAAATACCACGTTCGAACTTGTTTTATATAAATATCATATCATACCATCACGCTTTTATTCCCCAAAGGGATAAACAGAAGCGTAATAATGTACACCCACAGTTCCCGGTATGATTAGGTCCCATGTAATAGGGGGTGAGCCTATTGCCATTAACCGGGCACAAATTCCTAACTCCGAGCTGCTACTGGGAATGTCATAGAAAAACCCAATAACACTTTGCTCGACCTGGGAATCGAACCCAGGACTTCTAGCGTAGCAGTCCCGCTCAGGGACTTCAAAATATGAAGGGAAAAATACCTTTTTTTTCACGGAAAATCCTCATCGATCGTCTGCCACTTGGGAAAGCGGCAAAGTATGTGTAGTTAAGTAAAGACTCATGAATTTCGGACATTTCAAGTGTAATCAGTGTTGTCAATACAACACTGATTACACTTGAGAGAGAAGAGTTGGTTTGCCAAATACAACGTCCAAACTTGTTTTTTTTTCAAATAACACTGTGGAGATGCAGCATTACATCACCAACAGCGCTAGATGATGATGTTTTTATTAATTAAATTTCAAAATGATTTACTTACTCTTAAGTCTTGAAAAAAAAACAACTATATATACCTTAATCAAAGATACCTTTATAGCAAAACGATCACGCAAACTGACTACTAATCTTACCGGTTCCAAAGACCACAGTAATAAATTAGCACTAACTACTAGCTTAGAACTATCTCGACCTTCTCAACTAGACCGCCAATCGATTAACACTGCAGAACTCCATTAGTTTTCAACCATTTGCTGGAGATTGGATTTGCAGTACAACCTGCCAATTTGTGGTTAGAATTTGCGTTAGATTGGTTCTAGAAATTCATGTGAATGTTAGACTTAAAATGAAGAATTTTAGGAGATTCACTTACTATCTGATCACCACACATTGACTGCATGTTTGCTATAGATGTTCAGTGTTGGAGTTCTTTCAGTTTGAGTGTACTTTTTAAAACACGGAACTATTACAGTTTTGGAAATTAATAGGCATGACTCGGGACTCGGGACTGGCCATAAGGCAGAGGAATGGCTAGCGTGGTTTTTAGTCAGACGAGTCATGCCTATTAATTTCCATCCATCCCTGACAACGGCGAAAAATTTCCATAGAATTGAGAAAAAAAGATCAACATGATTCACGAGACAACTATCACGTATCAATTTTTTTTCTTTTCCTTCTACTGTTCGATACAATAAAAACAATAAAATTCTCACAATATTTTAGGGTTGTTAGAAGGCTTGGAAAGTGGTTTAGTGAGGTATTGAACTAGCCAAAGGTAACAATTTGCTGTGTCTAATGTCGTAAGTTCCTCTGACGAAGAAAGGAATTAAATTGGGATCCAGGCTTTTACATAAAAATGTTCCTCTATGTTCGCCCTATGACCCTTTGACTAATGTACTATATACCTACATAAAATATAATATTTCTAAATTACCTTCTAAGTAAATAAGTACTTCACTTAGTAATGAACCTCTCGTCCCAAGAGGTTGGGGCACGTTTCAAAACATTTGAATGGAAGCAAAAACTTTTAATTGCTTTGTTAAACACAACTAGGTATAATGAATGACTTAGAAGTTTTAGATTTATTAAAATGAATTTCTTTTTGTTTTTATTTTAAGTCTTAATAGGAATATGGGTGGAAAGTATGAAGTAAAATGTAGAATTTCGATGCTTACTACTTTTACTCTTTAGGGTTATACCAATTCGCATTCAATATGCATAGTTATCGATATAATGTAACAAAATTAAATTTAAATAGGGTCAAAAGTAAGATAAAACTAACATATATTGCCACGCCTATAAGTAGTACTCGAGGGGTTAAGCGGAGATGCTTTTTTTTATAAATACATAGTAAATGTATTTATTGTTCAAGTATACAATTTATGTGCAAAAAGTATACAATTAGTGTACTGCCGGCACTTAAAATAGGAAAACCCTGTGCTATAAGTACCAGAAACCTTTCAAGTACACAGTTAAGCGATTCATACACTATTTAACAATGTAGACATTATTCGTAGTGCTCAATAACTGCGCAAAAGGCGTATATATATGTTGCAGTTGGAATGTACATAAAATTCACAAATTTACATAACCACGAGCTATTTCATAAAACAGCTCTGTTAATATAAAGCAGCTGAATGACGGTAAGCAGTTTTTCATAATTGCTGACCTTCAACTTGCCGAATTGCATGAAGGTTTTACGTTTATCAATACCGGTCTTGTAAAACAGCAACAAAGGAAACAGCTCGACAAAATAACCCTAATAAATACGAGTATAGGCAGTGCTAACGTAGTGATATGACTATTGAACTGCCAAGTCCAAGGTGTCGAGTTCGAATCCAAGGCACGCACCTCAGACTTTTCAAAGTCATGTGCGTGTTAATAGTTAATTATCATGCGCTTAAACGGCGAAGGAAAACATCGTGAGGAAACCTGCATGCTTGAGATATTTTCTCGACGGCGTGTGAAGTCTATAAATACTTCTGTGTACAGTAAATATTTCTGTGTACAAACATTCATTTTTATTTATATAGATAACATACCATCACGCCTGTATTCCCCGAAGGGTTAGGCAGAGGCGTACACCCACAGTTCGCCGGTATGTTTAGGTCCCATGTAATAGGGGGCGAGCCTATTGCCATTAACCGGGCACTAATTCCTAACTCCGAGCTGTTACTGGGAATTTCATCGAAAAACCCAATAACACTTTGCTCGACCTGGGAATCGAACCCAGGACCTCTAGCGTAGCAGTCGCACTCAGGACCACTTAGCTAATGAGGCAGTAATTAGATAAGATAGTATATATAAGCATTAGACCTAATTGCCTTCCTCTATAAAAGAAACTGCAAAAAACGACTGTTGTTGACTGTACTGTTGTGACCCGTGCTAATGACAATGTAATTGGTTGCTTATGTTATGTAGGTATATTTATGTAAGTACGAGTAGGTATGCATACTGATCATGTGACAAAAAAATATGAATAATTAAACTCTGAAAACATCTATTTATAAAACTTAGTATATGTATATTTGAAAAACAAAGTTACCTTATCTAATCTCCATAATATATACCAGTAATAAAAGTACCTCGACTTTGATGTACAGTAATGTCAAAAGTTTAACGTTGTGACACGTGATAATACAAGATTAAAGTTCAAATTTAAATAACAAGTATGCTAACGTTCTTCTTATTTCCAGCCTGTGTAATCCCTAATTAGCCTTATTTAAATAAGCTCAGCTTTGCAATGTAAATTATGATAAGAAGCAAGAATCGTTTACCTAGTCTACGTAGGAGTCGAATTTCTTGTAATCATTATTGTTATATTTAAAAATGTAGCATAAAATACCATCACGTCTGTATTCCCCGGTTAGGCAGAAGTGTACAGTTCAGTACAGTGAGCCTATTGCCATTAACCGAGCACAAATCCAAACTCCGAGCTGCTACTGAGAATTTCACAGAAAAACGTTTCTCACGTGGGAGAGCCATGCTTCGGCACGAATGGGCCGGCTCGACCGGAGTGATACCACGGCCTCACAGAAAACCTGCGTGAAACAACGCTTGCGTTGTGTTTCGCCGAGTGAGTTGAGGTTACCGGAGGCCCAAACCCTTTTAAAGGCGGGCAGCGCACTTGCGACTCCTCTGGTGTTGCGGGTGTCCATGGGCGGCGGTTATCACTTACCATCAGGTGATCCGTTTGCTCGTTTGCCCCCCTATCCCATAAAAAAAAAAAATATATATACTTTGCTTGACCTGAGAATCGAACCCAGGACCTCTAGTGTAGTAATCGCGCTTGGGACAACTAGACTAAAGAGGTAGTTATTTATTAAATACTAGTTTGAGAGTAGAGTTTGCTGCGCCGCTTGTTCTCCCCAGCGAAAACACTAGGAGGCGGTGAAGGGCGGCCGTTTTGGGGGCTGTCTATAATGTTAAAATGACGATCAAAAAGTACTACCTAGTAGTATATATTGAATAAATGGTTTTGACTTTGACTTTGACCTTTACGAGTAACCCTGTTATAGACATATAGTTTAATCCCTAGACTATACATTTACACTAGACTGTATAATAAAGAGAGATATATATAGAGAGTGTATAGTTAATGTATTTACTGACATAAACGTGAGCGAAGTATCCATTCCAGCTTCACAGAGGGTATTCATATAACGAGATAATCCGATACTCATCCCGAGACCTTTCAACCTCGAAACTTGCTCGGAACCGATAAACTAACTACGAAACTAACTGCTCTAGTTAATTAATTACTTTGTACGCCTGTTCGTAGAGTTCTGAGCATTGAGTGCGGCTTGAAAGGGCTACAGGGTTTGTTAAGATGTTTTAGTTGATTTTGTAGTTTAGTTCAGCAATGCCCGTAATGACGCCTGGAGGTTAACACAATAGATTTTGCATTGTCTCTATAATTCGGGACATACTAAGCTAATATTATGCTTGCCCTGTGTAATAGACAACTAGTTGTATATTTTGTATGGAAAGATGAGTTTTTGTTGAACAACATTTTATTCTTTATTACCATGGGTATTGGAGAAATGAGTGCATTGGATGGGTAATTAATTAAACTGATTTGTAACTGACGGCGACAAACTTAGGGTAGTTTTAAGATTTTAGTATTGTTCTCAAGATAGTGACATATTGTTTTATTGAGAATAAAGTTCTTTAAACCTAAAACGCGGTGTAAGACGAAGGTAGTTGGGAGTCGTTGGATGCATGTGGCATACAACAGTTCCTTGTGGAAGTCTTTTAGGGGAGGCCTTTGTTCAGCCGTGGACTTCTTTTGGCTGATATGAAGAAGAAAAGAAAGAAAGAAAATACTTTTATTTGCACTAACATGACGCACGGACAAATATAGATGACAAAATGAATAAGAAATAAGTCTATTGATTTATCCTTCCTGATGGATATATTTTTTTATATTTTTAAGGCAGAACGATAACTTGCTTAGGTAATTGGAACCACTTCTATAAAGTAAAATGGTTCTATAAAGTGTAGGTATAGTGCTATACTGCATGCAAAGATAATGCATAATTTAAAGAAAGTCAATCCGTATGTTTGTTCATTTATTTTTTTAATCTACGCAACGGATCTTAATGCAGTTTTTATTTTATTTATTTATACGGATTGCCAATAGTTATTACATTATACATGTACAAATATTACATTCAAAGACTTACAAGCTAAATGTATAACCCATTACAGGCAAACACCACATGCGTTAAGGTACGGAAGTATTTATATAATTTTATCAATAGATAGAGTGATTCAAGAGGAAGATTTTAAGCTATATAACATCACGCTATGACTTTTAGGATCCGGGCAACGAGGGTGAAAAGCTAGTTATATACGAAGTCAAATAATGAACTACAATTTTAACTCGATACAATTTATAAGTAGGGTAGCCGTGACGCCTTTACGTGCTACGTCGTAGCGCTACGACGCGGCGAGGGCTACGGCGTAGCACGAAAGGTATCGTGGCGTACGGTAAGCTAATGATATGCTGAAACTTTAAACAAAGATATTTTTGAATAGTTTTGAATAACTTTGTCATAATTGTACTACAAAATTACTATATCCTAATTAAGTATATGGTAAAAGTATTAATAACTAGACTATTTATACAGGAAAAATAGTACATTATATTTTAATTTTACATAGGTCTTACAAATAGGCATTAGGTTTTGCCCAGCATACATGCCATAATAATGATTTTTATGAGATGCTAAATTTACATAGTGAGGAAAAAAAAGGCAGAAAAATTGGTACACAAATATAATAATAGACAGTATGAGTACCCCATCATACATAATTTTGCAGTTTCTTTTATAGAGGAAGGCAATTAGGTCTAATGCTTACATATTCTATCTATATAAATAAATATGTATGTTTGTTTATTTTTCCTCTGTTCATTGTTAAACCATTGATCCTTTTGCGACGAAACTTTGGTAAGTTGCTATATATATGCCTGGGAAGGATAATGAGGGAAAAGAGGCATTACAACGCATGCCGGAGGAGAGGTACCAATTGACACTAACCGATTGAAATGACCAATGGTCGTAATGGTATTTCCAACGGGAAATACTGCAGGTGACAATTCATTCCACAGTTTTCTTGTTCGATGCAGAAAGTTGTTTATTGTTGAAATTTCATGTTTATTCTTGCAGAAATGACGTCGTGCCGTGTAGCGGCGTGCGTGGCGGCGCTGGCGGCTGTGAGCTGCGCGCTGCCGCATACCGTGCTCGCTCTGGACCTCAACCGGCTCTACGGACACCATACCAAGCGCTCCGGTAAGCTTTACACCATCTATCTTGATAGAACCTGCGAGGCAAGACTTCATCCCTAATGTAGAAGTAGTGGAGTGTAGTATCTCGCCTTACTTTTTATGTATTAATCATAAGCGTAGTGTATGTTTAGACAATAATATATAGACCATCAAAGCTGTTATCCATTACCACCATCAACCATTACCTGTCATGGAATGTGCCTCTTGGGGCAGGGTTATCCAAGACTACAGGTTAAAACCCCAGGTCTCATTATAAAGCTCATGAAGAGCTATTTGAAGATCTGGGAGAGATTGAAGATTAGGTATCTAGGGGAAGCACAAAAGATTGGGTCAAAGTGCACTGAGGCCTTCTTGCCTCGGCCCCACATAAGATAAGATAAGATAAAAGTTGTGGGTTCTCCTGAAATATCACGACCCCGTGGTTGTGCAGGGAAATGCAAGTACCGCTTTTAGTCGGTACGATTCTGACATACCCTACCACCACCCATAGCTAACGTTCCATTAAGATCTTTCGTACTATATCTCCACCTGGCTTAAGGCTGATCGTTTCGCTGAGCCCGCCAAATTCAAATTACGATTGGTTTTTCGCAATTTGTAGGTCTCTAACACATTCTAGATTCCTAGCTGTAGTAATTGCGCCCTTAGCTATACAATATTCACAACTGAGAATAAAAACCTTTGCTTGTAAATCGATATTGTAGCTAAAAGTAGTGTCCTTTTAGCTTCTTTAACGTTTATTAAGCAAAGTTTTTAATGCTCAGTTGTGAATATTGTATAGCTAATGGCGCAATTACTACAGCTAGGAATCTAAAATGTGATATAGACCTACAAATTGCGAAAAACCAATTGTAATTTGAATTTGGCGGGCTCAGCGAAACGATCAGCCTTAATGAAGTTAAGAATTCATGATTGTTGTGCCAGAATTGCCGCAATTACGCCAAATACTAGCTTTTACAAATATTTGTTTAAAATATGATAAAGGCATCGTCGACCTCCCTTAAAAATACTATTTCAGTTTCCTTGTTAGAAAAAGAATGAATACGATTATTTTATTTAAATACAAGCTTCTGCCCGCGACGTCGTCCACGAAGCGTGATGATATATTATAGTCTATAGCCTTCCTCAATAAATGGGCTATCTAACACTGAAATAATTTTTCAAATCGGACCAGTAGTTCCTGAGATTAGCGCGTTCAAGTAAACAAACAAACAAACTCTTCAGCTTTATATATTAAGTATAGATAACCGGACCTCGATACCTAACCATACCTTCACGGGTCGGAAAGGGTTTTCTTAATACATTTAAATGTAAATACCTATACACCCCCTCATGCATAGAAATATTATTTGATTCCCGACGTTTCGGATCCATTACAGCATCCATGATCACAAGTAGACTGAGGTGTTGGACGTCTTAATGTCAAAATTACTAACAGCTACCATACTCAGCAACTATTTAAAACAATGTTGTAAAGCTAATATTGTAATTATGATTATTTTATTTTAAAAAGAGTATCAATGGAGTTTCTTGCCGGCTCTTCTCCATAAAACCCACTTTTTGGAACCGTGTAACTAGTTTTGACTTTTCAAAAGTACCTTCTTTAATGGTCTAATTAAGATAAAACATTTTGACTTTGACTTTGACATTCATTTTTGTTAACGTTAGGAATTAAATGATATCAATACAACGCGTTAATATTCGTAAAAAGTAGTTTTATTTCATTGTTTTGTTTTGGTAAAAGAAGATACTACATGGGAGCTACATATAAGAAGTTTATAAGACGACATATTTACGTCTTATATTCTCAGAAACACTCTCGCTAATTTTTTAAATCATAACCAGTTTTTTTATAATTGGCTGAAACCAGCGCCACGCGTCCGAACTTCGACTGTACCCAATTAAAATTTGATGAAATTTTTTCTCATAATCGGAAAGGTCCATTTCATTACGAATATGAATGAAGGATAACAACGAATCAGTTAGCTTTATGTTGTTGTTCAGTTATTTGATTTGCTAATTGAACTCTCGAGGGGTTCAGATAATTGTATAGAGTTGTTAGTTTGCCATTAAATTAGTTATTGATTGCATAATTGAGTTAGTTATTTACTTAGATATTTAGTGACGTCATCTTAAAGACTTTAATTAAAAATGTGAAGGCAAATTGCTACGTGGTGGTGGTTGGTGGCTTAGTTGTTCATAGCGTCTGGTGTATTTAAGTAGAAGACGCAAGTTTGATTCCTGCCCGCAGTCGATTTTTTCCTTCATAGCATAACATACCATCACGCCTGTATTCCCGAAGGGTTAGGCAGAGGTGTACTAAGGTACACCCACAGTTCGCCGGTATGTTTAGGTCCCATGTAATAGGGGGCGAGCCTATTGCCATTTTTTCCTTCATTTTTTTTTTTTTTTTAATAACGATGCCTCAGAGACCAGCTAAAGCCATCAGTCCTGGTTGGGATCTGAACGTCTATGACAATCGTTAGTGGTAGTCAGAAATCCGAAAAGCTTGACCACTAGGATATCGGTATTACCCAGATTTTGGGTTGTACAGGTCTTATGGGTGTCACGTCGTGTAGAATACTGATATTCAGCCGCATCTAAGTAGACTAAAATCAATGTCAAAGTCAAAGTCAAATGTACGAGCATCGTCACATGATTTAAGTTGTATTACTTTTTAACTTATTATGCGTTAACATTTTGCTGAATATTAAATCACGCCTTCGCATCGCGACCTACATTAATGTTGTTATTATATTTTAAATTCTGTTTTATTATTAGTACAATAAATACTCGCATCGAAAACGGATACAAACCCAGTATTTTATTTCTGTGAACATCCCGTCTTTGGTGACAACAACACATACACAATACACAACTAACACATTTCAATGTACGGGTAAACAGCTCGTACATTTTTGGTCCTTCGAGCCGGATTCTGCGCAACTGAAACAACAGTCCAGCACACTTCATCAGGTACGTAGAGTTTCCATTTACGTTAGCGAATCGGTTTGGCCGGTCTACAACAAACAGATCTCCCCGGACAAATTGAGAAGGCGCATTATCGTACGTGGCGACTTGCGTATCCTGTGATCACACCAGGAAACTACAACGGTCAGTGATCCGGAAGCTATTGGAAGCCAACAGAATTAGGGTTTCGCAACATTTCTACTACAACAATGGATCCTAAACAACAAGAACTTCTCAAGCGTCAGCAGATCATTGCCGAAGGTATCAGGAAGATTGGTATCAACTTCGGGAAGGATGGTCCTGACCGCAAGAACTCAGCATACATCAAGGTTACATTGGATAATCTCAAAGCTCTCTGGAATGAGTTTGAGATGAACCACAGCGTGCTGCAACATTCCGAAACCCAGACTCATGAATACTATGACAGTATGGCCTACGAACAAGTACAGTTTGAATTCTCAACCATACAACAAAAGCTACAATCGTGGCCTACTTATAGTACTGGGGATCAAGATCAGGAAACAGCTGGGACCTCAGGTGAGCGTAGCAAGAACGCTGGAGTCTACTCTAAATCAGATGAGCTCAAAGCTCAACAAGCCACTAACTTTAGAGCCTTTTCTCGCTTTACACGCAACTTGGACATTGATGATATCAGTGAGAAATGGGATATTGAAGACAAACTCAAAACACTCGAATCCAGATGGAAGGCAATTGATGATGTCCACTGGAAACTAGATAACATCCTCGTCGGTAGCGACGTGAATTACGAGCTTGAGTTCTCAAAGTTTGAAGATACTTACGAATCAACAAAACGCGATCTTAATCGCAAACTCAACCTGGCTGTACAGCAACGCGACAGTGCTCCAAAGATAGAAATACCTGTCTTTTCAGGTAATTACTCTCAGTGGCCCACATTCCTAGATCTATATACTACTGCTATCCACAACAATCCTACGTTTTCTAAGGGTCAGAAGATGCAACATCTGAAAGGTAAGTTAAAAGGAGAAGCTGAGCGTCTGGTGCAACATTTATCTGTTTCCGAAAATAACTACGATTCTTGTTGGGAAATTTTGAACCACAGGTACAACAACCTGCAGTTGCTATTTACAATGCAAATGCAGACCATGATGAATCAGCCTTCTATTCAACAACAAACGTCCTACGAACTGAAGCGTTTACATGACACAAGCCTGGAAACTGTACATGCCTTACGCAACTTGGGAATCGACACAACTACGTGGGATCCTATTCTGGTGCATATCCTGTCGGGAAAACTGGATTCTCAAACCTTGACAGATTACATGGAAACCAGAAAACATCCGCGAAATCTTCCTGTTTTCAGTGAATTTATCAAATTCATTGAGAGCAAGTTTACTGCACTGGAACCGTTAACGAAGAAAAGAGTTCCCATAAACCTCAACAAACAACCCTGTGCGCCACCTACTCATCCAAAGAAGGAATTTAGTCCGTCAACATTTCAACGGAACACCTACAACAAATACAAACGTGCTCCCACGGCAAATCATACAAGCTCTGATAGAAATTGTCCTATTTGTAAAACTAGCCACATTTTACTACATTGCAAGTCATTTCAAGAAATGACTCCGGAAATAAAAATGCGGTCACTGAAGCAATTGGACATTTGTAAGAATTGTATGTTTTCGCATAATGGAAATAAATGTAGCTCACGCAAAAGATGCAGAGTGTGCAATGACGCACACCACACAACGCTGCATGACATGCTACGCGACAATTTTACAGGTCAATCACCAGTCGACGCTAACCTACATTATAACCACCCATCAATTCCGCAAGGAAAATCTAACCACGTATCGGGAGATTTTAACGAAGTTTTACTGGCTACAGTTCAAATCCAGGTACAAGCCGTCGACGGAACATATACAACATTACGTTGCCTCTTGGACCAAGGTTCTCAACTGAATCTCATAACTGAGTCTGCAGCTCAACGACTTGGCCTTCCAAGAAGCAATGAAAACTCTACTGTGACCGGAGTTGGAACTGTTGCTTGCCACAGCAACGGAACCATTCAGCTGAACTGCATGTCGCTATATGGTGATTACCAGTTCACAACTCAAGCACTGGTAATGCCTAAGCTTCTGAACAACCTACCTAATTACTCGTTTGACAGACAGGAATGGCCTCACATCCAGAACATAAACCTCGCCGACCCACAGTTCAATCTATCACGCCCAATTGACATTTTACTTGATGCCGGAGTATATGCTGACATAATCATGAGCAACATCCTTCGAGGAAACATACATGCGCCCATAGCGCAACAAACCAAACTCGGATGGGTGTTAGTTGGAAACACAAAAACATTCAACTGTCATGTTGTTGTAAACTCCGATAATATTTCACGTTTTTGGGAAATAGAAGAAATAACATCTCACACCGAGTCCTTGACTGTCAGCGAGGAGTATTGTGAGGAATTATATACTGCCACAACCATAAGGGGTGAAGATGGACGTTATGAAGTTCGCATCCCGATGAAACCAAACTTTGAACCGAACTTGGGGCAGTCTAAACCTCAAGCTGCCGCACAGTTCAAACAACTAGAAAGACGATTAGCTAGGGATGAAATCTTCGCTTCAAACTACAAGGCTTTCATCGATGAGTACATAGCTTTGAACCATATGAAACTATGCACCACATTCGTAAAACCAAGTAGCTTTTTACCACATCATGGGGTAATGCGGCCTGATTCAACTACTACTAAGCTACGTGTGGTTTTTAATGCTTCTGCAACCACTAGTACAGGACGAAGCCTTAATCAACTAATGGAGTGCGGACCGAACTTACAACAAGACTTACAAGCGTTACTACTACGATGGAGGACATTTGAATACGTATATACAGCTGACATTGAAAAATTTTATCGACAGATACGTATTCACGAGAAAGATCAACATTTACAAAAGATACTTTGGCGCGACTCTAGTTCTGAACCACTGAAGGAGTATCAATTGACTACTGTGACGTATGGGACTAAGTCGGCTCCATTCTTGGCAATGCGCACGGTCAAACAACTGATTAAGGATGACGGCGAACAATATCCTCTAGCCGCTGACATTCTCTCCAGTCAACTATACGTTGATGACTTACTAGGAGGCTGTAACGACATCATAACAGCACAGAAAGCTCAAACTGAGCTCATAACTATGCTGAAAGGCGGAGGATTCAACCTGCGAAAATGGGCCAGCAATAACTCATGCCTGTTGGAAAACTTGCCTGATGAACTGATAAGCCAAAGAATGTTTGATTTCAAAGATGCTGAAACAAACAAAACGTTAGGCATTACATGGAACCCGCACACCGATAAATTTTCATACATACAAACAGCACCCTGTACTAAGCGTGAGTTCAGTACAAAGCGAACCCTACTTTCGGACATATCAAAACTGTATGATCCGCTTGGTTGGCTCGCACCAGTGACACTAAAGGCCAAACTGATTTTCCAACAAGCGTGGACTTCAACGATGAACTGGGATGATAAGCTTCCATCAAACATACAACAGGAATGGGAACAATTCCGCGTTCAAATGATCCACCTTTACGAAATAACAATACCACGTTGGATCGGCAACACAGAACAACCATTTGAGCTTCATGGCTTTTGCGATGCATCTGAACGAGCCTACGGATGCGTCGTGTACTGCAAGTCGAATACTAAAAATGGTGAACGTTTGATTAGAATGGTTGCAGCAAAGACAAAATTAGCTCCGCTGAAGAAACCAATCTCTCTGCCTCGTTTAGAGCTATGCGGTGCAACTCTGTTAGCTCAACTAATGAAAAAGGTCAAAGACTCAATAAACATGCCAACTATTCCCTTGTACTGCTGGACGGATTCTATGGTAGTCCTGGGGTGGCTACAAGGAGATGTGAGTCGCTGGAAAAGCTTTGTAGCCAACAGAGTTATACAAACAACACAAATAGTTCCATCAGATTCTTGGAGACACGTCAAGTCTGAAGAAAATCCTGCAGACTATGCTAGCAGAGGACTTTCTCCATCTGATTTCATGAGGCACACATTATGGTGGGAAGCCCCGTCCTGGATTCGAACCGATAACGTACCAGACCAAAATGCATTCACTACAACCGAAGAACTAAAGAAACAAAAACAAATATGTGCAATTCAAACAAATAACGCGCCACTTATTGAAGAATTACTGGAAAAATACAGTTCAATGACTTTTGCGAACAGAGTTTTATGTTGGATATTACGATTCATAAACAACTCACGTTATGTAACACGAGCCAAGCGAGCCTCACACTTAACGATAACAGACATAGAGCTTGCTCAGCAATTAATCGTCAAAACTGTTCAAAGCAACTACTTGGCCGATGACATAAACCACATACGGAAATGCAACAAACCTCGAACTACGAGCAAACTATTGAGTTTGAACCCAATGTTAGACGCACAAGGCATTCTTCGAGTGGGTGGCAGGCTTGCACATTCGAAGTTATCCAACTATCAAAAACATCCCATTATTTTACCGAGTAAGCACAGGTTATCCCAACTGATAATCGACCAAGCGCACATAAATACCCTTCATGGCGGTGCTAGACTAACATTGGGACACACACCAAAAATGTACGAGCTGTTTACCCGTACATTGAAATGTGTTAGTTGTGTATTGTGTATGTGTTGTTGTCACCAAAGACGGGATGTTCACAGAAAACTCATAGATGACTACATTATTTTCGAAGTGAAAATCCCCTTAGTAACAGACGATCAATACGAATTAACGGAAGTTATACCAATCCGCAACATAAAGGGCGATTCCATGATCAACATAAGGCCTACATCGAAATACATCGCTGTTAACTTAAAAAAGGACCTGATGATACCCTTAAACGAACAGCAAATACAATCATGTATGGACGTAAATACATATCAAGTCTTATGCAATTTCGATTTACCTATATATGAAATAAAAACTGCAACAAACATATGCGAAGCTGACATAATAAACAATCGTGGAGCGTCATGTTGCATTACGGAAGTATCAAGTTGCATGAATGAGTGGATCAAGCTACACAGCAAGGACGCTTGGCTGTTTACGTGTTGCGAGGAATGCACTATGCGCATTTTCTGCCCAGCTGGTATTACGTCACAGACACTACGTAATACAGGAACGATCACCCTAGCGGCTGGATGCATGATGCGCGGCGACAACCATCTCATTCACTCACATTACAATTTACAAAGCAAACTGGAAATAGGAAATGATGAAGAGTTATATGTACCTGAAACAAACATAAATCATTTAATTATCAGCCACAACAACATTGGCAACTACACGGACTTAACAATTGAGACACACGAAGAACAATTTAACAGCCTTAAGAAAAAGATAGAACAGATTAAGGAACAACAGAATATACAAACTATAAAGTCAACAGATGCGACTCAACATCATTACATACTGTATGGGTTCATATCAATCTGTGGAATTGTGTTCTTCATCTGGATATACTGCAAGGTGAAGAGATTTTGTGTCTGTCAGTCTCAAATAAACAAGGTGTCACCATCAGAACCCAAGGAAGAAGTTGAGATGGTAGCAGTGGAAATTTCTAAGAAAATGAGAATGGAAGGAAATGAACCTGCGACAGAACAAACCGCTGAACACCAACGGCATCCATGCCCCAACAGGGTGGACAGCGGAACATCTCCTATTCCATTCGGTGTTAAATGAACGAAGAACATTTTGATGGATCACGTTGTTTACATTTTATTACCGTTACGTTTTATTTTATATAATTTTACAAAATAGTTATTTCTTTACTTTTTTTTTGTAGTTGGCAGGATGTACGAGCATCGTCACATGATTTAAGTTGTATTACTTTTTAACTTATTATGCGTTAACATTTTGCTGAATATTAAATCACGCCTTCGCATCGCGACCTACATTAATGTTGTTATTATATTTTAAATTCTGTTTTATTATTAGTACAATAAATACTCGCATCGAAAACGGATACAAACCCAGTATTTTATTTCTGTGAACATCCCGTCTTTGGTGACAACAACACATACACAATACACAACTAACACATTTCAATGTACGGGTAAACAGCTCGTACATCAAATGTTTTATTTCAATTAGACCAGTAATACAGGTACTTTTGAATTGTCAAAAACTAGGTGCGCCGAAACAACATGGTTGGTATAAGTAGTTAGGAATATGGTGAATATAACATACCATCACGACTGTTACCTCGAAAGGTTAGGCAGAAGTGTAGTAAAGCACACCGATAGTTTACTGGTATATTTAGTTCCTATGTGTTAGGTGGCGAGCCTATTGCCATTAACCGGGCACAAACCTCAAACTCCGAGCTACTACTGAGAATTTCATAGAAAATCTCAAGAACACTGCTCGACCTGGAAATCGAACCCAGGATCTCTAGCGTAGGGGTCGTGCTTGGAATCACTAGACTAATAAGGTAGAATAGGCACATAGTCTTCTTAGGTATGCAGGCTTAAGCACCATATTTTCCTTCACCTTTAAAGCAAGTGATATCTATCTATCTAAAACATCTTTAATTGAAGCGGCGGTAGCCTAATGGCTAGGGCGTCGGACTTGCGATCATGTGGTTGCCGGTTCGAACCCCACCCATTGCACTACCGACGTGAACCCACTCGTAACACAAGCATTTAGCTTAGCACGAGGAGTTAACAAGAATACTAGTAATGTGTGACCCACATTGCTAGTAAGCTTTAAAAAAAAAATGTAAGAGCTCAGCTCTTGTCGGTGGAACAAACGCCACTGTTCTCTATCTTCTGCTTTCCGTTTTACCCTTTCCTTCTCTTTTTCCACTAAATTGCGTCTAGATCTTCCATTCCTCGTTTTCCTTCAATTTTACCTTCTAGTATAGTTCTAAAACATAATTTTATAAACGAAAATCAACATGCATTCCCTGCGTGATTGGTACTAGGTAAACTGATTCCCACGCGAACTGAGCTTCGGCAATCGATCAATTTGATAACCAATCACGATGTTGATACTCGATGAGCGAGTGCATTTCACATCTATCGAGTAAAACAACATGGCCGTCAAATTTGTAACGTTCAAAATAAATAGAGAATGGAATGGGGTGTTAGAGCGGTGCTTTGTTTTCTTAGCAGCGTAGTGTTGCAACCATAAAGGGAGGTTTTTTTTTCCATTTATTTCAGGCGACAAGGCCCATAAACTACATAACAGAATCTTTACCATCTCAAAAGATAACATAAAAAATAAATGGTAATAATTTTGAAGCGGCGGTACCCGGCTAGGTCGTCGGACTTGCGATCATGTGGTTGCCCATTCGAAACCTATTTAACTTACCCCGAGGGGTTAACAATAATACCCGACCCACATTGATAGTAAGCTATAAAAAAAATAAACCCATTATTCTGCCCACCGCTGGGCACGGGTCTCCTCTCAAAATGAGAGGGATTAAGCTACATATAGTCGAAGAAACACCACCTATATTTAGTTAGTGTGTCGGTAGAGTCGGTGTTTATTAATTTCAATTACTCCCTACACTCACCGTTAGTGTTGAGTTTGCGAGTTCCATGTTTCGTACTATTCTCCAGATTTCATGTTCCAGTGGTACCCTAACCTTTCGGAAATATAGGAGTGATGTCATACTATTAATGATAATTATACCTACCATTTGTAATAAAAAAATACTACTTTATTAGTCCAGGGGTTGTCAGCGCGACTGATATACTATGTAGAGCGATTCCTGGGTCGAGCAGTGATTTGCTACTAAGATTTATCATACATAATATAATTAACAATGTGCTAGTCTTGGGATCAAACCGCCGCTGTTATAAAAAAGAAGATAAGTATTTGCTCTGAATAATCGGTTAAATTTTCTAACAGCTCAGAGAGTATTATTATAAATTTCCATTCAATATTGCGGTGATCGCTTACCATCAGGCGACTAGTTTGCTCGTACGTCTCATAAAAAAACTGTTGACTTTATAGTTGACATACATACCAGCACGCCTGTATTCCCCGAAGAGTTAGGCAGAGGCGTATTAATGTACACCCACAGTTCGTTGGTATGTTTAGGTCCCATGTAATAGGGGACAAGCCTATTGCCATTAACCGGGCACAAATTCCAAACTCCGAGCTGCTACTGGGAATTTCATAGAAAAACCCAATAACACTTTGAACCCAAAACCTCTAGCGTAGCAGTCGCACTCAGGACCACGAGGTTAATTGAAGAAATTTTAATTCATTCTTACATGACATTGTTGTTATTGTTTTTATGACTGCATCTACATTTATATTGTGTAAAAAATATTCATAAGCCTCACGGGCAGATTTTGGTGGTACAATATAAATTAACAATTATAATCATTATTCATTCAATAAATTATTTGATTTGAATACAATAGTTACATAATTTTACTTTTATAACAAGTAAAACTAAATTAGTTGAAATACATAATGAAAATTCGCATGAATATTTTAAAAGCTTGTTGAAATAACGAAATATACACACACATTTAATTTGTGAACCTCTGACATGGTCTGAAATGGGTGTTAATTTGTAAATCTGGCTTTCAAGTTGGAGCTGTGAACACATAATGTATTCAGAATACTGAATAGGCGACGAGCTCATTTGGCCGATTGCTACAGCCATTTGCTTTTGAAACAGAAATTATATTGTACAGAAGGTGAACTACGTACAGAGAGAAAGGCGTAAAAGTGAACATGTAACCAACAAATTCTCAGAAAGGTTTTTAGTACTTACTGATACTTTTAACATACGTTCGTACAGTCAACAGCACATTTAAGTTACCAGAACTGTCAAATATCCGAAATGGATAATAAACTCAATTATTAGGAGATTAAATTGAAAATCGATTGAAGAAATTTGACAGAAAATGGACCTTTTTTTTATTACCTCTTAAATTTATCGTGGTATTTTTATAGTGGTAGCGTAAAGTGTGATTTTTTAATATCATAAAATTTATTTTTTCCTACATTGGACGTTATAATTGCCATGGATCTTTCAAATATATATAAAACAGAGATACTTACCGATTTGAAACCAAAAAAAAAAATACCAGTTATCTTTAAGTTAACCGTAATTTCAAATATATTTCAAAAAAGATACTTGCCGATTGGAAACCAAATAAAACACCAGTTATCCTTTAAATTAACGGTAAGCCTTCTGTATTATTTTGTGATTCAGAGTTAAATTCGACGAATATATAATGAGACTAGCTTTGCCGTGTGGTCCATTAGACCTGATTGTGTAGAAAATAACACGTTTACCTCGACTACAAAAATACATAATTTCGAAAGTAATACATGAAAACCCCTTTTGCGCATACCATTTGAGTACATTACCTTAAAACCCTGAGGACAACAATTAAAAAAAAAACTCACCATAACCAGTATAATAAATATCTAAGCATTTTAGTGTACCAGGAATTGGCAAAGGAAAATGCACGATCACTAAAAAAAAATCTTTTTTTTTATGGGATAGGGGGGCAAACGAACAAACGGATCACCTGATGGTAAGCAATAACCGCCGCCCATGGACACCCGCAACACCAGAGGAGACGTAAGTGCGTTGCCCGCCTTTAAAAGGGGTTGGGCCTCCGGTAACCTTACTCGGCGAAACACAACGCAAGCGTTGTTTCACGCAGGTTTTCTGTGAGGCCGTGGTATCACTCCGGTCGAGCCGGGCCATTCGTGCCGAAGCATGGCTCTCCCACGTGATAATTGATGTGTGATTGTGAAGTGTGAAGTAATTTTGTGTTTTTCTTGCATTTTCCACATTAAGATTGTAAAGTTATTTTAGTGAAGGAAAGTCGACTGCGGGCAAGTTCAAGTTCAAGTTCAAATATTTTTATTTCAAATAAGCTTTTACAAGCATTTATGAAACGTTATGTTTCTAGTTGCACGGTTCCAAAAGGTTGATCCTATGCAGAAGAATCCGACAAGAAACTCCATGGACACTCTTTTAAAATAAATAAAGTTACAATCTTGACGCAGGAACAATATTGCGATAGCAGAGTTGAACCTGCGTCTAACAAACACAAACTCAGGGCAACATCTGTAGTGATGATGACAGTTACTATACCATTTATTGGTAGGCATACACATGAAGTGAAAGTGAATGTGTCAGAATGTGAAGGTAAATTTCGACCTGGCAGGTAGCAGGTAGCAGGCAGGCAGGCCTCGCGGTGGCTTAGTGGTTGTATAGCGTCTGGTTTATTTAACCAGAAGATGCAGGTGGCGAAATTTTCCTTCGCTAAAATAAAATTATCCTAGATTCGCAAGCAAATCCGATTGACGACTAAAAAACTACCTACAATTGTTTTTAAAATCTGACTGTGCCAGACAGATATCAAATGATTGTTTATTCTGTATTTTATTTCTAAAAACAGCCAGCCCACAGTATTGCTGCGTTTTGTGAGAACAGGCAATTTCTGTCCCTCCGTGATAATTTGTTATCTAAGTAATAAGATGGTAAACGAGTAAACGGACCGTCTAATACTTATCGGTAAGCACACGAACACGCAATCAAACTACTATCAGAAAGGAAAGGTCGGCGCAAATAAATTGGCCTATTAATACTTCTTCTGAAAATTTATATATCCGTTACTAACGTGCGTTTATAAACACAAATCAAACGATGTCGACACCAATCAGACGTGTAGACCGGATGAAACACTTGATGAAAATTGAAACGGATTATCCTTTAAAAAAAGATAGAACATTATTGTTGCTAATATGGTTTTATACAAAAAATACTTTAATGATCACTAGCCACGAAAAAGCTAATGTCACAACACCACATGATAAGTTCTTTGGAAATAAAAAATACAAAACAAATTTATTTCTCTACTCCGTTCTGTACAATTTTTTATCACACTTAACCCGAGGGAATAGAGTCCAAAACCGCTAAAACTCTGTCCCTCATTACTGTCATCTCTAGGGACATTCCTCATTATCTAACAAATGTCTCTGCAATGCTCTTTTTCTTGGCCCAAATTAGAGAAAGTAACGTAAAAAGTTTCTTTCTGTTAATTAGCAGGCTTACACAATTGTAATTTTAAATGGAATTCATTATACTTATCATTGCCAGACTTGTCTTAATTTTCTACCTAATGAGACACAGTAAAGAAATATATCATTTCTTTACTTTTAGGTTCCATTTTATTATACTGACAACCTCACAACCTTACAACCAATATCTAGGTATCTTCTATTATTTGTCTGTACATGTTACAGTACAATATCTTTGTGCTGTATCTACAATCTACATCGCAATCTTATGATCTTTATCGCACGTTCAATATCTATTAAATGTTTCTACTATCCGTGATCAACACGTAGTCGTTAGTATATAAGATGCACCTTTGGATAATTATAACTAGACTATACTACAACTTTGTCTCATTTATACCTAATCATATACTGCCAAGAAGTTTGGCAAAGTACATAAATAAAAAATGAATCGCTGAAATTGTATAACGCTCATAACTTTCAAACGATTTTTGGTTTATTAATTTAAAAAAATCAGGAAAACTTTACGGAGATGAAGCTGCGCACAGCTCGCTCGTTACGAGACGAGCAGATTATAGGATTTTCTATGAAATTCTCGATAGAAGCTCAGAATTAGAATTCAATATGCTCACCCCCTATTACATGGGACCCAAAAATAGAGGCGAAATGTGGGAGTACATGAGCACACCTCTGCCTTACTTTGCGGAGAATAAAGGCTGATACTGCGTGATGGTATGTTAATTTCTTAATAGTCTAATCTTGTAATTTCCCTTTTTAATGAAAACTAAATACTACTTATACATCAATACAATTAAGTACAATTATTTGTTATACTCACAGGGAAATGGCGTCAGCGATGATATTATATGTTTTGTTCAATTATTGTTTTTGCCCCAGGTCATGCGCTCAGTGGTAAGTGTAGATATTAATTTATATTTTTTTAAAAATACAGGCCGGCAGGAAAATTAAAAAAAATATGATGTGTTCGTTGTACCTATTAGTCCAAGGGCCTGAGTTTGCTATTCTAATTATATAATACTAGCTTCTGCCCGCGACTTCGTCCGCGTAGCGTGATGATATATAGCCTATAGCCAAAATAAATCAATTTCCTGTCGTTCTAAGAATAGATGAAACACTCTCTTTTATGTCGTGGGAGACACTCTGACCAAATTACTTCGGAAATAGGCAGTAATTGAATCGTCAGCCCACCTGAGTATTCCTACCATAATTCTCATGTTTACCTAATATAATGAATTTTAATAATACACGAATATTAAACATTGAAATAAACCCGCTTTTAAGGATTTTATCTCGTTGTATTGTCCCGATCTGGGAAGTTTGTATCATTACGATTTTATTAGGTACTAGCTTCTACCCGCGACGTCGTCCGCGTAGCGTGATGATATATAGCCTATAGCCTTCCTCAATAAATGGGCTATCTAACACGGAAAGAATTTTTCAAATCGGACCAGTAGTTCCCGAGATTAGCGCGTTCAAACAAACAAACAAACTCTTCAGCTTTTTATATTAGTATATATTTATTGAAATGGCCGTCCAATGATACAATGATTGACAGATTTGGCAGGCAAAACTGTCAAAGTCTACGAAGTATTCTGACATAATCGAATATCGATTTTGACAGACATAAGGCATGTTAGCCGAGAGCCCAGTTATTTGTGTTTCGTTCATATAATGTTTGGAGTTACAATCTAACATATTTTTTATCATTCTCCCCCACATCAATTCTCACATACCTACGCAAACAGTCAACCTTCTTACCCATGATTAATAACAATATTTGTTTTGCGGGAACTGTACCCGCAACTCGGAAACCTATTTCTCTTTATTTTAATTTAAAATAAACACAAATATACTTTAATTGATATAATAAATATAATGTTTAGTATTGTTTACCAAAATAGGACCAAAATACCTGTTATTTTTAACTGACTTCAAAAAAGAGAAGGTTCTCAATTCAATTGGTATTTTTTTGTCCCAACACACCGTTTAAAATTTATAAAAAAACATGTTCCAGTAGGTACATTGGAATTATACCAGTTACCTAGTCTGCTTGACAGAGGGAAACCTAGAAAATGTATCCAGAGAGAAAAAAAATACAATAAGTAAGTACGCAGACCGTTAGCGCTTCAGACAAAATGTAGGCAAAGAAACGTCCAGATAAATAGCAGTAATAATGAACTCAAAAGAAAACGAAATTAGTTTTTAATTAGAATTAAGCTATGGCGCCGAATTAATATAGTAGTTTTCTTCGTTTTTAATTTAATTGTGTTGACTTAATTAAATTATTTTTTCAGTAGCAACACTAGTATTCTATTATCTGTGGTAGCAATAAGCTCTTTGATATCTGCGTTGAGAGGTTAACATTTAATTATGTAAAAATATTTTTTGTGTGTGTTCTACTTATCAGTTAGTATAAATAATACTATAACCTAGACTGAGCTATTGAAATAATTTTATAAAATACTATTCGTGCGTATGGCATACGTTAGAATGCCTAATTTTTCTTCATAAACCCAGGAGGCACACAAAAATTCACTAAAGTTTAATCGCAATCGGATGAATGGTTTAGGAACACATAGAGAACAAACATACAAAGAAACATTTATTTTATTTATAGAGACTATATTTAGCCTAGTTTTTGGTTTATAAAATCGTCGTATCGTCACACACACTACTTAACCATAACATACCATCACGCCTGTATTCCCCGAAGGGTTAGGCAGAGGCGTACTTTAGTACACCCACAGTTCGCCGGTATGTTTAGGTCCCATGTAATAGGGGGCGAGCCTATTACCATTAACCGGGCACAAATTCCTAACTTCGAGCTGCTACTGGGAATTTCATAGAAAAACCCAATAACACTTTGCTCAACCTGGGAATCGAACCCAGGACCTCAAGCGTAGCAGTCGCCCCCAGAACCACTTGGCTAACGAGGCAGTCATAACTTAACCATAATGCCAAATATTTGTTGATTGATTATAACCTCGAAGGTAAGCCACGTAGGTAATCCACCAACACAGTGACAGCACAAACTAGATTTATTAATATATATTAATACATATCGTCACGCCTGTATTCCCCGAATGGTTAGGCAGAGACGTACTATTGTACACCCACAGTTCGCCGGTATGTTTAGGTCCCATGTAATAGGGGGCGAGCCTATCGCCATTACGTAACCGGGCACAACGGGCTGCTTAGATTTTTGTAGAAAAACTCAATAAAACTTTGGTCGCTTTGCTTGGAGATTCCTAGGTCGGGCAAAGCGAACCGCTAGACTAACGAGGCAAAAAAAAACACAGATCGCCTCTAAGATGGACCTAAACATACCGGTGAACTCTGGATGTATATTAGTACGCTTCTGTCTAACCCTTCAGGGAATACAGGCGTGATGGTATGCTATGTTATATAAAACCGAACTTTATCCTTATATAAGGATAATAACACGTATGCAAAATTTCTCGGAAATAGGAAACATGAAATACGGTGACGTCAAGAAGTAATTGGAGTGTAAAATTGGACGCGATATTCAATATATTTCAGATACCTGAGAACTTTACGTCTCACGAATATATACAAATAAATATAGTACCTAGGTATACAGTATGTATATAATAAGTGTCGATGTCAAAAGATTTGCACAGAAAATAGGCTGTATATTTCTTAGATGACCTCAAATAAAATAGAAATGTCGTGCGTTTAAAGATATTCTATCAATATCGCAGAGTAGTTAAAGAACAGATAAAAACGTATTTAAATGACTCATAAGTCTGGTTTTTCTTAACGCTATTGCTATGCTAATAGCCCTGGGTTTGAAAGCAAATTGTTATTATTTTTTTGTATGAGAAAGAAATCGCAGTACCACCTAGAGTTTAGATTTCCCGGTTAAGTGCAAATATTACTCGTACCTTGGATCGAAACAATCTAAACTGTGGATTTGTATTAGTTGGTACTCCTCTAATTAACTCATCACGGAATACAGGCGTATCTTTTTTTATGAATACGAACAACATACATTTTACTAACAACGTTAACATAACACCGTAACTAAATTGTTTGTGTTAGTATTCTCAAGGACCTTTGTCCTCTGTCAACCTCGTCTGAAATATTACCACCATTAGCTCACAAGTTCATATTTCACGGTGTCCCATGATCGTTAAGATGATCAACTCAACGCTCATCCCACGCAGCCTGTCCGAAGTTACGACTCACTCCACTTTATTGCGAACTTTGGAATTGATGGCTTTTATGTACCTAAAGTAGACACTTGGAATTGGAGTACTTCGGTGGAAGTACTCAAGTAGCTGAATCAATATAGACAGAAATTGATTGTCATTTACTTTAAGGGCTAAGCCGTATAATAGTGAATTTCAGACACCATGCAATATGTTATGCTCGCGATCCGGAGAGCAGGGCATGCGGGGACTGCGGGGCTGCCTCTAAAAAACCTAAAAAAAACTAATAAACTTGGAGAATAAAGCTAACTTTAAAATACCTCGCTATAATGTCGGAGTATTATAAGCTGACATTTACGAAATTTTCCGGTCGTTTTGCCGCCAAAAAGGTCCGTTGAAGTTAAGAAGTGTATAATCGTGTTAAATCCTGGAATTATTCTGTATAACAAAAGCGTTTTAACAAGGCGAGAGTTCCATTATTGAGCAGAATTTTAGTCTGAACTCTCTGTATAATACAGATGTAATAATGAAAGCATCTTAGTTCAAATATTGCATCATCTTTTTTAATCTCTTATTCTGATTTTTCATGTAATTAACAAAAATAACAAATAACGTAATGCTGTAACTTTGCAACGCATCGTGTGGCACGACACGTTGCATGTTGCAGACTTTCATAACTATGTAATTTACGGCGCACTGGCGTTGCAGGACCCGCTGTTAGGATATTGCAAATCGCTCTGTGGCTCATACATTCTAGTGGGCAAAAATCGCCATTTTAAAAAATCAGAATATGATTCAGGGACACAACACAGTGGGCCATAATTTAATAGGCCAATGTAAGCTGACCTCTCATTATATGAAAAGTCTATACTATAAGAAGTTAGCTTAAACTTAAACTATTTAAGACGTTGTGAAGCCGTATGGCGTGTTCGTTCATATCAGCTTCATCATCCAGCCATCAGCAAGTCATTTCAGCTGTCCTGTGCTTTTCCCCAATTCATCTCCAGGGAAATACAAGTATCTCTCCCTGAGCTCGGAGTGCAGCATTTATAAATTCCTTAGTTGAAAACCATGTTACTTAAATCTCCCCGAAACAAATATTAAGGAAAATTTTACAACAAAACATTTAGGACTACTTGGATAGAACGTAACCTTCTCTTTAACTTTTTGAATAATAACCAAAGTTACTGCAATCTCTTGCTATTAGCCTTTTTTGGGTGTAAAACCCTCAAGTTTATCCGAATTTCCCTGTAAACGGCCGCGGGAAGTGAACTTCTTACTTGATATTAATAAATGTAATGTCAGGGTTATAAAATAGCCCTAAAAACGGATACTTAGGTACTATGAGTGACAATACATACATACATAAAGTCACGCCTCTTTCCTGTAGGGGTAGACAGAGACCACAGACTTCCACTTGCTACTATTCTGACATACCTCTTTAGCTTCATCCACACTCATCAATCTTTTCATACATGAACGTCGGTTTAGGGTACTCTTGACCGAGCCATTTTTCAGAACGTCCTCTATCTGATTTCTGAACGTTCGCCTAGGCCTTCCCCTTCCTACACTCCCATTCACTTGACTCTTATATATTTGCTTAGTCAATTATGAGTGACAATCGTGACTATAATATTAAGATTTTTTTTTGCTGAGATTGACTGATCGGAAAACCCTGAGGTACTTACCGTTGGAGCTATCAAAACTCGTGGATGCTTTTTTCAGATACTATGGACCATTTATTGCCCCTAATATTTATGCCACACTTTGCCATTGCCACCAAAGTGGATAGAAATAATTTTCCACTTAACCCAGTTATTCCGGATAGTACACATAATCACCAACACCAGTGGGCTAGAAATTAGTTTAAGCACGCCTTGTTGAAACTTAATGCGCGTGATGTATTAGTTTATGGTCATTGCAGTAAATGGTGTCGTACTAAACGAGGGACGAGCTGATACCGTAGCATGGTGTTATTGCGATTGAGAGAGAGGATTGTCGCTCTACACATGAAATAGCGCCATCCTTTTCTCACAACCTAAAATTTATCGCAATACTCGTACCATGTCATAGTACGCCTCTGTAGTGAGGGCTTCTCATATTAAATGGGCTAAGTTATCACTTAGGTTATTTGTTTGAAGGTATTAATTTAGAACTTGGATATAAGGAACATTGTTTGATTTTATAGAGTACTTACCTCGATACATCTAAACGGGTCATTTAGACAAAAATGTGAACGTCGGTTAAAACCAAGATTTTTTATTTTGCAATGTTGACACAGTGGTGCATTCAAAAACGTTTTTATATAACTACAGATGATAGTCAGGAAAATTTCAGGAAAATCCTGATTATGAATATCCACCGTTAAGGGTCCGGCGGAGCGTGAATTGCCCACAAAAACGTGATACCAAAATAAATCGTAATCCAAACAATATTTTATCTATTCGGATTATTTATAGTTATAGTTGTTACTTTGACATTCATAGAAATACCCAATAGCATAACTTCAATAAAAACACACTAAGCGAACCCTGACCCCATAAAAGGAATGAAACAAATGTTTTCAAATTATTTATTTTTTCCATAGCAATATATTTTAGCAACAAATACGCCAATCTACATTTCTCGAATATTCCACGCACAAAATGAAAGACAGACATCGCAGCATTTATTATATTAATGTTACCAATATTTCATCGTACAATTCCTTGGCTTGGTATCTGTTACTCTGTTGGTACCTACCTCTATTGCTTATGACACTGAACGAATTAGAGACATAAATATCTTTCAGTGGAAAACAGGAAAGATAATGGTATTGCCTTTTATTTGCAAGTTTTAGACTTATTAGACTACGGTTGACTCTGGTCTTGTCTACTAGAAAGCAGAAGTAAATGGTCCTAAAATGGTCAGTTGAAATCATAGTATGATTCATATACCAATTTTGAAAGTGGAATTGTTGAATCAAATTTCCCCCTGGCATAACTCTGCAATTCTTCTAAACTAATTCATATTTAGAACCGGTAGAATTCCTTTGCAATTTTGTAATATGAATCATACTATGATTAATGAGTTGTCACTTTAGCTCTAAAGGTCTAAGATAGACCATGCAATTTAATTAAATATCCTTTCGGGATCTGAATGTCACATACACTCGACGAAATATAGATAAACTGTTTGACGGTGGTCTTAATTGTGAGGGCATTCTAGCCAGGTGGGTCACTAATTCCAATCACTAATCGTGCTGTATATTTTTGCCTTTTACAACACATTAGCAGCTGACCGGACACTTCGGGACTAACGCTCTCCTACAAAAGATGGGTCTGACGGATATATCAGCCTGCAGGGCCTGCAAAAGGGAAATTGAGAGCATGCAACACCTTCTGTGTACATGCGATGCAATGGCTAGAAAGCGAATGTGCCTTTTGGGGCAGGGTTATCCAAGATCAGAGGACTACAGACTCATACCCCCAGGCCTCATTATAAAGCTCATGGAAGAGCTGTTAGTAGAACTGGGAGGGGATGAGGAATAGATTATCTAGGGGAAGCACAAAAGATCCCATTGGGTCGAAGTGCACTGAGGCCTTGCTGCCTCGGCCCTACACAAGATAAGATAAGCAGTTAGAAAATAAATAATAGTACCAATCTCTAATATCCTTCACCGAAATTAGAACAAGTTAGAATTAGAGTGATTACCAGCGAGCCCCGCTAACGAGTGTGTATTACGAAACAATTTTCTCAAAGATAAAGACCGAAAATGGCTTAACTTAAGTCGGAAACTACGAAAACTAATAATTACGAGCCGTAATCATGTCCTAACAAGAACTGAAAGAAATAACCACTTAAGTAATACCTATTGAAGCTAAATATTGGTAAAAAGGATTTTTCCCACTGGTGAAATGAAACCATCCTCTTAATCGTTTTAGGGTCGACTTCCAGTCTATTGTCTTATTAGGTAGGTAGGTAGGTAGGTACGGCTTAGGTAATATCAGTATTTTACACAAAGCGACTTCCGTTTAGACGCCGTTGCGCCATTACCAGGTCAGCAGTAGAAAGGCTGGGAAAGATTTGGAAGGATAGAATAATAACCAAGAAACAAAGTTTCGATTAATGAAATGCCTTGTATTTCCAATCTTTCTCTACGGAGCTGAAACCTGGTCATTATGACTGCAAGATCGTCGCAAAATTGATGCACTGGAGATGTGGTTTTGGAGGTGTCTCCTAAAGATTCCTTGGACAGCGTTTCGTACCAATAACGCAATCCTAAAGGAGCTTCGCATCAAGGATAGACATTTGTCGATTGTTCAGCTGCGAATACTTAAGTTCTTTGGCCATATCTCCAGAAACGAGATTTCCACGGAAAGGTTGGTCATCCAGGGCCAAGTTGAAGGAAGACGATCTCGTGGCCGATCTCCAACGCGCTGGACTAAACTTATTGTGAAAGCTACCCAGACCACAATGGTACAGTGCTCTCGTAATGCCACTAGTCATCAAAAATGGCGACGAATTTCGAAAGCTGTGAAGCTCAGAGGAGAGAACCCAGCGATTACACGATCGTTACTACCACGACCACTCTGACAAGAGTACCCGACTAAGAAACTTCCGTGAACGCTCTGTAATCCTATTTCGAAGTACACAGATATCAATATATATATTTTTTTTAATCTTGATCATAAGCTTACGCTTGACAGCCAGTTCGCCTGATGGTAAGCGACACTGCTATCTACGATGGAGCGCGCTTGCCTAAAAGAAACCGATTCACTCGTGATTTAAAGACAACTAAGGATAGACTGATGTCAGATTTTGAAAACACTGCACCGCATCCGATAGAATAATTGTTTTTAGATATAACATACATACCATCACGCCTGTATTCCCCGAAGGGTTAGGCAGAGGCGTACTACTAATGTACACCCACAGTTCGCCGGTATGTTTAGGTCCCATGTAATAGGGGGCGAGCCTATTGCCATTAACCGGGCACAAATTCCTAACTCCGAGCTGCTACTGGGAATTTCATAGAAAAACCCAATAACACTTTGCTCGACCTGGGAATCGAACCCAGGACCTCTAGCGTGGCAGTCGCGCTTAGGACCACTTGGCTAATGAGGCAGTTTTTAGATATCTATTTGCAAAAACAAATATCATTTAGCATCAAGCAATATATTTTCATAACAAATACCTGTATTACATTTAGTCGAATATGTCATTGGCGCAAGGAAAAAAACAGACGTTTAGCATCAAGTGTGCAATCTTCTTAAGAAATTAATAACATTAATGTAGGCAGCTGCCATTACGAATAATCCGGGCTGAACGGATGAATGCCTTTATTTCGTAGAAACGGGAAGCTCGCAATTCGAACTTACCTAATTGCTGTTAACTCCAATTGAATTAGCTTTTTACTGAAATCTGTTGGGGATTAGGCTTTTGCGAGGGCAATTGAGAAGTTTGTTTAGGAATTGTGGAATAAGATTGGTCTGTGACGACAAAATTTTTATATATCTAAGTAGGTACTTAAGCACTTATGAATTTTTTATGTGACTGCTAACTTTCTGATGTAAAAGTTTGATTAATTCGCGGCATCCATTTACTGACATAATATTTAGACTTTTTAAAATGTTTTTACGTGTTTTATGTATGTGTGTGTGTTGTGAAAATTTGTCTTTAGAGCTCCACTGAATTGAATAAAGGCCTCCCGGAATCAAGGACCGGTTATACGCTGCCTGCAACCAGCGACTCCCAGCGACCTTTACACTGCGTTTTCCGGGGCATGGTTTCCAGAAACTTTCCCGACAAACTTTTTATCGCGGCGGCTATCAACTCTACAAGCTATGTGCCACTGCCACTTAAGCTCTCTAATCCTTTCAGCATTTCTTTAACGGATCTTCTCATTTCTGATTTGGTTGGTAGATAAATACGAATTACGCGACATGCTCTATTAAATATTTTTTTACCGTCGGAGAGCCATGCTTCAGCACGCATGGGCCGGCTCGACCGGAGTGATACAACGGCCTCACAGAAAACCGGCATGAAACAACGCTTACGTTGTGTTTCATCGAGTGAGTGAGGATACCGGAGGCCCAAACCTTTTAAAAGGCCGGCAACGTACTTCTGACTCCTCTGGTTTTGCAGGTTACCATGGGCGGCGGTAATCGCTTACCATCAGGCGATCCGTCTGCTCGTTTGCCCCCACTAAAAGAATCTCATTAAATATATCTCATTAAAAAGAAGTTCCACAGTAGCTAAAATATTTCTTCTCCTCAATTTTCTAGAGTACTGTCACCCGTACGAGCCGTTTAAGTGTCCGGTGGATGGCAACTGCATCTCCATCCAGTACCTGTGCGATGGAGCTCCGGACTGCATCGACGGATACGATGAAGATTCCAAGCTTTGCACTGCTGGTAAGAAAATTACTAATTATCTTTTACTAACATATTATTACAACCTAACCTTCATGAATGGGTGTACTCTAGACATGAAACATCATGTGAAAAATCACATGTAAGTAATCATTATTCATTCGTCACACTTGCGACTTTTTTCATACAGCCTGCTCAAAATCACATTTCAATGAAATCGCATTTTAATGAAAGCGCATTGTGTTCACGATTTCTTTGTAAGTAGAAAAAGAGCAAGTGTGGCGATAAATTATTTTGAATCAAAATTAATTGCGGACGAAAAGTACCTAACAGGCTGCGGAATTTTGCATGTGAAATCGCTGTTAAAAAAAGTAATCATAATTTCATCAAATGAAAATGACTGATAAATAGCAATCACTTCCATGCATAGTGTACTCACCCACAGTTCCCCGGTATCTTTAGGTGGGTGAGGTTATTGCAATAAACCGGGCAAAAGTCCAAACTTCGAGCTCTACTAAGAATTTCAGAGAGATTTCCCAACCTAGGCTAATAAGGCTGTTATATCTGCCTCATTGAAATGTACCTAATATATATCAATGATATATCTAAACCACGTAACTAGAATTACCGTTATAACAGTATCAAAACATTACTAAATATGATAGCGAAGCCACAGTCAATCTTTCTTCTTCTAAGCTGTAGTTATATGGGACGTGCAAGATACATTTATAAGACAGAAAAACACAAATAACAAAAGAAACAGGTTAGACAGCAAAACTAGTTTTCCCTACTACGTTGTTGATATAGGTACCTAACAATTTTATTTTCCTGGTACATGTCTGTCGTATCGCACTTATGCTTACTGTTAGATAGACAGTAATAATTTATCTTCTATTTCTGGGATAATATAATTTAGATACGTACACTATAGTAAGTCGACATGGCAATTTACTAGTGATGTGACATCACGTACCTACTACCTACATCGATATTTTATTTTGTCACGCAACAGAATAAAAAAATAATTAACTGCGTTGCTAACGTACATAAAAAAGGTCCTGAATAAATACCTATGTGTAATTATACTCTTCTTTAATAAGCAAATTCTATTTTAGTACTTGAATTCATAAAAAAGGTCTGAGGTAGGTACGTAACTCATGAATGAAACAGTCCGGGTGCCCAAAACAAACAGTACATAAAATACACAGATTTGAAATGAGGTTTTACTTTTACCATTTACTTAGGTAGGTACTTAAAATTCCGCGCACGTTTTGATGAAATATGCATATGGATCTACATGGTTATTACCTTGGCCTGAAATGTTATTGTAAAGCGCGTATATACTGCGTTTCCATTAAATGAATAAATGGCAAGCATTCACAAATTCAGGCTCTTAATAACATAAAACATAATTATGATGATGTTACCGGGGTAATTAATGTATAAAAAATATGAATTCATTGCATAGTTCATCTATTTTAATAATAAAAACGATGAATTTAGAAGAGAAGATGGCTGAGTTTTATCTTTAACAGCTGCTTGGAACCTCATTATAGAATATATTAAATCTAAATCCAAGCCCAAAACTGCAAGACCGAAAGACATGGTGAGCTCATTATGCGTGAACTTCAACAATTAATAAAAATATAAGGGAGCTGTAGTAATTTTAGCACCACAGTCTACCTGTGACCTGTGTAAAGGATAAAATCAATGCAACGCGATAAAATCCGTAAAAAGTAGTTTCATTTCAACGATGAATTTTCCTAGGTAGACCAGGTGCTTTAGTTGATTCCAAAGAGAAATATTAAAAACTAGCTTCTGCCCGCGACTTCGTCCGCGTAGCGTGATGACATTATAGCCTATAGCCTTCCTCAATAAATGGGCTATCCAACACTGAAATATTTTTTTAAATCGGGCCAGTAGTTCCTGAGATTAGCGCGTTCAAGCAAGCAAACAAACAAACTCTTCAGCTTTATATATTAGTATAATATAGATATAGATTAATAACATTCATCAGAATAAACTTGCTGCGCACATCTGTGGCCTACATTTTCTCTTTGAAACTCGTTACAAATATACGCGACGAAAGCCGTCTCAAAAGGCTTCATTTGAAAACTTCCTGGATGTTAGAAATAGCGGGTTATATGAAACGAACTTGCAGAATATAGGTATACCCTGGCCTGCAAAACTAAGTATCACACTTTTAAAATTGCAATAATTTTTTATGTACACAAGATAAACTTTCTAAATAAAAAAGGACTTGAAAAAAGTTGTATAGTTTACTATAGTTTCGAAGAAAGCTGATAAAATTTGCTTTATTTTAAATCTCTAACTTCTATAGTTAAGAAAAAGAAAAGAAATTTTAAAAGTGTAGTACATAGTTTTGCAGGCAGTCAATGCACAAATTTAAGTATCTATCTATACTAATATATAAAGCTGAAGAGTTTGTTTGTTTAATTGAACGCGCTAATTTCAGGAACTACTTACTGGTCCGATTTGAAAAATTCTTTCAGTGTTAGATAGCCCATTTATTGAGGAAGGCTATATATCATTATGCTATGCGGACGAAGTCGCAGGCAGAAGCTAGTCTAACATATTAGGATAGCTCGCCCTGTATTAAATATGACCTAAACACACCAACGAACTGTGGGTGTAGGTATATTAGTATGCCGCTGCCTAACCTTTCGGGGAATAGAGCCGTGATGGTATGTATGTTTTCGTAAGCTCAATTGATGCTGATGTCGAGCAATGAACTGCTGTGCCACGTACGGGCCAGGGTTTCATCCCCACATGGTACAAATATTTTCATGAATGGCCGATTGATCCCTATAGTTTTTTTCAGGGCCAGAACTGAAAAAGTGTTATTAATATTCGCGATTACGTAGTATTGGTGAAACCACTTAGGTACGATACATGATGCATCCAATGTGGGATACCTACCTACCGTTATTTAATGGTAAACATATGTTTCGAAAAAATAATCGAATTATAGTTTCTTCTTTACAAAATGTTTCACTTTTAGTGATTAGGAAGTGGCGGTAGCCTAATGGCTAGGGCGTCGGACTTGCGATCATGTGGTTGCCGGTTCGTCACAACCACTGCACTACCGACGTGAACCCACTCTTAACACTAGAATTTAGGTTAGCACGAGGGGTTAAAAAGAATACTAATACCTAATGTGTCCTAGTACTTTTAAATAGAAGAAAAGATTACTTAAAAAACTGTTTTACTGTTGTTAAAAAAAACATCCACAGAAAACAATTTTACACTTGATAAAGGTGGACTTGAAAAATTAAACACATCAAAATGATGGACAGCATCAATTATTTCCAAGGATAGGGCAACCTTTGTCGCTGGCAGCAAAACAAAATGGCGCAATTTACAAAGCTTTTACGTAGACACTGAAATTTGTTAATTGCAAAGTTATAACAAATTTTAACAAACAAAGAGTAAAGGAACATTTAATTAATTATTGCTTCGACTTTCATAACGTAACCTCAGTAGCCCTTAACTACGTAGATTTAAAGCTGGTAATGATGCTTTAATTTTGTTGTTATGCTAAGATTTTTGGCTTCATTGATGTAGATGTAACGCTTCTAAGGATTTCAGAGATCTCATTAAATGCGAAGGTACCTACTTTAATCTTTCAGTAAAAAAGTAAGGCAAATCGTAATTCTCACAATAACTAGTAATGGTTAGTTATAAAAGATTGGACTATCTTTCCGTATCTTTCCTAGTCTAGGCGAATTTTGTACTAAAGGGGCTAACATCGCCTAGTTATTTTTACTGACTCATAGCTCCACTGACCCGCTATAAAAACATGTAAAAGGCATATTTTTGATGCTGGTAACCCTTAAATCAAGGCAGGTGGACCGATCTTATCTCAAAATTTTAGGTACCTCTAGTAAGCAAATCTACATACTGATTTGATATTGGGACCCTCCGAGAGATTCGGTTACTTACAAATATGGCTATATCAGCCAGTACCTATAATACGTAGGTATCTATTTACTTTATTCTTATGCCTGTTAACTCCTATGAATAACTATTAAGTCAGACTTGACTAATGTAATGAAAAATTATCGATTTCTATACTGAACTACGTTTAAATGACGTCATTGGAGCGGTTCAGTATATCTTCGTGTTTATGAAAGTGTAATACTTTAATTAATGAAGGTAGGTACGATAGTTGTGCTAAGCGATTGGCTTATGCGGCATGGGTTACAGGTTCCATTCCCTCATGAAACAAAATATTTATATAGTGTACAGGTAAGTCCGGGTACGATACAATTAGGATATGGTAGGGCAATATTAAAATACCACGTCCCAAGAAAACGTATTAGAAAGACGGTACATATCACACAGTACGATTTAAAAAAAAAATTACACCTCCATCATCTATTAGGCACACAAATAGCCTTACATTTAATGTTACTCTAGAGATAAAATATTATATTTTCATTTCCGCAGCTAAGAGGCCACCTGTTGAAGAGACAGCATCCTTTCTCCAATCACTACTGGCTTCCCACGGGCCCAACTATCTCGAGAAGCTGTTTGGAAGTAAGGCACGAGACGCTCTGGAACCTCTAGGAGGCGTCGAAAAGGTCGCCATTGCTCTCTCAGGTAATATTTTCTACGGTTTACGACTGCCTCTGGGCTCTTGAAATATTTTTATAGTCCCGGAAAATGTCGTTTGATATACAAATGTTTGCCGCCCCTTATCCTAAATGGATGTTTGGCGACAATTTTCATGTGACTATAAAATATTGACCGTAATTTCTAAATGGTATTGGCGCCCTGAGTGGGACCCGTAGCCTCTGTTGGGTGCCAATAAACAGCGACACTAAAATACATGAAAACGAATATCTACATTACAATAATTATTAGCATATTATCATTTATGTATGTAAAACAAAGTAAGAAATTTAATGAAAACTATTGGTTATATTCAGAATCTCAAACGATTGAAGATTTCGGCGCAGCTTTGCATCTGATGAGATCGGATCTAGAACACTTACGCTCAGTATTTATGGCAGTGGAGAACGGTGACCTTGGCATGCTCAAATCTCTTGGCATCAAGGACTCGGAGCTTGGCGATGTCAAATTCTTCCTGGAAAAACTGGTCAACACGGGATTCCTGGACTGAATAGGACCGGAGTCTGCCTCTGATTATTATCACGTCGTCCAATTTGCCCCCATAAGCTCATCCTTCTACAGTTACCTTCCTTACGACTCCATTAAATATAGGAGAAAGTAATCCTACCTTTATTATTTCTATCCTGTGAGATTGTTGGAATGATTGGAACCCAGAAAATCCATGACCCTTTAGAGAAATGGTTTTGGAATACAGAATAGACTTCTACAACCGGCCACGTAGACTTTTCTGTCTCCAAAAATCATTTCCTTTCGGCATAAACTTTGGCTTACAGTGAAATTTTAGATAAAGTGGGGTATTAATTTTCGATTAGGGTAGGTATATTTTTATAAACATACGCTTCACTAGGTTATGAACCAAACATTGATATTTAGGTTAATTTTCATAAAGATTATCAGGGCCCAATACTCGCGTCTATCATTAAGTGTGAAATGAAAAGAGGCTAAGACTGTGACTTTAGTATTACACTAGTCAAAGTTAAGCTAATTATCGCATCTCACTTCATGATGGCTCTGATAACTGTCACGGAATGCATGTGGTTTTGAATGTCGCCCCCAAAATTTATCCTTCCTAACTTGGACTTATATCAGAGGCGACTCCATTGAAACGTCAAGCGTCCATTCTAAGCGAGATATAAAGCTAAAAGTCGGTTGATAAGATGTGTGTCCTTAGATTATTAAAAAAATATAAGAATCGTTGAAAGAATGCATACGCTTTATATCTGGCTTTTGGAAAAATCCAGAATAGGACCATGGAAACATATCATTGTAAACTTAGTTGTAGGTAAAAATACATATCATAGATTATAATCAGTAGCGAATAAAGTACAATTATTTTAATATGATCGGTATTGTAGTGTACGACATTTTATAGACCCTTTTAGTAGGTACAATTATGTACTTTTTGTCATTAAAAAACTATATAGCAAAATGAAAAGCATAGATAACGGTGCTGCACATGAATCCAGAAACATATCAAAATTAATGTGATTAATAAATGTTAGATTTATTGTATGTTACTTATTATAGAATAAAAAGTAGAGAACATTTGACGTAGTAGATATTAAAATCAAACATATTACCTAGAGTCCAAATCTATCGTCACTCGTTTTTGACATCTTATATCTACATAATATCGATGTTGTACCTAATGATAGAACTTTTGTCAAATGCGGGCTAATAAGACAACGAATTATTAATAACGTCTCATTTCTGAGAAGAATAAGGTACACTATGTTATATTGGGAATTTAATGGCGGCAGAATTTAAACGGCACAACATGATACAATGTTATGTAACTACTTACCTGGGTATTCAATTTGACAAAACGTAACATTTGCTCAAAATGAAACTCGCATTGATAACTTCAAACAAATGGCGGGAATTGAAAGGAATATGGCCGCCAATGCAGTGTTGCCATGAGAAAATATTTCAAATATGCAGCCTGTATTTGCCAGAAGTCTAGATGAACTACAAATAGATAAACTAGAACTTTCAATCGCCAAATCTTAGTCGCAATCACAATGTTTCAGTGTGTACCTATCAACCTATCGGTAGTAAATATATTCTCTCTCCGTTATATATTATAACGTTCATAATACTATTCTTATCTACTATTTTAACGTTAATGTAGTTAGTATAAGTAATTTTTTATGAATATCAAGCGTTTTAGTAGTATTAGGTTATTTTATCTTGCGTCGGAATTACACTTGTCTTATAATATATTTAACAAAATGGCGATCTTTGAACTCTGTTAGATGATATTTATGTGTTTTGAACTAAGTATAAATGGCTTACCTATTGTTCTTAAATAAACAAACCAATAAATGAATCATCTTGAATTTGACTTTTATTTGAACACTAGCGACACTAGCTGACCCGGCGAACTTCGTACCGCCTACCAAACAGTCGATTCTGAAACTAACGTCACTCAATTGTTTTGCCAATGGTTTTGCCTTCCCGGAACCCCTTCACTAACACTTAAACTTTATGGTATGGTATTAAAGTTCAAATTTACTTTTAAGTATTAATACGAATCCTTTGTATGGGAATATAGAAAAGTTTAGTTTTTAGACTTTCAGGCAATTTTTAAAATTTTTCTCTCCGTAAGAACCATCATCGTACTTCAAGGAATATTATAAAAAAAGAATTAGCGAAATCGGTTCAGCTGCTCTCGAGATTTGCGCTTAGCAAGACATTTGGCGATTCATTTTTATACAATAGATTACCCTTGACATTTCCGTGGCTCAGTGGCCATAGCGACTGGTGTATCTAACTAGAAGACGTAGGTAGGAATCCTGCCCGCAGTCGATTTTTTCCTTAACTAAAATACTTAATTGTATAATCTTAGAATTGAAAATACAAAGAAATATTACATACCATGGATTTCTTGACATTTGCTTGACCCTTGACCCTTGACATTTTACTTTGTTAAAACTACTTACCTACCCAAAAATCTTTCAATTAACTAAGTGTTTAAAAACAAATGACTAGGCTCTCTAGGGTGCAGCCATTAGTTGCAGTCTTGCTGATTATTTACAGTTTTACTTCGTGTCTACTACAACAACTTTACTAGACCCACATGTTAAGTAGGTACTAGGAGAGAAGTAATGGAATTTACCTTATTATCAGACTACAAAAATATACTTAGTGTGATTTTTTCATATAAGTACCTAGTAGTCTACCAAGTTATACTGGGCTCACTATATCACTAATCTAACTGTCCCTAGGTATACAAAAGATGATAATAATAAATAGGTGCGGTAACTGCCTCATTAGCCTAGAGGTCCTGAGTACGACTGCTACGCTAGAGGTCCTGAGTTCGATTCCCAGGTCTAGCAGTGTTATTAGGTTTTTCTATGAAATTCCCAGTAGCAGCTCGGAGTTAGGAATTTGTGCCCGGTTAATGGCAATAGGCTCGCCCCATATTACATGGGACCTAAACATACCGGCGAACTGTGGGTGTACATTAGTACGCCTCTGCCTAACCCTTCGGAGAATACAGGCGTGATGGTATGTTATGTACTGTAGGTGTACCTGTGTTGGCAACCCAACGACCGGTAGCAGCAACCCCAGCGCCTCCTACCGGATAACCGTGGTCACTCATCTAGCTACTGTCACTGTCAGTGCGAGAAGATAAACAGGCCGGACACTAACAGCTCACCCTCTTTTGACTTAGCTTTTGGTGTGAAATAGTTGCCCTGATAAATTGTGTTGAAATTAGATTAAATTATTGAAACAAAAGTAAGCGTTAAAGTATTTTAACTCTTGTTGCTACCCAACTTCCCCAGCGTTGCCTTCAGCCTAGTTAAATTACACCTGTCTTTATCTATACTAATATAATAAAGCTGAAGAGTTTGTTTGTTTGCTTGAACGCGCTAATCTCAGGAACTACTGGTCCGATTTGAAAAATTCTTTCAGTTTTAGATAGCCCATTTATTAAGGAAGGCTTTAGGCTATATCATCACGCTAAGACGAAGTAACTATTCCACGCGGACGAAGTCGCGGGCGGATCCGCGTCGTGGTGGTCGGACCAGTACCTACCTTGATCAAGATGTAAAAAAATATTACATTTACTAAAAATCAAAACACCAAAAATTTACAATACAATGTGTATTCCAAAGAAATCCATAACTATGTATTTACAAAGATTATGTTCCTATTAAAAGTTATTTTCTATAAATGTTACTGTAAAGTAGTTTTTATTAATAGGTCTTGTAATTTCTATAGCACTGCACTTTAAAAATGATAATTTAAAACTAAAGTACTTATACCTCCTCATCACTATTTACCAACGCACTTATGTACCTACCTACCTAAGCTTAAAAATGCTCCAAGAATAATTGTAAATAAGGTACTATCTGTTATTAAATAACCGGCGGCCACTGGAACCAAGGATTTATTTAGATAGATCTTAACTTTTTATATTTTCCATGCTAAGATTGTAGTTATTTTAGCGAAGGGAAAATTCCGTCACCTTTCAGACGCAACGTGGTGGGTGGGATTAGCGGTGGCTTCGAGGTCATAGCGTCTGGTGTATCTAACCAGAAAACGCAGGTTCGAATCCTGCCAGCGAGTCGAATTTTTCCTTCACTAAAATGAATCATAATAAATATAAATTAAATGGATATAAAGATTGCCTCATTAGGCTTTTTCTCCTAAGCGCTGCTACAGAACCTGGCCTCGGTACTATTCCTCGTTCGAGCAATGTTATGAGATTTTTGCATGAAGTTTTAATCTAATTATTGGCTATCCTGTCCTGCTGGTCAGGGCCAACTAAACAACGAGAGCAGAAATTACGACAACCGGACGTAGGGCAAAAGTTAAAAAATACCACCTCGGAAATTAAAACTATATAAAAATAAAACAAAAACACAGGTATAATAACATTTCTGTCCATCATGTTCTCAATTTATATTATCAAATTAACACAATCATACCAGAAACAAAAATTAAAGCTTCTTAAACGAAAACATATACCTACGTAAATAAGTGTCCGTCCACAATCGTCTGTAAGTTAATATATGTGTTGTCCGTAATTTCACTGAAATTCAGGCAAACCCCTACCAGTTTGACCATCACAAAAATTGTAAAATAGACCTTAAATTAGCGGAACTAAAGACTGATATATAATTAGTATAATTATTTTGAACATTACTGACATCTATTTCAAATAGACGCAAATCTACCTGCATGGTGGTTTTTAAATTATTAGCATCCTCAATATGTAATACGTAAGTTTCGTGAAGAAGGAATCAAAAATAGGAATGTACAGGATCAGGGCTACGGGCTGCGTGTTGCAGAGTAAGCCTGTACTCCCCAATGTACTAGGTTACCTAAGTACGGACAAGAGGACGTCATGGTATCCAAAACTCGTCAATTTGTTTCAATCGATTTTAATCTCCAAATAAGAGAGTTTAGTATCCATTGGGAAAAGGACCATGGACGATTTTGTATGGACCCCGTCCCCACCCTCCAACAGACATGGAAAGCGTTTTAATATGTTTATTAGGAGCTACAAAAGGCACAACAAAAGTATTAAATGCGAAATCCATGGGTTTTCTTAAAAAAATAAAAAAACGTTTTGGCAAAAATGTGTATAACAGTAACTAGTTTCATACAAAATAATATTATATTAAATTCCTCTTTACTGGACACTAACTGCCTCATTATCCTAGTGTTCCTGAGTGCGACTGCTACGCTAGAGGTCCTGAGTTTGATTCCCAGATCGAGAAAATTGGGAATATTGGGATTTTCTGTAAAATTCAGAGTAGCAGCTCGGAGTTTGGAAAGGTTGATGGCGGATTGATAGACTCGCCTCCTATTACATGTAATATGAAGATATGTCGATTGGAATGTATCTGTCCCATGGGACAGACATCTTCCAATCGACAGAAAAAATACTTTTATATCCAAATTACGGTTGAACCCCACACATTTGAAAATTACCGCTATAAAATAAAAATACCAGTATAAAAAGACCTTTCGAATGAGGTAGGTATTTCTTAAATCTATTGGAGGGTAGTGACATTTTTTAAAAATACTTAAAATGAAATTCCGGGCAAACCACATTTGGACAATGCCGCCATAACATTAAAATATGTGCTGAAAAAGACCTTTCTAATGACATATGTCTCAAACCTATTGGAGGGTTGGAACGTCTCTTACAGACGATTTTAAAAATACTTTCAAATCTAAATTCCGGCCAAACCCCACATATTTGAACAATGGCGCCATAATATTGTTACGCCGCGAAGCTATTAGAATGACGTGGATGGGTCACGAAGGTTCTGGATAAATCGTAGAAGCATGTAGAATATTCGAAAGAAAGTACTCGAATACGTACTCACGTAATAACAATAGATCAAGGTCAGGTTCAAAGGTCAATACCCGTAAACAATAGACGATCAGGTACCTACTCGCATTTTGTAGGCATTTCGCGATTGTTCGATTCCAGAATCTTCGTGACTGATATAAATAGCCGTCGTGAGGGTCGGCTAGTGCAGTTTAGTTTTGGACAAGGTGAAGTGAACATCAAAGTGAAGACAAGTGATTCTCAGTGTAACAGTACAGTGCGACAAGTGATAGTGTAGTGACTTTATTTGTGATTTCTGTTGTGTGTTTGATAAGTAAATTAAAGTATTTGTTTATTTCGGTAAAATTAGCGTTAATTAATTTATCCCGAACCCCAGCTCGTAACAATATAAAAATATTTGCCTAAAATGACCTTTCGAATGCCATATATCTGAAACCTGTTGGAGGGTGGGGACGTTTCTTCCCATTGTCCTTTGACATGTTGTGGCAACTTAAACCCTCCAGCGTCATAATATTAGGTATTTATTTTATTAGGGAGCCCATAATGCACTGCCTACAGTGTGCTGGCTAATGCAGTCTAGTGCATTCACGATAATCTAGAGCGGCGCTCACTAAAATGCTTATAAAAAATGAACGCCACCAGCTATCTGCGTTCTGTAAACGGTAATAAACTAATGAATAGTTTTTCTATAGCCAATTAAAACAATTTTGACCAAGACTAGTTCTTATATAAGTTTTATTCACTTGAAGTTGAACGACGGCCAAACTCAAACAAAAATCAATGGTTGAAAACATCTGGTTGAAACGAGATAAAAAACACAAACATTATGTGGTTATTATGCTGTTGACTACATAATGTCGCCGCCCGGTACGATTCGGTTCCATTTATAAGGGGGCGAATCCAAATCCCGAGCTGCTACTGAGAATTTCATAGAAACTGAGTTTGGTCGTTTTCAATTTTAGTTTATTTGACGTTGATAGGCCATTTTAAACAGTTATATTTATTTTGAGAAATGTATTATTTATAATAAATATCAAAGCTAAATAATGCTAATGAATTAAATCACCATGTAGGTACATACAAATTTACATATTGGAATGATACAATTAGCATTCCAAAAGTTCAAGTTATTTTTTAATTCGTACACTAGTTTTTCATAGCTATTATGAAGTTCTACCATACACGAAATTGTAAAATGCTTAAATGTAAAATACAAAAAAAAACTTAAATCTCCCATGAGATTATTATTACCTATCCTAATGTTTGTAGCCAGTGCTGCCACGTTTTTGCAAATATACTTAAAAAATCCTTAGCTTATTTTTGTAACAAAACACATGTACGACTTGCAATGTATGCCCAGTAAATTATTTCGAATAATTGTATGTGGCATTTGTGGCAACACTCGACACATAAACCTTTAATATAAAAACCTACGTGGAACTAATTTAACGTCCAAATAATGCAACAGTGATGCAGATTTCTGCGCGATACGTGAAAATAACATATCATTCCTTTATAACAACACTTAAAATAACTTTATTTACAACACACAAACTGTAGAAGTCATTAATCGGTATATTTTTTTTATTCTGAAGAAAGAACTCATTTATTTAGCCAGTAGGCTTAAATTGCATGTGATCAGTTTGTTTTGTTTTTCACTTTGTTGCGTACTGTTATACTCCAACTGCGCGAATCAGTATTGTATTAGTTAATAACTATCGATCAAAACTTGCACATTTCTGACATTGAGGTACTAAAACGCTGATTTGCGCAGTTCGGGATAAAAACGTGCGCAAAATTTCTGTCAGTAGTAGAAATCAGATCCTATTATAGAAGCTCAATGTCTCTTTTGATCTCTCACTGCGAAAATCGGTAGTATATTACCCCACCGCCAGAAATTTTGCATAAACTTTGTCTCCAACTGCGCAAATCAAAAGAATCTCCATACCAAATCATTTGCCGATTCTAGTACCAGTTATTTTTAAGAAAGAGCGCGGGATGTAATTATGAAAACCGGACGATAGCGGTTTCTCATAGCCAAAACACCTACGCTTAAGAGAACTGGTGGGCTACTAATTACGTCATTGTTTCTTCCCCTTTTTCTTTGAACTCTTCTCTGCCCTTAACTGATCTTCCTCGTCCATCCTCGTATAATGAGACTGTATATGAGCCAACAACTTTTTCTCTCTAGAAAAGGATTCCCCACACATATTACACGCATACTTGTCTTTATCTTTACTTTCTTTATTATTTTCTGTAGATTTTTGTGAAATGGCTGTAGATGTAGAAATTTGCGATTCTTGTATAATATTATCAGTAGGTAAAACATATGAAGGCTGCAATAATGGGTCTACGTTGATAAATGTGAAGAACCCAGAGTCTTTTGGATGAGCTACATCTTCTAATGTGACTTTAAATGGCTCTTCAGATTCCAAATCGTCTCTATTTTCAGGCTTTGACTTTCTCAGACGTTTTTTGGGAACATCAGCTGTTGGAGCTTGTGCTTTCGTTGATATTAGTAATTTACTTGGGTTTCCAGTTTGGACTATTGTGTAAGATTGTTTTTTCATGGCAGGTGTTGTGAATGGGGTTGGAGGGAGCGCGATTGGTGGTTCGTAAAGCCTTGCAGAATGTCCTACAGTTTGAAATAATCCCACTGGATATGGTTTTGACTTATCCTCTGGGTCAACTATTTTGGGACTTTTTGATTGTTCATACAAATCTCTGTTTTGGTCTTTTGACTTGCCTTCATCAGAAGTCAGTGCTTCTAATTCTGATCTCCGCTTTTTGCCTGTTTTCTGAGTTTCTTTGTGCGGAACTTGGTTTGTAGATTGAGGTGAATCTTCAACTAACGTGAAAATGTTATTTGGACCAGGTACTAATTTATAACGACCATTCAAATTAGGTACTGAGGGAATATGTACAGATGGCGACTGAGGAGAATTCGATTGCTGCGAATTTTGGGAATCTTTTTGTGAAGGTCCTGAATCTGTTTCAGTTTCGATTCGTCTCGTCTTGCTTGCTGGTCCTATCCTTGGTTTAGGTTTCACAATTGGAGCAGCTTGAACGCTATCTTCAGGCTTATTATTTTTCTCACTACCAGAACTGTCATTATTTTTATTATTGTCTGTTCTTGGAAAATCGTTCCTATTCTTGGAATAAGTATTTGGATCATTTTCAAATCTAAACGACGTCCATGAATTTGGCTTTTTCATATCACCATCAATTTTAATGTATCTAACTGTTGGAGCTTTAGGAGGTTCTGGTACAGGCACTGTTTTAGGGACCTCGACTTTTGGTATTCCATTCTTTGCACAGGTGTGAGATTCTACAACTTCTTTTATAAGGAAATTTCTATTGCATAGTTTACATTGAAACAGTACTCCTACTCCATTGACTTTAATCATGCTAACATGGTCCATAATATTAAAGGGCTTTTCAGGCTTTTTGTTAGCGTCCTCATTGCTGTTACATTTGGTTTCCTCTACATAATCAAAGCTTAAACTATTTGTAAGAGAAATATTCTTGTCTTTGCTTTCACTCTGTTTTTTTTCGATTTCAGATTTTTTACTACTGGTGGCTTGTGTTGCTTCACCGTTGTTAGACCTATTAGTTTTTGTTGGCAATGCTTTTACATCACTTTTTTCAGCAGATAATTTGGACTGTTTAACATTTGTTTCACTAGAATCATTGTCATCAGAAAATAATTCTTTTTTAGGTGCTGTTGGATCTGTTCTTCTAGTTACTCTTTTACTTGGTGGGGGTGTTTCATCTTCTGCTATAGGCAATGGTTTAAGAGGAATATCTTTAATACCTTCCATTGCTTTTTTTATCAGAGCATCACAAATATCGTCATTATTCATATTGGTTTTATTTAACTTCTCTTCCCAGGCTTTTCTGGTCTTAGTTTTAGTTAAAAATGGGCCAGTCTTACCAATCGCGATCCGTAAGCTCTCTTGCGTTTTGATACATTTCTGTATAAATTCATAAAGTTCTTCGAGTTTTGCTGAGCATCGGAAGCATATTTTGTGAGGAAGATCATCGTTTTCAGCTATCTGTAAAAAAATACATGTAAATCAAAAACCAATAACGAACGTACTCGTATGATGTTCAAACATGTACATGTTCAAAGAGTAAAAATGATTTTATCAAATAAAATACGGTATGTGGCGTTATAAATCGAACAAAATCGAACAAAATCGAAATAAAACGAGCCCTGGACAAAAGATAGTTCCATCTCTTTGTTTGACGAAATACAATTTATATTTTGTTCTATTTCCCATTGACATAGATTGGGAACCTTGCATTAATTAGTGAATAAAGTAAGCACAAGACATCAAAACACATATTTGGCAGTTCGAGGTTAGACATTCCGCAGTCCGGGTGTAGACCGCGGTGCACCTGTTGCCGACCACTGCTCTAGGCAATTATATCAAGGACATATGAAAAAATATTCTAAGGCTTGATTTCCTCCTACGCTGATTTCAAAGAAGATGGTGGCCACGTTCGTTGGAAAAACCGGCCATGTTGCGACTATTGCACTTGAACATCGTAGAACGGTTAACGCAGAGTGGTATACCACAGTTTGTTTACCACAAGTCATCGCCGAACTTCGTAAATCTAACTCAAAGCGACGCATCATCCTGCACAACGACAACGCAAGCTCACACAGCGCTCGTCAAACGATTGAGTATTTGAAGCAGGAAAAGTAGAAATTCTTGACCATCCTCTATACAGTCCTGACCTAAGCCCTAACGATTTCTTTACATTTCCATTTCCAAAATTTAGAAGTCTTCGTGGTTAAAGGTTCCAGTCCGGTAAAGAAGCAGTCGACGCTTTTAAATCAGCCATTTTGAACAACCCCACTTTAGAGTGGAATAAATGTCATAATAACTGGTTTGAGCGAATGGAAAAGTGTATTAAGCTACGTGGTGAATAATTTGAAAAACAATAAAAATAGTCCAAGATCCCAGAGCGATCTGACATAACTTATTTTTACATAGATGAAACCTTAGGTTCTCAGTAGCGTCTCATGTTCTTTGAATACCTGCGTGCTTGTAGAGCTCGGCTAGTGACACCTGGGCAGGTACCAGGTAAGAATGGTAACTAAAAATAAGACTTACTTAACTTAAATTTATAAGGCTGATTTTTATACATGTTTTGTAGAATGTTATTCTAAAATAGTATCATAAGTGTCAGACACTCATGGACCAAAACTTTCGTAAGACGCTTTAAAACTCCACAAAAAAACATTTCCTAAGTCATTTGGAGACATGTAATATTTTTTTAAGGCATGAAATTAGTTATGCCATCTAAACGCAAATCTCGTGGCTGTACCTGTCGTGCCCAAAACGACTACGATATCGGCGCACACACGCACATAATAACAATTTGTGGAGTATAAAACAGTTTTCCATAACTTGAGCCATTGATGGATTAGGGGGCCATAGCTTCAGATATTTTAATTATATTTTCGGGAAAAATTAACACAATATGTTTTAAGCACTGTAATCGATTCAGTAGTTGTATCACGTTGCATAAATTAGTCTGTTTCGTAATAAAATGCTACATAATTTGGAAAAAATTGAATAGTAGTCCAATATTCTTATCTTATCTTATCTTGTGTGGGGCCGAGGCAGCAAGGCCTCAGAGCACTTCGACCCAATGGGATATTTTGTGCTTCCCCTAGATACCTAATCCTCATCCTCCCCCAGTTCTTCAAACAGTTCTTCCATAAGCTTTATAATGAGGCCTGGGGGTATGAGTCTGTAGTCTGTAGTCTGGTCTTGGATAACCCTGCCCCAAGAGGCACATTCGCTTCCTAGCCAGTGCATCGCATGTACACAGAAGGTGTTCCATGCTCTCAATTTCCCTTTTACAGGCCCTGCAGGCTGATGTCTCCGTCAGACCCATCTTTTGAAGGAGAGCGTTAGTCCCGAAATGTCCGGTCAGCGCCCCCATCAAGTGACGGGCCTGTCGCCTGTTTGAGTTCCAAATGGCATTTTGCCATCTTGATGAGAACCTATGAATTTCTTGGAGTGAGCAAGTCCCGTGAGGCTCAACCACTCATCCATGTGCGTCGCCCTTGCGTACTCCCGAAATGCTGTTTTGACTGTGCTTGGGGCCAGTCCTAAAAATGTTTCCGGTACAATAAGTGAGGTTCCAGAACCTTCCCTGGCCAGCTCGTCGGCATGCTCGTTGCCCACAATACCCCTGTGACCAGGGACCCAGACAAGCCTGACCGTGTTTCGCTTTCTCAGCTCATTAAGAGTTCTGGCAGCGTCCATGATCAGCCTTGAATCGATCCTGTAGGAGGTCAGGGCCATGAGTCCCGCTTGGCTGTCACTAAGAATGTAGATGGACCTACGTGTGGTACCGCTACTTTCGATCTGTTGTGCACAGGCAAGAATAGCATATGTTTCCGCTTGGAAAACTGTAGCTAATTTGTCCATGCTTTGACTGACCTTATGGTCCCTTGCATATATGCCCGCCCCTGTACCTGACTCTGTTTTCGAACCGTCAGTGTACCATATCAGACTGCCCTCCTCTGGTGGGTCTAGTCCCTTCATCCATTCTTCCCTTGACGGCAGATGAACCTTGTAAGACCTCTTGAACCAAAACATGGGCTGCATTTTGTCGCAGTGCATGTTCGTTATTTCGTCGAGGCCTTCTTGTATTTTAAACTTTGTGTGTTTAGTTCTAGGCTTAGAGCTATCCCAGTCCATTTATTGCCAGTCTGTTTAGTGCTCGACGGGCCTCAGTCTCGATGACAATATGTAGCGATGCAAGGTTGAGTACCTTTTCCATCGCCGCTGTTGGTGTGGTGCCGTTCGCTGTAATTTAGCAAGGGCTTCACTGCATATCCCTAGTTGCGTCCTGGGCCACCAGACAATGCTGCCATACGTGATGATTGGTCTAACCATCATGGTATACAGCCACTGCACAACCTTTGGTCTATGCCCAATATTAGATGACAAGGTACTGTGTCCAGAATATTTTAATTGTAGAATATTCAGTATAAGATTTTTCGTTTCCATCGCAAATTTATCATGGTTTGTTTTTGACGAGTTGAGACTAATAAAGTTGCTTGCTGATCAGATTCATTACAATTATTTCCAGATCATGAATATTAGAACCTAAGTCAATACTTTGCATGCCACCCACAAACCATCTACACATCGGTGTGTGAGTGCCCACGCATTGTCCTACTCTGTGCGGACTTCGTTCTGAAATGCGGATTACGCGAGACGCACGCGCCATATTTCCGTGACGGCATCTCGCTCACACAGCAAGCTGTCCCGCGCGCACAGTGCGGCTGTTTGCTGCATTTCTATTGGTCGAAATGAAATTCTCGTGTAGTCAATATTTGCACATGAGTCATGTGCGAAACATATTTGTTGCTTAAGCTTAAATTTAATAATAACATTATATTTAATTAATTATCCAAATCAGAGTTCCATTTTTCTTCCATTCACACAAGTCACTCCTACAAGTGTAACAAATATTATCTATACTAATACTTTTAATATATAAAGCTGAAGAGTTTGTTTGCTTGAACGGGCTAATCTCTGGAACTACTGGTCCGATTTGAATAATTATTTCAGTGTTAGACAGCCCATTTATTCAGGAGGGCTATAGGCTATATATCATCACGCTACGCGGACAAAGTCGCGGGCAGAAGCTAGTATAACAATATAATCTCACCACAAACATTTTCATGTACAATGTTGCCAAGTTGAGACCATAATATGGCTCACACTGTCAAAAAGTTATCAGACTCTTCACACCCTAATTTTACAAGCCCTAACTTTACAAATATTACAGTTACGATACTCTGGGCAACATTTTACATGAATATGTTTTTGGTGAGATTATATTGTTATACTAGCTTCTGCCCGCGACTTTGTCCGCGTAGCGTGATGATATATAGCCTATAGCCTTTTAACTCTTTTTGTAAGTTGCCTAAAACAATATTTTTAACTTTAATTAATGCCCTAATTTAAAGGAAGGGTAATTTACTAAAAATCTTTAAATATACAGTATATTTTATTTATAGCAGGGAATTCCTACATCAATTTGCAGAACTGTAGTATCAAAATTTGCTGAAGTCTCATACACACTTCCATCCACTAGTTAAGGGTTTGGGTAGCTGGTAAAAGTTCCAAGTTATAAATTATGGTTTGTTGTCTGTGTAGCTTACCTATATACCAAATTGCAAGTCCCAATGTATTTGGATGATCATCAGTAAGTCAGTGATAAAGTTGCTTTCAGGGTATCAAAACCAGCCACTAGTGACATCATATCCCAAGAATTCTGTTTATCTCTATAGTCATTACTCATATATATGCAAGTATAAGAACTTTATATACTCAATCGAAACTATAAAATTCAGTTTTTCTCGGGTATAAATCAAACCCAAGTTATGAGGTTTCAATAAAACGACGAAGTGCTTCAAGAAAAGGTAGTGATCATGCACTTTGCTTGGGTTTTCTTGGCAGATTCAACCATGGATTGTCTCTGTACCTCGTTAACCATTAAATTGAGATTAGAGATTATTTATTTTATCCAAAAAGAACATACATTGTTCACTTACAGGATAATACAAATATTAAATGTTAATTATGGTCCAGTAACTAATGTGATTTACATAATTTAACTATACACTCATTCAAGTAATAGTTTAACATAAACACTCATAATATTATAAACATGACTTGGCTATACAATTTGTTAATTATGTAGTAAATAGATGTTTTAACTCTGATATTATTGTCTTGCGAACAAGAAATCAGTCTGTTTACACTGGAAACACTTTGGAAAAACCAACACCTTACATAATTTGTCCTGAACAGCAATCTTCATACCACTTCGATGCTTAACATCAGGCAAGTTGTGGTCAAGCGTAAGCCTATCAGTGATAAAAAAAAAAAATTGTAACCTTCAAATTGTATGACAAGTATTTCATTTAAATTAAAATTTCATGTCCATTACCAATTAGTTTACAAGCAATAATAACAATTGGCAGACCACACACACAAATGAAAATTGCTTCTTTTCCTTACTCTTAATATTTACGGAATATAGGATATTTTGTTTTTTTTTTCTCTTTTTGACAAAGCCTGCTTTGTACCCAGATAATTCTGTAATCACTACTTTCAAACAAGTTACTCTGTACAAAAAATCTTCATTGCTTAGTTGTCAAATTATATTGGTGACTGCCAGTGGCTGGACCACCAAACTACCCCAATATCTAGTATACATACTCGCCCAAGCCTTTATTAATTCCAATTATTCCTTTAAAATCATATAATTTACATTTTTAAATATTTTTATAAAAAACAAGGGAAAATAAAAACATTTAAAAATATAAAAATAGTTGTCCACCGGCATGGGGAGCAGGGTCCAAGCTACCGGTGGTTAGGGCCCCAGAGACAGGAACCTCCTCACAATACGCGCCGTATCAAGGAGTACTGCCTTCTGAATCAGGCCCTTAACCCAGCCATCCAACTCGAGCCTCCTGAGGTGTTGGTCGAGGCTCTTGGCGATAAGTCCATTGACCGTGACGACTATCGGTACAATGATGGCCGAGTCCACATCCCACATGGCGACCACCTCGTGGGCTAAGTCGAGATATTTTAATTGTTTCTCTTTCTCAGCCTTCACGAGGTTCTCGTCATGCGGGACGGTGACATCGATAATCATTGTGCGGCGCGCTGATCGATCTATTACCACTATATCAGGCTTATTGGCAACAATAGTCCTGTCAGTGATAACAGATCGATCCCAGTACAACGTGACATGGTCATTCTCGAGAACTGGGTCGGGCGCATACCTGTAATACGGCACCTCAGAATCCACAAGGCCGTATTTTAAAGCAAGTTGCTGGTGGATAATCCTGGCCACTTGGTTATGCCTGTGCAAATACTCACCGTTAGCCAGACGAGAACACCCAGAAGTAATATGCCTGATAGACTCACCGGGACAATGGCACGCCCGACATATGTCGATCGTCCCGTCTTTCATGATATACTTCCGGTAGTTGTTCGTCAGCATAACTTCATCCATAATTGCACAGACCGAACCCTCGGTTTCCCCGAAGAGGTCACCGAAGCGTAGCCAGGCCACGGACGCTAAGAAATCTACGTCGGGCCCATGAAGGGCACGGAAAAAGCGTCCGTGAAGCTCCTTGCTCTGCCATACTTCCTTGCGGTCGTTGGTACTAAGCACCACAGGTTTGCGCCAGTTCTCTTTAGCCAAAGATAGCGGGGTGAGTCCCTTGTCCACTGCGACCACATCTCGGTGCATACCCACGTCAGCCTTGAGAAAATATTCTCTGAGACTGCACACCTCGCGGTTGTGGAGGGTCTTAGCATTTAAAAAACCTCGACCCCCGCACTTCCGCGGGATGTACAGCCTCATGACAGACGAACGTGGGTGATGCATCCGGTTTGCGGTCAACAGCGACCGGACTCTCCGATCCAAGGCGTCCAACTCCGTCTGGGTCCACTTGAGTATGCCAAAGGAGTACATCAGGACCGGCATGACCCAACCGTTAAAGGCGCGCACCTTGTTGCCGCCTGATAGAGAACTATTAAGTACCTTTTTCAGGCGGCCGAAGAAGCGCTCCTGCAACGCTTGTTTCATGTCAGCCCCTTTAATGCCTAACCCCTCTGACATTCCCAGGTATTTGTAGGTATCATCCCAGGTAATTCCAATATTATTAATGTATTCCTTTTCTTGACATTATTTATAACTATCATGTGATTTTTGTCACATGAATGTTATAAATAAACTTTTAGTGCATCAAGAATACTGGTGATAACAAAATCAAAAAAAAAGTTAAGAAAATGGTGAAGTATTTTACAATGTTTTGCATTGAGTACACAATGCAAAACATTTTAAAACGCTTCACCATTTTCTTCAATATTGAATCAGTTTTGTGAGTGTTGGTTTGTAAAAGCACAACAAATATACAAGGACAGGTTTGTAATTTTGTGCAAAAGTACAAAATCACAGAAAACCATGGGTAACAGAACCCATTAGTAATTTACAGAACTATTACAGTAGGTAGGTACCTATGACTAAAACTTAACTTACAAAATGACTACTACTAAAGTAAATAGCAGCTTTGGATGCTACTAACGCAGCTTGAAAATTTTACATACTTAGGTACTAGTACCTATAACTAATAATTTTCATCCCAACAGCTGACTATACCTCCTACATGTCATTTCTCACAATATATTGGCAGGTGGGGAAGGACAGGGCACAGACAGTTGTTTGGTGAAATGATCGCTAAAAATAGTAAATAAATGCAAATAATTATGCCATACTCACCCCAAAAGGCATTAGTTCATCAATCTTTTTCGCTGTGACTTTATCAGCATCAAAAATGTTGAGAAAGGGTCCATCTTTACTCTCGCACAGACGACATACTTTCATGAAAACTGGCTGAGCGGCAGAGCTGTAGGCTGCAGCTATTACTTCTGAGCTAATATTATCGACTATTGAAGATTTAGGAGGTTGTTTTGCCTTAGATTTCACCTTTTTCTTGGCCATTTTGATTTCTCCACAACGACACTGGCGTGTCGTTAGCAAGATGTAATCCCCGTAACCAGCTTCTTATGTTAATTAAGTATAGTAAGAGTGGCAATCTTTATTTAATATTTCACTGAAATATTTGAGACAAATCTAGATCTAGCACCAATTAAATGAAAATTACAAGAACGTAGAGAACAACATGGCTGCTTAGGCAAATGTCATCAACACAAAATACAACCATAGACAAAATACAAATGTGTTTTTTACGACTTTATGACATTTTGTATAGCCAACAGCATACAAAATGTCATGTCACATGTCACACTCATGCATGTCACATTGGCTGGCTCAGTATTGGCTACGAGACTACAACTCTCTAAATGACCTTTAAATGACCTCAGACCATAAACTAAGGGTCATTTATAAGCACCAATAACCCCGCTCCCCTTCCATTCTCCAAATTGAATTTCTTAATAAAAAGAAATGTACTTACAATTCATATAATTACTATGAATTGAAACCGTTTCTACTAGGATAAATAATATTACCTTTTTACCCAAAGTAAAATTGCAATGTAATCGTGTAACGTCCCAACAGACAATGTAAAAAATATGTACCAAGTATGTAGCATTTTTATTAATACCTGTGATAAGAAGAAAAAACAAGTACTATTCTAAAATTAGCATTTTTTCATTAAAAGTAATGCATAATGCCTTCTAACGCACACAATAATATAATATTTTATCAGGTTTCGTAAATCATTTAGAAGCTTCTTTTAAGTAGGCTATGAGATCCGCGCGCTCGCCAGCTTTTTTTACTCCGGGGAACACCATCTTAGTACCAGGAATATATTTTTTCGGGTTCTCCAAGTACTCGAACAGCGTATCTTCATTCCATGTGACACCTTTCTTTTTATTGGCGTCTGAGTAAGAAAATCCGGCCGCCTGGCCAGCTTTACGACCAAAGAAACCATATAAATTAGGACCTACTTTGTTTCTGCCACCAGATTCAATAGTATGGCATTGGGCACATCTCTGTACGAAGAGTTTTTTTCCGTTTTCAGCATTGCCGGAAGGTACACCCATTTTCCATGATTTTATATTTTCAGGCAGTTAGAATGGAACGTGACGTCCGCTCACAACATTCATCTTAGCTTTTTAGTTTTTTTAGTGACTTCTTGTCACCTGAAATAGGAAAGACGTGCAAAAAGTATAATATTTCCACCACCACGTAGTTTTTATAGCAATAAATGATGAAATATACTACTTATCTTCATCAGGAGATAAATTAAAATTCACATCATTGGATTAAACATAAATCAAATCAAATCAATCTTTATTGTGGATCATAGGTAGGTACATAATACAGGTGGCAGAAATATAATAAATTGTGAACAGCTATGTCCCGCACTTGTTGAAATTTGGCTCAACGTGTGATGAATAAATTTAATATAACGTTAGCGTTTTTACAACCATATAATTTTCTTAGAACATCTGACATAACATTGGTTTTTCTGTTTCATGACATTACAAAACCGTGAAGGTAGGTATAAACTATACAGACTACTTCAACATCCTCCCTTTTTGTAAAGTCTATGAAAAGGTATACTATGTACAGTGTAAGCCTATCCGGTCCAATATGGATACGATAGACGACCTGCTAAGCGGCTTCGTAAGCAAGTCTGCGCTTTGTAGGTTTGCCCCTACATGCTTGACATGTAGTGTTCCATCTGCAACGAGTTCTCTCACATAGAAGTGTCTAACTGCAATGTGTTTCGTTCTTCGATGCAGTTCTGGATTTTGCGCCAATTTAACAGCGGCCTCATTATCTATCTTCAATACCGGTGTTTCTTTTAAGCAGGTAATTTCATTGAACAGCCTTTGCAACCAGACTATCTCGCGAGCTGCTTCGCTGGCTGCTACAATTTCTGCTTCTGTCGACGAGATCGCTACTGATGACTGTTTCCTGCTTGCCCAGGAAATCGCTCCTCCAGCGTATAAACACAGGATGCCACTAGTGGATCGACGATCCTTGACATCTCCTGCGTGATCAGAATCAGAGTAGGCTTCCAGAATTCCTGTCTGACATTTCTTATACGTTATTCTGTAATTTAACGTGCCTTGCAGGTAGCGCATTATACGCTTCACCTTTAGAACATCTTCTTTGGAAGGGTTCTCTAGCGTCCTAGATACTACACCAACGGCGTAGGCGATATCTGGCCGCGTTCCGACCATAAGGTAAGCAAGAGCTCCAACGACTTGTCTATAAGGATAAGACTTCTCGTCAATTTCCTCTTTGTCTGATATGCCTTGCTCGGAGTCCCTGATTATGGGTGTTGTCACTGATTTGCAGTTTCCCATATTGAAACGCGCTAACACCTTCTCTGTGTAGTGTTTTTGGTCTATACTTAAAGAGCCATCACCATTTTTGTGTAGTTGCAACCCTAGATAATAATCTGCAGGCTTTGTGGTAATCTTAAATCTTCTTTTAAGCTCAGTTAGAAACTTATCCGCATCCCTCTGATTAGTTGCAGCTACCAGCCCATCGTCGACGTATAAGGCTAGGATTATCTTGGCCTGTGTACGTTTCCTTATAAATAAGCATGGATCCGTCTGACTCTGTTGAAAACCTATGCTCTTCAAGAAGTCTACGATACACTTGTTCCAGCATCTAGGTGATTGCTTTAACCCATAGAGGCTTCGCTTTAACTTACAGACTCGATTAGTTCCATCATTCATACCATCAGGCTGTTTCATGTAGATCTCTTCCTCAAGAGTGCCATTTAGGAAGGCAGTAGAAACATCGAACTGTGTGAGTGTAAGACTTTCATTTGCCGCGACACTTATGACCGATCTGATAGTCGTCATCTTAGCCACAGGGCTAAATGTATCGTCATAATCCACTCCTGGTTTTTGCGAAAAACCTCGAGCAACAATCCTTGCCTTATATTTGTCAATCGTACCATCAGCGTTGGTCTTTATTCTGAAGATCCATTTGCATGAAATAGCCTTGCGATCCTTGGGTAGATCGACTAGAGTCCAGGTTTTATTCTCTTCTAAAGACTTAATCTCGCTTTTCATTGCTTTGATCCAATGCTCCTTGTCTTGACTCTTTAAAACTTCATTGTAAGTTGTAGGTTCATACACGTCAACTACAGAAGTCATAACGTAGTCACCAAGTTTTGCTGGTGGTCGCAATGTAGATCTGTCTCTCAGAGTCATTCTTCCTTGATCCTCAATTTCATTATCTTGCAATATGTCATCTTCCAACTGCTCTGGTAATGTTTGATCATCAACTTCATCTCGTTCTTGTGTTTCATTAGGTGTATCAGCAAACGATTCAGGAGGTATACACTCTTGAAATGTATCTGTACTTTCATTTCCTTCCTCCCTTACATCATGAATCGGTTGACTATCCTCCTCCCCAGCAACAAGATTTTGTGATCTACGAAGAGTTATTTCTATTTCAGAATTTTTCTCAACGGACTTTGATCTGAGATGTTCCTTAGTATCAGTCCTGGTGATTGATAACTCCTGAAATACGACATCCCTAGAACGTACTAACGAGTGCCTATCATTACTCATGTTTAGAAGACGGTACCCATCATCACCATCATATCCGATTAAAATACATTTTTCAGATTTTTTATCGAGCTTCTTACGCTTCTGCTTGGGTACATGGGCGTAACAAGGACTTCCAATGATTCTCAAATGTTTAATCTTAGGCTTCTTGTTAAACCATACTTCATATGGTGATTTTTCATCTACGGGAGTACGTCCAGTTCTGTTAAGGACGTATGCAGCTGTGTTTATAAGCTCTGCCCAGCAAGCGGTTGGCAGTTCTTCATGCGCATACATCATGGCTCGGGCGGCTTCAACAAGCGTTCGATTTTCTCGTTCACTGCAACCATTTTGTTGTGGCGTATATGGCATGATCAACCTTTGCTTTATGCCATACTTTTGCAGGACTGCTCGCGTTTTCTCATTATCGAACTCTCCGCCATTGTCGCTTAAAAGTTCTTTTACAACATGACCAGCTACTTTCGTTTCTTCTATCATTAGTTGAAGCTTTGAGTGGACTTCAGACTTTTGTTTCATAAAGTAAACGTAGCGGTATTTACTGAAATCGTCTTTGAATAGAACGAAATAGCGATATCCTTTATAAGAGAATGGAAATGGTCCACAAACATCAGAGTTTATAATTTCTCCGGGTATTTTTGCTCTATCTCTAGTTCTAAAAGGTTGCCTATGCATTTTCCCGAAGCTGCAACCTTCGCAAAAATCTTTTGTTTGATTTTGTACCTTTATTCCAAGTTCCCGTTCTATAACCCTTTTAACATGAAGTTTGCTTTGGTGTGCTAATCTCTCATGATATATTTGTAATGGGTCCTGGCTTGTCAGTGCATTAACTTCAACAGAAATAGGTGGCTTAATATTCTTCACATTCAGTTTGAATAGCCCTCCCCATTTCTTTCGTTCGCCTGTTACTTTGACAATGCCCTTCGATTTTAATCTACAAAATTCAGGTTCAGATTCAAATAAGCTTTGTGGTAATCTGTCTTGTGCAGCTAACAAGGAGAACAGATTTTTCTGTAGTGACGGCACACACCATACATCGCATAGGTTTATCGTCCCTTTGTGATTTCCGACTGTGGCTTCCAGTTTTATGTCACCTTTGCCAGTGGCATTTACTTTCTCACCATTTGCTGTTGTTACAGTATGCTGTGCTTCAAAACTTTCAAATGTATGAAACAGGTCTCTCCTGAATGTGACATGACTTGTCGCTCCACTGTCCAGATACCAGTTATCTTTGTCAGGGTACAGACAATAGTCCTTTTCTGCCATCATTAGGTCTGTGACATTAACATTATTTGTCTTCATGCTCGCACTTGCCTTCGGTGGCCTTCCGTCACTCAACCACTTTGCGCATTTTCTTACTTTGTGTCCTTGTTGACCGCAGTAATTGCACTTTAAGCTTTGGTGGTGAGGCTTCTTCCCTTTCCTAGAACCTTTAAGTGTTAGAGCTTGGGTACTCTCACTTGTCGATGTAGAGGGTTGCGACTTAACGTTTCTTTCAAACGCACAGAGTTGTGAAGTTAATCGATCTATAGTCCTTTCCTTTTTAGCCATAAGTAGCCAGCTTGATTTGAAATTAAGATATTCGTCAGGCAATGTGTCTAGGATCTTGCATATTAGAACTATCTCCGGCAATTCTTGGTTTCCTTGCAGCTTTGTTATTTCTTTATTAAGCTTAAACCAAATATTCTTTAGCTTAGAGAGATGAATGGCCATGTTATCCTCTGGTTCCTTCTTGTACTCGAAGAATTTTAAACAATTTTCGTACACCAGATCATCTCCGTCTCCATCGAATAGTCTCCTAAGTTCATCCCATACTTCCTTTGACGTCTCAAACCTCATAATTCTTTGGACTATTTCGTCGCTCATATTACTTGTCAGAATGACAAGAAGCATGCTATCTAGCTCTAGAAATTTCTGTTTAGCTGTCACATTTTCTGCACTTGATGCATCCGCTTTAGGTCCTGGCAATGTGTATGTACCTTCCAATAGGTTTAAGGCTTTTGGGATACCTTTTAGTAACATACTCATCTTATACTTCCATACTGACCAGTTTGTGCCGTCCAGGTTTCCGATGTGGAATTTCGTAATGTCTGGTTTGGCTGCCATAATTACTTCTCACATAAATTACCCGTTTCTAGCATCTATTTATTCATTTTTACGGAACCATCCGTTAAACAACGCGAAGCCACGTTGAACCACGCTCTGCTACCATGTTGAAATTTGGCTCAACGTGTGATGAATAAATTTAATATAACGTTAGCGTTTTTACAACCATATAATTTTCTTAGAACATCTGACATAACATTGGTTTTTCTGTTTCATGACATTACAAAACCGTGAAGGTAGGTATAAACTATACAGACTACTTCAACAGCACTTAGGGCATACATTAATAAGTAAATACATAATACATAGGTAATAATATACAAAATACAATTAGAATTATACATAGATTTGTTTCTTGTCATAGCAGCCCAGCACAACCATTGCCTAATCGTGTTCGTGATCCTAGAGAATACTTTCATTTCTAGTTTTGAATTACTACAGTCCACCAGCACCACCATTGACTTTTTATTTTATCTGTTATAAATAATAATTCTAGAAAATTTTGTTTATAGCAACACCTTATTGTCCACGTCCGCCATCTTGAATTTAGTATGGTGCCAGTCGGGGGGACGGTGACATTATTTTTACCCGTCATCGTCGTAATTTTGTGAATTTGTTGAAAAATCGCGAAAATAAGTGTCGTTACCTATACCGTGTAAATAGTTTATGTCAGGACTGAACGTGAGGATGGCGGGTCAGACTATAAACGATAGGCTGTTAGCCGCCCGCCACAGCATAGCCGGGCAGGGTTTAGCTAAATCCGTTTGCAAAGCCACCACCGAAGAAATGATAGCACCCAAAAAGAAACATTTAGATTGTAAGTACTGTTATGGTAAAACGTATCCGTTGGAGCGATATTCGCATTACACACCACTTTTTTTCGGTCAATAATCATGACGACGACGTCGCCAGAGCGGCTGCCAATGGTCGATAACATTTCTCTGATATCGAATGTAATCCATGACGACCGCTTTCCAGTTCGAAGAAAGCTAGTTCTTTCAATTCAATATATTTATTTGTTTGATTTATGTAAAACAACCATAATAATAAAGCAACATTATTCACTATCAATGTGGAAATAACGTCGTTTCTCACGATTGTGCAGCTTGACTTGACACACATTAGGTACTTAAGTTATGTCATGTAATACTTGAATGTAACATGTTGGTTAGTGAAACAAAAACTACCCACCTTCTTATTGATTTTATATAAGAACCTATCTAACTACTGAAGAACTGCTTGTGATTGTTACGATAATATAATGCCAGAATTACCTATCTAACGTAATTTTTCGCAACCAAATCCATAGGTATCCATGGTTTAAAGTAACCAAATTGTGATAAGAACCCATTTAAATGGCACTAATAGTTTATCCATGAAAGTTGACATCTGATCATCTGGGATAATCATATTTTTTATTATAAGATAAAAAAATATGTTTCACAGCTGTTTGATATGGTTCAATTACCCATCCCTAAAGCCATGAGTTCATAATTATGTGAGTTATGTTGCCATGTGGCAGAAATAGTGTTTTATATTTCCTATGCATTGCATTAGTTCCCTTGGCAGAATAACTACATAAATAGATTTTACATTGTGTCTGTAATAATAATTAATAATTGTTACTTGATGAGTTATTCTGCTGACCTGACAAGTAGTAGCAGCAGGGGCCATCCAGTATTGAATTAGGATATTTATATAAATTCAACACCTTATACCTATGCAGGAACACTTTCCTAAATTGAATGAAAAGACAGCACAACATTGTATTAGGTACACCCCATTACATGAGTATTGTATGTAGTTATTAGTGTAGTACAGTTCAGCAAGTCATTGATTAATCACAAATATCTCAATATTCTATCTCTGACCAAATTTGTAACAAAGTGTAGAAATACCCTAAGAAAGTAACAGTGGACATTCCTATGGGATTATCAACAATAAGATCAATGTGGGTGGCACTGTGAGGGACAGCTCGCCTCTTACTTATATCACAACCCTGGTCTGAGATTCAATTTTATCTCAGTAGTACTTATGACTTATAGTTGAGATGCATACCAGTGTATTTTAACCTTTTAACCTCACAACCAGTGCATGTGTAGGACAGCATATTAGATATTCTGAAGTTTCTGCATACCCTTAAGTGAAAAAAACATGGGTAGGATATTTATAAATCAGAAACCATTCATTAATGATATTAATACTTACCTACCAATAATGTAGTTATTGGAAATCGTTGAATTTATTCAGTAATTCTGTAGATAAGACCTAGTATGATGGTTTAAATACATAATTGCTGTGATAAATGAAGTACATAAATTATAAATAATATGGATAATGTAGGGCAGTTACTTCAACACCCCTTTATTTATTTATTTATTTATTTATGCACACAACATAACAATGAAACTTAAAAAAAACTAAGGACTAATGAGTACAAAGGTGCTGCTTATTTCTAAAGAAATCTCTTCCAGCAGACCTGCGAGAGGAGAATTTAAAATATGAGATGTAGGACAGAAGTGTGAAAAATAAAATACTAATAGATATTACCTACGAGTAAAAACGCAATACACAAATAGGTAAATATACAGTAATAAACTAAATATACAATAACTACACAAATAACTAAAATACATATACAATAGTATACTAAATATACAATAACTACACAAATAACTAAAATATATACATACTTAATAATAAACATACTTAATAATAAATATACACAAATAACTTAATTAACAAAAAAAAAACAGATACAGAATGAAAAGTTGCAAACAAACGAATTAAGATTTAGAAAGATAGTGTTCTTTAACGCATTTCTTAAAGATGGATACAGTTCTGCAGTCGCGAATATCGGATGGGAGCGAGTTCCACAACCTAACTGCATGGACAGACAGAGAGTAGGAAAAGAAGTCAGTTTTGTGGGGCTGGAATTTGAGGATGGTACGGAGATGGGATCTGCAGGGAGAGTGATTTGAATAAGTGTAGGAGAAGCGTTCCCGCAGGTAGGAAGGTGCTAGTGGATTGTGTAGGATGTTGAACAGTAAACACAATATCCGAGTATTCCTGCGAAAGCGAATAGGGAGCCACTTGAGAGTTTTACGTAAACAATATATAATACCTAATAGTAATAGTATGAAACCTGTATGATTATTTTTTTATCAGTCATTTCAGTTGTACCTACAGAACTTGTTGTTATCATACATTATACCTACAAAAATAATCTTTTGAATAATAAGTAGGTACAGACTTTCTCTTGTTCTTCAACACATAATGACTATCTTTCGCCCTTATCATAATTTGGTATATAGATACATAATAATACCTAGATCTCACTAGATATTCTTGTAGGTCAATTATAGTGTTCAAGTACCATATTACAACAACATGCCAAGCTAAAGTTGCATTACAAAAATTGTGCACATACTGATGAGTTGTACACACATACTTTACAATACAGGTTCCTTGTAAATGTAATAGAGATTTACTTTTCACTATTCTGAATTTCACTCTTATGCCTTATCATCCAACCCTAACATAGCTATAACCTCAGTGTGCCTAGAAGTGTGAACTTTGGTTCTGCAGTTCCTGATTATAACACAGTTCAGGCAAAATAACTTTGTGTGTCTGAATTTCTTTGCAAGTGGCACTGCGGTAAATCATTATTATATAAAACAAAGTGTTATTTACACCATTTATCTATAAAATCAGTTCTTTCAAGAACAACTGGAGATTTTTTTATGATCTTTGATTTGTTGGATTTCTCTCCACCCTAATTAACACAATGAATGAGAAAAATTAATACAAGACACAAGTGAAACTGCAGGCATCAGCTAGATTGAATAAAAAAATCTTTCATGTAAAGACAGTTGACAGTTACCTAGTAAACATTTCTCATTTATGATTGTTGTCCTAACTAGTAGTTCCAGTCTTTTGCAATCACCCATTAAGTGAGCACGCGTGCTTAGTGTTTGATCAGAGTTTTGAAACCTTTGGTTATCATCTATTCCATTAGGTTTTCATATTACTTTGAATATTATTTATGATGAAGTGTGCTAGCTGCAACATCGATTTCAATGATGGAGTCCAATGTGCTTCGTGCAGGAGACACCTCGATTTTGCCTGCGCTAGTATCACCGAGGCTGGATGGAGAAAACTGGGTATAGACAGGAGAGCCGTTTGGAAATGTCCAACGTGTCGAATCTCTTCTCAATCTACGTCTCCGTCGCCATCTCCGTTACCCACACCTGAACCTGCATCTCTGGATACCATTTTAAGCGAGATTCGTGACCTCAAGGTTCAACTGGCGGGACTACCGACGCTTGCAAATGATGTGAAGTGCATTAAAGATGAGCTTAAGGAACTTCGGACGAGTTGCGAATTTAATGGCAATCAACTGGAGGATTTCTCTGCCAAACTTACAGGTATTGAGGTTAGGGTTGTCAACCTAGAACGTCTCCAGGAAACGGTTCGCTCACTTCAATCTGACGTTGACCAGCTTAAATCGGAAATGTCTGCTAATGACCAGAGATCACGGTTAAATAACGTTGAAATTAAAGGTATTCCCCTTAAGAACAATGAAAATCTTTTCTCTATTTTGGAGCAGATCAGCAAGAAGGTTAATTACACGTTTCCTAAAACCCAGGTCAATTTTATAACTAGAATACCGCTATTCAACTCTAAAGAGAAATCCATTGTCGTTGGTTTTCTTAACAGATACGTGAAGGATGACTTTGTTGCGGCTGCACGCTCTTTAAAGACCTTATCCTCTAATGACCTAGGATTTGATGGGCAAGCTCGACGAGTATATGTGAATGACCATCTCAACCCTGATACCAAAATGTTGCTGAATAAAACAAGATCACTAGCAAAGAACAAAGAGTATAAACACGTATGGGTTAAACACGGCAAGATTCATGTTCGTAAACAAGATGGGTCACATGTTTTCATTATATCTAGGGAAAATGATTTAAACAAATTAAATTAAACTATTGCATTATCCAAATATTAATATTTAATCTAACTTTACAATATTTTGAACTTATCTGTAAACTTAATTATGTTATCTTGTTACTTATAATAACTAATTATGTTATGACTCCTTGTAAAATGTTTAGCATCTCTGATGTGCATGAAACGTCGACATCTCGCTATTATTATTGTGAACGGGCCTTTTATTTTACTGACCGCGCTGTTCTACTCATTAGAACACCTCAATTTATGCTTATCTCGCTCGCACTTAGTAGGGTTTCTAATTACTGCTTGTCTTTTCGCACGGTTGTTAGTGACTTTTTTACTGATTACCCTATATATTTTGGTATGCCGCATTATTTACTTTTTGAATGCTATTTTGCCTTTCAAACTAATATATTATTGGTCGTTATTATTAGGATTCCCAATTTGCCTTTAAACTATTACTTTTTGAGTTGCTTTCTTGCTATTAATGCCGTTGGTGTAACTTATCTGAACCGTCAATGTCTTTAAGTAATAACAGGAATCTGATTATTTATTATCAGAATGTTCGCGGGCTTCGCTCGAAGACCGATACGTTTTATCGTCGTCTCTGCCTCTCATCGCATGACATTATTATTTTGACTGAGACTTGGTTGGTTGACGGTATATCGGACTCCGAGTTATTTGGCGATCAATTCATTGTGTGGCGTCGTGATCGTGATTACTGTCTTACTGGTCAGACTCTTGGTGGCGGTGTTTTGATAGCTGTCCGTAAATGCATTTCTGCAATTCCGAAACCGTCATTTAGCTCTTCAGCCGAAGACTTATGGGTCACTCTGAATATACGTCACCCTAGGACTAGGAACTATATTCAATTAAATGTTTGCGTAATTTACTTGTGTAAGCAAAACCGCGGTTACTCTTTTTCAGACCAATTATCGAATTTTCTTCACAGCTTAGGGGACGCAATGCTTAATAAGCCAACAGAAAAGTTTTTAATTATTGGTGATTTTAACTTAAGTGGAATATTGTGGCAATTAAATGGTGACTCATTATCCCCAACTAACGTCTCCAGTAGTGATGAGTATATGTTAACGGATGAAATGGGCATTTTAGGGCTTAATCAATTCAATGGAATAACTAATCATTACGGTAAGATCTTGGATTTGGTTATGTGTAACGAGGTTGTACATGTAGGTGAATGTTTGGAGCCCTTAGTACCTGTTGATAGATATCATCCAGCCCTATCTGTTGAGGTGAATTTCGCGGAGTACACTCACCTTACTTCGGCGCCTTACACTCGGCATCTTTACGATAAAGGTGACTTTGAAGCCATAAATAGGGAAATTTCAGCTATAACTTGGTCCGATTTATTTTTTAACATGTCCCTCGACGATGCAGTGAACTATTTCTACACTACCATAGCCGCCATTCAAAAAAAGTATGTTCCCACTAAAAAAGTATTTCATGACTCATATCCAATTTGGTATTCACCCTCGCTGAAACGTTTAATTAAGGAGAAGTTTAAATATTTTCGCCGGTTTAAGTTATATGGCAGACTTTCGGATGAGGCGACGTTTAAGCTTTTAAGAGAGAGAGTCAAGTCACTTGAAGTCGAATGTTATACCAACTACTTAGCTGCAACGGAAGCCAGTATTGAAAAAAACCCTAAGTATTTTTGGAGCTTTGTGAAGCAGCGATCTAAATCTAATATTATTCCTAGCTACCTTAAATATGGTGATGGAATTGTTTCCTCTCCGGATTCCATATGTAATGCATTCTCTTCTCATTTTCATTCTACCTTCCTCAATCAGACTAATGTGTCAAGTGTCACCCAATCTTATTTGTCCCAAAATGCCACCAACTGTAATTCCCTATCAGATATTCGCTCCATTGAAATAAATCTTGACGATATAGTCAAACTAATTAGTAAACTTGATCCATATAAATCCCCTGGCCCAGATAATTTATCACCGAAATTTCTTATTGCATGTGCTAAAACTATTGCCTTACCTATATCTTTACTGTTTAGGAAATCGCTTTCTTCTTACACTGTACCCCGTATCTGGAAGTGTGCTTACATAACTCCGGTGCACAAAAAGGGGCAAAAAAATGAAATAATAAATTATAGGCCAATCTCTAAACTGTGCATTATAGCTAAAGTCTTTGAAAGAGTGGTTTATAACCAAGTGTATGCAGCTCTCAGTCAATCTTTTAGCCCTGCGCAACATGGCTTTCTTAAAGGTCGTTCTACAGTCACAAACTTGACTTTGTTAAACGATTTCCTTACTGATAAAATGGACAATGGAGCTCAGGTCGATGTCGTTTACACTGATTATAGTAAAGCCTTTGATAGAATTGACCACAACATCCTGAAAATGAAACTTTACAACAATGGCATAAGAGGCGACCTACTTCGTTGGTTTTCTTCGTATTTAGATAACAGGTCTCAAGCTGTCGCTATTAATAATTACATTTCGAGTTGGGTGTCGATCCCCAGTGGCGTACCTCAGGGCTCCTTGATAGGACCCCTACTCTTTATTATTTATGTAAACGACATCGACTCTTGCTTCCATAATTCTAATTTACTGTGTTTTGCCGATGATATGAAGATATATTCTTCAATATCGTCAGTTTGTGATGCGAAAACTCTTCAATCTGACCTGACCCGATTGGATGAATATTGTGAAATCAATAAATTAGACTTAAATCCGCAGAAATGTTCAGTTATCTCTTTTAGCAGAAAGCGTCTACCACTCCCGACAATGTACAAACTAAAGGGACAACCGCTGTCACGTTGCAACGGAGTACGGGATTTAGGGGTATACCATGACTCTAAACTATTGTTTGATGTGCACATTGAACAAATTGTGGCTAAAGCCTCTAAATCTCTAGGTTTTTTAATGCGAGTCGCGGGTTGCTTTAAAAAAGCTAAAACACTAAAAATTTTATACTGTTCGTTTGTGAGAAGTCATCTAGAATATGCGTCTCAAATTTGGAACCCTTGTTACCTTAAATACATAGATCGCATAGAAAACATTCAAAAAAGGTTTATTCGATTTCTATGTTATCGCTTAAGAATGTCATATCACTCCGATAATTACATAAATCTATGCAAGAAATTTCACCTACAGCCACTTATAAATCGCCGTCTACTAGCTGATTATACGTTTCTGTTAAAAATTATGTCTAATGAAATTGATTGCCCGGAACTCCTGCATAAACTTAAATTTAATGTTCCCCAAAGGTCAGTAAGATTTAATCCACCTATTTCTATTCCCTCTTCCTCGACAAATTATAGGCAAAATTCATTTATGGTGCGAGCGAGCAAAAGCTTTAATAAATTATGTAATGAGTTTTCATTTGATCCGTTCACTACTAATGGCGTTACGGCACGTAATCATTTTAACTTAAAATTCTTCCAGTAATTCTACAGTATCATTGGCTTTTATGTGTATTGTAAAACATCACTTTTAATTCTAAGTATTAGTCGCTTTGTATTTTGTGCTTACTAGTGTTTGCTAAGTTATCTACAAATTTATTATATCGCTATGCGTGAAAACCTGTAATTGGCTTAATGTAGCATATGCTAATTGTTTATTTAGTTTGTATAGCTGTTGGTTTTCCAATACCAAATAAATAAATAAACTAATTTTGATATTTTTTGCAACAAAAGCCTTCTGAGATCTAGGTTTGATTTTAACTATGCTACTATTCGGAATGGCTAACAACTTCATATGTTAGTAAAACAATAAAATTATTTTCCTATATATGGTGCATACATATTGCTTATTAAAACTTGTTGAACTGTTAATATGTTAAACATTCCAGCATTACCATATTGCCACTGTGAATCATCTTTATAATTTTGTCTGGTTTAATGAATGTTTGTCACACCCTGTTTTAGGATATGTGAATAAATGGAACAAGTGATTGCAGTAGGATTAATTTGAGGACTTGTTGTATGACATGAGAATGAGATGTCAGAAGTGAACAATAATCTATACATCTATAAATAAAATTGGTGTCTGTTTGTAATATTAAAATAACCACTTTTTACTAAGTACTTTTGGATGTATACACGGTACATATACCAAAACAACATATTTAATATCAAGTTTTTCTTATAAAACTTTCTTTTCAAACTAAGAAATTCAGTTGTATTTTTTGGGGGTTACATTTTAGGCACAGAAGTATCACCTTCATGTAATTCAGAGCTCTCTCCTCGCGTTTGTTGGGTCCGAGCGGACCGAGCTCGGTGGAAGAATACAAAACAAACGCTCTAAAGGTTAAAAGTGGATATGTGCAAAGAGCAGTGTTAGGCTAGTGATATGAACATTGGACTGCCAAGTTAAGGCACTCAATTTCGAATCCAAGGCACACGCACCTCTGATTATCTCGCATATTAATAGTTAATTATCACTCACTTAAATTGGTGAATGAAAATTTTTGAGGAAACCTGCATGCCTGAGAGATTCTCGAAGGCGTGTGAACTATGCCAACTCACTAGCCCAGCTTGGTGGACAGCCTAATCCCTCTCATTATGAGATGCCTAGCAGTGGGACAGAATAATGGGTTGATTATGTTTATTATGTGTCTAAGGAAATATTATTTAAAGTTATCTCAGTTGACCTTCACTAGGTCATTGATCTCTGGTTGATACTACAATCATATCCTAATTATCATACATAAGTAATATAAGTTTTTAAAAGAGATTTTATTTTTAGAGAGAAAAATATTTAATATAGGTATGTACCTATTTAGACTTTATTCACATAAATTTCTAATTAAATTAGGCAATTAGACACTCATAATTTTCATGTTATAAACTGAATAACATTTAATTTGTTGACCGCGATATATATATATATATATAGTTTAACTTATTAGAGATGTCTAAAATGAATTCAGGTTTAATGAAATCTGATCTGTAACTATATTAAATAGAGTTCAATACAATAAATTGCTTATACTATTTACTATCTTCTTACAATTAAACTGCTTCATTAGCCTAGTGGTCCTGAACGCGACTGCTACGCTAGAGCTCCTGGGTTCGTTTCCCAGGTCGAGCAAAGTGTAATCGGGTTTTTCTATGAAATTCCCAGTAGCAGCTCGGAGTTTGGAATTTGTGCCCAGTTAATCGCAATAGGCTCGCCCCCTATTACATGGGACCTAAACATACCGGCCAACTGTGGGTGTACATTAGTACGCCTCTGCCTAACCCTTTGGGGAATACAGGCGTGATAGTATGTTATAATTGTTTCGTATATACTATAGATCGACTCAAAATACTAGTGACCTACCTATGATGAACGACAACATCTGTTGGCAGCTAGGAGCTGACCAGTTCCGACAGACAGCATCCATTCACCAGTATGACATGTGTATCGACACATCATCAGGTGGTTTAAACAACACCTGCATGTCTGTTTATGGCAGTTCACTGCTTGAAGCCCGTACAGGCACGCCATTGAGCTTTCAGCTTTCATATTATTGATGGCGATGCTACTAAAATGTAGTTCAGCATTTGCCATCTTGATGTATGATCGGTTTTTTTTAAACCTACTCTTGTGTAAGTCTATCCTCTTCTGTAAAGCGTACTTTCAGTTTCATTTGAGAAGAGAAAAACATGCCCTTATTATAATCTTATTTAACATCAATGAAACATTTCGAAGACCTGTTATGACTTACAACAATATGCAGGTCAGTGAAAGGATTGCAATGTTATGTCTATAGAGATGTAGGTAGCTGTGTAGTCCATTGCCGACAATTGTTTTGTGATATCTGCTGCTGGTAGGTAGGTATAATATTATTGAAATAAAATAACTTTACGGATTGTATCGCGTTATATTGGTAAAAATAAGCGAATGAAGCGGCGGTAGCCTAATGGCGAGGGCGTCGGACTTGCGATCATGTGGCTGCCGGTTCGAAACCCACCCATTGCACTACCGACGTAAACCCGTAAACCCGTTACACAAGCATTTAGCTTAGCACGAGTGGTTAATATTAGTAATGTGCGACCCACATTGCTAGTAAGCTTTTACAAAAATAAACAAATCCCGTCGTAACTGCCTCATTAGCCAAGTGGTCCTGAGCGCGACTGCTAAGCCAGAGGTCCTGGGTTCGATACCCAGGTCGAGCAGCGTTATTGGGTTTTTCTATGAAATTCCCAGTATTAGGGCGGAGTTAGGAATTTGTGCCCGGTTAATGGCAAAACGCTCGCCCCCTATTACATGGGACCTGAAACATACCGGCGAACTGTGGGTGTACATCAGTACGCCTCTGCCTAACCCTTCGGGGAATGCAGGCGTGACCCTTTACAGCGTCCATGGTCACAGGCAGACTGACAGTCTGCCCGTGATACTCACATGCGCTCACCATCGGATAGGAATTTTTAATACAGATCCATATAAGTACCTATGTAATGAAATACGGAATGTGAAATCCATATCGTATTTGTAATACTAATTTTCTGTCTACCACAGTTGGATACATTGTATACTCTATCTGCTCAGGGTATTTATTGGTGTGATTGGAGTGAAATATGATAAACATGACAGACCAGTTTCCTGTTCATATCATATCAAATTGTCGTCGTATTGTACTCTGGAAGCTTCGGAATTGGACAATATCTGCATTATTATTGTTGTTTACATGCAATTTCATTTCAATAAAGCCTCCATTAATGATCAATATCGATTGGCTCGCAATCGGAACAAAGATCACGTTACTTTTAAATAGTACCGAGCAAAAACAAGGTTTCTTCCAGAACTTATCGTATAGAATCACATACATACTTATTACTTACTTACTTTTATTAACATTACATACCATCACGCCTGTATTAAGAGTTAGGCAGAGGCGTACTAATGTACACCCACAGTTCGCCGGTATGTTTAGGTCCCATGTAATAGGGGGCGAGCCTATTGCATGATCTCCCATAATTAAAGAAGCACTTGGCTTGAAGGTCAATTGTAATATTTTTATTAGCATGTAAGGTGTATTCTTTGTCGGAGATCCTAATAAAATAAAATAGGCTCGCCCCCTGTTACATGGGACCTAAAACATACCAGCGAACTGTGGGTGTACATTAGTATGCCTCTGCCTAACCTGTCGGGGAATACAGGCGTGATGGTATGTTGTTATGTTTTTATGTCACACGTTATAATGTAAGAAGTCACTGCATTAAATGTCATAAGTGTTGGGGAAACATAATCAGCCTACGCAACATGTTTATTGACGAATAAAGAAACCGGGATTCATCATTTTAATTGGCACTCGGAAATCTTAGCGACGACATGACCAACACACTATCCTATAAAAACCGAACACATTAGCTCAGTTAAGGGCAATTGACGCATTAATAGATATGATCCAATTCAAATACGGAGGCATTAAACCATTGGAAAGAAAGATACCATTGCATAAGAAAACAAACGGTATTGTGTCTTATGAGACCTTAATCAAGAATTCAAGAGTATCGAGTATAAGTCTTCGTATTGTGTCAACTGAGGTCGCACCATGACGTGTTATTGCTATTGAGAGAGAGGGATGCAGCTGTACACATTAAATAGCGCTATCTTTTTCTCACAACCTAAATATGATCGCAATAAATTATCACAGTACGGCCTCTGTTCTCGTACTGTCTAGTCTTCGTACTTTTATTATTCCAATAAAGGTCAATTAGTTCGTTGTCTGGCTCTCATCTCATTTTCACACCCTTTTCATGCGGTTAGTAGGTCAAGAGATCGAATCGATTGGAACTTATTACCAATTCTGATTTGCAAGGATGCTACCAGTATCTCTCATTCAATTTAAACTAGCATGGATGCTTACCTGTACAAAGTTCTAGTTATAGACTTTCTGCAGGGCAATTGAACTTGTAACCTTGAGCCCAGAACGCTTGTTTTGTTGTTTCTCAATAAAGTGTAGACGTCAGTACTGGACCACTTTGACAAATTATGTTCCTATCGATCTGTCTGCGTCTGGCTGCTAGACTGGGTAGCTAGAGTGTCCGAATTTATCCCGAGAGCGAACGGTACGTGATAACATGGAAACCAAATTCAGACTCCATTTGTCAATGAAATAGAGAGCGAAAACTTGGTATCTGGATATAGGAGCTAATATTGCTTTTGTACAATCTCGAATTACATAAGGGTACAAATCTGCATCCGTCTGTGTTATCATTATCCCGATTTTTTGGCACGCATATTAGTATAAAAACTTAATTTGCTCTCTAGAACTGTTGTAGTCTGTCGTTTGTCATTTTTATGAGAGCATATTTTACTTTATAGTACCCCAGACAGAGACTGGCTTTTAGTCCTAAGACAGCTTTCATGAATTTGACGTATGTTTCCGTCTGATTTGGTCGTAACAAGTGACCGGTTATCATATTCTTGTATTATTTTTGTTAAATTAAGAAAATTAATTGCACACCTTACACATAATTATGTACGTATGTATTAATAAAACATTATTCTGATCTTAATTCGATCGGCGTGGCTCGATAACCACGCGGACGCACTGAACTACCGTCAGAATCTGACGTTGGTCTGACTTCAGTTCTGTGACGTCACAAGCCATGACACGTAATATTTCATGATAAAGTATCGTAAATTCGCGACACTTGACATATTCGATTAGAATTTTTCGGCGGCGGCTTTCGTAATAAATAATTGTATAATATCAGGTCAAGTGCGGTAAATAAAAATGATTTGGTTACGCTTGCCAACCTGACCTCTATTGCGAATGTTATTGTCTTTTTTTTTCTATGGCCGTTGTTTGCTGAAACGCGAATGTTTTTTTTATTGTGTGTCATCACGCACGAGGTGAGAAGAATTATAGGATAACAATGACGTGGACAATTTATGACCTTCGTTGGCCAAAAAGGGCTCTTTCAACTGTAAAATGGCTCTAATTCTCATTGCCTTACGCTCCGCTAAAAGTGGGGGAATGAAAACCAATTTTGTTACCCACCCCCGATTCTCTCGAATCATTACGTTGTGAGCCCAGACAGTTCAATGAGTTTCTGAACTCCCATAAGTTGGGTTTTAATTACTGATATATGTATTCATGTTCATTCAACTTCAGGAAGTTCCAGCAGCCATTTGGACTCCTTATTAAGGATTAAGAATATCATTTTTTATGTATAATTCTTGTTCCTATTGGTATTTAATTGAATCAGTATTGAAATATCTATTAATTTTACGGTTTCGGGCAAATAAATTAACCTACCGTCAATAGTTTTTATACAATACTGCGCTCCAAAACTCGAAGGGCTAACGCGCACTTGTGATTTTTAGTCTACCGATAGTTTAGTCGCTGTAGTAGTCGTGTATAATTTCATGTCGAATTCTAATCGTCAAATGCGCGCACTGCCATATAACTCCATAGTTAATCCCAGAACGATCAAACTATCGCCCGACTAAAAATCACAAGTGCGCGAGCGCTCTAATAACTGATGTTACGCGCAAAGCCAGACAGCTTAAATGGGACAGGACGGGACACGTCTGGAACACGCCAAACGTACTGGCAAAAGCTACCACAAATTGGATCCCACACGGAAGCGACAGCGTGGTCGGCCCAGAGGGGATGAATTGGACTCTTACGATAGGGATTTGGTGGCTAAAAGCACAGACAGAGCGGTATGGGAAGAGGGAAGGGGCGTTTGCTCAATAGTGAGATGAAATAGTTTTACAATAACTTTAAGATCTTTCATCAGCTATTAAGGAATCAGTATTTCAAATATTTCTGTACGATTCCTAGTTGTGGGTAGAGTTTTCCCAATATATTCCTCTGTAAATAGTAAGTTTTATCCTAATGACGTGACTATCGACATAAGATAAGTCGCTTATATCTACGAGAAATTGATGTCTAATGGACGATAGATTTCCAATACATTAAATCAGGGCTGCGTGCATCATTACGAACTGAATTTAACACGCTTTTGCGATTCTGTCAACATATCTCGATGCTCAGCTTTCACTTATTGAATAGAGTTACACAGAGTTACATCTCTTGCACAGTGTAAACGCTTGATGACGTTGACATGACATTATAAAAAACAAAACTGCATTAACAATGTTATCATGACTTTGGGCTTTTTACGGAGGACGAGATAAATAAAAACGGAACAAACTGGTTTAAATGTAAAAAAACATTTGTGTTGGTACAACTAAAGGAGACAGGGCATTTTTAGAGCTTTATCTTACATATAATAAGAATGTAAGTGAGCCGTGTCTGTACATTGCTTATATTTACAAAAAAACTAATTTGGGGGACTCAGAATCAGTAACACAATCCATTTCTATTATTTTTGGAACTTTTGTCTGTCTGTTTGTCTGTCGGTTTGTCTGTATGTTTGACCGCGCATCAAATGATAACTACTGAAGAGATATGGAGGAAGTGGACAGGAATTCATAGCCTGTTTCTTGGATTAACATTTAGGCTATATTTCATTAAAATCGGTTCACTCTATCAAAAGTTATTAACATTTTAACGATTGAAAACGTAGAATTTGAACAATAACCGTTGAAGCAAATTTCCTTTTTAGTATTTCCGTACTAGACTAGCACGGGTCAAACATTATAACAGAATCAAGAAATAAAATTAAAAAAATACACTCACAGGTACTAAATAAGATAAAACAAGAAAATAAAACAAAGAAAACAAAAACAATTATTGTGAACGGGAATTGATTATTAGTAAAGTTATTCTAACTCTACTTATACAAGGCATCACGGGACATACATAGGACTTATCCAGCGAGCATCAGCCGTCGTAAAAACTAAATATTTGAGTAGGGTAAAGAAGTAAACAAAGAATGACAATTTATTCTCTAGAAGACTAACACGACATCGTTATTACCTCAATGAAATTTGATTCCATAACAGGTGTCATTTTGAGTTGACAATTTTTGACAATCATTCTTTTCTTCTTTATAGCATCCAGCTTTAAAGTAACTGATTTTATAATGTGAAACCTCCATAGTGTAGATTCTAAAGAGTTTCCATCTAATCAATAGGTTGACGTCTTGACGTCTGTGACGGTGTAACCCTGTCCGGTTTATTACTGAATATAAATCAAGAATCGGATAAACAGTGAAACAAAGCAGTTTATCATAAACCTAGTAAAAAGTTGCGTGACATTTATTGTGGTGGATTATATACAGTGAGTTTAAGTGTAGTAATACCACTAAACAATTCTACAATAATTGACGTAATTATTTAGTTACCCTCTTTAATCAAAAGTGCTCTTATTTGTAATATTTGTTGTGTCATTACTGCTATTCCGATCCACTATTGACTCCCCACTGGCGCCATCTAGTGTTCGATCTTGGCACCACATACAAAACTAGTTGTCCATCATGCCTGGCGCAAAGTGCGGAGGTTGCGGTCGCTACATTTCTACAATAGAGGGCGCTAAATGCGGTAAATGCCAATCCCAATATCATAGGGTGTGTGTAGGCATTCCAACGAAGGCTACTGTTAATGCTAGTTGGCGTTGTCCTGAATGTAAAAAGGATCTCGCCAGGGACAATAGGGCTGACACCCCTGTCAGAGGTTCTTCGGACTGTTCTCAAGCAGAACATTCTATAGAGAACGTCAGACGTGAAACTGGTACGTCCAATACCTCTGCCACTATTGCCAGTCCTATGCAATCCGCGAGCCCTTCTAGGGATGCTACTCCTCCCTCGCACAGTGCCTCCACACTTGATGTCACGGCGCGGGAACGAGTACCAATCGCTGACTCAGACACGAAATTAATCATCGCGGAACTGAGAGCAGTACGTGCAGAAATCCAGGCCTTTAGGAAGGAAATGGAGGTGGAGATGATGAATTTAAAATCATCAATGGACACATGCAACACACGCATCGATGGTTTAGAGGCTAGGGTGGAGGTTTTGGAGCAGCGGGCGTCGTCTCGATCGTCGGATACTGGGGCAGTGGAGAGGATCGTCGAAAACCTCAGGCGCGAGCTCAACGACAAGGACCAGGAGCTTTTAAGTAATGATATCGAGGTTTCGAATATACCTGAGTCCCAGGCTGACAACCCAACCCACATCATCAAGGTCATAGGCCTCAAGCTGGGTCTCAAACTTGAGGAGCGGGATATTGTGAGCGCCGAGCGCGTCGGCGGCAGGCAACTGAACGCGTCGAGCTCTGCGGGGGCGACAGAATCTCGCCCTCGCGCCATAGTCGTTCGCCTTGCGCGACGTGAACTGCGCGATGAACTTCTAGCGAGCGCGCGAACACGGCGCGGGGCAACCACTGCCGACCTTAACATGCCTGGTCCGCCCCAGAGGTTCTACCTTAACGAACGTCTGACAAAAATAAACAGGCAGTTATTTCGGAAAACACGGGATGCCGCTGCTGTCTTCGGTTGGAGATTTGTGTGGACCAAACGCGGCCGCATTCTCGCTCGGAGGACGCCGGGAGACCCCACTCATAGAATACGGACTGATGAAGACATTTCTCGCCTTTTTGGACCTGTCAACCAAGCCGCTTAGTTTATTTTTCCTCTTACTTAACTATTTGTCTTATTTTGTTTTAGTTACTAGTGAAATTATGCGTCGCATCTTCGAAAAGCATTCGCTCAACCATGGGGCAGCGGGTTTGTTACTGAAACCTCTAATAATATATATTAACACACTCATTTTCATTATCATATACACTTTACTATATATACACATAACATTGAATATATTACACCTCAATTATTACCTAAATATATTATATGCAATTTTATATAAAACTTATTCACCTAACTATGTCATACTACTACATATACTTACTCACTTAAGCTTGTTTCAGCCCTCAGTCGTAAATACCACTCACCCTAACTCACAAGACCTACATAATACAAAATATACTGAAGTGTCAGTTTCATATACATATCATACAGACTATATGTTCAAATGACCAATACTAAGTGTCTTAAGTTTGGATTACTAAATGCGGGTTCTTTAGGGACAAAGCAAGACGAGTTTCTGATGGCCATGAGCAACCATTCTGTGGATATCATGGCCATTAATGAGACATGGTTGCGCGAAGGTGAGGAAGATCGAGCGCCTAGTGTACCCGGGTACAAGCTCAAACATATCCCGCGGCCCACGTCTGTGCGAGGAGGTCGTGGCGGTGGGGTGGCTTTTTACGTTAAAAATAGTGTTGGTGCCCGGGTAAAAGCTCACCCTCACCACCCTAACGTCGAACAGCTCTGGTTATCCCTAAACATAAACAAAAAAAAACTACTTATAGGCACTGCATACCGCCCGCCATGGTTAGATCTGGAGGTTTTTCTAGAGGGTTTGACTGCCAGTATTGGAGGTTTGGCTCCCTATGAAAACTTGATACTATTAGGGGACTTTAACGTTAATCTACTTGATAGTAGAAATGCGAAAACTAAACAACTATTAGAGTTTTTTAACTACTCAAACCTTAACCAGCTAGTCCAAACACCAACACATTTTGTAGGAGATAGCAGTTCACTTATTGATATAATATGCTCAGACGCATCAGTCCGTAACATCGTGGTGAATCATATAAGTGAACTTAGTCATCATTCATTCATCACATGTGAGACAATTTTTAAGAAAAATAAGCCCAAACCTAGGTTAGTTGTATTTCGTCCGCTCACAGACATATTGGAGGACTATTTCAATTTGGATCTGAATTTGATTCCATGGTCTGCTATTGGTGATATGAGTGACGTCAATTCTATGGTGCATACTTTCAGTTCCTATTTGATTCAGCTATTCGATCTTCACGCACCTCACAAGAGGAAGATATTCAAACAGCGACCGACTCCTTGGATAACTGAAAATATACGGTTAATATTTAAATTGCGAGACGAAGCTAGGGACAGATTTCGTAAGTCAAAAGTACATCATAAGGATTACTATTTGGATCTCAAGCATCAAGCGGCAATAGCTTTGGATAATGAGAAAAGAGCATATTTCGCCAAAAGCATAAATGATCAAATTAAGGATCCAAAACTTCTGTGGCGTAATCTAAAGCAGGATGTGCTCCCGGACCATAAGCAAAGTATGCTGCCCAACCACTTTGATAATCCAGATGACATCAATGTAGCATTCCTAGACGTTCCAGGCAATTGTTATCATAACATTCCACAATTACAATACTTTAATTCTTTCAGACACGGCTCAGCTAAACTCACACTCACAACAACCACTCAAGAATCAGTTATGAAGATAATCAAAAGCCTAAGATCAAACGCACAGGGAGTGGATTGTATAAATCTCGACATGATAACACTCACACTGCCTACCACCCTACAAGCTATAACAGACATAATTAACCGGTCCATTGTTACGTGCACGTTCCCTGACTCTTGGCGATGCGCTATAATACGCCCAATCCCTAAAAATAGTAATCCAGCCAATATAAAAGATCTTCGCCCTATTAGCATTCTGCCCTTTCTGTCCAAAATTCTGGAACGCGTTGTATATTTACAGGTTACAGAATATCTGGAAAAAAATAATATTCTCCCTGACCTCCAGTCGGGTTTTAGAAAGGGCAGAGGTACAGCGACGGCCCTGGCAGATGTTGTGGGTAACATACTTGAGGCTCGTGACAGGGGGGAGGGAACAATATTGACTCTGCTGGATTTTTCCCGTGCGTTTGACGCGATTAATACCACTCTATTGCTGTCAAAGCTAGCTTACTATGGCTTCGACAGTGACGCAATAGAGTGGTTCACAAGTTACCTAACCAACAGGTCTCAATATGTGGAAATTAATAGGGAGGACGGTTCGTCGGTTTCATCCCCTCCCCGGCACGTGTCCAGGGGCGTTCCACAGGGATCAATATTGGGGCCTCTGTTGTACATTCTGTACAGTGCGGATATCACTAAGTCCCTTGTTAACTGCAAATATCACATGTACGCTGATGATATTCAGCTGTACATATCTTTCAGGGGTACCGAAACGGCACTGGCAGTGCAAGGGATGAATGAGGATCTGCGCAGAGTCGTTGCATGGTCTGAGGAAAATTCTCTAACTTTGAACCCGCTCAAATCGAAATTTATGGTGCTTGGTACTAAGAAACAAATCTGTGCAATTCTGGCAGCCAAACCTGAGGTAGTTATCAGGGGAGAAAAAATTGAGAGAGTGGAGCAGGCATGCAATCTAGGGCTAATTATGGATCCTGAGCTACATTTTGAGGCACATATAACCAATGTTCTGAAAAGCTGCTTTTACAGGTTAAAGGTCTTATATGGGATACGTAAACACTTAAGTATACTAGTTCGAAAACAACTTGTTGATAGTCTCATACTATCTAAACTAAATTATTGCGACACAGTATATGGACCATGCCTCCTCTCAAGAACAGAGCGAGTGATCCAGCGTATCCAAAATGCCTGTGTGCGTTTTTGTGTTGATGTCCCCCGTAGGAGTCATGTTACTCCATATATAAATCAAATAAAACTATTAAAGATGGCTGCCAGGAGGAAATTACACTTAGCCAACTTACTGTTTGGTATAATTACATCTCAAAAGCCGCAATATCTCTACAAAAAGTTAACTTGGAAACAAAATAATTCAAAGTACAGTCCTCGATCCACGGTAAGCCCGCTGCTGGTGCCAATGCACAGAACGTCAGCTTTCAGAGGATGTTTCAAGTATGCAGCCACGCACTGTTGGAACAACCTTCCACCACCAATGCGACGCCTGAAAACAATACAAAGTTTCAAAATGCAACATAAGAACTTATTAATGCTTCAACAAATCTCTGGTCACATATAATCTAAATAAGGACTACTTAGTGACTAGCTCTTTGTACCTCTTGGTTCATGGGCTGCAGGCTTTGGCATGAGTTCTCCAACAGTGCAGGCTGCGGCCTCCTGTCAGTGGGGCTGTTTCGCTGGATCTGGTTCCCTGCTGCATTCGTTCATAACATCTATGCACGCCGTCTTGCATCTACAATTCGGTAGGATTTCAATATTAGTAGTGTCAGAAATCAATACATAATTAATGTTCCTTCTATTTCCAACTTATTCATAACTTCAATATTTAAATCATAATCGTATTTATTCAACACAAATCAAATTAATTTTATTCTTAACTTATCAATTGCGTTTTAGCGAAAATTCCTTACCGAACCAATCATAATTCTATGGCGTCTCTTCGCAATCGGGAATGAACTCTCGGAAAATTGGGAGTGTTCTACCCCGTTTGTTTCTATAATCCTCCATCACAATTTCACACACAGATCACTATACACAAAACACAGGTACTCAATCACTGAAATTACAAATATTTTAAACATCTATCTTATTAAACTCGGTAGTCGGTACATAGGAAATGTAATTGTAAATGTAAACAATTTGATTCATAATTTTGCTTTGAATGAATTCGGCCCATCCCATGTCATTTCTCCTTCCTCTATGGTCTATGTCATAGATGAGGTCATAGATAATTAGATAGCGAATTGGCGTAGGCGCATGTGTACCACAGACTAACAATCGTTTCTGCGTGCTCAATTCATGAGTCGCGCGGACAACGATATGGAATATTATCACTACCTGGTTTTTAATTCTAATTTATTTATATAATAATAATTATGTATGAATTATTTTATTATACACATCTATGTAATAATAAGGTTTCGCACGTCCGACGTCTTTATGTCAACGCCGGCTATCGCTGAAAATCAGCGCCGTGGCTCTGCCTCGTGCATGAGACACTGCATCATGCTGAGCGATGGCCGTTTTTGCGTGGGTGTGACGCATGGTTTCCACCGTTTTATTTTATATTATTTTTGTTTTTAACCCAATTTTTCGTGCGTCATGTCGACGTAAATAAAAAGTATTTTCTTTCTTTCTTTTCTTTCTTTCTTAATCAAATCATAAAATAATAAACCACGTATTCTACCTATGTATAATAAATAAAAAAAATCGTTAATCTTTACTGATGCCGAAACAGTTATTTGAGATTTTATATCTATGCAGGTAAGTCTGTTTATATTTGATCATTTTTTTTAAATTAAGTCAATGGCACTAAGTTTAAAAATATGGAAAACCAGAATCCTTTTTCTATGAGATTTTTCGTGGTAGTTAGTTGAAACTTGGAGAGGACAACGTCTCTCAGGTCAGCTAGTTAATAATAAAAATTGATTAACACGTATTTACTTTGCCTTTCAAAGTTTTGCAATCTGTCTCGAAGACTTAACTCTTAAGTCTCAAGATGAATTTACAAAAGGCATTGCGATTAATGACGAACGACTGCCCTTGAACTCCCAAAATCGTTCAAACGTATCCGCTTTGAGCAAAATCTAAGCTTCTCTGTCAAGGCCTATGGACTTCATTAGGACTTCAGGGTAACCTTAAACCACGGATCAAATAATTTCGGTCGAGTTTCCAAGATCGTATTACTGAGATAAATTGTTAACTTTACAAAAGGATGGGTTGCCTAAGCCGTGGCAAAGGTCACGTTGCAAATGCCGAGTGGTCGCTAATTGTTGGTGCTTATAACTACTTTTTTCGTCATCATAACTTGTTATAAGCTGTTGGATGTTGTCTCGGGATGATGCAATGGTATTTTTTTATAATCCTTAATCTCTATTTTAGGATTATTCAAAATTTGAAAATCTTTACGGCCTGTATAATTGACGTGATCGTTTTTAAAGTCTCCATACAGTTGCGATTTTGATTCCTTCAATATATTTATCTAAATGCCTCATGACTTTAGACGTCCTGGATGGAGTTCGAGTTTTACTATAAAATTCTCAGTTTAAGATTTGTACCTGGTTAATAGCAATAGGCTCGCCCCCTATTAAATGGGACTATACCAGCAAACTGTGGGCGAACTCTACTTAACCCCCAAGGGAATATAGGCGTGATGGTTTACGTTATGTTTTTATCTAACTTCCGTTCTCTGACTGGCTAATAATATAAATAGCAGCAGACAGTAACATAATCATTGTTGCATTGTCATTTCTAAAGGCTACGTTACCTATATAGATAAAAAAATAATATCAATTAATAAGGAAGCACGGTAGTGCTCCCGACAAGTTACTTGTACAGCACACACGTGGTTTTCTCAAATTAACTGAATATATCAAGTACATCATAAATTTTCTTACTCACTTTATATCGGTCGTGAAATTACCGTTAATTTTGCCATGATTTATTATTTATTCACTGATTCACTGTTAGGTACCTACCTAATTGTATTCTATGGTATTCTGATTATTTTTTCTCTCGATTCTGATTTACTAAAACAATTTGGTATTTCCATTAGAGATAATCAGAGGGCAAAAGGACGAATATATCAAGTACATCATATATCAATATATCAAGTACATCATAAATTTTCTCGAATTATTAAGCACGTAATATCGGTCGTGAAATTACCGTTAATTTTGCGATGATTTATTACTTATTCACTGATTCACTGTTAGGTACCTACCTAATTGTATTGTATGGTATTCTGAATATATTTCCTCTCGATTCTGATTTACTAAAACAATTTGGTATTTCCTTTAGAGATAATCAGAGGGCAAAAGGACGAATAATTACTTTGACCTTTCAACTTTTTATCACAATATCGCGAGACTTGGCTTCGTTTTATAACTTTTGATGCATTATTAATTTACCTACCTTCCAAAATATAACAGTGTAAAGGTAAGTTAATGGATATCAATTAGGGCTTTTACTGTAACTGTCAGCTAAATGTGCGTTCACTACCTTACAAATTGACGATTATTTATTTTAAACCGTAAATGTCGTGTAATTGATAGATTATGTTTACCTATATATGAGTACTATAGTACTGTAGTACTAGTAGATTAAGGCTGCTCTTATGGGAGTCTAGCGCACGGCAATTTCTTTTCAATCAACTTCTTCTGAATTCGTCTGTATTTTTTTTGTACATTTCTATGTTGCGCGGTTATTCAGCCATTTATAAACAGATTTGGAAAATTGAGTTTAAAAAAAAAAATACTTTGACTCGTGCAGACCGAATAAATAATAACGTCGTCGAGGTATGGCAGATTCTACTCACCACCCAAAATGTTGAAATAAAATATTTTTTTACAAATAGTAACACAGCCTTTAAAACATAAACAAATAATGTAATGTGCAAAACGGTTTCGGAAGTCGGTGCCATTAATTTAATCCGATCTCTTGTTTTCGCCACCGATTTCTGAAATTGTGATCTATAAAATCAATTGCTCAAAAAATATCGAAAATAGCTCGACCTTGACAACTATACAGGGCACAAACAAACCCTAGAGCTGCTATTGGGAATTTCCTTATGGAAATACCCAAAAAAATCTTGTCCATGACCTCACGTTCAGCATATGCGCTTGCGACTTAATCAATTATCAAATTACTGTTAATACAATAATCATTTAAAATATGTCTGCAATAGCTATTAGGTTTACAATAATTATACATATTAATTACATCTGTTTTATTTATCAGCAGCCGATAGTTGCGGGTTTATTCAGTTGACAAATATGCCTTTAGTTGTCTAAATAATTGATTCGGACCCACATATTGATAAACTTATGATTCATATATTTATGATGTCCGTCAACTCCCAATGGTCACCCACTTATCTATAGTATTTATTTTTTATTTAATATATAAAGCTGAAGAGTTTGTTTGTTTGTTTGCTTGAACGCGCTAATCTCAGGAACTACTGGTCCGATTTGAAAAATTCTTTCAGTGTTAGATATTTATTGAGGAAGGATATAGGCTATATATCATCACGCTACGCGGACGAAGTCGCGGGCAGAAGCTAGTCTAGGATATTCCACAGCCGTATCGTCGTCCCTTCACTATAGAATCCGTCAACAATGCGTAGAATTTATGATATTTTAACTTTATGTAAATAAGTCGTGTTTAATTTCTCTTCTTAATAGAAAAAAGACCTCTGAAAAGGTCCGATGTAGGTACCTAGTCACCAATGTGGGGTATGTCAATGTTGAGGTGTTGGGAATGAAGGTCGTTACTTATTACACTATATACTTTGCTGGTACCAGTCTCAAATACATATAAAATACTTATTAACTACGTACGACCTAACTGGCTGAGTGTGGGGAGACGACTGCTGCGCCGCGCTAACACAGTAATGCGCCTGTATGCAAATCGAATGCGTCAGCAGTTTCCCTATGCTGGACCACAGCCTGTCACAGTCATGGAGAATGTATTGCATTCCATGGCATTAACTATAGGGAAAGCAAGTACGAGTTCGACACACAACCAAGTGGCAGAAGTTCCATCAGGATTTTCCGTGCTAAAAAAATACAGTTATCATACAGCCTTTAATAGAAAAAAAAATCATCTTATTTTAATGGCTTCCTTTTTCATGGGCGCCAAAATGCCAGCAAACTACCTACTTCTCCCTACCCAGAAATTTTGAATATCTATACTAATATATAAAGCTGAAGAGTTTGTTTGTTTACTTGAACGCGCTAATGTCAGGAACTACTGGTCCGATTTGAAAAATTATTTCAGTGTTAGATAGCCCATTTATTGAGGAAGGCTTATATATCATCACGCTACGCGGACGAAGTCGCGGGCAGAAGCTAGTCTTTGGATAAAAAAATTAACTTATTTTCGCAATACCTACCTCTTAAGTTAATGCTTCTTCCTGAATCGACAATCCCTCTTCACTGAATGCAATTTTTTACTTCTTTACGTAACTAATCGTTCTTGTTACTCCTTTCAGATCTAGTCCACTGCACAAACGAGCCCAACGTGTCGATACCACAGCTGGCCAACTTGTTGGTTGAGCGCACACAGAACACCAACTGGGTGGTGGTGTACAAATCACTCATTACTGTACACCACCTACTAGCATATGGGAATGAGGTAAGAGCCATTTATTGTATTACTAGGTATCTAGCTGGATAATTTTTTGAACAACAAATCAATCTACACACGGCTGCAATCAATTAAGACGCTGACAACAGCTAAATGAAATTGATGTTTCGGTATTTTAGCCACGCCCATTATTGCTCCGATAACTTAGCGCTTTTTTAAAACAGCGGTGATACAGCGAACTACCTAATAAGAAACAGTGACGCGATCAATAATGAACAATCAATAGATGGCGCTGTTGTGTATTTATTGCTCTGTATGAAGAACTAGGAACAAATTAGGCAGGAAGATTGAAAAAACAAGTAGGTTATTATATCTTTATATTTTTAAATATTTTATGAAATTGTATTTACATTGAATTAACAACAATATACCTAAACTTAAGGAAAATAAAATCTCAAACTACTTAGATAAGCAAAATTTTCATTATTTTTACATGATGTACTATTTATTTGCTGTTTTATATACATATATTATTAATTATATATAAATTAATAATAAGACAACAATAAATATATAAACATTTTCGACTCCACATTCCACGTGCTGGGGACCTCCTGAGGTAGACCAATATATTTTTAACCGACTTTAAAATAAGGAAGTTTACCCCTTTTTATTCTTTAAAAAAAAAAAAATTCTGGGATATTTTTACACAGCACCATCTAGTCCCAAACTAAGCAGAGCTCTCAGGACCTCTAGCATAGCAGTCGCGGCCAGGACCACTTGACTATTGAGGCAGTTAGAAGTAATAATAGTATAAAATAAATTTACGACTTTTACAAGACCTTTTATTTTGTTTTTATGGAAAATTGCCCCGTATTAAGTCATATTTTTAACTTTTTCACACATAATAAGTTCTTGTTTGTTTTATATTCAATAAAAACAAAAACGCCAGAAAATATTTTAATGCCCCCAACGCCAAGTACTTGATATAAAGTAAGCCAGTGATGCGACACGATGAAGACCTCGCTATATTTCATCTCGTCGAAACGTTCATAAATACTATTATTGCAAGAAAATTACGTGAATAAATAATATTTCATAAATATTGTAAACTATAAACTACGTTTTATTCACCTTAATCAAGAATAAATAGGTTTTCTAATCATTGTCGATAGTGAAACACCGTTTGAAAATGACGCGCACTGACAACTAGCCACTTTGTAAGGATGGGTCCTTACAAAGTGGCTAGTTGTCAGTGCGCACAACGCCACGAACTTCTATAGAAGTAAATCTGTGACGTCATAAGCGGAAGGGTTTCAAGGTCATAGTGACTTTGTGCATTTTAGTGTAGTGCAATGTTTACATCTTGCGTTGGCGCATGGGTTCTTACAAAAAAATGAGGGACGATGAATATGACGTTTCAGGAATGTACTTCCGTTTTCTATTAGTTTCTAAAAACAAGAAAAATCATTGCTAGTATTTTGCGACACCTATACCTACCATTAAAAAAAAGATCTGTAACATCTGCGTAAAACAGTCACTTACCCTCCATTTTAATTTAAAAAAAACGTAGCAAACCACGTTTCTAGCTTCTATTGATTGTATTTGGTTCTATTTGTTGTAAGTAAACGAAATAAATTATGCATGAATCGGTTGAGGTTATGCACGTGTAACTTGACCACAGTGAATAGAAAAAAGAAAAATACCATAGACATCGACATCTAGACATCCTTATATCAGAAAGGATTTTGACGTGCCTCGAGCGCCAACGACTTGATATGAAGTAGAAGGATTACATTTGGAGAAAAATGGGGATGTGCCTTCTAGAACACACGTCTAATAAATTAACAATTCTTTTCTTTTATTATGGGAAATGTATCCAGGTTTTCACATTGTTTTTTTTTATGAAATAAAACAAAATATGAAAATACGGTATCAGTTTTTATTTAGCTTCGTAAATTGGCGAATAAACATTAATTTCAACTTATAATATTATTTATCGATAGGACATTAATCCCATCCCTACGTTTTACTATAGATACGTTATACATTTGTAGCGTGGCGCTGGAGGACACATCGCGTATTATATAGATGGGCGTCGAAAAGGAAGCAAGTGGGTTAGGGTATACAACGAACCCAAAAATGTGATTTTTAAATTTCTTGTCTGTTTGTCTGTTTGTTACGGGTTGGCGCAAAAACTACTGAATAGATTTTGATTTTGTTAGAAACTGTTAGAAAGTATGTGCTCCAACTTAAAAACTGGTATACTTCTTATCTAATATAATTAAACGGGACATGAGATACAGCTTGACCTCTCTAATGTATAGACACCCATACAAATAAGAGTTCATCATTGTTGGTTTTTGAGCTTCAAGTGAGTGAAGCCACGGGCAGAGGCTAGTCTCTACTATTATAAAATTGTAAAAAAGCTGTGTCTGTATATTAAAAATAGTGATACTGAAAATTGAACTGTGATATTAAAAAAAAAAACAAGTGGGTTAGGATGTTTCAACGTCTACGAACCCAAAAATGTGATTTTTAAAATTCTTGTAATAGGTATATAAAATTACAAACTTACTGGTGAATTACAATTTCCGATGCTTCACCGGTTTCTAAATTGTTCTCCAAACGTCTCTTTTTACTGTTAAGAAAATTAAATAATTCAAGGAAATAAATTATTAATTATTCTAAAAAAGTAAAATCTTAAAATAAAATAAAAAGTTATTTAATAAAGGAAAAAATTGCTCACAGGCAGGATTCGAACCTGCGTCTTCTGGCTAGGTACGCCAGACGCTATGACCACTAAGCCACCGCGAGTCCCACCTGCCATGTCGAAATTTGCCTTCACATTCTCAACTTACGTCCATCTATTGAAAAGCAAGTTACTTTGCCTCTCAACCGACATGACTTACCTTATGGTTAGTTATATGTCGTACGATGCTATCATACCTAATAACTAACTTTTTGTGATTTTTTGCGTCTTCTGGCTAGTCGATGTCTGCGAGTCGATTTTTTCCTTTACTAAATAACTTTATAAAAATTAGCATTAAAAATGCAAAAAATCACAAAAAGTTAATAAAATAAAAAGTTCATAATAGAAAGTTCCATTAGTCGACATCAGGTAGCGAACTCGATACTTCTAAACCCCGAGTCTTTGCACTTACCACTAGACCAATCGAGCACTACTTCTAATAATGAATTTACGCTATCGTTTGTAGTGAATAATGTATAGTTTTCATACCTAGTTATTTGGTTATAATTTCATTTCTGTTCGTGTACTGTTTTGTCAATATGAAATTATAAATTGAGATGTTTTTGTTTGTTAGTATAAAAACGCTTTTTAGCTGGCTTCCGGGATTTTTGTTTGTTTCCCATTGTCCACCGCAAATATTTTCACTACTTACGTAGAACTTTATTATATAAAATTTACTCTAAATGTTTATATACAGCTTAGAACTATTTATAGTACAATTATATCGTTTACCTATTGTCAATTTTATAGGGAACAAAATAAAATGTATTAGATATGTTTATGTTCGAAATTGTCATACAGCAAAATACGTAGGTAATGAACGGATAGCGCGCGGGGTGAAGCGACACAGGTCCGTCTAGCAGCGCGTCTATGCGATCACTGTCGGACTGCATAGAACAGAAAGAGAAGCGCGATGACGCGACGCTCGCAACTTTTAACAAAACCTTAAAACATTTAATTACTTATAAAAAAGTTAAGTAGTCGAAAATATAAGACAACGAAATTATGTATTTAAATATGATACGTTATTGTTATTAGTTTTACCAACTAATATTGACTAGTAGTACAGATATTTTATTTGGAAGGTCGTTTTAAGAGGTCAGTTTACAATTTTTTTGTATCGAGAAAACTTTTCAAAAACGTGTTTTAAATTCAACGAAATTTTCCGGAATACGTTCAAGATTAACATACATTTTTTTCGCTGTCACAAACTGTATGGATTTGGCTAAAACTTGTTCAAGATATGGCCTATTTAGCTGTTGTCAGCGCCTTAACTTTCCAGTATAGACTAACCTCGCTAATATTATGGAATAACAAAAGGGGTAGACAGTATACCTACAATTGTACCCCATATTTTGTCGATGAAAATATTTAGCCGGAGACCCTATCAGATAGGGGTAAGGTTCTTCACCCTTGTGACTTGTGAGTCACACTGGCTACACCCGCCTGAGTAGGTATTGGGTATTTTTGTAACGGGAATCCCAACTGCATTAGCAACTTAATCAAAACAGATATAACGTTCATTTCATCAAAATAGCCATTTTTTTTTGTTCATTTTTTGCTCCTTAAGTCGTAGGATGTGATAAATAGCCTATAACCTGCATCAAGAATTGGGATACCATATGCAAAAATCCGACTGGTAGTTTTTTTATTCTTGATAGGCTTACTCTTTTCGCCAATTCACCTGGTGTTAAGCGACACTGCGACCTAAGGTGGAGCACGCTTGCCTAGAAGAAACCGATTCACTCGTGATTTAAAGACACCAGGATTATATCTATCGGGGAAGACCCACTCGGGAAGCGCAGTTCTATACATTAGCGCGTTCAATCAAGCGAACTCTTTAACTATATTGTATGTATAAAGATAAAGTGATTATAGCACAAGGTTTGTAACATAATTATAATGGTTTTTTCCTCGTAAGGAGGTAACTTTCTCAAATTTCAATACTGCGTAATTCAAAAGTAAAGGACTTTTTTTTTGTTTAGCATGGAAAATTCGATGTCGCACGGTATTGTAGCACTCGTACCGACTAAAAACCGTGCTTGCCTCCCCTTGCCTTATAGTCACGGTCATAGGATTCGTGAGATTCGCCATGACCATGAAAAGAAGCGTTATCTAGCCAAAATTAATAGCGATCTAACTGATCACTAACTACATACAATTATGCCTTTCTCCCACAAACGTAGGTAGAAACTAGAGACCGCCACCGCCACTTGCTGAGACGTATAGAAATATGCTTCTACGTACAAGTTTTCAATATAAGTATTTGTCGTCAAACATCTTCCGAATTTAGATCGCCGGAACAACTTGCTATGCAGTACGTAAACTGTGGACTGGTGAACTGTTTATGCGTTCTTTTAACTATCAACATGCGTCGCTTTTCTCCAAAGAATCTCAAAGGCCTTCCGTTTATGATGCCATCTGCTGATATTAATGCCGAAACTGTAATGTTTTATAGCTATATGTGTGGCATCGGTCTTGCATTGATGAACATTTGGAACTGACGATGTTGAGGGTATAATTAGAAATGCCAGTATCAATGATGACTGTCACATTATGTTGGTCAGTAGTATGTGTGGTGCAAAAGATTCTGTGTTCAATTCTCTGTTTGTCCAAAATGCAACTGATTTTGCCTGTTCAGAAATTCATAGCTACAGGTTCAGGATTAGATTTGTGGTGTGATTTGGTAGTCATAGAACTGCCTAAAAAGATATATAATTATTGTAAGTAATTCTTGCATCTGAAGTCACTTTCATGCGAAACAGCACTCCGAGTTATAGAGATAATATTACCAGGTTTTATACTTAATACTCAACAATTCTATGGGTATTTTATAAAGGGTTAAATTATTTCAAGGCTATCATTTACGAAACGTGTATTATAATTCTCATACACGTAAACGCAGGTATTGTTTGATTGTTTGTCACTTAATTTATGTATGTATGCGTCGCTTTATTCCCACGTAACAGCTGTATTGACTTGGTGAATAAAACCAGATAGGTGTTTAATAACTCACGACTTTCTGCAGTTTGTATCTATTAAGTCTTTCAGGGTGAGAACTAGATGGCAGTAGTGGTTTAAAAGGAAGGGGAAATATATTAATAGGCAAAATTTCTAGGAATTGAATAGGGAAAATCGAATTTACGTGTCGTTTCAAAGACTTACGAATAAGTAATAAATATAGGCAATTGCTCCATTTTCTAAAGCAAAACAGTCAAAGTAGAAGAAGATGGTACTTACTATACGTTCAATAGTATCATTCTCATTAGCAGAAGGACTCTCCATATCCACAGGACGTCAATAGGCAGTTGATGTTTCAGAACTAATTATTTACTATGAAAATAACATTATTTTTATTTACACGAACTAACCACGAGCTAATTAAGCTTAGTTATTTAGATAGATAAGAAATAAATACGTAGAACAGTTGCTGCTACTGTCTGCTGTCGGCTACGAACTCCTACCTTTAGGGATTGAATTTAAATAAATCCCTAATAGGTACACTTCTACCCATTAAGACAAAAACTTAGATCCTCGAAATTTCAAGTCTCTACAACCGTCGGGTTAGCTGTGCGTTGTGTGTCAGTCATTGAGTGACTTTAAAACTTTAATTACGTTATAAATACTCCATACAAAACTGCCTCATTAGCCAAGTGGTCCTGAGCGCGACTGCTACCCTAGAGGTCCTGGGTTCGATTCCCAGGTTGAGCAAAGTGTTATTGGGTTTTTCTATGAAATTCCCAGTAGCAGCTCGGAGTTAGGAATTTGTGCCCGTTTAATGGCAATAGGCTCGCCCCCTATTACATGGGACCTAAACATACCGGCGAACTGGGGGTGTACATTAGTACGCCTCTGCCTAACCCTTCGGGGAATACAGGCGTGATGGTATGTTATACTCCATACAAAAGTTCTTGCTTCTAGACCCATCCTTTATCAACTAATAAGTTTTATTATACAGTAGATATCAATAACCTGTCGAAAAGAGTGAAGGAGAACATTATAGAAGGCCATGAACTCGATTCTGATAAATGGGAATAATTATCTTTCGCGCCTCCGACCATGGAGGTCAGGACATTTATCACTAGTGCGGAAAACATGATTGATGGCTGTCTTAAAAACAATACTAGCTCGTTTTTCATCTGAGGTTGTAGGCATTCATTTTAAAGGGCTATTTGCACTTTTACAGTTTAACTTTCTTGTATAATAGAAATGCATGTAGAAAAATAAACCGCATTTCTTATTAGATCTGGTATATTGGCTGAACCTGAACGCCCGTGGGAACTCCTCCAAAGATTTTGAAGGTATGTGTAATTGGTTCAGACTTGCTCAGCATGATAGTAGATAGACGGAACCTTCTAATGCTCACAGGAAAGTTTAGTGCCGCCCATGGATGTAAGTGTGAATATCTCTTACAATGATAGGACAATGGCTGTTAAGGCTGATCGTTTCGCTGAGCCCGCCAAATTCAAATTACAATTCGTTTTTCGCAATTTGTAGGTCTATAACACATTTTTTCAATTACTACAGCTAGGAATCTAGAATGTGTTATAGACCTACAAATTGCGAAAAACCAATTTTAATTTGAATTTGGCGGGCTGAGCGAAACGATCAGCCTTAATGTTAATCGAATATACAATATTGTAGATGCATCGATGTAATTATGCAATTCAAAATATAATTTACATATTATTATGTAAAAACGGCACGGTTGGCTATCCACAATGGTGTGCTGGTACCTACACTTATGTATGGAAGTGAATGTTGGGTGTGGCAGAAGAGGCATGAAAGTAGAATAAATGCGGTGGAAATGCGTTCCTTGCGAAGTATGTGTGGTGTAACTCGGAATGATAGATTGAGGAATAGTTTGATAAGACAACGTTGCGGACTGAAAGATGATGTAGTGACACGAATTGAAAGGAATATGCTGAGATGGTTTGGACATGTTGAGAGAATGAACGAAAGACGATTAACGAAAGGAATTTATAAGGCGCATATCAGCGGCAACGTCAGAAGAGGTCGACCTAGAAGGACCTACACCGATCTTATTGGCGAAGTCCTTCAAAAAGGTCAGGTACGTAGTACTCGCAACCGGCGCGTATGTATGAGAAGATGTGTCAATGTCGCAGAAGCAAAAGAGGCATGCAAGAATCGTAGCAAGTGGCAGTCTATAGTTTCTGCCTACCCCTGTGGGAGAATAGCGTGAGTGTATGTATGTATGTATGTATTATGTAAAAACACCCTTTTTTATCCCGTGTGGGGGAATCCTTATGGATTATATCAGCCTCCCATCGACCTAAACCGCACGGTGGCCATTTCCCGCACATTATGTATAACTATAAACACCTAGACTGTTAACAAATGTTTCGAGGATAAGGTAGTTTTTCGTTGCGATTTTACAGAATCGGGGTCTTTTTACCCGACTGCCGAAGGAGGAGGGTTATTCAATGTATTCTTACTGACGTATGGTGTTTCCCCTTATCTAGACGTCACATTCCGATTGAAATTGTCGTCTACCAATGTTCCATGAATCGATACTGTGATTAACGTAAGCTTATCTGACTCCGGATGTCGTAAATATTTAATTGTTGAATGAATTAAACGGTTTTCATTCTATTGTTTTGTTACCGAGAGAAACGTTCTATTGAGAAGTGCGGAACTTCGTATTGTATGCGCTTTGATTGCGTTTTCATTGATAAAATAAAACAAGAACGTGTCTACTTACTATTGAAATTTATCCTACATAATGGTACAAACTCCTTGGTCTCAAAAGAACTGGCTGGAATCGATTTCAGTTATACTCACGGTGCCCTATTTTAATACATTAGGGACACAATATTGGTCGCAAAAGCTCGTACATTTTTAACAAGAATACTCTCTGTAGGCGACGCGGGGACCTTTGTCTAGGGTTGTACAGCTATAGCTACTGAAGACTCATGCAACCTGTTATCTACATTATCTTATCACAAAGACATGACAGCTGGCAATTCCAAAATCGGGAAGAATCATTCATTTACCAGCTGTTGCCCGGTTTCCCACAAATCCTAAAAGATTTTTTGAAGCAAAAGATAGCCTATGTCCTTCTCCAAGGTCCTATGTCTATACTGAAATTCGTCAAAATTGTTTCTGTTACTTTCGCATTCATGATACTTTTGGATACTAGAATGTTCCAAATACTTCTCGATATTCATCTCTGAAGTCCTTGAAATATAATTGACACAGTTTTAAAAGAGAACGTCTTTAATGATGCAGCAGTATATCAATATCACTGAGGTGGCACTCCGTGACCCCTGCCTCACAAGGTAGTTAATCAGACATTGTGACGTAATGCAATGACGGACTAGAGGCGGGGCTCTACGTAATACCTCGACATTTAAAAGAAATAAAAAAAACTCATTTTCCCACGTCTGAACCAGTGACGGCTAGTTGCAGTGTTGCCAACAGCAAAAAAATTACATGTTTATGAAAACGAAACACGTCATAGCGTATTCCTTTTTTGAACTCTTGTGAGATTTATATTTTTTTAAATTACTAAAGAATTGTAATAAATGCGTTTCTATTGATTGCAACTTGTATTTATATTGTAGGCCGTAGCTCGGTTTTCCACGTCATTTTATTTTACACACTTATATAAACTGTAAATATTGTTTTTTTTTTCATTTCATTGTAAATGTTTGTGCATATATCTTCACTCATATTATAAAGAGGATTGATTGTAAGTTTATGAAATTATTTGTAATGGATAAACTCAAAAAGTACTCAACCGATTTTAAAAATTATTTCACGTATGAAAGGCTACGGTATTTCGGAGAAGCATAGAGTATATTGTTAATCGATTTAAACGTAACGTCTTTTTCTCGCAAGTGAAACCGCGGAAAGCAGCCAGTTTTTCATCAGAGGATACGGGATGTCATACAAACATATCAGAATTACCACACGTAATAAGGAGGGTTCCTTTTGACCTATAAGAGGATTGTGGTAACCAGCAGTAAACTAAATTATTGTATATATTTTTCATATTCATTTAATCTGGAATGAAACCAGAAAATTTAGAAAGATCTTTTCACTGTTGTTACACAATACTTTTATCGGAACTCTGGCCTTATCAAATATTAATTTTATGCGTCACGGTACGGTCATTAATATTCCATACAAATAGCGGCGCAGGCGTAGCGAAGTGCATAATACTATTATGTAATTTATGCTGGTTGATAACTTGGCAACTACTTATAACATAACATCTTCATCTTTTTTTTACGGATCACCTGATGGTAAGCGATAACCGCCGCCGATGAACACTCGCAACACCAGAGGAGTCACAAGTGTGTTGCCCGCCTTTTAAAAGGGTTTGGGCCTCCAGTAACCTCACTCACTCGACAAAACACAACGCAAGCGTTGTTTCACGCCGGTTTTCTGTGAGGCCGTGGTATCACTCCGGCCGAGCCGGCTCATTCGTGCCGAAGCATGGCTCTACCACGTGAAAATCTTTCAAGCTATTTCATAAAATATTTGGTGTCTCTATTATGTACTGGCATCGTCTGGCAAATGCCACGAAGCCCATCGTCCTAGGTAACTACAGGACAAGGTTCAGCAAGTGCATTTTTGGGTCGGTATGAGTCCATATACCCTGCCCTGCCCAAGTGGACAAGTCATTAGGTTTATCCGCTCTCAAAAATAAAGGTTGTTATCGAATACGTATTCAATGTGTGTTCAACATCAACTTAGCTACCTAGTAAACTGACGCAGAGGATATCGTTAGTACTTATGTCATTTACCTCAATGTAAATCTGTTATTAGTGTTGTACTTAAATAGTTTTATTTATTTTTTATCTAATCATTTGTTCGTTCCATAGTTATTGACAAATGTTATTAATTGCTTGTGTCTTTACTGGCTTTGTAAAATATTTTTCATTCTTTCTTTCTATTCACAGTTTGCCCTATTGCAATAGATATGATTGAAATTATCCATCCGCATCCATTTCCCATCAGTGTTCCACCCAAAAATAATTTTCCCATCCGTAAATATCGACCACAGAAGGATTGATTAATAATTCGGCCATCATCTGGCCTTTTACGTACTAGAGTCACTTGGCAAAAGGCTTATAGTAACTTTAATTCCCACGGAGAATTTAATTGTCGTTACTAGTGTCGCTGACTGAAATTGTAAAGGTTATCAGCTTGCTCCATCAGGCTTCCACCTTCCTAATAACATTTATTGAATTTATTTGCACTGTAGTGAACTAAATACTCTTTGCTGCTGTAGATGTTGTCTTTTGAGATAGCTTTGACTTTGACTGGAATACGTGGAACCGAGTCATGCTTCATTATCATCGTATCAGTCAAAAGAGGTCCCTTGCTGAAGAAAGAGCCAGTTCCTCCTCGGTGGCTGCGGCTCTAGCAGTCACTCTTGGGGCTCTTCCTCTGGTGTTGCAGGTGTCTATGGGCGATTATGACTACTTACAATCAGAGGACTCGTCAACTGTTTTGCCTACTTGATCAATAAAAAAGAAAGTAAAACGTCCCTCTTGTTCCTCACCCTCCGAGTCTTGAGGCAAGGAATCCTCATGCCAGCATCTTTCTCATGAGGATGAGTTTAAAGAGCTTGTATCTGTCTAAAGCACCTCTGTGTGTGTTTCAACTTTTGCGCGTGAGTGTCCGTTCCCCCTCTTGATATGCGTCCTCCGAAAAATCAAAGAAAATTTGAATTTAGTGGGCTACCCTACCGCTGTGGCCTTAAAACATTTACTCGTGCTACCGTTATTTCACGGAATAGAAAATGGATTATCTCGCAGGTTATCAATTTCGACTACCGAAGTAAATTGAGTGAAACGTGTTATACGTACTGAAGTATAACTGTTATTTAATTTTACCAGGCCAAACACAACACTTATGTTGTGTTTCGTCGAGTGAGTGAGGATACCGGAGGCCTAAACCCTTTTAAAAAGCGGGCAGCGCACTTGACACTCCTCTGGTGTTGCGGGTGTCCATGGGCGGCGATAATCGCTTACCGATGATCCGTATGCTCGTTTGCCTCCGTATCCCATAAAAAGAAAACAATAAAATTAAAAAGCACAGAGGGGTATGATGTATCTACGCCCGATAAGAGGACATAAGGTTATTAGGTTGATTCATTTAAAGATGTAGGAGTAGAGAACATTGACATTGTGATCGACTGGATATTATATGAGACCATTTCGGTATTGATTCAACTACAAAGTTCAAAGTGTTTTATTAACGTGGGACGAAGCATAGTGTGCAAGTAAGTGGCGGTGTTACCAATGAGAAAAAACGTGAGAGCATACTCTATATGCTTGAAGCCAAAGTTACCTCCTCCTATATAATAAGCACAACTTCAGATAGTGAAATCATAATTTATTTTTCATAAGGCTGAAATGATAAGCTAAATGAACCTCCATAAAAACAAATTATAATTTTAAAGTCAAACCTACATTTGTAATTTAGGACCGTACTATTGATATTGAGAGTTTTTTAGTGTATTTAAGACACTATTTGAGAGGACAGGACTTAATGACGTCATAATATCATTAAGTACACATTAGCTTACATCACAGATATGTCTATAGCAGAAGTATCCATAGTTATTTTGAATTTAGAATAAAACGAAAACTTAGGGTATTATCTGCGTATACAAACAAACACCAAACGTGCCACATGCTAAAAACATGATACATCTATTTTAGTTTACATGTAACACGATGAACTTGTAATACTTTAAACGATTCACTTTAACGAGTATTGCAAATAAAATGTGGACAATATCGCCAATTCACTGTGTACACAGGGGAACCAAGATATGTAGAAAACCATAACATAACATACCATCACGCCTGTATTCCCCTAAGGGTTAGGCAGAGGTGTACTAAGGTACACCCACAGTTCGCCGGTATGTTTAGGTCCCATGTAATAGGGGGCGAGCCTATTGCCATTAACCGGGCACATATTCCAAACTCCGAGCTGCTACTGAGAATTTCATAGAAAAACCCAATAACACTTTGCTCGACCTGGGAATCGAACCCAAGACCTCTAGCGTAGCGGTCGCACTTGAAACCACTAGACTAACGAGGCAGTTGTTGAATGTAGAAAACCAGTTCGATGCTATTGCTATTTTAGTTTGCCTGTGTTCTTTGGCGTACGGCACAGAATGCTTCCTATCGTGGATTTAAACATGGATATTAGATAATTAGCAAAGATATCGAAACTAGAAATTTTGAACAAAGTAATGTATCAATCGTGTACCTACAACATGTACATAATCAACCCAATATACTGTCCCACTGCTGGGCACGAGTCTCCTCTCAGAATAAGAGGGATCTGGATATACTTAGTCCACCACGCTCGCCTTGTGCTGGTTGGCAGACGTCACACGCCGTCCCGAAAATCTCTCAGGCATGCAGGTTACCTCACGATGTTTTCCTTCACTATACGTACAACGTACTAACAAAAAACTTAGGTAAGTATAGCAGTGTGCTATTACAACTATCCTGAAGAACTACGTGTTCAAAACGTCCGATTTTGTGATCGAACGCAGATATACTTAAGCGCGATGCGGACGATAAATAGCTGATTCCTGATGCATTAAGTATCGTGTGTGCACAAAAATTATCATTGCAGCTGCATAGATCTAAGATAATTAAAGATCTGTTAGGTCTATACGCACTGTACTTACGTACTCCGTAGACAGGTACTCCTTGAAGTAAAAAATATTGCTTTTTTCACGTATGTATGGCATGGTATGACAGACCTTCAATAACAATACTAGTCCATGTCAGACGCCTTACACAACTTGTTATCGCGATCTTTTTTTGGTTTGAGGGAGAGAGATGGTGCTATTCAATCTGTGAAGCGTCATCCCGCTCTAACCTAATACTCTAAAAGTCTCGAAGTAGTGCAGTCGTGTAGTCTCCTCTCCCTAAACTTTAAACAAAATTGTTAAGCAAGCACCCAATACCAAAATAAATCGTTATAATGAATACAAACAATATTTTATCAAATATTATTATTATTCGGATTCCGATACCGTTAAGCGGCGGTAGGCTAGGGCGTCGGACTTGCGATCGTGTGGTTGCCGGTGCGAACCCACCCATTGCACTACCGACGTGAACCCACTCGTAACACAAGCAATCTAGGTTAGCACGAGGGGTTAACAAGAATACTAGTAATGTGCGACCCAAATTGCTAGTAAGCCTTTTTTAAAAAAAAATCTAGGTTCATGCTCTACACACAATTGTGTTTGACTCTTAATAAATGGGGTTAAATTTAGAGGAATTGTTAAATGTGGTTGAGGAGGTTTAAATGACTACATCTTACATATAATAAGAATGTAAGTGAGCCGTGTCTGTACATTGCTTATATTTACAAAAAAACTAATTTGGGAGACTCAGAATCGATACCACAATCCATTTCTATTATTTTTGGAACTTTTGTCTGTCTGTTTGTCTGTCGGTTTGTCTGTCTGTTTGTCTGTCGGTTTGTCTGTATGTTTGACCGCGCATCAAATGATAACTACTGAAGAGATTTGGAGGAAGTGGGCAGGAATTCATAGCCTGTTTCTTGGATTAACATTTAGGCTATTTTTAATTCAAATCAGTTCTCTCTATCAAAAGTTATTAATATTTTAACCATTGAAAACGTTGAATTTTAAAAATAACCATTGTAGTCAATTTCATTGCAAAGTATTTCTGTACTAGACTAGCACGGATCAAAAAATATAACAGAATCAAGTAATAACATTGAAAAAATACACTTACAGGGACTAGATAAGATAAAACAAGAAAATAAAGCATGTCAATCAGAAACCATTATTGTGACCAGGAATTGACTAATAATACAGTTATTCTAACTCTACTTATACAGGGAATCACGGGACATAAATAGGATTTATCCAGGGAGCACAAGCCGGTGTAAAAACTAAATATTTGAGTAGGTTAAAGAAGTAATCAAAGAATGACAACTTATTTTCTAGCGGACTAACACGGCATCGTTATTACCACAATGAAATTTGATTCGTTAGAAGGTGTCATTTTGAGTTGACAATTTTGACAATTATTGTTTTCTTCTATAAAGCATCCAGCCATATAGTAACTCATTTTATAATGTGAAACCTCCATAGTGTAGATACATTGCGCACACTTTATTTGAGAAACTAAAGAGTTTCCATCTAACAAATAATTAAATATTATACCCAAAGAATATACCACGTATGTATGTATAATAATAAAAAAAATGCAACGTGCGTTAATCTTTACTGATGCCGAAACAGTTATTTGAGATTTTTATCTATGTAGTTATATCTGTTTATATTTCCATACTTCACGTCAATACTATGTGAACAAATTTTTGAAATTAAGTAATTTATAGGTCAGAAATAAGGTATTCAGAGGTCAATGGCGCTAAGTTATTAAAAATATGGAAAACCTGATTTTTGAGGTGGTTAGTTGAAACTTGGAGAGGACAACGTCTGTCAGGTCAGCTAGTTCATTAATAAAGTTATTTTTAGTGAAGGAAAAATTCGACTCGAGGGCAGGATTCGAACCTGCGTCTTCTGGTTAGATACACCAGACGCAATTACCACTAAGTCATAAGTGTCATAAAACAATAAGCCCCTAAGCCGTGTCAGTCTTAGCATGAAAAATACCAAAAAAAAAACACTTAAACATAACATCCATTAATTTTGTCTGAATCTGTTCATAACTACAACCCAAAAATTCCTTAGCAATTTGGTAATAACAACGAATACGATAAGTAGATACTTACATAAAAAATTGCCATTTTTCCAAATCTCCAAACAATTTTGTTAATCTCCAAAAGTCAGTTGTCTCAGTATAAACATTGAAATGAAATGAAATGATATTTATTTCTGTAAGTAGATCATTAGAGACACTTTTACAAGTCAATGTTTTTTTTTTTTTTTTATAGCTAGATGGCTTCGGCATTTCCTAAATGACGACCTCTGAGAAGAAACACCGGAATCACCGGTCATTCTGAAATCTAATCAGTGAAAAGCTATTCTTTGATAATTACTTCAAGGCACTGAACCGCCTTTGAATAATTGACCGGCAGAATTGATAACGTTGCCGGCTTATTAATTTTCCATCTTATCATTATGTTTATAAAGTAGAAAATTGACTAACCACCAACGTAATTGACTGCGAAAGAAAACACACTGGTATTGAATCGGAAGTATCTTGGTCTATTCAGTCAAGAGGCGTTTGACAAAAGGTCAATCATATTATTTTTGGAAATACCTAAATATAAATCAATTTCCTGTCGTTCTAAGAATAGATGTCTCTCTTTTATGTCGTGGGAGGCACTCTGACTAAATTACTTCGGAAATAGGCAGTAATTGAACCTTCAGCCCACCTGAGTATTCCTACCATAATTCTAATGTTTACCTTGTATAATGATTTTTAATAATACACGAATATTAAACATTGAAATAAGTTATAACTGCCTCATTAGCCAAGTGGTCCTGAGCGAGACTGCTACGTTAGAGGCCCTGGGTTCGATTCCCAGGTCGAGCAAAGTGTTATTGGGTTTTTCTATGAAATTCCCAGTAGCAGCTCGGAGTTAGGAATTTGTGCCCGGTTAATGGCAATAGGCTCGCCCCCTATTACATGGGACCTAAACATACCGGCGAACTGTGGGTGTACATAAGTACACCTCTGCCTCTGCCTAACCCTTCGGGGAATACAGGCGTGATGGTATGTTATGAAATAAGTTATATCAATTTATCATACCCATTCGTGACACTCTGATGACACTGACACTTACGTGAGTTAGACATTGAAAATTAACAACTTTTATTTTATTTTATCGCGTTGTACTGATATTATTTAATTCCCGACATTTCGGATCCTTTACAGCATCCATGGTCACGGGTAGACTGAGGTGTATACAACGCAATATCAATACTACGCGATAAAATCCTTAAAATGTAGTTTCATTTCAATCAATATCCGCTATTTGCGGATTCACTCCAAAGCATCTAATAAATTTATAAGAAAAGTTGGTCAGTATGTTGTTAAGAATCGCATTTTTAAGGACTACAGTTGACCAAATCTGAGTAACATAATACATACATAATCAACCACATACTGTCCCACTGCTGGGCACGGGTCTCCTCTCACAATGAGTCATGAGAGGTATTAGAGTTAGACTATAGTCCACCACGCTTGCCTAATGCGGGGTGGCAGACTTCACACACGTCGAGAAAATCTCTCAGGCGTGCAGGTTTCTTCACGATGTTTTCTTTCACCATTGTAAGCGAGTGACAATTAGTTATTAATAGGCACATGATTACGAAAAGTCGGAGGTGCGTGCCTTGGGTTCGAACTCGAGACCTACGACGTGGCATTCCAGTGGTCATACCCCAAGGCTATCACTGCACTGTAGGGTAACGATTTGGTTAAATTATTTAGTTCAGCGTTTTAGGCTTCAGCGTTCGGTGTTTGATCTGAAGATACTAAATACTAAGAAGTCAATTCTCTTTCTCTACAAATTTGTTATTATTAGACAATTCATTCATCATTCAATAATCTATTTTCATGAGTTTATGAAAATGCAGTTGGCTATAGCGTGTTTTAAAAATAAATGTTGCATTGCATGTTGTTGACCTAAAAATGCTTCCGGAAAATAGGGCTATTTCTGACTGCCTCCTAAAATATAAAAGTTACATAGTACAGGACCGCATTAACAAAAACTGTGTCATGTTTTAAATAAGACTGTTATTTGTTTACATTGCCTTGTATAGTATAGTATATACACTTTATTGCACACCAATAACACAAAGTTTACCTTAATATACAAGGAACATAAAACTATAGTTAATGCATAATTCGTATGTCTTATCGCACAAAGCGATCTCTTCCGTACTTCTTCTTCTTCCGAGCCATTTCCCAAATATATTGGGGTCGGCTTCCAGGCTACCCAGATGTGGCTGAATATCAGTATTTTACACGAAGCGACTGCCTTCAGACCTTTTCTTAATACCAAAATTCGGAGGATAGATGATAGGTTGTCAGGCTTTTTGGGCCACTGAAGACCACTAACAATTGTCAAAGATGTTTATATGACAACCGGGACCGACGGCTTTACGCGCTCTCCGAGGCACGGAGGGGTCCCGTTGTATTAAGAATGGTCACCCATCCGTACATTGACCGCGGTGAGCGCAGCTTAACTTTGCAGATCAGTTTAGTTATTACTTAACCAAGAGCCCCATGCCGAGATTAGATTAGATTACGTTGACTTGTCATAGGTTGAAATTAAAGAATAAAAATGTTATAGAAATTAATAGCACAAACAAATGAAACTTAAAACAACCAAAACCCCCCCCCCCCAGTATAGCCGTAGGAAATCGGTATTGCCCAAAAAATTTTATTCTGGTTCTCACTTCACATCTGGTTACTCCAGTTACAGACAACTGAAGCTACGTGTTTACTCTGGAAACAATATCGCAAATCTATACTTGATATATAAAGCTGAATAGTTTGTTTGTCTGTTTGTTTGCTTGAACGCGCTAATCTCAGGAACAACTACTGGTCCGATTTGAAAAATTCTTTCAGTGTTAGATAGCCCATTTATTGAGGAAGGCTATAGGCTATATATCATCACGCTACGCGGACGAAGTCGCGGGCAGAAGCTAGTTGTTTAATATATCGATATTATCGTTATCGTTACTGAGGAGATACGATTATCTCTCAACATTGTCTATTATGAATTACGGTATCCGGTCCTAATGTGATAACTCTGTAAGATATTGAAATCGCTTTAATATTACACAGATTTTATTATATTTATAAGTGCGTAGAGAACTTAACATGAAATAAAAGTCGCTTAAAAATCCAAAACAAATTGGTACACACGGCGACACATCAACCTTCCCGCCTCCCGCTGTCTGTCTGTCCCTATGTATGCTTAGATCTTTAAAACTACGCAACGGATTTAGATGCGCTTTTTTTAATAGATCGAGTGATTCATGAGGAAGGTTTTAAGCTATCACGCTACGACACGCTACTACGTTAGGAACGGGGCAACGCGGGTGAAACCGTGGGCGTGTCGCTAGTTCATCTATATTTTATAGCAGCTTAAGCCAAAGGAAGATTAAGCTTAGAGATACAGAGTAGTGTCGATTGTTGTTCCACTTTCTGTACCACGTCCTTGATCCAGCCATCTAACAAGAGCCTCTTTAGGTGTTGATTAAGGCTCTAGGCCAATAATTTGACGCCTAATTATGTATCTCTTAGTTTTAGTAAAACATAACATACCATCACGCTTGTTTTCCCCGAAGGGTTACGCAGAAGCCTACATAATGTACACCCACAGTTCGCCGGTATGTTTAGGTCCCATGTAATAGGGGGCGAGCCTATTGCCATTGCCATTAACAAATTCCTAACTCCGAGCTGCTACTGGGAATTTCATAGAAAAACCCAATAACACTTGGCTAATGTGACAATAAAAAATATAATTGAATAGTAAATAATATGTTATTGTTTGTATTTTCCAGAGGTTCACACAGTATCTAGCATCGAGTAATTCGACATTTCAACTTAGCAATTTTCTAGATAAAAGTGGAGTGCAAGGTATGTACCAAGAACTGTTATTAAGTATAACAAAATAGAACTATTTAATTTAAAATATAAAATACTGCAAATGAAATATGGAACAATGTAAGTAATTATTATAGTATGCTGTTACTCGTAGATATATCAGAACTAATTAATTCTGTCTGATAAACTTATCCGACGACAAATTGAATGGACGCTCGATCTTGCATTAATGTTATTTATTTTAATTTATTACATGTTGTTTACAAGATCTTGTATATAGTGTATGATTAAAATATAAGCCCTGCTAGGGCTCAGCAATATAGATTTTTAAATTTAACTATGGTCAGGCACGGGCAATTTAATATGCAATAATGCTAAAGTAATTCTGCCTGTCTGTCTGTTATCTGTTCATGCCTAAACCGCAGAACAAATTTTGATGAATTGTGGCGTATAGATACGTATATTGGACCTTGGAGGACATTGGTAATCTTTTGCTTCAAAAAGTACTTTGGCAGTACAGCTTGTTCAGTCTGCTATATAATCATAGTTCGTTTATAGTAAGGGGTGAACATTATTGCTATTAATCGGGCACTATTCCAAACTTAGCCTCTGCTGAGACTTTCATAAAATAGCTCAATAACCTTTCGCCCGACACGGGAATAGATGCGCTTACGACCAATGAGTTATAACGCTAAATTAACATAACATACCATCACGCCTGTATTCCCCGAAGGGTTAGGCAGAGGCGTACTAATGTACACCCACAGTTCGCCGGTATGTTTAGGTCCCATGTAATAGGGGGCGAGCCTATTGCCATTAACCGGGCACAAATTCCTAACTCCGAGCTGCTACTGGGAATTTCATAGAAAAACCCAATAACACTTTGCTCGACCTGGGAATCGAACCCAGGACCTCTAGCGTAGCAGTCGCGGTCAGGACCACTTGGCTATTGAGGCAGTTATCTTTGTGTATTTTTATTGGTTGATGTAATTTAAATAATATATTTTTCCGTTGTCTACTGCAAGTTCACCTTAAAAATATAACTGCATTGACTTACGCGTGTTCCGATTCACACTCGAGAATCCATAGTACAGTACGTGGATAGTATTATGCAATGGATGTGCAAACAACCGAGTGGAGTGTGTACTATTTCCGCGTCATTATGTATATTCACCCGTGCCAAGTAATATTGGCGCCTTACCGGCTTATATGGCGTAGAACTGGAATTGAACGTTCGTTGCTCTATATTAGGAGAATTTCTTTCGTGTCTGGTCAACGGTGACTGGCGTTTTTTTCTAGCTATGTAGTCAATGTTTTACTTACTATAGGGTCTTTCTTTAGTTATTGCAATGTACTATTCATTATTGTACAGTAGGTACTAATAGTTTTCATCTAGTTTCTGCCCGCATATTCCACATTCAGTAAACTGATCTATAATATTGTTATTGTATGATTTTTTGACATTTTATTTTATCAATACAGTATGTACCATACCAACACAGCCATTGCCCTTTTCCTTTTTCTTACGTCATCTTCATCCAATGGCTGTCTGTAATTGTTTTTAGCGATAAGTCCCCCAATTGTACTACTATGTAGTTTATTTCCTACTAGCTTCTACTAACTTAAAAATTAGGTCCGATCTGGATAAAATTTGCCTGTGTGTTTATTATTCCAGACTTTAATCTGTGCCAAATTTTAACCAGATCCGTTCAGCCGTCCTGGAGTGAAAGAGTAACAAACATCCATACAATAAACAGTATTCTATCTCTGTTCTGGGTCTACCTGATAAAATACTACATAGCGTTCCCCTAGAAAGCAAAGTTAGGTCCCATAAGCTAGAGGATTATAGGACCGATGGCGTTTTCAGTTTGAAAAACTACATCAGAATCTTACTAAAAAACTCCACTTATCGTCCTATTAAAGCTTATATATATAGCAGTTCCAAGGTTCAAGTTCAATTGTATACCTACATATATCTATTAATCTACACTTAACTGATGCATATCTGAGCGTAGGTCCGGAATGTAACTATGTATGTTGCTAGCTTCACACAATACGTGCCGTATCGGTTTCGTTCCTGGCTACACATGTGGGCACTACATTGACTGGTGACCTTATAGGTCATTGACACTACGGCCTCCACTCAGCTGGGTGATTCTGATATTTTTTATTTCCGCGCAATTATTAGATAAGTATTTGTTGAACACCGCGTTCTTATTGTAAATCTTATAGTTAGGTAGGTTAATGATTCAATAATTAATTGATAATATGTTATGTTAATTTGCATGCTATGGACACTAGTTAAACAGGCCTGAACTTGCAATACTCTGGAACACCTATGTAAAAACCATATTTACCGCAAATAAAGTATTTGTATAACTGTAATAAATAACTGCCTCATTAGCCATGTGGTCCTGACCGCGACTGCTACGCTAGAGGTCCTGGGTTCGATTCCCAGGTCGAGCAAAGTGTTATTGGGTTTTTCTATGAAATTCCCAGTAGCAGCTCGGAGTTAGGAATTTGTGCCCGGTTAATGGCAATAGGTTCGCCCCCTATTACATGGGACCTAAAACATACCGGCGAACTGTGGGTGTACATTAGTACGCCTCTGCCTAACCCTTCGGGGAATACAGGCGTGATGTTATGCTAGGTTAAAGTATTTGTATTTTGTATAATATCAGAAGTTGTCTTCTTTTGGATCTGTGGAGAATGATCCAAGTTACTTTTGCATATTTTTTTAAATTCTTTGTGTACATATCCAACTATCGCGAAATCCAGATTAATATATTAGATCTGTCCAGCTTGTCTCGCATCCCTCTTGATGGTGTAGCTAGCTGGCTCGGTTGTGTGGTAATTATGGCTCAGAGTTTTGACGACATCCGGCAGATGGGACCAGACTTATCCACGTTTAGCTCAGGGGCGTTTTCTACTTGTTATTATATAAATAACAAAACATAACATATTATCACGCCTGTATTTCCCGAAGGGTTAGGTGGAGATATATCTACATATACACCCACAGTTCGCCCGTGTGTTTAGGTACCATGTCCCATTATTAGGAACATTAATGATGAATTTGGAGTAGATCTTACTACCATTAATTAGGCACAAATCCAGACACCGAGATGCCACAGAGAATTTCATAGAACAAACCAATAACACAGCTCTGCTCGACCTGGGTTTAGAACCAAGGATCTCGACGGCTTTAGCGGGGCGTGCTTGGGACTTCTAGACTAATGAGGCAGTTAGATAAATAAATAATAGACATTAAGTCCCGTTTGTTCAAGTTAATGTTTTGATAAATTAAAATTACAGTCTATTTGCTCAGTTAAATGCTCATTATTGGTTTAAGCTGAAAACAACAAGTCTATTTATTTTAATCAAGTTCTATAAATTACGTATCTCAAAGGTATTCTATTTAACCTAAAGTTGTCTCATCAGTCTGCCTACGTCATTATTGACACCAAAAATTCAACCCTAATTGAAAATATTTTCAAAAGTATTCCTTACTATCTGATACCCGCGGTTTCACTCGCAACCGAAACGCCTTTGAGAGCCGACTATCCCTTTGAGTCAGCTGTATAACATTAAAAGAGTCTCGGCTTTAGAATCGGAAAAAAAAAGCATTAGAATCTCTAAGACAGAATTAACGTTCGTCGAGTATCTCTTGGACAGTTAATCCTTTCTCAAACATACTATAAGACAATTTGAGACAAAGGGTGGCTTATATCCTTCTCCATGGTCCAATCTATCTCTATACCAAAATTCATCAAAACTTGTACAACCGTTTAGTTGAGAAACCGTAACACACAGACAGAGTTACTTTCGCATTTATGTATAAGTTATTCATGACAATAATATCTTCGCTCGTACCATTTTGTGTTTACATATAAATTTGAATTTGCGTTTCTAGGACATTCCCACAATCTACATAAGTCCTGCTTTCAATGAGTCATCAAAAGGCATGCACCTCTTAGCAACATGTAAATTCTCAGATTTGAAGTATGAGTATGACTAACACACACGTGACTCGGGACTCGTAAAGTCATAGGGGACAATATCCTTAATGTTCCTTGACTTTGAGATCACAATGGAATAAATTTTGGAATGTTGTTTGAGTCAATATTACTTCATTCGTGCGACGGGTCGTTGAGCTCCCTTAAATATGGTTGAGCTACACGATGACTGATGCATGCTTGCCGTCAGTTAGGACTGGTCTACTCAAAGCTGCTATGGTTCTTTCCTCAAAAGGCCATTTCAGACATTGCCCTGCATTGTCCCACTCACATTATTTGCATTATTTTATGTCTGGACTTTAAAAGAGACCATGATTCTCTGAGTTTGTTTCGGCGTTTCTTCTCAGAGGTCGTCATTTAAGAAATGCCGAAGCCACTAGCTATAAAAAAAAAACAAAACATTGACTTGTTAAAGTGTCTCTAATGATCTACTTACAGAAATAAATATCATTTCATTCGATTCGGTCACGGATTCGCTTACTCTATCGGTATGACATACATCACGCCTGTCATCCTCGGAAAGGTTTAGCAGAGGTGTATTATAATGTACAACCACAGTTCCGTATGTTTAGGCCCTATGGAATAGGGGGCGAGCCTATTGCCCTATTTATATAATTGAACTGTTAATCCCCTGTATCTCTATCTTTTGTTTAAACTTTGCATAATGGCCAGCAAATTTATTAAAGAGTTCATTGGCTCGTTTTAAAATGAGGTTAAAACAGTTTAATTTTAATACGATTTTTATTAAGTGGAGCAATAATGAATATGCGATGAATGTTTGTGGCTAAGAACAAAGAGGATTTAATATTAGGAAGTTGTGATCGTATGTTTGCATTCATTATAATTTTTTGCTGATTTCTATTCATAATATCTATTATTTTCCTTATTCTAATCTTTTAACAGACTTCAACCGGTCTTCAATATTAATTTTATTAAATTATCCGCTCATGTCCCATTATGCTTGGTGTGCAATATGTCCTTTTCTTCCATTTATCCCTATCATCCCTATCAGTATCGCTTCCTTTTTCATCATAGCAGGATTAAGACAATCCATCCATTTTCTCTTTGTTTCTCCCTCTACCCCTCCATCCTTCCATATTCATTTCCACCACTCTTTTAGTCACATACGTTTCATCACATCCATATGAGGACAAACTATTCTCTTACAACTTTTCTGTCACTGGCGCCACTTTCAGAAGACCTAATCCTTTTTCTAACTTTTATTTATTATAGTATACTTTGTTTATGGGAATCAGTAAGTGCGATTTGCACAAGATTCACAACTGTAGTGGGATGAAAAAGAGGCCTCCACTACACTACAACAGTTTGTGTTACCCGGCTGTAGAGATACATAGAATTTTTAGTTAATTTTCGATTGTGACGGAAAACAATATAGACTTAACTTACATGTTCTGTTATAAAATTTCATTTGCAGTATTTTAATTTAGAAAATACGACAGTATGTTGTATTATCAATTATTATTGCATACTCTACGTTAGCGGCAAAATTATACGTGAACTTTAAAGGATATCAAGCCAATTATTGCATTAAGGGAAAAACGGTATAAGTCAGATTCTTTTAAAATCACACTTGGTATCTTTCTCACTAGAAGCAATCAAACTTACATCCTTTTTCATTAAAGGCGCAATATTATTTCGCCTAAAGGGATTGTCCTGGTGTAAGACAAGGATAACGCTATTCAACCTGTATACTTCCGTCTCTTTCTTACAGCACAATAATAAAGCTCTAATGCTTATACGGTCGCTGGGTCGAACGATACGTGTGACTAAAACTATGTAGGTCTGGGTAAAATAGTCATTATCCTTATTTAAATAAACACTATTTATGTTTCCATTAATTATATTAATCATCCATTGATAAAACATGTGGTTGACCATGTACAGGAATTATTATGTTGTATTAATTATCCTGATCTATGAATGAGAATTTTCTGCAAAACATGTTTTGTGTTACAATAATAAATAAAAACCAAGCCTTTCTAATATACCTATATCTATATGTATGTAGAACTACATCGCAAAGCCTCTGTCGATCACATAATGAGGAAATGATATTAATTTGACAATGGACTTTAACGACTATGGATTGTCTACGTGTAAAAGATCTCGCGATAGTACTAAAGTCACTAGTTGTCGTATTTCGAACGCCGATCGATTGGAATTATTTTCAAGAGTAAGTCTATTGGCGCCGGAAGTCTATGGAAGGGAGGAAGGATCTTTTTGATCTCATTGGCAAACGATTTCCTTTGTTAAGAATCATGGAATATTGACAGTGTATATAAGGATAGTTTTGTAGTAGAAATGCAGCTGCATTCACTGCATATTAGTGTCGCATCTTGGTTCACGACATTTATAAATATTGTTTTGAGCACACACGTCTATTGCATCTCAACATTTTGGACAGCAAAAGAGATTACGAATGCCATCTACTTTAAACTACAGTTTTGTGTAAAACAGGTTGGTTTAGGCGGAAATCTGCCTTCTAATCTTTCTATCGACAATTTAAAATCATTTGCTGATAGTTAAAAATGAAACATAAAATTATATCTATCTGCATCAACATATTATTTTCACCCGTATGTTATCAAATGATTAAGGATCATATTTCGTTATCAATGTAAAATTCAAGTTATTTGTTATTTACGTTCTCTCTTTTGCTGTTCGTAATAATGTAATGCACATTTTGTAATCTGCACTGGCTGATTGAAACACCAGTACATCTTCACTTTCAAGATATATAAATACGTACATTAATTTAGCCATTTGATTTCCATTGTGCAAATATTATAATGCAAAAACAAAAACCGATGATTGTAGACGAGTAAATTAATAGAGAATTAATTTTTCATGTTTGTTTAAAAAGATAAATTATTGTGAGTAAGTAATTAGTTTTGTTTGTTCAACAACAAATGTAAAGCGATGTGATCGCAGTTGGATGGAATATTTTGAGTGATAAATTATTAGGGAAGCGTTTTATTGAATCAACTTGTATATCTTTCAAAGATTGTACAAGAACTATTTACGAATAATTTTCATTAAAAAGTTATCTTGTGTATACATGAGATACCTTTTTAAATGAAAATTATGACTATTATTCATACTCGCATGAATATAATTCTTTAATTATGTATTTAGCCCGTAATATTCTGATTCAATTTTCAAAAATATTTCTAACTGAATTTAATTTTCCTCAATGCTTACAAAGGCGCGGCCGGTGCCCGGATTGGTGAGTTTAATTATTAAATGGCGGCTTTTTGTTAATGTCTGTCCGCCTGTTCACGTGTTATAGCTGAAACACGCTTGGATTGGGTGCAATTTTTCGTTTTTTTTTGTTCATTTTGCACATTACCGCTGTTTGAGTTGATAGCGCTTCATTTTCAGCGCCAGATGATGAGGAATTAATATTTATTTATTCACGATTTGCGTCTTGATTAAATAAATAAAAATTCTTATTAAAATAGCGTTAAATAAGTTTTCTTTTTGTTCATAGGCATGTATGTGCTTGCAATTTCTTTTCTCGGATATGGTATCACAAGAAAACATGATACCGACGAATTGGGTTAGACAAACTCAAGTGTTTTTGTCGTTCGTTTATTTTAGATTTATTTTTGAACAAATAGAGATTTGCATACCAGTAATTAGGTACAACTCACGCTTCTGTAAATGTTAACGCACTGTGTATCGTCGTCACGGAAATCATTAATCTGGACTTATGCCACTTCGCTGATTAGACCTCATCTTTATTATTGCTGATTTTGTCTAAAAAAAATTTACTCGGAAATGAATAAATAACTATTTAGCAGTAATCAATCAATTCAATAATTAATTTTACGATAGCCATTTTATTGACACAATTAATAGTTGAATCAACTCATTCATGTAAGGGTCATAGAACACAGATAATTTTGTTATGATTGCACCTAAGTACATTAAATGTACCGTGGGGTGACATTCTCGATACCACCTTTTTATTTTCCACTATTATTTATGTAATTTTATTGGCATAGACAGGAAGTGTCTTAGACGGAGCGAATATTTTCAATTGGAAAATATATATAGATTACGTTCTTCTTCATGATCGCTAGTAAAATTTCTTTGATTACAAGTTATTGCGACATTTATTAAATAGGTACATTTAAATCTTACTTTTTTTTATGGGATAGGGGAGCAAACGAGCAGACGGGTCACCTGATGGTAAGCGATAACCGCCGCCCATGGACACCCGCAACACCAGAGGACTCACAAGTGCGTTGCTCGCCTTTTAAAAGGGTTTGGGCCTCCGGTAACCTCCCTCACTAGGCGAAACACAACGCAAGCGTTGTTTCACGCTGGTTTTCAGTGAGGCCGTGGTATCACTCCGGTCGAGCCGGCCCATTCGTGCCGAAACATGGCTCTCCCACGTTTACTTGCCAAAGACAGGACATCACGAACAGAATCGTAATGTATTTCAAATTGGAAACAAATCGCTCTGCTCATTGACAAAGAGAAAAATCATATTAAGTGTTTTGAAAATGTTCCCCATCTCGGATCTGTAATTCTTTTGAATCTTCGCTCCCTGCTAATGACAAATTGTCTGTTTAAGTTTGAAAGAATGTCACCCCATATTGCACATGCACTGTAAATCGTTGCATGGATTTGATTTGCTTATCGTTGTATTTACAGCCCATTAAATGTTAAAGCCCTAAAGGCTTAGATTATTTGCCACTACTACAGCTTTGTTCATGTGTAAAAAACACAGCATTATGCTTTAAATGTAAATAAAAAAATATAATTCCAAACATCTTCAGAATTCAGGCTACTTAACCTAATTTATTGATATTGCCAAGCCTGATGAATTCTTTGCCTACGGCTGGGCGCAAATTTACGATTATCATATTTATCATGCTCGATGTCTCTAAGGATAGTCGCATACTATACCGGAAGTTGCTTTCGATTTAATTTGGGCACACTATGCTTGTATCCGGTTCGGATACTAAGATCTGATCGGATCTAAGGGATTAATTAAATATACTAAGGGTCCGTCCGACTGAATTGCCTGTACAAACGTAATACCAAAATAATTCTTAATTCAAACAGAATTTAATAATGACTATGTAAATTAATCGTTATTCAAACAACTTAATCAAATTGTGATATTATTCGGATTCGGATACCATTAATCTATTTTCCTATCCTACCATTTCGTGTAAAGTACTTCAGTGGGAATCAATTGTAGAATTAAATTTTAAAAATCTACAAAGTTTCGATCGGTTTTCCGATCTTTTGCTTTATTCAAAGTGAAGAAGTAGTACGAAATAGCAGGTTAGGACCTAGTTAACGGTACTTATCCGAATCCGAATAATAACACAACTTGATTAAATTATGTTTCAATGACGATTTATTAACTCATTACGTTTGTATGGACAATTTAGCGTCCACCGGACCCTTAGATTGGGACCCTGATTTCCGAGATACAGGTGTTTCAACCTAGTTTTGGAAGTCAAGAGTCATATAGTGTTAGCAGCCTAGGTTTATTGGAATTATTAATATTTAGCACATAAGAATAACTTGTATAAGGCTATAATGTATTTAGTCCAAATAAACGTTATTATTTATTTATTTAGATATCATGATAATCGGAAATTTGCTCTCAACCTAATTGTTACTACGCCAAAATATATATTAACTTAAAGCAGTATCAATAACATGCATGAAAGCTGTATATACACACGGACACACACGCACACTTGCACTCACACCATATTAACACCTATGACATGTTACATGGCGTCTCTTGTATCCAGGATATGACATGTCCCCGTTCATCCGGCGTTACGCCAAGTACCTCAATGAGAAGGCGCTGTCATACAGGACTGTTGCCTTCGACTTCTGCAAGGTTAAGAGGGGGTGAGTAGAGGAACTCGTTTTTATTATCATTATAATCGTTCTTGGTATTATATTTCAGCTCGCCAGGGTGCGTATGCGACTGATGTCTCATCTGCTACCTGATCAATCAATTGATTAGGTAACCTCTGCCACTGCATTAGCGTTTAGCTCCCCGTTTTGCTGGTGTATTAGAAGAAGAACAGTCTGGCTGGCTCTGATCTTTCTGATTAGTGTTATTGCAATCATGGTAAAGTTGTGGGAAAGGAATGTCGCTATTTAATGTGTATAGCGACGTCCTTGTCTGTCGATCGCAAAATGATAGCAATTACACGTCATGATGCGGCTTCTACACAAAAATTTCATACACTTATGACTTTGGGAAGTCTTATTAACAGGTTTCCCAATACAGATACAAGGCTTTATGACAATGTTCTCCTTCATCGTGTGTATATTCTTTGTAAATAAATATCTATGGTCTGTCTATCAGATTTTTCTAGTAGAAAAAGAAAAGAAACGGTATTATCGGCACCGTTATAGCTTTTACTAACAATATTTCCGTTACCAACAGTAAGGAGGAAGGCTCCCTCCGCATGATGAACGCAGAGAAGCTCCTCAAAACATTGCCAGTGCTGCAAGCCCAGTTGGACGGGCTGCTCGAGTTCGACTGCACGGCCAACGACCTCACCAATGGCGTCATCAACATGTGCTTCATGCTGCTCTTTAGGGATCTCATCAGGTAAGATTGAATCGATCATAACATAACATACCATCACGCCTGTATTCCCCGGAGGGTAAGGCAGAGGCGTACTAATGTACACCCACAGTTCGCCGGTATGTTTAGGTCCCATGTAATAGGGGGCGAGCGTATTGCCATTAACCGGGCACAAATTCCTAACTCCGAGCTGCTACTGGGAGTTTCATCGAAAAACCCAATAACACTTTGCTCGACCTGGGAATCGAACCCAGGACCTCTAGCGTAGCAGTCGCGCTCAGGACCACTTAGCTAATGAGGCAGTTAAGAATCGATCATAAGGTTCTTCAAAAACGGTGTGATAAGATTTTTACAGGGTAACGTGCGAGTGATACCCCTGTTGTTGCAAGCGTTCATAGGCTACGGTAACCGCTTACCATCAGACGGGCCGTCTGCTTGTTTCCCACCTGTATATAAAAACCGTCCACCAGGATATGTGCGTATCCTGTTGGAGGTTTTTAATAAATAAACTTTGGTACATTGTTTTAAATTAAAAATCAGTAACTACAAAGTTTTATAATAGGTGTGTTCCTCCTGCTCTAATTACAGAAGGTCACAGCATGCACTTATAATTTTAAGCGAACAAAGAAAATTGACGTAAAAAAAAATTATATTATTAAAGTTAAAACCAAAAAAATATTAACAACTTGAACAATATTTACCCGTCAAGTAACAAATTACAGACACAAAGCAAATTCATTATTTGGGAAGAATACTTTTTGGACAAAAGGTAGCCAGGATGTCTTTGTCCAACCAATCAATCTCTATATCGAAATACATCATAATTGTTTCAGCTGTTTATGCTGACAGTACGTAACTGACTATGCGATTCGTATGTATTAACATAAATAAATGCCTATAATAATGCGAACTGTGGGTGCACATTAGTACACCTCTGCCTAACTCTTTGGGGAATGCGTTGGGCCCCACAGTTCGCCGGTTCGTTTGGGTCCCATGGGCTTGGAGCGAGCCTATTGCCAATAACTGGGCACAAATCCCAAACTGAACTGTTACTGAGTATTTTACAGAAAGACCCAATAACACTTTGCTCGACCTCGAATCAATCCCAGGTCCTACAGTAGTAGCAGTGGTGGTGGTGTCCACTGGGCTAATGAGACAGATTATTATGACTATCAACGCTTAAACCAAGGTCTTACATTACAGATTGTTCGCGTGTTACAACGACGGCATAATAAACCTCCTGGAGAAGTACTTCGATATGAATAAGAAGAACTGCCGCGAGGCTCTCGACCTCTATAAGAAATTCCTCATCAGGATGGATAGGGTCGGAGAGTTCTTGAAGGTAATCCTAGATTTCTTATTTTTCGAGAGAAAAAAAAAATATAAATTTGCTGTCAATTTCCAAAAAAAATCTTGAATAAAGTCAATTCAAAATTCCGAGTGGATAAAATGATTTAGTTTTTTTATACCATCATTACGCCAGTATCCTTGAAGCCTATATAGCCTATAGCCTTCCTCAATAAATGGGCTATCTAACTGAAAGAATTTTTCAAATCGGACCAGTAAGTAGTGTACCCATGGTTGAAGAGCCAAATAAATAAATACATATGATGAAACTGTTGAAAGATGAGAGGTGGGGCGCCACATAACCACAGTAATATACTGTGACGTAACGTAACACATTATCGGAAAATTTAGGGCCTCTATAAATAACTCACTGACGTCATATAAAACAAAATGTGTTGCCAACTTTACAAGAAAAAATGTTTACAGACATCTCCTAAAAAACAGAAACTTTAAAAATCGTGTTTATTGTGGGTTGGCTAATGTTTGTAAAGTATAGAAAGTTTTATTTCAGGTAGGTTTTATTTTCACTTTCACTTGGCAGTCCAGCGGTCATATCATAAGCTATCACTGTTTTTTCGTTATCTTATTACAATAAAGAAACTAGTCGAAAAAAAGTAGTCTCATTATCTATGAACCGAATTTCAAATGTTCACATAAACATATCATCAGGCCTATATCCCACGTAGGGTTAGGCAGAGGCGTACTAATGATCCCACGTACATGTATGTTGCCGGAATGTTTAGGTCCAATGTAATAGGGGGCGAGCCTATGCCATTAACCGGGCACAAATTCCAAACTTTGAGCCGCTACACAAATAACACTGCTCGACCTGGGAATCGAATCCAGGACTTCTGATTTAGCAGTCGCGCTTAGGACCACAAGGCTAATAAGGCAGTTTCCAATTTTAAACCAGATTTGTGTACAATAATCTTGTTTTTTGCATTTATGAATGAATTATGTACTTCCAGGTGGCAGAGAACGTCGGCATCGACAAGGGCGACATCCCCGACTTAACTAAAGCGCCGAGCAGTCTACTGGATGCGCTGGAGGGGCACCTGGCTACCCTTGAGGGCAAGAAGGGCTCCGCTGCCAATACTCCCACGCAGACGGCTAGGTGTGTATGGAACCAATCACTGTTGGACACACTTCATCAGTATACTCGCTTCTTTTATTGTATTTGGTGTTAAAAAAGTTAGAAGGTTTATATAATATAATATACCTATATAAACGCAATAACGCGCAGAGTTACTACTGAGAATTTCATATAAACACACAATAACACCGTTTGACTTGGGAATTGAGCCCAGGACCTCTATTGTAGCGGTCGTGCTCAGGACCAGACTACGTTAATTAGACAGCTTTATTTATTCCAAATATTCCATGAAACATACTGCATATTTTCTGTGCAAATCTTCTAATTATACGATCCACACTAGAAATCTAGAGGTTAAGGGTAAGGTGGTATGGTAACTGCCTCATTAGCCTAGTGGTCCAGAGTGCGACTGCTACGCTTGAGGTCCTGGGTTCGATTCCCAGGTCGAGCGAAGTGTTATTGGGTTTTTCTATGAAATTCCTAGTAGCAGCTCGAAGTTTGGAATATGTGCCCGGTTAATGGCAATAGGCTCGCCCTCTATTACATGGGACCTAAAAATACCGGCGAACTGTGGGTGTACACTAGTACGCCTCTGCCTAACCCTTCGGGGAATATAGGCGTGTTGGTATGTTCTGTTATGGGCAAGGTTGGTTGGGTCCACCAGCACCGCCAATATAATATAGTGAATTTATAAATGTACGTGTAAACTTTCAGTGCCCAGAAGAACGTGGCGAGCGTGATGGGCGCGCTGTCGTCGACGTCGTCGTCGTTCGGGCACGCGGCGGCGTCGTCGCGGCTGGACAACCCGCCCAACGGCGCCGCGCCGCTGTTCATCGACGACTCGCTGCGCCAGCAGGCGCTCGCCGACGAGGAGGCCGCCATGAACCAGTACAAGGTCTATCACCAATCTCACCAACATCACCAACCTCAGCCTCACCCACCAACATCACCAACCTCACCCACACGTGGGAGAGTCATGCTTCGGCACGAATGGGCCGGCTCGACCGGAGTGATACCACGACCTCACAGAAAACCGGCGTGAAACAACGCTTGCGTTGTGTTTCGCCGAGTGAGTTGAGGTTACCGGAGGCCCAAACCCTTTTAAAGGCGGGCAACGCACTTGCGACTCCTCTGGTGTTGCGGGTGTCCATGGGCGGCGGTTATCGCTTACCATCAGGTGACCCGTTTGCTCGTTTGCCCCCCTATACCATTAAAAAAAAAAAACAATCCTCACCCACCAAAATCACCAACCTCGCCCTCAATCGTCACAAACCCCACCCACCAACATCACCTACAGTCCTCACCAACCTCAGCCACCAACCTCACCCACCAACCTCACCCACCAACCTCACCCACCAACCTCACCCACCAACCTCACCCACCAACCTCACCCACCAATTTCACCAACCTCACCCTCAATCCTCACCAACATCACCCACAATCCTCACCCACTAACATCACCATCCTCATCCACAATCCTCACTAGCATCACTAAACTCACCCACAATCCCCACTAACATCACTATCCTCACCGACAATCCTCACTAACATCACCAACCTCACCCACAATCCTCACCAACCTCAACCACCAACATCACCAACCTCACCAACCACTGACTATGGGATTTCTACTTACCACCAGGTTTACCTTAAAAATTACTCTGTAGATTAAAATAAAATTCCACAATTTCATTCGGAAGCGACGATAGCCTAATGGCTAGGGCGTCGGACTAGCGATTTGCCGGTTCGAAACCCGCTACAGACGAGAACCTACTCATAACACAAGCATTTAGCTTAGCGCCAGGGATTAATAAGAATACTAATAATGTGCGTACTAGTAATATTTAATTAACAGATGTCTGATATGATATCTGGTCTATAATCCAGAATAAAAAAAACACACTACTATGTACTTCAGCTTATCTCACGATAATTTATAGGGAATACGAGCGTGGACGACTAAAGCAATGATAGGTCGAAGTAACAAGCAATCCCCAAGAGTGAGTTTTGGCCTGGCTGATGTGATTAATTTTACAAAATCTTTTACATTATTAACTTCTTAGCATGTTACCGTATTCATATCAGCCGGTAAAGTGTCACCAATGAATACGGGCGGTAATTTGCGAGTGGGGGGAGAAAATCACCCTATTTCCCCCCTCAAGACTCGGTTATTGACATTTGCAAAACAAAAACATTTCAGGTTCGCTTATACCAAGGTGAAGAATGGACTGGCGACGAGGACGTTGATGAGATAGTAGTAAGATATAACGCCAGGGTTATTTGTGTTGCTTAAGGCGCTCCGCAGATGACGGACAGTCTACATTGGATGGTTTTGTCCGCAAAAATACACAGTATGGAATTCCCAACCCGCCAAGAATTTAAGATACATCTCACAGCAAATGTCTTCTATCGGTTCCTGTAGTTAAAGTTCACTTTTAGATTGACCATAACTAAACAGGTCCTTAATAAATGAAAGCAATGGAATGTGAAGTTCCGTATGTAATATATGAATTCGAATTCTAAAACTTGACAATGATCTAAGAAAAATTGTATGTATTAATAAATTTATTCCGTTTCGGCGTTTTGAATTAATGGGTAAGAGTGTTTAAAGTCTTTCTTGACATTTAATCCATCTTCTATACTGTTTATTCTTGCTGACGAGAGATTTATGTAGGCTGTCAGTCGTCTGTGGCAGCCCTTAGGGTACAGAGCTTTGGGAGCAGGGGAAGTCTGTGTATCATAAATGAAACATGCTGCTGCATACGAGTTCATACCGTATAGAAGATGTATGTTTTAGTGGAATAAATGGTGAACAGAATGCCAGCAAGTGACAATTTTTCGACCTTACTGGGTTTATTTAGGAAGAATTATGGTTGACTGCCCACATTTTTTATTGTAAATTTCCAGTGTTCAAAACGCTGGAATTCATGCGTGCTTTTGTCTGTTCTTATGTTTAAAATGCACATGCTATTAGTAATATATTGTCTTGCAATTTTATGTGTTACTAGTTTATGCCCGCGGCTTTGCTCATGTGACTATATTAGGATTAAAAATAACTTGATAAAAACCAACATTGATGATCTCTTCTTTGTATGGCTCTGTATACATCAGAGATGTCAAGCTGTATCTCAGGATCCGTTCAATTAATTGAAATAAGAAGTTCACCCAGTTTTTAAATTGGAGCATAAGCCTCATAGTAGTGAAAACAAAATTAATTAGATAACAAACAGACAAGAATTTTAAAAATAATATATTTTCAAAACGGATTCTAACCCACTTGTTTTTTTTTTAATATCTTCAATGTACAGATAATAATAGAGATGAGGATAAAATCCTCATCGCTAATATTATAAAATCTCAAATTACAATTATATACGTGCTTATTATTTAGTATTTTAAAATGTAGCACGTGCTTGAGAGCAAAAATAAATTTATATTACTTATGAGCATGTGTATCCCAGGCGTCATGATAATAATCTATATATATAAAAGAAAGTCGTGTTAGTTACTCCATTTATAACTCAAGAACGGCTGAACCGATTTGGCTGAAAATTGGTGGAGATGTGATGACAGACCGAATTCCACGGGGGCGAAGCCGCGGGCAGAAGCTAGGGATATATAACTGCGAATTAGACTTAAATATTGTTTGTTGGTATGTGTGGGAAGAATGTTTCATTACATTTTGTGTGTTTATGTCAAATGTTTGAAGTCACAAAACACTTTCACATAGTGCACATTTTCGCTCTCTTCTCGTCTCCATCATACCAAATCATTCTATTATCTTATCATTTATTTAAGAATCTGTTAGTGGTACAGAAAATATCTGAAAAAATACCTCAGTTTTTTTTTTAAATAGTTTAGTAAAAATATTCACTCCTACTTTAAAAAAACCGGCTTCCAAAATGGTTTTGATTCCCTTCGTTCTTGACAGACAACAAAGTGATTTTATAAGGGTACCGTTTTTCCTTTTGCGGCACGGAACCCTAAAAATAATTTACTTAACATTGTATAAAACCTCATATTCGTAGAAAAACATTGTACATTTTCGAACACAATATATTCCTCCTTATTACAATAGATTGTTAAAAAACCCAGATCTGTGCCCCGGGGAGAACATGTTAAGCCGTTAATTACGGTTGTTTTACAAACACGAATAAAGTCGTTTGTATCAGCTCAAAAATACTGAAAAGTTAAAAACCAATGTTGTCCAAACAGACCAGAAATAGAGTTGCAGAGTGGCATGGCAGTGGCTTCTCGTAAAATTCTATACCAGTAATAGCCATCCGCTTCTGGTTCGACTGAGAGCCAAACCTAGGCTTTAAAAGAGCCCCATCTCTTGAAACATGCAAACAGAAAGTGATCAATATATTTTAAATCTTATTTTAATTCAGTCTTAGTTTAAAACATCTTAAGTAATCAGGAGGTCAAAATTATTAGCAATTTCATCATGTTTGAAGTATCACCATACATTAAACTAAAACGTGTACTATTGTCACAACACACGCTTCAATGGTGATGGGTTTCCCGCAACAACATTACAAACAACTCAAAACCAACTCTATCACCAACAGAATAAAGTCCAATCCCCAACGAACGCGGCCAACAACCCATTCTTGTCGTCTGCACCGAGCAACCAGAACCAGTCTATCGTGGACCTCTTTGGACCTACTCCAGCAGACACATCCAGTAACGCCAGCAAGGCTTCAGATGATCTATTGTCGCTCGGGAATCCGTTTGCTGATATGTTTGGAGGTAAGTATTTATATTATAGGTTATTACATGCAAACATAAGACATCATCGTCGTCATGCTCAAGGCAGAAGAAACCTTTGATAGGTTCGATATGATTTAGAGTCCTAGCCGAATTCATATCGATAACCGAGGATGTTATCGATATGAATTCGGCTAGATCGAAAAGTTTTATGTTTAAGACATATGGGTGAAAACTAAAGTTTATCGGCTCTCGGTCAATGCCACCCAACTTCTGTCGATTGTGGATTGTATTAATTTGAAGTGATGCGTTCGTTAAGCGTCCAACGAGACACATTTGTTTTTAATTATGGACTTTTTACTTGTTTTATTTTTTAAATTTAATTGTTACGAAAGGAGCCGCCATTATTGTTTGTATATATAATATTTACCAATTATTTAAAACTAATAAACGTAAGAGTAACTAAAATAAAACTTATTGAAATCATCTAACTGACTAAAATTATGGCTTACAGTACTAAAATATTTTTAACAGTTAATTGTAATATAATAATTAATTTTCTACTTACCTAATAATTATGTCAAAAATATAGTCGGACATCTAAAAGTCATTATCTAATCTTAAAAATCTAAATCTCGCAATTGGCTGAAAACCTTGAAAACTTTTAACTGTAGTAGGGAACTTTAAACTATACTCTTCTGTAATATAAGTTTTACTCAATCATAATGTAATGAAATGAAACACACAATAAAAAATTAAATAAAGGAAGTATTTTTAAATAATTAAGTCTACAAAAATAATGATCGACGTTTGTAAATAATCTGGTACTTGTATTGTAAATGTATAAGAAGAATGGGGAAGCACTATAAATACCTTCACACTGTATTATAAAGCACATCCCTTAGCTTATCGGGGATGGTTGGAGCACTATACACTCTATTTACACACTCACTAGGTTCCAAGTCGTATGCCGCCTCGTGAAACTGAATACCGATGCAGTACATTACAGTAAACGCACATTCATGCAGATAAGTTGAGGTATTAGCAACTGGTTAATATAATTCCAAAAGGATTCGCAATATTAAATTATTAAAATTAACTTTTAGAGAGTTTCTACAACTCCACGAATCAAACGAGTAAATACCAGCACAAAATTAACATTTGAATCCTTTTTTAAAACACCAGTCGCAATAACTCATCTTAGTTCAAACTCAAATGGCGTCTAGCTAAACAAAATTACCATTTAGTAGTACTGCATTGTTATTAAGTGCGGCAACACTTTTAGCGGCGCCAGCGACGGGCGCGCCGATGTGGCCGCAACAACAACCACAACAACAACAACAACCGAGCAACGGGTTCGCGGCCTTCCCGCCCGCCAATCAGCAACAGAACAACACGTTTGTGTCCGAGGCTAACTTCTCTAACGTTTTCGATAACACTGACACGGCAGGTGAGCTTTCACTAGTAGTCTTTGTGCCGGGGTTGCCATATCATTTTAAAAAGATTTACTATTTACTTAAAATTTTGAATTCAATTTAACATTAGATAAATCAATTCATATTTTTCGATAAATGTTAGATTATTTTATTTACGCGCTTGAATTTACGATATAAATCATATATTTGTAAGAATGTATAATGTTTTAATACCATATTAAATTGTGTAAATAAATATTGTTAATTATTTTGGAAAATGACATGGCGACTCCAACCTTGCTTTAAATAAAATCTATTCTGGTGTTGGGAAAACTATTGTATATTATATTATTGTTCTGTAAAATTAAATGTCAAATATTTCTTGTGCAAGCTGCCGCGGCTAATCCATTCATGGGTATGGGAGACCCCACACATCCAATCTCAGCGTCGCCCGCCCGTCCTCCTCCCCCCTCCATCCCACCACAACCAAAATCCGTGTTCGACGATCTCGAAGACGTGATGCGCATGTCTCTGGGAGGATCCCCGGCTAAATCCCAGCAGCCGATCACTCAGCAACCGCAGCCAATGGCAGCGCAGCCTTTCAGTGACGTCATGTCAATGCCGATGTCACAGCCAATGATGTTTGGCTCACCAGCCCGACAACCAATGATGCCGATGGGAGCGACCGGTTCGATTTTCAAACATTTAAATGGACCGTTTTCGTTGTTGTTCTTTTAATAGCTTGCAGAGTTGCCAGTAATCAACGTCGTGTGAGCTTTTAATTTTTTTTTAATTCACAGGTATTTTAGTTTTTAGTTACCCCTTGCACAGGTTTTGTGTCGCATTAATATGTAAATAAGCAAGTGTTGAATTTGTATAAATGTGTATTATTTTAATTATGTTTTCGCTATAACAAGTTCATAGTCATAAAATAAAATAATGTTTGGTTCAAAGCATGATAATTGTCACACCATTACGATTTATAAACCAAAGAATATTCACCGCAATCATGCTATCTTAAATTCATAGTCTAGTACCGAAAACACCGCATTTAAAACAATAATATATTAATTATGCTTTTTTATTTATAAACACGGCTGAATACAATATATTTTTCGACGGCTAGTTATCACCACTACATAGATAGTGAATATAAACTTTACCACGACTGACTAAGGTGCATTACAGGTCAGCAAGCGCAGCAGCAACAAGGCAAGGTTTTAACAGGTGATCTGGATTCTTCGCTTGCCCAACTCGCCAATAATCTTACCATCAACAAGACCGCCACAGCGCCGAAGTAAGTAAAAACAGTTTATATTAAATACTAAGTACTTATTTTTATTCCTACACTCATTGTCATGTGCTAAAAGTAGTTTGGATCAAGTTTCAGTCAAAAATTCGACAAACAAAAACATTCGCTTCTGAATTTAAAATTACATGAGTAATTTTTAAACGAAGCATTACAGTCTTCATTCTTCTGTTGCGAAACAGAGATGGCGCTAATAGTAGCAAAAATATTTTTTTAAATGTAATTTAAGCGGGAGTAATTTCATTTCTTGTCATTGCAATTCTTACTCGAAAAAACTTTAGAGTGCCTATGCAATAACACTGTATTATGTATTTTCAGTCTACCTGTATGGTAGGACATAAAACACTGCCTATGCCAAGAAAACAACTTACAATTAGAATACATAAACGTTCAAAAGATTGTTGACATTTTGTTGACATTTTCAAAATATTTTGACTGAAACTTAACACCTTTGAATTCCGAGTGGCGTCACGTGATTATAGCTAGTTTAAAAACGTCATGATATCTCTTCAGAAATATCATGACGGAGCACCCGATATTTTTACTTATTTTACGATCATGCATCAAATTGCCTTTATAATGGAATTAATTCATTTTGATATATTTTTGAAAAGATCTTGAGATTATTAAGATTGTAAAAGCAATTTGTAAAGTGAAAGCATTATTGTCAAACATTTTTGTATTACTTTTTTGACAACCAATTAGTTGCCATATAAAATCCCTAAAGGAAATATTATATTCATTTGTTTTAAATTTTTTTCTTAAAATTTTCGTATCGTAATGCTTTCACCCCCTACCATGGTACGTCGCATGTCCGTACTCACACCATTGTGGTGTCGATTAGACCGATGCAGTGGAATTCGCCGAAGAACGCGTCGAAACCCGGACAGACGTGGAGCCCGCAGCCTATGCAAGCCACTACGGGAGCCGGATACAGACCAATGGTAAGGGACACCGCTTTACACGCGTAGTTGACACAGCAGAATTGTACAAGCCATTTTTTCGCTTTTTATTAGTGTGGTAGAATAATTAATATTATATCCACACCTAAAAAGAACCTCTTTCGTGAGAAATTATTTGTATCTCACAGAAATGTTGATAATCAAAGTCTTCAATTTTGATATTATTATTTTTATTGCATTATTATTTTGTCAACGCAAGCGCAATTGATTTAACTCCCACTCCTAGGAAGCGCCTTGGAGTGCACGATTCTGAATAAAAAATACTCAATCGGTCCACGGTTTCATGCAAACGAAATAATGGCAACACAGAGCTACGATTGATTTAAAACCTAAAGCTCCCCATTCACTATCTTCAACCAAAGACATTATTTTGTTGTCAAACTTAAATACAGCGTCAGAGCAACTTCAGCGCAATTCTGTTGCTTTAAATGTGGCATCATTATGCTAAAACCTTGTTTGCTTTTAAAGCTCGCTCTTTTTATGTTCTTTCTTCCCGTAGCATGCCTTCCTTTTTGCGTTGCAGGGCCCAGGCATGACACTTCCAACAATGCCCCATACCATGCCCCATGCATATCACCCCCCGCATTATATTATGGTAAGTTTGCTACTTTTTTGTTCAGATTTTTTTCTGTTTTGCTTAGCGTAGTTTACGCGTAGAATAGTGTTTTTCTTTCTTATTATTTTTGGCGACAGTTTTAAGTTAGCTGTTCAACTCTGCTTACCCTTCACCTATGGAACTGCAATATGTACCTTCTACGCGACAAAAATATTTTAGTATTTAAAAAGTTTTTCAATAATCTTGTGGTTTTGGCTCACTAGGTTGTAATCCGTTTAAATGTTCGATATACTTAATAGTTTTTCCCATACAAACGTAATACCAAAATAAATCGTAATTCAAACACAATTCCGAATAATAACATTATTATTCGGATTCCGATACCGTTAATCTAAGTTCCTGCTCTACCATTTCGTCCAAAATACTTCACTGGAAATAAATGTAAGCGAATGCAGTTCTTGATAACTTTACCAAGTTTGGAACGCTTTTCCGGTCGTTTATTTCCAGTGAAGTACTAATAGACGAAATGGTACGGTAGAAACCTAGATTAAAAGTACCTATCTCAATCCGAATAGTAACTGAATTTGATAAAATATTGTTTGGATTACTTACGTTTCTGTGGGCAAAGATCCATAATTCAAGACTGACAGTTTTCAAATAACCGTTCAACCTTATTAGCCGAGGCCATTCAATAAATTCTACCGAAAATTGTCTTTTGTTTGAAAGATTTCCTGCATGTATGAATGAACTTGTATGATTGTCTGTTTGCACTCATGTCACCTCATACTTTTTCTGAGAATGATAAGTGTTGTCCTTCTGTGTTATTAATTTTGTATGAAATTTTCCTTGTCTGAACCTCATTTACGGGTAGATACAACTGGAAAACAATTTAATTTATTTTCTAATAACTTGATAAATCCTTCTAAGAAACTTTGTTGGTCACTTCACAAAATTTATGGATAACCTATCAAAATAATTCCTAACAAAAAGCATTTATATCCACAGCAACAGCCAGGCATGGTAATGGGCATGCAGGGAGCTCCCATGATGCCAATGGGCATGGCTCAGCCCATGCGCCCCGCCGTGCCGCCCACGCCCACCAACAACCAATTCAGTTAAGCACTACCCTAATTATTTGAGGTTTACGTTTATAAAACGACCCGGCTGCTTGGAGAATTGTTAAACCTAGGAATAACTGTATATGAAATGGTTTATTGGAAAGCGAGAAGAAACCAAACAAGATATGAAAGACTTTGGACGTCTAAATATAAGATTATTCGATGTAATAGCGAAAAGTATTGTCTATTAGTGAAATGATAGGATTTCTATGTAATAGGTTTTGTTGGAATTGAAATTATAATAGTTTTGTTTATGAGCTCAATTTTTTGAATTTATTTTATTAATGAAATTAAATATTAGTTTTAAGATTTCATTACTCAACTTATTAACATAATGTTTATAAATTTGTTTCAACGTCTTCTATTAATTTACACCTTCTTGATACTTGATTTTAACTTCTAGAAAGTTTTCTTACGATCAAAAGCAGTCGGGTCATAGGTGGCCATCATCTGGAATATAATCAGTATGTCACTTAATATCTAAGTCGACGGTTTTTTTTACGGTTTTTAAACGTCAATAAAAATGCGTTCATTATGAATTTAGGGTTGCCAGGAAAATGAAGACTATTTTTGAAAGTTACCCATATCAAATAGTTTTTTTTTTGAGAAAGTATGTTTATTGAATTTTCATTTATCTCCAGCCTATTCAAGTATTTACTTGTATAGAAGTACACATTCTATTGTTTAATTAACATTTAATAATGAGTCAGTTTTATATTAGTTTACTGAATCACTCCCATTTTATGAATAGAGTTTATTAAAACCATAATACGTAAGATTTGAAATTAAATAATGTTAAATGATGCTTTCCTTTTTTAGTTGTCTGTTCGATGATTTGACTTATAAATTATGAAATTATCTTATGAAAAAAGGTGCGCAGGATTTATTTTATTTTTCAAAATTATACACATCACATTCCATAATTGTACAAAGAGAAAAATAATAATTTATTTTGAAGTGCTTAGATAACTTTTGGCATAGTCAGTATTTATAAATTTGGTTCGATTTTTAGTTTTTCTAGTTATATTTGTGTAATCATTAATCTGAAAAGAAAAATCTATTCAGTATCAGATGCAAAATTGAATATAAAATCATAATAGTTATATCGGGTAGATGTCACATAGGTACCCTTTCTAAACTTGAACTATAATATTAATTATAATTATTATGTGTATAAAAATATTTGCATATTTAGTCATATAGGTACTAAGCCTACGTGTTTTAAATATGCGTGTAATCTATGCGCCTAAAAGCAGCTCCGCATTTTGGGTGAAATTACAATCGAAAATATACTTATTTTCCATATCCTCAAGTTATATTATGTAAAAACTGTATTTGTCATATAGAATATTATGTATAGAGGGTTTATTGCATTAGATTGTTATAAAATTAGATGTTACGGGTGTATATTATAAATGTATGGCTGTTGTGAATATATGAACTAGGTGCTTGATATATGGAAGGCCCCATTTCGTGACTCACAATATTACCTTGAAACAAAATATTAACTATCTTTCGGCATAATGTTTGAAGAATTGGCTGTTCTTCTCAATGAAACCTAATATGTATGTGCTATGTCATTGTATACTCCTTGAACGCATAAAATGTTACTCGTTTAAGTGCGCTAATTAATTAAAATTCATGGTAATGCAAATGTATGCACTTAAAACAGTAGTACAGTTGGATATTGCCAAATATATGACATGAACATGAATTCTATGCCCTTACTTTATATAGTCTTAACAGTTAATAGCAATACTTTGTACAAATGTATTAGTTTATGAAATAATACCGTTCGCTTCATGTGATATTTTCATTTCTAAAGACTGCAATAATTATTTCAAAGTATTAAAGTACGGTTTATTTTAATCAATTTTTTTTCATTATTCTATTTGTTTGGACAAAGTATTGTGTAATTGTTGCCATCGTTAATAAAATAAAATCAATATGAAAATAACGAAATCATCAGTGATTTTCGTATGGTAACACTGTCATTGTTGCTGCACATTATAGTGTTACTTCTAAAATATATATTCACAGGTATATGTAGTTGTATAAACATGATTATTATTGTAGAATAAAGGGATGGTGTTGAACCGCTCTACGTCGTGATTCAATGATAATGTAAATAAGTGTTTGCATAGTACTCAGTGCTAATTAATTATACATAATATGTTACTCCAGCTAGCTTATTCCACGTTATAAAGGCCAGTCATTGTCTATATTTCGTTTTTTAGTCAATATGGCTTGTCACTATGAAATTTAATGTTTTAAATGATTTCTCATGCAGCTGTATTTAACGAACCTGGCTTAGTAGGTATTTTAGAGAGCAATGATAGCCCTATATGTTATGTTATTTTAAAAATACAAATTAATGATATATGATATCATTTGCAATATATGATTGAGATCTGTTGATTGTTTCGCGAGCTGAAATAATTGCTAGTATTTTTGTGCAATATTTTTTTGTAAATTTTATTTTTGGCAACATTTATATTGGTATAATCTGTTAGCTTATATGGTTACTTGAGATAATCTGCAGATTAACAGGTTTTTCCCTTATTTACGACAGCATATCCATCAAGTTTTGTAGTATTGTAATTCTTATGTGATTGAAATTCACACCAGTGATTTAGCAGATATTTCCAGTTGGCCATACTGTCCTGCTTAGAAGGATGCTGTGATGTCAGGTGAATTCGTCTGAATTATTTGAAATGGGTGGGATTTTCGCTTCGTTAACACTAAGTTTCTTTTATAAGAGAATACTAGCTGAACCACATTTTTGAATTAGTTTTTAGTACTCATAGCGGCCTTTAAAATTCTTAAGTTGTAAATTTTATTCATTTTTATCATTGTACCTAATGAGTTACGTTTTTATGTAAATATCCCTTCTATGTTATTTACTAGCTGGCTTTAGATATTCAATTTAGTTTATTTATGAAAAGTAATAAATAAATCAATTAATATTATTTCTTTAGTTTTTCATTTTATTTACACCTAAGTTGCTTTAACCCATGGGTCCAGATTAAGCCTATCCAAAAATGGAGATATAAGTTCAAAAAGTAGTAGTTTCCTTTTCAATAGAATAGTTTGATCAGTTGTCAATAGATCAAAGAATATATTTGTCTATATACTAGAGTATTGTGTATGTTTACCTCTTATTCCTATGACAATACAATAAAATTATGTAACTGCCTGTAAGTATGTCTAAGAAAAATATTGGTCTGTCCCAGAGAGCTATTAAAGCTTACTTGGTCACAGTTTACGTACATTTCTAGGACAGTCCAGAATGATGGTGAACCTAGTCGTATATTCAAGATTGCAGTATTCCAAGTAGCTCTTCATAGGTGTATCACAGATTATTATAAAGCTGTCAATACAATAAGTTCTATAAACTCTTTCAGGACTCTTTTTAATTACTAAATAACCCTATTTATTGAACAATAGAAATTCCAATATTATGTTAGTATAAGAAGTCCCAAACTAACGGCTGCTTGGGGCTTATTCACTATGATTTAACATGCTGACTTATGGTAGCAGCCAGCCAATGTTAAAAATGTACTCTATGTCTAGTGTCATAGAGTAGGTTTTTAACATAGCCGCACGCACGTTAGAAGCTATTAATTCAAAGTGGATAAGACCCCTTCATATTCCACTCACTGTATGTAATAGAAATAATATCATAATGTATTTAGTAATTAAATGGTAGCCTATCGAAAAATATATTTTTGTTAGGAGCGATGTGGTTTCTCTATGTGTATGTAACAAAGTTTCCTCATTGGAACTTAGGTACTTCAAGCTTTCGAAAGTTGTGTACTTATCTATCTTGTTGATTCTCAAATAGTGGGGCGATTGATCAATCTATAAACAATAAATTAATAAAGGTTATCCAATGTTGTTTTATTCTACCGAAATCGTCACGAAAAGGTGCTATTAGCACTGATCTGAGTATTAGCACATCACGTTGGCCCCAGGTTGGGCGCCAGATGTAACGAGATGGACACGTTTTAGGAACGTGGCCGACTGGGAACTATTTTAGAGGAGATAAATTACACTTGGAGCACAAGATATACAAATTTATTGATACTAGGTTTAGACTATTAGGTTTTAACTATATTAAGGCAAGAGTAGGGTGAGTTTGGCTCAGGGCGGTTATGAAGGCTTCGAGGCGAGGTCCGGCCGGTAGGGGGCGGCACTTAGCTTGGGCAGCTGCAGCAGGAGGAAGAAGGCCCGCGCGTCGTCTGCCGATCCTTTTATAGCGCGGGGTAGGCTTGAGGCGTGGAGGAGGGGCGACGGGGGCGGACCATTCACATAGGGTTGCCCACATTCTTTCAGCAAAATTAAGTATTTTCCAGAATAAGCTTATAAAAAAATAGAATATTACAATAAAAAATTGTCAATATAATTAAGATGAAATATTTGTATGTAACGAATAAACTAAAAAACTACTGAGCCGATTTCAAAAATTCTTACACCATTAGAATGGTACATTATTCCAGTTATCATGGCTACCTATACAATATTTTGAAAAAGTCGAAACCGGACGGTGAATCCGTAGCGGGCCTCTAGTATTTTATAAAATGGGCTTTGGTTGTTATTAGTTTCGATGTTGCAAGAAACCCAACTGAAATATAGTATTCTTGCATACTATAGTTTCTTCAACAGTGTATAGTACCTACGCTGACCCTAAATAAAGGAAAATTATTATAGTACGTAATAGCCTAGCACTTCGTGTACAATATACACACAACTTTTGGTCCCATGTAATAAGGGCGGGCCTATTGCCAACTTCTCCGAGCTGTTACTTTTCTAAAAAACCCAATACCAAGGACCTCAAGTTACAGTACTCAAAACAGTCTCGCTGATGAAGGAGTTGGAGGAGTTGTGTGTGCAACACAGATGCTTAAATGTTCCATAATGCCTTTGTGTCTATCGCGGCACGACCTTAGGCAGTGTGTCTTAGCCACGTTAATTATTAATATACTCTTTGGTCTTAGGCAGCCATTTAGGATCAGTGTGAAATGTTGGCACATACCTAATAACTACATACTTGACGGTTGACGCTGCTTTTCATCTGGGCCTCAGAGTATTATTGAACAAAATCAATAATCCGGACCCTTTTTTGGCCTGACAATTGACAGTGTAGGTAAGTTAAGATTTTTTTAAAGAATCGTCATATAGGTAACTTCCCAGTGATTATAGCAGAAGATTAAGTTACACACTGATAAGTAGGTACATACATCACTTTATGTTGCAACGGGCGCAACGAACGCCCGATGCTGCTCGACGAACGTACCGAACAAAGAAACTCATTTTTTTATCAATTTTCTGAGACATTAAGCAGGTGAGAGAGGTAGGGCATAGTGGTAGTAAATGATTCCACTCCTAATTGGAGCAGCCCGACCTGGGAAGTACCTCCACCTTGCAGAAAATCATAGCCAAATAACATAGCTCCGTGCTACATAGGTATGTGTTCCTACCGATGAGCAAGGTCGCCACTGTCGCCAGAGTTCTGCGCGGAAGTGTTGTGTTGGCTGTGGTGGTATATAAGTATCACATTTATTGTCTCCTATGCTGCCAGCCCAACTATTCCTCTTTAATCTTACCCCACCCTATCAAAAAGTGTGAAACATTTTTTACATGGTGGGAATGCACGAGTGATACCCCTGTTATTGCGAGCTTCCATAGGCTGCGGTAACCACTTACCATCAGGCGGGCCGTATGCTTGTTTGCCACCTTAGTGGTACATATAAAAAAGGGAAGGTGAAATGAGCTATGCTTACTCCTCCTTAGACCAAAACCTGGATCAAAGGGCGTACTGAGGGTATTGTTTTATTGGTTTATTACCTACCCATTGATTTTAATAGTACATAACTCTGTCTAACATTTAAAGAGTTCTGTTTATCACCACACCACACTAGATAGCATTGAGTCTGAGACATAGGTTATAAATTGCCATGACCATCCATCCAGCAGTAACAAGAAAATAAAAGTAAGAATGTGTTGCTTGATTAATTTTAACTATCAAACTTTACAATTTAAGCCAATTCATTATAAAATATAGGTTTCCCTAAAAAAATGTTTAACTTATGAACGCATTCGATTTTTTTTAAAACAGTCTACTGAGCTGGCAACACCAAATCAATCGATGACAGCGACGGATTTTCGCACATCGTCGCTGACGACATTTTGTCAATAAATTGTAAAATTCAAGAGAATTGAGTAAACTTTTCGTAGTGTTTAGTGATAAATAAGCCACTAAGATGGCAGACAATGAACAAAAAGCCATGCAGTTAATGGCCGAGGCGGAGAAGAAGCTGAGTTCCTCGAAAACTTTCTTTGGATCACTTTTTGGGTGAGGACAATGAGTTCATTACAGTATTTTGTTGATATTGTTCTAATTATGCACGTCTTATAATTGGTATCATTACATTCTTAATTTCCCCACTAACAGTAAATTCCGTATTGAACATATGTATTAGCAAATTTACTGTTTTTTTTTGGTAAATGCAATTTCATTGTTGCGTTCTTTACCTGTCTAGACTAAATTGAGAGTACTGTGATACAATGATTATCTCCGCAATTAGGCACGGTGTTCTTATTACATTTTCGCTTTTCAATGTTATTTTCGCTTCATGAGTAATTAATAACAACGCCTCTTATGTAGAATTCTGAGCTATGTATGATTCATCCACTAAATGTGTGAGATTCTAATGGAAAAACATTCATTTTCTGTAATTTCGAAACGGTAAAATCTTCACACAGCTGACTAACAATTCACATGTAACAAATAGCAATATAATACTTTATATTTTAAAGTTCCAAAGATCAGCTGATTGCACAGATCAGATTCTTGACATAAGTACCTATCCAAATACTTATGAAAGTGCTGATGTCATATCTCTACTGTGAACTTTGTGTATTCTACTTTATGACCTAGTTTTGATTGGCATGGTAGTTAACTGATCTTGAATGTGCATGTGAGGATCAATTCCAGCTGGGAATAGATATTCTAGTATAACCTGACATATTCAATTGTTTTTAAGTAATCTCGTATGTCAGCTATAGCATACTATTTGAAAAAAAAAAATCAATTACAATATAACATAACATACCATCACACCTGATTTCCCTGAAGGGTTAGGCAGAGGCGTACTAATGTAACCCACAGTTCACCAGCAAGTTTAGGTCCCACATAATAAGGGGTGAGCCTATTGCTATTTACTGTGCACAAATTCCTAACTCCAAGCTGCTACTGGGAATTTCATAGAAAAACTCAATAACACTGCTCAACATGGGAATCAAACCCAGAACCTCTAGTGTAGCAGTTGCACTCAGGACCAATAGGCAAATGAGGCTATAAATTTTAGTAAGGTCAGTGTAGTAATGTATGCAAAACTGTTATGTCTAAATATTGTGGGTACATTGAGTACTATAGTATGATTGGTTTATTTACAAGTACCTACCTGACCTTTTGTTATTTTCCCAGTTAGCTAGTCTTAAAGATGTGATACTACCTAGTGCTCTTTGTGAAATAAAACAAAGTTACTCAATTGTTGTTTTATTAGACCCAATAAAAACATTAAGGCTCAAATTGTCTTTACACTTTTTCGTTAATCACATGCTTAAATGGTGAATGAAAATATTCAAAGGAAATCTGCCTGAGAGATTTTCTCGACAGTGTATGAGGTCTGCCAACCCGCATTAGGCTATAGTGGTGGACTATATCCTAATCCCTCTCAATCTGGGAGCAGTCCTGTGCAAAGCAGTGGGATATTATTGATCATGATCATTACTTTACACATAGTTTTAATAGGTACTAACATTTTTTACTACAAAACCCGCAAGCAACTTCAGACCCATAAAGTAATTTGTTTGTACTGTACTCTATGGTATAAGCTGGCAATACTAGATCTGCTATGTAATAACGGCAGTCAAGAACTAACTTTTGATGATTTCTAGTGAAAAAAAACAATTAGTGAAGACATGACTATGCATTTGTAAGTAAGGATAAGGACAAGGCAACAAATTGGAATATTAAAAAGTGGAAACAAATTGAAATACTGAAGGTTTATTCAAATTGTTAAGTACACAAATACAGTAAAATTAAAATCATGTATTATGTATCTTAACTGCCAGTCACTTGTAACCAAACAGTCCTTGAATATAGAATGAGAATGATTATGCTTTGTAAGTAATGTGGAAGACATTTTAAAACTGTAGTTTATCTTGACATTGAAATATTATTCTTTTTTTTTGCATTGAAGCCACATTGACACATGCAGTCTAGTTTGTTAATAACCTATTAATATTATAAATGTGAAAGTTTGTGAGGATGTATGGATGTTGGTGACTCTTTCACCCGAAGAACTGCTAAATGGATCTGGATATAATTTGGCACAGAGATAGATTATAGCCTTGAATAATACTTTTTTATCCAGGTTGGACCTAATTTGAAGTTCACGGAGACAATGTTGTGGGCAGAAGCTAGGGATTAATAATAATTTCTGCCTCTTTTAAAGAATTAAGAAGTCATAGCAGGTTTCAGTTGATCTGTTCTGACAGCACATATACATAATTGTGTGTGTTTTGTCTTCATCACCCATGGGCTTAGTTTTCTAGAAGTCATTGTGTCTATTAACAGGCTTATATGACTATTTTCTCTTGCAGTGGTTCATCCAAGGTCGAAGAGGCGGTGGACTGCTACCTGCGGGCGGCGAACCTGTTCAAAATGGCGAAGAAATGGGCGCAGGCTGGGCAGGCGTTCATCAGCGCGGCCCAGCTGCATCTGAAGGCTGGCGTCCGCCACGACGCTGCCACGAACTTCGTCGATGCCTCCAATTGTTACAAGAAGTGTGACCCCAATGGTAAGTGGTAAACTGTTACTCTGTACTTTGGCCAAATTAAAGAACATTTTACTGGTTTCGATTTTCTGGACGATGATACATGTTAGACTTGATGGAAGGATATACATAACATAATATACCATCACGCCTGTATTCCCTAAAGGGTTAGGCAAAGACATACTCATTTACACCCACACCTACAGTTTGCAGATGTGCTTAGGTACCATGTAATAGGGGCGAGCCTTGTTGCCTTTTACTGGGCACAGATTCCGAGCTGCTACTTGGGAATTTCATAGAAGAACCCAGTAAAATAGCTCGACCTGGGAATCGAACCCAGGACCTCTAGCGTCGCAGTCGCAATCAGGACCACTAGGCTAATGAGAGGAATTAGAAGTTTAGTCCTTTTTCAAAACCTGACATTTCAAAACAATGACACTTTTAATGTTTCCATTATTTAAGTAAAATTTATGTATTATAGGAAAAGTTGCAGACTGTCAATGGCCGAATGGGGACAAAATCCTACCCGATTTCGACCTTATTTTTTTCCTGTTGACATAGACCCCTTTGTAGGTCGTCGTCGACTCCTGGGGGTGGATATAGAACTTCACTCTGGGAAGCACTGATCATTATAAACAAATGAAAACGAATCGTTTGAATGCATTGCATGCAAGTGCGATTTACCCGGCCGACATTTAAAATATTTAGAGCACAATTAAATCGAGCGTAGGCCAAGCTTCGTGAGTGTATCTTATACGATGTCGATGTAATATGTATATTTGTTGTCATACCCTTTATACTTCAGGTAAGTATTCAAGTACTGCAAGTACTGCCTCAATAGCCAAGTGGTCCTGACCGCGACTGCTACGCTAGAGGTCCTGGGTTCGATTCCCAGGTCGAGCAAAGTGTTATTGGGTTTTTCTATGAAATTCCCAGTAGCAGCTCGGAGTTAGGAATTTGTGCCCGGTTAATGGCAATAGGCTCGCCCCCTATTACATGGGACCTAAACATACCGGCGAACTGTGGGTGTACATTAGTACGCCTCTGCCTAACCCTTCGGGGAATACAGTCGTGATGGTATGTTATGTTATGTTAGGTATTCAAGTACCTCTACATTGTTAATTTAACATTGTTAATTATCATCGTAATCAGTTTCATTTATAACTGAAGACCCATTTCGTATCATCATCATTAAAAATGTACACACTCATAATATGAATCGGGTGAAGAATTATGTTTAACTAGCCTTTGCCCGCGGCTTTGCTCACCTGAAGCTATAGTAGGACTAGAAATGGATTCCTAAAATAATTTAATAAAGACCAACAGTGATGATCTCTTCTTTGTATGGGCCTCTATACATCAGAGAGGTCAAGCTGTATCCATGATCCGATTAATAAATTGTGATAAAGAAGTTCACCAGTTTTTAATTTGGAGCATATACTTTCTAACAGTGGTAGCAAAATTAAAATCTATTTAGTAGTTTTTGCTCCAACCCGTAACAAACACAGTTTGTTTTTCAATTTTATAATAGTAGAGAAGAAGATTTTATATATTGTTCGTAACAATTCGATAATCGTTCCTTCAAATGGATAAGATTTAACACAGCTGTGTTTTCCGTTGTCTGAACAATCTGGAGATATGTATCTTGCCTTCTTTCGGGCCACCCTCCTTCAAGTTATGTTTCATGCTTACACAATCACATCATTAATCCATTGTCTGTCCCACTGCATGGGTCTCCTGTCATAATTAGAGGGGTTAGGCTATAGACCACTCCACTATCTTTCTGCGGGTTGGCTTTCTGCGTCAATAAAAATGCAGGTTACCTCGCGACTTTACATTACGTTACTATTAATTAATAAAAAATAAATGATTAATTCTGTTGTCTTCTTCGTTAACAATTTGGGAAAGAATATAATAAATAAAATGTATAATTTTATATCTCCGAATGTAAAAAAAACAGTTCCTACAGTTTGGCACCAGGTGCTATAACAGTTTCCATAATATAACACTAACAATTAATTAAGCACAGAACGCAAACGCACAATCATCCATATTTATATACCCACTTACTCAAACACACACGCCCGCGCAATAATACACCGTGTTTTCCATACATAAAATTAACATTTCTTAGCATACGTTTTCTTTCCTTCCCTAAAATAAAATAATTCTATTTTTTTTGGTAGAATTGCTCTGCCTCGTTAATTTGTGTAAGTGGTATTTTTTTTAAAGCGAGATTTAAAGTTGAGGTTACTTCGGCGTTTTTTCAGCCAGATTCATTTAAGAAAAGTTGTTAAAGAAAATCTTTCATCTTTAAAAGGTCGTTAAACTCGCCCTTACATGGGACCTAAACATACCGGCGAACTGTGGGTGTACATTAGTTCGCCTCTGCCTAACCCTTCGGGGAAAAAACAGGCGTGATGGTATGTTATGTTTAAGTGTCTTTAAAAGGGGTTACATGAATAATTAGTTTGAGATGCAACAGTCATTTCATTTTGAAGATTAGATATGTAGCAAAGCAATGGCCAACGGCCGCTTTGAGACAGATTCAGCTCGCGTTCCTCTTATTCAAAAACTTTTTTCTTTGACATACAATGACGAGATAGTTTACACTTTATGAATAAGAAGCAGATTTTATCTAAATATCAAAACTTGAAATGAATCATCTCCTTCTCAGCAGAAGCCTACATTTGGTACGGCTAAAGGACGTTGGCACAATGGTCCTAGCCTACATACTTAAAATGAGAACAGACTATGTTACGTTGGATGTCCGCCAAACTGTCGTTTACTTGTGGATTGAACTTTTTTTTTCTCGTTCGTACATGTCTGGATTCGAAATTCTCATCATCATTTGAAAATTTAAACGATCGCTCGATGTTCATTTATGCTAATTGTCTTGTCTGCTAAAATAAATTCAGCTACTTTATGGTTCTGTCATTGGCGCATCTGGTTTGCTTTAGCAAGGCAAGTGCGGTTTTAGGCGGCACTGCGGCAGACTCCGATTTACCCTGCTGCTTCCCCATATGACAGATGATCCATGAAGGTTTCAATACCCCATCCAACCCATGATAAATGTAGTTAGCTATTCTGTTTTACTGTGATTGAAAGTTACAAATCCATACATCCGTTTTGTTAGTCAAAGTCAAAGTCAAAATGTTTTATTTCAATTAGACCATTAAATAAGGTACTTTTGAAAAGTCAAAACTAGTTGCACGGTTCTAAAAAGTGGGTCTTATGGAGAAGAGTTCTAATAACTGTCCGGTTTCATGCCTAAACCTCTGAAACAGTTTTTATTAATTTTGCTAACGGGCCTTATAGCATAGGCTACTTTTTTTCTCAAAAACGGGGACTTGGTACTTCTAATGCGATTGACTTCCACGCAGAGGGGACAGATATAATTATATTCTGATACGATCTTTTGATCACTACATTTTTATGTATTCTAAACTATTACATCACGTATGATATCAGTGCAAATGTTTTCTGATAACGGTGATCGAAGGCGCCAAGGTCGGGGATATCTTGTGGTTGTCTATCTTTTATCTGTTTACTAAACTTATGCAACATAACTACGCTGACTAATTAGAAACTCTAATTATAGATATTGTTTTTAAATTCGGTAATGAAGTTTGAACCTTCGGCGGAAGTTCCTTAATAATACTTGTTTTTGTATGGTTATCAGTTAGCGACATAGGCTCACGGAACAAAAAGTTCTAGTTCAAATATTATGTTTCAAATACGCTTTCACAAGCATTTACACGAAAACTTATCATCAGGCGAACTGGCAGTCAACCGTAAGCCTATTAAGAATAAAAAATAAAAAGAACGGCTTCAAAAAGTTTTATGCAGAAGAATCCTGCAAGAAACTCGATGGAGACTTTAAACTCGATGGAAAATAAGAGATACATATTTTTTGTAGATGTATTCCTCACTGGCATTACACTGCGATTTACATTGAAGATTAATAAATAATTAATTCTTAGTTAATAATTCAATATCCATACTTTAACATTTAATATCTCTATGTGTAAAATACATCAACAGGAAACTTATTTAGAAGTCATAACTGATCAGGGGGCTAAAACTAACTACTAATTATATTCACAATTTCCATCCTCTAAATATTTAACCAACTGTTAAAAAAATACACTATATTTTGAGGAACAAGCAACAATAGTAAGAAACGTCGCTGAAATCCTAGGCCTATCCAATAGGATAGGCCTAGGATTTCAGCGACGTTTCTACGGATAGGATTAGGAATACCTAATCCTATCCTAGCTGAATTTAGATATCCGTAAGTCCGCAGGTTCGTTCTATGTTCCCAAGTCGAGCAGTATAATTGTGTTTTGTTATTATGAAATTCCTAGTTGCAAGTTGAAATTCGGATATGTGCACGATTATTTGAGGTTTCGCCGAAGACAGGGCGAAATGGCCGCACATTGGGGGAGGCCTACGTCCAGCAGTGGGCTAGTATAGGCGGATGATGATGATGATGATTTGAGGTTGAGACTTACATACCTACAGGTGAACTTTTGGTGTACAACTGTATAGAAGTATAATGGTACTAATTCTGAATTGGCAAACTTAACCAAACTAAACTAAAATCCGTTTTAGTCTAAACTAAATCAAAATTAGAAAAAAAATGGTTTGGTTTAGTTTGGTTAGTTGAACAACAGAATTAGCACCAATAGCAGTATTATTTTCCTTATAGTTTATCAGGTCGTTTTTTAATATTCACATAATAACAACTTGTTAGCAAAAATTGACATTATTTAACATAATATATTCTGTGGATTACGTTGCGGGTACACATTTAGTCATAGTTAATTTATCCATTCGTTGTAATAATCTTTAGTGTGTAACTGTTTGTAAATCCCTAATAAATAAATAAAAATAAAATAAACTCTGCCGAACCCTTCAGGGATCGGGGTGTAATGGTATGTTATGGCCTCATTCAGTATAGTGTAATGATATATATGTAGCGTTGCTATAAGCGGATAACGTCACGCTTTTGTGGATTTGACGCCTATATCAAGTACCGCAAAATGGTGTTAATCGATTTTTTTATAGCATTTCACATGGTGAATATGACTTCATTATTTTTTGGCACTCCAATACGCATATACAAGCATAAGTGATTGATTACAATGCCATAATTTCCATTTGTACTACATTTGTAGCAATTATAGCAAAACCTAACCTAATAAATAAAGTGTAAAAATACTGGTCTTCCACAAGGGTCAAATTTGGGTCCAATTTCAGTCCAAAAAGAAATTTAAAAATATCTACAGTATTTTTAATGTTGATGATTTGCAAACAAACTTAATAATTGCAATCAATCTTATTTTAACGGACCTGTACTTGTTACTCCTGTTTCGACAGTCCTTTCCTATTTCCAGTAATTCTTGAAGTCTGAAATATTATTTTTAAGTAATACGTTTGCGTTAAAAATTAACTTTGCACCACCCATACTTTTTGTACCAGAACAAAAATGAGATGAGACTGTGACTGTGTAACAAGATAAAATGGATAAGTTTTGTTGCAGAGGCTGTCTCGTGTTTGTTGAAGGCCATTGAGATCTACACCGACATGGGACGATTCACTGTAGCTGCTAAACAACATCAGGTAATGAATAAAGATCGACGTATTTGTTTTTTCGAACGCGCCAATATCTGCAACTAGCAGTCGAATTGAAAATTAATGAAATATTTTTTATATTATATCCCAATTCTTGATTAAGGTTATATAGGCTAGAACAATTGGATAAAATCATTAACAGCTGATAGATAAACTTGAATATGTATTACTGTACTGTGTGGTGTACTGCTTAATAAATAATAAGATAAAAAACAGCTAGTAATTAATAAGACTATCTGTTTCCCGCGGTTTCACCGGTGACATAGTGACGTTATGTTTTAATCGATTCAATATCCGGAATCCGGGCCTATTTTACTCCGGAATAATGTTACTTTCCGTAGTTGAAATATTTTTTAAAATCTGTTGATTATTTTTTGAATTTATCCATTACGACACCCGCGTTGTCCCGTCCCTAAGAGTCATGATGTTAAATAGCTTAAAACCTTCCTCTTGAATCACTCTATCTATTAAAAAAAACCGGATCAAAATACGTTGCGTAGTTTTAAAGATCTTAGTTTTATACTATGTAGTGATAAACAATAAAAAAAATACAAACAATGAAAACTTTCCTCTTTAAATAATTACTGAAATCCTTTTTTTATGGGATAGGGGAGCGAGGGGAACGAGCAGACGGATCAACTGATGGTAAGCGATATCCGCCGCCCATGGACACCCGCAACACCAGAGGAGACACGAGTGCGTTGCCCGCGTTTTAAAAGGGTTTGGGCCTCCGGTAACCTCACTCACTCGGCGAAACACAACGCAAGTGTTTTTTCACGCCGGTTTTCTGTGAGGCCGTGGTATCACTCTGGTCGAGCCGGCCTATTCGTGTGGAAGCATGGCTCTGCCACGTGAAATCCTATTCTTGTCTCTGCAGAACATAGCGGAGCTTTACGAGACGGAGTGCGTGGACCTGTCCCGCGCGATGCAGCACTACGAGCAGGCGGCGGACTACTTCCGCGGCGAGGAGTCCACCTCCTCCGCCAACAAGTGCATGCTCAAGCTGGCCCAGTACGCCGCTCAGCTGGAGCATTACGACAAGGCCATACAGATCTACGAACAGGTTGGTACTATCGGTCTATACCAGTGTTTCTTAACCTTTTTAGTCCATAGACCCCTAAGAAATTAATCAAAATTTCAGAACAGCAATAAATTTTGGAAAATTTGTTTTAGATTTTCCTTATCCGGGCTAAGGTCCAAAGCGTGGAACATCGCCGCAAAGTTGCTAGCTTATCTGTATTTTATCGGATACATTTCGGAGAGTGCCCTTGCTCTTTCTACTATCGAAAGACCAGAAGCACATAAAAGCGACATCGATTCATGGTGACCATGATTCTTTGAGTTTGTTTCGGCGTTTCTTCTCAGGGCTCGTCAGATAGGAAATGCCGGAAAAAGAGAATCATGGTCTCTTTTGAAGTCCAGACAGTGTCTTTATAAAATCTATTTACAGAAATAAATATCATTTATCATTTCAGATCGCCAAGTCGTCCCTAGACAACAGCCTCCTAAAGTACAGTGCCAAAGAGTATATGTTCCGGGCTGCGCTGTGCCACCTTTGTGTGGACATCCTGAACGCTCAGCACGCCCTAGAGAAGTACTGCGGACTGTACCCGGCCTTCGCCGACACCCGGGAGTGTAAGCTCATCAAAGTAAGTCCATACTTAGTTATAGAATGTTTTTGGACTTTACTGCGGCTGGAGTTCATAAGAGCCTCAAGTCTGCTATTTCATTGTGTCACAGTTGTCATTCTCTTTAGAATATGATCAGCGCCATCTGGTCGCCGCCGTGCGTAATACCGCAAAATCACCATCATAGATTTGCGCGCGGAAGCGACTAGATGGCGCCACGAACTAAGAAACATACAGAACTACGGTCTATGCTTTGCAAAAGCAAATAAATTATCCGTCTCAGTCTCTTGTCATTTTTTCAAACGATCGAACGAACGTTGTTTTATTTTATTATCGAAATCAATATTCTCATTAAAAAAAACTGCCGACTGAACGTCGAAGAAATATACGCAGAATTTTTGATTCTTGACATTTTCTCTACGAAATTTGTCAGTTCTTATGTCATCTACATGCCACTGGATGGCCATTTTCATTCAATTGAAATAACTTGGGCTCCTGGAGTGGTTGGTACACGTTAAGTTATACTTAACCATTTTGATAAATGACAAATTAAAAATAAAAAGTAAACAATTTAGATTTCGATGCAATTATTTAAAACTTATTACGATGCTAAAAGTAAATGTAGTTTAAAAGAATATTGACTTGTTGTATTTAAAAACTATTTATATATTTTTTTTCATTTAGGAATTGATCGAACACTTGGAGGAGCAGAACGTGGACGCTTTTACCGAGGCCGTCAAAAACTACGATAGTATATCCCGATTGGACCAGTGGTATACCACGATGCTGGTGCGTATCAAGAAACAGATCAACGACAACCCCGACCTGCGTTGAGTCAGTCGCCCGTGCGAGCCAGTCGCAGCCGCCTGCGTCGCGTGAGTGGAAAGCCTTATTTCCTTTTCCTATCCCATTCAAAAATCCTTTTAATTTTTTGCTGTGGCAATACTATTAAGAATATTTCTCGTGTGTTATTATTTGAAATCAGAATCTTCCAATTTTGAATTGACGGCATGCGTTGCGGTATTTATTCGCTAGGAACTCATGACGCTTTAATTATAATATTACAAAAATCTTTTTATTAAAATCTCAGCGCATGTTAGTTTGATTTAGCGATATATATTACTGGTTTTGTTGATTTTAATACAATTTATAATACATAAAACAAACACACTTGTGTACCTATTGTGTTTTCAAATCTATTTCTCAATGCAATATAAATAACATGCAAAATTATTACAATTGTGTGCATGTTCCAAGTAAATAGTAGCAGTGAATTGATTAACCTCAAAACAGACATGTCAAGATCAAAAAATACATTTGTAATGTGCCAGTCATGATATTTTTGCGTCACTTTGACATTGTCATAACAAAATCTATGGATCTCCATAGATAATAAATGGATAAGCAATTGAAGCTCAATAAATGCTTGCATGACGGCGTGCGGCGACGGAAGGCGATATAGTTTCCTTTTTATCATAAACTCTGTAGTAATATTTCATTATGCCTATTTCATTGTAACGGTTAGGCAAACCAATGTCTGTGTCACATTTTCTTTTTTCAATTAATTTTATGTATCTTGTGTTAGGTTTTATAAGCTAAGCCTGCATTGCGAAAAGACACCAAGCAATTCTGTAATCGTAGGTTGTGCTGGAATTAAAATTCGCGTGGTTCCATACAAGTGATGCGATGTAGATTTAAAACAATTTAAGCAACGAAAATAAAAATGGCGCGCTGAATATTCACCGTGCAGGCTACGTCTTAGTGTAAATTGATATAATGGTTGACTGATTGATAGCTGTATATCGACGGATTACCAAGGCTGCGTGATAATCAAGACTAGAATGATTAGTGTTGTGACAGCAATAAATCGCAGACCATTCTCCATTCTTCCTCCTCCTGATATTTTTTGTAACTGGTCACCCCTATGATCACGTTCGTTACTTTCAAAATTATTCCGTATTCAAACTTTATTTTACTATTGAACTATACTTTAGTATATTTTAATAATAACAATGACAATGAATGATAAACAAATCATGACCAAGAGTTCGAGGAAGAGAATTGCAAATTACATAATGCACTTTGAATAGGTACATTTATAGAATACATGCAATAAATGGATGCAATAAATAATTTCTAATTTCTTAATTCCCGGGATTTAATCGTCACGTTTATGATTCCGGGATTTCCGAGGAGGTATAATCAACTCTATGCTACTTACTTCCTCGAACTTTAGGTTAATATAAGTACTCGACATATTCCGATCTCTGATACTGACGTATGTATAAAACTTTGATCAACAAAATGCAAAATATTAACCTTTGATCTTTGCTTACCTTGTCTTTCGATGTGGCACAGACAAATATTTAGTATTCAAGATTTAGTCTGTATAACTAGAATTTAAGTCGGGAATAAAATCATTATTGAAAAATGTTTTTATCTGTACCTACGTGATACGTTCCAATTTACGCAGTACATTTTATTTGAGTATAATTATACTCGTTATTTATATTTCTTGTATTGTGGAGCCAGAATGGCGTTTATTGTATATATTATTGATTTAAATAGCGTTAGAAGGATATCCCTGTACAATTTTGTTTGATGAAGTGGTATTACCAGATTGTTTCAAGATTATTAACCTGTCAAGAAAAATAAAGTAATGTTTTTGATTAACTTTTAAAATTTAAAATTCACCAATTAGTAAACACAATATTAATACAATTGTTACGATCCTCAGTAGGGTCACTGTTCTTTGAATGTTGTTAAACGCGAGTGATTCAGCTAATTTATATATTAGTAATGTAATAATGTAAGAGTTATAAGATATCTCGATCGGAGTGATACCACGGCCTCACAGAAAACCGGCGTGAAACAACGCAAGTGCGTTGTGTTTCGCCGAGTGAGTAAGGTTACCAGAGGCCCAAACCCTTTTAAAAGGCGGGCAACGCACTTGTGACTCCTCTGGTGTTGCGGGTGTCCATGGGCGGCGGTTATCGCTTACCATCAGGTGATCCGTCTGCTCGTTTGCTCCCCTATCCCATAAAAAAATATCACTTGCAATGTTCGTCATTTAGGTGCTTTAGTTGAACTTATTTTTGTATTACATTCTGATATAGTGCAGATCAATAATACTTTAAAAAAACGCGATCTACTAACCAATTTGGTTAATCGCCTCAATGTATTATGGTCTTACATTTGAATCGACCATATTATAATAATAGTTGGGGCAGTATCTACAAGATCACTTTATTAATTAGCACTTTATTTAACCTTAATCTTACCTCTCTTTAAAACCTCTATAAATACTTTAGAAAAAAATCGTAAATTATTGAATCGTAAAATAAAAATGTTCTAACATTTATACGTAGGTGCGGTTGCAGTTGCTGGCTGTTCAATTTTGATATTTATTTTCTTGATAATAAGATAGAGGTCAATCTCCTAGCTCCAATAAACACGTGTTTTGACGATTAATATTCGCAAATCAATTTAAGGTTAACTAAGTGCTAATAAATTCAAAGTTACTGTGAGTACGTCAATCGATTTGTAAGTTGGTTAATTGATAAGGCTGATTTCACAGTTGTTGATCGGCTACTATTATTATGTTCGAACCCAATGGGCGTTTAGTTACTAGAGACCGAAATAGACATAGTGTATTTACCAAACGTTCATACCTCCTGTAAAATCCCGAAATCATAAACATGACGATTAAATCCCGGGAATTAAGAAAGTACTTATTACGCTTGAAAAATTTTGAACTACTTCGTTCAATAAAATTAATTAATCTTTGAATACATTTATAGAATACATGCAATAAGTAATTTGTAATATCTTAATTCCCGGATTTTATCGTCATGTTTATGATTCCGGGATTTTACGGGAGGTATTATCAACTCTATGTTACTTACTTCCACGAACTTTAGGTACCTATCTAAATAAACTGTACCTATTCCGATCTCTGTTCATAGCGTTGATCTATGAGCGCTGAACAAGGGCTGTAAAGATCAGCGTTTAGGAGTCCGCTGACAGCCATTGTAACTGTAAAATCAAGCGGAAATTAAAAAATAAATGGCACTACCACTTCACAAGTTTATTTCCCATAAACGTTATTTGTAATGGGGCCTATTCTCATTTAGATTTAATAAATAATATTTATAACATTTTATTTTGTTGTTGTAAATAATGTCTTGTTTCGTTAATAAATTTTATATTTTTAATTTTGTTTTTTTTTTTACATTTTTTTATATGGGCTGAGACATAGTTGTGTTGGAATGTGAAGACGACCTAAGAATTAGCGCAGAGTATCAGAACAATTTCTATAATAATTAAAAGTCAAGCTTACCTAATATGCAGTGTTGCCAGATGGTTACATTTCTTACATTTTTCGTAACTTTTGACCCCCTCGCGTAACATGTAAGTAATTTTTATATTTAAGGCATTTTTCGTAACTTTTGAGAACAACGAGATAAGTAATACTAGATTTTTATTTTATTGCAAACAGTACACGAACGCATCCAAATTGAACTCACAAATGAAAAAATCAGGAAATAAAAAAAAAAGCTCATTCCCACATCATAGATCCCAAAATGTAACTTTTGCACCAAAAATGTTACTTTTCAGGAAACGAAATGTAACTTTCGACTCAGGGGCCCTGGCAACACTGCTAATATGACTACGGTTGAAATTGGCAAAACATCGCACCGATGGCGTTGAAGCGGTTCACAGCCGTTACGCTATACCATTTTAAGTCTTATCTCATAGTTAGTAAAGTTGACTATTGAAATTGTTATAGAATTTTTGCTGATTGTAACAGGCGAGCTGTGAATCTTTATAAAAGTCGTATGGATTGACATAATTAGGTCTGCGCCTATAGGCTGGGATCGTACTACGATTAAAACAAAGACAGATGAAAAAAATGTAAAATTACGTAATTAATATCACCATACTATGAGAAAAATTAATGTATCTAACATTGATAATAAAATGAATAAGATCGGGAGTGATGATTTTAGTGAAAGTTTCAGTAACATATTTTAGTGATATAAATTCCGTCGAAAAATAGTCGAAGTGTGTATCCAGCCTACGTTTCCAAGCGGCTTCCCAACATTGATTAGCTAAGGTATCATCCGCACTTGCGATTAGTGAGCGCGTAATTCTTAGATTAACTCGTACGGTAACACTGGTTTTTAATTATTGTAAGAGGTTCACTGAATATGTCTAAAATTCGCCTTAATGTTAGGCTTACATTTTTTGGTAAAATCTATGGAGTATGTCACATCTACTGATAAAAAATTACGTCAAATGTATGTCAAGATATTATTTGTTATTGAAAACGTAGTAAATAAAACTTTTAGTTGATTTTATTGAGGAATTTCTTTCTATTTTTATGTGTGTAATTTTAGCCAACGTAGGTTTAGAAGTTTTCGATTTTTTCTTGATAACCCTTGACGTCAATTGTAATTACAATTAACGTAAGGGTCAAGAAAAAATCGAAATATAAGGTTCAATTCACATTGGCGTAGAGTCGAAGCGAAGCGTCCCAATATTTTCAATATAATGAGAGTTGTTTCTGTTAAGTAACGTACAAATTTGTGTTTAGGAAACATAATTCTTACTGTTCTGGCTAGTCGATTCAATAACTTACAGTAAATATTGTGGAGGCAAGTGGTTCTGCAGTGGTAAATCCTACTTATATTATAAACGTGAAAGTTTGTGAGAATGTATGGATGTTTGTTACTATTTCACGTCAGAACGGCTGAACGGATCTAGATAAAATTTGGAACACATGTAGATTATAGCCTGGAATAACACATAGACTTTTACTAGGTCGGACACAACTATGAAGTCCACGTAGACGAAGTCGCGGGCGGAAGCTAGTTTAAATATAAGTCGATGTAAAGACAATTGGGATCGTAAATGTTTCCCATTTCTGATTATTCTCCTTAGCAATTTCGATATTTTCACACAAAACGCGAACGGCTAACTTTATATACGCATTGTTGTTTTTACCGCGATTTAAATTTGACAAATTGGCAAAACTAAACTTTATGTCGCTTCGATTCTGCGATGTGAACTGAGCTTAACACTAAATTTAAAAATTCGCAATATCTATGCGAACCGATTAATATAATTATACTCGTTATTTGCAAATGACTTGTGTATTGTAATACAATTAAAATTAAAATGAAATAAACTGTTAGGTGTGGCATACTGAAATACAGTCTAGAGTTAATGTTTCGCAATTATCCGTAACTATAGCAACGCCAGTTATGTATCGCATTGTATGGCACACTGATATCGTTTAAAGAAAAAATAAAGTGTTAATACAAAAATGCTTTTGTATTTTATTAATTATCATACATTAACATAACACATTATGACGTCTGTATTTCCCAAAGGTACCGCAGCTCGCCGGTATGTTTAGGTTCCATGTAATAGGGGGCGAGCCTATTGCCATTAACTGGACACAAAGCCAAACTCCGAGCTGCTACTGAGAATTTCATAGACCTAATTACACTTTGTACCACCTGGGAATCGAACCCAAGACCTCTAGCGTACCAGTCGCGTTGTGGACCACTTGGACTATAGAGGCAGCCCTCTTACCATTAATCGAGCACAAATGCACTCCGAATGACTCTACTGAGAATGAGGTCTCGAATCCGACTTCAAAAAGGAGGAGGTCCTCAATTCGACTGTATTTTTTTATGTAGGTAGGTATGTTACGCGATTATTCCGCCTATTATGAGTCGCTTTTGATGATTCTTATTTTGTTTGGTAGGTCTTCAGAGGTGGTCCCATATAAATTTGGACAACATCTGATCATGAAATTTTAAAAAAATACAAGGTCATAATGTGGTATGGTAATGGTCCCATGTAATATGGGTCCCATGTAATATGGGGCGAGCGTATTCCTATTAAACAATCGCAAATTCCGAGCTGCTATTGAGAACAATGACGGGTCAGCTTATATTGGTAACGTAATGGCACAATGGGGAACCGTGATCCCATGCAATTGTTGTGATTTATCAAAAATGCCAATTTTAGACTCCCAAGTAGAGGTTTTATTTTACCCATAATTTAGGCAGCTCAATCGTAAAAAAAAGTCCGAAAGCTTAATTAAAATATTTAATTCCACCAAAAAATTATAAATGAACATTATTTAGAGGCTCCCCAGGCTTTCCTTCATGAAACTTGTGGTATCCATACAAGTGGAGTTTTTCCAGATTATTCTGCATCATTTTGTCCAAAATGGGGGTATCCCTTTCATCCGGTTCCTTGTGTTTCCTTTTACCTTTATGTTTGTTTCTTTTTCCCTCACTGCTGGTGTTACTATCCTCGTGGCTTCCTATGGCTTCTGGTTCGTGTGGGTATTTAAAGTTTCTGTGCTGGTTAGCCATGTAGCCATTACCTAGGTCGAACTGAGCCGTGTTCATGCCATTTTCAGTTAACTGCGAGTATAACTCTTTGAGGAGCTTGGATAGCTGGTTCCCGAACTCCACCTGGCCCGAGACTTTAATTGTGTTAGCTGCGGTTAATGATATACCTGTAATAATTATATATTATCGTCTGATATCTTTTAGAAGTTCAAAGGCTGATTTTAAGTTTAAATAATTAGTTACCACTCGCTAAATCTGTGAAGGAAAACTGCTCGACTGAGAGATTTATATAAAGGTGTGTGAAGTCTGCTAACCTGCTGTAGGCTATCGACATGGACTAGTCCAATCCCTCTCACTCTCGAGAGAAGTCTCCTCTGTCTCCTGTCTCCTGAGTCTCCTCCTTAGTGCCCCGTGGGACAACCTAATTATAAGTTGATTAAAATGGTCCTGTCAATATTCAGGAGTTCCATGGGCCTGATTGTAGAGCAAGGGAAGCAAGTTGCTGTTGTTCATGAATAGAGTTGCAGAAGAAACATAAGGATAGGATAAATGCGGCGGAAACGCGTTCCTTGCTAAGTGTGTTCAGTGGAACTGTGTGATAAGAAGTAAGTAGCAAGTGGCGGTATATGGGTTCTGCCTACCCCTGTGGGAGAAAGGCGTAGGTATGTATGAAATAAAACCACTGTTTACGGACTTTATCTGGGCATGACAATCTAAGCTCTGAAGGTTAGAAACGTCGGGATTTAAATAATATGATTTTATTTCATTGTCATTTTTTTTTATGGGATAGTTGGGCAAACGAGCAAACGGATCACCTGATGGTAAGTGATAACCGACACCCGCAACACCAGAGGAGTCGCAAGTGCGCTGCCCGCCTTTAAAAGGGTTTGGGCCTCCGGTAACCTCAACTCACTCGGCGAAACACAACGCAAGCATTGTTTCACGCCGGTTTTCTGTGAGGCCGTCATATAATATTACGGTTTAAGAAATTTATTTCACTCAAAAAGAATACAATTACCTATTCACTTCTATAAGGAATAAACATAATAATGAAGATAAGCGACGGTTTCGCTCATTTCGCAATTTACAGGTTTTGCAGGTGGTGCTTTAATAGCCTTTTAAAAGTTGGAAGTGATTTCGATTCCTTAATGACCTTAGGTATTTCATAAATCTAAGTAATCTTACCATAAATAAAGATGAAACAACGAAACATTTTCAGTTCACATACTAAACAGAAACTTAGAAATACCTACTCATTAAACTTATCTTAATTGCATACTTTTAATTAACATAAAATTACATAATTAAAATTTCTGTTCATAAATATAGGTAGGTACAAAAATTAGTAGGTAAGCTAATTACAAGAGCTGTTGTGTGGCGTAGTGTTATTTAGTCGTACCTAGTCGTGATAGACACGTCTGCTGTGTGATGTATTGAGTTCGATGCTTAGGTCAGACAAAATTCTGTTAGGTTTTTCTTTTAGGAAATTGCTAGTAGCCCGGAGTTTAAATTTACACTTGAGCAGTAGGCACTTGCTCAGGGCCGGATCTACCATAATGGCTTTTTGGGCTTCAGCCCAGGGTCCCGTGGATTCAAGGGGGAATTTGCTAAAGGAAAGTGCAGAAAGGTTGCTTTATATTTGTAAATTTATTTACGACTAGCTGACCTGAGAGACGTTGTCCTCTCCAAGTTCAACTAACCACCTCGAAAAATTTGATTTTCCATATTTGTAATACACTTAGCGCCATGGACCTCTGTAAGGAAAAATTCGACTCGCAGGCAGGATTCGAACCTGCGTCTTCTGGCTAGGATAATTTGTATGAGAAGGAGGTTAATGAACGTAGATGAAGCGAAAGTGGTGTGTCAGGATCGTAGCAAGTGGAAATCTATACCTAGTCTCTGCTACCCCCACTGGGAGACAGGCGTAAAAATAGATATGTATGATTGTATGTATGAGATCGATAGTTCTTCGTGCGAGTTACTGTGCTTAAAATGTATTATAGGTAGACCTACAATCTGCGAAAAAAGAAAATAATTTGTATGTGAACAAATATATCAGTTGACCCGCGCCAATCGGGGGCCCGCTTGAATCAATCATTGAGGTCAACGACCCCAAGCACGACGTCACCAATCCAATCACCCAATTGGCGTTACTGAATATGTATTTACCAAATCAAGACAGACATAAGGGCTTATCTATAAAAATAAATATAAGTATCCCACTAGCTTCTGCCCGCGGCTTCGCCCCCGTGGAATAAAAAGTATCGGGAACTGGATAAAAAGTATCCTATGTCCGTTTCCTGGTTCTAAGCTACCTCTCCACCAATTTTCAGCCAAATCGGTTCAGCCGTTCTTGAGTTATAAATGGAGTAACTAACACGACTTTCTTTTATATATATAGATAGATAGATAAAAAGAGTTGTGTCGCAAGAGCTCTAGGCATCTCTGTTTTTACCCGACTGCGCCAGAAGGAGAGTTATGTTTTCGAGGTACGGAACCCTAAAAATGGGGAAACTATTTTAGTGAAGGAAAAATTCGACTGTTGTAATAGTAGTTAGTTGTTACTGTAGACGCGAGTCCACCCGCTAGGTTAGAATCCTGCCTGGGTTCTAACCTAGAGGGTGGACTCGCGTCTGGTGTATTTAAGCAGAAGACGCAGGTTCGAATCCTGCCCGCAATCGATTTTTTCCTTCACTAAAACAGTTTTTACGGATTTTATCGCGTTTTATTGATATTAACTTAACTTAACTGCCTCATTAGCCAAGTAATCCTGAGCGCGACTGCTAAACTAGAGGTCCTGGGTTCGATTCCCAGGTCGAGCAGTGTTATTTGGTTTTTCTATGAAATTCCCAGTAGCAGCTCGTAGTTAGGAATTTGTGCCCGATTAATGGCAATAGGCTCGCCCCCTATTACATGGGACCCAAACATACCGGCGAACTGTGGGTGTACATTAGTACCTACGCCACTGCCTAACCCTTCGGGGAATACAGGCGTGATGGTATGTATGTATGTTATTGATATTATTTTTATCACCTGAAACACAGGATTTGTATTGGACGGGCTCAGATGAGCGGTCCGAAATGTTAAGGAGCTATAGGTTCTCAATAAGAATTAATTCCAGGGGAATTTCTGAATGACTGACTACTAATTCTAGTGGGCCCAAGCGCGACTGCAACGCTAGAGGTCCTGGGTTCGATTCCCGGGTCGAGCAGTGTATTAAAGGTGTTTCTATGAAATTCTCAGTAGCTGCTCGGAGTTTGCGATTTGTGCCCAGTTTATGGCGATAGGCTCTCCCCCTATTACATGGGACCTAAACATACCGTCGAACTATAAGTGTACACAACATAATGCAAACTACAACAGCAATTATATCACCACCGTTGTACTTATTGCCCAAAGGTTTTTCACAAGGTCCGAACTTCCGAAGGCCCTCAAACATTTTCTTACACCCATAGTTTGACAATATGCTTATCTATAAGTATACTAATATATAAAGCCGAAGAGTTTGTTTGTTTGTTTGTTTGCTTGAACGCGCTAATCTCAGGAACTACTGGTCCGATTTGAAAAATGCTTTTAGTATTAGATAGCCCATTTATTGAGGAAGGCTATAGGCTATATATCATCGTACTACGCGGACGAAGTCGCGAGCAGAAGCTAGTTTCCAATGTAATGATCGGTAAAAATTTAATAGCACTTCTCAAAATAGTCACTAGAAACAACACCCAGACCCTAGACTAATGAGACAGTTTATCATGCAAGGATAATAATTTGCGCTCACCCGAACGTCCTGCACCTTACCTACTATCGCACAATAACGACAAAATTAATGTCCATAATTTACATCAGCGAGAAACTTATTACAAATAGGTAGATAGGTACGTACAAGATCTAGTGATAGGTTTATGATGGTCCCGCAGACGTTTCTTAGATCTTTTTGAGACCAATTTATTATAGCATAATTATATTATAAAGTATAATTTATAATTATCATCGTTCGATTAAATATAACTTTTGCTTAGTGTAGAAGTCAGATAGTGGATATTCCGAAAATCCAAATTAAACGCTTTAAGTCCACATTATCATGCGTACCGCGGAAATCTGGAATGCGCTTAGCTTCCAGAGTGGGTCTTCCCCGATAGATATTAATCTGGGTGTCTTTAAATTACGAGTGAATCGGTTTCTTCTAGGCAAGCGCGCTCCATCTTAGGTCGCAGTGTCGCTTAGCATCAGGCGAACTGGCGATCAAGCCTAAGCCTATCAAGAATAAAAAAGAAAGAAGATATGAATTGTGTTTGAATATTTGGATCAGCATAGATACCCACGGTTGACCCACAAGAGTCAGATTATTCCAAATTATGAATTGTGTTTGAATAACCAGCATAGATACCCACGGGTGACCCACACACAAGAGTCAGATTTAATTTAACCCAAATTATAAATTGTGTTTCAATATTTGAACCAGCAGAAATACCCACGGTTGACTCATAAGAATCAGATTTAATTTAATCCAAATTATGAATTGTGTGTGAATATTTGAACCAGCATAGATACCCACGGTTGACCCACGAGATAGTAGCTAGCTTCTACGTCTTTATAGCAAAACTGACTGTCTCCGCCATTTTCAATTTCTTATTCGTCGTATTAAGTTAGTACTAAGTCTTACGATATACAAAAACATATCATGTTTTGTAGTGTATTTCAATTTCTTATTCGTCGTATTAAGTTAGTACTAAGTCTTACGATATACAAAAACATATCATGTTTTGTAGTGTACTTACTTTGTATATTTTTTTATTTACGACATAATATTTTTTAGGTAGGTAAAACTTTTGTTTTGTTTTAATGTTCAAGGTGTTCTTTTGGACACCTTGAGCTCTAAGTGTCAATGTACCCAAGTACCTAGTCCTTGGCATCGCTGTCATTTTGCAAAATCATTACCACGTTGGTGGCAATCGTCAATGCTATTTGTTCCCCTGAAAGAAGGAAGCTCTCCTCGCTTCGCCTCTAGGGCTCCTTTTTTTAGCCATCCAATTAGACCTAAAACTGTATAACAAGTAAGAAATCAGTCAAGAAAGTTACCAGACTAGGCACCTACTTGGGGAGATCGGGTAAAAAAGTACCAGTGGGTGGAAAATTAACAAAGTTATATTAAGATGGCTTATTTCAGCACATTCAGTTTTGAATTTTTGTAGTATCGACTTTGAAACAACAAAATGTAATTAAGTACAAAAGCCAAAGTTATAAATTAAAAGAGAAAACGAAGAAATGTTATTCAAACTATGTTTGCTATAATAGAGAGTGAAAAAGTGCGTACCTAAAATATTTTTTTGTTTCGTGTCTCTTTCTTAATAATTCTTTATTTTATTGTGTCTTTTCATTCTACACAATTTAAAAAAAAATTACAATATTATATCTAACTAACTTATTTAATGCACAGTGTTACTGTCATACCAATATTGTTCAGACTACTTTTTTGGAGCTACGTGATATGTTTCGGCGGCATCTTTCATTCATATCGAATGAAATCTTGATCTTGAGCTTGATTATGAGATGGGATTCGTGATATTCGCAACAACCTTGAAACGCCTTGGCCTTGGTCCGGTACAAACACTACACGACATCAAGAGGCGCGGGTTCATTCACTTTTCTCCTACTTGGTATCACGCTGGTTTTCTCCACACTACAGTGCCGTGCCTATAGACAAATGGCATGAACGCTAATCGAATAGAATAGAATATAATTCTCATTAATGCAAATGACATAAGCTTTGACAGTACGAGCTTGCACAAATGTCATTTCCATACATTTTGTTTCTATTCGAACATCATATTGCCACTTGTCTACTGGTCCTGATCACAGTTCATAGAGGCCGGAGGTCTATCTACGTCCTCCTTCGCCCAGTGTCTGCGGATCGGTGGATAAGTTTCTTTCCCTTTTCGATTCCTCTGTTGGAGTCATAATGTTTGTATTAGAAGGCGGTACCTTCCCACACGATTTTTTACGGCTATATTTATTAAAAAAAAAATGATATGTAGATGTTACCTAGTAATCGAAGTAAAAGTAAGGAGTGTTACTATTGTACTCGGTCTCCCCTATTTGCGCTATGAAAGACTTCGCGGCAGCGCCCGCCCAGACCTGATCAAGACCTGGTATACATACATAATCTGTTTTTGTTTATGCTAATTGACACAATATTGTTGTTTTTGGTTTGAGTTAATAAATGACAAAATTAATTTGCTTTTGTAAAGTAAGTACTTACCTAGTTATTCGAATCTTTTTGTGATTTTTTTGCATTTTGCATAACTGCGTCCACAGGCGTATCTAACCAGAAGACGCAGATTCGAACTGTTAAACGTACCTAAGTCACAAGCCAAACATAGTTTGTGGCTTACCGTGAGCTTTTTTTACTTTTCTGTTAATGAATAAGCTAGGTACTTTATGCCTAATAAATTAAATTTAAATTTCTGAATTTTGTCTATGTATATGTAAATGTGAGTACCGTGTACGCTATTTTTAAATTTATATTAACTTTTTCTGACAGTTTTGACTATTTTACATGACCTACGCAAATGTCTTGCTGATCTGGCATCGTCGTACGACAGGTCGTTCAGACAGCTCTCTAAATAATGGTTGAGCTACACGATGCCTGATGTAGGTACCTATGCGTGCCGTCAGTTAGGACAGGTCAACTCAAAGCTGCTATGGCTCTTTTTTCAAAAGGCCTGTTCAAATATTGCCCTACATCGTAACACGCATAATATCTAAATATATTATTATTGTAATACTATTACTGCCTGAACTTTAAAAGAGACCAGGATTCTCTGAGTTTGTTTCGGTGTTTCTCAGAGGTCGTCAGTAAGGAAATGCCGGCGCCATCTAGATAAAAAAAAGTAAAACATTGACTTGTAAAAGTGTCTTTAAAAGATCTATTTACAGAAATAAATATAATTTATGAATATCGTAGCAAATGAGTACTTAAATATAGGTACTTACTTACTGAACCATAATTAATATTTCATCTTATATTCGTATGATGCAGAATTCTAAACACATGCAGGTAGGTATTTTATCACATTATATATAGGTACTTAGATATTTTCCTACTCGTTCTTTAAGCAATTTATTTTTATTCTTGCTCGATAGAAGTTGCCTGCGTCAGTCTTTTCAGCTCAACTATTTAATAATTCAATAAGTTCATAAGGTCCTATACATTGAAATTCAAACTTATGTCGCACTGTGTTACGCACTTACTGTATAAGCGCTTTAGTTAGCAGTGTCCTCTTGTGACTGTCAAGGGAAAGACGGTTAAAAACCGGAGTTAGACTATAAAAAATTTTTAAAAAATGAATCAGGACACTGAAGTTGGGTCTAAACTGAAAAATAACAAGTTCGAATCGTCTATTAGTGAGTTGAAGAAGAAAACATTTGTTACTGTTGCTGATATTGATAGCTATGGTAAGTTTATTGATATAATTTCAAGTTTTGCATTTTTGATGGTACCGGACTTTTGAGCTAGGGCAAGTAAAAAGTGTTTACTTATACACAAATTAACATTTTAATCCTTTTGGTCCGTTCAGTAGGGAACGTACCTACATCTTGCCTATCTTATCTTAGGTATCTTATCATTATTATTGGCGCCGACACTAATTTATGGTAGTGAAAGTTGGGTATGGCAGAAGAGACATGAAAGTAGAATAAATGCTGTAGAGATGAGAGCGTTGAGAAGTATGTGTGGGGTAACTTTGAAAGATAGAGTGAGAAACAGTGTGATAAGGGAGCGGTGTGGTGTGAAAGAAGGTGTAGTAACAAAGATTGAGAAAGGTATGTTAAGGTGGTTTGGGCATGTAGAGAGGATGGATGAACGGAGATTGACGAAACGAGTATACATGATGAGTATGGATGGAAGAGTTGGAAGGGGCCGACCTCGACGAAAGTACCACAACCAAGTTGCGGCCGTTCTTAAAAAAGAGTACCCTAAACCGATGTAGATGAAGCGAAAGTAGTATGCCAGGATCGTAGCAAGTGGAAATCTATAGTCTCTGCCTACCCCAATGGGAGACTGGCGTGAAAATATGTATGTATGTATCTTATCATATATGGGGCTGAAGCAGCAAGGCCTCAGTGCACAACGACCCAATGGGATCTTTTGTGCTTCCCCTAGATACCTCATCCTCTCCCAGTTCTTCAAATAGCTTTAGCATGAGCTTCACAGTGAGGCCGGACTCTGTAGTCCTCTGGTCTTTTATAACCCTGCCCCAAGAGGCACACCTTGCCTATAGTTCGCCCCCTAATAGAGCAAGGTAGGTTATCATATATAGGTACATTTATATGTCTAAGTAATTGCACATTTAGGTATCTTGCCAAAATAATCTAATAACTTTACGTCTTTATCCGCTCTAGGCAGTTGAACCAAGATCCTAGCTTGCCTTCGTGATTGCGTCCACTACACTAATGATTCAATAGTTATTTAGAGATATTATCACGCCTATCTTCAATTATGGTGGGTAAACATAATAGATTTTTCCATTACTTACTGTTCACTTGTTTTTTTTTTTAAAGCTTACTCGCAATGTGGATCGCACATTACTAGTGTTCTTGCTAAAATGCTTGTGTTACGAGTGGGTTTACGTCGGTAGTGCAATGGGTGGGTTTCGAACCGACAACCACATGATTGCAAGTCCGGCGCCCTAGCCATTAGGCTACCGCCGCTTATTGAATTTGCATTTGAGGCTAGCCTGATGCTAAGCATAAACTAAATTTTAATAACGTTAACCAATATTGTGTAATGGAATTTTCCCGGGGATTTAATAGAATTAATTCCCCTGTTGTAGTGAATCACTTAGAGTTAAACTATGGTCAATAGGTATAAATACCTACTTGCACTTCCTGTATGGCAAATACTACCTACATAATTATTTAAAATAGGTAAGTAAGTATTCTAGATTGGTCCAAAATTTATAGGTTAAATAACCTGTATTATAACTAGACTAATATTACGATCGACTAATATTATCAATGATGGCAGTCGCTTCATGTAAAATAATTATATTCAGCCGCATCTGGGGAGACTGAAAGCCGACTCCAATAAGTTGAGAAAAGGCTCGGAAAAAGAAGATGATGACTTGCTCTCCCTTGCTCTATGGTCCTGCCCATAAGGATCGTCACTTTCGCCAAGCGATTCCATCCTCCTCGAAGGCGCGCGTATCCCTCAGGCATCCACCGCAGACTACAGCGCATGGAAGCTAAATATCTGTTAGCGACTTCCTGCTACCGGTACTAACCGTCTAACACGGATCGGGAGAGATGTGGATTCTTCTCTCGACTGTTCCACCACCTCCTCCGATCCACCAGCATAACTCCTCGCAATTTGTGTACAGCTCTCATTAAATGCAGTGAAACAATAGAATGAGATACATATCATATGTTAAGAATCCTACTAATAATTATTATAAATGCGAAAGTTGGTCCACGCAGATGAAGTCGCGGGCAGAAGCTAGTAAACTATAAATAATACAATAACAACATACCATCACGCTTGTATTCCCCGAAGGGTTAGGCAGAGGCGTACTAATGTACACCCACAGTTCCCCGGTATGTTTAGGTCCCATGTAATAGGGGGCGAGCCTATTGCCATTAACCGGGCACAAATTCCTCACTTCGAGCTGCTACTGGGAATTTCATAGAAAAACCCAATAACACTTTGCTCGACCTGGGAATCGAACCCAGGACCTCTAGCGTAGCAGTCGCGCTCAGGACCACTTGGCTAATGAGGCAGTTATACAATAATGGACCTAATATAGGAAATAAAATAATGGTCATTCAATATTATTACAAAAAGAATCCTGTTTGTCTAACAATATAAGAGAAGTAGGATGTCTGTTTGTCCGTCAATTTACCAGAATTAGTTATTCCTTATTTACATATTTTTAAATTCGATTAAATTACCTATCATTGCTAAAAGTAATGAATGATGCACCAATGTAGGAACGTAAGTACCTAGTAGTCACAAAAATCTCTACTATTATAAAATTGTAATAAAGATGTGTCTGTACATTGAAGATATTAAAAAAAAAACACGTGGGTATGGTATATAAACGTCTCCGAATCCGAAAATGTGATTTTTTAAATTCTTGTCTGTTTGTTTGTTACGGGTTGGAGCAAAAACTACTGAATAGATTTTAATTTTACTATCACTGTTAGAATGTATATGCTCCAACTTGAAAACTGGTGAACCTCTTATCTCAATTAATTAAATGAATCCTGAGATACAGCTTGACCTCCCTGATGTATAGAGGCCGATACAAAAAAGAGGCCATCAATTTTGGTTTTTCATTTTTACTCCTGATATAGCTTCACGTGAGCGAAGCCGCGGGCAGAAGCTAGTAATAAATAAATGCATAAAGTTTTTACCATTGATACGAAAAGTTTTCTCCTTTAGGTATCGTGGGTGCGTTTACAAATACAACCTCTCACATACACAAGCGCCCAGACCCGGAACAACTATTTGTAGATCATACAAATGTTTGCTCTTTGTGTGGATCGAACCCACAAAACATGTCACAAAAGCCGCTCAGCTACGCCAAACCTGTCGTCGAGGCATTCTCAGCAGTATTTTAATAAATAATTATTCGTTTAGGTGAAAGTAGTGCAACTCCGGAATATCAAGAAGCTTACCGCCGCTCCATTGACGACCCTGAAGGTTTTTGGGGCGAGGTGGCCCAGGAACTGCACTGGACAAAACCATGGGATCAAGTGTTAGACAACAGTAACCCACCGTTCACGAAATGGTTAGTGTTTTTTTATTGTTTATAGCGACTTGCCCGCGGTTTCAACCACGCTGCCCCGTTCCTAAGAGTCGTAGGGTTATTTAAAAAGCTTAAAACCTGCCTCTTGAACCACTCTATCTATTAAAAAAAACCGCATCAAAATCAGTTGCATAGTTTTAAAGATCTAAGCATACATAGGGATAGACATACAGCGGGAAGCGACTTTGTTTTATACTATGTAGTGATGATGAAGTTGGTAAACGAGCCACCTGGTGACAAGGGATCATCGTCACACTGACACCTGCAACACCAAACGAGTTGCAAATGAGTACGGACTGCAGACTGCTAAAGCCCGCAGCTACCGAGGGAGAACTGGGTCTTACACGCAAAAGTTTAAACACACCGAGATGCTTTACGACAAGCAGATGTAAGGGTGGTCGCCAGCCAGTCAGACCCCAAGAAGTCCTACCACCGTGCGAGTGTTATCTTATATATATAAAAGAAAGTCGTGTTAGTTACACTATTTATAACTTAAGAATGGCTGAACCGATTTCGCTGAAAATTGGTGGAGAGGTAGCTTAGAACCAGGAGACGGACATAGGATACTTTTTATCCCGTTCCCGTGGGATGTGATGACAGACCGAATTCCACGGGGGCGGAGCCGCGGGCAGAAGGCAGAAGCTAGTTTCAATATAAATATAACGACTTTTGCCACTACCGTAGCACCGCGTGTCGTGTGTTCGATACCCACCCGAGTCTAGAGTATTTTTAGTGAAGGATACATTATTTTGTGTGTTCCAGAGATAGCTGGGGGAACTTTGTATCCTTTCTATGGAATTGTGAATTGATTTTTGTAACTTTTACTTTCAAAATACCGTGATGAAAACAAACTGACAATCGCTTCAGGTTTTCTAGCAGCTCACAAAAAACTGTGCTTAATGAAATGTGTTTGTTATGACTATTTTACATTAGAAATTACGCATCGATTTACTTTTAAATTACCACTCTGAACTGCAGCAGCAGAAAGCAGTACTTATTTAAGTACATGATTTAGCGTCAAGTTGTACCGAGAGTGGAACGCGTGAAACACTAGTAGCTGGCGCTCTATGAGGCTAAGTTCAGCACAACGACTAAGTACAAAATTCAATGAGTGCGAAAAAGAGAGATCACAGCTTGATACATAAAACGAAAGATTTGTATGAGAAATTAGGCAAACCTGGAGCGGCGCTCTTGCGCGACGTTGCCAAATCTCCGCCCGCTACGCTGTTTACTAGATGTTGTTTCAACTTGTTTCTGAACTGTTAATACTCCTCAGGTGGGTAGGAGGCGAGATGTCAGTATGCTACAATGCGGTAGACCGTCACGTGGAAAGCGGCAAAGGCGACCAGGTGGCTCTGGTGCACGACTCGCCCTTGACCGACACCGTCAGGAAGATCACTTACTCCGAGATCAAGGAACAGGTTAGTTTCTCAATCTTCCTTGATGATCTTTTTGTAATTTGTTTTTGCGTTTTCTTTCCACGTTAAGTTTTTAAATTATTTTAGTGAAGAAGAATTGGACTGCGGGCAGGATTTGAACCTGCTTCTTCTGGTTAGATACACCAGACGCTATATATTTTTACGATAGAATATAATAAAATAACTGCTTCATTAGCCTAGTGGTTCTGCGTGCGACTGCTACGCTAGAGGTCTTGGGTTAAATTCCCAGGTCGAGCAAAGTGTTATTGGGTTTTTCTATGAAATTCCCAGTAGCAGCTCAGAGTTTGGAATTTGTGCCCGGTTAATGACAATAGGCTCGCCCCCTATTACATGGGACCGAAACATACCGGCGAACTGTGGGTGTACATTAGTACGCCTCTGCCTAACCCTTCGGGGAATACAGGCTAGGCGTGATGGTATGTTATGTTATAGAATATAATATATCAAAATAACTTTTGGTCCTAGGTGTCGCGGCTAGCCGGTAAGCTGGTAACGCTGGGCGTGACACGAGGCTCTCGCGTGTTGATCTACATGCCACTCGTGCCTGAAGCTATCATAGCCATGTTGGCCACCAACAGAATAGGAGCCATACACTCCGTTGTATTTGGAGGTAAGAGCTTACAAATTAAATGAGAAATACTCATCTAAACTGACTTGAAACATCTTATGTTATTTGACTCATTTAAAATCCGCGACAAAATTTTTCTGCATCTATTCAGCAATTAATTTATATTCTTCGTTGATGCAAATCCGCATCTTGATTGGGGACATCAAGGGCAACGAAGGAACAGTTTTTTAAAATTTCAGTAGATATGGTTACCATATCAAAACTTTTTAGGAATCTTAAGTAATATACACTGTCATGTAGATACGGTGAAATTATTATTGGATTTAACTCAATAGTATAGCTGAAAGTCAATTTTGACCAGAATATGTATTGAAGGACCAATATTTTCCTATCCAGGTTTTGCTGCAAGAGAGTTACGAACCAGAATCGAGCATGCTGAACCAACCGTTATTATAGCAGCAAGCTGTGGAGTGGAGCCCAATAAAATTGTTAGGTAGTGTTCATTAAAACTATTTCGTAAATTATAGAGTAAGTTCTCTAAAGTATAATCAGGAATCGAAAGGACCACTATAGACCTCTTCGATCCACATAGCAATCGAAAGGAGACATAAATATGTCTATGATCGAAGAGGTCTATATAGTTTTTACGACGATGCCTGCAACTCCATGAGGCTGTTAGATTTTAAGTAGGAGATTCTTCAGAAGTAGGAACTTCTGTTTTCATATTAAAAAGTTTACTTTTTACGTAAGGTTTTTCAATATTTATATTTCATCCATTATAAACAGGGAAGACTGTATTTAGTTTTTTAAGGAAATTGCCTTGCTATAATTATTCGCTTTTAGGTACAAAGATATTCTAGACGAAGCCCTGTGCCAGTCAGACTTCCAGCCAGCTAACTGCATCATCTTCCAGCGCCGAAGGGTGCTAGAGTGTCCCTTGGAGCCGGGCCGGGATATCTCCTGGGAGGAGGCACTGGAAGCAGACCCTGTACCCTGTGTTTCTGTAGAAGCAAATGAACCACTCTACATATTGTATACTTCTGGTAAGAATATCTTCAATATTGGACGACCTCTGTGGTTGAGTGGTTCGAGTACCTGACTGCTGACCATGAGGTCGTGGGTTCGATTCCCACAGAACACAAAAATTTATGTGATGAATATAAGTGTTTGTGTTCGTCTGGGTGTTTCTTATGTATTATAAGTATGTATTTACAAAAAAAAAGTATATAAGTATTATATCCATTGTCTAGTACCCACAGTACAAGCTCTGCTTAGTTTGGGACTAGATGGTGCTGTGTGAAAATGTCCCAGAATATTTATTATTATTATTATTATTGGATGATGAAAGAGCTGTAAATATCATAATATGTCTGTTTTCTTCTGTCCCTAGACATCTATTTAAAACCTGTAACAGAATACGCTCAAGATCTGAAAGTAGTTTGTCCAGAGTCGACTACTGAATCTATTACAGTGGTTTTCAATAAGGGCAAATTTTTCCCAAAAAGATAATAGCAATACCTGAAATAAATGACGCATCTTTATGTGTTTTTTTTTGCATTTTTCATGCTTAAGATTAAGTATAAAGTTATTTTAGTGAAGGAAAAATTCGACTCGCAGGCGGATTCGAGCCTGCGTCTTCTGGCTAGGTACGCCAGACGCTATGACCTCTAAGCCACCTCGAGTCTCACCTGCCATGTCGAAATGTGAATATAAAGGCAAATTTTGACATGGCAGTTGGGACTCGCGGTGACTTGGCCCCATGATTGAGAATATCTCTATCCGACAGTGTCTCCAGAGCTGATGGAATTCTACAGATACTGTACTGTACCCCAAATTACTGGAAGACGGTTTTCTATAAAGTTATATATAATACCGTTAAAAACAGTTATATCGTTTGTACCGTGGGAGAGCCATATTTCGGCTCGAATGGGCCGGCTCGACCTGAGTGATACCACGACCTCAACCGGCGTGAAACAACGCTTTCATTGTGTTTCACCGAGTGAGTGAGGATATCGGAGGCCCAAACCCTTTTAAAAGGCGGGCATCGCACTTGTGACTCCTCTGGTGTTGCGTATCCATGGGCAGCGGTAATCGCTTACCATCAGGTGATCAGTCTGCTCTTTCGCCCCCTATTCCACAATAAAAAAAACAATTAACTTGATCTAGCTTTTGGTGAATAACTTGTATGCGCGCATCGCTTAGCCTCGAACCTTTGTTCTAACGATTATAATTGATAATCACTTTTACCGAGTGTCTCATTGACATTCAAGTGGGACATTTTATCATATTATGTTAGACACGATTAGGTATCGTGGCAAAGCAAGTTCGTAAGTAAATAAATAAATTGAAAATTTAATTCTTTTACAAAAAAGTGTACATTTCATCAATACTACACTTTAACAGTATGAAAATATAATAATCACTATTCTCTACTTCTCTACTATTATAAAATTGTAAAAAAGCTGTGTCTGTACATTGAAGATATTTAAAAAAAACAAGTTGGTTCAGGGTATATAAACGTCTCCGAACCCAAAAATTTGATTTCTAAAATTCTTGCCTGTTTGTCTGTTTGTTACGGGTTGGCGTAAAACTACTGAATAGATTTTTATTTTGTTATCACTATTAGAAAGCATAGGCTCTAACTTAAAAACTGGTGAGCTTCTTATCTCAATTAATTGAACGGATCCTCAGATACAGCTTGACATCTCTGATGTATAGAGACCCAACAAGGAAAAGATCATCTCTGTTGCTTTTTGATTAAATTATTTTTAGGATCCATTTCTAATCCCAATATAGCTCCAGGTGAGCGAAGCCGCGGGCAAAAGCGAGTAATAACTGAAACTAAAGTACATTACAATATTTTTATCTGCACCTATTTTAAATAATGATTTATAATAGGTGCAGTTTTTTTTAATGGGATAGGGGAGCAAACGAGCAGACGAATCACCTGATGGTAAGCGATAACCGCTGCCCATGGACACCCACAACACCAGAGGAGTCACGAGTGCGTAGCCCGCCTTGTAAAAGGGTTTGGACCTTTTTTTTTTTTTGACGGGGTTGGAAATGCTTTATGGACTATCCACCACTCCGGGGAGAGCGGTGGGGTGTGTCGGACTCCGCTCTGAAAAGAGCGATCTACCGACTAAAACCAACCTCGGCGTTTCGCGACACCACTTTGGTGCCGGGCCTACGGGAGCGCTGTAGCATTCGTCCGCGGACCCGGCAGTGGCGGGCCGCCTTTTGCGGTAACCTCACTCACTCGGCGAAACAAAACACAAGCGTTGTTTCACGCCGGTCGAGCCGGCCCATTCGTACCGAAGCATGGCTCTGCCACGTGTAATAATATTCGAAAGTAGAAATGAGTCGTTGATTCAGTTTTTATATTTGATGTCATTTTTTATCCCGGGTGGGGTTAGACAGGTTAGAATACAATTCCCCACTACCCTTCAGATAGGTGTCTGTCTTGTAAGATAATAGAAAATATCTGACTTGTTCGGTAGTAGGACCTCTTGGGGTCTGACTGGCTGTTACACCCTTACGTCGGAGTCTGTTGTTTAGCACCTTGGTGTGTGTTTCGACTTTTGTGCGTAAGTGCCAGTTCCCCTTCGGGTGGCTCTGGCAGTCTGCAGTCTGTAGAGACTCTTAAAGGTTGGAAACGATCAGGAAGTCCATTGGTGTCCAAGGGCAACGATGGCTACATACCACCAGATGGCTCGTCAACTCGTTTGCCGACTATGGCGCACTCCGTGTCTATAATATAAAAATGAATCGCCAAATGTATTGCTAAGCGCAAATTTCGAGAGTAGCTGAACCGATTTTGCTAATTACATAACATACCATCACGCCTGTATTCCCCGAAGGGTTAGGCAGAAGCGTACTAATGTACCTACATACATTGCCATTAACCGGGCACAAATTCCTAACTCCGAGCTGCTACTGGGAATTTCATCAATAACACTTTGCTCGACCTGGGAATCGAACCCAGGACCTCTAGCGTAGCAGTCGCGTTCAGGACCACTTGGCTAATGAGGCAGTCATTATGCGTCATGAGGCAGAATTTTGCTAATTCTTTTTTTATAATATTCATTGAAGTATGAGGATGGTTCTTACGGAGAAAAAATTAAAAATTTGCCTGAAGAAGTCTAAAAACAACACTTTTCTATATTCCCATTCAAAACATTCGTAATAATACTTAAAAGTCAATTTGAACTTTAAATACCATACCATAAAGTTTAAGTGTTAGTGGAGGGGTTCCGGGAAGGCAAAACAATTGAGTAACGTTAGTTTCAGAATCGACTGTTCGGCAGTACGAAGTTCGCCGGGTCAGCTAGTTATAATATAGTATATAGTAGAATCCCTCCCTCTCTGTTTGGAAAAAAATTAGAATGCTTTTATGATGTCCTTATTTGTAACCGATTTTTAATGTTGTTTTTTTTTTAACTAAACGGAGAGTTGATAAAAATCGTAGAGAAGTAAACTAAAATGGATTTGAAATGAGAAAACTACTCGTAGTACTACAGGATTCTCCTTATAGAAACGATGGAAAAAATTAGCTGTCCTCAAAAAAATACTTCAAATATCGCTAAAAACAATGATTTTAGCCCTTTGAGACAGGCATATCTTTAAAGTTCTGACGTCCTAGAGCAATACATTTACATTTACAATATATTTAGATTTAGCGCCAAATTTTGCCAAGAATCTGCAAGAAACGTTTGGCGTAGAGCCTGAGCGATCGGCTTCTGCGCCACGTGATGTGGGTTCGATCCCCACACGGAGCAAATATTTGTATAATTTACAGATAGTGTTCCGGGTCTGGGCGTTTGTGTATGTGAGATTTTGTGTTTGTAAAAGCATCCACGATACAGCAGAAAATCCTAGTGTCATAATTAAAAACTTAGTCACCCATATGCAAAAAAAAATGTAATGTAATCTTCATACACTGCCTCATTAGCCAAGTGGTCCTGAGCGCGACTGCTAGGCTATAGGTACTGGGTTCGATTCCCAGGTCGATCAAGTCAAGCGTTATTGGGTTTTTCTATGAAATTCCCAGTAGTAGCTCGGAGTTAGGAATTTGTTCCCGGTTAATGGCAATAGGCTCGCCCCCTATTACATGGGACCTAAACATACCGGCGAACTGTGGGTGTACCTACATTAGTACGCCTCTGCCTAACCCTTCGGGGAATACAGGCGTGATGGTATGTTATGTAATCTTTATACAATGTATACATTTTCTTAATTCAGGAACAACAAGCGCTCCCAAAGGCATTCAGCGTCCTTGCGGCCACGCAGCCACGCTGTCTTGGTCCTTAAAGACGGTGTATGGGCTGAAGAAGGGCGTCTGGTGGGCGGCTTCCGACCTGGGATGGGTGGTCGGACATTCCTACATCTGCTATGGACCACTCCTAGCTGGCGTTACTTCTATACTTTACGAGGGTAAACCAGACAGGACTCCAGATCCTGGACAGTATTTTAGGTGAGATTTTAAAAGTAAATAACTGCCTAGCTTAGTGGTTCTGAGTGCGACTGCTACGCTAGAGATCTAGGGTTCGATTCCCAGATCGAGTAGGTTTTTTTTTTTATGGGATAGGGGGGCAAACGAGCAAACGGATCACCTGATGGTAAGTGATAACCGCCGCCCATGGACACCCGCAACACCAGAGGAGTCGCAAGTGCGCTGCCCGCCTTTAAAAGGGTTTGGGCCTCCGGTAACCTCAACTCACTCGGCGAAACACAACGCAAGCGTTGTTTCACGCCGGTTTTCTGTGAGGCCGTGGTATCACTCCGGTCGAGCCGGCCCATTCGTGCCGTAAATGATGCGTAAATGACGTGCGGTAATGATATTGGGTTATGAAATTCTCAATACCAGCTCGGAGGTTTAAGTTAATATGGAAGCTTGCATGGGACCTCCCGTGACTTGTGTTGAGCGCGTATAATGGCGGAAAGATAACTACTTAGGGCCACTTACATCAACATCTTAAATGTATTTAAATTGTATTTAAGGCTGATCGTTTCGCTGAGCCGCCAAATTCAAATTACAATTGGTTTTTCGCAATTTGTAGGTCTATAACACATTCTAGATTGCTAGCTATAGTAATTGCGGCATTAGCTATACAATATTCACAACTGAGCATTAAAAACTTTGCTTAATAAACGTTAAAGAAGCTAAAAGCAGGGTCAATCGTCAATTTTGGCTAAAATTGACAATTGATTACTTTTAGCTACAATATCGATTTATAAGCAAAGTTTTTAATGCTCAGTTGTGAATATTGTATAGCTAATGCCGCAATTACTACAGCTAGCAATCTAGAATGTGTTATAGACCTACAAATTGCGAAAAACCAATTGTAATTTGAATTTGGCGAGCTCAGCGAAACGGTCAGCCTTAAACACAAAATTGAAGTGAAAAATTGTGTTTAAGTGCAATTTAAACATATTCAAGAAGTTGGTGCAAGTGGCCTTTAGTGATGCTCGGTGTACTACTTGTAACTTTTTAAAATATTTTAGGGACAAAATATACCATGGTGTAAAATTTATTGGAATCGATTCAGTTAGTTATTCTGAACAAACCGTACTTATTCAGCTTTCGCATACATTCAAAATAATAGTGATATCTATTTCTTATAGAATTATAGAGCAACACCGTGTCAACGCCATCTTCACGATCCCAACCGCCTTCCGAGTGCTGAAGCGAGCTGACCCTAACGCCAAGTATGCGCGGAGGTACTGCAGCAAATCATTGAAGACCGTGTTCATAGCTGGGGAGCACTGTGACCAGGACACCAGGGTGAGTGGCAACAAAATAGAATAATAAAGACTAATCCAAACAATACATACCATCACGCCTGTATTCCACGAAGGGTTAGGCAGAGGCGTACTAATGTACACCCACAGTTCGCCGGTATGTTTAGGTCCCATGTAATAGGGGGCGAGCCTATTGCCATTAAACCGGGCACAAATTCCAAACTTCGAGCTGCTACTGGGAATTTTATAGAACAACCCAATAACACCTTGCTCGACCTGGGAATCGAACCCAGGACCTCTAGCGTAGCAGTTGTGCTCAGGACCACTAGGCTAATGAGGCAATAGCTAGGAAGCGGTGGTAGCCAATTGGCTAAGATGTCGGACTTGCGATCATGTGGTTGCTGGTTCGAAACCCACCTATGATTGCACTACCGACGTGAACCCACTCGTAACACAAGCATTTAGTAACAAGAATACTGGTTATGTGTGGCTCACATTGCTAGACAGCTTTTTTTTAAATAAAAATGTATAAAAGTTTAAAATATTGCCAGTAAAAAAAAAAGCTCAATACTCAATTCTTTATTGCATAGCCGAACTGTGATAAGCTGTGATAGCCTAGTGATATGACCATTGGACTGCCAAGTCAAAGATCTCGAGTTCAAACCCAAGGCACGCACCTATGACTTTTCTAAGTTATGTGCATTGTTCATAGTTAATTATCACGCGCTTAAACGGTAAAGGAAACCATCGTGAGGAAACCTGCACGTCTGAGAGATTTTCTCGACGGCGTGTGAAGTCTGCCAACCCGCATTAGGGTAGCGTGGTGGACTATTGCCTATAGCCTCTCATTGTAAGAGGAGATGCGTGCCCGGCAGTGGGACATATAATGGGTTGATTATGTTATGTGTATAAGTGTAAAAGGTTGACAATGAGTGAGGCGCATATAACGGAATCTAAATCTAAATTATTCAAATGTATAATTCCCATTGTAATGTAAAAATATGACCTGCGACCTTAACCTCTTTGTTCGCTTAGCGTGTTACGTTTGTCTATACCTAACAAAACGTAGAAGAAAGAAATCGAATATTTATGAGGTGATTCGCGATACGAGACTTCCTATTCTTCTAACCCATGTTCTTAGATCTATTTTATTCTTGATAGACTTAGGGCCACTTGCACTAACTTCATAAATATGTTCAAATTGCATTTAAACACAATTTTTCATAGAATTTTTGTGTTTAAATGCTATTTAAAAACTCATTTAAGAAGTTGGTGCAAGTGGGCCTTATGCTTGACCGTCAGTTCGCCCGATGTTAAGTATCGCTAAACATGTGAAGTTTATTGTTCGAATCCTGCCCGCAATTCGATTTTTTTCTTCACTTATTTAACTGTTTATAATGTTGAGAGGGGGAAGACAGGGTAACATCAATCATCCATTTCTTACACAGTAATGTGCTCAATTACTGTAATACTTAAAAAGTAAGTATAAAAACCCTAAATTAAAAGATGTAGAGCATGCTTCGGCACGAATGGGCTGGCTCGACCGGAGTGATACCACGGCCTCACAGAAAACCGGCGTGAAACAACGCTTACGTTGTGTTTCGCCGAGTGAATTAGGTTACCGGAGGCCCAAACCCTTTTAAAAGGCGGGCAACGCACTTGTGACTCCTCTGGTGTTGCGGGTGTCCATGGGCGGTGGTTATCGCTTACCATCAGGTGATACGGCTGCTCCTTTGCTCCCCTATCCCATAAAAAAAATGTAGACGAAGATGTCTTTATTTATTTACAGCAATGGTCCGAGCGTGTGTTCAACGTGCCAGTTTTGAACCATTGGTGGCAAACAGAGTCGGGGTCTCCCATCACCGCGCCTTGCATAGGGTACAACGTGAAGGCCATACCACCACATTCAGCTGGGTACCCAGTTCCTGGATATGACAGTGAGTTTGTTGCTGGAATTTTGTTTACTGTTTAGATATAGCGTTAGACCTACCATTTCGCCTGTTTTCCCCGATGGGTTAGGCAGAGTTTCGGTGAGTTGTTTCGGTGTTTTTTCTCAGAGGTCGTCTAAAGAAATGCCGGCGCCATCTAGTTTAAAAAAAAATGACTTGTAAAAGTGTCTTTAAAATATCTATTTACAGAAAAAAAAGAGGCGTACTAATGTACACCCATAGTTCGCCGGTATGTTTAGGGTCCCATGTAATAGGGGGCGAGCCTATTGCCATTTACCGGGCACAAATTCCTAACTCCGAGTTGCTACTGGGAATTTCATAGAAAAACCCAATATCACTTTGCTCGACCTGGGAATCGAACCCAGGATCTCTAGCGTAGCAGTCGCGCTCAGGACCACTTGGGTAATGAGGCAGTAAGCTTGGCTAATGTAGCGTTAGAAATACATCAGCCTGCAGGGCCTGCAATAGGGAAATTGAGAGCATGGAACACCTTCTGTGTACATGCGATGCAATGGCTAGAAAGCGAATGTGCCTTTTGGGTCAGGGTTATACAAGACCAGAGGACTACAGACTCATACCCCCAGGCCTCATTATAAAGCTCATGGAAGAGCTGTTTGTAGAACTGGGAGGGGATGAGGAATAGATTATCTAGGGGAAGCACAAAAGATCCCATTGGGTCGAAGTGCACTGAGGCCTTGCTGCCTCGGCCCTACACATAATAAGATAAGATAAGCGTTAGAAATGATCTTATTGAAATAAAGCATTTTGACTTGGAGCTTGATGTTATATGAAATTGATATTAACCGGGCTCAGATCCAAACTCCAAACCACTATTTACTTAGGTTTTCGTAGAAAGACCAAATAATACTTGGTTCTATCTGGGAATCGAACCCAGGACCTCTAGCGTAGCAGTCCCGCTTAGGATCACTAGTTTTGTGAACTATTGAGGCAGTTTGAATGAATAAACTTTATATTTTACAGTTCGTACTCTCAAAGAAGATGGCACTGAATGTAAGCCAGGGGAAGTGGGCCGGTTGGTGGTTAAACTACCCCTGCCTCCAGGGTTCGCTTCTACTCTGTGGCAAGCAGATAAGCGATTTAAGGAGACCTATTTTGAGAGTTACCCGGTAAGAAAACTTTCATTTAATTGCTAGCTAGACATTAACGCCCTTATTCATAAAAATATATAAAACTGATGAAACGATGATGATATATAGCCTATAGCTTTTCTCAATAAATGGGCTATCTAACACTGAAAGAATTTTTCAAATCGGACCAGTAGTTCCTGAGATTAGCGCGTTCAAGCAAACAAACAAACAAACTCTTCAGTTTTATATATTAAGTATAGATATAGATGTCTAATAAACTTCTTTATCTGATATGTTTTGTATTCTTTTCCTGTTGTTCCTTTGTAGAATTGAAGAGTAATTCTTGCTTGGTTTATTTTTGGCAGTAAGTATTCAGTAACTTAATTCATTTCAAATTTGTTCGTTAGTTTTAGTAGTAGTTCTGTAGTTTTAGTCAATCGACATATCGCTTTGAAAATGTTCGAGACAAACAATACTTCGGAAATTAATTAAGTAGGTACTTAGATATTTAAAATAGGTTTGTATTATACAAGTAGGAAGGCACATACCTATATACTTAATAAAGTTGTTTTTCTTTTTAAAAAACGTTGCCCCACACTAGGATTTTCTCCTGTATCGTGGGTGCGTTTACAAACACAAATTCTCGCATACACAAACGCCCAGACCCGGAACAACTACCTGTAGATCATACAAATATTTGCTCCGTGTGGGGATCGAACCCACAACACGTGTCGCAGAAGCCGATCGCTCAGTCGCTACGCCAAACGTGTCGTCAATTCAGTAATATATATTATATATTCACAAAATAATAAAAAAGCCACTGCATTATTAAAGTTCAAACTAGCGAGTTTGCCGAAGTTACCTACAACGATTTCCCCAAAATCAAGCAATTTTTTTAAATCTGAAATCACCATCCTTAGTATGTTTGGCGGCACCAAGTGATAATTGCCACCGTATTGCCATGTTAGTTCGCTCAATCTGAAAAGGATTTTTTAGATAGAATTAAAGCTTGATGAATTGGAAATGATTTTGTTAAAAAGTGCAGATAAGGCTAAATATCAGTCTCCTCTTTTCAGGGCTACTACGATACCCAGGACGCTGGTTGGATAAGCGCCGAAGGTGCCGTATGGGTGGTTGCCAGAGCTGATGATGTCATCAATGTAGCTGGGCACCGCCTCTCCACCGCTGCTCTTGAAGATGTGGTGCTAAGACATGCCAGAGTCGCTGACGCCGTGGTCGTTGGCGCCCCAGATCCTACCAAAGGGGATGTCCCACTATGTCTATACGTTATGAGACCTCCCCAAGACGGTACGTAATTTGATTAAAACCTTGAATGAGATCTAAAAAAAAGACCAAATGAAACTTCTTGCTCGTTTGGCCTTTTTATAAATTACGTTTATTAACGACGTTATATTTCTAAGCTAGTGGTGCTTGATTTGATTAGTAGTTCGAGAAAAGTGTTTTTTAAGAAATTCTGAGTTGCATCTCGAAGTTCTGAATTTGTGGCCTGTTAAAACGACATTAAGCTCGCTTTCTATTACATGGGACCTGAACGTACCGATAAAATGTGGGTGCTCTTTTACTAAACCTGTGCCTAACCTTTTGTGGAATACAGATGTGATGGTATGTTATATGTAATAATAATCAACCTATAATTTTATGATAATAATAGTACTGTTTTATCACCCCCGGGACTCCCTCTCTCCCTCCTCCCTCTTCAAGCTAGGCTACTGTTGTGTGAGTATGATGTGTGTGTGTGTACAAAGTACAAACACATATCACGCTTGATCATCCAGCCCTAATTAACTAACTTTGTTAACAGATGAAGAAATCGTAGCTGAAAGCACAGTGACCCAAGAATTGATCGCATTAGTCCGACACTTGATCGGTCCTATTGCAGCGTTCAGAAAAGCAGTGGCTGTTCCCGCGTTACCCCGAACTAGGTCTGGTAAACTACTCCGTGGAGCCATCGCCAAGCTAGCCAGGTCTCAACTAGTAAAATTGCCATCCACCATAGAAGATGCCAGCGTATTCGGCGAAATAAAGATGGCTTTGCAAAAATGTGGTTACGCGGTTGACGCTCCTGATCCAGAGTTTTAAATCTTATAGAAAAATGTATATTGCTTCATAATTTATAAATACCTAATGTTAAGGTTGTTGACTTTTTGTATATACACTTTGTTAAGGAAACTGTCCGACTCGTGAAGGTATTGGTAGGTATCGAGATCCGGTTCCAATTATACACTTTGCGAGTAAAAGTGTATAATTGGAACCGGATCTCGATAAAATATATTATTATTATTATAATTTTAGCCTGTAGTGTCTCAGAATTGAGCAAAGGCCAACCCCCGTTTTTTCATGTCAGTCGGTTTGTACGTCAGTGGTTGGAACGCGTCTAAATCATACCGCCACTCCCCCCAAGTGGACGCCCTCATCGTTGCCTTGCAGTGGCTTGCCATTTAGTTGTTAGACTGGCCCAGTGATCATCTGATATTCGGCTAACATGGCCTGCCCAGTCCGACTTGAGCTTGGGAGCTTAGAGAGCTCAGAGATCTTAGTTTTGGAGCGTAGTTTACAGTTTTGTACACGTTCGGTCAATTTAAATCCTAGAATACTACGCTTCATTGGTCTCAAAAATTAATATAGGTACACCAAATAAAAAAACCAGGATATACTTTTACTCCATATTCGTCACTGAGTACCAAGTAGGTACCAAACATATTAGCATTTATAAAAATTTGCCAGATTTTGGGGAAAATTCGATAAATTAGGCACGACAATCGTGAATTTTAAACTTAATTAATTTACTATCATGAATATTGAATGTTTCTTATTTTATTTGGTGACGTGATTTAGATACCTATATGCCCCCTTTGGATTGGACAGGGGTTTTTAACATGTGTATAATATTTTTAATTTGCACTGTGATAGAAAGCTAAGGCCTGTACTATGAAATGGCGCCCAACCAGGGACTCCTCAAGTATTTATCATATTTGGATATAACATACCTATTGAGAGACGTTATTTAAAGAAATGGCAGTGCCTAATCTATGCTCAGTTAGCTGCATGAGTTTAATGCGGGTGTAAATGTTTAGTTTTTTATTATAACTCGTTAATTCTGCCTCATTGACTATGTTGTGTTCGATCCCAGGTCAAGTGAAGTGATATGGAGTTTTTCCATTGGGACATTTTCCGTAGCAGCTTGGAGCATGCATGGGATCTAAAACTCTACTAGTAAACTGTGGGTGTAGGTACATGTGCCCACCTCTGAAAAACTTCGGGAAATACAGGCGTGACAAATGCGTATTGCATTAAACAATTGGCTCATGTTTAGGCCCATACCTACAAGGTATGATCCTAATAAATACAAAATCTTACCTATTATTTGATCATAATATATTAAACCCCTTATTCCTAAATACATGTATGTATATAACGTCTTATACACCTCCCATAGTTTTAATACCTATCTTTTGTGTTCTTTTCCCTGTCACAGAATATCACGTATCAAAACAAGTTAACAAAACAAGCAAAATACCTAACGTGGTTTATTTATATCTTTATGAATAAGGGGATATAAGGCTGTTTTTTGTTAGTTTAAAAAGCATAGCATAAGTACATTTATTTATTTAGTTTAAGTAACTTGTATTACTGTAAGCACATTATAGATACTTGATGTTATTTGGCCGTAGATTTGTAAAATACTATAATACTTAATTATTATTTACAATTTCAATACTAAAGAGATAAAAAAATATATAACAAAAGGTAGGCAATAGGTACTGTGTTTACAGTATTATGTATATTTAATGATAATCAACTAGGTATGTCAGGACAGGATTATTGTTGGCAACCCAAGCCTGATATTGTGGTGATTGATATTTTAGAGCGTTGTGCAATGATTGACGACACCGCCGTCCCGCATGACGAGAACATGTGAAAGCCGAAAAAGAAAAAAAAGTAAAGTGTATCGATTTAGCAGAGGAGGTTGTCGACATGTGGGAGGTAGATTCTTCTATCATTGCACTAATCGTTGTGTCAGCTAATGGGTTAATAGCCAAGAGCCTCAACCAACACCTACGGAGGCTCTCATTGGCTGGTTTAATGCAGAAAGCATTACTTCTGGACATGGCCAGCATTGTTATGAGGTCCCTCTCTCTGGAACCTTGACCACCAGTAGCTTGGATCCTGCTCCCGATACCGGTGGGCTACTATTTTTAAATGTTGTTTGTTATTTTTTATAAAAATATATAAAAATGTATAAAGTAAGTTAGTATAATAAATGGAAACAATAAAAAAATATGTGATTTAATAAGTATATACCTACTAAGTACATGAAGAATGATTGGTAATAGTAATTGGCTAGGGTATAAATATAAAATACTTCCTTTGCTATAATAACATCATAGGAAATAATAGATAAGCTCTTCATTGATGGATTAGTTTTAAGAGATTGATTATCGATATCAATATCAGACGGCTTACATGAGTATTTAATTTGCAACGCTATTACGCTACCCCTTGGATATTGTTTTATATTGATTCGTTTCATTGTGATTCGTTTGAAACGACTGTGCCTACTTTAGTTCACCATGTTCCTTAACCCACTGATAAGTTCGGGTCTAGTGGATGTTTGAGGATTTTCTGGTACGGAACACGAGACCACGAGACGCAGTTATCCCAGAAGTTCAGCATGCCAGATACATCAGAGACCATTATCCAATGTACAATGACTCGACGGACTGAAATTCATATCCAACATAGTTCAGAAAAGGTTCACACCATTATAAATATGTACCCATTTTTTTATATACATACCTACTTGAAATTTAAATCAACAAATGTTTACTTGTAAATTCTAGACAATATTATAGGAGTAACTATGTGATGCTATCTATAATAGTATGAAATAAACGTTTGAATGCTGATATTGTTATGATTATTTGTCCTGAATTATAAAAGCCACCAAGCTTACTATTTAAGTGAAAAGGTGGTACGTACTGAAGCAATAATTATTTAATTGGTATTTCATAAGTTGTAAATGATAACTAAATGTTGCAGTTATGTATCCGCGGTATTCGCCGATGCACTGATCTTAAATTCGGCTATATTTTTTTCTTATTTTGGCAACATTAGTTGTTATCACAGGTCAAATGTAAAGATCTGTGGCTAAGTCTGTAACGTCTGTAGTAACGATACGAGAACCATACTACTAGTGTTCTATTATCTGTGACCATACCAAAAAAAATGACTATTGACTTTGACAAACAAACAATGTCAACGACTCAACGTCAATGTCAATTCAGTTTACGAGTGACGCATCGCGGGGTATCGCCCTACCTGTTTTGCAAATAAATTGAAATATTACCATTTTGTGTTATATTTATTAGGTACTTATAATTTCATAATTCATCTTTCCTTAACTCAGCTCGGATATTATCCTCATAGTTGGGATGCTTTTGCATTCCAAAGAGTGAAACTGTGTTTAGTTTACGTGTAATTGAAAAACCGGCTACAAAAAGGTAAGGCTGCGCTTTCTATTTCATAAATTTACGCTAAATAGAGTAAAACTAGATTTTGTTATGCTTGAAAGTATTACGTATGTGTACAATTCGTACTTATGAAAAGATTAATATATTGTTTTAACTACAAAATAACGTAAACATTGAAGGAAAAATCAAACGTGAATATTTCTGCGCCCGTGATTCACATCAAGCTCTGATGTGAAACACGTTTCATGTTTATCTTCTGTCACGATAATAATAGATAATGCGATGATATCAGTTTTATACAAGATAGTATTTGTGATATAATCGTGGTAATACCTATATTTTTACAGTGAATAAATAAGTCATAAAATATTCTGTACATAAATAAGAAACATAATAAATGCAAAGGATATTATCTAATTAGATCTTTATCTATTATTATATCTATATGTGGGCTGGTATATATGTATAGGACAGGGTAAAATGGCGCAGATTGGGGGAGGCCTATGTCCAGCATTAGACTAATATGGGATGATGAAGATAGGCAAATTGTCAGAATTTTAGCCACATTTGGATGGACTGGAAGCTAATACCAACAAACAACAATTGAATTTTGTGACAGCATAATTGATACAGGGCTCTAACCTACTATCTCAAGTTTGTGTTGATGTGATGTTTAATAACTTTTCATAAGCTCAAGACTTTTTTCACATATTTTAGAACACTTAATATTGCTAAGTAAAATAAAAAAATGTAAACATAGTTATTGAAAAAGTTTGTTATTGAACTCACCTTTTTGAATTGAAGGCCTTAAATAATTGAAATGAGTCAGTTATACTATTGTTTATCTATCAAATCTAAAATGGCTGGTAATATGATCCATTGATCATTTATCCTTTTATCTATTGTTCTTGGATTTCATCAACACCTAATTATTTTTTTATTTGGATCTCATTTGCTATGTACTCTTTGGTTGGTGTACATTGGTCTAGTATTGGATAGAAATGGAAATTGCACTGGGAATAACTGTTTCTGCAAAGTGGAAAGTTGGTGGATTATGCAATATTTCTTATTGGTCTTGTAATTTACCAACATGTGACTTATTATATTGGTTTAAGGTTCTAATTAACATGCAAGATAATCTTTATGTTTTGTGCAGTTTTTTGTTGATTCTTCTCTATGAAAACAATTTTACTGAATTCATGAAGGGTTGTATGCATTTTAAACACTTTTTAAAATGACCTACATAAGCCAACATGATGAGTATATTTTAAACATATTTAGATATTATTATTCTATTCCATTCCATTATTTTAGATGTGGAAAGCAGCAACAGATGTGGTTCCGCCAGCCATGCCGGAGGCTGATGACTGGGAGACAGACCCTGATTTTGTGAATGATGTCACTGAACATGAACAGCGGTGGGGGCCTGGAGGAAGGAATGTGGAGGCCATTGAGTGAGTACCATACAACCATTGATAATATGTTGATAACATATTTCTGAAATAAGAAATATTTTAATTGATAATGAAATTGCATGCTCCAATGGTGAAGGGATGTGGCATTCAAACAGGGATTGCACAGGGGTTCTGGGGTGGTCTTTTGAGAGATACAGTGTCCCTCGTCATGTGCTGTTGGTGGCCATTGGGGTGGTTAAAAATCCCACACTCCCCAGACTAATCCGCAAATACTGGAGCCTTTTGAAGGAGTTCAGAAAGAGTTAAGTACTCCAAATTCCAATCTATCTTCTATATCAAAAATTGTCTAAATTGGTTCAGTGTTTAGGCATAAAAATATTAAAAAATTACAGAAAGAGTTTTATGGATTACTTATTATGATTATTGGATACTAACAGCTAGGGTTCGCACGAGTATTTAACAAAAATTTAAGAAAATTAAAAATTGTAATACATTCTATCGCCTATGTTCATTAGGAATAATGTAGGATTTAATGGTGATGAAGAATTTTTCAAATCGAGCCAGTAGTTTCAGAGCCTATTCAATGCAAACAAACAATCAAATCTTTCCTCTTTATATTATTAGTTTATATTTATATGGATTGATTACATCAAGTATTTGTTACATTGTTGATGCTTTTCAGGAAATCAGTTGTAATGTATATTAACACATTATGTTTTCCTCAACTTAAAAATCTATTTTATACAGCGAAACCAAAATATAAAATACTAGCGGCCCGCCCCGGCTTCGCTCGGGTGGAGAAATCAATAACTATTTTCAAAATAATCTATAGCCTCTGTTAAACTGGAAAAATATAGCATTTAAATAGTTAAAGAATTTTTGAAATTGGCCTAGTAGTTTTTATTTGTTACATACATACACACAAATCTTTCCTCTTTATAGGTAACTAGCTTCTGCCCGCGATCTGCCGTGTTTGTTTGTTTGTTTGTTTGTTTTGGTATTGGTGGAGAGGTAGCTTAGAACCAGGAAACGGACATAGGATACTTTTTATCCCGTTCCCGTGGGATGTGATGACAGACCGAATACCACGGGGGCGAAGCCGCGGGCAGAAGCTAGTATTAGTATAGATGACACATATTATTTAACAATAATGTGTGTCTGCTATTTTATTGTATCAAAATCGTAATTCAATGACTTCACAATTGTTAATTTTTGACAGTTTTGTCTATTTTTAATGCCATTTGATTGATCAACCATTCTAATACAATTTAAATAGCAGAATTAAGTTCAAGCAGATATGTTGATGTTTATGATGTGATAGGCTGTCTGTTTCACAGCCTGTCTCAAAGAAGCGACTGCCCCAGTAGTGCCAATGTCCTCAAGTTTCACATGCTAATTATATAAATTGATATTGAAACAAGCGAAAGGAAATGTGTGGGTGATCTGTTATTCCGCACAATGAATCATTTGCAGGAAAAAGAAAGTGTCTTTTATAGGCCTGCGTTTATGGTATTTATTTCAGTAAATATATTATGCTCATGATCATGACTACTTCATGTCTTGAGCGCTACTGAGTTTGGAGAGTTTGGATTTGTGCCCCGTTAATGTCAATGAGCTCATCATATCAGCCTATTGCCGTCCACTACAGAACGTAGGCCTCCCCCAAAGAGCGCCAACCATCCCGGTCTTGGGCAGCTCGCATCCATCCGCCGCCAGCCACCTTCTTCAAATCGTCGGTCCATCGTGTCGCAGGGCGTCCCACACTACGCTTACCTAGGCTGGCACTCCCTTAAATGGAACCTTAACAAACCGGCGTACCTACTGTGGGTGTACTGTAGATCAGACCAACTGTCTAACACTGCGAGGAATATATTACAGGCGTATTATGTAAAGTAACATATTTACAATCTGGGGGCACTACCACCCCCAGATTGTGAGTATGTCACTTTATATGATAAAAATTACTGTTATTTTCAGCATGGCAAAGCTGAGAGAAGAAGTGCTGGAGGCAGACACGCAGTCGAAGAAAAAGCAGTATGAAGCAGGACCTAAATCTTCATTCGGGTGCGTGGATTTGTTTTATATCGTCATGCTTTTACAAGATTTTTCGCGCGTCGCGCGTATGTTCTGCCATTTTAAAGGTCTCGAGTTTGAATCCAAGGCTAGCTCCTCACACTTCATTCATGTGCGTGCGTATTAATAGTAAATTATCATTACATTATACTAATATACTATCTTATGTATCCTCCAGGTATGGAGGTAAATTTGGTGTGCAACAGGATCGCATGGACAAGTCCGCAGTAGGTCACGATTACGTAGGCAAAACTGAAAAACACGTGTCTCAGAAAGACTATGCACAAGGTAAAGTAAATACGTTCTATATTTTAAGCAATAGAGATCATTTTAGTTTGAACATGTGTTCATGCTTATTAATAGAGCCTCCGAGACGAGATTATAAATAATGAATCATTGTTCTGCGTTCTTTTATGTCTATTATTGTTTCAAAATTGACATTTCGATAATCATCGTTGTCAACGCAATATTATAGGCTATATTCAAAAATGTTCTTTTGCGGTCGGCATTGAAAAGAATAGTGCCTACTCCTGTAAAATAGGTAAATATATAACGGTGAATATTAAAAACTATTTTATGAAGTTCTCATGGTTCTTAGCGTACTGATTAGAACCACGTAATTATTTTATGGGAAAATTGGTTTCGTAAACTAGTCATAGGTAATATTAATGTTGAAAATTTTGTATCAACATGTCCATCTTCAAAAATGTTTATTTAAATATGTTAATATGTTAGATAAGATACATAATGTTAACACGTTATGTATCTTATCTCTTTTTCTCTACTATTATAAAATTGTAAACAAGCTGCGTCTGTACATTGAAGATATTAAAAACAACAAGTGGGTTAGGGTATATACCTAAACGTCTCCGAAAGTATGTGCTCCAACTTAAAAACTGGCACAGTTCATATCTCAAAATAATTAAACGGAACCTGAGATACAGTTTGACCTCTCTAATGTATAGACACCCATACAAAGAAGATATCATCATTGTTGGTTTTTGAGCTTCAAGTGAGCGGAGCCGCGGGTAGAGGCTTGTATTAAATAAATTAACATAACATACCATCACGCCTGTATTCCCCGAAGGGTTAGGCAGAGGCGTACTAATGTACACCCACAGTTCGCCGGTATGTTTAGGTCCATGTAATAGGGGGCGAGCCTATTGCCATTAACCGGGCAATAATTCCTAACTCCGAGCTGCTACTGGGAATTTCATAGAAAAACCCAATAACTCTTTGCTCGACCTGGGAATCGAACCCAGGACCTCTAGCGCAGCAGTCGCGGTCAGGACCACTTGGCTATTGAGGCAGTTTAAATATTAACAACACATTAACAGATTAAATAAATTAATTAATTCAATAAAGAATATTTAATTTATATTAATTGATTAGTTTTTTGTTTCTGTTACCAGGTTTCGGTGGCAAGTATGGTGTGCAAGCGGATCGCATGGACAAGTCGGCCGTGGGCCACGACTATGTCGCCAAGGTCGAGAAACACGTGTCGCAGACTGACTACGCGCAGGGCTTCGGCGGGAAGTACGGAGTGCAAACCGACAGGGTCGATAAGGTGAGGACCTGGGAACTTGAGCCCTCCAGTTCGCTAATAGATCAAAACAAAATAGTCCTTACTATTTTATAAATCAGTAGCGGCCCGCCCTGGCTTCACACGGGTGGAGAAATCCCTAACTTTTTTCAAAATATTCTATAGGCTATGTTAATCTGGAATAATGTAGCATTCAAATGGTGAAAGAATTTTTGAAATCGGCCCAGTAGTGTTTGAGTTTATTCGTTACATACATTACATACACACATACATACAAATCTTTCCTCTATAATATTAGTGTAGAAGTATAGACTAGCTGTTGCGCGCGGTTTCACTCGCACTCCAATACTTTACTACTACTGTTATTATAACTCAGATTTTAGTTGGCGTATCAAGATAGAAGTTAGATGTTTTGTCTGCTGGTGCTCTTATAAAGCCCTTCTATAAGAGTTTTTCTTATTTTTTGTTGTTTTTCTTATAACATACCACCACGTCTGTATTCCCCGAAGGCAGAGGTGTACTAATGTACACCCACAGTTCGCCGGTATGTTTAGGTTCCATGTAATAGGGGGCGACCCTATTGCCATTAACCGGGCACAAATTCCAAACTCCGAGCTGCTACTGAGAATTTCATAGAAAAACCCAATTACACTTTGCTCGACCTGGGAATCGAACCCAGGACCTCTAGTGTAGCAGTCGCACTTAGGACCACTAGACTAACGAGGCAGTTTTTTGTTTCACTTGCCAGTGTTTTAGACTAAAGCCCATGCCATTGTGGATGATTTTTTTTTAAATAATGTTTTATTGGCACATGGATGCAAGTCCTTACAGCCTATCTTATAAATTATGGCCATTTGATTGTTTTCATATAGTATTTTCCCCTCCCCAGAGTGCGGCCGGCTGGGAGCATAAGGAGCAAGTAGAGAAGCACTCCTCTCAGAAGGACTACTCGCACGGCTTCGGAGGGAAGTTCGGAGTGCAAGCCGACAGGAAGGATGCCTCCGCTGTAGGCTGGGACCACAGGGAGGATGCACAGCATCATCAGTCACAGAAAGGTATATGGTTTCACCAAAATTCACAGACTAAAATATCTGTTTATTTATATTCAAAAGGGATAGGGCAGGCTACTCGTAAACAGTGTTGTAATATGAAGACAAGATGTATAATCGGCGCGTTTATGTATTAAAATGTATGGATGCATGCATACATACATCTTGATGTACACATGCGCCTGTAGAAAAGCGCGCCTGTAGGATAATAAATCGATTATCTTTATATAAATAAAATATATCACCGAAATGTATGTACGCGCATAACTTCCAAATGAATGTACCAAATTACATACTTAATATTTTTTCGTTTTGTGATCGGGACAAGGTTTGTAGGATTAAAAAAAAAACCGCCTCATTAGCTAAGTGGTCCTGAGCGCGACTGCTACGCTAGAGGTCCTGGGTTCGATTCCCAGGTCGAGCAAAGTGTTATTGGGTTTTTCTATGAAATTCCCAGTAGCAGCTCGGAGTTAGGATTTGTGCCCGGTTAATGGCAATAGGCTCGCCCCCTATTACATGGGACCTAAACATACCGGCGAACTGTGGGTGTACATATTAGTACGCCTCTGCCTTACCCTTCGGGGAAAACAGGCGTGATGGTATGTTATGTTAATGTAAAAAAAACCGGAAACGTCGAAAAAAATTACGCAGGCTGCGCACGAGTCGCTAGTAATAATAATAATATTGTCTTGTATTCAGATTACGCCATCGGTTTCGGAGGAAAGTACGGTGTGCAGACGGACAGACAGGACGCGTCCGCGCTTGGCTGGGACCACCAGGAGAAGAGTCAGGCGCATGCCAGCCAGCTCGACCATAAGAAGGTATGGTGGAACTTTGGAAATAATCACTGACATGATATTGTATTGTCAAATCGTAAGTCTCGAGTTTGAATTCAAAGCACAATCTATACAAATAAATAAAATTGGAGTGTCTGTTTGTAATATTAAAATAATGCTATTTACTAAATGCATTGGGATGAACAAAACAATTTTTTAATTTTTGTCTCTTTGTTTGTTCCGGCTAATCTCTGAAATGGCTGGAGCAATTTTGACGGACTTTCACTGGCAGATAGCTGATGTAACATGGAGTAACTTAGGCTACTAATTTTTTAATACCATGCGGACAAAGTCGTGGATTACAGCTAATACTAAAATAAATCGTTATTAGTAAATCGGTATCATTAATGTAGCTTTCTATTCTACCATTTCGTGCAAAATACTTCACAGGAAATAATTTTAAGTGAATGTAATTTTATTTGAAGTTTCGACCGATTTTCCGGGCGTTTAGTTCTAGTAAAGTTAGATTTTGTTTTTGAAAAGCTTACTGGCAATGTGGATCGCACATTACTAGTATTCTTGCTAACCTCTCGTGCTAAGCTAAATGCTTGTGTTACGAGTGGATTTACGTTGGTAGTGCAGTGGGTGGGTTTCGAACCGGCAACCACATGATTACAAGGCCGGCGGCCTAGCCATGAGGCTACCGCCGATGAAATGTTACGGGAGAAACCTACGAATGATAACACAATTTGATTAAATTCTCTATGAATTTCCCTTTATTTTGGTGTTACGTTTTTATGGATAAGACAATCTAATGACACCTCCCAACCTAAAATCCACCTATCCCTTCAGGCTACAGGGCGTAACAAAGATATGCATACATACACTCGAAAAAAGAATGCACTTATGTCCAAATATTAAAACTACTCAATTTAATTTTTTTTATGTGAGTACCATGTAGGTTATACATGATAAAATTATACAAGTTTTTATAGTCTGGAGGCTTTGGGAATTTCATACGATCTACACGAATGTCCTGCTGATCTGGTATTGTCTCCCTAAATTATGATTGAGTTACACGATGACTGATGCATGCTTGCCGTCAGTTAGGATTGGTCTACTCAAAGCTGCGATGGTTCTTTCTGGGCAATACTGCCATCTATTCTTTGTTGTAAGAAACTATGCGCTGATCATATTTCGATTGATGATCAGTTTTATGTAATACTTCACTAGATGTCGCTCATATAAGTTTTAATAATTCCGTCTACTTTCCTCATACGGCCATTTCAGATATAATTGCCCTGCATTGTTCCACGCACATATAAGCATTATTCTATGTCTAAAAAAGACCATGATTGTATCGGTGTTTCTTGTCAGAGGTTGTCAGTGAGGAAATGCCGAAGCTATCTAGCTATAAAAAAAACCAAACCATGGACTTTGTAAAAGTGTCTGTAAAGATCTACTTACAGAAATAAATATCATTCATCGTCATTTCAATACTCAAACTTTATTGAAATGATATTTAAAATTTCGACACTTTAAAATGTCGTTAAGTCTCGTACTGCCACAGTCAGTTTCTTCGCTTGTCCACTGAACCTTAATAACAATTAACCTGAAAAATAACTGGTAGGGCTTCGGGGGCAAGTTCGGCGTGGAGACAGACAGAGTGGACAAGTCTGCGCATCGCTTCGACGAGGTGGGCAAGGTCGGCACCAACTACACCAAGCAGAAGCCGGACATCGGCGGCGCCAAGCCCTCCTCCATCCGCGCCAAGTTCGAGAACATGGCCAAGGAGAAAGAGCAGGTATTTTTTTTAACCTTACTAACAATGTGAGTCGCACATTACTAAGTATGTAATATTATAAAGAGGAAAGATTTTGATTGTTTGTTTGTTTTGAATAGGCTCCGAAACTACTGGACCGATTTGAGAAAGTATATGCTCCAACTTAAATACTGGTGTACTTCTTATCTCAATTATTTAAACGGATAATGAGATAAAGCTTGACCTCTCTGATGTATACAGATCCATACAAAGAATAGATAATCACTGTTGGTTATGATTAAATTATTTTTGGGATCCATTTCTAATCCAAATATAGCTTCAGGTGAGCGAAGCCGCGGGCAAAAGATAGTAATTAATAAATTCGTTTAAATATCATATGTTTTTAGGAAGCCTTACAATCAGTGCAAAGGATAAGGCAACAGAGAGAGGCCACAGACAAGGACTTATCGCAGAAGGTAAATATAGTTATTTTTTTCATTAGGCCAGTTCGTTCTATGTAGGCAAAAGCTCCCTTTTTTTCAAACAGGACTGTCAATTTATTGCTTTTGCTTTAGGCGAGAGTCGAGTTCTTGGCATTTTATTATTATATCAATACGTGAAGAGAAAACTTAGTACCCCTTTTTAAGCATATTGCGCGCATGTAAGATCTCTAGGCTGCTCAGCATTTAGCAAGTTTGTATCTTAACGAGTAAAAATATTTTTAATATTTATATAGGTAATCAAGGTATTAATTCCACAGGAAAAAGATCGCTTAGCCAAAGAAAAACCTGAACAACCTGAGCCGGAAGATGAACCTGCACCTGCAATCACACAACCTCCAGCCAAACTGCCGAACGCTCAACCAGTATTACCTGTAATCCCACCACCAATGTCACCAGTATCCCCAGTATCCCCAGTATCGCCAGTACAACCGGTAGTGACGCCGCCAGTCGATGTAGCGCGCGCCGCTGCGCCTGCGCCGGCGGAAGTGACGTCACCCGCTGACACTCAGCATAATTTGCCGGATGTTACGCTCGTCGGTGATCCGAAGGAGGATAAGGAAGAGGTTTGTTGTCTGTTTAATTTATTACATCATCATCATGAAACCATTTATTGTCCTATTGCATGTTTTATCTTGATAGCTGTTTATGTAAATCAGTCAATAAAAACGGATGTGACGTGATCCTAATTTTGACATTTTGGCAAATAAACAATTCTGTAAACTACGATTTTTTTTTTGTCAAATTGCAAAAGTATTCTAAATGCTTTTAAGTTCTTAATAGTCAATTATAGACCAAATTTTGAAATAATTCTTGATGAAAATACATGTTCAGCAAGAAGTTTGCTAATGGTCTTAAAAACTGAATTGAGGATTGAAGATACCTTAAATACTAACTCCCTTATTCATAAAAAAAATAAACTTTCTATAGATATAATGTGTTTTGTCTTCTTTTCCCTGTCGCAGAATATCAAGAGTCAAAACGAGACAGAACTTTATAGCTATGAAAGGTGCCTATGAAATCAAATCTTTAAAAAAAAGTAATTAAAATGTCAAGAATAAAAATACATCATAGGTCATAATTTAGTCCTATTAGTAGTCATAATTGAGGCAGTCAGCGCAAAAGCCTACCAAACCCACATTGTTTTTCAATTATTAGATTATGGTTTCTTCTTTTGGTAATTATTCATTTTCCTTATAGGACGCAACTAATTATTATTTATGTTTTAAGGCAGTTATCACAAAAGTGGACTAGGCCACTTTTGAGATATTTTTTGGATTTGTAACCTAACTGTCGCAAACGATTTAAACTTAACAATAGGGGTTAGGTCGCTTTTGCGCTGACTGCCTCAATTATCCTTTGGCATTGTGTGTATTATGTATTGAACCGTTAGATTATAATCTATCTCGCGAGATTGTGAACTGTCGAAAGATTTTGAACTGTAATATATTGCTTACAATTTAACGCATTATTTTTCGGTAGATCTATCGAAGTGAAACCGTCAAATTGTAAAACAGAACGCACCTCGCGCGCTGATTGGTTGAACGCTATATGCCCCGCGCCGCCATATTTTTTTTGAATTCGTTTCTTTGGCCACAGAACGGTCTACTGTAAGACCGACTAATCAGAGACAGCCTTCGGACAGTTGACAATTGTAAGATTGTGATTAAACAGTTTCACTTCGATAGATTACAATCTGACGAATAATATGTTTTTTTTTAAATTATGGCGCCACACTTTTTGTGTATTTGCCAGTGTCAAGTAATAAAGTAATCAAATAATATTTCCCGTTATGGGATTGCTTGGGATTGTAATATGGCACCACACTTTTTGTTCGTGTTCGCCAGTGTCAAGTATAAAACGGTAGAAATTTTATTGAGGCTTCGATGGAGTTTAGGAGTGAACCCAAAAAGTCACGATTTTCAATTTTATATCATTTGCCTACACTCTCACACGTTCACGAACACTTAATGGTTAATTATCAACCATAATTACACATTAAACTTCAGAGAAATTCAAGTTTTGAAAAGTAATATAAAATCGACAATGTGCACTTTTCATTTTCCCGCCTAAAAACCAATAATACTTATGTTAAATTTTATTGTAAGTAGTATGTTACGGTTCACAATCTTTCGAAAGTTTACAATTTCGCGTGATAGACTATAATCTAACGGTATTTAGAATTTTACGGTGACATAATTATATATTATGAATGTGTATCGTCAGCTGAGCCGACAGCCGACGATAGTGGTGTCGCCGGTGGGCTGGGAGGGCGCGGCCGGCGCCGAGGCCGAGGCCGACGACGACGACGAGGACGGCTACACCGCGCGCGCGCTCTACGACTACCAGGCCGCCGCGCCCGACGAGATCTCCTTCGACCCCGACGACATCATCACCAACATTGTCATGGTAACATTTTGTCATTATTTGCATGTTTTTATGAGTAACGGTTAAAGATTACGAATACCAATATTTTTTTGAATATTTCGTAAAGGTAGATATTTTACGCTTCATTGCATTGGCAACCCTATGTGTAATGGAATATTAAATGTTCATGCTAATGTCGAAACATGGCAGGTGGGACTCGCGGTGGCTTAGAGGTCATAGCGTCTGGTGTACCTAATAACCAGAAGCCGTAGGTTGGAATCCAGCCTGCGAGTCGAATCTTTCCTTCACTAAAATAACATTGTCATGGTAACATCACTAGCTCATCGTTGACTCACTCCGCTATTTATTTTTAGGTGTTTCACAAATTGTTACCCATTCTATACTTCGACTTTTAGTGCCACTTACACCATCTTCTTGAATGTGTTTAAATTGCATTTTTTTTTTTTTTTTTTTTTTTTTTTTTCTTCTACTATATATCTGCAATCAGTCCAATATAACTATAAGCAGATGGGTTGGTTTTGCTGACGAGTCGAGTGTGCCTTCCAGTGAGGGCATCTACTCAGAAGTGTACTGTATTACTTTGTTGTGTGTAGTTGTAGTATGTCCTTCCTTTTTAAGCGCTTGGCATAACTTTGCCTGGTCAGTTCGGCTGCCAATACATTTGGGTGATTTTTAAGTCGGGCTTGGTATTTTTCGGATGATGTTATAATTTCTTCCTTCACAGTTTTCATTTTGAGATTTTGATGAATCTCGTTGTTGGTTACCAGCCATGGTACTTGGGCCATTGTTCTGAGTATAACATTTTGCATCCGTTGCAGTATTAGGAGATTCGAGTTACAGGCGCTACCCCATAGCTGTATTCCGTACGTCCATATGGGCTTAAGGATTGCCTTGTAGATCAGTAGTTTGTTATCGATGGAGAGCTTGCTGTTGCGTCCCATCAGCCAGTATAGGTCTTTGTACCGTATGTTCAGTTCCTCTCTTTTTGTTTTTATGTGATGTCTCCATGTCAACCGTCGATCAAGATGTAGGCCAAGGTATCTAACAGTGTCTCTATGAGGCAGGGTTGTGTTTTCCAGCTTTACAGGTGGGCAGTTACCACTCCTTAGGGTGAAGGTGACTTGCACCGATTTACTTGCACTAGCTTTTATTTTCCATCTATGTAGCCATTGAGTCACTAGGTCTAAACCATTCTGGAGGATGTTTGTCGCTTTTTGTGGGTCTTTGTTGGTAGCTAGGATGGCTGTGTCGTCTGCAAAAGTAGCTATGGTGACATCATCAATTTGAGGGAGGTCCGCAGTGTAGAGCGAATATAGGACGGGGCCCAACACGGAACCCTGCGGTACCCCAGCTTTAATTTCATAAAATTTGGATGTAGCTCCAGTTTCCTTTACCTGGAACAGCCTTTCATCCAGATAAGATTGAAGTAGCAAGTATAAGCTGTGTGGCAGGCTTGCTTTAATTTTACAGAGAAGCCCTCGGTGCCATACCCTGTCGAACGCTTGTTGGATGTCAAGGAATACGGAGGAGCAATATTCTTTGTTTTCTATTGCACTTCTTATTGTATTGCATACTCGATGCACCTGCTCTACTGTGGAGTGCTGTTCACGAAATCCGAATTGGTGATCCGGTATTATATTATTTATTTTTAGAAGTGGCTGAATCCTTCTAAGCAACAGTTTCTCAAATAGCTTAGAGAGAATGGGCAGCAGGCTAATCGGTCTGTAAGATGCAACCTCGTTTGCTGGTTTTCCTGGTTTGCGTATCAATAAGATTTGTGACACTTTCCATAGCCTGGGGAAATATTGGACTCTAAGGATACCATTGAATAACATGGTCAGGAACATTATGGCCTTTTTTGGAAGCTGCATCAGTATTTCCTTAGTTATTAGGTCAAAACCAGGGGCTTTTCTTTCTTTTAATTCCCGGATTGTCCTGCAAATCTCCCTTGGCGTTACAGGTTTAGGTGGGAGTGAAAGTTGGAAGTCTTGATTCAAGATAACTTCTGGATCGGTTTCAGCGTTTTGGTGGTCGATGTCATGGGGAATGAAGACTTTTGATAGGTGCGCAGCAAACGTGTCAGCTTTTTCTTGTGGTGTGCGAGCCCAGCAATTATCAGTATTTCTTATGGGTGGTTTTGTTTCCTGCGGTCTGTTGTATGACTTCGTGACCTTCCACAACGAATAGTTTGTCGATGGTGTTGCAGTGAGCGAGTCTAATTTCGATTCGAGAGCGGTGTTATGCCATTCCTGTATTGTTGTTTTTAATATAGACGCTGCAGCATTGAGAGCAGTTTTGTCCTCTCTGGATCTACTGAGATGCCAGACTCTGCGAAGTCTCCTTTTTTCCAAAACTTTCTGCCTTATTTCCTTAGGAAAATTATTAGAGGCATTTTTGCGTTCTATAGTGGGTGTATTTAACCAGCAAGCTTCTTGAATCAGCATGGTGATATACTCTGTTGCATTGTCCAGGTCTTCGGAAGTTTTTAGTGCAACCTTAAGATATACCTTCTCTTGCAGAAATTCGCGGAAAGAATGCCAATCTGTACGGTTGTTATAGCATTTCTCAGGCTCGTCATATTCGGTAGGCAACGTACTAATTGTTAGTAGTGCTGGGGTATGGTCGGATGTACTATCATAACAGGAGACAGCACTAAGGTATTCTCTGGATAGTCCCTTCAGAATAAAGAAATCCAACAGGTCTGGGGTTTTTTTCGTGTCTGTAGGCCAATATGTTGGTTCTGCCGTAGAGATTGTAATAAGGCTGTTTATGTCTATGCTCTTTTTTAGCTGCCTGCCTCTTGTAGTGGTTAATCTTGAACCCCAGTAATTGTGTTTGGCGTTCCAATCCCCCCCAGCCACGAAGCGACTTCCCAGTGTTCGGAAATAATGTGTAAACATTGTTTCTGTAATTTTGTGCTTAGGAGGGCAGTAAACTGCTGAAGCTATTATTCTTCCACAGTTGGTTTCAATCGCAATTGTGGTTGCCTGTAAGTAGTCTCTTTGGAAGGTTGGCATTAGGTGGTGTTTAATTGATTGTTTCACGATTACCGCTGTTCCAGCATGAGCAGTACCATCAGGGTGACAGGTTAGGTATGTGGTATATCCTTGTATCGTGACATTAGTTGTCGCAGTACAGTGGGATTCCGATATCAGGACAAGATCCAGATTATGCTCCTTGATTAGAATCTCTATTTCGTGTACATTAGGTGCTAGACCGTTAATGTTCCAGGTCATCCAAATTGCATTTAAAAAAAAAACTATGAAAAGTCGTGTTTTAATACAATTTAAATATACTTTTTTAAGTTGGTGCCAGTGGCCCTTAATTGTATTGTGTAACTTCTTGTCTGTTTGTTACGGGTTGGCGTAAAAACTACTGAATAGAATTTTAGTTAGAAAGTATGTGCTCTATCTCAAATAACTAAACGGAACCTGAGATACAGCTTGATCTATCTAATATATAGAGACCCATACAAAGAGGAGATCATTAATGTTGGTTTTAGAGCTTGAAGTGAGCGAAGCCGCGGGCAGAAACTAGTTTGAAATAAAATCATTTGAGCTTGAACTGGTATACTGTTTGTTTTTTTATAGATTGACGAGGGCTGGTGGCAAGGTCTGTGCAAAGGCGCGTATGGTCTGTTCCCAGCTAACTACGTGCAGTTGCAAGATAAGTGAGACATTCCTGACATAGAACACTACATTGTGTAGCATTAGTAAGTAAACAAATGTAATAAGAACCCGAACACACGCGATGTTTTTGGAATTGGCGATTCAATCGCTTTTCAGAAGGTTTGTCCGATTGTACTCTTAAAACCACCGTTTCTTAGAATGGCTTCCACTTACATGAATTATATTAAAATTAGACTACTTTTATACAGATTTTGTTGCGTTATATTGATTTTATATAACCGTGGCCATTGTTGCTGTAAATAATCTGATTAAAATCATTCAATACACAACTGTAAAATCGTTAATTGCGGTTCCAAAAACCATCTCGTGTGCTTAGGCCCTAAGAGACAAAAAACGTGAAAGTCGTCACTGCGTTTTAGTCGCTATTACAAGTGTAATAAATACGAATATCTACGTATTATTTACTTCCTAGGAAGAAAGCTTTTTGCAAATTTTAGGCAGAAGTTAATCGAAAATAATTTATAAGGATAATTTTTTCATGTAAGCTAGATTGTAATCGTTATGAAAGACTTTTATTTTGATAAATGAGTAGTTTTGTTGATATAATAAAAAATATAAATATGATAATATTGGCAGTTTTATATTATAAAGTGATATTGAAACCTTTTTATAACTTCTGTCAGCCTTGTAACGCCCGTGCGATGCATCCTTGATTTGATGCCTTGATTGCATCCTACATAACCTGGGTGGAGGCATTCGGTACCTCACCACGAAGCCCAGTTACGCTGTTAAGATTCCTTGAATCAACAGCTTACTGCAATTGATAAAAACATTGCATCCTACAGAAGGACACAGGATATGTTTCAAAAAGTCGGAAATACGAGTGAATCCACGGGCAACAAGTAACATGATAAAACTGTCAAAATTATCAAGTAAAAATAAGAGAGTAGTGAGCATACATGCGGATCTATCATGATGAATTATAAGGCTTTTTGCAATCGATTTTAAGATTTAAGTTTTGGATGCGAAGGTTTAATTTGCCTTTTCTTTTAATAAAATGGTAAAATTTAAGAAATATAGATCATCGTGATAAAAATCGCATTATTCTCACTCATTAATAGAAGTTATGTAAGGTCCTATTCAAACGACAATTGTGATTTAAGACGAATAAAAATGTTAGCCTAGTGGTCCTGAGCGTGAATGCTACGCTAAAGGTCTTGGGTTCGAATCCTAGGTCGAGCAGTGTTATTAGTTTTTTTTTATGAAATTCCCAGTAGCAGCTCACAATTTGGAATTTGCGATGACTTTTGACCCGGCCTGATGGCAATAGGCTCGCCCCCTATTACATGGGACCTAAACATACGCCTTTGCCTAACCCTTCGGGGAATACAGGCGTGATGGTATGTTATTATCTTCAAAAATGATTTAAAAAAGCCACAGTTGTCGTAAGAATGGATGATAACATAATAATCATTAAAACTTGTAAAAGTACTTATGACACGAAAGAACGCGAGTAACCTCACTACATTAAAATAAGATGGATTTGAATAGGTATTTTATAGCGTAATTTACGATGTTTAAGAGAAAAAAAAACAATAATGGCCTTTAAGACAAGCTTTGGGGTAACCAACTGTAATTCTTTTTTACAAAGTTCAAATTACATTGCAACTAAAACAGTTCAGAACTTCAGACTCAATAATTATCTTGTTCAATGTACCTATAGTCTGAATTCGACTTAGTTTTCATACTATTAAAGTTCATGTTTGTATATTTTGTATTCTATGTTATAGTTGTTTTTGTGTAATTCTTCCATATAATACAGATTAAAAAAATATAACATCGTAAATTACGGTTGTCATAGTAAGAGATTTGATCAATAAAAGTTTAAGGTGTAGATCGCATTATAGATTTACAATAGATTATGATATGTATTGTCTTCCAAACAACCTCTACATGCATTTTATTTTCGAGAATACGCTTTTTTAATCATAATAAAAAAATCTATTTGATTTTAACCGTCAATTTTTAATTTTAGGAAAATAACTAACTAACCTAATATCGACGACTTTAGCAAAAAGTCGTCGAAATTAGATAGTATTTTGTTGTTACTTTGACATAAATATTATTTAAAAAAATATGGTAAGAATGTTAACATTGATTACTATTTTTAATTTAATACCGAATAGACGTCATCATTGCTTTATGAATGTTTGTGAAACCATGAACTTGATTTTACGATAGTATTTAATTAGTTAGTTAAAATCATGAATATCCTATACTTATTCCTTGAGATGTACCTAATGCTTAATTTATCTTAATTATATTTTGAACTAAGTATAGATGTGGCTAGAGATTTTACATGATAATTAGTCTCAAAATAATTAATCAATCATTAAGTTATTATTTTTTCCTTTGAATGATTAATTTGTATGAAATGTTGTATGACATATTTGTCACAGTTGTACGAAAAAGGCTTATTGAATTCTTCACTTAAAGATGTATTGATTATTTAAAGTTTTTAAGTACAGTAAGCATTATTGTCAAAATTGAGTCACGATTGAGCGCAAACTGAACCGTAAAATGTATTTTTAATAATTTCTGAAACTTTTATGTTATCCTGTAAAGTTACGTATGAGTGGATTCTTCTAATGCAGACAGTATCGCTTAAAAGGAGGCACCAATCACCAATCTATTACAAAAACAAATAAGTAATATATTTTTTTCTTTGTTGAAAAAATATTTTTGTAGATAGATAAAAATTGTTCCACGATGATAGTAATGTTTGTAGATTTTTTCACAAGTTGTCCTTTTACCTACATACATTCTTGTTCAGTATCATGTGTACCTACATAACCTCGTATCGATAAACACTTTTCGAATAACTTTATATTAATTAATCCAAAATAATGTACAAATAATACATGTTCGATCAGATCTACATACAGCGTCGAATCGTTGTCAATCATGACCTCGACTCCCATTATCCCTGAATTAAACTTCAGTGTTCTAAAATGTATGCTCCAAACACTTGTGACATATGAAATAGCGACATCTAGTGTGTAAGTATAGGTATCTAATGCCGACAGATGTTTTATAAAAAACGATTTATTGTTTTGAGATAAATAAATACATATTATTTTATAACTATCACGTTTTTTCTTTCTAGAAAGCAATGGCTATATATTTCGCATTACGGATTGGTTGAATATGGTATCTACAATATATGGCATAGAAAACAGAAGATTCATTCGGCTGTAATCCTGATGATTTTCTGTAGTTCCGTTTCATGATGATCTGAAATAAATCCTCACAAAGTTGCGTCTACCGTAAACGTACTGTGACGTCGTCAAGAGTTGTATTTTGTAAGTTACGTCTCGAATGTAGATGACGTCACAAATAGTTGTATTTACGGTGAATATAGATGGCGCTGAAAGATTTCTTAATATGTTGCGATATAGATGTCGCTACCGTACAATCCACTAAATCCACTAATGCCGCATTTCTTCAATGGCGTCCGTGATTTATACAACATTATTGGCTTCGAAGTTAGCCAGAACTATTTGAACTTTTCCTAGCTGGACTGAGCCATCGTTTTATCTGGATAATCAAACCACTTTTTTTAAATTGAAGAAACATTTTCATGAGTCCTCACGCGGCAAGATCGGACCGGACCGACCGAAAACCGTAGACACCTACTTGAGTACGTATTTCTTTGCTCACCTTGTTAGTCGTTAATAGGTCGAAACTAGTCGCTAAAAGCTATTACAGTCTGCAATTCAAAAGTTATAAAGGTAATGTGGTGGCCCAGCCAGAACTGACACCAAATGTTTCTGGGTCTGGGTTAGTTAAATTTCGATATCCAAAGCACCTATCGAACAACAGTGCGCACCGAATTCGTCGAAAATTAGTCGAAATTAGTCGCTAGTAGCTAGTCTTTTTATGATTTGAACCTTACCTCATATAGCCAAGTCATACCTACAAATAAATAGAATCAATAAACGTATATAAACAAATGTAATTAAAAAACTCGTGCTGACTAGCAATTTTGACGGTACACACAGACATGAACTACCCTCTGAGAGCCACTTACTGTAGGTAGACACCCGCGTGAAGAGGGTCGTCTTATCATAGTTCTTTCCGCTGACAATCCCCACCAGCAGATCCCTCCCCCTCACCTCGGCTTTGTCCAGGGTCCCGTAGCAAGCCAGCGGCCCCCCGGAGTCTCCGCCACCGACGTCGGTTACTTGAGAATTTGTGCAAATGAAAGTGTCCATATTCATTTCCCACCTGAAATTAGAAGATTTTGAGCTTTTAACTACGGGCCCGGAAGAATAAGTTTATTTTCTGGGTAGGAACTTAGAAACTGGGAGGTTTATATAGTTAAACAATAAAGAGTCGTATTGCCTAGAAGGGTATGTCAATATTTAGTCCTTACGAGTAGAGCCGCGGAACAATCCCAAACTCCGAGCAGCTAATGGAATAATCTTGTTCGCTTGATCTGGAACTCGAAACCAGAACCTTACGCTCAGTAGCCGTGCTTGCAACCACAAGAAGCTAGTTGAGTGAGGGACAAGGTAGAATTAAGACCCAAATGGCTCAACTTGGTATTTATACGACGACCTCTGTGGCTTAGTGGTTCGAGTACCGGACTGCTGACCATGAGGCCGTGGGTTCGATTCCCACAAAACACAAAAATTTATGTGATGAATATAAGTGTTTGTGTTTGTCTGGGTGTTTCTTATGTATTATAAGTATGTATTTACAAAAAAAAAGTATATAAGTATTATATCCATTGTCTAGTACCCATAGTACAAGCTCTGCTTAGTTTGGGACTTGATGGTGCTGTGTAGAAATGTCCCAGAATATTTATTTATTTATTTATTTATTATTTATTTATACTAATCTATATGCCTATAATATATGAAGCTGAAGAGTTTGTTTGTTTGCTTGAACGCGCTAATCTCAGGAACTACTGGTCCGATTTGAAAAAATCTTTCAGTGTTAGATAGCCTATTTATTGAGGAAGGCTACCTATAGGCTATATATAATTACGCTAAGACCAAGTGACTATATTCCACGCGGACGAAGTCGCGGGCGACTAAATAAAACGGGCGTCCCCGTTTTATTTAAAATAAATAAAATGTAATCCTCCCGCACTAACGCGTGCTAAATATTGTAGCGATAGAAAAAAACGATTCGAACCGTTCAACCATAACTCTTTAACACTGTCGATATTTCTAGGATTCGCAAAGATAGTTTCTATGGGAGGTGTTTTTTTTTATTATTTATTTATTTATTTAAATATAAGCTTACAGACTACACATCCAAAACACCTATATTTCAATGTAGAGAGGACCCTTAAAACTACTTACATATTATAATAACTAAGAAATCTATACTTAATACTTAAGGTTGGCTCACTATAACCTTTTTATGCTAACTTTGTTCTAAAATTCCAAATGCATTATTTGCGAAGGTGTTTTTTATAAACATGATATTAATCCATATCCAAATAAATACGTTATTCATCAGCCTTTAGAGCGTTTATTTTGTATCCGAGCGGACCGAGCTTGGGTCCGCTCGGACTCAAAAACGCTCTAAAGGACATAATCCTCATTTAGCGTTCTTTTATTATTCCTGTTCCCGTGACATATGTTACTAAAGTTCCGATCGGATACTCAATACTCAATTATCAACTAACAATATTGGCTATATCTTGAAGTGAGAAGGGGATCATCATCTTCTTACCACCTGTGAAGTGCCACCTGCCAAGTTTGCTTGAACGCGATAATCTCCAGGAACTATTGGTCCGATTAGAAACAATCTTTCGGTGTTAGACGGTCCATTTATTGAGGAAGGCTATAGGCTATCATCACGCTAAGACTAAGTAACTATTCCACGCGGACGAAGTCGCGGGCGGAAGCTAGTAGATATATACATTTACATATTTGATATGGCTTATCAGAGAAGATATGTTAAAAAATAATGATTCACCATAAATCGCACTGTCGTCTCGACAGTATGTTGATGTCTGCCCACATGAGTTCCTTCGACACGTTATACTGTGGACCAGCGCCGTTCTGTCCGAAGCCAGCCGCCATGCATGTCCGTGGGTAGTCGGTCAGCCTCCTTGCAGGTACAACATAGTCTACTGTCGTGGTATATTTGAAATCAGCGTTAACCAATACGAGGGCGATATCGTTTGCGGGGAACTGGAATTCTTTGTGCAAAGTCACTCTCGTTATTGACCTCCATTGTCCCTTTCGTGTAGTTTCTGTGCGACCTGCAAATAAAAAAAAACATTAGAAAGTGAATTAGGTAGGTTTTTTTTTTTGGTTTATGGGACAGTGGAGCAAAAGAGCAGACGGATCGCCTGATGGTAAACGATTACCGCCGCTCATAGACACCCGCAACACCAGAGGTTTCGCAAGTGCGTCTTTGACCTTCTAAAAGGGTTTAGGCCTCCAATATCCTCACTCAGTCGGAGAAACATAACATAAGCGTTGTTTCACGCCGGTTTTCTGTGAGGCCGTGATATCACTGCCTCATCTCACCGGCCCATTTGTGCCGAAACATGGCTCTGCCACGGTAAAAATTACTGGTTTACTTAATTAACTTTCAGCTGTGTGATTTAGTTTCAAATTGATGTCCAACATCATCAATGGGATACAGTTAGACTTTTTACTACCCACGATAAATAATTTTCGTTTATTAGTAAGTATAGGTACTGATTGGCCGGGTGGGCTGTGATCATGGGTAGGTAAATATGTAACGTTTTTAGAACCTTAGATTATTTTTCATTTCATTTATTTTTCTCACGTGGGAGAGCCATGCTTCGGCAAGAATGGGCCGGCTCGACCGGAGTGATACCACGGCCTCACAGAAAACCGGCGTGAAACAACGCTTGCGTTGTGTTGCGCCGAGTGAGTTGAGGTTACCGGAGGCCCAAACCCTTTTAAAGGCGGGCAGCGCACTTGCGACTCCTCTGGTGTTGCGGGTGTCCATGGGCGGCGGTTATCACTTACCATCAGGTGATCCGTTTGCTCGTTTGCCCCCCTATGCCATAAAAAATAATAATATATGAAACCGTTTTTTTTATTAAGGTTGCCATTATATTAAGGTTTCGCACGTCGGACGTCATTATGTCAACGCCGGCTATCGCTGAAAATCAACGCCGTGCCTCTGTCTCGTGCACGAGACACTGCATTATGTTGAGCGATGGCCGTTTTGCGTGGGTGTGACGCATATGTTTTCCATAGACCTATTTCTTATTCATTTTGTTGTCATCTTTATTTCTTCGTGCGTCATTTCGACTCTAAAGTATTTTTTCTTTCTTCTTCTTTCTAGTGAGTACACATCTAGCAACAAATAAAAATTACCTGTATGTACTATTTCGTTCTTCAGATTGCCCGCGACGATGCGCAGTTGGTGAAAATGCTTCGTGTAATAAAAATGTTTGCCTTCAAAGCAATGTGCGGCGGTCAGAATTTTTATAGGCCCTATGATACTGCCGCCACATAAGTTGCTCCATAACAACTTCTTCTTACTTACTTTCTGCACAGGTTCTTTAATGGATACCAAGAACGGTACCTGGCCTTTCAAAACAGGGTTTCCATGTACAATGGTGGGTGTTACTCGAAATGTCGAGTACTTTATTGTGGTAATAATGCGTTCTTGCTCGGTTACACTGAGTATAGTAATCAATAACAGGAAAATTTGGAGTAACATTAATTTTTGTGTTCATTATGTCCGTGTGATGTCAGTTTCTGATATGTTTAATGTCTATTGCTTATTGCTAGATGTCAAAAGAAGGTAGAAATTGAAAAAAGTTTAAATAGTTAGTAAAGGTTAAATAACAGCGCGAACAGCCGCATAAATAATAAAAATATGGAAATTACACTTATTACGAATGCGTAACATTTTTCTTTTTATTCATTTTTTGGGATAGAGTGGCAAACTAGCAGACGGATCACCTGATGGTAAGCGATTACCGCCGCCCATGGACACCCGCAACACCAGAGGAGTCACGAGTGCGTTACCCACCTTTTAAAAAGATTTGGGCCTCCGGTAACCTCACTCACCCAGCGAAACACAACGCAAGCGCTGTGTCACGCCGGTTTTCTGCGAGGCCGTGGTATCACTCAGGTCGAGCCGGCCCATTCGTGCCGAAGCATGGCTCTCCCACGTTAATCTTATCTTACTTTACAACATTTGCAATTACACCAAATTGATGATCAGAATTGATTTGTTTATTTTTTCGTAAATTATTGGCGGCAATACAAAATCCTTCCTTTTTTAGCAGAATAAAGTTCTAGTTACAATAATAACAGTCTCGCCTAGTTTTCAACTAATAAGAGGCTCTTGAAAATGTCGCAACAATTATTCACAAAATAAGCCCACAAAAACAAATCGTGTCGACAAATCAAGCATTAATTCAGTACACAAATTGTGTCCCTCTTGATAATAATAGGGCTATGAAGTGGTGTCTTTGATTAACAAGTTCTTTATAACTCATTTGTATCCATTAGGCGAGGTATTTGTTTAGGCTACAGACGTGGCCGGCCGACCGCGTCACTATTTGCGTTCCCTGTAATTATTGAGACCGAATTGATTGTAAGGATCGGTATTAAGATTGATTCAGGCAAATCAGGATGCCAGGACTCAAAGCGGAACAAGAATCTTCTAGTTTTTATTGGAAAAAATTTGAAAATAATCAATTTTATCAACAAACTAATTTTTTTGAAAATAATCAATTTTATCAACACACTTTGTTACGTAAAAGGTCTTTCCCTTTTAAAAAGCTTTCGTTTTGCATGACCGAACGATCGGCTTCTGTGTTAAGTGCTGGGTTCGAACCCCGTATGGAATAAATATTTTATACTTCATAATTATTACTTTTCAGATCGAAGGGTGAAGGTTTTAATTAACTCAACAAAGAACCTCATTAGAACTTTCGAATACCAACATAACAATTATAAAAATATTTGTACGCGAGCTATGCTGTGCTGTCAACATGCTATCAACGTAACAACATCATTCAAACAGATCAACAAAATTCCGTGTCCCAAATTTTCGGAAATGAACAAAATTACTAATGAAAGTCCTTATAATATTTACTTTTTTGTCCCAAACAGTAATGTGCGGATATGACAGAAGGGTTATAACTACCCTAAAGTACTCCAAATATGCCATAACACCTACAGTAGTTAATGGCAAACCAGCCTTAGAAGGCCAGTTTCCATACCTAGTATCGCTTAAAGAAGCCACGAAGAAGATAGAGCCAGGCAAGTCGGTGTGGAGGAATCTTTGTGGTGGCACTATCATTGATAAGAGAAAGGTCCTTACTGCGGCCCACTGCTTCGAATACAACCATTTCTACTACGCCAAACATCCGGATCTATTAAGGTTTGTCGCCGGCAACCTGAAAAACGCCATAATTCACAGCGGAGTGACGGAAACCACAGATGATTACCAATGGAGGAAAATCAAGAAAGTGATAGTTCATGGGGCTTTTAGCTTCCCAAGCAACGATATCGCTGTAGCGTTCATTGATAAAGCTTGGGTATTCTGTCAAAAAGTCAACTATATAAACATAGCGAGCGTAGGGAAGGACTATCCTATCCAATGTACTTCTGCTGGATATGGAAGAACTGGGCCCAGTTTGAGAGATGCGATCTCACCAGTGTTGCTATCTGCTGAAATCATTACCTTACCCAGATGGCGATGTTCCCTAGCCTGGGAAATGAATATGAATACGTTTATTTGCACGGAATCTGCGGTCACAGATGTCTCTATGGGAGACTCCGGGGGTCCTCTAATATGCCAGGGCACCGGCGACCCGAATGAGGTGGATAGTCGTGGCATTCTAGTCGGCATTGTGAGCGGGAAAAATTACGACAAAACTACTTTATATACGCGAGTTTCTGAGTATAATGATTGGATTGCGAATGGTGTCGACAAATTGTGTGTAGATATTTGTTTGGTGATTACACTGTTAATTGCAATATATCTTTTGTTTCACTTTAACCGTGGGAGAGCCATGCTTCGGCACGAATGGGCCGGCTCGACCGGAGTGATACCACGGCCTCACAGAAAAACGTGAGCGAGTGAGGATACCGCAGGCCCAAACCCTTTTAAGGCGGGCTTGCGTCTCCTCCGGTGTTGCGGGAGTCCATGGGCGCCGGTAATCGCTTACTATCAGGTGATCCGTCTGCTCGTTTGCCCCCCTATCCCACAAAAAATATAAGGTAAGTAGTAACACACATTTAACAATACAAATATAAATATTGTAATCACCTAGCCTCTCTACTCAGATAAACGGTACGGAACAAAGTAGCGACAATATCGTTTCCACTTGCACTCACTCGTGTATAAAAGGATATTTTTAATTTTCACAAGAGTGCAAAGAAGTCATCAACTCTGTTCTCAGACAACATGCCAGTCGTACTACAGCCAGGATAAGTTGAGCATAATTTCCATTATCGCCACGGGGCGAGCCTATTGCCATGAACCGGGCACAAATTCCAAACCCCGAGCTGCAACTGGGAATTTCATTGAAAAAACCAATAACACTGCTCAACCTGGGAATCAAACCCAGGACCTCTAGTGTACCAGTCGCGCTCAGGACCACTAGGCTAATGAGGCAGTTAGTGACAGCAGGCAGTAAAGTAACAAGTTATTTTGTCGGGAACAAAATAATATCAATATACCGCGATAAAATCCGTAAAAAGTAGTTTCATTTCAATGTCTAATATTCGCGTAAGTGTCAGAAATCAGTAAAGTAATTTTAGTTATTCTAATGTAATGCGGGAACGATTGAAAATATACTTACATTTTGATTAAGTTGGTTAAAAACTATGAAAGATATCTAGCTAGTTTCTTTGACAAAGTACTAAAGAGTGTGATGATGAATAAAAAAATTAATAGCTAAGCTTTGCATAAAAATGAAGTGGCTATTATTCTATGTTAAGAGGATGGTACCGTATTCAACTAAGTAATTTTTCATTGTGAAGTGTCGTTGTCAGGTTAAAAAAATATTGCTTTACACCAGTTTTAATTACCGTACGGACTCTTGGAGGGAAAGGAAACAGGATTAGGGACTTCGAAAATATGTTTTTAAAGAACAATGAGATGAGAAGAAATTCTCATCTCATACGTAATATACGTAGTAAATTCATAACGAAAGTTAGTATATGTTTTGAACCATGAAATACGTTTATATAAAGACTACCTTTTGACCGCGGCTTCGCTCACCTGAAGCTATAGTAGGATTAGAAATGGATTCCAAACATAATTTACTAAAAATCATCAGTGATGATCTCTTCTTTGTATGGGCCTCTAAACATCAGTGAGGTCAAGCTGTATCTCAGGATCCGATTAATTAATTGAGATAAAAAGTTCATCAGTTTTTAAGTTGGAGTATATGCTTTCCAACAATGATAACAAAATTAAAATCTATTGAGTAGTTTTTGCTCCAAACAGCATTTTTACAATTTTATAGTAGTAAAACAGAATAAGAGAAAGAGAAGAGAAGAAGAGAAAGAAAGAGATTAACGATTTCACTTGCATCCCAATCTATCTCAATGAATGGAACCTACATAAGTGTTTCTCTGATTTATGGGTGTTAATCAGACTTTAAGGTGTAGGTAGTGGGCATAAAAGTAAGCAATATTTTAGCCTTTACATACATACAATCATACAAACATACTATCACGACTGTATTCCCCGAAGGGTTAGGCAGAGGCGTACTAATGTACACCCACAGTTCACCGGTATGTTTAGGTCCCATGTAATAGTGGGCGAGCCTATTGCCATTAACCGGGCACAAATTCCTAACTCCGAGCTGCTACTGGGAATTTCATAGAAAAACCCAATAACACTTTGCTCGACCTGAGAATCGAACCCAGGACCTCTAGCGTAGCAGTCGCTCTTAGGACCACTTTTTTTGGTATAGTATATTTTAGACTTTATTAACTAGGTACATAAATGAAACAGTAAATGTTCGTTGTAGATAGTCAATTTCCGAATATTCTTCACGTTTGCTACGTTGCATTCCTATTTTGATACTATGTACAATTAGTCTTTTTAGTAAAAGAAACAATTATTGCATGTTTGAAAGATTATTGATCACCTTATATTATCACCTATTTGAATGATTTTTGTTGCGTTCGTATCACTACATATTATAAAACAAAGTTGCTTCCCGCTGTCTGTCCCTATGTATGCTTAGATCTTTAAAACTACGCAACGGATTTTGATTCAAGAGGAAGGTTTTAAGCTATTTAACATCACGCTACGACTCTTAGGTTCGGGGCAGCGCGGGTGAAACCGCGGGCGGGTCGCTAGTTTTTAATAAAGAAAGCTCCAGTCATCTACCGAATATTGTCAGGACAAGTTTGTAAGATTTTTTTTTTTAATCCTGTATCTCAGCATTGAGGATGCGTACGGACAATGAAAGTGCGTACCCACTTCAACCCGAGCACGAGTGCAAGTATTAAATAAAAACACCCCAAGATTCAAGACAATATGAATGCGTATTAAAGGAAGTTGCTTACAAATGGTATATTTTGTCTATTTCATCATGGCAAGGGAATAATACAAAGTTATGCCTAAATCCTAATAAATCAAGACAGTTGGATTATACACACCTGAGATACTCAAACTATGATGTGATACTCTTAAATGTTTTAAAACTTACTCGAATATTAGACATTGAAATAAAACTACATTTTACGTATTCTATCGCGTTATATTGATATTATTTAATTCCCGACGTGCCGGATCCTTTTATTCAAATAATATACTTACCTCAATATAATGCGATAAAATCCGTAAAAAAATCCTTAAAAACTGCCTCATTAGCTAAGTGGTCCTGAGCACGACTGCTACGCTAGAGGTCCTGGGTTCGATTCCCAGGTCGAGCAAAGTGTTATTGGGTTTTTCTATAAAATTCCCAGTAGTAGCTCGGAGTTAGGAATTTGTGCCCGGTTAATGGCAATAGGCTCGCCCCCTATTACATGGGACCTAAACATACCGACGAACTGTGGATGTACATTAGTAGGTACGCCTCTGCCTAACCCTTCGGGGAATACGGGCGTGATGGTATGTTATGTTTATGTTTAAAATCCGTAAAAATACGAGTAGTTTTATTTCAATGTTATAAATATAATTTCAACAGAGCTATACTGATATACCTACACCTTCAGTTCGCCGGTATGTTTAGGTCTTATGTAAAATGGCGCGTGCCTATTGCCATTGACCGGGCATGGATCAAAACTCCGGCTAACCTAATAACACTGCTGGAGTTGGACTTGGTGGCGGATTACCTACATGGGTCCTAAAAATACCGGCGAACTGTGCGTTACATTACCTAGGCACAGCATTTATCTATTTAACTTCTTTGACTAACTTGAACTTTACATTCTCAAATGCTGCCTGTAGCATCAGCTGAGAATGGCATCGTATTTTGGCCTTACACGCTATATTGTTTTTTGTTTTATTATTTTACTACCTGCCCGGCCCGGCTTCGCCCGATTTCCCGTAGGAAAGAAGCTTTTTCCTGCGGTAAAAAGTAGCCAATGTTCCCACGAATCCCACGTTATCCTTGATGATAACGTGGGATTCTAACGGGAAAATAATTTTTCAAATTAGTCTAGTAGTTTCGGAGCCTATTCAATACAAACAAACAAACAATCAAATCTTTCCTCTTTTTATATGTGCAGATTTTTGTATTATCTCGTGAGGGGTACAAAATAAAAGATTTTCTGTCTTTCTTTCATTCCGCCCTCCCCATCAGGCGTAATGGCATGTTATAATCCAGCAAGACTAAGCAAAAACTTTGAGCGTCACTCACCACAAATCATAGACAGTTTAATGAATCCCGCAATATTGTTCCTACATGATTTCATGCATCGTTTGCATGGAGTAAATTGTGTGGTTATGAACTCAGAACCTTTACATTTATATTGAACAATGAATACGTTCTAGGAGTACTCACCCGAGATAATCGATGGATGGGGTGTTACTTGAGGGTTAGCGTTTTTATTTATGACATGTCAGTATGCAAAACTGTAGAAAGCACTTAAATTATGTGCATGAGATCTTATTAATCTTAGGTCGCGAACTGGCTATCGGCGAGCGTAAGTTTATCAAGAATAAATAAATAATAAATATGTCTCGTTAGTCTAGAGGTCCCAAGTGCGACTGCTACGCTAGAGGTCCTGGGTTCGATTGCCAGTTCAAGCAAAGTGTTATTGGGTTTTTCTATGAAATTCTCAATAGCAGCTCGGATTTTGAAAATTGTGCCCGGTGAATGGCAATAGACTCGGCTCCTATGGGACCTAAACATAACGGCTAACTGTGGATGTACCTTAGTACACCTCTGCCGAACCCTTCGGGGAATACAGACGTGATGGTGTGTGTTGTTAAGAAATATGTAGTTTATTTTTCTTTACTACTTTCTACAAACACATATAATCAACACATTATACTGTCCCTATGTAGCGCACGGATTTCATGATGTTTTGACTCCCCCCTATCATTGACACACGTCGTCACATTTGTGACACCCACTTCCCCCTAGTGTACCCAAGGAACGCCACACATTTTAAAGTTTTACATCTAGAAATAATCACAGCTAAACAGCAGTTCAAAATATTATTTAATTTAGATTTTAGCATGTAATATCGCAAAGCTGTTGATCCCTCCCACCCCTTGTCACATAATGTCACATTTCGTTGACCCCCTGTCCCCCCCTAACGTGTGACTTTATTTATAAATGGCCCATAAGATGTATGTAGGCAGACTCAGAGGAATGATGCATGCAACAGACAAACAAAAACGTTTCTAACATAGACAATCTATAATTTCTATTTTATCGATAATAAAGAGTAAATAAATGTTTTTTTTTATTATATCGTATCAAAAAACCCACGGTCCTCTGAAATATATGTTAGAGATAAAAAAAATTGCAGTGGCAAATACATCTGTAGAAATGTTCAAAGAATTCTTAATAAAGTTACGAACCATATTGGTTGGATATTAGAAATGGAGGTACGAGATGAATCTGTGTCGTATGTAGAGCGATATTACCGATATAGGACACAAATAACTTTGTACATTTGTGTTGGTGCGAGAATTTTAATCTAATAAATTTTATCTACAAATTCATATTCTCGATTTACTGAAGGAGAATTTCAATATAATTTACGAATGTATACACGAAAATAAATATGTTACTAAGACAATCTAGCTCGGCAAGTAGTGACGGATCGCGCGACGCTTTAGAACTTCTAAAAAACAAAAGCTGTGATACCTAAAGGGGGCGGGGGGAGAAAATAATACCCAAAAAAAAGTTTGTGGACTTCTGATCTAAAGCGTTAATCGATTCCAATAATTTTTACACCAAGCTATATTTGTCCCAACATATTTAGGCAGAGGCGTACTAATGTACACCCACAGTTCGCCGGGATGTTTAGGTCCCATGTAATAGGGGGCGAGCCTATTGCCATTTACCGGGCACAAATTCCAAACTCCGAGCTGCTACTGGGAATATTATAGAAAAACCCAATAACACTTTGCTCGACCTGGGAATCGAACCCAAGACCTCTAGCGTAGCAGTCGCACTCAGGACCACTAGGCTAATGTGGCAGTTTGTCCCAAATATATTTACAAAGTTACAAGTGGGACACCGACCGACACTAAGGCTCACTTGCACCAACTTCATAATGTTGTTTAAATTGTATTTAAATACGAAATTTCTATGAAAAATTGTGTTTAAATACAATTTAAACATATTTAAGAAGTTGGTGCAAGTGGGCCTTAGTATCTTTCCACCATTATACGCGCACAACACAAGCGCGCACAGCGGGTCGGGGGTAATTAGACGTGGTGAGCATGTCTTTGTACGGACAACTAGGTAACATAACAAGCTTATAGCTTTGTGATTTTTCGTGATACCGTTTTGTAATTTTGTAGATAGCTTCTATATAAAAATACTAGACACGTGTCTAGGGTTTCGCATATTACATAAGGTAGGTATCTACTAAAACTAAAGTTGTAGAATATAAAATTCCACAAATGGTTTCTACAGTCAAATATTTGCATGAATTCTAGTACTGTAGGTACTAGAATTCATGCAAATATTATTATTATTATTACATTAATATTACAAGGAAATATTTATATAATTATTTTAACTTGAATAAAAGCATTACGAAAAACTGAAAACTAACACTTGGTTATGTCATTTGTCCATAGTTAATGGGTACAATAATCTCATTTTACGCCAAATTACCGTAAGTAGTAATTACCGGGTGTTTTACGCGCACATTACACATGTTTTACTTATCATGTTTATCCACACACTCGAATGAAGGACAGTGAATTAAAATATATAAGATAACATAATTATCCCTAATGGAAAGTTGACATGGTTGATAAAATAGTATCTGAGATTACATGTCAACGGATTTGTCCTATTTCATCACCCCCTTTAGGTACTGTCCCACTGCTGAGAACTTTTATCCTCTCAACACGATAGGGGCTAGAGTCCACCACGCTGGCCTTATCATCATGAGCGTATAGAAGACCACTGCTGGACGTAGGCCTTCCACAATATGCGCCATTTCGTGGGAGAGCTATGCTTCGGTACGAATGGGCCGGCTCGACCGGAGTGATACCACGGCCTCACAGAAAGTTGGCGTGAAACAACACTTACGTTGTGTTTTGCCGAGTGAGTGAGAATACCGGAGGCCCAGATCCTTTTAAAGGGCGGGAAACGCGCTTGCGACTCCTCTGGTGCTACTGTTGTCCATGGGCGGCGGTAGTCGCTTGCCATCAGGTGATCCGTCTGCTCGTTTGCCTCCAATAAAGCAAAAAAGTAATCTCTGTCCTCGACTTATACCATCTAGTTTTGGCCAGCAACCTTTCGGAAATCATCACAGCATCTTGCTGGAGGGCGTCCTACGCTACGTTTGCCGAGTCGCGGTCTCCACTCAAGAACACATCTACCCCAGCGGTTGTAGGTTCTTCTACATACATGGCCACGCTGGTCTAGTTTTGGTCAATCTTTTTCAGCTGTTGTCCGAAACGTTCTATTTAGGTATTTCTTTATTGTAAAGTATCTAGGTACCTTTCAAAATACGTTTAGCTCTTGTGAAAAAGTAACAGACAAACATTTTTGCATTTATAATTTTTTTTAGAATGTTATCATGTTAAAGTTCTGCCTACACTCTTAAGAATATTTTGGATAGCGTTATGACCAAAACAAGAGTTGGACACTGACGCGAGTTGTTGCATTTATATGCACAAGCACTCGTTAATTAAACTTATATCTATGAATATTAATAACATACAACTAGGGGTTTCACATTTTCATTTTAATTTTGTTTCTGAATAGCGCTGGTTATAAAACCTTGACATAATCCATACATCCTACTTCCTACTATAATAAACGTAAGAGTTTCTGAGGATGTATGGATGTTTGTCACTCTCTCAAGCCAGAATGGCTGAACGTACTTGGCTAAAATTTGGCACAGAAATAAATACTAAGGTGTGGAAAAATACAAAGACTTCTTTTTATCTAGCTAGGACCCAATTCTAAAGTCTACGCAGACGAAGTCACGGGCAGAAGCTAGTATATTATAAGGAGATCTCTATGACATCAATGATATAGAAAGTTGAAGTCTGAAAAGTTATTTCTTTTTTTATGGGATTTGGGGGCAAATTAGCATACTGATCGCCTGATGATTAGCGATAACCGCCGCCCATGGACAGCCGCAACACCAGAGGAGTCACAAGTGCGTTGCCGGCCTTGTTGATCTAACGGATGAAAGATGATTAACGAAAGGAATTAATAAGGCGAAATATATATAATATACTTAAGAAGGCGTAGTAAAACCTTCAAACCTCTTTTAAAGATGGAGCCGACATTTCCTAGTTGACGACTCCGAGAATAATGTTGTAGAATAGCTCAGTTTACGTTTGTTTAGTTGAAGTAATATAATTCATTAGACCCGAACAGGATCTCTAAGTTCAGTTAAGAGTCATGTAACAGCAATTTTCCTCGTAGTTTTCCACAGGAAAATAGTAGAAAAGTATCACCTATACTAGAGAACCGGCTGATAATCTATTTTTATTTACTCGACTGCTTGAATTGAGGCTAGTTTCTAGATGTCCGAGTTCGACTCGAAGGTTGATTAAATATTTTAATGGCAATAGGCTCGCCCCCTATTACATGGGACCTAAACATACCGGCAAACTGTGGGTGTACATTAGTACGCCTCTGCCTAACCCATCGGGGAATACAGGCGTGATAGTATGTTATGTTATGTTATTCAATATTTTTTTAAACTTTTATTTACTTCAGGCTACAAGGTCCCCCGTCTATACAGACGTACATAGAAATAAATAAAATTACGGAACACAACCCCTCTTGGCCAAAATTCTTCTTTCCTGAAGGTCGTTCAAAATCACATTGTGAGGTGAATTTGGTCTTGATGCGGAAGTACTCTACAATTGATTGGTCTGTAAATCTTTCTTGCAATAAATAACCAATGCAGTAAAAAAATAGGTAATACAAAAAAAATATTTAAACCCTGTTTAAACAGCCCTACAGACTGACATCTACATAAGATCAAACAAAAGTGGAATTACTTACAAGATTAGTTCACAACTTTAATAATCATCTGCTTTCATATTAATTATAAAAGTTACCACTAGCACGCAGTTATAGGTGGTGCCACTTACAATACGTCGGCGACGAACAAAAGGAAAAACAAAGAAGTCTATCTATGTGCTAAGAATGTTCACCCATCCATAGACTGACTGCAGCAAGTACAGCTTAACCTTGCAGATTGATTAATTTATCTATTAGCTATGAGACCATCACGCATTGTAGTCTTATAAAAGGTATTTTAAGTACTGGTTATAGCGAATTACTTTATAAATAATATTGAATTAACTAGTTATCAAATAAAACTTCCTCCTCTCTCCTACATCTTGCCGTGCCGACAAGGCCCACACATGTTTCTTATATTATACCATTGTAACATCTATTTAACTTGTGGAGTGCAAAAAATGTATTGAGTATTGAAAAAATAAACCCTATTAAATTCGGTTCATCTATTTAGGAGTTTTAATGCCACATATGGACACAGAAAATCTTTAAACATATGTGGGCGTCCAAGTAAAAAGGGTCCAGTTCTCAGCATTCAGTTTCCGAGATATGCGCAGTTTTACAAAGTTGGGTGGAAAAAATGTATTTTCGTGATTTTAATTGATTATGAATTAATGCTTAATTATCTACAAATTAATATAGTAAATGACATAAACTGTTTCTATGTACCTACCAGAAATGTGGTCAACATGTCAAAGTTTGACAAAATGGTTTTTCCCAAATCAAACTTCAGAGTTTCAAATTCGAATGTCTGTTATAAAAAAAATGTGCCGGTTTTTGAGTATTTTTTTAATCCTTGTTTTCAATTGACTATTATAGATACCGAATCTAGTCAAAACTTAACGCAGTATAGTACATTAATGTAACAAATCTTATATTTACGACTCAGGTGAGTCGATGACACCGATAACGGGTAGTCCTCATCCAATTCCTTCCATGTGTGTATTTACCGCTTTCTTAGTCCAATTTTTTTATGAGAAAACGAGCAGGCGGGTCGCCTGATGGTAAGCGATTATCGCCGCCTATGGACACCCGCAACACCAGAGGACTCACAAATGCGTTGCCGGCCTGTTAAAAGAGGATACGCTCTGTTCTTGAAGGTTTGAATGTCGTTTTGGCCCAGAACTACTGCAAGTTCATTCCACAGTTTTGTTGTGAGAGCCAGAAAGTTTCTAGAAAAATGCACAGTTGTGGACAGCCAGCCATCCAGAATTTGGGGATAGAACTGTTGTCACGTAGAACGATGGCGGAGAGAGAGAAGATGCTTAGCGAAGCCACATCTTTACGCAGGTTTCACCCCTATGTTTTCCCTGCTATGTATAACCTTTATTTCGTCTTCCCACCTTCAAAACTGTCTACCTCGTTTTTATTAGTTTTTCTATGAAACATTAGTTCGATGTTGGACAAAACATGCTATTAGTAATAACATTAGCTATAGAGCCAATTTTTGATGGCGCCCTGTGGCGCTGTAAGTGTTCCTCCCCAATGTTTTGAGTGCTATATCAATCTCTGGAATAGCCTTATAACTGAATGATCAGATGGAATTGACTTTTTAGCGAAGAAAACATTCAAAATTATTTCGAGCCAACTAGGAAGTAACTAAAGTTAATTCTGTAAAAAAGTAACATTGACAAAAAAACAATCGAATTTGAAAAGGAAATCTCCCTTTGGAAGTCGGTTAAAAATCCAAACTAATATAAAAAATGCGAAAGTAACTGCCCAACTGTCCGTTTGTTTGTTTGCAACATTTTCACGACTAAATCGGTGAGCCTATTTTAATGAATTTAGGTATAGAGATAGATTGGATTACGGAGAATGATATTAATAAGGCTTTTATTTTAAAAAGTCCTGCGGAATGCATATCAAACGCGGGAACCAGCTTAATTACTTAATAGTAATCATGGTAAGTATTAGCGATTGGTCGAGGGTTCGATTCCCGCACCTAACAAATATTTGTACAGCCTGTCGGTTATTCAGAATCTTTGTGGTCGAGAATCTGTTTCGAAACACATCCATTATGCATGGGAAAATCTTTGTGCATGGAAATCACTTTCTTTAAAATGTTATCAATTATTTTTTAGTTACGTCAGTATAATTATAAATGATCCAACTATAAACCTCAACCCGAGTTGAGTTATTATTATTATTATTAAAAAACAGCACACAATTTATAGTAACCATGTTGTGTGCTATTTTCCGTAACCTGAATTGAGTATAGCTTTTTGGAAAATCAAATAGCAACTAATCAAGTAAACACAAGACTATTTCGGAAAAAATAATAAAGTTTAATCAGGCGAAAAAAGGTTTACGTAAAAAAGGGCGAATAATTTTGAATTCGGTTGAAAGTCTCAAGAATTTCCTAAATAACCACTAAATTAGCATGTACGTAAAGGGAAATCAATGTAATTTTCCCCAAAATAATTTATTTACCTGCTCTCTGCCCAAAAATAGAACAAACAATATACATTGCTTCTTTAGTTTACACAAAAACTAACAATTAATATCAATGAGGCAGCAATATGTGTGCAAATTGCAGTGGGCGGGGCGCGGGGAGGCGCTACGCCGGATATAAAGCTCGCGCCTTTGCTACGACCGACAGAAGCGTAGCGGCGTAGACTCGTAGCACCGTCGTAGCAAACTTCACAGCAACAATGGTTTTGGGGTAAGTGACGCTGATATTTTTATGTCTGAATTTTAGTGTGTACGTCGAATTTTCCTTTTTTGTAAATTCAAAGGGGGGACTTAATATTTGGTATTTTAGGGATTTTTCAGCAGCGTTATATTTTTAAATCATAACCATAAAAATAATTTAGCTACTAATTATAGTAACTACTTATTAAATTAATAATAATAGCAATTAAAATACAATTTTCCTAAAATTCATTACTAAAATTAATGTTGGGATGAAAACCAATGTTGGGCGAACAAGTAATTACAACTTAAACTTAGTTAGAACCGCCTTGTATGATACTATCTTTTGAGAATTAACTTGCTATAACTACTATAATTTCCTCACAAAATCAGGCAACTGTCGGGAATTTTAGAATCATTTATAGACATTACTAATCAGCATTCAAGAAAAAAAATATTGGTTCCCTATAATACAGTAGTTTTTTCCAAAATAATGTTCACTATTAATTTAATTTAAAGAGATTTATTCGGAAACCTAAAATATTATAAATATTATTCTCTCTATTAAAATTAGAGGGTTTTACATAAAATACATGGCAGTCTGCTGGTCATGCTGGTCTTTCCACATGTCTATCTATTACTGTCTGGGAAAAATCCTTTTAAAAACAATATAGTTATGCTGCCACCACTACTGAGTCTACCACGAAGTCAATTGATATTATTTATGGTAGGACCCATTGCGTACTGGTTTTCGCCCACCGTTACCGTCGGTGTGTTATTGGTCCTTCGTCTTGGGGGGCGAGGGTATTGCTAATAACCGGATACTTTAAATAAACTTACTTAGAAATTCCTTTAAAAACTTTATAGCACTACTTGACCTGAACATCGAATTCGGATCCAAATTCGTTCTATAACTATGACATAATATGGTCAGTTGAGTCCTGTGTTTTCGCATTATACGAGGCCCGAGGAGAAAAATCAAGTATTATAGTATTATCGGTACGTGAATTACTTTTCTAGTCTCTAACAATGTTATTTTTATGTTATTTAAATTTGTGGCTATATGAAATCCCCAATGAAACCCTTACTTTTCAAAAAAAAAACGTAATGTTATTTTAAATCAAAAGTAGTATATCAACCGCTCTACATATTATATATTCTTATTTGCAATACAAACTTGTGTCAGAACAAAATAATCTTCAAAGTACTTAAACTAAGTTTGCTGAAAGTCTGAAAGAAGGATAATCTTTAATAAATATGGTTTGACAACTTGTGAGCGTATTACACTCTCTATTTATTTACCAGTAACAAAAGACCAGTAAATTCTGGTCCTTTCATACGCAAATATACTCTCTTACCAAATCAGTAGGGTTTCTTGCTTTCTTTCAAAGAGTCAAACTATTACTTTCGAAACTCAAGTTAAACTAAATTTTGACCGTCGTATAGTAACTGTATGAACTGCATTATAACAAGTAGTTTATATACTATATAAAGAGATTTACCTACTCGTAGGCTAGTTTATAACGAAGTTAAGTATTTATATAGGGTTCGCCAGATTATCATACATCGTTACTCGCTCATTCATGTCTATCTGCATAGATTTGAATCTACGAGAAGTTACAACTTTAAGCTCTTACTGTCACTGAAATACTACATAAGCATTTTCTTAAAAAAAGTTTCATTGTCTGTGATTTGTTTGAGGGATTGGTTTGGGCGACTCTGAGAAGGAACGCCTGTAAAACCTAACAGCGGCTGGATCTTTTGATCCGCATAGCTATAGCTTACGCCCTAACATATTAAACTATTTCCAAACAGTTAACCAGCGAGAGTCTGTAAGGGGTTCTTTGAATTGTTTGGTCCATCTTTGTTGTTCGTACTTTCGAACAGGCATCTGATGCCAAAGTCTGCTATTTCAATTGTATTAGAAAGGTCGTTCAATGGCACAAAATGACATAAGGACCAACAGATGTCAAAAATCAATAGTTCTTAAGCTATTTAATGTCAATTTTTACACAATACAATGGTAGGTTTAGGGGCCTAGCCAATACCAAGGAAGGCCCCCAGTAGACAACAGCAGAAACCAATTAAAACGTCACATTACGTAAAGAAGTTGTCTTTTAGTCTAAGAAGCTTCGACAAAAAGACGAATCATATATCATATGTGTGACCCACATTACTAGTAAGCTTTAAAAAAAACAGTGACTTTTAACAGTACTAAGTATTTTATTTAAATACAAAAGGTGAAAACTGACAAGTTAAAATTAAGTTCAGTCCTTCTTATATAAATTGTAATTTCTATGTAAATCTAGACGGGAAAGAAGGATGGAAAATATGTTAATTGGTATAGTTCCTTGGCGCCGAAGAAGTTAGAAGGAGTCACATTGCATTTTAATTCATGATCTTAACAGCGCGTATCGGGATTTAACGGATACTAAAGATTGTTAATAACCAGGGGGATCAGTTAGCCAACTGTGGTATATATAAAATAACTCTTATGTACTATTTACGTTGGAGAGCCATGCTTCGGCACGAATGGTCCGGCTCGACCGGAGTGATAGCACGGGCTCACGGAAAACCGGCGTGAAACAACGCTTGCATTGTGTTTCGCCGAGTGAGTGAGGGTACCGGAGGCCCAAACCCTTTTAAAAGGACTGCTACGCACTTGTGACTCCTCTGGTGTTGCAGGTGTCCACGGGCACAAAAAATATAAGTAATAATAAATAAAGGTATTGTTCAATACAACAGAAGTGTACACACATTCACGCAAGTTTCGTAATTTTTCTCTTCCCGAGGCGGTACAAACACCTGTTGCCTTGTTGCCCGCCGTATGCCCCAGGGACTTTAATTTTTTATTGCTTATTCCCAAGACGACTGCAGAAAGGGGGAAAGTGAAAGAAAAGGTTTCGATTATAACTAGTCTTTTCTAAGTAGCAACCAGATTTTTATTTCCCGCAACAAGAGAAGGTTATAGGATGAAATAACTTTTAGACAGACTTTTACCTTAGAAAATGTGTTCATGAAAGCGTAATTAGTAATGCTTGGCAAATGAAAGCTCTCTATTAATAACATACCATCACGCCTGTATTCCCCGAAGGGTTAGGTAGGCGTACTAAAGTACACCCACAGTTCGCCGGTATGTTTAGGTCCCATTTAATAGGGGGCGAGCCTATTGCCATTAACCGGGCACAAATTCTATACTGGGAATTTCATAGAAAAACCCAATAACACTGCTCGACCTGGGAATCAAACCCAGGAACTCTATATCTCTATATCTATAACTATCCCACAAAAATGCCACTTAAAAATCAAATACTAACATACACACTCACACACACACACACTCATACACACACACACGCATACACACACACGCACACACACGCACGCACGCACGCCCATCACACAAATATTTTTTTTTCTTTAAATAAAAAAATAAAAAAAGATATTAGAAATAAGTAATTACTAACGTATTAGTTTAATATTTGTTACTATTATAATTATTTTGCTATGGAAGAGCGGGGCCTCCTAACACAGGCAAATTTTGCTTAAAAGGAGTCCCCAAACACAATCACCCATTTTATGTAACAAATTTCGTGAATAAAACATTTTTGATTTTGATTTTGATTTTTTGATTTAACTCTAGCGTAGCAGTCGCGCTCAGGACCACTTGGGTAATGAGGCAGCCTCTCTATTAATACAATAGTATATTTGAATTTATAAAGCCACAGACCACTAACTATTGACTCTCGTTTTAAGAGACAATTAAATGGCATTCTGTCATTTTTCTCGGTCCACAGCTATTAAAAACATTTAATTATAAAAAGAAAATTACGACTTATCTCCTTTAATGCAAATTAAAAAGACAAAATTTAAAAGAACTATTACAAACGTTGATAACCAGAATATAATAGGTCAGCAAAATAAAGACACTAAAATTTAAAATGGGTAATGTTGCCAAACTAAAAAAATTATAACACAAAAAACCGTTTGTAAAGATATTACTTTTTAAAATTTGAATTTTTGAGAACGCTTTTTGGCTCAAACAACGTGGAAATTGCGATTAGCGCGAAAAGTTTCACGTCTGATATACAGGCTGTAGAAATTTAAGCTACTACCTTTGTGGCAAAGTGGTCGTTACCGCCGTCGGTAATTTAAGAACATTCTGTATTAAGAAGATGCCCTTTGATATTTTGTTACAGCATTTTAAAGGTGGGTTTTCTGTATTTTCCGGCAGAAGAAACTACATTTTTTTTTTACGACCGAATTCGTCTGGGTTGGTACCGAGCAGGCGAATTGCAACACCAAGGGAGTCACAAGTGCGTTGCCAGCCTTGTAAAAGCGTTTTGGCCTCGGGTATTCTCACTCACTCAGCGAAACACAACGTAAGAGTTGTTTCACAACGGTTTCTTGTGAGGCCGTGGTATCACGCCGGTCGAGCCGGCCTATTTGTGCGGTACAGTTTTCTACCAAGGCGCAAAAATAATTTATTATTCTGTTTCTGAGAGGCGCGGGCACGAGGTACCCATTTAGGTGCTTTCCATTGAAGGTACCCTAGATTTGCATCTAGCCAGGCGAAAAACCCATTGAAATGGTTTAATATTAACCCCATTCAAACTTAATCTTCTAGTAACTACTTAAACTAATGCAATGCTTATCGCACTCACAATATTAGATGCAGTGGAACTTGCCTTTAAATGTTTACACGTGCAAAACAATTACTTTTTACAAAGACAAGGTTTTTATCTAAACCCTTAATTTTACTTAACCCTTTACGGAACAGGCGTGAATCATATATACACGCCTGTTGCGTAAAGGACACAACACATCCAAAAAGTTTGCGATCACTTCGAAGAATCGAAAACTTTTTTGTTATTTTTTCATAAAAAATAAAGTTGTTTTATTTTTAAAAAATAAAACAACTTTTTACAACACAACAAAGATTTTTTCTTGATAACTTTCAATAAAAAAAATATATCAGCTTAAGGTAGTGATCGCAAACTTTCTTTTGATGTGTGTATGTCATGTATGTTTGAAATAAGTATGCATGTAAAATGTATGACAAAATAAATAAATATTTAACTAAACTTAAAATGCATTACCAAATTCATAACAAAACACTCAAATTCTTTCAGCGATTGCAATAATTTTAATTATTGAGGCACAACCTTGTACCGGCAAATGACACCGCGTGTCATTTGCAAAAAACATGCACATAATGAGGCACACGACATAAATACATACATACACAGAATAAGTACAATTATACAAGGTTATCAGTGAAAATATGATCAATTCAATATGAATATTATAAAGTAGAACAAACTTTTGATATACTTAGGTAATTATCGTGGGAGAGCCATGCTTCCGCACGAATGGGCATCGCGACCGGAGGGATACCACGGCCTCACAGAAAACCGGTGCGAAACAACACTTACGTTGTGTTTCGCCGAGTAAGTGAGGTTTCCGGAGGCCCAAACCCTATTAAAAGGAGGGCAACGCACTTGTGACTCCTCTAGTTTTGCGGGTGTCCAATGGCGGCGGTAATCGCTTACCATCAGGTGATCTGTATGATAGTTTGACCCCCTGATCCCATATAAAAAGAAATAACCTGCTATCACGCTTGTATTTCCTGAAGGGTTAAATAGAGGTGTACCTACTAATGTTCACCTACAGATCGCATGTGAAGGCAAATTTCGAAATGGCGGGTGGGACACGCGGTGTTCAGGTCATAGCGTCTGGTGTACCTAACCAGAAGACGCAGGTTCGAATCCTGCCCGCAAGTCGATATTTTCTAAAAAATAATGCTAAAAAAAATCAAAAAGATTAAGTTATTTGCCTTTAACATTAATTAACTAATATTAACCTGCAGAGGTTTTACCAAATGCTACAGCATGGGGTTCTTCACAAAAGGAATGAAAAGGTTTTTACAGGGTCGGCTACCTGCGAGCGACATCCCTGGTGTTACAGGATCCATAGGCTACGGTAACAGCTTACCATCAGGCGAGCCGTAAGCTTGTTTTCCACCTCAGTTGTATAAAGAAAAATTGCAATAATGTAAAAACATACCAGATTCTTACCTATCCTCATTAAGTTTATAAGCATTAATACTGATTCAGGTAACTCCCGAAATAGCGTCTTATATACAGAGATAAAGACACTTTGATATAATCTGACGGGACTTTATAAGGGTTTGTTTGTTGAAAGCCTCCGCAATATTGTAATAACGAGGGTTTTGGCAATAAGTCGCCGTTGCTAAAAGGCTAGGCAGAGGTGTAGGTAGTAATGTACAGACACGGCCGGTCCCTATACAAATCTTTTAGTAGATTTTTTTTAATATGACAACAAATTTTTTATTCATTTGGCAGTTTCAAGTATAAGGACTAAAATAAAATAAATAATTATTTATTGACGCAAACAAGTAATAAGTAATAGTTTCCATCATGGGATTATATTATGGCACCACACTTCTTGTGTCCGCCAGTGTTGAGTATTCAGTTGATCAGCTGCCCTATTAAATCGGTGGAAACTTCGATAAAGCTTAGGAGTGAACCCAAAAAGTCACGATTTTCAATTTTATATCATTTGCCTACACTCGCACATGTACGAACACTTAGGGGCCACTTGCACCAACTTCTTAAATGTGTTTAAATTGTATTAAACACAATTTTCTATTTGTTTTTTGTTTAAATTCTATTTTTAATCATATTTCAGAAGTTGGTGCAAGTGGCCCTTAATGGTTAATGGTTAATTATCCACCATAATTATACATTAAACTTCGGAGAAATTCAAGTTTTGGAAAATAATATGAAATCGACAACGTGCACTTTACTTTTATCCGCCTAAGAACTTCCTTTTGTAGATTTGCTTACTAGAGATAGGACTTTGACATTACTTGTATGGCTTATGTCAAATTGTTATCTCTAGTAAGCAAATCTGCTGACTGATTTGTTACTCGGACTGGACGTTAATCAATTACGAGGGGTGAGTCTATTGCTAGTCAAATTGGTCACGGAAAACCGGCGTGAAATAACACTTACGATGTGTTTCGCCGAGTGAGGGAGGATACCGGAGCCCCAAACCCTTTTAAAAGGCGGGCATCACACTTGTAACTCTTCTGGTGTTGCTGTTGTCCATGGCCGACGGTAATGGATTATCATCAGGTGAACAGTGTGCTCGTTTGCCCCCTTAACCCATAAAAAACGGACGCATATTCCGTGCTAATGAGAATTTCCTGAAATTTTTCCCGCTCTGGAAGTCGAATCGAGCTTGTGCCCATTGAACCAATGAAAAATTAAGCAATTGTAGAATTTGTGTAGGTATTTCCTTTAAATTGGGTTATGGAGATCTGATGGCAGTCCCTTTGTGTAAAATCAATGACATTCTAAAGTTAAAAGGGTAGTATTATTGAAAAAAAAAAGGTTGTAAGAGATCGCTGTTAGTGATATGACCGCCCATTGTAGCACTATATCTATACTTTAATATATAAAGCTAAAGACTTTGTTTGTTTGTTTGCTTGAACGCGCTAATCTCAGGAACTACTGGTCCGATTTGAAAAATTCTTTCAGTGTTAGATAGCCCATTTATTGAGGAAGGCTATAGGCTATATATCATCACGCTACGCGGACGAAGTCGCTGGCAGAAGCTAGTGATTTATAAAACTGTACTTTACATACATTTTTTTGGTGTGCAATAAAGAATATTCTATTATATAATTGTGTAAAATACTAATAATCTATATCTATACTAATATATAAAGCTGAAGAGTTTGTTTGTTTGTTTGTTTATTTACTTGAACGCGCTAATCTCAGGAACTACTGATCCGATTTGAAAAATTATTTCACTGTTAGATAGCCCATTTATTGAGGAAGGCTATAGGCTATATATCATAAAGCTACGCGGACGAAGTCGCGGGCAGAAGCTAGTTAATATATAAAGCTGAAGAGTTTGTTTGTTTACTTGAACGCGCTAATCTCAGGAACTACTGGTCCGATTTGAAAAATTATTTCAGCGTTAGATAGCCCATTTATTGGGGAAGGCTATAGGCTATATATCATTAAGCTACGTGGACGAAGTCGCGGGCAGAAGCTAGTGAGCTATATTTGGATAGACTTGTAGCTGGAGCATAGGTATGGGAAAAGGCTTCGATGGTAATTAAAACTAGAAACCATATGAACATTTAAAATATACACTTGACACAATTGATTTCTATAAAAATATATTGCTTTTATACCAGGTAGAAAATGGTAGAAACGTTATATTCTCCCGGGAATCCCCTGGCGTGACTGGCAACTTAAAAATGTAATGTAAAATAATAATATATAGGTTATTACATCTTGTTTGAATTGGGCCAGTCCAGGAGTTGCTATCCCCGAGGAAATACCCACTGTATTGGTTTCAGTATTGTTTCTTGTAATAACGGGGTGTGTTTGAAGGAGCTAACGAATTCCTCACAAAGTATGTAGGTAATTGGTATAAATGTTTTTCTACATTAGATAAAAGAAGAAGTTAACTCTTTTAAAATTTGAAAAAAAAACAAAAGTGAATTTACGTCATAAAGGTGACTTGAATTTTTCCTTCACTACTTTATAATCTTAGCATGTTGTAAAATGATAAAAAAACACAAAATGATAGATAGATATTTTATAAGGTATTTTTTGTTTTTCTGTTCGTTTTCTATGCATTCCATTAATCCAATTACGATGAAACTCTAGTGAGTTTTCCAGCCGCAAAGCCTTCAAACAAAAAGCTTCATGCCAACTTTTTAATGAAAGATCGATTGATACGAATATCCACGATCGGGTACACAACATAATGGCAGAAGATAACTAAATGATTGAAATTTTTTTATAAGCATTCAAGTCCAGCTAAAGTCTTGGAAACCACAAACGTGTTTGTGACCATCATTTATATTGTAAAAGTAATTAGCGAACTCGTAATTAACAAGGCTGAACGCGGTCGTGCCGTTGCATAATGTCGGCTGTCATGGCGGACGTACGTCAGCTGTCACTTTTTGGCGCGCGTTGACTCCTAATCAGATTTTCAAATGCAGTAATTAACCAGCTGTATGGGTACTAGTTTCGGGTTGAATCAAGCAATCAACTGGATTTTGTGCGGGATATGGTGGGATATTTTATTCATGTAAGGCTGACCAATGGAAGTCTCGTATGAAGTTAGTTACTTTTTGACATTTCATTATCAACTAATTATGGTTCCAAATTCAAATTAAGTTTTATTATTTGATTAACCGAAAGCATATTAGTTGCAAAGTGTGGATAAATCTGAGAATAGTACCTACCTAATTATCTGTGCTAATAAATATGATAATTATGTGCTTATAAATACAACAGGTAGGTCAGGAAACCTACCTTTTGTTTTTTATTTATTTTATAAAAGGGCAATGCTCCATGGGAAAGCCCATGTTCGAAATATTTTACAAAGGTATTTTCCTATATAGCTGACATAACAAAACAAACTATCACGCCTGTATTTCCTGAAGGGCGAGCAGAGGCCCGTACCGTTAACGAGTCGGAATCGCAATTGGCCGGTTTTTTAGAATATGTTGTTATAGCAGCAACAGAAATGCATAATTTGTGAAAATTTCAACTGTCTAGCTATCGTGGTTCTACAGCCTGGTGATAGACAGACGGACAGACAGCGAAGTCTTACTAATAGGGTCCCGTTTTTACCCTTTGGGTACGGAATCCTAGAAACGAGATCGAAATATTTCCGAGCCCGTCTTTACATCGAGTTCTTATATTAAAACTACCTTCTGCCCGCGGCTTTGCCCCCGTGGAATTCGGTCTGTCATCACATCCCACGGGAACGGGATAAAAAATATCCTATGTCCGTCTCTGGTTCTAAGCTACCTCTCCACCAATTTTCAGCCAAATTGGTTCAGCCGTTCTTAAGTTATAAATGGTGTAACTAACACGACTTTCTTTTATATATATAGATAGATATACCACTGTAAAACCTGCGGATAACTTCGTACACATTCATAATATTTCTTGGGAACTGTACTTAAAGCTTATCTATATTATACACTCCTGCAAAAAAATATGCAAACAGTTTTAATAGTTAAACATGAAAAAGTAAAGGCCTTAAATTTTACATGCCTATCAAAATTCTAATTAGGTAAAACTCACATAGCGTAACAAAAAAAAACATTTAAATCTACACAGCTTGCCGAAAAAACGCGTAAATGTTAATGACGGGGTCTCTCTAGTTCAACCGGTCACTTTAATTGCTTATACCTAAGTTAGGTATGCCGCTAACGCCATTTGCATTTCAAAAAGCACACGTGTTTCATTTTTTATTACCATGATTTCAGATTCATGACACCTGCTTTTAATGTTTTGTACCAAAAAGGTGATATTTGCGTTTTTATTTTTTTCTCTCGCGAAATCTCGGTTAACTCTTACCAAAAAGGCTTTGCAAAGTGGTTAAGTAGTACACAGACTCTATTTATTCTGGATGTGATAAAGTAAAAAGTATTTTAATGTTGACTATTTATTTTAATTGCATGGATTAGACATAATCTCTACTGTTATAAAATTCTAAAAAAGCTGTGTCTGTACATAGAAGATATTTAAAACATCTCCGAAACCAACGTGATTTTTAAAATTCTTGTCTGTTTGTCTGTTTGTTACGAGTTGGCGCAATAACTACTGAATAGATTTTTTTTTATCACTGTTAGAAAGTATATGCTTCAACTTAAAAACTAGTGAACTTCTTATCTCAATTAATTGAACGGCTCCTGAGGTACAGCTTCACCTCTCTGATGTATACAGACTCTACTATAAAGAAGAGATCATCAATGTTGGTTTTTCCATTTTTACTCCTGATATAGCTTCATGTGAGCGAAGCCGCGGGCAGAAGTTAGTTATTTTATAATTATACTGATATATTATCGTCCTAACTTGCTGTCCGTACATAGGATGTATTTAGGAAAAACTAATATTTTATATGAGAAATCATCATAAAAAACCGTGTTACCGTGGGAGAGCCATGCTTCGCCAAGAAAGGGTCGGAGTGATACAGAAAACCGGCCCTACTGGAGGCCCAAACCCTTTTAAAAGACCGGCAACGCACTTGTGACTCCTCTGGTGTTGCGGGTGTCCATGGGCGGCGGTATCGCTTACCATCGAGTGATCCGTCTGCTCTTTATTCATAGATATCTTACGAATAAACGTCATAATCGGCACGTTTTCAATAAAAAAGAATACACTCTCGCACAAATGAGACAGCTTTAAAACCCTCCACGTACGTCAGACGTCAGACATCGCCGCAATGTTGCCATCGGAAATTACTCGGTTGCAGACAAATGGCCACCTGTCCTACTGTTTATTTACTTAGCTGAACTAATCTGAGCTTCGTGAGCGAATAGAACATTTGTTACAATTATAGGGACACACCACTATTTAGATTACAATTTGTTCTGTCGCATGTTATTGGTTTTTTCTTCTGTTAGGTTGAAGGAAGGTTTGTATTGCTTTGTGGGCCGTCAAATTCAAATTGATGACTTGATACCTTCACGACTGTATTCCTATAAAGGTAATCCTAGTAGGAAGTACTTCCATAGCAAGAAAGAAAGAAAACACAGTATGCTTGAATGTTTAAGGTTCCATGTAATTCTATTCTATTTATATTTCGGAACGCCGGCAGGCACTAGGCGGGCGATCAGTCCTCATGTTGGCATTATTTCGCCCAGTTCCCCATTTTGGTGGATCCCGTCATGGGTTACTGGCGCTCGGCGTCGCAAATCTTCCCGTAGCCTTGCAGAAGTCCACCAGTTGTCCGATGGAGAGTTCTGCTAGCTGTTCTTCATTTATCTCATCGGTTCCTAGTATTTCCCATCTAAGTAGCGCATACATTGTGCATTTTGCTATTAGATGGAAGCTTGTTTCTTCTGCTTCCCCGCATGCTGGGCATATAGGGTCCTCCTTTATTTTCATGATCGCCAGGTGTCTGTTAAGTCCACAGTGTCCCGTTGCGATCCCTACTGCTATCTTTATGTTTTCTCTAAGGTTCCATGTAATAGGGGCGAGCGTATTACATATAATTGCATCCTGGCACAAAACTCTGTGCGGCTACTATTTCATAGATTACGATCACACGTTACTCGATCTGGGAATTAAAGATAGGAGCTCACACTCAACAGCCGTGCTTGTAAACGTTAGACATAAGATACTCATGAGATTAATTGGAGATCTTTCGTCTATTTAAATATCAGGGAAGCCGTACCAAACACTTGATGAACAAGGTTATCTGAAAAAAAACTACACCCTGTTCTTTTTCATAATATAACATACCATCACGCCTGTGTGTTCTTAATAGAAACCCAACAGTTCGCCGGTATTGTTTGCTGGGGTCCCATTGAATCATTTTCCGACAATTCCGACAGTTAAAGTCATTAAACATATAGAAATCTACAAGTAACCGGGATGTACTATCTCGCCATACCAAACTCCATAGTTTGCGTCACAAACCACAAACTACGCATCTCCATGTCTTATTAAACATTTGCTTTTGAGCATTTACCATGTCGTCAAACTTTACGTAATAATAGTTTCCATAGTAATTTAGTGAAATATTTTGTAAATGCCGAGGCGCTCAAACACTGCGCATTGAGCCATCAATGCGAAACATTGATGGCTCAATGCGCAGTGTTTGAGCAAACGACTGTTGAGTGGCGGGTTGTGGGTTTAATCCCCAGACGGAACAAATTTGACCTTCGGAAAAAATTTAGCTTTAACAATATTTGTCCATTACAGATAAGGCTAGGACTACACGCAATCAATGTGCGAAAATTGAATTGAATTTAGAATGCATAATCCGATTGCTTTGAATCGAGATTAAAAGGCTCTAATTGATTTATATCGATACAGGAAAATTACAAATATAATAATTATTATTTATTTAGAAAAAAAAAATGCAATTCATGCATTCAATAAAAAATAAAGCCTAGTTACATAGTTTTATATACCAAACGAGGTGATATACGTGTTTCAATTTTTTTTGGGATGAATTGAATTTAGGCTTGATCTTTTTTACGGTTCCGTGAGACTCCGGTTGTGATCGAAGCCTTAGTTATATCAATTTCTGATACGCAATTGAATTCTATAAGTCACGATACGTGTTCTGAATTCAAACTCAAACCAACTTGCACCATGAACCAGCACTATATCCACGAAGCTATCGTTAGCAAACGATTAAGGCTGATCATACACCTGTGTTCGCTATATTCAAATTTAATCATGACGTTTACCTGTGACCATGGATGCTGCAAAGGATCCGAAACGTCGAATGATATGAATATAATGCGATAACATTCGTTAAAACAGCTTCTTCGTTTAGTGGTCCTGAGCGTGACTGCTACGCTATGGGTTTGAATCCCAGGTCGAGTAAAATGCGTTTTCGTTTTTCTATGTAATTCTCAGTAGTAGAGTTTAGGATTTGCGCCCAACTAAGAAAAAATAATACAATTTGCGAAAAACCGATTGAAAATTTAAAAAAAAATTGGATTGAATTTGGCGCGCTGAGGTGAACGATCTGTCTTAAATATATCGGTTATTTCTTACTGCGGTTCAAAACTCTGACGTAGGTCATATGAACCGGAAATGACGTTTAAAGATGGTTCATAACATTGACTCATTGACCCTAGCACGGCCTGAGAAAGTTAATCGACCTCTGCCGTTATGATCTTAATCAGACAGAAAATGGCGGACAAAATGGCGTCGTATACGCAATGAGGCTAAGCATGTGCATAACTTATGAACTCGGATTTGCAGAATAAAATATTTTTTCGGTTAGATTGAGAATTCACATAGGTACCTACATGCCATTTTTCAAATGGGTAGGCGGAAACCATAGAGAGCCACTCTCTAGAGTACCTATTTATATCGATAATTTTAAATGCCCAGATGTAACTATGCTTGCATACATGCATTACTAACTATTTATATATATACTCTATTTTAAATTTATTACTTATGTAATGAATTTAAAATAGAACCAACACCTAAAATCCCACCATTGCTTCAGTTTTTATTTCTAGCATATTCGTATATTCACTCGTTCTTTATTTAATTTTATGCTTTAGTACGGTTGTACATTATATCTCAATGTCAAGGTATGTGTAATTATTTACGTATACCAAGCGTCAATAATATCAATATTTAGTTTTGGCTCAGGATATAATATATTTAGATCAAACAGTCGACCATTAATAATTGGAAATTAGTTTCTTATGACTGTTTTGAATGCAAATATTATCGGACTGTACTTGAGGTAATATAAATATTGGATTCTACCTAGCTTCTGCCTGCGATTCCGCCTGCATTGACTTTAGAAATGAGACTTCAAAAATTATGCCATGTGCAATTGTGCAGTTAGTCTAAGTCAGCAATTCCCAAACTATTGATGCTAATGTTATTGTGGGACTTGATATTTAAGACCTTCATACATATTGTTACCTTATGTCTCGAATCGTTCTCTTCATGACGGCAATAGATAAGTCCCAAATCTGGAAGTATTTTTTTTATCCATATAAATATGTCCATATGGCGATTCCATTAACTTTGGGAACCACTGATCTAAGTTATAAACTATCTCTTATATAATTTTGTCGAAATCCGTTCAGCGATGTTGGCATGATCGGGTAACTACAAAAAAAAAATTAAGGATATTATTGCCTCGTTAATCTAGTGTTCGCAAGCAAGACTGCAACACTAGAGGACCTGGGTTCGATTCCCAGGTCAAGCAAAGTGTGTTATTAGGTTTTTCTATGAAATTCTTAATAGCAGCTCAGAGTATTGACTTGTGCCCGACTTGCCCCCTATTACACGGGACCCAAACATACCGGTGAACTGTGAAGGTACATTAGTACACCCCTGACTAACTCTTCGGATAATACAGTGGTGATGGTTTATTGTATGGATGTACCAGTGCTACAAAAACTCAATAATTTCTTCAACGGTTGCGTCCCTAGTAAATCATCTCATTTATCAATTATAGATAGTTATCTCGATCTTGCACGGTCAGTGATCGGCATTGAAGGGTTCCATAAAAGTTAACGACCTCTTGTCAAGCTTCCTGCACCCGTTAATGTAACTCAATAGGGACTTGTCTCACTTAATTCCGTCTCCCTTGTAGTTGCAGTAAGGAGTTCGGTATATTCAAAGGTTGTATATACGTATATAACATAACATACCATCACGCCTGTATTCCCCGAAGGGTTAGGCAGAGGCGTACTAATGTACACCCACAGTTCGCAGGTATGTTTAGGTCCCATGTAATAGGGGGCGAGCCTATTGCCATTAACCGGGCACAAATTCCTAACTCCGAGCTGCTACTGGGAATTTCATAGAAAACCCCAATAACACTTTGCTCGACCTGGGAATCGAACCCAGGACCTGTAGCGTAGCAGTCGCGCTCAGGACCACTTGGCTAATGAGGCAGTTTACTATATACGAATATAAACACATAATTATGTTATGGTACTTACATGAAAAATAATAATAAAACTATTTAAAAAAGATTTACGTAACTTATCAACACTCCTGTATTCCTGCAAGCGTTGTTTCACGCCGGTTTTCTGCGAGGCCGTGGAATCACTCCGGTCGAGCCGGCCCATTCGTGCCGAAGCATGGCTCTCCCACGTAAAATGTTAAAACTCCCATGTTAAGGACCTTTGTAATCTGGGGCGAGACTATTGTCATTAACCGGGCACTCAAAAATCTCAATCCAAACCCCGGTGCTATGAGAAGTTCATAAAAAAAACAATAACATAGCTCGACCTTTTATTGACAACTTATCCCATTCTTTGAACCTGCGTCATATTCTTTAAAACTCGCCGTACATCGCCGCAAAGCTGCTAGCTTATAATATACTAGCTTCTGCCCGGGACTTCGTCCGCGTAGCGTGATGATATATAGCCTATAGCCTTCCTCAATAAATGGGCTATATAACACCGAAAGAATTTTGCAAATCGGACCAGTAGTTCCTGAGATTAGCGCGTTCAAGTAAACAAACAAACAAACAAACTCTTCAGCTTTATATATTACTAGCTTCTGCCCGCGACTTTGTCCGCGTAGCGTGATGCTATATAGCCTATAGCCTTCCTCAATAAATGGGCTATCTAACACCGAAAGAATTTTTCAAATCGGTCCAGTAGTTCCTGAGATTAGCGCGTTCAAGTAAACAAACAAACAAACTCTTCAGCTTTATAATTAGTATATAGATAATAAAGAGTATAGATTATTTCGGAAAGTGTGAGTATAGATTATATACTTTTTTTGTAAATACCTACTTATAATACATAAGAAACACCCAGACGAACACAAACACTTATATTCATCACATAAATATATGTGTCCTGTGGTAATCGAACCCAAACCTCATGGTCAGCAGTCCGGTACTCGAACCACTAAACCTCAGAGGTCGTCGAAAAAGATCTTCACTATCTTATTCCCACTTGCCCTTACTACTATCAGAGCACCAAAAACACAAAAACTATAGAACGAAACGCTTTAAGTTCACTTTTCGCTTGCGTACCACCGAAATGTAGATTGTGGAACGCGATTCCTGAGTTGGTCTTCCCCGATAGATATAATCTGGGTGTCTTTAAATCACGAATGAATCGGTTTCTTCTAGGCAAGCGAGTTCCATCGTAGATCTCAATACCGCTTACCATCAGCTGAACTGGCGGTCAAGCGTAAGCGTATAAAAAAAAACTCCGACCTCTTTTTGAATCTGTGCGTTTGAATTCGTTACAACTTTTTTAGGGATCCGTACCTAAAGGGTAAAAACGGGAGTCTATTACTAAGATTTCGCTGTCTTTCCGTTCGTCTGCCTGTCACCAGGCTGTATCTCAAGAACCGCGATAGCTAGACAGTTGAAATTTTCACAAATTATTTATTTCTGTTGCCGCTATAACAACAAATACTAAAAACAAAATAAAATAAATATTTAATTCCCATACAACAAACGCGATTTATGGTACGGAACCCTTCGTGCGCGAGTCCGACTCGCACTTGGCCGGTTTTATTTACTACTTTCTAACTTATTTTTTAAATCTGCGTTCTATATTATTTGAACCTGTCTTATTATTTTGAACCTACGGCGTACGGTCGAGAGTACCTACTATAGGGCAAGCAAACAAAAAGCCCGTTTTAGTTTGAATCCGATATACGGCATACAATTCAAGAGGATTTCCCGCATCATAAAAACAGAGTTATTTTACAGAAGAGTCGACGAACTTTGGACTTTTTCCTGCTCGGTATTGAAGTTAAGTTAAAATAATAATCATTATCCAGCGATATGACGAGAGACAGTTACTCAAAGTTCAATACATTTAGGCCCACTTACACCAACTTCTTAAATGTGTTTAAATTGTATTTAAACACGAAATATTTATGAAAAAGTGTTTAAATATGACTTAAACACATTTAAGAATTTGGTGCAAGTGGGTCTTAAACTCCTTCCATAATATAAACTAGCTTTTGCCCGCGGCTTCGCTCACATGAAGCTAGGTACGAGTATATTAGGAAAACCAACATTGATGATCACTTCTTTGTATGGGCCTCTATATATCAGAGCGATCAAGCTGTATCTCGTGATCCGTTCAATTAATTGAAATAAGAAGTTCACCAGTTTTTAATTTGGAGCACATACTTTCTAACAGTGATAACGAAATTAAAATATATTCAGTAGTTTTGCGCAAACCCGTAACAAACAGACAAGAATCCAAAAAATCTTATTTTTGGGTTCGGAAACGTTGATTTACTCTACAATCTTGTTTTTTTTTAATATCTTTTTTACGATTTTATGATAGTAGAATTGAATAAGGTTGTATATCTGTATTTAAGCTAGTTACGTGATGTAAGTAATTACACAAAGAAAGGTTTGTATTTTTCAAGCAACAAGCCAAATTAAGCAGTAGTAACAACAGTCTTTGGTCGCAAAGTAATGTCTGTCTCATTAATTAATTGGTCCAAGTTCTCGGACAAGCGGCATTAAAGGGTTAGATTGCAACACAGGCTACTATTTAGCCACCTACCTTTATCCTGCAGTCTGTGATTAACTGTCCATTTTGTTACACAATTTGTGATGGTTTTATTTGCATTATTTTATTTGTAAAAAGTCTGTACACTATACCGTACTAGAAAAGTATCAGACAAAAACATTCTTTGTATTGAGAAGTATGATATTATTATTTTTTAACAATATATTTTTTATGGGATGAGGGCAAACTAGCAGGCTGATCACCTGATGTTAAGCGATTACCGCCGCCCATGGACACCCGCAACACCAGAGGAGTTCTGCTTCCTGAGTTTGGGCCTGCGGTATCCTCACCTACTCGGCGAAACAACGTTGTTGAACGTTGTTTCACGCTGTTTTTATTTGAGGCCTGAGGTACCACTGGGATCGAGCCGGCCCAGTCATGCCGAAGCATGGCTCGAGGTAAGATCTTAATTGGTGCTTAGGTTTTATTTCTCTTCTGCTTTTGTTAACGGTAGTTCAAGGATGTGAGCTGAAAACCAGCGCTTGGCCAACGGCAGTAGCCTAATAGGGCTAGGGCATCGGACTTGCGATCATGTGGCTGCCGGTCCGAAACCTACCCATTGCACTACCGATGTGAACCCACTCGTAACACAAGCATTTTTACGTTTTTGTTGACTATTCAAGCTCCGCTGATTCCAATAATGCAACCTCCTCGCACCGGTCTCTCCCTACAATACATTACTAATTGAATTATTTTTGTTTGAATTCATAATTATTGCGTTAAAATAACGTATCACAATGCATATGTTTCGCAGACCATGGAATTGGTTAGATGAGAATGTTTCGAAAGTTGTCTCGCAAATGGACGTACTATATATCAAAATATTATCATTTACGGCTCACACGTGCTGCAGTGATCAAATAATTTAGCTAAACATTCGCTTAATGATTCACAGAAAATCGCATTTCACTGGAAATTATTGCCCTCTATTCGAAAATAAACTCTAAAGCTTTAAAGTGAACGATTAAATTCAAACGCAACCTTATTTTCTTTTTCAATGAATCAAAGGGACACGTTCTGAAATTTAATTACAGTTTTATTTACAACAATATACAGTCGAAAATCAAATGCGTTATTAAAATAGAAACGGTTAAGTACCTCGGATATTTTGCCAAGATACAAACTGCATTAATTGCAAGGGATGACAACCTTATCGCCGAGACATAAAGTGTAGATTTGCATAGATATATCCTGTCAAAATTTCGACCGAGTCCACAATAGATAGCACAAGAATAATGTTGTGCGTTAATAGAACAATTTGCGTGCAAATTTGCACGTACGCATAGTGATGTGCAGTTTGGCAAATGGCATGTGGATATCGATAAAAAAATGAAGTCGGAACTTGGAAATCCCGATAACAAATTCCGAGTCGGTTTTCCCCCTAACGGGAAGATGTGAATAACTTTCAAATCATGCGATCCCTATTAATTTATTTGACAGCAAATTGAGCATTAAAAACGCACATTTTGGGCGGGTATCATTTTCATCTTTATATTAAAGACCATAAGGTTGAAAAGTGGTCAACCACAAATGTATTACACTATAGTTGCAGGCTTTATGTGGGAAATGGTTCAGTGGAGACGTGCCATTATTATCACAGTTTGGTGATATCGATTGTGAGATAAATATACCTACTTTACTCAATAATCATTACATATTATTGGTGCCTTTTAATAATTTAATGAAAAAAAATATTTTCGCATAATTCGCAATTTCTCATTCGAATTATGAACCCTGCTGATTTATAACTACCTCCTTTATTATAAAAGAGGCTTTTTCATATAATTCAATGTTACTACAATCCAGTCACTAGTTAATCTTGTCTAATTTTCTTCGGAGATTTGGCAATTTTTGTAAATACTGAGTAATGTACAAAAGTCACAAAACTACCAACTCAACTCATTGTTTAATTTAATAAGGTTGTACAACATTATGGCTTTGCTTCCTATTTTTAGATTTATTTAAAATTGGCCTCAGGAAAAAGTTTATATAGTGAGGAAAAAAAATACTCAGTATGTATCCTTAATTATACGTAGTAAATCACTAAATAATCAAGACATTGTTATTATTAAACTCACTAATACATTAGCAAACTTGAACCTATGATTCGGCCTTTCTCAGTCTCAAATCTCTTTGCCCCTGAATACTACTCTTACGTGTTCGTTATTATTATTTATCATAGCCAATTACTTACTTCCTATTGTTTACTACGAGAAAATTATCTTCAACTCATTAATTATAACATATTAAAATGAGGCTTGTCATACAAAGCACATTTCGTCTTATATTAGTTATGATAACATAATGATGTGCATTGTTCAAGATAATAATTTTGCGTTTTGTGTACACAATACTTGTTATAATGTCTTCATCATATGCTAATTATGAATACAAAAAGCTACTTTCATTTGAACTGACATTGAAAATGAGTATGATAAGACATGAGAAAACTGAGGAGTATTAATACTTCACACCTGGATGGAATACTTTATCCTTATTTTAAGTAATTATAGAAACATAAGCTTGCTATCTAGTGATAGCAGTATCTGTTAGAACGTACAAATAGGGTAAATATAGATGCTTACTTAAAAATGAAAAAAAAAAACCATGTAGGTGACAGACTAAGCCAGTTCTACTCTCACTTTATCACTATAAATTTTATGACCTTTTAAAAATCTATAGGTACACAGCAATTCTTGTATTGTCCCTGTCTTATTTCGAGATAACTGCCTCATTAGCCAAGTGGTCCTAAGCGCGACTGCTACGCTAGAGCTCCTGGGTTCGATTCCCAGGTCGAGCAGTCTTATTGGGTTTTTCTATGAAATTCCCAGTAGCAGCTCGGAGTTAGGAATTTGTGCCCGGTTAATGGCAATAGGCTCGCCCCTATTACATGGGACCTAAAACATACCGGCGAACTGCGGGTGTACATTAATACGCCTCTGCCGAACCCGTCGGGGAATACAGTCGTGATGGTATGTTGTTTCGAGATAAAGAAATCCTTTTAAGTTTATAAAACGCTTTCTAAATAAAATATTTCGTACCGATCACATGTTAATCCGAATATCTCAAGAAACCCAATTGCACAACATATGTTTGAATGACGTAGACTCAAAAGTCATTGATCGTAAAGAATTTAACCTGACTCAAACTTGCCCAGGTCAAGGTATTGAAGTCATTAACGCATCTTACGCAACCTAAACTGTTATGTCCGTCGAGCAAGGACATTATACTTATAATTTTATTTATTAAATAACTTACTACCTGTACTTAACTTTTTTATTTCACTACATATTATAAAACAAAGTTCGGCCCCGTCTGTCTGTCTGCGATACAAATTCAATTTTTATTTTATTTCAAATAAGCTTTTACAAGCGTTTATGAAACGTTATGATTCTATTTGCACGGTTCCAAAAGGTTTATCCTATGGAGAAGACTCCGGCAAGAAACTCCATGGACACTCTTTTAAAATAAACTATGTTACAATCTTCACTGGTACAATATTACGATAACAAGATGTGTGGAATTTGGAGGATGCCCAAGTTTGACCGAAGTCGACAAACTTGAGTTTTTGTCAAAAACGTCTTTTTATAATTTTCTGTGTATTTCTCTTGGGTGCTTTTACGAAACACTAATGTCGCTTAATCCGAAACTTTTTTAAAGGCAAGGCTTTAAAAAAAGTAGTTCACACTTGGGCTACACCACATACACAGACATTTAGGCCCGAAACTACCTAACTACCCGCTACTAACTACCTGTAGCTCTAACAAATATTTGTTCCGTGCGTGGATGAACCCCAAACACGTAGCATAGAAGCCGATCCCTCACACACTGCGCCAAAGGTGCCATCATAAAAATAAACTGGGCAAAACCATCTGTAGATCATACAAATGTTATGACTTCGGTAGCTTATATTTTTTTTTTGTGTATTTACCATTTTTAAATATGTAAACTTCACCATCACCTTATGCCACCATAATTTTAAATTTAAGTCGATAGCCATAGTACATAAATCCGTCTGGCAATATATTACCATTATCTCAAACTGTCTCACTTACCTAGTGGTCCTGAGCACCACTACTACGTCTTGGGCTCGATTCCCAGGTCGAATAAAGTGTTATTGGTTTTTTCTATGAAATTCCCAGTAGCAGCTCGGAGTTTGGAATTTGTTCCTGGCTAATGGCAATGGGGTCGCCCACTATTACATGGGACCTAAACATACCGGTGAACTGTGGGTGTACGCCTCTGCCTAACCCTTGTAGGAATACAGGCGTGATGGTATGTTTATCTGAAACCAATTATTAGTCATTCCACTTTTCTTTATTTATTAGATCATGACGGATACAAAATAGAAGTAGATAGGTTTGCCACATACCTACTTGAAACCAACTAAGTCATTTCAAATTTAAGAATAGGTATAAAAAAGACGAATCGCCCAATTCATCATCTCGCATGCATTCACCCAAAAAATATTTCGGAATTTCTATCGACCGCAATGTGAATCCCTGCACGGTGCGTCAGTTAGCACGAGATAAAATAATGCGTATTCCCGCGCAGCCTCCAGTAACCAGCGGTCATGCGCGCGCATCGTTAAAGACATGTCATTCAACCGTCGATAAGTTTAATTATAGTACACACATCACTATTTTTATATAGATTTATCAGTACTGTCGAGTGCGTAAAGTTTGTGTATAAAAAAATAATCATTTGGGTATTTTTGTGAAACATGATTGTGAATGTTTTTTTGTGAATTATTGTATTTTCTTACAAGGATTTTTAATGACGATTTTTGTGTGAGTACTTACCTATTTTTAAGATACATTTAAATTTTCATTGTAACATATTGAAAAGGATTTCCTAGCCCTTAAAATTCCAAGTCGAAATTTAAAAGATATATAATCTGATAACTGCCTCGTTAGTCTAGTGGTTTCAAGTACGACCGCTACGCTAGAGGTCTTGGGTTCGATTCCCAGGTCGAGCAAAGTGTTATTGGGTTTTTCTATGAAATTCTCAGTAGCAGCACGGAGTTTGGAATTTGTGCCCGGTTAATGGCAATATGCTCGCCCCCTATTACATGGGACCTAAACATACCGGCGAACAGTGGGTGTACCTTAGTACACCTCTGCCTAACCCTTCGGGGAATACAGGCGTGATGGTATGTTATGTATGTTATAATCTGATAATTTTCTTAAAAGACGTTACGTAACGTTGTTTTAACGTTAACGTTTTAACGTTAAAACAAACTCAACTTTGTTATTATGCTTTAGCCATTAGAAAAAAGATTCACGGACGTCTCTTTTTCCAAAACAACACACAAAGTTGACTTTTGACAAAAACACTAGATGATAATGCAATGTAGGAATACATAATATATGATTTCTCGCTCACTGATAAAATAATGGCGTGGACTTTGATATTATTGACTAAAAGCATAGCCGTTCAGTTTTCCTGTTACGTCTATCGATTAAAATTATTCGATATTTGACAAAAAATGCGTACCCAAACATACAAAAATGCAATAACCCAGGAAGTATGCAAGTAACAGCATAGCTCTGTAATTTCGTGGATCGCTCGTTCTTCCGCATTTTCTGCTTTTACACAATTACTCTGTTTGTTTCACAAAAATGGGTAGGTAGGTAATTGTAAATGTCGATGTGTAAGTAAATTTGAATAATTTTCGTCACCCCAGCGTTTTGAAAATTACTCTTGAAAACATTTAGGTATTTTGTGTCGTGGCTGATAATATTGTCTCAATATGCATATTGAGGTATAAGTTATACTGTACTAAAACGTTTGGAATAATTTTTGAAAACCTGCAACTGAAAAGTTTTGAACAACCTGCATGATCTTCCGTAACTTTTTCGTGTAGTTGCACGTAATACCTAACCTAGACATCAGTTGATCAACTTAGATCAACTGATGTGCTAGGTTAAACTGCGCTCGCTGCGGTGAGTTTGTCGATGGGTGACCATTTCTTAACACATCGAGACCCCTCCGTGCCTCAGAGAGCACGTTAAGGCATCGGTCCCGGTTGTCATACGAACATCTATGACAATTGGTTGTGGTAGTCAGAAGACTAAAAAGCCTGACAACCAGTCCACCCTCCGATTATCGGTATTGCCCAGAAATTGCGTTGCTGAGGTCTGATTGCAGTCGCTTCTGAGTCACAAGCCGACCCCAAGACCCCAACATATTAGGGAAAAGCTCGGAGGTTAAATAATATAATTCGTAATGGTACGAAATTGCCCCGAATTAGCATGCTTCATTAGTTCTAGACTAAAGTAAATGGGTATACAATGTCTAATTTAGTCACCTGTTTAATCTTAGCGGTGACGTGTTGTGAACTGGAATAATTTCTAACCAGTACGGTTCAACATACAATTTCAATCTAATGCCAATGACTTAAGCGTCAATCGGTCATTTTTATGTGATTAATTTATTGTTTTCATTACAATATTAAGTTAGAGGTTACTTAATTGGTAATTTAGAAGATTACCTTTCTATATCTACCTTTTTTTTTTTTTGTTGACGGGGTTGGAAAATAATGCTTTATGCACTATCCACCACTCCAGGGAGAGCGGTGGGGTGTGTCGGACACCGCTCTGAAAAGAGCGATCTACCGACTAAAACCAACCTCGGCGTTTCGCGTCACCACTTTGGTGCCGGGCCTACGGGAGCGCTGTAGCATTCGTCCGCGGTTCTATATCTACCTTAGGCCAACTGGTAGAAATCCAAACTGAGAATTTCATAGAAAACCTCAATAACATTTTGCTTACCTGAGAATTGAACTTAGTACCTCAAGATCAAGTAGTAAATCTTGCAACAACTAGACTATTGAGGCAATAGCTATTTGCGTTATCTAGTATTCTATTATCTGTGGTTCTAATAATATTCAGCCGCATCTGAATGTGGAGTTCAATTCTAGCATTCGCGGTAAAACCTGAAACAAAAATTCAAATTATACATTATCTTATGGAATTAATAAGTCCATACCATCACGCCTGTATTCCCCGAAGGGTTAGGCAGAGATGTACTAAAGTACACCCACAGTTCGCCGGTATGTTAAGATATCATGTAAAAGGGAGCGAGCCTATATTGCCAATTAACCGGGAACAAATTCCAAACTCCGAGCTGCTATTGAGAATCTCATTGAAAAACCCAATAACACTTTGCTCGACCTGGGCATCGAACCCAGGATAGTTCCAGTCGTAACTCCCACTAATTTAAACATATGTCGCTGTCTTGCATATATCTTCACTAGGTAATTGTCGACACATACCAGTTAATTAATAAGATGCATGCGGTTAGACGTCATATTGCTCGCAGAAATCATACGAATAATCTTTACTGTTATAAAATCGTAGAAAAGCTGTGTCTGTATATAGAAGACTAGCTTCCGCCGCGACTTCGTACGCGTGGAATAGTTAGCCTTAGCGTCATGATATATAATAAATTTCCTTCCTCAATAAATGGGCTATCTAGCACTGAAATAATTTTTCTAATCGGACCAGTAGTTCCTGAGATTAGCGCGTTCAAGCAAACAAACAAACAAACTCTTCAGCTTTAGGTATATATGAGTATAGATATTCAAAAAAAACATACCATCACGCTGAAGGGTTAGGCAGAGGCGTACTAATGTACACCCACAGTTTGCCGGTATGTTTCGGAGTATTAGAGGGCGAGCCTATTGCCATTAACCGGGCACAAATTCCTATAACCCAGCAGCTACTGGGAATTTCATAGAAAAACCAAATAATACTTTGCTCGACCTGGTAACTCGGTAACTCGAATTCAGGACTTCTAGCGTAGCAGTCACGCTCAGGACCACTTGGCTAATGAGGCAGTTATTGTTTGTTATAAAAAAACAAATAGGATAAGGTGTATAAACGTCGCCGAACCCAAAAATATTAAAATTCTTGTCTGTTTGTTACGGGTTGGCACAAAAACTACTGAATAGATTTTAATTATTTTATCACTGTTAGAAAGTAGGTACATACTCCAACTTATAAACTGGTGAACTTCTTATCTCAATTAATTGAAAGGATCATGAGATACAGCTTGACCTCTCTGATGTATACAGACCCATACAAAAAAGAGATTTGTTGGTTTTTTTATTAAAATTATTTTTGGGATCCATTTCTAGTCCTAATATAGCTTCAGGTTAGCCAAGCTGCGGGCAAAAGCTTGTGTATAATAAAATTGTAACTGGCCGAAGTTTGTACATAGGATACATAAGAAAAAAGTATATAAGAACAGTAGAGTTAAAACAAGTAAGTACATATTATTTAACAAGTAGGTTATTCTTATTTGTTTGTCTGTATGTATCCTACGCGTATCACGCAGTCTGAGGGTGAAATATGTATTGCATTTCTGGGTAACTAATCTTTCAGGATCTTTCACAATCGTAAGTCACGCCGGTTTTCTGTGAGGCCGTGGTATCACTCCGGCCGAAGCATGGCTCTCAAACGGTAAAAAAATGTGTTTAGGATTGCAATAGGCCCCTCTGGTATGGGACCGCTGAACTGTGGATCTCGACCTCTGCTGAACCCTTCAGGGAATGATAGCGTGATGGTTTGCATGGTTATTTATATTTTCATTAACCTATATAAGATAAATAATTTATTTATAGTACAACACGTGTATAATTAAAAATGTAGGTAAAAAATAAGGAACTTACATTATGTGGATACAATTGATATGAAATGCTATCTCTGTTCACCTTAATGAGTCTATAAATTTTCTTAATGTGTAATTATAAATAACATTTTACAATACATTGTATTGTATTCTAGAAATAGAACATAAGGTCGTGCCTGTTCCAACCACCATAAAGGGCCACGGGCGGCGGACTTGGGGAAGTCCGACCGCCCACTCACAAGGCCCGAGCTGGCAATGCGGTTTGCAGTTTCCGCGCCCCGCTCAGCGGATCGGTAGAAGAAGGGGAGGGAGAACGTCCACGTCTGTCTCCCCTTACGCGAAGGGGGCCGCAAAAGGCGGACCGCCACTGCCGGATCCGCGGACGAATGCTACAGCGCTCCCGTAGGCCCGGCACCAAAGTGGTGACGCGAAACGCCGAGGTTGGTTTTAGTCGGTAGATCGTTCTTTTCAGAGCGGAGTCCGACACACCCCACCGCTCTCCCCAGAGTGGTGGCTAGTGCATAAAGCATTTCCAACCCTGTCAACAAAAAAAAAAAAAAAGGTGTAGGTACTAGGTATATTGTACACCAACTACTGCTATGGTTCTTTCCTCAAAAGGCCATTTCAGACATTGCCCTGCATTGTCCCACTCACATTATTTGCATTATTTTATGTCTGGACTTTAAAAGAGACCATGATTCTCTGAGTTTGATTCGGTGTTTCTTCTCAGAGGTCGTCAGTTAGGAAATGCCGAAGCCATCTAGCTATAAAAAAAAAACAAAACATTGACTTTTAAAAGTGTCTCTAATGATCTACTTAAGTACAGAGATAAATATCATTTCATTTCATTTCAACAGTCCACCTGCAATGGAGAGTGAGGTCATTGACAATACATGCAAACTCTCTAATGATCAAAACAATATAATCTAGTAATATGATACTGCTTTCTGACTCTTACGCTAATATTAAACATTAAAATAAACCTACTTTTTACGGATTATAATCAAATAAAATAAATCATTTTGACGGCACGTTTGCGTAGCGGCTGAGCGATCGGCTTCTACCCTACGTGCTGTGGGTTCGATCCCCGCACGGAGCAAATATTTGTATGATCTACAGATAGTTGTTCCGGGTCTGGGTGATTGTGTATGTGATAATTTGTGTTTGTAAAAGCACCCACGATACCTACATGAGGAAATCCTAGTGGGGCAACGTTTTTTATAAAAAAAAACATGAGAAATCCGTAAATAGTAGTTTTAAGTTAAAGTAAGAACTGCCTCGTTAGTCTAGTGGTCACAAGTGCGACTTCTATGCAAGAGGTCCTGGGTTCGATTCCCAGGTCGAGCAAAGTGTTATTGGGTTTTTCTATGAAATTCCCAGTAGCAGCTCGGAGTTAGGAATTTGTGCCCGGTTAATGGCAATAGGCTCGCCCCCTATTACATGGGACCTAAACATACCGGCGAACTGTGGGTGTACATTAGTACGCCTCTGCCTAACCCTTCGGGGAATACAGGCGTGATGGTATGTATGTTATATAAATCAATTTGACGGCACGTTTGGCGTAGCGGCTGAGCGATTGGCTTCTACCCTACGTGCTGTGGGTTCGATCCCCGCGAGCAAATATTTGTATGACCTACAGGTAGTTGTTCCGTGTCTGGGTGTTTATGTATGTGAGAATTTGTGTTTGTAAAAGCACCCACGATACATGAGGACATCCTAGTGTGGGGCATTGTTTTTTATAAAAAAAACATGATATAAGTAATCCGTAAATAGTAGTTTTAAGTTTTTCAAAACAATATCGCTATTTTTTATTACATTTTGAATTAACGCGTACTAAACAACCACAAAGATACAACACTGGAATATGTTATAAAAAGAAAAGTCGACTTATTATATTTAGCCATGCTAATTAATTTTTCCTTATTTTATCTGCCTCATTAGCCAAGTGGTCCTGAGCGCGACTGCTACACTAGAGGTCCTGGGTTCGATTTCCAGGTCGAGCAAAGTGTTATTGGGTTTTTCTATGAAATTCCCAGTAGCAGCTCGGTTTTTAGGAATTTGTGCCCGGTTAATGGCAATAGGCTCGCCCCCTATTACATGGGACGTAAACATACCGGCGAACTGTGGGTGTACATTAGTACGCCTCTGCCTAACCCTTCGGGGAATACAGGCGTAATGGTATGTATGTATTTATTTTTCCTGTTCACTTTTGTAAATCGGACTATCCTTAGATCTTTTTTAAAATTTACTTTTTTATTATAGGACATATAGTTCTTGTTTTTAATTTCTTATTTTATTGTGGCCATCTATAAAAAATAATTATTAATAATTTGTAATATATACTTACCTAATACTTATTGCTTAGTAGGTACCTATTTTATACTCGCGATTATCGATAGATTTTAAAAATATATTTTTCATTGACTGATAAATTTAATATATTTTCAATTAGTTAATATATAGAAGTATATTGCACATTGCTTTGTTTTGTTTTACAGTGTTAGTTTACTAAAGAATCTCCGACTTAGTCGATTATATTAAGGTAAAATTCAGTCAGTCAAAATCAATCAGTCAGTCAGTGTAAATCTCATTAAATTAAAAATCTAAATTAAGGTTTTATTCAATTATATATTTTTTAATAGGTACTGATCAATTTAGTTGGTTCAACTTATTTATCTACATAAAATTAATATATATATAAACTAAAACTAAAAAAACTGCGGCGCGGCTACGCGTCAAAGTAATCATCGGCATCACTGTCGTCTGGTAACGTTCCCAGAAGGCTGGCAGCATTGCCACGTTGAATGGCAATGCTTATAGGTACGCTCCCCTAGAAACAAGGTTAAGGTTGATCGTTCACCTAAGTAATTCTAATTTCAGTTGGTTTTTCGCCTTTCTTAGATCTATAAAACATTCTAGAATCATGGCAGTAATATTGTACCTATACCTATGTACAATTTTACAACATTCGTAACTGATGATTAAACTTGTGCTTAAACATCGTTATTGTACCTTGTTAAAATAGTGTAAATCGTCAATTTTGGCCAGTGAGTTTTAGGCAAGTTTCTGTCTTGATGAGGGTTTTAAACCAAAGGTTTTAATTCTTAGGCCCACTTGCACCAACTTCTTAAATATATTTAAATCGTATTTAAACACAACTTTACTATGAAAAATTGTGTTTAAATACAATTTAAATATATTTAAGAAGTTGGTGCAAGTGGGCCTTAGTTGTGGTTGTTGTATAGTTAATGTTACGATTACTACTGCCATGAATCTAGAATGTGAATTATCTGCAAATTGCGAAAAATCTATTGAAATTTGAATTTAGTGGGCTCAGCTGAACCGTCCGCCTTAATAGGTCATGGGCTTTATGAAGTATAAAAAAACAAACGCGGATTAAAATATTATCTTCTCCTAAGCATCTACCTATTAAAAAAAGTTAAGAAGTTGAAAGTAAAATCGTAATTATTTCTTACCGGGAAAGCATAACATCTGTGAGCTTAAGAATTCATTATAATTTTTTCCAAGTCCGCAAATGACAAATTTAAAAATGGAACCGAATTTCTTTAGGCTGGTCGTTCGACCTATTCGAAAAGATTTTTTTTAAGGTTTTTGAAAGTTGTTGTCTTTAATACATTTAGGTTTTAATTTAGTTTTAACAGCAGTAGTAATTGCGATATTAACTATCTATCTATCAATATTCACAAATTCTTGCAATTAAAAATTATTAAGTACTATAAATAACGGCAAACGTCTCCTGTCATAATTGTCAATTTAGACAGAAGACTTATTTTTTTAATACCAAATAAGGTTTAAGGCCCAGAATGAGTTATAGAACAACAATTTGCAAAAAAAGGGCTATGTCGAACGATTCACCTTAAGGCCAACGCTTTGGTCAAGGTTAGTATGTTCGCTGGAAAGATTTTACAAAGAGTAATGGGGAGATCCCCATTACTCAAGTTGGTTGTATTGAGATACGAATTAAATCAAATATTGACACTAGAGAAACAAAAGAGCATAGGTACCTAATTACCTAATCGTCGCCGTCCAACAAAATCTGCTTCACGCACTTTTGAGATTTCAACACAATTTATATTTTTCTTAATTAATCAACTAGTTAAGAGCCAACAGGCGTTCCAATTTTTAATTATCTAGAATTTACATTAAAATCATTTCAGAAGAAAAAAAAGGACTCGGTATCAGTTTTTCGAGAATTTTTCAATCCCTAACCTTTTTCGAAATATTACAAAAAAATATAAAAAAGTAAATTGGTTCAGCCGTTCTCAATTAAGTAATGCGCATAACAACAAACAACATTTATAAAGTTATTTTAGTGAAGGAAAAAATCGACTCGCAGGCAGGATTCGAACCTGCGTCTTCTGGCTAGGTACGCCAGACGCTATGACCACTAAGCCTCCGCGAGTCCTATCTGCCATGTCGAAATTTGCCTTCACATTCTGAACTTACGTCTTAAAGGCGAGTCGAATTTTTCCTTCAGTAAAATAACTTTATAATCATATCATGAAAAAAGCAAAACAATTACAAAAAGATAAATAACATTTAATTTGTATGAATATAGATAGGAACCTACCTAAATAGATTTCTATACGTCCTAATCACTATGTACGACCACCCACTTTATAAAAAATACTTAAACACATTTTCATATTTGTTAAATATTTTTTTTTCGAATAATGCGCCTATTTACCCTATTGGTCCTAAGGGTGACTGCTACGCTAGAAGTCCTGGGTTCGATTGCCAGGTTGTGTCGTTTTATCAGCAGCAACTCGGACATTTGGTTTTCCCTGGTTAATGGTAATAGTCTTCTATTACATGGAACACCTCTGCCTATCCCTTCGGGGAATACAGTCTTCAATGCTAAATCTAAGACGACTGCTGACTAAGATTTGTGCCTATATCTATGTATTCGAATGTTCGCAAACCCAATATCATGTTTCCAATCTTCGGCTTTGTATTTCGGTTGGGAGTCTCGTTGAAAGCCGGGTCTTGGCAAGAGGCCAAAGTGACGCCAAGTGCAAGAACAAGACTAGCTGTTTAAGGCAAAATCTTCAGTATTTGATAAATTAACCGATGTTTTTTTCTGCCCGTGAACCCTAAAAAGAACTGGTGACGCTGATTATAAGTCAACCTATCTAAGTTATTATAACTTAACATAACATAACATACCATTACGCCTGTATTCCCTGAAGGGTGAGGCAGAGGCGTACTAATGTACACCCACAGTTCGTCGGTATTTAACGGGCACGAATTCCTAACTCCGAGCTGCTACTGGGAATTTCATAGAAAAACCCAATAACACTTTGCTCGACCTGGTAATCGAACCCAGGACCTCTAGCGTAGCAGTCGCGCTCTGGACCACTTGGCTAATTAGTAATTTATAATATTAAACTATTATAAACTTAAAATAATGTAAGTAAGTGAATGTTATTTTAGATAACTTAACGCAGTTCCAGCCGATTTTCTGGTCGTTTAAGTAGCAGTAGACAAAATGACACGGTAGGCGGTACCCGAATCAGAAGAGTAGGTAAATTTGATTAAATTGTCTTTGAATTATGATTTATTTTGGTACTAGCTTCTGCCCGCGACTTTCTCCGCATAGCGTGATGATATATAGTCTATAGCCTACCTCAATAAATGGGCTATCTAACACTGAAAGAATTTTTCAAATCGGACCAGTAGTTCCTGAGATTAGCGCGTTCAAGCTAACAAACAAACTCTTCATCTTTATATATTAGTATATATAGATTATGTTTTTATGAGCAATTAAACATCCTCTGTCTCTCTCGTCTCTTTAAATACCGTCATTTTACTGTTTAACATTAAGTTTGACTGCAGTGACCACGAACAATGCTAGCTCGAGATGACAGTTAGTTCTACATCACATCAAAGACATATAAAGGCCCGAAAACTTTGAGAATGCCAGAACTTTGGTAAAGAATTTTGAGGTTGTAAAATAGTAATTATGTTATAGTCTTGCATGACAGCTTAGTGTCGTGTTTACATCCAAGGCACGCGCCTGAGAAAAAGTAGTCCGTGACCTTTCCGTGCCTCGAAAAGCACGCCAGAACCATCGGTCTTGGTTGTTATAAAACCTTGTTATTGGTAAAACCAACCGCTGATTTCCATATTGCCCAGAAATTGGGTTGCGGAGGTCTGATGGCAGTCGCTTCATGTTAATTACTGAGGTTAGACGGGAAGCCGACTCCATCATCGTTAAGAAAGGCTAAGAGCTTTTTTCTCTATCACTACATAATATACAACAAAGTCGCTTCCCGCTGTCTGTCTGTCCCTATGTATGCTTAGATCTTTAAAACTACGCAAGATAGATTTAAGAGGAATGTTTTAAGGTATTTAACATAACCCTACGACTCTTAGGGCCAGTTGCACCAACTTCTTAAATGTGTTAAATTGTATTTAAATAAAATTTTCAATTGTAATTTTGTGTTTAAATTCAATTTAAACATATTTCAGAAGTCGGTGCATGTGGCTCTAAGGTACAAGGTCCAGGCTATCTCTGTACCAAAATTCATCAAAATCGGTTCAGCTGTTTAGGCGAGAAAATGAACCTAACAAATAGACAGACAGAGTTACCTACTTTCGCATTTTTAAATACTAATAGGTATAAAATACTTAAGATAAACTTTGAAGAGAGAACGAATATTACATTTACTCGAGGAGTTTAATTACTGGTGGCAATCCTTTTTCTGTATAATGAATAAATCTTACTCATCATACTCGGTACCACGAGGCCGAGCCTGAGTGACAGGTCGCGCCGACCCATTCGTGCGGATGCATAGCTCTCCCACGGTATATCTATATTCATATCTATGGACTTTCTTGCCAGCACTTCTCCATAAGCTCCACTTTTTGGAACTTTTTAATTCGTTTTATAATAATTTAACTAGTTTTGACATTTCAAAAGTACCCATCTATTTTAGTAGTCTAATTGAAACAAAACATTTTGACTTTGACTTTGACTTAGCATAACCCTAGGTAGCGGTGGTCATGGTACCCTGCGAGGCGTTTTCCACGCTGTACAGGACGTCCATCCTTTCTGTCGATGTATATATATTACCTACAATACTCAATCAAAAGCAATCAAACTCTTTGATCTTTCAATCAAACATAAGATCAAGTCTCCTTATGGTTGGCAAGCCTCCAGCAACTGCGGGGTTCTCCAGGAATTTGCTCCCAAGCTTCGAATCTCTTTGAGGCTAAGAAGACCTATTCATAGTTACGAAACCACTGTGTATTTACGCCTGTATTCCCCCCGAAGGGTTAGGCAGAGGTGTATTAGTGTACGGTTAAGACAATCAGCTCTGAGTCTGTCTGAATTTGTGCCCGGTTAATGGCAATAGACTCGCCCTCACATGACATCTAAACATACCGGCGAACTGTGGGTGTAGGTAGGGACTGTGACCAGGTTTTTTTTAATGTTTTAAAGGAAAATGCACGAGTTATGTCATTTATGATTAGAGAGATCAGAAAATCAATGGATGAGTTAATTTATTTTTTTATTTTACTCATTTCACTCTCCTAAACAGTTTTCAATGAGGTGCGTTGCGTCCCTCTGACTAGCAGGTGTTTTACCTGTTTGCCAACGAGTGATTTTATATATGCAAGTTGCGTTGCAAACTTCACTTGTGAGATTCAGGATCTGTTCGTCGTGTTTCGTATAGCGCCTTTGATGTCGCTACAAAATGATTGTTCATTCTTTATTTAATATCGAACCAGCCAACTCAGCAGTCATTAAAAAAGTGAAATATATCATCAATCTCGCTACTCGTTTTATGAATTTCATCTTTCTAAACAGTATGGTACTTATAATACAGACTGATAGGATGTTGTTTGCTTCTATATAAACAGCATTATACCATAACTAAACGCAATCGTATATTCACTGTACAGTAATAGCCTCATTAGCCGAGTGGTCCTGAGCGCGACTGCTATGCTAGAGGTCCTGGGTTCGATTCCCAGGTCGAGCAGTTTTATTGGGTTTTTCTATGAAATTCCCAGTAGCAGCTCGGAGTTAGGAATTTGTGCCCGGTTAATGGCAATAGGCTCGCCCCTATTACATGGGACCTAAACATACCGGCGAACTGTGGGTGTACATTAATACGCCTCTGCCTAACCCTTCGGGAAATACAGGCGTGATGATATGTTATGTTATATTCACTAGAAAACCAAAATCTGAACGGATTACACAATAAAATGAACCTCGAAAAAAGCACGCTTAATTTGAAGAGAAATGCTTCCCAAATTAAAAGCTTCGTATGGCAACAGGTTTTCTTGGAATGGGAATAAAAAATATAACCCGTTTAGCTTGTCTCCTGTCTGAGGTATTATGACTGGTTCAATTATAATGACTGACACAATTTCGGGTTTTAATCATGTGGCTCTTTCACATACCATTACGCCTGTATTCCCCGAAGCGTAAAGCAGAAGTGTAGGTACTAATGTACACCCACAGTTCGCCGGTACGATTAGGTCCTATTGAATAGAGGCGATCCTATTGCCCCTAACAGGGCATAAGTCCAAACTGAACTGCTACTGACAGTTACACTTTGCTCGACCTGGAAATCGAAACTAGGATCTCTAGCGTAGCAGTCGCGATCAGAACCACTTGACTAATGAGGCAATTTTTTCATCGTGGCCGGCTCGACCGGAGTGATACCATAGCCTCACAGAAAACCGGCGTAAATCATCACTTACGTAATGTTCCGTCGAGTGAGGGCGGATACCGGAGGCCCAAACCCTTTTAAAAGGCCGGCGACGCACTTGTGATTCCTCTGATGTTGCGGGTGTCCATGGGTGGCGGTAAGCGCTTACCATCAGGTGATCCGTCTGCTCGTTTGCCACCCTATCCCATAAAAAATAGGTATTAATGTGTAAATGAGACTTAGCGATAACTACACTGATCAATCCATATGCAAGGACTAACTGCGCTCTCCGCGGCCAGATGATGGAAGGGTGACCATTCGTAGTCCTGCACAGGGACTCTTTCGTGCCTCAAGGAACAAGTAAAGCGGACGCCAATGTCGCCCAGGTCCCCTGTTTAACATACATAAACATAATCAACCCACTACACTGTCCCACTGCTGGGCACGGGTCTCCTCTCAGAATGAGAGGCATTAGGCTATAGTCCACCACGCTGGCCTAATGCGGGTTGGCAGACTTCACACGCCGTCGAGAAAATCTCTGAGGCATGCAGGTTTGCGCGAGATAACTAACTGGCAATCTTTACAATACGCAAATGACTTCGAGAAGTCAGAGGTGCTTTTTTGTTCTCCTTTTTACGCACTTTGTAAATCCACATTATTAATTAACCAGTAACAACAGCCTTTTAAAGTTCCTCACTAAACCCGCTAGCTTTGAAAGCTCTTTTTTATTGGATAACAGGCTCCCCTCCAAAAGCCGTGAACAAACAAGACTACCCACAATCCGCGTAATCTCCTCGACAAAGTACTTGCTCAAACTTTGTCAGAAAACAACCTTTTTCTATGATATTGAGGATTTGCGAAGTCGAGTGTTGGTTGCGAATTTAAATCTGTGTATAAAAGTGTAATTATGATTTACTAGCTTCTGCCCGCGACTTCGTCCGCGTAGCGTGATGATATATAGCCTATAGCCTTCCTCAATAAATGGGCTATCTAACACTGAAAGAATTTTTCAAATCGGGCCAGTAGCTCCTGAGATTAACGCGTTCAAGCAAACAAACATATATTAGTATAGATTTTGTATATTATTTTACTGAATACTTATTAATTGTGTGGTGTGATTCCCATCCAAAGGCAAATATTTGTTTCTCGTGTAATACTGTCAGGTCCGGGTATAGATTGTGCCAGTTAATTTTATATTTGTGAAGAGTCCCCGGAAAATTCAGGGCCTATTACCTAGTGCGGAAGGTGTCTTTTAAGAAAACGTAGCTAAAACCTACACATAAAATTATTTCAGATTAAATTTCAAAGTACCTTAAGAAATACATTAAATTTTTTTTGCTGGTTCGCCACTTACAAGCTCGGATTCGTGAAGCAATATGTGCCTTCGTAGTACTATCAAATATCAAAGAAAATTATTCCCTAATGCGATGAGACGCGAAAAAACCCGTTGTGGGTGGAATAAAACCAATAAATGCTACTTATATCATGTGTATTGTGAGGCGCACATTCCAATAGAGGTCACGGCATGCGACCCGCTAAAAATCCCAAATATTTTCATCCAATTGCCAAATATTTGTTACAATTTGGAAATTGTTTTTACTCCGTTTCAAGGGTCAGAATACTGTTTTGCCGGGATTCGACACAATTTATCTATACTAATATTAAAGCTGAAGAGTTTGTTTGTTTGTTTGTTTACTTGAACGCGCTAATCTCGGGAACTACTGGTCCGATTTGAAAAATTCTTTCAGTGTTAGATAGCCCATTTATTGAGGAAGGCTATAGGCTATATATCATCACGCTACGCGGACGAAGTCGCGGGCAGAAGCTAGTTTAAAATAAAAGTAAGGATAAAAAATTTTGACGCATACATTCGTATTTTATTATATTGTAGTTATGCCTGCCTAACACCGTACTTAGACGTATCAATTCTTAAGACCTTGTCTGGATATAGTCCTTACTACCTTTCGTAAGTGTAAGGAACCCAGTCTCAGAATGGTTGTCCAATACTTCAATGATTTTGAGACTGTTTAGAGTCTGATTTAGTTAGTGAAATGACTCCGTGTTACTTGAAAGACGGATCTTATCTTCCGACGACAGACAGAAAAAGAGAGAGCTGTATTCAATACAAAAAGTAAGGTATGCCATTAAGTTAAAGACGTAAAAACTTCTCCTCCGTGTTACTATTTGAGCCATGATTCAACCAATTTTTTTTTTATTTTTAGGCCGCTGAGCAATAGATTATCGAGATGTTAAAAATTGAATTACATATTAATATATTTATGTGGAATTGAACAATGCCAATCACAATTGTACCTGCCCAACTGGGGAAGAACCTCCACCTTGCAAAAAGTAGCCAAATAACATAACTCTGTGCTATGTTGTATTCCTATTGGTGAGCAAGGTCGCCAAAGCTCCGCGAGTTTGCTATGTGTTTTTTTTTTTATGGGATAGGGGGGCAAACGAGCAAACGGATCACCTGATGGTAAGCGATAACCGCCGCCCATGGACACCCGCAACACCAGAGGAGTCGCAAGTGCGTTGCCCGCCTTTAAAAGGGTTTGGGCCTCCGGTAACCTCAACTCACTCAGCGAAACACAACGCAAGCGTTGTTTCACGCCGGTTTTCTGTGAGGCCGTGGTATCACTCCGGTCGAGCCGGCCCATTCGTGCCGAAGCATGGCTCTCCCACGTAAAGATGTGTTGGTAGTAGGGGTGACCGGTGGTGTTTAAGCATCACAATTATTGTCAACTATGCTGCCAGCCCAACTATACCACCTTATTCTTTACTCCATCCTATAAAAAGGGTGTGTAAAGATTATTACAGGGTCGGCAACGCGCGAGTGATACCCCTGGTGTTGCAAGCGTCCATAGGCTACGGTAACCGCTTACCATCAGGCGGGCCGTATGCATATTTGCCACCTTAGTGGTATAAAAAACTGCGATCTATGTGTCTTTGAATCTTAAATATCAGAATAATCACCAATTACTACAACAATACACAACTAGCTGCACCTACTCACATGCATTTTCCTCAGTCCCCGCGCTCATAAACTTACAAATAAATGAGTGGGATTCGTCCCACACGATATGAATGCTATAAACTGCATACAAAAGGGATGCGTTTATTAGGACAATGCGACGTCTTTCAGACGCCACTAATGTTGTTAATACCAGACTTTATTTGTTTGTTATTGAATTAAATAGCTAAATTACTATGTAGCTTTTAGCTTTTGAAGCGTCAGTAGACTTATGACGACACGTTTGGCGTAGCGGCTGAGTAATTGGCTTCTGCGACACGTGTTTTGGGTTCGATCCCCACACGGAGCAAATATTTGTATGATCTACAGGTAGTTGTTCCGGGTCTGGGTGTTTGTGTATGTGAGAATTTGTGTTTGTAAACGCACCCACGATACAGGAGAAAATCCTAGAGTGGGGCAACGTTTCTAAAAAAAAAAGAAAAACAAAAAAGAAAAATGACTAGGACGTCGGACATGCGATCATGTGGTTGCCGGTTCGAAACCCACTCATTGCACTACTGACGGGAACCCATTCGTAACATGCTAGCACGAGGGGTTAACAAGAATACTAGTAATGTGCGACTATGCTAGTAAGCTTTATCAAAATTAAAAGTGAAATGTGATTATGATAATTGCATCTTCGAGTCGAGAAACTTTCCGTGTAAATGGGGCTGTTACGTCATGATGAATCAGATGGAGGTAGAGCAGGTACCTATCGGAAGTGTCAATACCTACTAATGCATCATGAATTCACGACACATACGTCTATGTCTAGTGTGAATGTGAATCCATCTCTACACATGAAACAGCCGGAAAAAACACGTCAAAGAGGTCCCTTTCGAATCAAATTACACAACTCCCATATCCCGCTTTCTTTGTCTTACTATTTCAGTATTTTTTCGGACATGAAACATCAGACCTTTTGATGTAAAGACACTGCAGTTCTCGTTAGTTTAACGGCTGTATTACAAAGGAACATTGGGCCCTTTGCAGCGACATGGTTTTGAAACGAGACACGCCTTGGTACGCTTGGTAATGTTAATCGCGTGAAGACTCAGATTTCGTTTCCTTATGTTATTTTTGTTGTGTTGTGATTTTACCTATATTTAAGTAATACGAGTTCGTTTTCTCTACTTTATCTAGTAATTGTTATGAATAAATGATATCCATTTAGATCTTTGCGACAGCCAAGTCAAAGGTCACGAGTTCGAATCCAATTGACCATTGATGACACGTTTGGCGTAGCGGCTGAACAATCGGCTTCTGCGACACGTGTTGTGGGTTCGATCCCCACACGGAGCAAAAAATTGTATGATCTACAGGTAGTTGTTCCGGGTCTGGGTGTTTGTGTATGTGAGAATTTGTGTTTGTAAACGCACCCACGATACTGGAGAAAATCCTAGTGTGGGGCAACGTTTTTTTTTTAAAAAAAAAAGGCACTGGTAATAGGCTCGTCCCCCCTATTATAATAGAGCATAAACATACCGGCGAATTGTAATTGGACATCATAAACCTCTACCTAATGATTGAGGACCGCAGGCGTGGTGGTAATGGTCCTATGGATTATCACTAAATCTTACTGGTCAAAACTCACAACTATTTTGTTTGGAGAAGCTTTTGGCTTTCGCGCTTAAAGTAGGAATTCTTTTCCTTCATTATTAATTATTATAACAACCTACCTATATCAATTATTAGCTAGGTGTATTAGCTATACATGTATTAAGTGCCGTATTAGCCTAGTGGTCCTGAGCGCGACTGCTACGCTTGAGAAATTGACAATTGGCGCCAGTCCCAGGTCGAGTAGTGTTATTAGGTGTTTCTATGAAATTTACAGTAGCAGCTCGGAGTTTGGGATATGTGTTCGGTTCATGGCAACAGGCTCACCTCATATTACCTACATGGGACCTAAACATACCGGTGAACTGTGGGTGGGTGTGGGTGTACATTAGTACCTACGCCTCTGCCTAACCATTCCGGGAATACATGCGTGATGGTATGCTTTGTTATTAAATAAAGTTGAAGAAGAGGTAAATAAATGTTAAAAACGATTTACAAACAATCGAATTTGCGCTATCATAAGTAGCTTGCAAAAAATGCCTAAGAAGGAATGGAACTTGCTATTTCTAAGTCGGTTAAAAGGGACATTTACTCACACTATTGCGATCCGATCCGATCACAATATCTAAATTCCCTAACTAGTTTCAAACGTGTTTCGACTACAACGCCTTTAGTTCGTGAAAATTGAGTTAAATCGTTTGCATCGACAAAGGGGGATTGAGGTGCGATGCCCGCTCAGACATTACCTACAGGTACCTAAAGTAATTTGATAGCAGAGGGAGGCTAGTGATAAAATAATTGGACTACCAAGGTCTTTAGTTCGAATCCTAGGCACGCACCTCTGAATTTTCGCAATCATAGGAGCGTACCTATTACTAATGAATTTATAATTTAACATAACATAATCAAGTGATTACACTGTTTCACTGCTGCACGGGTCTTCTCTTGAGGAAGAGGGATGAGGCTATAGTCCACCACGCTAGTCTAATGTGCGTTGGCAGACTTCACACGCCGTCAAGAAAATCTCTCAGGTTATCTGGTTGGCTAGCATGGTGGAATATAGCCTAAACCCTGCTCATTCCAAGAGGCGACCGGTGTCCAGCAATGGGACAGTAAATGGGGATGCAGGGGCGGATCCTCTTTAAAATTCTTTTGTAGTCAAGCCCAGTCAGTAATTTAATTCAGCAATGCCTTTATTGCCCCTCGGAGACCAAAAAAAAAGATTTTGCAGTGTGTCTATAATAGACTTGATCAACGCCGACGGCCGTGAAGCCACCGCGTGTCGGTCCGAAGACCTCACTAAATCTTTCAATCGGTAGTAGCGACGGGCGGTGTGTACAAAGGGCAGGGTGATGGGTCAAAGGCCGTCTGCAATATAAACTTCTAATTTCAAGAATGTAATGTGCCGATATTTTACTACCTATACTCTTAGGTACTTGGGTAAAAACGACGCAATGAATATACGAGGATTTTAGAAAGTTTTTGAAGGACAGTGCCTCATATCGATTCTGCGGAACTAGGCTAGCGTGGTCTATGTATATCATCTCAATTTGAGCAGAGGCCTGCCTGTGCAGATATGAGACAGATATCCTACGTTATTGTTAGGAAATAATGACAATAATATCAAACTTACCTACACACACACACAACGTGTGATAGGTAAATATTTTCACACGAATTCACACACTCAATACTTACCTATAATTTTCTTTTAAGCTTACTAGCAATGTGGTTCACACATTACTAGTATTCTTGTTAACCCCTCGTGCTAAGCTAGATTGCTTGTGTTACGAGTGGGTTCACGTCGGTAGTGCAATGGGTGGGGTTCGAACCGGCAACCACATGATCGCAAGTCCTACGCCCTAGCCATTAGGCTACCGACGCTTCATTTCAATTGGCACAATTTCGACCAACTCCCGTCAATTTTTAGTTCAAATTGATAGTTTTTCTTTACTTAGCTTCTTTACTCTCGAAGACTAATTGAACAATTTCTTTTGTCCACAGTGGTAATGGTTATCATGGTGTGGTAGTGTGCGCGGTGCTCGCGTGGTGCGCATGCGCGGCGCTGTGCGCGCCCGCGCAGCTGTGCGCCGGCGCCGCTGACGACGACCCGAGGGCGGCGCGCTTCTGCCAGGCGCTCAACACCTTCCTCGAACTGTACGCTGAGGCAGCTGGAGAGCAGGTGCCCGAGTACCAAGGTAGGAAACATGATGAATACTTTCTTTTTTATGTACTACTACTGACATTACTCATTATTATTAAAATTGGCCCGTAGGAAACAGGTATGTAATATTGACGGCACGATTGACGCAGTGGCTGAGCGATACTACCTACCTACACTTCAAGCTACGTGGGTTCAATCCCCGCACGGAACAAATATTTGTATGATATACTGGAAGTTGTTCCGGGTCTGGGTGTTTATGTATTTGTGATAATAAAATTTGTGTTTGTAAACGCAACACCAGTCTACAGACCATTTTCCAATGGGGGAACAGAGCCAAACTCACTTTTGCCCCCGAGAAAACTGTAGCACTCGCATTCACACGCAAAACCAAAATGCTCCACATACAAATAAACAACACACACATCGCCTTCAGCCGAAGCGCGAGAGTGCTTGGAGTAATCATTGACGACAATTTACGATTCACACAACACATCGACTATATAACTACAAAAGCACGCACACTTCATAACAAACTCGCTACATTCGTACGTCCAACATGGGGTCTACACTCTCAAAACGTACACACGCTCTACCGGGGGGTAATCGAGCCCATCATTTGCTACGCATCCAGCATCTGGCACAACGCACTCGAACACAAAACCAACCGCAACAAACTGCTTTCCACACAAAAAATTATTAAAGGTTTTAAAACTATAAATACCACGAATGCCATAGCCATCTCCACATTGACACCCATAGACATAAAAATTAAGGAATCCGCACTCATAGAAACCACCAAAATCACAGGCTTAACCGATTACCTCCCGGGTGACATAACACTTGATACACCCACACACCCATCAAACCTTATACACCCTGCAAACAGAACACCACACACGTTTGACACCATCAACACACAAACTGAACTCGATGCCGCACTCACCAACCTACTACACGCGCACCACATCTACACTGATGGCAGTAAACACGACGGCAGTGTGGGCGCTGCCTTCGTCATACACACTCCACAAAACACCATTATCACAAAATCACATAAACTTCACTCCTCGTGCACCGTCTTCCAGGCCGAGTTGGTCGCAATCGACCAAGCCTGTAGATGGCTTGCTGAGCAAACGCAGGTCACGGCAGCCGTCATCCTGTCCGACTCCCGGTCAGCACTGGAAGACATACAAAATGTCTACAGTACACATCAAATCACCACCTTCATACAAAAATTCTTATCCACCACACATATTCACATCAAACTCATGTGGGTCAAGGCTCATGCGGGGATATCTGGCAACGAAGTCGCCGATATCGCCGCCAAAGTCGCAGCAACGACACAAGTTAAACCGACATTTGCACACTTCCCACTCAGCTATATCAAAAAGGTTGCCAAAGATAACAGCTGCGATATGGCTGCGGCAGTCTATAACAGCAACACTAAAGGCACAATAATAAAAACCTGGTGCCCTACACTCCCTCAACTACACAAACTCATAGCAACCACAGGACACACCTTTGCACTCACCCAGTTACTCACAGGACACGGCTATCACAAACAATACTTACACCGCTTCCACATCATCAATAGTGACACATGCCCCTGTGATAATACCACAATCCAAACACTCACACACCTCATCACCCAATGTCCCCGATACACTCGCACAAGACTCACACACGAACAGTACTGCCACCTAAAACAGCTAAGCCCCTACGACCTAGACACCATCATCAACAACAACACCGCAACCGACACATTCATGACACACCTCACGCACATAATAGAAACACTCAAGAAATTCAATAACACTTAACACACACCGAAAACAAATGCACCGCCTAGCCACACAAAATCAAACAATTTAAAATAATTAATATACTAGTCTAACTTATCCTTGTATCAAATAGCAAGGTGTACCACACCGCAATAAACTACCTTTCGGGGCGGATTTACCCCCGAGAGGAAAATTGTAAAAAAAAAAAACGCACCCACGATACAGGAAAAAATCCTAGATGGTCAACGTTTTTATAAAAAAAGGTATTTTTGTCTACACATCATTAATTGGAGCACCTGGGACATAACAAAAGTAGGCCTTCTAAAAGTTGTGAAGAAAATGAGTGTCTCCATTTGACGGCCTCTATAGCCATTTTTACTTCTCAATCTTCTTTTTCCTGCCCATGTACCAATCTATTTGGGGTCGGCGCAGCATGTCCTTTTCTTCCATTCATCCCTGTCAGCCGTCATCTCACAAGTCACTCCCTTTCCCATCATATCGGCCTTAGCACAATCCATCCATCTTTTCTTTGGTCTCTACCTCTCTGTCCCTGCACATTCATATTCATCACTCTTTTAGTCACATGCGTTTCATCCCTCCTCATCAGTTTTACTTCTCAATATAGTTCAATAAACTGTTTTGTTGTCCCCCAGCTCTGGTGCGCGACTACCCGCAACTGTTGGACACCGGAATGAAGAGGCAAGATGTCGTGCACTCGTTCCTGAGGTTCGGGCGCCGGCGCTGACGCGTCCCGGCCCCGCAGCGCACTCGCCGCGCCCACGCCAACACACCGCAACCCACCCGCGACCAGGCTTAGATTGTTTGCTAATATAACATAATTTAGTTCGTTACGTTATTTCGTCCAAAATATGTAAAAGTTCCTTTATAATGTAAGGCCGTACCAAATGCTAGGTATCCGAACACTGCGAAATTAAAAAAAAACTCACTCGATATCAAGATGTCGTCAACACCGGACGTCTAAACCTCTCTCTCCAAATTTAATAGACTAGATTTAGACTTATTGTAATGAAATGTACTTATTGCGAAAAGTATTAATAGTGTATAAGATGTAATTAAACGATCTTGTTGTCAACATTTGTAGCATTTCATTTGATAAGTATAAGTAATATTTAAATAGTTATTTTGATGTTTTAAATAAATAAAATACGTATTTATGACAAGCTTATTGGTATTTTTCTATATCCACAAATCCTGCATTTAACACAGTCGAATAGAAAACAGTTTACTTTAAATATATAGAAACAAAAACACATAGAAAGACAAATAAACTATTTACCACCACTTGCCTACTTCAATCCAAAGCATCTACTTTCCTTAATATAAAAGGTTCTTACTTAACTTACCACCGTGCAACTTAAAAATAACCGCTGTTACATTTAAACTAAACTGTAATGTAATGAATGTTAAAACTTCAGCACATTATTACATTTTCTCAATATTTACGATCGCATAAAATAAGTTTTAGATTACCTTCAGGAACTAATTTAATTTTACAAAGAATGTAGTCTTTACATGTGGAAGTGCTACCCAAAAGCAGAATTGTTATACTCAGATTAGAGCTAAGACAATACATGAAGCCAGGCGGAAGCTATGTGCTCATCTTTTTTATAGCATGGAATATCCTCAAGGTAGGCAACGGTAAAGTATATTGGACTCATACATACCATCACGCCCGTATTCCCCGAAAGTTTAGGCAGAGGCGTATTAATGTACACCGACAGTTCACCGGTATGTTTAGGTCCCATGTAATAGGGGGCGAGCCTTAACCCTTTAACTGGCCACAAATCCCAAACTCCGAACTGCTACTGAGAATTTCATAGAAAACCTCAATAACACTTTGCTTGACCTGGGAACCGATGCTTCGGTTCATACCGCGAACTACACTTGCCTAGCACTGCTACGATAAAGAGGTGAACGAAATAAAAATTATAGGTCGTTAGGTAAGTAAAAAAATTATAGGTTCATGTGTACCCGTGTTAACAATGACTAGAGAAGCTCGCCAAATTATTCAAACGGCCAAACGATAGTAGACTCTTTTATAATATCAGGGATTGTATCGAGATAAAAATAAAAGTCGTGTTAATTATTTGTCATTTATATTTCGCCCTACAACACACATTGTAAACATACCGACATAGACAAAATAGATAAAAACATCCAAATGACGGTACTGAGTATTACCATCAATATAATAATTATGCTAAATTACGACGAATACAAAGTTATAAAGTTTCAATACTCATAGAAACTGACGGGTGATGAAGGAATAGAATAATTGTTTCTTGTCTACCTTATAATCGATGATGATTTTAAATGAATAATGTGTAAATTCATTCATTTAGGCCGAATAGGGAACTTACACTGTAAAATATCAATATGTTTTAATTATTGGGGTACAGTGGGGCAACAGTTGGGCTACAGTGGCGCAACAGTTTGGCTACAGTTAGGATACAGCCGCACTGCAGTTTTGATAAATAAGGTGCAAAGTATTGTGCAATTACGAAGATTATCTCGATATAATATACCGAAATATTTCTCGTAATTATTCTCAAGTAAATTCAAGTCAATGAAAATTCAGAAAACAGATTTTTAATTATGGAACTAAATTTCCCATTGAACTTATTTATACATAGGTATTATACAATATTTATCCACAAACATCGGGTAAATGACTGGGCGAGTTTTAAATATTTAATAAACTTCTTTCTGTGAAGTCGGATAACTTTAAAATGTTCTACGAGTACCGATCATAATTTACTAAGTACAGCACATAATTACATCAAGTAACGTAAATAAGCTATAACATTACCTATTAAACACTGTCTGAGTATGTTGTCAGCGTACCAAGATATCTTGGCCACTATTAACAAAATATTTATTCACGTTGATTGGCGTACATTTAATTGTGATTTGCGTAATGAGAGCATACGATATACTTTACGTAGTAAATTCGCATTACATTGAGTAAAAATTACAGAGGGAGAAAAAATTATTTGGTGATAAAATATGCCTCAAATAAAGTCAAGACTATTTTTATTTCTGTTGAAATTAATTGGACGAAAAAAAAAGAATAAATAAAAACTGTCTAGTCTCTCGGGTATAATGATCATAAGAACGACTGTGTGAGATTTTGGGATCGCTGAGGTCAGGAGACCTAAATAAAAATGAATATACTTAATTCAAGAACACACGACTACATAATGTGCCACACAAGTCAAGTATAAGCTGATCTTGGTGAGGTTAACTTATACCAGTAATGCATGGCACAGTTCCCAGCTGTGTGTTCGTGAATCATTAAAAGTAATCATATTAGCCGTAGTCCGATCAGGGCGAAACGGGGTTTTCTGTTAGAGAAACTCGGTGGCAGCCAGGAGATGAACCTAAAGACACGTCTTAAATTGCCAGCTACCTGCCGGTGTACACACCGATACACACCAAGCTACACACTACTAGTATAAGTTAATAGAAAGTCTATACGATGCGAGGTCAGTTTATACCGGATATTATAGCTTGATGTGTACTAGTGTGTACATGTACTGATGTACACACGAATACACATAAAGGTATAGTAACATTTAACATTTCAAGGAATAGAAGGATTATGATGTGATATTATTATTGGAGACATATTTTCACACCAAAAGTCATAAAAATGTAAACAACAAAAATATTACATAGCACCATACATGTACACTAACCATAGAGAGTTATATTTACAAATTAAAAGTAACAAAAACTACTTACAATATTTGTATACAACTTAACTTTGGAGGCAACTGCGCGGTACGGTATATCCTTCGCTTATATAACATTTTAAAAAAATGAAAAAAAAAAAAATATTTATAACTAGCGACCCGCCCGCGGTTTCACCCATGCTGCCCCGTTCCTAAGAGTCGTAGGGTTATGTTAAATAGCTTAAAACCTTCCTCTTGAATCACTCTATCTATTAAAAAAACCGCATCAAAATCCATTGCGTAGTTTTAAAGATCTAAGCATACATAGGGACAGACAGACAGCGGGAAGCGACTTTGTTTTATAAATACTATGTAGTGATTAATTAATTATTGATATTATTATTAATAAATAGCTAGCCCCTCGACATTCTTTGCAATGCCTCTTATCTGCTTTTTTTGTCATAAACCTTCTCAGGCACACTGGTCACCAAAGTTTCAATACAGTTACAAACAAACTTTCATTTTTATTCAAATAGAAGACAATAATATCAATAATTCATCCATATTGTACTATTTTTTAAGATAAATATATTTTATTTCTTTAAATTCCGATTTTTCTAACCACTTATAGTCGATCAAATCCGTAAAAAGTAATTTATCTACAGCGTTACAATACTGATGATATTGTATAATACCGTTTCGGTCAAATACTGTCTGTGTCTTCCTCAATAAATTGGCTATCTAACACTGAAATATTTTTTCAAATCGGACCAGTTCCTGAGATTAGCGCGTTCAAGCAAACAAATAAACAAACAAACTCTTCAGCTTTATATATTAGTATAGATTTTCTGCTGAATAAATAATATTAATTTCAGTGTGTAGAACTTGTAAAGACAATATTATGAAGGTAGTTTAGTTGCATTTAATACATGTTAGTCAATACCGCATCACGCAGATACCTCTAGAACAAGTATGTATACGCAGTATTTATCGATAGAGAGTTCGTTTGGGGCAAGTTATTGATATCAAAACATTTGTGTTATAATATGAAGCGGCGATAGCCTAATGGCTAGAGCGCCGGACTTGCAATCATGTGGTTGCCGGTTCAAAACCCACCCATTGCACTACCGACGTAAACCCACTCGTAACAAGCATTTTAGCTAAGCACGAGGGGTTAACAAGAATACTAGTAATGAGCGATCCACATTGCTAGTAAGCTTTTAAAAAAAATATATATAACCTATATTTTTTATGGGATAGGCAAACGAGCAGACGTATCGTCTTATGGCAAACGATTACCGCTGCCCATGGACACCCGCAACACCAGAGGAGTCACAAGTGCGTTGCCCGCCTTTAAAAAGGGTTTGGGCCTCCGGTAACCTCACTCACTCGGCGAAACCCAACGTAAGTGTTATTTCACGGCAGTTTTCTGTGAGGCCGTGGTATCACTCCGGTCGAGCCGGCCCATTCGTGCCGGAGCATGGCTCTCCCAAAATGAAAAAAAAATTGTTTATCGGTCGAATATTGGACAACCCCAGATTAATTACGACGACAGAAAATTAATTTGAACCCTATGCTTTTAACGCAAGAACCACACGGCGTCTTCATGAAACGAACTTACAATATAGGTATTTCTAATCAAAATCCAATAAATTATATCATTTCAACTATTTATAACAATATACTGACTACTTTATTTAAAAAAAAAACAAAATATTTTGCATGATAAGGTAAACTAATTACTATACAATTTTTTGTTATTAAATACATTCCACGCTGGTCTTTTGTAGCCCTGAATCGGGAATCTTCGGATATAATAAAACAATATGTTTGTGAATTAATTCCCCACCATACAATACATTTTCAAATTGTAAATAACACAGCATTCTTTAAGCAGTCGACTTAAATCTAGATAGAAATAGACATTTAGGAAGATTTTAGACAAATTCTCTTATTACTCTCTCTCTTTTTTTAGAAACACAGAGCTCACTGAAAAGTTATTTTGTTAGAATTGGCCGTTTTTCACAATTGAACAATGATGATTTAATCAATAGCCTATGCACGAAGCACTATCGAATTCGTATCGTGAAGAGTTTTTTCTGCTACAATACATATTTTCAAATCTGTCCCCCATTGGGGTAGGCAGAGACTACACTTGCTACGATCCTGGCACACCACTTTTGTGTCATCTACGTTCAATAACCTCCATCTTATACAAATTATTCTCGATTTCGACACAAATACGTTTTCGAAAGTGAAAGAAAGACAAACATAATACCAAAATAAATCGGAATTCAAGCACAATTTATTCAAAGAGTGTGATTATTCGAATTCCGATACCGTTAATCTAGATTCCTGCTCTACCATTTCATCCAAAATACTTCACTGGAAATAAATGTAAGCGAATGCAATCCTTGATAATTTTACCAAGTTTGGAACGATTTTCCGGTCGTTTATTTTCAGTGAAGTATAGGTAGTAGACGAAATGGTACGGTAAGAACCTAGGAATATTAACACAATGTGATAAAATATTGTTTGTATTACGATTTGTATTGGTATTAGAACAGAAAAAAATAGAATATCCTTAATAAAGGATATTTATATTACAATAGTACACCAAAAACTAATGTCAAGTATAAGTTATCAATCATAGAATATGGTACAATGGGTGGTATTATCGCTAAAAGCGATTTCTTACAGACAACCTATGGATGGACTCAAGAGAAAGGAAAGGCGAAAAATAGGTAGTGTGGCGTACACAAAAGAAACTAAACGTTACGTATTACGTTTTTGAACCTTACGGGTTCATAATAGAATTGGTAGTTCCATTTGTCGCTTTGATGGTGTGCGTTTATTACCACATAGTTTATTTATTATCTACAAATGACATCGGGTTCTCAAATAATGTCAATCCTCGTTTAATATTGTAGACTTCGTTCAATCTTGGACATCCTCCAACGTTCACACATCTTGTTATCGCAATATTGTACCAATGAAGATTGTAACTTATTTTGTTTTAAAAGAGTGTCTATGGAGTTTCTTGCCGGATTCTTCTCCATAGGATCAACCTTTTGGAACCGTGCAACTAGAATCATAACCAACGTTTCATAAACGCTTGTAAAAGCTTATTTGAAATAAAAAACATTTGATTTGATTCGGTAAAATTCCTACAAGGTATATGATACAGAGATATTGTATCCCTAACGTATGTCATAGATATGTCATGTATAGATCACATAATTATAGTATAATTTAGTATGTTATATGTACTACATCGCCGCCCACCGACAGGAGACATTGACCCTGCAAGAAAAAAAAAAGTTTTAGAACATAACCATCCCGCCTGAATTCCCCGAAGCGTGAGGCAGAGGCGTAATAACGTAGAAGAGTTTATAAAAAACTCATTTTTTTTATCCAGCACATACCTGATTTTTGTGCGCATTATCTTGCAACATGAGTTGTGTGATATAGAAGGACGTGAGCGCATTGCCGCCCAGCGCTGCCGTGTAAGCGCGCACAATCGCCATCACCTTAAAAAGTATAAAAAAATATTATTACTAGCTATCTTTTTGTGATTTTTTTGCATTTTTCATGCTAAGATTATAAAGTTAATTTAGTGAAGGAAAAATTCGACTCGCAGGCAGGATTCGAACCTGCGTCTTCTGGTTTGATACACCAGACGCTATGACCACTAAGCCACCGCGAGTCCCACCTGTCATGTCGAAATTTGCCTTCACATTCTGAACTTACGTCTTAAAGGTGACGTCAGTAACATCTATTGACAAGCAAGTTACTTTTGCCTCTCAACCGTAAACGTAAGTTCAGAATGTGAAGGCAAATTTCGACATGGCAGGTAGGACTCGCGGTGGCTTAGTGGTCATAGCGTCTGGTGTATCAAACCAGAAGACGCAGGTTCGAATCCTGCCTGCGAGTCGAATCTTTCCTTCACTAAATTAACATTATTAATAGCTTTTTCCCGCGGCTTCACTCACATGAAGATATATTCGTAGGTCGGTAGCCCAATGGCTACCGACCTACGAATATATCGGTAGCCCGTTGGACTTGCGATCATGTGGTTGCCGGTTCGATACCCACCCACTGCACTATCAACGTGAACCCACTCGTAACGCAAGCATGTAACGCAGCTTAGCACGAGGGGTTAACAAGAATACTAGTAATGTGCGACCCACATTGCTGGTAAGCTTTTTTAAAAGAAAAAGCAAGTAAGAAATATTACGATTAAAAATGGATCAAGTTCAAATGTTTTTATCTCAAATAAGCTTTTACAAGCGTTTATGAAACGTTATGATTTTAGTTGCACGGTTCCAAAAGGTTGATCCTATGGAGAAGAATCCGGCAAGAAACTCCATGGGCATTATTTAAAAAAAAAATTATGCTTCCCTATCCTGTAAAAACCATTGGTGGGGCCTCTTAAAAGTCGGTTCGTCACCAACAGGTGGGTCGTCTGGTCGCTCGCTACATGGCAGACAGTTACCTCGCAGGTGAAGGTGTGCAGGAACCCGCTGAGGCCGCCCAGCTCGCGCACGGCCGTGGTCACCAACAGGTGGGTCGTCTGGTCGCTCGCTACATGGCAGACAGTTACCTCGCAGGTGAAGGTGTGCAGGAACCCGCTGAGGCCGCCCAGCTCGCGCACGGCCGTGGTCACCAACAGGTGGGTCGTCTGGTCGCTCGCTACATGGCAGACAGTTACCTCGCAGGTGAAGGTGTGCAGGAACCCGCTGAGGCCGCCCAGCTCGCGCACGGCCGTGGTCACCAACAGGTGGGTCGTCTGGTCGCTCGCTACATGGCAGACAGTTACCTCGCAGGTGAAGGTGTGCAGGAACCCGCTGAGGCCGCCCAGCTCGCGCACGGCCGTGGTCTCGCGCACGAACAGCAGGCGCAGCGCGCACAGGCGCCGCGCCCCGCGCGCCCCGCTCACCTGGCTCAGCGACGTCAGGGATACCGCCGCCGTCGGCGACATCTGCCGGGGGGGGGACATACATACATAACACAATCAACCCATTATTCTGTCCCACTGCTGGGCACGGTAGGGTAACTACGTAAAAAGAGTAACCAGTCATCGTCGCGCGATCGAGTCGCTGATTTGGTATTTCCTAAGCGAAGTCTGCTCGCTTCCGGTTGAATTCTTAAATTGTTGCTGTCAATAAAATCTCCATACAAACTAGCGCCATTGGCAACCGACGGCAGAAACCACTCAAGTTTCAAATATTCAGTTAACGGTACCCAAAAAATTTCGATATCTCAGTGTATCGATACTTTCTATACCATAACTTAGATCTGTTAGTACCGTCGATTACCACCGGCGCTAGTTTCTATGCAGATTAATATCATAACTTAACTTTTTCAAAAACAATATCAACAAATCAACGTTTTGTATCTTCGAGCACTACATTTTCATATAGTAATCGTTTTAGAATAATATCGTACAACTTTTTGCGTGCTTTTAAAGCCAAATAACGAAATATAACTCTAAAAACTAGAATCTGTCCGATTTATCTTTGACAGTTTATATTCCTCTTCGGTTACCGTCACGTGGCCGTCATTTCGCTTACATAATACAAATATTGGAGTTTTGTACGAGGTTCCCGTTTCTGGGTTGCGTCTTTAGTGCCTCAGTTTGTAATGATCTTGTCATTTTAAATGTATGACCTATTCATAGATGGCGTTACTAGGTACGTTGCGAATAGATTCGATAGCATAATAATTCGATTGTCACAAAAACTGAGGGTGGCTCGAAAACAAATGAACCGAGAATTGTCACTCCACCGGAGCGACAGAGGACGGGAGAACGAACGGTCGGTTGAAGGTGTAAGTGCGTCATAACTGAATTCGTTGTAATTTCGGCCATTTCTAGAAAATATAGTTAATTGATTTATTTACTCAATAATGATCAAGTCGATACTGCATTAAAGTAGTGTTTGAATATTTACTATTTGTGTGCGAGTGTCATCAAGTCACGGGGTGAGTGTTTACTTCAATAACTGTTATTTAGCTTCATGTTTAGGGGATTCTCTTGAGGGTTGACATTTATGACATGTCTTCTTTCCTCAGCTTGTGGAAACGCCCTTCACGTTCGAGAGAATTCGTATAATAGTCAAGATACCGTAGTGCCGGTGAAGTATAGATCGACATTTTCGCCACAGTTGCCAAGGAGCGAATTAGCCTAGCGCGGAGCGTCCGGACTATAACCGCGTAGGGTTAGAGTTCGATACTGGGGGTCATCATTGTCTTTTTGTGTTTTTTTATTTTATTTTATTTTAAGTTAATGAGCCCTATATCCTACAATTGTGAAACCCTATGAAGAAATAATTGTGGATTACATTAGGAATATTGTTATTAAAATCTCTTCAGGTACATATAAAGTCTTTCCTTCAATTCAGTCCTAATAAGAACCACACCCATGACATTGGCGCCTTACGGGTTAACTGAATGGAAGATAGACATGGATATTGAACTTGTATAATTATAATTTAATTATATTATGTACTTCATAATTGTCGATTGTTGTTAGTAAGTCTCTCAGTTGTTCAGATATTTCCTTTTTCTATGTGGCATAAATATCGAGTTATTTCAGAAATCCTTTTATCATTTATATATGTGTTGATAGTTTATAAAGGTCAGTTTTAACATTATATTGGAACGTTTATAAATCTTATTTCGTCTTACAATTTTATAAGACATAACTAAGTACTAGTTAAAATGGATGTAAATGCACTGCATAGAGATGAACTCGAATTTGAATTGGCTTGCCGAGGGGTCTCGGATTGTAAAACTGTGGCGACTATGCGAAAATTTTTACGCGAAATTCTGAAGCGTGAATCGACTGGTGAGTCAACTATTTCCTTTAAAGTTCCTAAGTCGTGTATTGATAAACCCAGTGATGAAATTTTAATTTGCGAACATAAATTGTCGGGTATACTTTCATTAATATCTGAGGCATCCCACAGTCCCGATCAAGCATTTATTGGACGTATTCACTCACGCTTGACACACTTATTGAATCGCACTAAACTTATCATTCCTACTGAAACAGAACTCATTGATAAACATATGACATTGTTAAGAAATATACAAGACACCATGTCGTCCTTAAAACATCTCGAACAAGATGAAAGAGAAGAGGCAGATGATGTTATTTCTGAGCATGATAGAGACATTTTACAAAAGTCCTTGGGTGAGGAAGCCGTATTAATTATGGAACACTTGGAAACTAGCCAAAATCAGAATAAAGACATCATAACTAAAGAAAATTATCCACAAAGCTCTCAAAACCCTTCTTCGAAACCTCACGCACCTCCAAAAAATATGGAAATTCCTCCTGTTTCTATTTGTCATAAAGGGTTGCAAAGATCTTCGACATTTGATAATTACTTCCACAAACGGAAGTTGGTACCCATTAAAGATTGGGGTGTCAAGTTTAGTGGAAAGGGCAATATAAGTATCAACGCTTTCTTAGAAAGAATTGACGAACTTAAAGAGGCTCGGAATGCGGACGACGAGGAACTGTTTCGATACGCCGTAGATTTTTTTGAAGATGAAGCGCTGATATGGCTTAGGGCAAATAAGAGCACGGTTTCTAATTGGTCTGAATTAGTGAAACTCCTCTTAGACACGTTTCAGCACCCATACTACCAGGAGCAGCTATTAGAAGAAATCCAACTAAGAACTCAAAGCAAACAGGAAAACGTTTTAATATATATGTCTATCATGCAAAATATGTTTAATCGGTTACCAGTGCCTATTAGTGAAGTACAAAAATTGAGGATATTGAGAAGAAATCTACAGCCATATTTCCAGAAAGCAATATGCAGAGACACTTTTGATTCCGTGGCTGAGTTAACTTCAGTATTGAAAGTTGTTGAACGTACTAAGTTAAGTTGTGATAATTTTAAGGAGCCTTTTCCTAATGATCGATTGTTGGAGCGAGATTTGGCATACCAAGGGAATTTTTCGGATATGCGACAAAATAAAAATTCAACTGAATTGATAGCCATAAACGGGAAGGAAACACCTCAACCAAAATGCTGGAACTGCAGAAGCCCTGGACATCGTTTTAGGAATTGCAATCTTCCGAAACAAAGACTTTTCTGCTATAGATGTGGCCGGTTCGGTAATACGGTTAAAAAATGTACATGCAACGCCATCACTAAGGGAAACGATCACTCGGAGTCGATGCCTGCCGATCGTACCCCGAAAAATTAAATCATTCGAAATCGGATGACTGGCAGCAATGGCTATTAAAAATCGCGAGATACTTTAAAACAGGTGAAATTTGTAATATCAATAAAAACGAGCAAGATAAACGTTTCTATGCGGAAATAAAAATATTGAATCAACCGTTTGTGGGATTATTAGATTCCGGAGCCACTGTGTCTGTAGTTTCACATGCATTTGCAAAGAAAATTTTTAGTTTAGGGTTTACTGAGCACAAGATTAATAAAGAAAATATATCAACAGCCGATGGCACTTATCATACAATAGATTCTATTGTCGATTTACCTATCCAGTTTAGAGGAAACTATAAAGTGATTACTTTTTACATACTGGACTGTCTAAAACACGATATAATTTTAGGCATGAATTTTTTTGAGTCATTTAATTTATGTATAAGTGCTGAAAATTTTGATGCTAACATTTCGGAAATTAACGTGATACATCCAATAATTTCTCATGATGAACTATCTCTAGGAAAAAAAGAGAGACTTAATAAATTGTTAGAGGAGATGGGTTCAGAAATAGGCCAAGGCTTAGGACGAACGTCTTTAATTGAGCATAGAATTGATACAGGAACCAGTCTACCTACTAATCAAAGACAATACCCCTTTGCTCCACCCATCATGAAAGAGCTAGAGAAGGAAATTCAAGAAATGCTTGAGAATGACGTGATAGAACCCTCGTTTAGCGCATGGCGATCACCGGTATTACTGGTAAAGAAAGCTTCAGGCAAAAACCGACTGTGCTTAGATAGCCGCCAGTTGAACAAGGTGACGATTAAGGATTCCTACCCATTACCAAGAGTAACTACCATATTAGATGGTCTCAAAAACGCTCGGTTTCTTTCTACAATAGATCTCCGCTCTGCTTTTTGGCAGATACCACTAGAGGAATCTAGCAAAGAAAAAACTGCTTTTGGCCTCGCAGGAAAGGGCTTATATCAATTTAAGGTAATGCCATTTGGCTTAAGTAATGCGTCACAAACACAACAACGGCTGATGGATCGCTTGTTTGCCCCGGAATTTGAAGGGATGATATTTACTTATTTGGATGACATTGTCATTTGTAACGCTAATTTTGAGGAGCATCTGTCATCATTGACATATGTGAAAAATCAACTTAAAGAAGCTGGCCTCACAATAAACCTCGAAAAATGTGTATTTGCAAGGCCATCCTTAAAATACTTAGGTTATGTCGTAGATAAAGAGGGATTACGTACTGACCCGGACAAAGTTAAAGCCATCCTTGACTACCCCAGGCCTACCACCTACACTGAATTAAAGAGGTTTATAGGTTTAGCCAGCTGGTACAGGCGATTTGTAGAAAATTTTGCCATAGTTGCAGCACCCCTGCATGAACTAACTAAAGGCGGAAAAAAGGGAAAATGTGTTGCATGGAGTAAAGAAGCTCAAAAAGCCTTCGTTAATTTAAAAACAGCCCTGACTTCTACACCAGTCCTGAGAATACCCGATTTCACAAAACCCTTTTCCATACAGTGTGACGCTTCCAACAGGGGTACTGGTGGTGTATTAATCCAAATGGTGGATGGTCTGGAGGCACCTATTGCCTATACTAGTAGGAAACTCTCGGAAAGGGAGTGCAAATACTCGGCATCTGAGCGAGAGCTACTAAGCGTTCTTCATGCTGTGGAACAATTTCGACCTTACGTTGAAGGAAGTCATTTTAAAGTTATTTCGGACCATAGTGCCCTTCAATGGTTACATCGAAACAAAGATCCACATGGACGCTTAGCTAGGTGGGCAATGCGACTTCAGCAATTTGACTATGAAATAGTCCACCGCAAGGGAAAGTATAATATTGTACCAGATGCCTTATCGAGAGCGATCGAAGAAGAAATAAGCGTTGTAGAAATAAGACCGGAAGACAAAGATGAATGGTACAAAGCGAAAGAGGATATGGTCCGATCAGGAAAACATAATCCGGACTGGGAGATTAGTCAAGGACAGCTATGGAGATATCTAAAACTAAAGCAATTTCCTAATGATAATGACAGCTGGAAGCTTGTCATACCAGAAAAACTTCGTGGACTAGTGTTAAAAGAATGTCACGACGATCCAACATCAAGTCACCTGGGGATCAAAAAATCTGTCAATCGCGTGAGGCAGCATTACTTTTGGCCAACATTAATTCAAGACGTAAAGGAATACGTGCGCAAATGTGAAGTATGTGCTAAACACAAACATTCACAAACCAAACCTGCTGGGTTAATGGGCAAACTACGAGAGGTTACCGAGCCATTCCAGATTATCTCTATGGATCTAATGGGTCCCTTCCCGAAGTCTAAGCAAGGCAATAATATGCTTTTAGTAATTTCATGTTGGTTTAGTAAATTTTGTTTTCTATATCCACTTAGGAATGGAAAGGCATCAACCATTTCGCAAATACTAGAGGAACAGATATTCCTAATGTTTGGTACCCCTAACGTTATAATTTGTGATAACGGGAAGCAGTTTGTGTCCAATCAGTTTAAAGATTTGGTCTTAAGCTATGGTGTGAAGTTATGGTATACCCCGTACTACCATCCTCAGGCAAATCCAACTGAGCGCGTTAATAGAGTCATTGGTTCAGCAATAGCCTCTTACGTGGATGATAATCATAAGGAATGGGATAAGCACATTCCCCACATTGGACACGCCATCAGAACATCAGTACACGAGGTGACAGGAAAAACGCCATCTTTTTTGTTCTTTGGACGGGAAACGGCTATTCATGGCAAGAAAGCCTATAGCTTTGATCCAAACGAACCGATTACCTTCGACAAAGAAAAATTTGAAAAAAGTATAACGTTTAGAAATAAGGTTTATGATGACGTCTGTGAAAGGATCCGGCAATCTCATGAAAACAATTGTAAACAGTACAATCTGAGACGTCGCACGTGTGACTATAGAGTAGGTGATGTAGTTTGGAAACGGACCAAACTGTTGTCCAGTGCTGATAAGAACTTCATGTCCAAATTGGCGCCTAAGTTTGAGAAGGCAATAATAGCAGCAAAAATATCGAGTGATGTCTATAAACTAAAGAGCCTCAGGGGCAAAGACTTAGGAACATGGCATTCATGTGACTTTAAACGATTAGTTTGAATCCGGTTGGATTCTAGAGGAGAGGGGATATGTAATGATCTTGTCATTTTAAATGTATGACCTATTCATAGATGGCGTTACTAGGTACGTTGCGAATAGATTCGATAGCATAATAATTCGATTGTCACAAAAACTGAGGGTGGCTCGAAAACAAATGAACCGAGAATTGTCACTCCACCGGAGCGACAGAGGACGGGAGAACGAACGGTCGGTTGAAGGTGTAAGTGCGTCATAACTGAATTCGTTGTAATTTCGGCCATTTCTAGAAAATATAGTTAATTGATTTATTTACTCAATAATGATCAAGTCGATACTGCATTAAAGTAGTGTTTGAATATTTACTATTTGTGTGCGAGTGTCATCAAGTCACGGGGTGAGTGTTTACTTCAATAACTGTTATTTAGCTTCATGTTTAGGGGATTCTCTTGAGGGTTGACATTTATGACATGTCTTCTTTCCTCAGCTTGTGGAAACGCCCTTCACGTTCGAGAGAATTCGTATAATAGTCAAGATACCGTAGTGCCGGTGAAGTATAGATCGACATTTTCGCCACAGTTGCCAAGGAGCGAATTAGCCTAGCGCGGAGCGTCCGGACTATAACCGCGTAGGGTTAGAGTTCGATACTGGGGGTCATCATTGTCTTTTTGTGTTTTTTTATTTTATTTTATTTTAAGTTAATGAGCCCTATATCCTACAATTGTGAAACCCTATGAAGAAATAATTGTGGATTACATTAGGAATATTGTTATTAAAATCTCTTCAGGTACATATAAAGTCTTTCCTTCAATTCAGTCCTAATAAGAACCACACCCATGACAAGTTTTTTACTAGGAGAAGCACAGTCACTAATTGTCACCGGTCGCCACCTTAGCTAGTTACCCTTGCGGGTCTCCTCTCATAATGAAAGAGATTAGGCTATAGTCGACCACGCTGGACTAATGCGGGTTGGCAGACTTCACACGCCGTCGAGAAAATCTCTCAGGCATGCAGGTTTCCTCACGATGTTGCCCTTCACCGTTTAAGCAGTGATAATTAACTATTAATACGCACATAACTTCGAAAAGTCAGAAGAGCGTGTCGAACATAGGCTATATAGTATGTGGTATGTAGTATATCGATATATATATCGAGCTAATTATAACGTCACTTTAGGAAACAGCTATTTTGTAATACAGATAAAATATTGAATTTTGAATGGATGAGGGCTGGTAAAAATGAATTTTGAACAAAGAGTTTCACATTCGTTAGTAATTTATCACTTTCTCCTATTGGTGAACACTATCTCCTGTAACAATTTATGTTTTGAAAGTATGGAGTATATTATGGTCTAATTTCGAGCACCGAGCGGCCGGTAGTTTATTTAATTTGGTAAAAAAATTTAAAGATATTCTGACTGCTTCATTTGTCAAGTGACCCCAAGAGCGACTGCTACACTAGAAATCCTGGATTCGAGTAATGTGTTATTGGATTTTTCTATGAAATTTTCATAAGCAGCTCGAAGAGTGTATTCGTGGCCGGTTACAGCAATAGGCCCTACCCATACCGGCAAACACCTCTGCCTACCTTACCATAACGTTCGGAGAATATAGGTGATGGAGTTCAAAAGGAGACTTACCGGTCCATTAAGACAGCTCTTGTCATCCACGACTTCCGTCTGACTCTTGACCAGCTGCTCCTCATCCAACGCGAAGATGTCGTCATCAGCATCTCCGGTGCCGTTGCCATGGCTACCGTGGCTTCCATGATGGCTGCCACCATGGTGTCCGTTCTCAACACCATTGGGTTCGGGGCTGTTCGGATCTTGGAGGGGAATAGCAGCCCCTGATACTACCAACTGGATTTCGTCCTGTATACAGGTGAAATTTAATAGGCACGTCTTTGTTAATACTACTAAAAAAGTATGATAATATTTTTTCTTAATTATTTAAGAAAAAATATTATCATACTTTTTTAGTGTTTTCAAAAGAGTTTCGCAACGTTTCGTGTGCCTTTCCTGCTACTTTTCTCGTGAATAGAAAGGAAATGCATGTTGGCGTATTTGGTAAATGGATTAGGCATGTATAATAAATAAATGCAGTAGATATTTATGGTAGTTAAGAACATGATTGTTGTTTGTTTTTTTATGAAGCCAAACGAGCAGACGTTCCGCCCGGTAAGCGATAACCGCCGCCCATGGACATTGACACCATCAACACCAGAGGAGTTTTCAGCTTTATAAAAGGGTTTGGGTCTCTGGTATCCTCACTCACTCAGCGAAACACAACGTAAGCGTTGTTTCACGCCGGTTCTCTATGACCCCGTGGTATCACTCCAAGCATGGCTCTCCCACGATTGGAAGTTTGTTTTCATGTGTTGGATCAGGGCTTCTCAAAGTGGTCGATAAACGCCCCCTTGTGGGCGCTGCAGGCCTAAAGGGGGGCAATAAGATACCCAGAAAAAGTCTCGTTTAGAATGAATGTTTAATCTCCGGTAATGTAGCTCACAATAATTAATTAATTTAATTTGTAGTTATATTGGGTTTTAAAAATGGGGGCGCTAACAAACAATGTATCTCAAAGTGAGCAGTAGACAATATAAGTTTGGGAGCCCCTGTGTTAGATGGTATTGGGCTTACCTCGGGCAAGTCTAGCTGGAAGGTGGGCGCGACGAGTGCGCAGGGCTGCAGGCGCCGCAGCTTGTAGGCCACGCCGTCTAAAGCGCGCCGCACGTGGCGCTCGCCCGCGCCCGCGCAGCCGCCCCCCGCGCCCGCCCCCGCCCCGCTTGACAAAGCCAGCCGCCCCCTCCACACCTACACCATCACAAATGACATTACACGATGCTAAAATACCCAGTTTGGCGCAAAATAACTTGAACCAAAATGGGGGATGCGCAGTAGTCGATTTTTAGTACATTTTGCACGCAAATGCACTGCGCAAACTTTCCCCCTGTTAGTTTTGGGTCAAGTTATTTTGCGCAAACTATATCACAATGAGTGCGTTCCACTTAGGGCCCACAACGTTCAAAATGCTCATTTAGTCGTTCCAATTACATGTTCCAGTCGAACTGCCTCGTTGGTCTAGTGGTCCCAAGTGCGACTGCTACGCTAGAGGTCCTGGGTTCGATTCCCAGGTCGAGCAAAGTGTTATTGGCTTTTTCTATGAAATTCTCAGTAGCAGCTCGGAGTTTGGAATTTGTGCCCGGTTAATGGCAATAGGCTCGCCCCCTATTACACACACACACCTGCACGAATGCCTGCGGCTGCGCGCTGCGGCGGGGCGCGAGGCCGTGCGTGTACACCTGCGCAGTCTGCACCTACACACACACACACACACACACACACACACACACACACACACCTGCACGAATGCCTGCGGCTGCGCGCTGCGGCGGGGCGCGAGGCCGTGCGTGTACACCTGCGCAGTCTGCACCTACACACACACACACACACACACACACACACACACCTGCACGAATGCCTGCGGCTGCGCGCTGCGGCGGGGCGCGAGGCCGTGCGTGTACACCTGCGCAGTCTGCACCTACACACACACACACACACACACACACACACACACACACACCTGCACGAATGCCTGCGGCTGCGCGCTGCGGCGGGGCGCGAGGCCGTGCGTGTACACCTGCGCAGTCTGCACCTACACACACACACACACACACACACACACACACACACACACACCTGCACGAATGCCTGCGGCTGCGCGCTGCGGCGGGGCGCGAGGCCGTGCGTGTACACCTGCGCAGTCTGCACCTACACACACACCTGCACGAATGCCTGCGGCTGCGCGCTGCGGCGGGGCGCGAGGCCGTGCGTGTACACCTGCGCAGTCTGCACCTACACACACACACACACACACACACACACACACCTGCACGAATGCCTGCGGCTGCGCGCTGCGGCGGGGCGCGAGGCCGTGCGTGTACACCTGCGCAGTCTGCACCTACACACACACACACACACACACACACACACACACACACACCTGCACGAATGCCTGCGGCTGCGCGCTGCGGCGGGGCGCGAGGCCGTGCGTGTACACCTGCGCAGTCTGCACCTACACACACACACACACACACACACACACACACACACCTGCACGAATGCCTGCGGCTGCGCGCTGCGGCGGGGCGCGAGGCCGTGCGTGTACACCTGCGCAGTCTGCACCTACACACACACACACACACACACACCTGCACGAATGCCTGCGGCTGCGCGCTACGGCGGGGCGCGAGGCCGTGCGTGTACACCTGCGCAGTCTGCACCTACACACACACACACACACACACACACACCTGCACGAATGCCTGCGGCTGCGCGCTGCGGCGGGGCGCGAGGCCGTGCGTGTACACCTGCGCAGTCTGCACCTACACACACACACACACACACACACACACACACACACACCTGCACGAATGCCTGCGGCTGCGCGCTGCGGCGGGGCGCGAGGCCGTGCGTGTACACCTGCGCAGTCTGCACCTACACACACACACACACACACACACACACACACACCTGCACGAATGCCTGCGGCTGCGCGCTGCGGCGGGGCGCGAGGCCGTGCGTGTACACTTGCGCAGTCTGCACCTACACACACACACACACACACACACACACACACACACACCTGCACGAATGCCTGCGGCTGCGCGCTGCGGCGGGGCGCGAGGCCGTGCGTGTACACCTGCGCAGTCTGCACCTACACACACACACACACACACACACACACACACACACACCTGCACGAATGCCTGCGGCTGCGCGCTGCGGCGGGGCGCGAGGCCGTGCGTGTACACCTGCGCAGTCTGCACCTACACACACACACACACACACACACACACACCTGCACGAATGCCTGCGGCTGCGCGCTGCGGCGGGGCGCGAGGCCGTGCGTGTACACCTGCGCAGTCTGCACCTACACACACACACACACACACACACACACACACACACACACCTGCACGAATGCCTGCGGCTGCGCGCTGCGGCGGGGCGCGAGGCCGTGCGTGTACACCTGCGCAGTCTGCACCTACACACACACACACACACACACACACACACACACCTGCACGAATGCCTGCGGCTGCGCGCTGCGGCGGGGCGCGAGGCCGTGCGTGTACACCTGCGCAGTCTGCACCTACACACACACACACACACACACACACACACACACACCTGCACGAATGCCTGCGGCTGCGCGCTGCGGCGGGGCGCGAGGCCGTGCGTGTACACCTGCGCAGTCTGCACCTACACACACACACACACACACACACACACACACACCTGCACGAATGCCTGCGGCTGCGCGCTGCGGCGGGGCGCGAGGCCGTGCGTGTACACCTGCGCAGTCTGCACCTACACACACACACACACACACACACACACACACACCTGCACGAATGCCTGCGGCTGCGCGCTGCGGCGGGGCGCGAGGCCGTGCGTGTACACCTGCGCAGTCTGCACCTACACACACACACACACACACACACACACACACACCTGCACGAATGCCTGCGGCTGCGCGCTGCGGCGGGGCGCGAGGCCGTGCGTGTACACCTGCATGTTGACGTGGCGCTTGGCCAGCGCACGCGCAGTCTGCACCTGCACACATATAAAACAATATGTTAAAACATACCCTATTTGGACCGTGAAGATACTATTAGGTTTTGAGATTTGATTATATTTATATAATCTTTTTCACCTTACACTAAAAAAATACAATTAAAAAAAAGCTCTAAAACCACAGACAGACCGATTTGGAAAAAGGGAAAGGAGGCCTTTGCTTAGCAGTGGGATAAAATGGGCTAGAAAAAAAGGAAAAATGACATAATATTAAATGTCATTATTAATTGGTGCGTCATTTGGATAAAGCGGATTAATGTGCTGTCACATTTTAGAAATTCGCTGAATTTGTGGGAAATTGCGATAATTTGGTCACGATAACCGTGCATTTTAAACTTTATTAGTATGTTTTCTTTCATAAATATTTAATATTCCACATTTTACTATACCACTAAACAGATTTCGATAACATTTGGCAAGGAAATAGGCCATATCCCAGCGAAGGAGGTTGAAAGTGAAAGGTATACTTACATCTTCAGCTTCGTCTAGTTCCAGTACGCATGCGTCTTTGTCCGCACATAGATCCAGCGCTGGCGCATCTTCCCCCTCCACTTCTGGGAGGACGCCATTCATATTATGTTCTATACCACCTGTTAGATAGATTTGTTAGATATTAAATTAACTAAAGTCTATCCCAGTTAACTTGTCATTTTTATATGATGATAAGAAAAACTTGTGATTTTCGCATCGGGCAGGGTTTGTTTACCAATAAAGACAAGTCCAAAAAACGGACTAAACCAAGTAATTTATCGAGAACGTATTTGGATGTGGTCAAATAGGCCCTTAACTTATTGAATATGATTGAGTTTAAGTACAAATTGATAATTTAGTAGAAGAGAAATCGTTTGCGAAAATAATTATATTTTATTTCTAAACTTTCATCTCCCTATCATCCACATAAATTAAAATTAATACTAGGGCCCACTTGCACCAACTTTTTAAATATGTTTAAATTGAACTTAAACACAATTTTTCATAGTAATTTCGTGTTTAAATACAATTTAAACACATTTAAGAAGTTGGTGCAAGTGGGCCTAGGTATATAAAAAGCGCGATTGTTTTACCTATATTTCTTTAAAAAAACGTGAATATCAACATAGTTAAAAACAATAAAAAATATCAGTGGGTTTATTATCACTTGTAATCAAATAAAAAATATCAGTTTAAGGGTTTAATATCACTTGTATGCACAACATTTTTCATTGTAATTTTGTTTTTAAACACGATTTAAAAATATTTAAGAAGTTGGTGCAGGCTGCCCTAAGAATTCAAGTGTAAGAATCCAGAATCACTAATAGCTAGAGATATAACATACCTATGTCATAGCCATTGGCGGCTCTGTTAGCTGTAAAAGAGTCCCACAGCGCTTTCTGTATTTCCAACGCATCTTTGTCGTTTTCTGACGCCTGAAAGTTGGTTATAGTTATATTATGTACTAGCCTTTGTCCGCGGCTTCACTCACCTGAAGCTATAGTAGGATTAGAAATGAATTCCAAAAATAATTTAATATAAACCAACAGTAATGATCTCTTCTTTGTATGGACCTCTATTCCATGGTATTGATGATTTACATCTGATAATGAGATAGCTGTTCAAATATATAAAATAAGAGTATCGATACCTTGATCCTGGGCGGGGCGGGCGGAGGTAGTGCTGCCAGCCTGCAAGCAGTTCCGCTGGCCAAAGCCATCACGCAGCGCTCGCCCACCGAGATCTGTGTCTGCAGTGAGAACAACGCATTCGCGCCCTGCCAACATAACATTCTTGGGTAAATATAATAGACGACTATAAACTGCCTCATTGGCCAAGTGATCCTGAGCGCGACTGCTACGCTAGAGGTCCTGGGTTCGATTCCCAGTCGAGCAGTGTTATTGGGTTTTTCTATGAAATTGCCAGTAGCAGACTCCGATTTGTGGCCGGTTAATGGCAATAGGCTCGCCCCCTATTACACAGGACGGAAACATACCGGCAAACTGTGGGTGTACAATAGTACGCCTCTGCCTAACCCTTCGGGGAATACAGGCGTGATTGTATGTTATATAATAGACGACACGTTTCTCGTAGAGGCTGAGCTATCAGCTCTCAGTAGCTGTGCGTTCTGTAATGTTGGGTATTGGAGGAGAATAAAACGTTGAGAACTGACTTGTTTAATAATAATTATTAGAATTAAGTAAATACACGAGTAATATACATAGGTATATGCAAATTTTGAACATAGGTGAGACTAAAGTTCGATCATACAAATATTAGCTCTCTAAAGAGAAAGAAGAAAAGAACTATGTGTGGATTATACAATACAAATATTTGCTCCACGTGGGGACACGGAGCTAATATTTGTATGATCTACAGATAGTTGTTCCGGGTTTGGGTGTTAGTGTATGTGAGAATTTGTGTTTGTAAAACAGTCATTGGTTTTTTACATAAAACGCTTATCGCAAGCGCAACTGCAAATAAGTCGTTCTAAAAAACAACAAAATGTGGGTAGCGGTTTTGATAAACGTATCGCAATGTCAATATTCAGCTGGAAGCCATTCAGCTATTTTACATAACAGAGCTATTTTGTAAAGCAGTTATGTAAAAAAGCGAATTATACAATTCTACTACAACGCATAAATAATATTTATTTATTTATTTATTTCCCACAATTAAGTTGAGCAATTGCGACATTAACTATACAATATTCACTATAACCTTGCTTTAAAAAACATAATTAAAACGTTTCAGTATTTAGGCACTTACCTGCATCCTAAGCTTGGCTAGCAGCAATTTGTGTAGTTCATACTCCAAGAACGGTAACTGGTCTGATATGTCTCTGGCGCCCGGCTCTGAGGTAGGAGGTGCTCTACGCACTCGAGCAGCTGTATAGGTACAAATAAATATAGTAATTATTTGTATGGAAAATATAGCAAAATTTTCATTCAACTGGTACTCATAAAAAAAGTTAAAAAAGAACTATTTCAATTATGTAGGTATTTGGTGTATCTTGCAACTAGGTTTTAGACTCCAAGTAGGTGATGTTTCCAAGGTCAATTTTTTAATATTCGATCGGCCGCCAGATTAGACAATAGGGTATTTTACACCATGTAAGAATAAATATAAAAATGCATGTTTATGATAGATTTTTAAAAAAGTAAACGAGAAACGTTAGTATTTATTTATAAAAATGCAATGTAAATTTTATAATTCAATTTGAAAGATAGTCTTTTTTAATCTGTTTTAAAACGCCATCCGCCATATTGGATTCCGACGTGATGTCACTCCGATAGTAACTTGACGTTACTTGGTCTTTTGCAGTTGTATTGTTTACTAACGAAGTGACGTCACGACCCGAAGTAGCATGGCGGCTAGCGTTTCCGCGCGAAAATTCAACATCATAAATTAAAAATCGTTTTTAAGGCATTTTTCGGTTTTATAAAACTGAAATAAAAATTCTACTGGTTCATTACGATCTAAGGATTAATTTAAAACAGTTTTCAAAAAAAGGTGTAATACCCTATTTTGGTTGCGTCTTCATGCATAATGGTGACGATATGAAGATACTTACCGACGGCGGTGAGCGTGACGGCTTTAGCGTGTGCCGTCAGCTTGCTAGGCTTAGCACATGTCGCTAGTAATACTGTAGGCACGCGAGCTCTCCTGAAAAGTACAATACTTTGAACACGCCGCAGGTTCGATACAGGAGAAAAATCTATAATAAATTATTGTATGAATAAAATTGTATGATATTGAAGAAAAACTAATATGCACTACTTATTAGAGCAACAGAAGCCAAAACAATTCTTTTTTGAGTTTTTGACTGTCTGTGTGATCTATATGTTTGTACGCGCATCACTCAAAAATACTACATGAAATTGGATGAAGTTTTCACAGTTGTATTGCTGGGGGTCTAACTTAAAATCTGGTGCATATTTCATCTAGGAAAACCCACAAAAAGCCAAGTTATCTCGGTTCACTCTTTCAAAAGTTATTACAATGCCCTTGAAATGAATGCATTTGAAAAATAACCATAGAAGTAAATTTCCAATCTAAATATTTCTGTACTAGACTAGCACAGGCCAAAAAATACGTTATATAATAAAATACCAGATGATTTTTTAATCCAGTATCTGCCAGCGAGACATCCTATAGTAATTGACTTACCTACAGATGCCACACGTTGAAAGCTCAGCTCTATAAGGCCCTGCTCCAGGTGAATATGGCACATGCGCCATACAACATGAATCACTCTCTAAATCGTCTATTGCATTCTTTGAACCTGTGTTAGCTGCAACATAAACAATACATAATTATGTGGGATCCATCAAACAAGAGATTCAGAAAGAGAAAAGGTTAGAAAGGCTTGTGGATAAAAAAGTGGTATTCTCGCAGAGGGAAATAGCGACAAGAGATAATCAAAGGAGAACGATGGAAATGTAAGAAAGAGTCAGAGAAAAAAAACTATAGACCGAAGCTTCCATCCCTTATTGTAAATTTTCTCTGTATTTTTCTACTCTGGATATGGGCAAAAGAAGAAGAAATTAAACCCGAAAGAATAATAGTCGTAAAATATAGAATGAAAGACAAAAAGTGAGAGAGAAAAAAGGTAAGAAGAGCAAATAGATAAAGGAGAGAGTACAAGAGAGAAGGAAAGAGAAAGAGAGATTGATAAATCTTAATACCTGTTACAGTTTCAGGCTCGGAATTGAAGTCAATGTCTAAGTTGATGACTGCCGCCGTACCCGACGCTGATAACACACATACATCTTCACTGCAAACAGATGATATTATTATTAGTAGTTATTTTACATTGTAATTTAAATTAAATTTAAATATACTCCGAGACTTTTTTTTGTCGTTTTGAAACCGAAAATGTTAGACTCTATATCGATAATAGAACCTATTATTGTATAATTTCAATTAAATAAATAAAAAAATATTATTATAAGCAATGTCATATACCTACGAACAAAAAATGAGAACTCATGGTAACTCCACTCAATTTTAGGTACTGTGATCGATATTTTTTGATGTTACACACACACACAAGTAACCGGTATAACATGCCTGGTGCATTACTACGACCAAACTCGAAAATGAGAAAAAAATTGTTAATTGAGCTGTACTGCTTGTAATAAAAAAGGTGGCCTTTTTAATTACAAGCAGTACAGCTAATTTAATATTTTTTATTAGTACTAGGTACTAATTATCCTAAGTTACCACGTTTCAGTTCCAAAACGACTAAAATTTTTTTAGTCGTTTTCACTGTAACATATTCACTGTGAATTTTTAGTAAAAATTCACAATGTATATGTTACAGTCAAAACTCATAACCAGTGAAAACCACTTTTGACTGTGAAAATCAGTCACAAGTGTTTTTAACTAAGGACGTTAGTCAAAGTACTTTTAAGTGCACAAACAGTCAAAAGTGGTTTTGACTGGTTATGAGTTTTGATTGTAACATATTATACATTTTACTAAAAGAAAAACTTTACATCATGGATTTGAGTTTCCATCTGCAACTAACGTAGGGATTCAGATTCTACCTTGGGAGTTTTTTTATAGGATAGGGGAGTAAACGAGCAGACGGATCACCTGATGGCAAGCGATAACCGCCGCCCGTGAACACTCGCAACACCAGAGGAGTCACAAGGGCGTTGCCGCCTTTTAAAAGGGTATTGGTAACCTCACTAACTCGGCGAAACACAACGCAAGCGTTGTTTCACGCCGATTTTCTGTGAGGCCGTGGTATCACTCCGGTCGAGCTGGCCCATTCGTGCCGAAGCATGGCTCTCCCACGTGACAAATCGAAGTTCGAAGTACAAACGAAACAAATGAAGGAGTGATTTTGGAAGCATGCGTCGCTCACCAAATGGCGGTGGTCTCGGAGTAGGCGAGCACGGCATTGCAGCGCAGCGCCCGCGCATGCGCGCGCAGCTCAGTGCGCAGCTCGGCCCACCAGGCGGCGCGCGCCGCGCCCTCGCCCCCGTCCGCCAGCTTCACGGAGCGCGCGCACACTGTGCCGCCTGTACAGTAGCGACACATGTAGCGACATCTACCGCGCTACATAGTAAAACCTCGACCAATCCTGAATCGCGCAAGTGAAGTTTGCAACGCAACTTGAAAATATTCTAATGGCTTATGTTTAACGATCTACCGGATCTAGTAAAGTGTAACGGTAAGAAGTCACTTTATATTGCCAAAAATAGTAAATGATCAACAAAATAAATCTAATCTAACCTAAACCTAATATTTGGTGACCATTTAGCCATTTTAGTGACCATTTATCCTATTTGGTAAGTATTTTGGTGATCAATTTACTAAATTCGGTGGTCAGTATATTTTGTCCCTATTCTAATTGACGTGTTTGAATTCTTGCGCTTATTCGGTAACACGTTTTATATTAATCGTGTTTGTCGATTGATATGTCGCCTTGTAAGTGTCATTTTAGAGTGAACTTAAGCCAAATGTGTACAACTATGTTAACACCGTCGGCCGGCTTCATTGGACCAGCCTGAGCCAATTCTGCGTCGAGACAATTTTATCCAGTTTTATAGTAAGTCATCGAGATTTTATACAATTTGATTTGATTCAATGCTCTTACCGCGAGAACGAAAATCTCGTTTAACCCATTGAAACATAACCATTGACGTATGACTTACATACGTCAACAGCAATAGGCTAAAGCGGGACTGGAGCACATTAAACCTCTATCTAAACCTTCAGGGAATACAGACGTGATAATATAATATATTATGTTACTAGCTTCTGCCCGCGAATTCGTCTGCGTGGACTTCAGATAAAATGTAGCCCATGTGTTATTCCAGACTATAATCTATCTCTGTGCCAAATTTTATCCAGATCCGTTCAGCCGTTCTGGCGTGAAAGAGTAACAAACATCCATCCATCCATCCTCACAAACGTTCGCATTTATAATAATAGTAGGATTTTAAACTGAAATTTTCCAATATTATACCAATAGAATAAAATATATACAAGTATATAGTAGAATAGTAACATACCAATGTTTACAATGAATCCAGGTGGATATTCAGTCATGGTGAGGAATGGATACTCCAGCATATCCAGGTTATTGCTGTTCATGGATGGTCTGAGAATAGCGCCACCACCGCTGCCTACGTTGACAGCTGATGTGTTCAGTGATCCACCTAAAATGTTTATAGATTTCGGCATGGACACTTTGACAAAAAGAAAATTCTAAATTCTAATTCGTGCAGGACAAAATGTTATAGGTGAAAGTAATATACCCAACAGGGTCAAAACAGTATTGAAAGATAGAACAGAAGTATTATTATCATAATACAACCACATAAGGACGTGCAGTGCTTAACCAAAGCCGACTCCTAGCGACCATTGAGATCGTCCTATACTGCGCTCCAAGAACGAAACATTGAAAAGAAGAGAAGAAAAAACTCATTTTTGTAAGGTCGGTTGAAATGAAGTTTGAATGAAGAAGTAAAATCTATATACTAATATATAAAGCTGAAGAGTTTGTTTGTTTGTTTGTTTGTTTGTTTGTTTGTTTGCTTGAACGCGCTAATCTCAGGAACTACTGGTTCGATTTGAAAAATTCTTTCAGTGTTAGATAGCTCATTTATCGAGGAAGGCTATAGGCTATATATCATCACGCTAAGACCAATAGCAGCGGAGCATCAATGAAGAATGTTTCAAAATCGGGGTTTTTTTCCTTTTGAGAGCTTCCGATGCGTGCGCTGCGTAAACGGTTAAAGTTTCGCAAAAATCATATATGACAGAATTGTTCCTCTTTAAAAGTTCTAAAAAAAAGTCCGCGACAGCATATGTCTATCTTTTAAGGTTGGCTCACTATAACTTTTTTATGCTAACTTTGTTCTAAAATTCCAAATGCATTATTTGCTAAGGTGTTTTTATAAACATGATAATAATCCTCATTAGCCAAGTGGTCCTGAGCGCGACTGCTACGATAGAGGTCCTGGGTTCGATTCCCAGGTCGAACAAAGTGTTATTGGGTTTTCTCATGAAATTCCCATTAGCAGCTCGGAGTAAGGAATTTGTGCCCGTTTAATGGCAATAGGCTCGCCCCCTATTACATGAGACCTAAACATAACGGCGAACTGTGGGTGTACATTAGTACGCCTCTGCCTAACCCTTCGGGGAATACAGGCGTGATGGTATCTTATGTTATGTTATATTAATCCTTATCCAAATAAATACGGTATTCATCAGCCTTTAGAGCGTTTGTTTTGTATCCGAGTGGACCGAGCTTGGGTCCGCTCGGACCCAACAAACGCTCTAAAGGACATATCCTCATTTAGCGTTCTTTTATTATTCCTGTTCCCGTGACATAATTTACTAAAGTTCCGCTCGGATACTCAATACTCAATTATCAACTAACAATATTGGCTATATCTTGAAGTGAGCTTCAATCAAAACATACTACAAGCCGCTGAAGGGGATCATCATCTTCTTACCACCTGTCAAGTGCCACCTGCCAAGTTTGCTTGAACGCGATAATCTCTGGAACTATTGGTCCGATTAGAAAAAATCTTTCGGTGTTAGATAGTCCATTTATTGAGGAAGGCTATAGGCTATCATCCCGCTAAGACTAAGTAACTATTCCACGCGGACGAAGTCGCGGGCGGAAGCTAGTAAGTAATAAATAGTCAGCAAGTGAAATATAACATTTGACTTTTTGATTTTCTGTCGCCATCATACCATAAAATAAAAGTAATAAATAGTCAAAAGAAAGCCGTTAATAGACGATCAAAAGCTACATGGGTATCTTTATTTGAGAAAGGCTGACAGGGTTCAAATAACATCATCAAACGTCCTCAAATATCAGAAAGAATGAAAACCAAACCAAAAAATAATGGAAAAAAGAGAAAGAAAATATGAATACAATTGAAAACCGGCACGACACAAGTTTTGAAAATCCATTACTGACCTTTAGGCGTTACGCTAAGATCAGAATCAGAGGACCTCCTATGAATCCCCATGGGCGTCGACGTTGCATTCAATGAAGAATTCTGCGCATGCGCCGTCTGCACCGGCTCCCGACCGCCGTACGACTCGTGCCGAGCGTGTCTCGGCGATCCGCGGTCCTTGTCGCACTTATCCTCTCGCCTATCCCTCTCCCTGTCGCTCCTGTTGGCATCGCACACGGCATGCGAGTTATCACACACACTATTGTTAGTTTCATCTACGTCGTCTATGCTGCCTTCGGGCAGCGAGGGTATGGTCTCTAGTGCACCAAGTATGGGGTGTGAGAACAAAACAGGCTTGGTTACGTCGCTAGGTGATGAGTTAGCTTGTTTGGACATTTTAGGCGTGTCACTGTCTGGTATGGAGTGCACACTATCTTGACGTACAAGTTTTTTCTTAGGTTCAGGCACGGATTTACTCTTTTCGATCGTTTTTGTAACAGTTTTCCCTTCTCCTGCCGTTTTAAGATCTGTTGTGGGTACAAGAGATTGCACTTTATCAATAAGTATAGTCTCCATCGAAGTATCAAAAGAACCTGGTTTATAATTTTTATATTTTTCTTCATCTGTTTGACTATCATGCGCTTCATCTAAATTTTCCTTTACTTTTTCAATAGCTTCGTCTTCTACTAAAGCTTGCACTTTGTCTAACAAGATAGTTTTGACAACACTTTTGACTAGTCTGGGAGATTTTAGATCATCATTAAGATGTTCGGCTTCTTCCAATTTGTCGTCGGAAAAGGTTTTTGGTTCGACAAACGTCACACCCGGTTGCCCGACTAAAGAAGTCACTTTATCCATCAGTATTGTTTCCATCGCTGTATGAGTTAGACCACCTAGTCCATATTTTCTGGTAAACTCGTTTGATTTTACGCTGTGTACATCATCAGCCGGAATAACCGGTTCTGGAACAGGTGTTCCAAGAATAGTCTCAACTGCTGTATATACTAGACCAGCAGGCCTTAAATCATCTTTACTAGATTTTTTATGTTTTTCCGATTGGTTCTCAGTGAAATGCTGAGGCTCCCCATAAGTCATGCCAGGCTGTCCCACTAAAGAATGAACCTTATCCATTAAGATAGTCTCCATAGCTGTATGAGTTAAACCACTGGAACTCTCGTTTCTATTCAACTCTTCAGGTTTTTCATCACTAGTGACAACGGGATCTGGTACGATTGCGCCAAGTGCTGATGCCTGAACTCTCTCCAAAAGCATAGTTTCAACTGCAGTTTGAACTAAACCACCTGGCTTATCTTCTTTACTTTTTAACTCCTTAAACTTTTCAGATTTATTGTCATAATCGAATACAGAAGCGACAACTGGTTCAGGCGTTTCAGGGCCTAAAACCGATTGTACTTTTTCCATGAGCATAGTTTCCATTGCAGTGTGCACTAGGCCACTTGGCTTCATTTCTTTCTTTTTAGTCTTACCATCAAAGAACTTTTCAGTTGGTGAATCATGATCTGGAGATTTTGGGCTAAACAAAGACTGAATTAGAGTAACCGGTTTTTTGTTTTTAATTTTGGTACCGGTTTCGGTATCGTTTGTGTCATTTCGGTCATTGCCTTCAAAAATAAGCTCTGGTTGAGGTGTTTCTGGGGTTGTAGGCATAAGAACAGATTGGACTTGATCCATAAGCATGGTTTCCATAGCAGTTTGTACTAAACTTGGAAATTTATCTTTACCTTTATGTTCGTGAGACTTTTCAGTCTTTCTAATGCCACTAACAATAACAGGTCTATTGTTAATAGGTGGGGACTGACTTTTAGGTCGAGGCGAAGGTACCATGTATATACTGCTACTTTGTGATTCATTATCATTACTCCTATACTCTTCAACTTTACCCAATTTTTCGTTAACATCATCAAAAAACTGTTTGTTTTTAGAGTCAGGATCAGGAGAAGTAGGCATCAGAAGAGACTGCACTTTATCTAGTAGAATAGTCTCCATAGCAGTATGAACCAATCCACTGGACTTAAGTGACTGTTTCTTCTCATGAATTTCATCTTTGTGGTATGGAAATGATGGTCCGCTAAGAGACGTTCTAGAAACTGGTTCCGATCCGATATACATAGAGACTTTAGCGCGGTCAAATTCATCACTCTTATGGAAGAATTTGTTGGTATCGATACTTTCTTTGTCAAGACTCAAGAGGTCGTTATAAGACAAGAATGGAGCCCCAAGCACAGTGTCACTAGGAACCTTTGAACGGACATCTGAAGATGATCCAGGTTGACTCAAAGGAGATTTTATTTCCTTCTTCTTTGGATGCAAAGAGTAATGCGAGATACTTTTAATCATATTGCTGTTAGATATTTTCGACAGATGGCGTTTTATACGTTTAGACGAGCGATGAACGAAACTATCTTTCTCTACGGGTGAGGACGGTTCACTAATGCTCTTAGCAGTCTTTTTGTGAGAAAAGGGATTGTGAAATTTAAATTGATGACTATAGGGTTTTGGTACACACGTGTCGTCTCTCACGGATGACGTCGAAGCTTCAATTGATCTTACTGGCTTCTGCACTACAGCCTTATTCTCGACTTCACGTGGCACCGATTCCAGGGATTTACTTTTGTCAATAAGTAGCTGATTGTCAAAAACTTGTTGTTCTAATTTATCTTTCTTATCAATTTCTTTATTGACATCTGTTTGCTTGATTTGATTAAGATCGGGACTTTCAGTTTCAAGACTATTCAATTTCTTATCTATAACAGCGATTAATGTAGGATCAAGATTGTGACTTAGGACTGATTGTACTACAGAGCTTGTAGTCTCAATAGACTTCTCTGTATCTGTTTTTACATCAGAGCTTTCATCATCGTCGTCATCTTCTTCGTCACTACTCGAGTCCAATTCTGAGCTCTCAGCGGATAGTGCAGACGAAATTGAACCGAAATAACCAACTTCTCCAGGCAATGTGAGGAGATTTTCGCTTCTCTCCGGCATTGGTGTTGCTGGACATGACTCTGAAATTTTCCTTTCTCTTACTGGCACCGCTCCTTCAGAACTTATATTGTTTAGAGATGTAAAACGTATCTCTGGCACATTTTTATCATCTTCATTTATAGTTTCTTGATTTATCTTTGCTTTTTCATCATCAGACATGTTGATGGTAGGTTCGGATTCGCTAGTCCGTCTCATAGTCGAGCCAGGAGAGGCCTCAGAATCTTGCGTTTCCGCAATGCAAGCAAGACTTGTGTGAACATGTATAATAGATCTAGCAAGAATTGAAGCCATTCCTTCTCCCTCATCTTCTTTATTCACATACGTTTTAGCAAACTTAGGTTTCTTCAACCTTTTTAACTTTTTCAATTCATTTTTTATATCTACTAAAGAGATGCGAGAAGTGTCCGATGTGTTAGACCTCAAAGATATCGTATCTTCTTGCTTGTCAATGGAAGGTCTTTTACTAGAGCGCTTACTAAATCGTTTTGTGAAGAAATTGGTTTTGATCTTTTTTAATCTCTCTAGAGGTCCAGAAGAGTCTGAATCATCGCTTTCTTTGTTGAGTAATTTATTCAGATCAATCTGATCTTCTGAGAGGTGTCTCAAACTTCTTGGATGGGGGTAATCATCTTGGTATATGGAGACACTGCCAGCATAGCTGGTGATACTCGATTGTCTCGTCATATCTATACTTTTTTCATCGTCGTCAAGGGCGTCAGTTTCGTCCAATAATGAGGAAGCATTAGGGTTCAAAATCAAGAGAAGTTTTTGCAGCTCATCCTGATGACATTGGTAGTAAGTAGACATTTCTGATATACTTTCATTATCTGTCGCCAAAATGTCCAAATATTTTTTTAATTGTCTGTTTAGGTTAGCGGACACAACAAACCATGCAAAAATATAACTATAAGTAATTTGTTTTTAAAAACTCGATTTTAAACAAGTTACTGATTGATCAACATTAATATTACGCACATTTAAAGCCTTTGGAGCGAAAATATTCTAACTGACTATATTTGCTATTGTATAAACAGTTTTAAAAATATAATAGTTTATTTTCTATATTAATATATCGTAAAAATAGGGCAACAAGAAAAAAATCAATGTAAGTAAGATTTCTTGTTCGACTTGAATAGTACTTTGGACTATATTGCAGTAAAAATAAAGTGAAATTTTGTTTGTACTCACTGTTGCGTGCAAGGTGGCATGTTAAGTGGTTGACTGGGCGTGGGCAGAGGAGTTATGCTCACGGCAGTGCCTAGAATAGATAAAGAATAAAGTCAAAGTAGGTACCAGTCAGGAGGAATAGATAACAAGCTCACTACTAGTAGGTATAAGGTTCAATATCACTGCAACAAATACAAAATATTCAAGAAATCTATCCGTTTTTAGGGTCAGTTTAAAAGTTTTTAAAGGATCACGCCTGTGTTCCCCGAAGGGTTAGGCAGAAGAGTACTGATACTAATCCACAGTTCGCCGGTATGTTTATGTCCCACGTACTAGTGGGGCGAGTGTATTGGCATTAACCAGGACCAAATTCAAACTGCCTCATTAGCCGAGTGGTCTTTAGCGCGACTGCTACGCTAGAGTTCCTGGGTTCTGGCTTTGCTGAAAATAGAAGTCACATTATGAGCTAGTTATTTTTAGTTGGAACAAGATTCCCAGGTCGAGCAAAGTGTTATTGGGTTTTTCTATGAAATTCCCAGTAGCAGCCCGGAGTTTGGAAGTTGTGCCTGAATAATGGCGATAGGCTCGCCCCCTATTACATGGGACCTAAACATACCGGCGAACTGTGGGTGTACATAAGTACGCCTCTGCCTAACCCTTCGGGGAATACAGGCGTGATGGTATATATGTTATAAATACTATGTATTCATGTATTTGCAAGCTTTGTGTAATACTCATTGATACACTGACATTAAATTTGTTAATGCTGTTGGTCTTCCAATTAAATAAATCATTCCAAACTTGGGAAAGTTATCAAGAATTGCATTCGCTTACATTTATTTCCAGTGAAGTGTTTTGGATGAAATGGTAGAGCAGAAACCTAGATTAACGGTATCGGAATACAATTATTAATAAACTTTAATTAAATTGTGTTTGAATTACGATTTATTTTGGTATTACGTTTGTATTGGAAATTTGGTCCGAGGGACTCTTCCTAAATCTCTTTATAGGTACCTATTTCAAATAAGCTTTTACAAGCGTTTATGAAACGTTATAATTCTAGTTGCACGGTTACAAAAGCTTGATGTTATGGATAAGAATCCGGCAAGAAACTCCATGGACACTCTGTTTAAACACAAACATACTATCACGCCTGTATTCCCGGAAGGGTTAGGTAGAGGTGTACTAAGGTACACCCACAGTTCGCCGGTATGTTTACGTTCCATGTAATAAGGTGCGAGCCTATTGCCATCAACCGGGCACAAATTCTAAACTCCGAGCTGCTACTGAGTTTTTCATAGAAAATCCCAATAACACTTTGCTCGACCTGGGAATCGAACCCAGGACCTCTAGCGTAGCTGTCGCACTTGGGACCACTAGACTAAAGAGGCAGTTTTCTCTCTCTTATAATCTTCACTGGTACAATATTGTGATAACAAGATGTGTGTACGTTGAAGGCTGTCCAAGTTTGTTAAATTAGTAGTTGTAGTTACCAATAGCTCTTGCCACGACCCCCGCCTCCCCTTCCAGATCGAAGTCTTGCTGGTAGCCAACGACTGCATTCGCTCCCAGTTCCGCTGCCTTCAGTCCTACTAGGCGTTGGACCTGTGATAATCAGTCATCCTGTTATAGATATAGGCCAGATCCAATCAATCAAAGATTAAGGCCCACTTGCACCAACTTCTTAAATGTGTTTAAATTGTATTTAAACACGAAATTTCTATGAAAAATTGTGTTTAAATTCAATTTAAACATATTTTAAAAGTTGGTGCAAGTGGGCCTAAGACTTTCATTTAAAAAGCCTTTCTACGCAAATACACCCTCCAAATTTCACGCCTCTACAACCAGAGGTTTGGGCCGTGCGCTGTCTGTTAGGCAGTGAGTGAGTTTAGAAGTCAAGACTTTGTTTCCTATATATAGTTTTTTAAGGTACCATTATGTGGCAAACAAGCATACGGCCGGCCTGATGGTAAGCGGTTACCGCAGCCTACGGATGCTTGGGTGCTTACAACACCAGAGGTATCACTCGCGCGTCGCCGACCAAATCTCTTCACACCCTTTTTGAGAGAGTGGGGTAAACATTAAGGACTAGTAGGGCTGGCAGCATAGGAGACAATAAGTGTGATACTTAAACACCACATAGTACGGAGCTGTAATTTGCCCACGATTTTCTGCAAGGTGGAGGTACTTCCTTCCAGCTCCAATTGTGAATTATTCAATTCCACTATGCCCTACCTCTCTTGGCTGTCCAATGGCACAAAATTACAGGGACTGACAGATTCCGTAGACTAAACTGTCAAATATCAACAATTCTGAAGTCATTTAATGGCAATTTTAACACAATATAATAGCAGGTATGATAAAAAACAAGGATCTACAGTTAAAAACCTGTACCTGATTGCTAAGTTTGATGAAGGCGACCTGCCTCGCTTCGTTAGATGCACGCGGCGTTCTGATCTTGTCGATCCATTGGTATTCAGGGTCGTCATTCACCACCAGCTCTTCAACAAACCCGTGGATGGCAGTCGCCCGGTATCCGGGAGGTATCATTGGACCTTGAGGTAAAGATATATAAGCCCTTTTAATAACACGCCAGTAAAGGCACATTGCACGGTCTCCAATGCGATGGACTGACCAAATCAAGAAGGCAGTTGGTGGCCCCATAAGTGAGTGTATCAGGATGACGGCTAACAGAGCGAGTTGGCGGGATACCGTGAGGCGAATAACATCTGCCCCCAACTGACACATCTACATGACGGGCACGACCGCTCTGCCAAGAGCGAATCGGCTGAGAAGAAGAAAGGCACATTCTGAAAACGGTGTAGTTTTTTTTAAAAGACTGCCCCACTAGAATTTTCTTCTGTATCGTGGGTGCTTTTACAAACACATTGAAATCTTTGCTCCGGTGCCAGCTAACACTAACAATACGTCGCGCAGAAGCCGATTGCTCAGTGGCTACGGTAAACGTGCCGTCGAACAAAGAATCCCTACTTCCCTACTAATATTATAAATGCGAAAGTAACTCTGTCTGTCTGTTACGCTTTCCCGCTTAAACCTCTCAACCGATTTTGATGAAATTTGGCACAGACAATCTTTAGACCCTGAGAAAGGACATAGGCTACCTTTTATTTCGATTTGTATGGGATTTCTTAATTTTAAAAGATACGCAGACGAAGTAGCGGGTACCAGCTAGTACTCTTATAAAGCCACAATGCTCACCTGGTTTGGTTCTCGATAAGAATATTTTTAAATGATATATTACAGTCCCATCGAGTAACATTGGAAGCCAAACATAACTGAGAAAAGACTACGGTAATCATGATGATAACAATCACATAGATACACCCCTGTCTAAAAGGTTTGTGTAACCCTGAATGGTTAGACTGAGTTGTACACACACAGTTGGCATGTAAGTAGAGGTCCTATACAATGGGGGGCGAGCCTAGTAGCCGCAAATCCACTCTCCGAGCTGATAATGAGAATTTAATCGAAAAATCCAATAGTGCTGCTTGACTTGGTATGAAACCCAGGGCCTCTAGACTAAGGAGGAGGTTGATGATGTTTTATACATACATACATACATACCATCACGCCTGTATTCCCCGAAGGGTTAGGCAGAGGCGTACTAATGTACACCCACAGTTCGCCGGTATGTTTAGGTCACATGTAATAGGGGGCGAGCCTATTGCCATTAACCGGGCACAAATTCCTAACTCTGAGCTGCTACTGGGAATTTCATAGAAAAACCCAATAACACTTTGCTCGACCTGGGAATCGAACCCAGGACCTCTAGCGTAGCAGTCGCGCTCAGGACCACTTGGCTAATGAGGCAGTTGTTTGATAATTGTTGACAAAAAAGGAAGGGAAATAGACACTCACAATGAAAGAATTGCACTCCACAGCTGGAGGTCTTGTACTTGTTGAAGTCAGAGAACAGCTCCACCTTTACGATCACGTTCAGCTCGCCACGGATGCCGTGCATCGTGTCGAAAACCGGGATCCATCCTGACATTACCGCACCTGAGGACATTAGAAGCCTTCTAAGTAAGTAATATGATTCTCAATCCGCATGGGGATTATAAAAATAGTACTCTTCAAATTAACAAAACTTTTACTGATCACATTAATTAAAAACGAAAGTTAAAACAACGAAGACAATTTGATAGCAAAAAAAAATATAAAAAGTTCTAAGTAAGTACAGTATTTTTTTATTAACAGCTAGGAACCATCTCGTATCAAAAACTGTGTTTAATATAAAATTATTTAATATGTGCGCCATGTTATACACTTGGCAATGAACTCTGCGAGTTTCTTTAATCAAAACGACAGATCTGTTTCGCATAAATAATTTAGCGGCGGTGGCGTATGTTTTTAGGTCTATTTATACTGGAAGCGCCGTGAATTCAAAGGAACTACATTTTACGTTAGTATATAAAGAAGAATAAGTAAATAGTTTTACTCCTGATTCTGATCTTTCTCTCAGAAAGTTGGAGGGCTAATGTTGTTCTTTCGGTGATCAAAATCAGGCTTTCAGGGTTCTAAATGATCGCAACGCGATACGCTTGGATGGAATTAGCTTATGAAAAAATATATTATATTTTTTGTGTAAATAGATCTTTTAAAAACACCTTTACAAGTCAAAGTCTTATGTCTAACAAATATAGCTCAAGCATTATTCAGGGAGCCCAATGACGATATCATCAGATCCGCAAGAAATTGTATATAGGTCAAGTGAAATTCTGAAACATTTTCTGAAGAATCTAGCGAGTTCCTAACGCCCCTCGGGACTCGGATCTCGATCAGAACAAGTAACAACAAGGTTGAACAAGGTATTAGGCCACATTTCACCAACACCGAGTAAGTTTCCGTTAAATTACTCGTCAGTTTCATACAAATTCTGTTCCATTCTTAATTTAATCTGGGAATAGATGCTCCAACATGGTGAAATGTGGCCTTAAAGTTTATTTTTCCCTGTATACATACCACCGTGCGGCGTAGTAGTACTCTTGGCGTTGTTGGCCTCCCTCGCCAGGAGCGGCGCGAGTGCAATCACGACCTTGCCGATGGCATCGTTGGCGGAGTACGTGTCGTGGTCCATGAGACGAAGCTGCAGAGGCTCATCCTGGAGTTCAGATTCGTCCACCTAGAACAAATAAAGGGGAACTAAAGAACGATGATTAATTCTATAGTCATTTAGAGCACAGATCACAATATAAAGAAGCTCTTTTAAGAGTTTTTCTTAGGTCCTCCAGTTCCTCAAACCTACGTGCATAGGTATTAGATATAAGAATCGCTATTGCTTAGTTCAGTAGATCCAGGACTTCATCCGTCCTCCGTGCTGCAGGTTATAGTGAGAGAATTCTCGGTAGCTCAGTATCCTCTCCGAAAATAAGTGTAAGTTCTTCAGTAACCCAAAGAGACAAGAGAGTTGGAGACTCCGAGAGAGTGCCGACAAAGCTTGTATACCTCACGAGATATCATTAACACCCTCACGCAAAATACGCATTAATACGAATCGTACGATATACCTGCCGTACCATACCACCCCTCCAATCTAATTCTCCAAACAATACAAGCCAATTATCATCTTCATCTTTGGTTGTGCCACTCTCGCCGTGGAGAGTGGCGTAACCAAAAATGTGTGACTGTGACAGTCTCATCCGGGTTCAACTCGCGTTTGCAACGTCGCTCGACCGTCGACTGCCAACCGACGGTATTAAACAAGTCTATTTTACGAGACACTGCGTAGTTCAAATTAAAGGTCAAATCAACCTAAGCCAAAAACAACTTGCAGGATATTTGTAGATTAATGACATACCATCACGCAATATCGTAGGGTTGGGCAAAGATGTACCTACATAGGGTTAAAATCACCACCAGCTCATACTAGTATCCTATCTCACGAAGACCGGTCATCATCATCATCATCATAACCCTATATTCGTACACTGCTAAACGCCTGACTTAGCGCCACGGAGTCCGATCTTCAGCTTTCCTCATCCAGTCACCGTCAGCTGCCTTCCGCAAGTAGTCACTCCTCCTACCTTATACGCTACGCCTATTTGGCCGGTACTTTATTGAAATTCAAAGCTAAATGTGAAAAATATAAATGTCATCGTACAGGATTTGGCTGTTGCGATTTTAAATACATAAACTTAAATATGTCTGTCATAAAAATGATTCGTGCGGGATCGTGGCAACCCAATCGTTCAGCTACAACGCCAAACGTGCCACCATCTACATTTCAATGTGCATAACAAAACACATCAGCATCTATTGCCAAACAATGACCATCATTTCTGTTTAATGGACATTGCAGGATACACATGTTTAGCTATTTAAGTATTTTAGTACTGAAATGAGTAAGACCGCGTTGGATTATTCTGGGTTTATTGTTTTAAGCGCATCCCGTGAAGGTCACGGAGCTGGAGATCAGCTTTCTATATTTAATTCCATTAACTTACATATATATTTTTAGCCCGTAATGTTTGTCCAAAAGATGTTGCATGATAAAGGTACAGATATATGACATCCACGAGGGGCTCGCGGCTAAATAATAACCACGCTGATTAACCGATATGTAAGGTTCAGCTGCGCTTGCTGCAGTCAGTCTGTACCGTTCTGGAGTGGTCTAGAATTTGCCACCATTGCCCAGAAATTAGGTTACGGTCTGCGGAGGTCTAAGGGCCGCTATCAGACCTCATCTGATTAGACAGGAAACCTACTCGATATAGCTCGGTGAAGGAGGATGAGAGATTATTATCGTCTCATCGTTCGCAAGCATAGCTGCTGAGGTTGTAATTAAAGAGTCAGTTCAATTGCGGTAAATGCAACCTAACTAAACTGCGGCGAACTTTGGAAGCGCATAACAACACCTAACTCTTAGGATAGGGGACGTGTCGTAGTATTCCCCGAAGAGTTACGCAGGGTCCTCTTATGCTGTAATTTTACCCCCAGTTTTCCGTTATGTTTATTGTTATTAATTGGTCACAAATTCAAACTCCGACTGCTACTGAGAATTATGTAAAAAAAAGCAGACGACTAGACCTCGTAAACGAAGCCACAGCTTAAGCCAAGCAGCTTGCGACCTCTAGACGTACGTAATAGTTAAAATTGACTTATTTAACGAAAACAAACTGCCGAATAATTTACAATATAATTTTGTTTATTTCGACATGAACAAAATATTTAAATGAAAGCGTCTTCCGCAATACTATGCAAGCTCGGGCGGTCACGTTTATGAAAACATTTCGCGATTTACGCGCTAAAGTGTTGAAAAACAAATGTTGTAGCAAAAATAGAGGGGTTATATAAATAGAATCGCGTGTTTCTACACGTGAATAAAGGAAGGTAAAGTCCGCAAACATCTTCCTCATATCAGCCAAAAGAGGTCGACTGCTGAACAGAAGCCTCCCGCAAAGACTTCCACGAGGACCGGTTATATGCCGCCTGCATCCAACGACTTTCAGCTACCTTCACCAGGTCGTACGTCCACCTCATTGGAGGACGTCCGACAATACGTCTTCCGGTGCGTCTAAAAATCTTCAGTAAAGAACAATGGTTAGAATGATGATGTCCTTTGGGGTTCCTTGCGCCGATTTATTCTTTCCAGCTAAAATTTAAAGGTACGCAAAACTCTACTGTACTGAAAGTATCCCGATTCTCAATATGCGCAAAAGACAAGTAAAAAGTGATACGACTAGTCAATGCCAAATGGATTAATAGACTGGCTCGCCATGGGATCCAATTATAATTAGGAGCATGAAGGCTTAAGAAGTTTTCGCTCGTGGCACGTATTTATCTATTTGAGTAAAACATTTTTCTATCAGCAACATAGTAATCACACAGGAGTCTGTCTTTGGAACATTAAAATCAACTTTTTTTTCACATCTTTCCTATCCATATTTTATAAAGCTGGCCTGATTGATATTTTACTGTAGCCTGTGTGTGAATTGGACATTTTGCTAACTGGACATTTTGCGAATTAGACATTCTGCGCCTAAAAAATATATAGACGATTGATACACCAGAGGTGCTAACTGCTACGCTATATAATGATAAGTCAATTCTCATAAAATATTGCATCTTAGTCCTCAATAGTTCAGAACTGCATCAACAGTGTAATTGTGTAACAAGTTCAACTCTGAGCAGAGCGTTATTGGGTTTTTCTATGAAAATCTCAGTACGAGCTCAGATTTTGAATTCCTGCCCAGTTAATCCGCTGCCTAATCCTTTGGGGTATATAGGCTTGATGGTATGTTATGTTATCACTACATAGTATAAAACAAAGACGCTTCCCGCTGTCTGTCTGTCCCTATCTCTCTTTAAGACAACGCAACGAATTTTGATGCAGAGTTTTTTAATACATAGAGTGATTCGAGACGAAGGTTTTAAGCTATTTAAGATACTCGTAGGGTATCTTAAAGCAGGCAGCTTGGGTGAAACTACGGGCGGGTCGCTAGTGTTAAATATTACTCTAATATATTCCATTATTACTCATAATCTTTCCAACCACTGCGAATATAAAACTGCGCAAATCACAGACATCCAATAAAACCCCATTTGGCGTTCATCCAAATCAATATTGAATCATTGGATACAACACATTGTGGAAATGCACAAACAAATAGCCAAGTAGACGAGCGCCAGACGTTAACGCTGAAATACTGGCAACTACTCAGAGACACATGGCAAATGACGCCATGACGTCACCGTCAACGACGCCAAATATTCTGGCACGTTTGATCAATAATTATGAAAAGAAACATGTGGAGTATTAAAATTTCTCCGTAAAATCAACGCTTAATAAACTTTGGACGGGAAGTTTAAAACTTTTTGTGAATTAATGACGCTGGTCATTCGTTAGTGTTATGCCCCTATTCCATCTTTGTTAAATGTTAAAATACATAAACAACGTTACAAAATAATACCAATAAAATATTGGTAACATCGAACACTTAATATCTTGGACGCAAGCTACGCTGGCTCTGGGGTAGACCGAGAGGAATAGTCGCGTTTGGTGGATGTATGAATATTTGTTGCTCTTTCACGCCAGAAGTATCGGGATAAAATTTTGCACAGTGGAAGTAAGCTTGACTTCTTGCTACGCTTAACTCGATTCCCGGGTCGAAGCTGCATTGTTTGGGTTTGTGTTGATTTTGTAGCCATAACATCTCGTATATAATATCATAGCCTTCTGAATACAATCACGCCTGTATTCTCCGAAGGTTTAGGCAGAGGCGTACTAATGTTGTTGCGCCACTTGCCGCAAACTCCAAACTTCTACAAACGTTTGACATGATTTTGGGAATTAAACATCGCCATCCACACGCTTGCCAGTGAGTTAGTGTGTTCTGAAGAGGCAAGCATGTCGGACGTGATGGACATAGGTACAGTCGGCTATAACATTTGGCTTAAGTTATTTTTATTATAACATACCATCACGCCTGCATTCCCCGAAGGGTTTGGCAGAGGCGTACTTAATATACATCCACTGTTCGCCGGTATGTTTAGGTACTATGTATGTAATAGGGGTCGAGCTTATTGCCATTAACCGGGCGGGCGGCACAAATCCTAAACTCCGAGCTAGCTTTTATAAAAAAACCCAAAATATTATCCTCGAACTGGGAATCGAACCTGGAAGCTTTGGCGTAACAGTTGCGTTCATCACCACTAGGCTAATGACGCAGTAATTACGTAGTTCTAAAATTATGTTATCAGGTGCACAGGATGTAACGCTGAAACAAATTTGATGTAATTTCTTAGGCAATTCTGGTGACGACCAATGCTCAAGGGAGCTTATTTTTAGCCGGCAAGCTAACATGTACCTTCCTACGTAGATTCAATTTGTAATGTAATTTGTTTGTAGAAAATACGTTGCGAGAAGATTACTCCTATAGTATCGTGAATGGTTATGCCATAAGCAATGTTGCCAGACGGTTACATTTCTTACATTTTTCGTAACTTTTGACCCCCTCGCGTAAAATGTAAGTAATTTTTATATTTAAGGCAGTTTTCGTAACTTTTGAGAACAACGAGATAAGTAATACTAGATTTTTATTTTATTGCAAACAGTACACGAACGCATCCAAATAGAACTATTATTTTTAACAAATCAGGAGCTAAAAAAAAAAAAAGCTCATTCGACATCATAGATCCCAAAATGTAACTTTTGCACCAAAAATGTTACTTTTCAGGAAACGAAACGGAACTTTCGACTCAGGGGCCCTGGCAACACTGGCCACAAGTCTCAAGAAAAGTTTATTTAAGTCGGTTCGTTACGAACCAGTAATTTAATCATCATTGGTTGCGAAACTCCTACAATTGCAGCTACTGCTTGGCAAACAAGACAAAAATGTCTTCTTTAACGACTGGTTTCATTCAACAGTACTTGTTTGTTCAGAACCAGTTGCGAAACTACCAATAAATACCTGAAACTACAAAGTTTATTGCCAGAAAAGTAATAAGAGGATTATGGTGAGCTTTAAACTAAGCATGATTGAACTTGGGGCTCCGGAGTGCGATTATACGGAGACATGTGTTACCATGCATACCGAAAAGCAAGTTTCGCGTGCACAGACATCCAAAGTGGGAACGACTAACGATTATCGACTGGATAAGGTATATAGTTGATTGAAAACTACAGGATTACTAGCCATTGCCTGCAGGTTCATTTACTTACTATAAACTCGGCTTCTAGTTGGCGTATCAAGACGATACATGCACCAGATTTTAAGTTAGAGCAATACAACTTCATCCAATTTCGTGAAGTTATTTTTGCGTGATGGGCGTACAAAAATACGTACAAAATTCTAAAAGATTTTATTTTATCATTAAAAAAAAATAAGAGATGGATCACTTGATGGTAAGCGATTACCGCTGCCCATGGACACCTGCAACACCAGAGGAGTCACACAAAAGTGCGTTGCCCGCCTTTTAAAAGGGTTTGGGCCTCCGGTATCCTCACTCACTCTACGAAACACAATTTAAGCGTTGTTTCACGCCGGTATGTTATCTGTCTCCTATGTAGGTATAGTTTTTTTTTGTATATAATATAAATGTGCTAATGATTATTTCAAATACCTGTCAACCCCCTCGTGTGAATATTGTTACCTATATTTTGTGCTGTCTGGCTGTGGTATCACTCCAGTCGAGTCGACAAATTTGTACAAAACTACCCTTTCCTGTAGGAATCAAATCTGCTACTCACTCAGTCAGTGCTAATCCAGCCACCTAGAACACTGTTCATTGTCTAATAAAACATGTGCAAAGGTCACCACTGACACCTCTTTGGTCAATTAATTTGAATGTCTCTTTGTTTGCCAAATCATTAACATAGTCAACACTTTTGTTTTTTTTTCAATGTTTGTGTTAAAATTATCAACAGAAGTGGGTGATCAATGACAATGAAGTGTACCTATATTTAATGTTTGGCTGTAATATAACTACAGATAGCTAACAGATAGGCTGTTGATAAAAGTGCTTTTGTTACCAAAATAAAAACCATCACAAATAATACATAAACTAATAACTTTTTTATTAAAAAAAGGTGCCCCACACTAGGATTTTCTGCTATAAGCATGATTTTACAAATGCTAATTCTAACAAACACAAACGTCAGATCTGGAACAACAACCTGTAAGTTATACAAATATTTCAAAAGTATTGTTGATATTTTTTTTTCCTTATGTGTGTCAGGAAATTTAACTACTCTGCATAAATTTTAAGCAACCTTATAGAATTTTGCATAGTAAACTGGCTTATCAGTAAGTGGTTAAGTATTTATTGGCTTGTGGTATTATCAGCTGTTCAATAATTAATGCCCGCTACTTCAATATGGCCTACATTTCATAAATTCTATCAGTAATCTCTACTATTATAAAATGGTAAAAAACTGTCTGTACATTGAAGATATTTAAAAGAAACAAGTGGAATAGAGAATAGAGAAAAATGAGATTTTTTAAATTCTTGTCTGAAATAGAATATAATTTTCTTATCATTGTTGGAAAGTATATGCACCAAATTACTGATGAACTTTATTATTATCTCAATTTATTTCTAGTGAGTGAAGCCGGGGGCAGAAGCTTATTAAAATATATTATCAGTAATTGTAAACATATAACTCAATAGGTTTGCAATTGTTGTTGTATTGTAATAACAAAGTCATATCTCTTCGTTTTCTGTTCTGTTTTATTTTGTGTAGGTTGGAGATGAATAAAAATACATATTATTTTATGGAAACAACTGGGCAAGTAGTAAAAATACTGAGAAGTTACAACTACCCAGAAGTGTATTCAAACCTCTCTAAATGATATATTGATCACTAGGTTTTTAGAGACAATACTTATGGTCCCTTACGTTCAAAACCTAAGATAATATTATGCAGTTCAAAGTGGCTGCAGGATTCTTTTTTTATTCCTGATAGTTTAATGCTTGACTGCAAGTTTGCCTGATGTGAAGCGACACTGTGATCTACGATGGAGCATGCTTGCCTAGAAGAAACCAATTAATTTGTGTTTTGAAGGCACCCAGATTATATCTATCAGGGAAAATCCACTCGGGATTCAAAGGTGAAATCTAACTCAATGAGTGGAGATAGACTGCCTCGATCCTAGTGAGACTATAGCTGCAATCAAATAATAATTAAAAAAATGGTTTGAAAGTACTTCAGAGACAAAGGACTAGGCTCTTGGGCAACAGTTTAAAGCCTAGGTGAGTTTTAGAATACCGTAACAAGAATGGGGGCTGCGTTATCAATACCTATAATAAAAAAGCCTTACCTCAAACCTGTACCACTCGGTATTGTTCCAATGAGGGTTCAGGGACTTCCGACACACGTCAGTCTTGTGCGTGACACCACCGAACTTGATCTCCACGAACGCATCAGTTGTATCACTAGCCCTGTCCATCACTGGCAGATTTCTCCCAGCTAACACCTTCACCTTTATTTTCCCAGGCATTTTCACTTATTTACACACACTTAACACTTAAACTATAAGTAAATACTCTATTTGTACCACTACGACAACATTGTACAGTCTATTATCACCTCTTTCACACGAGATTATCACTTCCCTACCTCCCTAATCAGTCCGAAAACACAACATAATATCTTATCAATACATTGATTTGTACAGATCAATGATATCTGATACAATTATTTCAAGCGTGCAGACACTCGCTACACATATTCTAGGCCACATTTTCACATGAAAATTTAGTTATTAGCAATGAAAACAACATTTCGGTACCTTTATCGCACAAATTATTCGCGCTCTGTATCACATTTAATTACGCGTTTGTGTTATAAACACTGCACCTTGGAGCGCCCCTGCTGTATCTAAATGTTGTTCTAAAAGTATTCCGGTGGTTTATTAATAGACAAAATGCGATATTTTATAAATAAAATCGACGAAGCAAGCGACACGCACAATCACACACTGACAGTACGTACTGACAGAAGACAGACAGTCAGACAAGACAATTGCTTCGCTGTCAAACGAAATGTCAACATTAGAGTGTGTTTGTTTTACCGTATAATTTTAACAATCTTTTTTTGTATAGCACTGAGGTGGCAAACGACCGCATACGACCCGCTTGAACCTGATGATAAGCTGTTACAGTAACGGACATCTGCAACATCAGAGGAGTCGAGCGCGTTGCCTAAACTATAGTTGGCAACAAAATAGGTATTAATAACGTATTTTTAGTCAGTGTCGCCTTAGAGAACAGATAAGTAATTAGATGTTTTATTCAGGCTACCATTATTAATAAAAGGAATAGCTGTTGTAGAGAGGGAAGACCCCAGTTTCCTCTCTGAATTAAATGGTTTTTTGAAGTTTGCTTTTGAAAGGTGGTTTGGTAGACTTACACTACTGTTCATGGTTTTATTAAAACAAGTGATTAATTAATCCATTCATCTTATTACATTTAATACATGATATTTGCAGTCTTATTTTCATAAACTATACATAAATAACTTATTAACATTCATTCACAATATTTATAGGTACGTTACAAACACCTAGGTTCACAGAACTAAATGGTATTATATTTATTTACACACAGTAAGATAGTCTAATTAAAAACTACAAGTCTAAGGAAAAATCATTACTTATTGGTAGATAACATCAGAAAATATGTAAGAGAAACTACAATTTCAATACGCCGTGTTTGTAACACGAGGCGTTATAAAATAAATCGGAATGGCACGGTAATTTTCCAAAGTACGTAAATATTTTTATGAGCCAGTTGCCCACAATTATATTTTTATCTTAATGTCGAAGTTGACAGTGTAAATATTAAATTGTTTTATTTTAGGGTAAGCAACACCGTATCTTACCTACATAAAACAAATCGTAACGATTTATCGCATTCACTTTAATGTCAAACACACCACTAAAATTGCACCATTTGTCCAGGTTGCCTACCCTATTCGCCCTGAGATTGTTAATTAGCCACATTATACCTACCGACGAATACTTATTATGACTTACAATAATAGTGTTAATAAATACGAGCTTAAATACTAATTGAGCCATGCGCAGGCTGACATGGTAATCATGAAAGAAATATTGTTATAACTACATGATGTTGCACGCGCTGTAAAAATAAAATATATACACATAACGGCCTTACTAAAAAATCATTGTAGGCAAGCTGCGTACACACTGTTTGATTAGTAAGGGCATTAAAATACCTTCGCTTCAAAACAGAAATATATACAAAAGTCTTAAACAACTATTCAATTAAGCAACAAAATATACATGTACTCACAAAATTGTATCTTTTACAGGGTGCCGAGTCTACTATTTAGTTGTGTCAGAATTGTGATTGTGACTTCAAAATTGTTGATTTTTGACAGTTTTGTCTACGAAATCTGTCATTTCTTATGTCATTTAGTGCCATTGGACGGTCATTCTGAGGCAATTGAAATAGCAGACTTGGGCCCCAGTTTTAGCAACGAAAGATACTTATGTATGTGTAGCCATTTCTCCCACATAAACAAAAGCTCATCTCATTACTGGACTGTATCTACTACTAATATCGGTGGGTAAGAATATCAATACTTCCAACACCTTAATCTAACCGTGACCATGGAAGCTGTATGAAGCTGCTAAAAAATAAATTTCATTTACCAAAAATGTTTTGTTCATAATAACTATTATTTCATGAAACTTGACGGAAATATTAGCTTTATTGCGAAAGTTTAATTTATTAAAGTTCAACTAAACCTCCGAATCAATTTAGATGAACTTTGGTATAGAGATATATTGGACCTTGGAAAAGGACATAGACTGTGTTGTCTGAAAAAGTCCTTTGCGGTCCGAGTGAAACAAAATTTCTTTTTTTTTTCAAATAAATTTACTTCGACTCAATTCAGTTCAATTTTTGATAATGGCAATGTGCCGATTGCCACAATTCTGCCAATGTCAAAAGTACGTGGAAAATCGTGTTTTAAAAAAACAAAATAAAACTGATTCAACTTAATGTGAGTTTGCTGGCGTCATCAACAGGTTCTGAGTCTAATTTCATTGCAACAAATAAAAGATATCAGAGCTCTATAAAGTTTCTGCGACGAATAAGTTAGGAGAGAAGGAAAATTGATAGGAAGAGGCATTTTAAAATTAGAAAGATGGCTGTACAAGTCTAAGCATGGGTTATTATTGGGGCAACTGAAGAAGATATGCTCCAGACTGCCGTCGTCCAGTCCACATTCACAAATTTCTTCGACTCAATGGGTAAGGGAACGCAAAGCTATAACAGATGTCAGCACCTCTAACTTTTCTTACGACAGCCAATAACGTGTTATTTGGAGTTTAGGCGGGAAAATGTAAAGTGCACGTTGTCGATTTTATATTATTTTTCAAAACTTTAATTTCTCCGACGTTTGATGTGTAATTATGGTGGATAATTAACCATTAAGTTTTTGTGAACGTGTGAGAGTGTAGGCAAATGATATAGAATTGAAAATCGTGACTTTTTGGGTTCACTCCTAAACTGCATCATAGCCTTAATAAAGTTTCTACCGTTTTATTGGGGCAACTGAACAACATAAACTTGACACTGGCGAACACAAAAAGTGTGGTGCCATAATACAATCCCATGATGGGAAATATTACTTGATTACTCTATACTTGACACTGGCAAATACACAAAAAGTGTGGCGCCATAAAAAAAAAAAAAACGTGTTATTTTGACATTTGCAATATGTCAAAGAGCGTTCAGCCAATAGGATTACATTGGTCGAGTTGGAAGTGGCGCCATTAGTTCCTGAGTTTCCTACCACATTGACCCATGTACATGTACAAATTGCGAAAAACCAATTGTAATTTGAATTTGGCGGGCTCAGCTAAACGACCAGCCTTAATATATTTACAATATAAAAAAAAATATAATGTAGATTTCAGCCTCAGTACTTAGTACTACTAATTTCACTGTTTTAGTTAAATCTAAACACATTTATTTTTAATGACTAATTTCTGACCCTTACGCGAATAGTAGACATTGAAATAAAACTACTTCTTTTCTTATTTAATGAATTCAGAGGACTAAATTGGAATTTTTGACAGATTTTCTATACAAAATGTGTCAGATGTCAATTTTATTTCTCAGCTAAGAGTTATCTGGCGATGTAAAAATTGGCGCTTCATAATATAAATGACGCGAAAAAATGTGTAAAAAGAAAAACTAGTTTTATTTCAATGTTTATAAATACATTGAATTTATAAGCAAAAATACGGTTATTACATAATATATTATGTGATATTCCATGCTCAAATCGCTCACTAAGTGCCTCATATAGTGAGTAATGTTTGGTGTTATCTCACTTTATTGATATTAAAAAGACAAGGACAAATAAGTGTCGTAATTTTATGGGAAGTTTTGGGATACAGACCCACGTGTTACTACGGAAGGTAAACTTTAGAAAAACAAGAGATATTAGTGCATTTCCTTCCGCCATGATCAGAGGCGGTCCTGTTATTAAGAGTGATGTCCTAAAGAGTTATGTACTTACAGAGTCTTCTCTCAAAAAGATTTTAACCGACTCATCTTATTTATTTTTGACTTTTTTAAGCATTTTCTCAATATCCTGACTTCCGGCCGGGTTGGGTCGCTTCAGCTTGTGTTTTGCGGACAGCTTGGGAATGCAGCTTTTGACCGGGGTCCTATTTGGCACAGGGAAGGTGTCCAGCTTCGAATGACCCCCTAAACCATCGTACGATATGTCCATAGATGTGCTGATGTTGTCGTCAAGAGATTCGATCTTCATAGGCTCTTTCTTATGAAAGATGCTGTGTTTCATGTTGAGCGAGTGGGATTTTTCAGCGGCCAGCCGCTTCTTTGTTGCGTTCTTGATTGAATTTAGGTATAACTGTTCCGATGGCTGAAACATATAGTTTATTCATTATGCACGTCATTTAGGATTTACTTCCTTAGCTAACTATGATAGAGTTTATTTATTTCTAGCGCGGTTAAAAATCAAAATGAAGAAACTGTTGCCTGTATGATAATTACTGAGTTTCTTGAATCTGTTATTATTTCTCTTCGCCATGAGACAGAAATATACAAGATGGCTACGAAAATACATGAAACCAAAATGCTAGTCTAAACATGTCATTTAAAAAAATGGAATAATAATCATAACCAACAAAAATTAACTCCCTATAAAAATACAGATCAGACCATTCACAGTTATTTAATCTCTGGCTGTTACGTTACACGACACGATACGATTTTTCTTCCACTACTTTAAACCCTTTTTATATGGCAATAGCTGTTGATTTAGGGAATCTTGACAGCGTAACCGGACTTGGTGGCGAGGCACCGAATGCCTCCAGACAGGAGGAACTTATAACTAAGCAACAGCAGCTAAGGGCGTCCCCTAACGGGACACGGGCCTCGGCTTAGGGAGTTGCTGGAGGGTAGCTAGGGACGGCTGGATTTGGTTTAAGTTATTTAGGGACTAATTTAAAGCTACTGGCTCGGCTCGGCTCGGGCCGGCTCGAGCAAGGGTCGGGGGGATCTGAATCACGAAATGTCAGAGGTAATATAATGTAGTACTCGTAGAACCATAGTTAAAATTTACTGTCGTGTTGTCTACCTTGTCAGGCAGTTTCAATGGTGCTCGCTGCAACGCCGCCAGGGAGAAGACGCTGCCCTGCTTCAAGCTGAGGTACGGCGAATCTGAAGTCTCTATGTTATTCACCATCGTATTCTGGAAGTTTAAATAACATACCATCACGCCACACGTTAGGCAGAGGCGTACTAATGTACACCCACAGTTCGCCGGTATGTTTTTTAGGTCCCATGTAATAGGGGGCGAGCCTATTGCCACTAACCGGACACAAATTCCTAATTCCGAGCTGCTACTGAGAATTTCATAGAAAAACCCAATAACACTTGGGACCACTTGGCTAATGAGGCAGTTGAAATAAGTACCAATTAATTATTCTTATTATTCTTTTTCGTTGCCCGCCTTTTAAAAGGGTTTGGGCCTCCGGTAACCTCAACTCACTCGGCGAAACACAACGCAAGCGTTGTTTCACGCCGGTTTTCTGTGAGTCCGTGGTATCACTCCGGTCGAGCTGGCCCATTCGTGCCGAAGCATGGCTCTCCCACGTGAAATATATTTTTTATTTATATTTGCAAATTTATCGTAAATTAATTACGTGAGTAATATTTACAAGTGTAAGGACGGCCTATAAGTATAGATAACTTACGAAGCTGGTGTTGTTGCTGTCAGTTTCGAGAATGGCATCGTTGAGCGCGGGTGGCGAAGTCTGCGCATCGCTCAGTATCCGCTTCTCTTCCTCCATATGGCGCGCCACTTGCTTCTTTAAATCGGCCATGTCTTTGTCCGTTTTTAGTATGTCATACTTGGTTTGGGCTTGGTGGAGCTCGTCTTCAAGGTGCCTGGAAAATAATGACTTAATTCATCATCATCATTGTATCAGCCAAACGAAGCCCACTGCTGCCACAAAGGTCTCCTGACCTTGAATTCTACCAGGGTCCAAATCTGCTATTTCAATGAATGGTTAACCAATGGCACTAATTAACATGAGTTCACTAATAAGCTGACAGATTCCGTAGAGAAAACGGTCATGAATCTCTACTATCCTACTAATCCTACTAATATTATAAACTAGCTTCTGCCCGCGGCTTCGCTCCCGTGGAATTCGGTCTGTCATCACATCCCACGGGAACGGGATAAAAAGTATCCTATGTCCGTTTCCTGGTTCTAAGCTACCTCTCCACCAATTTTCAGCCAAATCGGTTCAGCCGTTCTTGAGTTATAAATGTTGTAACTAACACGACTTTCTTTTACATATATATAGATGCGAAAGTTTGTGAGGATGGATGGATGTTTGTTACTCTTTCACGCCAGAACGGCTGAACGAATCTGGATGAAATTTGGCACAGAGATAGATTATAGTCTGGAATAACACATGGGCTACTTTTTATCTTTTTGTCTACGCAGACCAAGTCGCGGGCAGAAGCTAGTCTATTATAACATCGTAAAAAAGCTGTGTCTGTACATTGAATATATTTTAAAAAAAAGTGGGTTACATAAACAAAAGTCTCTGAACCCAAAAACGTGATTTTTAAAATTCTTGTCTGTTTGTTACGGTTGGCGCAAAAACTACTGAATAGATTTTAATTTTGTTATCACTGTTAGAAAGTATATACTTCAACTTCTCTTGTTAAACATTTCATTACTTAAACTTTTAACTGATTAATGCACCCAGCCAAATGCCAATCTCCAATTCGATGTTTAACTTAATTTATATATATTTTTTTTTAATTTAAGTAAATTTTTAAATTGATTTAATTTGTTATATTTAAATTAATTAATTTTTGATTGATTTACTATATAATTACTAATTTACAAATTTTTTGATTGATTTACCATGATTTTTTAAATCTAATTTGTGTAAGTCTAATTCAAGAATGCTATCTTACTTGTCCCTTTATCTTTCTGTGAGTGTTGTGTACTTCTGTAAGTGACCAACTCACTATGCCTAAAACTGTTTGTAATTTTTTGTTTATGTATGTCCTAGTGAGTAAGTCGTTGAAGTACCATAAATATAAATAAATAAACTTAACTAGTGTACTTCTCATCTCAATTAATTGTAATGGATCCTGAGATACAGCTTGATCTCTCTGATGTATACAGACCCATACAAAGAAAAGATCATCACTGTTGTTTTTTTGTCATTTTTGCCATTTCTAATCTTAATAAAGCTTCACGTGAGCAAAGCCGAGGGCAAAAGCTAGTAACTCATATTGATTTCTAAATACTCGCGCGTGAATTTCTGAAAGCGGGCCTATTCAACTCACAATACTTTGTTTTGCAGATCAGCCACGGTTTTCTTCTCCAGCGCAAGATGTTGTTTGGCGGAGTGTAGTCTGTCACGCGTCTCATTTTTCTTCGACTCAGATTCACATAACGCTCTGTAAAAAATGCCATATTACATACACACACCCAGCACGCAGTTAAACCAATATAGAATAGAATATCCTTTATTGTATACCAAAAACTAATGTACTTATACTATACTTCGACTTTTAATTGTATTCAGTAACTTGACAGTTCGAAGCAAAATAATGTTACCATACTACAAAAAATAGTATTGAGGAATGATTTTGCGTAAAGAACGAATGATAAGAATGTTTATATTTAATCAAACTAAAAATTCGTAAGTAAGATGTGGAATACAAGATTAACTAATTATTTATCAACAAAAGTCATTTCCTTTCCTATTTTCTTCTTATTGAAACAAAATTAATTATAATTAAAATCATGTAATTTTACTTTTATTTTTGTATATTTTAAATTACCTTTCTACTGAGAAACAAATTTACAATATTTAATAGTCTGTATTGTGTTTAGAAGACAAGTTATTGAATTTAAAATTATTTTTTTATATGTATAATACTAATAAGTAAGTACATTGTTTAAGTTCATTCAATTTAGTTAATTCCTACACCACTTCACTATCTTTTTTTTGTCAAAACCTGGTAACCCTTCAACTATCAAGTTACTGAATACAATTGAAAGACGAAGTATATGGTTAATTACTCAAACGTTGCTCAATTCTGAGTTTTTGAGACACCGTTAATTCTCGTGCTATCTCTACCACTGGAGATCCAAACTTTAATTCTATGGATCTTAAGTCAAGTTTCAGTCTTCGGCAGGGAAAACAATCCAGAGATAAGCAGGGCCGGATCATCCATTAGGCATATTAGATTAGGCAAAGAAAAATCTGCCTAATTTGTCTAGTTTATCTTAGACGCAGGTGCTACACTAGGTCCTGGTTCAATCGATGAACAATAAAGAATATCGCCGATTGATTACCGCTGCCCAAGGACACCCGCAGCACCAGAGAAGTCTCAATTAGGTTGCCCGCCTTTTAAAATGGTTTGGGCCTCTGTTATCCTCACTCACTCGGCGAAACACAACGTAAGCGTTGTTTCACGAATCACGCCGGTTTTCTGTGGCGTAAACATACGGGCGAACGTTGGCGTTGGCGGTATCTTAGTACACCTCTTCCTAATCTTTCGGGGAATATAGGCAGGGTGTGTAAGAAAAATACCTTTTGAGAGCAGTAGCAAATGTAGCAATAGTGCGAACATCTGAGTATCCCTGTAACATCTGTTCAACTTCCTCACTTGTGGCGTTTAGCACTTTCTGCAACCTGAAAATATACTAACATAATAAAATTGTAACTGGACAATATCTGGACGTACGAGAAATTTTAGAAAAAGTAAACATTATGAACTTTTTATAAGAGCAACAAAAGCCAGATTTATGTTCAGAATTTTTGTACGTCTATCGGTCCATCTGTTTTTTTTTATGGAATAGGGGAGCAAACGAGTAGACGGATCACCTGATGGTAAGCGATAACCGCCGCCCATGGATACTCGCAACACCAGAGGAGTCACAAGTGCGTTGCCCGCGTTTTAAAAGGGTTTGGGCCTCCAGTAACCTCACTCACTCGGCGAAACACAACGCAAGCTTTGTTTCACGCCGGTTTTCTGTGAGGCCGTGGTATCACTCCGGTCGAGCCGGCCCATTCATGCTGAAGCATGGCTCTACCATGTGAAAAAACGTGCTATAGTTTCTGTTTTCCCGACCCTCCAAGCCTTTGCCCAACTACGTTGGGGTCGGCTTCCAGTCTAACCAGATGCTGAATATCACCATTTAACACGAAGCGACTACCATCAGACCTCCTTAACCCAATTTCTGGGCAATACAGATATTTGGAGGACAGACTGGTTGTCAAGCTATTGTTGGATAGATGTTCGTATGACAACCGGAACCAAGGGCTTTACGTGCTCTCCGAGGCACAGAGGGGTCTCGAATTGTTAAGAAATGGTCACCCATCCACACACAGACACAGCGAGCGCAGCTTAACGTTGCAGATCAGTTGATCAGCTATTACTGCCTAGTAACATGTGATCCATGGTAAGACAAATATGGAAAGGTTTAAAAAGAGGCTTCAAGCACTTGTTACTTTTTTATATTGTAAATTTTGTATTTGTAAAGTTTTTTTTCATATTTACCCATTCAATGTCTGCATATTCTTCTTCAGAGCTTCATTCTCCTCCTTGATCCTCTGTGTCTCTTTGTTCTGTATGTTGGCATACTCCAGCTGCTCCCTCAGGGCTAACACCTTGGAGTCAAAGCTGACCAGCCTCTTCTCATATGATTTTAGAAGATCACTAAAATGTATTAATCAGCTTTATGTATTCTTTCTTTTTTTCTAACACTACAACCTGTTTGAAGAAGTTACAGAGTATTTTTATGGGATAGGCGGGCAAATGAGAAGACGCATCGCCTAATGGTAAGCGATTACCGCCGCCCATGAACACCCGCAACACTAGAAGAGTTGCATATGCGTAACTGAACTTTTAAAAGGGTTTGCGCCTCCGGTATCCTCACTCACTCGGCGAAACACAACGTAAGTGTTGTTTCACGCCGGTTTTCTGTGATGCTGGTGGTATCACTCCGCTAGAGCGCGACCTTTCGTACCGAAGAATGGCTCTCCAACGGTAAAAGTAAAAATAGTAAAATTTACTGCATTGTTATTTTTTATTTATGCATATCACCACATTAGATGTTTTTTTCATATTATGTTGTGTAGCTGCAGTAGTAAGCACAGTGATAGACTAGTGACATGACCATTGGACTGCCAAGTCAAGAGTCAGAGGTTCAAATCCAAGGCACGCACTTCTGACTTTTCGAAGTCATTAGTGTATTAATAGATAAATATCATGCGCTTAAATGGTGAAGAAAAACAGTGAGGCAATCTTGAGAGATTTTCTTGACTATGTGTGAAGTCGGCCAACCCACACTAGATTAGATGGCTAGGGCTAGACTAGCCCTAGCCATCTCATTCTGAGATGAGATTCCCAGCAGTTGGATAGAATAATGGGTTGATTATGTTATGTTATTACATAGTGTGGTGATAGCAGAGATTTACTGCTGTAGAATTTCACCAGTAAGTTTAGGGTTCCATGTAAGTCACAAGCTATGTATAAGCTAGCAATTCAAAATAATGAGAATTTCATTAATGTGTATTAACACTGCTCCACTTGAGAATTGGATTTTGTCTCACTCGCTCAACAGTCACTGTTGTCGCAACAGTCACTCAACAATCTGATGATTTTGTTAACTCTGCCAACTTACGGATAGTTTCTATAACAAATCTGACAGAGGTAGAACAACTGAGAAGTGATGTTAAAATCCTATAAAAATCTACTGTTATTTATTTATTTATTTATTATTACACACACTATAATTACAGGGTAACCCCAATACAATATTGATTGAAAAATCAAATTACAGTTAATACCTACTTAAAATCTTATAATTTTTTTTTAAAATATAACTAACAAAATTCAACAGAACTCTTGAAAATTCACTCATATTACATGTAAATATGTTGATTCTCTCATGCACTTCCTTCATGTTATATATGATATAGAAATGGGCTTTCAGCTAGTAAAACTATAGCTTCCGTCAAAAACTTACTCTTGTCTCTTCAAGTCAGCAGAAGCAATAGCAAGCTTGTCCTCCTTCTCCTTGTACTTAACCCTCTGCTGCCGTAGCTGCAGCTGGGCATCGTCCAACCTGGACTGTAAGGTGGCTGCATCTTCACCACTGTTCTCGTTGGAAACCGTTGGGTACATGCGAAACATGCACTTGTCCGTCACTTTGTTTCTGCATTGTGGGCAGGTTTTAGATCTGGAACGGAAAAATGTTTGTGACATGATTTTGATTCATGCAGTTTTTTTCTATTATCAAATCTTTGTAACAGCAGAGGAAATTGGTTTTATTAGAGCTATGGTATATAAGATTGTTATCCGATCCATAACTCTAAGAAAGTGTAAGAATAACGGTTATTCTATCCCAGACAGTTAAAATTGCTATCGTTCCCACATTCCCAGTTTTCCACCCATGATTAAGGCTCCTTGGGAGAGACTAGCAACATTCTCTGTTTACAGAAGTTTTTTAAAGTTTTATAACACTAATACAGGTAACCCAATTATTAGATTGTGATTTCAATACAAACAAAGGTTTAAGGAATGAGGACGATGATACTAAGGCTCTCTGGCTGATACTAGTGACATGTGAGCTTTGGCCATATTTTAATGTTTACTATTAGCAAAAAGGCTGAACAAGTAATATCCTTTGCCAACGAATTTGAACTGCGCGAAAAAAATATGTTTTTATTTGTACTTACCTTTCAATCCATTGTGCGAGGCAATGATGGTGAAATATATGCCCACACTTTGTCACATATATATTTTCAGCTTGATTTACAAGATCACTGCAGATTGTGCACAGTATATTCATCTAAAAAGGTTTTATTGAATATTTATTTGCAGGTTATGTTTTGGTTTGTCGATTTTTGATAATATGTTGAGAAAACTGAATGGAAATAATGGATATTGAGTGTAGTTTAAATAAGAATCTATTTTTACCTTGAATTTTTATAAATAAAGCTGATTAGCACGTAAAACCTTACAAATATGTTGAAGACATTCTACCTACATTTTAGAACCACATATTAGCCGTAACAGAGCGATTATGATAATTTAAACACTTCACTAATAGTATTAACAGAATAGTGTATCCTTAAATAATTTCAGATAAGAACAATAATAGAAAACAATACATTTGTGCAAATTCTGAAATATGACAGCTGTAGCACAGACACCTTCATCTGCTTTTTTAATTAAACTTCTATCTCTGTCTGTGGTATCAGTGTTGCCAATCTACCTTAAATCTACTTTAAATCTTAAATTTCTGAATTCTAATTGCTTAAATAGATCGATTTAAAAATAGTCTAGATTTTTAAATCGATCTATTTAAGCAATTAGAATTCAGAAATTTAAGATTTACAGATTTAAGGAAATTTAAGATATAGGACTCATTTATCAAGTAGACAAATAAAATATTTAAGTAGGTAAATGGATTAAGTACATACGTCCCGGGATGGCAATGGGTAAAAAAAAACTAACAGACTTTATCAGAAGTGAGCTTCTCGGCCAGACCGTAATTATTGATGCCTAAATAGGGTGACGAGCTATAGGTACTACTAATAATTTTAATAACGAACAAAAAGCCCTAACAAGCCTGCTTAAAATCGAATCCAGAACTATTCATTCAGCAGTCGCAGTCGCAAACATGCGATCATAAGTTCACGCAAGGACCCTTTTAGGTAGGCCATTCCTATTTTTGTTTCAATAGAGGAAATAAGTTTTCGCTCATTATGATCTATTCTCAATAGGTACCTAGCTACTGTAAAATTTTTCATGTCTACAGTTTTCTGTTTACATAGATAGGTACCTGATTAAGTACCTACCTACTTCATTTAAGGATAGCGCTGTCGACATTGGTCCCATCAATTTTGAAATATTAATTATGTAGAGTAGATAGGTATTTACATACCTAGGTAAGTACCTAATTACTGCAGTTTACCAAATCTGTCAATCCTTGAACCAACTAGGTAAAAGATAGGTAAGGATTAAAATTTCGTGATCAGGCAATAGGGAAATCTAGAAATTTTGGGAATAGAAATAAAACATGTGATAGTGATTATGTAAACCAATTTTAATGATGCCGTAACCTGTCTAGTAACAATTATCAGACACAATAGTAAAACAATTCACATCTTTAAAGATAACCGAAAATAATAAACGAAAACATAAAATTAGTGAGGAAAAAAGATCGCGGTTTGTTTGCAATATTTAGTTAACATTATCTACCCCCTCATACTATGAGACACACATCTTTTCGAGATCTCAAAAAGCATAGTAAGGTGGGTGGACCATGGAAGGCCATGCTCCTTCGAAGGCCAATTATTAAAATGTCGTAGTTATTGCCATGTGATGACAAATTTCTTCTACTTACACAAACACCGATCGAACTGAAAATTACAGACGCGGCGGCGAATCGCTCGCGCTACTATTTTGGCAGTACGGTCCCTCGCTTCATTGATTTCGGGAATCGACGACGTTAAAATAAGGTGGGTGTACCATGGAAGGCCACTCTAACAAATAAACAGTTATTATTCGTTTATTTACTGGATAAATGAAACTAACAAATATTTAAGTAATACTTTGTTTTATTACGTAACATATAAACCACTTCTTTTTATTGTAGATTTAATCGCTATTTATTAAACTGTAGTATTAAATGACTGATTTATTATAATGGCCTAGCCTTCTAGGCTCTAAGAAGCCTTGTTCCTAGCAAGGCCATTTCGAAGAATCCAATGAAACTTAAGTTCAATCAATATTGATTAAATCTACAATAAAAAGAAGTGGTTTATATGTTACGTAATAAAACAAAGCATTATTTAAATATTTGTTAGCTTCATTTATCCAGTAAATAAACGAATAATAACTGTTTATTTGATAGAGTGGCCTTCCATGGTACACCCACCTTACCTACCAATGACTAATAGGTACCTTCTAATTTGTTTTATTTGAACTATAAATATTTTTACGAAAGAAAAATAGCATTAGCTTGCATTAATAACTCAATTGAAGCGGCGGTAGCCTAATGGCTAGGGCATCGGACTTGTGATCATGTGGTTGCCGGTTCGATCGAAACCCATCCATTACACTACCGACGTGAACCCACTCGTAACACAAGCATTTAGCTTAGCACGAGGGATTAACAAGAATAGGTACTCGTAATGTGCGAACCACATTGCTAGTAGGTAAGCATTTAAAAAAAAAAAGCGTCGGTAGCCGAATGGCTACGGCGTCGGACTTGCGATCATGTGGTTGCCGGTTCGAACCCCACCCATTGCACTACCGACGTGAACCCACTCGTAACACAAGCATTTAGCTTAGCACGAGGGGTTAACAATAATACTATTAATGTGCGACCCGCATTGCTAGTACCTAAGCTTTTAAAAAAAAAAAATTGAAAATTTTCATATTGTTACGGTTTGTCTTTAGAGGTGCGAATTGTGACGACACTAAAGGATCACTGTTCTATAATGGATTAATATAGGTACCTAGGTACTTAAATAAATAATACTTACCTAAGTACTTACTTATACGTACCTACAGAATGACGTTGCATTTAAAATAGAGCTGGACTCAATGTTCACCCTACCTACACTAAATACCTAAGGATTTACGGAAAGATAGTTACTAAAGTATAAAATCTCAATAAACCGTCAGGTTTTAAATAAAATAATCGTATCGAATTCTAGGATTTTGAATTATTTTGAAGCAGTCAAAAAAAAATACCTATTTGTCTTGCATTACATCACACAAGTTCTATTATGGTGAACGGAATTCAAGTAGGAAGGATAAAATAGAAAATGCCTAACGCGTTAAGACCGCCTTCGTACACTTTTGTACATACATAAGAATTAATAAAAAAACATTTAAATATTCTTTGAGGCTTTTCTAATCAATTCATACTCCCGAATTCTGCCCAAAGTCCACACCCTGTCTTCTCCAAACAGGGACGAGGATTTCAGATATACAATAAAAAATAAATATGTTTACGGTTGCAGAATTATTTAACACAATTTTTTTTATAAATTATCTTTCAGACATATTCGGCTTCGATATACACAAAGCCCTACTCTTCAATCTCTTCCATCTTTTTGTAAGCCTTCTTGAGCTCTTCAAGAAGAATCTTAGCCTGCGTCTTCTCTATAAGCAGTTCTCGTTTCTTCTGTTCTCCTGTGAACACGTTATCGCTCTGCATGGTTAGGGAGTAGGTGTCAACGGTGCCTTCAGGGCCAGGGGACACTGACACGTCTGTCAGTTTGTTGACTGGAAATAAGTGTTTTTTTTTTTATGTATTGAGAAAATTCGTGTAGGTACTTAGGTATCTAGGTAAGTATTGTAATTCTGACAGAGTCGTATGAATGCCCGGCGAAAGTCGCAAATCCTATTGCTGTGATTATAAGGCAAGGGAAACCAAATGCGGTCTTTAATCCGTACTAGTCGGATAATATACATATACTATCTTTATACACACAAGGAGGCAAACTACACTACACTTCAATACATATAATTTTATTTTAGTATTTTAATTATTATTTTAAATTTTATTTTGGATGCCTTCTATTGTCTTTCAATTTATAATGTATAAAGTCACATAAAAATAATCATTGAAATGGCTAAGCTTATTAAAGTATTCATACCATAGGAACAGCGCTGCTGTCTGAAGCACAGATATTTAGTTATCTAGTTCAGACACAGATGTTCACTAAAATGAGTAACAAGCTGTGTATCTAATGTGTAGGTATTATAAATTAAGTTTCCTTTTTGTGTATGTATGTATTATGTAATAAAATAAATAAAATACCCTGCTGCCCACAGGTGGTAGACGATCGATCCATGAGGATTTTCCGCAACCCAAAAAGGAATCTAAATCTTAAATAGGTAAGTAGATTTTAGGTAAGTGTCTACTTAGATAAGTGTTTAGATACTTCAGAATTTTATGGAAAAAGTCAAGCACACGAAAGCTAACTCAGGACTTTAATCCCAACCAATAGGAGGAGGCAAAATAAAAACTTTTCTAATTATAATAAATTTTCTAATTATTACAGGTACTCACAACTGCCTCATTAGCCAAGTGGTCCTGAGTGCGACTGCTACGCTAGAGGTCCTGGGTTCGATTCCCAGGTCGAGCATGAAATTCCCAGTAGCAGCTCGGAGTTAGGAATTTGTGCCCGGTTAATGGCAATAGGCTCGCCCCCTATTACATGGGACCTAAACATACCGGCGAACTGTGGGTGTACATTAGTACCTACGCCTCTGCCTCACCCTTCGGGGAATACAGGCGTGATGGTATGTTATGTTATTACTCACTCATAAATCCATTAGCCTGTACATTAGCCACGTACTCCGGCCTATAGTTGTCTACGGCATCTGCGAGCGCGTTCGCGTGTGAGCGCGGCACGCCGAGCACGAGCAGGTCACGCATGAGCTGCGCGCCCGTGCACGCGCACGCGCACGTCTGATGCACCACCCAGCGAATAACGGCAGCGGCGCGCGCGCATTCATCGCGGGACGCTGGTTGGATGAATTTGTGAAGTATAGATAACTAGATTGTGCCCGCGACTTCGTCCGCGTTAGCGTGACGAAATATAGCCTATAGCCTTCCTCAATAAATGGGCTATCTAACACTGAAATAATTTTTCAAATCGGACCAGTAGTTCCTGAGATTAGCGCGTTCAAGCAAACAAACAAACAAAAAACTCTTCAGCTTTATATATTAGTATATAGATTTTCTTGTCTACAGCAGTGTTGATTTAAAAAAATACTTACATAAACTTGTATCTTTCAGTATTTCCATTATGCCGTCATCCTGTGAGAGAATAATTAAACATAATTATTTAACTTTTTAATAACAAATATTTCACTAGCAACTATGTATATTCCAGAAGGCTCTCAGAGTGTAGGTGGGTAAGTACCACTACATATTCTGCTGTATCAATAGGGTGGCAAGCGAGCAGACGAATCACCTGATGGTAACCGCTGGGGCCTCCGATATCCTCACTCACTCGGCGAGACACAGCGTAAGCGTTGTTTCACACCGGTTTTCTGTGAAGCCGTGCTATCACAGAACAAAGAATAGTGCTATCACTCCGCTCCGCTCGAGCCGGCCCATTCGTGCCGAAGTATAACTAGGTCTCCCACTGTATCTACGTATAATTCGTCGTGTATCATTGTATCTACGATTTAGAATGAGCAAATATCTAGTGCACAGTGTGGCAACACACGATAGATCATTTTTTTTCCGAGGACATTTCATAAGGACTGTATAAGTGGCCTGCTATTACATATAACAGGAGTCCACTTACTTACTACTACTCCTATGGGTGTACTTTGGATGTACTGCTTAACCTTTTCCAGGAATCAGGCGTGATGGTTTGTTAAGTACTCTGTATCCTAGCCATATCTTCTAATTCCTGATTCGTTCTTTCTATATTTTAGGTAATTTGATTTTCTATGCATAACCATTTCACCAAATACATAGTTTCCCGACTGTCTCCCATTGGGGTAGACAGATACTATAGATTCTCACTTGCTACGATCTTGGCACACCACCTTCGCTTCATGAACGTTAACCAAATAGATAATATATATTACACTAAAAAGGTCAAGAGACTAAATGTTACAAAAGGATACTCAATTACTGGGGTGTAAACGTCAAAGGAATTGTGGGCGAGACCATCAACTCGCTATAAATTGACAAAGGAACAGATAATGGTATGTTTGAGGCAACATTAGAAAAATATAGAGGATTCTGTTGTAAGACGACGCGAAGGAAGCACTCCAAGTTGTGATATAAAAGGAATATTGAAATTATGTTTGGTAGTTGTTAGAATAACCAAAATACAATTACAATAGGGTATTACACTTTTTTTTGAAAACTGTTTTAAATTCATCCTTAGATCGTAATGAACCAGTAGAATTTTTATTTCAGTTTTATAAAACCGAAAAATGCCTTAAAAACTATTTTTAATTTATGATTTTGAATTTTCGCGCGGAAACGCTAGCCGCCATGCTACTTCGGGTCGTGACGTCACTTCGTTAGTAAACAATACAACTGCAAAAGACCAAGTAACGTCAAGTTACTATCGGAGTGACATCACGTCGGAATCCAATATAGCGGCGTTTTAAAACAGATTAAAAAAGACTATTTTTGAAATTGAATTATAAAATTTACATTGCATTTTTATAAATAAATACTAACGTTTCTCGTTTACTTTTTTTAAAATCTATCATAAACATGCATTTTTATATTTTTCCTTACATGGTGTAAAATACCCTATTGAGAGAGAAGGATGCAGCTATACTCACACATTTTTCACATTGCATAGGGGGGCAAACGAGCAGACGGTTATACCCGCAACACCAGAGGAGACACAGGTGCGTTGCCAGCCTGTATAAAAGAGTTTGGGCCTCCGGTATTCTTACTCGGCGAAACACAAAGTAAGTGTTGTTTCATGCCGATTTTCTGTGAGGCTGTGGTATCACTCCGGTCGGGCCGGCACATACGTGCCGAAGAATGGATCTCCCACGGTTAATTAATAAAAATAAATTAATAGCGCCATTCCTTTTTAACAACGGTAATTCCACAGTAGATTTAAATTTTATTTGTTAGCGTTTTTACAAAGTTGATGATCTAATAACCTTTTAATAACTATGCGGCAGTTATTAAAAGGTTATTAGATAATCAACTTTGTAAAAACGCTAACAAATAAAATTTAAATCTACTGTGGAATTACCGTTGTTAAAAAGGAATGGCGCTATTAATTTATTTTTATTAATTAACCGTGGGAGATCCATAGTCTAGTGAACCTAAGCGCGACTGCTACGCTAGAGATCCTGAGTTCGATTCCCAGATCAAGCAGTGTACCTAATTGAGTTTTCTATAGCAGCTTTTAGTCAGCTTTTCTTTTTTTTTATAAATCTTATGGCGTAGACGCTAAGACTTTTAGCATAATTCTGTTTTATATCTACTTTTTTATATCTATTGTATTTATTGTATGTATCTAAGGGTACCTAGCTGTCCGATACCCGTGTAGTCGCTCAAGGGCCTAGCAGAATACCAGCGCTGCGTCATTTATTACTATGATGTGGCATAATTATGCTGAGCTGTGGTCCTTTTTTGTTCTCACAAAACAGTATATTAAAAAATTTGCTATTGTTATATATTTTGTATTTTTCCTTTTTTTTATTTTATTTGTAACATGTTCTTTGTACCGCTCGTGATGTGAGAACAAAATAAACACGTTTCTTTCTTACTTTTTTTTTTTTAAAAAGCTTACTAACAATGTGGGTCGCACATTACTAGTATTCTTGTTAACCCCTCGTGCCATGCTAAAATGCTTGTGTTACGAGTGGGTTCACGTCGGTAGTGCAATGGGTGGGTTTCGAACCGGCAACCACATGATCGCAAGTCCGACGCCCTAACCATTAGGCTACCGCCGCTTCTTCGCTTTCTTTCTAGTTTGGCAACACACCCTTAGGAATGACGCTACGATCCTTACGAATGGGTCAAAGTGGGTGAAACCACTAAAAGTACTAAAAATATGGCCACGCGAAAACTTTCGCGTCGTCACTCAGCGCCTTAATATGCGTTTGCAACCAAACCAAGACTAAGTACTCCTAACATGATGTGTCGGTAAAGTAATAAGTTGCCACCCACGTGAACTTACCTATCCATTACGCTGTTAGTTTTAAAACTCGTAAATCAATGCCTGAGTTATGGCTTCGAGTTTGAACTTCATATTCATTTGAAGCTGTTAACATCTACTTCGTGACTAGGAACTGAGGTGGGTACCTTCGACTTTGTGGCGATCATTAAGTAGAGTCATAGTGACACTACCTGCGGGCCTAGCCAAGAAAATTATTTAGAATCGCTGATCGCTAACGCTATGGGAAGTACTTAACATACCATCACGCCTGTATTCCCCGGAGGGTTAGGCAGAGGCGTACTAATGTACACCCACATTTCGCCGGTATGTTTAGGTCCCATGTAATAGGGGGCGAGCCTATTGCCATTAACCGGGCACGAATTCCTAACTCCGAGCTGCTACTGGGAATTTTATAGAAAAACCCAATAACACTTTGCTCGACCTGGGAATCGAACCCAGGACCTCTAGCGTAGCAGTCGCGCTCAGGACCACTTGGCTAATGAGGCAGTACATATCTCTACTATTATAAAATTGTACAAGAGCTATGTCTGTACATTGAAGATATTTACAAAAAACCAAGTGGGTTAGGTTATATAAACGTCTCCAAACCAGAAAATTTGATTTTTAAAATTCTTGTTATACTATAAAGTCACGAAAAAACGTTACCCTTCCTTTGGCTTTTTCGTAATCGGGTAATAAAGTATCTCATTCGTAGTACCTATTAAATTATTATATATGGAAATAAATGGAAATACTAGAAAAGCATTGTGTACACATAAGGTTAATATAAATAAGAATTGTCTGTTATTTTGTATATAAAAGTAAAATAAAAATTATATTATTTTAGTGAAAGAAAAATTCGACTTGCGAGCAGGATTCGAACCTCGACATGGCGGGTGCGACTCGCAGTGGCTTAGTGGTCATAGTGTCTAGTGTATCTAATCAGAAAACGCAGTTTCGAATCTTGCCCGAAGTCGAATTTTTCCTTCACTAAAATACCTTTATAATCGTAGGATGGAAAAAAAATTAAAAAGATTATACCTCATTAGCCAAGTGGTCCTGGGTTCGATTCCCAGTTCGAGCAGTGTTATTGGGTTTTTCTATGAAAATCTCAATAACAGTACAGTTCGCCTCTGTCTAACTCTTCGGGGAATACAGGCGTGATGGTATGTTATGTAGAAAATAATTATCTTATTCTAGTAAAATACCTAGGAAAGATGGTACATTAGCGGGAATAACACATTCGCATTCACAGTCGCAGGTTCAATTCCCGCAAAGAACAAATACTTACGGTTATTCATTTATTTCATCGGTTTAAGAGTGAAAAGTTTGCAGACACTTTCACAATCATAATAAAAGTATGGAAGTATGTATGAATGTTTTATGTGATCTTTTCTTAGAATAGAATAGCTTTTCTGTAGGTTCACGGGTGAAGCCAGGGCAACTAACGAGTGTATTAGTGTAAGACGTACGATATGAATATGATGGATGATTGAGTTTACAAGACGTGTTCAAGAGACAAATAGGTACGTGTTGTGTTTCCACCAACAATATAAGTATGTATATTTACCAGTACAATAGATAGATAGATAGATAGATAGAATACTCTATATTGTACACCAAAAAAAAAAGAATACATAGAATTCTTCGTCATCATGTTAGGGTGCTTGTAGAATGATTAATTGATTGAAATGAAATGATATTTATTTCTGTAAGTAGATCATTAGAGACACTTTTACAAGTCAATGGTTTGTTTTTTTTTTATAGCTAGATGGCTTCGGCATTTCCTAACTGACGACCTCTGAGACGAAACACCGAAACAAACTCAGAGAATCATGGTCTCTTTTAAAGTCCAGACATAAAATAATGCAAATAATTTGAGTGGGACAATGCAGGGCAATGTCTGATTATAGACAGATTAAATATGGATGAAGCATTAATCAGTAATAATGCAATAATAACAATAATATAATTGTATTTATGTCTTTGTGTATATTATTTAAGCTTAATTTAACTATATTCTAATTAATATATTGAAATTGTACCTATGGATCCACCGTCTGAAATAAATGATATTTGATTTGATAGAGCTATGGATACAAACATGTTTATGCTTGGTACAATTGGCGGTCTTATTGCTAAAAGCAATTTCTTACAGACAACCAACAAATAGGTAGGTAATGCATTTGTATTTTAAAAATACATCTCTACTATTATAAAATTGTAAAAAAGCTGTGCCTGTACATTGAAGATATTTAAAAAAAACAAGTGGGTTAGGGTATAACGTCTCCGAAACCAAAAAAGTAATTTTTAAAATTCTTGTCTGTTTGTTACGGGTTGGAGCAAAAACTACTGACTAGATTTTAATTTTATTATCACTGTTAGAAAATATGTGCTCCAACGTAAAAATTGGTATACTTCTTATCACAAATAATTAAACGGAACCTGAGATACAGCTTGACCATTCTAATGTATAGAGACCCATACAAAGAAGAGATCGTCACTGTTGGTTATTGAGCTTAAAGTGGGCGAAGCCGCGAGCAGAAGCTAGTAATATATATTCATTGTATTGTCTGACTGACGTAGGTATTATAATCAGTTATATTTTTTAAAGTAAAACGTTGCTCGTCTAATATTTTGAGCAAGCTCTTCGGTTAGACCCATGTACATTTTCCACAAATCTTAATCTCCGAGCTGCTACTGAGATACTATACTATTATACTATAGTACTATACTATGATACTATACTATTTTACATAAAAACCGCCAAAACTGCTCGACCTGGGAATCGAACTGCGGCGGTAGCCTAATGGCTAGGGCATCGGACTTGTGATCATGTGGTTGCCGGTTCAAAACCCACACATATCAATACCGACATGAATCCACTCGTAACACATTTAGCTTGGCACGAGGGGTTGACAAGGATACACGAGGGTTTAACAAAGATATAGCTTCAAAATAAAACTCGAGGGCCTGAATTTTTGTCCTTATAGAATTTGCCCTAAGGACCACTAGGCTAACGAGGCAGTAACATTTGTGGGGTAGGAGGGTTGAGTCGAACAGTCCGGCTTCATATTTATTTGGCCGGAGACGACTGTAAAAAGCCGACAACAAATCTGGCAACCCTACGCCCCAACTCTCCCTCCGAAGGCCCTGGTAAGGAGTTGTACTTACCGGCTGCTCCTCCATGACGTGGGTCAGTAGACTCCTGAACAGCGTGGCGGGCAGGCTGGACAGCGCGTGCAGTGCTGCTAGCGCCCACAGTGGGCAATCCCCGTCAGAGCAGAACTTGAATTTCTGCAAATTTAAATAAAAAAGTAACCTTAAAGGGTTAAAGAATAGTGTCGAATATTTATACGCCTCGTTTCCTTTATTATCTGAATGCTTACATTGCAATCTAAAGAAGAGAACAGGTTATGATGCCCGTGACAGTTATTTTAATTATATCAGAACTGTCCGATAACCCCTTGAAAATTATATGAGGCACTGTTTATTAATAGTGTGTACTGTACAAATCATTATTAATAATTTAAATTAGTACCACCAATTTAACGTAGATAAGCATAGGTAAGTATTAGTATTGTGTTTCAATCAAACAGATATTCTACAAATAAACCCTTTTTATCTACAAAATCGGAGGACTTCAATTCGACTGTATGTTTTTTGTGTATCTATGAATGGCGATTTGTTGTTTCTTTTTTTAACTGATAGAATATACTTTTAGTTGATCACAAATACTCGTTAATTTATATGAGGCCATCGGTTCTGAAGATACACCACAAAATGCTTGAAGTAAAATTACTTTTTCCACCCATTCGACATCTGCCGAATACCTTGAAAACATCATGAAAACCACTCACCATGACTGTAAATCGTGCGTGCCTGTAACAAAACACATAGTAGTTACCATTTCAGTTATGTAGCTATGATATTAGCATGGGAATCGCGTCTCAATGACATATGAGAGCGTAATGGAGTGTTAGTTCGGACGATTGGGTTTTACACTTAGAATGGGGTAGCAGTAAGTTGTAGTGTGATGTTAGTTTAAGTGTTTTGTTAGTCATAAGGAGACTCTACGATTTCGTCATATTGTACAAAGTAATATGTCCGTCGTATGAATAATGAATATGACAGGAGAAATTATCATAACCAGGCTAAATTCACGACACAAATAACTTCTTATTAGTACTTTTTAAAATCATAATGTGTGCTGTAGCTGACATGAATAACGAAGAACTAATCAAGTTGTTATTCTCCAGGTGCCTTTCCATTATTGGAGGTTGGCCGTCAGATCAGCGAACTTCTCCCGATCTTGTGCCAAGCGAAACAGGTCATCCTCTCAGGCAGTGTTGGTCTACTCGCGGATTCGATTTTGCCCATTATGATCAATTGGAGAAGGTCGTATTTCTCTTAAAACATATGTCCATACAGATTTCACGCCTCTCTCCCATTAGGGTAGGCAGAGACTATAGATTTCCACTTGCTACGATCCTGGCACACCACTTTCGCATCATCTACGTTCATTAACATCCTCTTGCATGATCTGCGGTTTAGAGTGCTATTAACCTGACCTTTTTTGAGAACGGCCGCAATTTGGCTGTGGCACGTTCGTCGAGGTTGGTCCCTTCCAACTCTTCCATCCGTACTCGCCATGTATACTCGTTTCGTCAATCTCCGTTATTCTCTTAATCATCATCATCATCATCATCAACCTATATTCATGTTATGGTCATGGTCTGCATTAATTTGCATTAATTGCAAGTTATTGTTTAACAGATAGAAATTGGTAGCTGGGAAGTTTGATGCACCGTATTTTTTTTTTATGGGATAGGGGGCAAACGAGCTTACGGATCACCTGGTGGTAAGCGATAACCGCCGCCCATGGACACCCGCAGCACCAGAGGAGTCACGAGTGCGTTGCCCGCCTTTTAAAAGGGTTTGGGCCTCCGGTAACCTCACTCACCCTGTGAAACACAACGCAAGCGCTCTTCACGCCGGTTTGTGAGGCCATGGTATTACTCCGGTCGAGCCGGCGCATTCGTGCCGAAGCATGGCTCTCCCAGCGAAAACACTAAGAGGCTGTGACAGGCGGGCGTTTTGAGGGCTGTGTATTATGTAAAAATGACGTCTAACTACTATTTAGTAGTCCATTTTGAATATCATCATTAACCCATTTCACTCATACTGTCCCACCGCTGCGCTGGGCATCCTCTTAGAAGAGAGCTGTCGCCTGCGGATTGAATCACATTCCAAAGGATTTTGAGATAATAGATCATATTTATCACAATACCAAATTTTATCAAAATTGTGCGGTTTAGGCATGAAAACAGAAATGCTAAAGTACTGTTAGTGATGGTATGAAGATTTTAACTATTGGCAACAAAAAAACAACAATTGAAATAAGTATTCTTGATAGCACAGGAACAATATTCACATTGACATTAGGAAGTAGGCAGAAAAACTGCGAGGAAGCTGACAGAGCAGCGCTGCGGAGTTCTAATAGAAAGTTGCTCAGTTTATAACATTGGCATTAAGTCTTCATTTCAATGGCACACAATGAGGACGATATTGACGGGCGGAACACTGGTCCGTTTATATTAAAGTTGGTGTATCGACCTATGCAAAAGGCGCTACGTATTTCAGTTAAGCTAACGCTCATAAACTCACGACTGTATCCCACAGGGGTAGGCAGAAAACACAGAACGCTGCTACTAAAAGGACAAATAAACATACTTACGGACCGGTAAGGTTCAAGTTCAAATGTTTTTTAAATAAGCTTTTACAAGCGTATATCAAACGTTAAGACTATGACGTTTTTAAATAGTGGAAATAAAAAACCATGGAAAAGAATCCGGCCAGAAACTCCGTGAACACTTTTTTTTAAATAAAGAGTGAATTGAACTAGATGACACAGGTTCGAATCCTAGCCGCAGTCGAAATTAAATTATTATTTTATATTTTTTAGCTGGTTGACAGTGGCATTTCCCGAAGCGTTAGGCAAAGGCGTAGTACCTAATATAGACCCACAGTTCGTCGACATATTATGGTCCCATGTAATAGGGGGCGAGCCTATCTATTGCCACTAACCGGGCACAAATCCCAAACTAACGAGCTCTAAAAAGAAACCCATAAATTACAAGTCTCTTCAAAATCATTATCCACCATGGTAGGGCGGCACGATTTCAGAGTTACCTCGACATTGTTACACATCTCGGGCTAACTCTGAAATGGCCTTCTGAAGAAAAGCATATAACAATAGAACATCTAGAAGTTGATGTGTCGCCAACTGACGATTGAGTCCGTCTTGTTATTTAGATACCTATATAGCCTGAAGATAGAAACAACATTACCTATATCAATTATCCACTAAAGTTTTATTTACTTAGATCGAATTATATATTTGTGGAACCCTTATAACACATTAATAACCGATTCTAAGTATTAGTTTCAGTCAATATGGATAAATTATTAAGCAATGAAGGGTAATTTAGGAGAATATTAGCTATTGGCACGGTTACTGCACAATAATTGAGCGAATAGAACTCTGGATTTGTACTTAAGTGCGGGAAATCCCTTTTTGTCATCTGACTGGTGTTGTCGTTAGGCTTCGGTTGTTTTAAGAAACATGTATTAGTAAGTAGTATATATTGTACTAGTACTTGTTACTAGTGCGTTATTATCTTCAGAGCTCGTCTCATATGCCCAGGCAATTTAGCTGGCTACATTGAAACACAATATTTATTGTGTTTCAATGTAGCCAGCATTAAATAATTAAATATTCTGCGATTTTTTTACCCAGCACCATCTAGTCCCAAACTAAGCAGAGCTTGTACTATGGGTACTAGACAATGGATATAATACTTATATACTTTTTTTTTGTAAATACATACTTATAATACATAAGAAATATTGATAAATAATAATGTTAGCACATAACATTATTGCTTAGCGGCAGAATATTTGCCAAAGTGGTGATATCACCCTGGACGAACTCCCACAGCAAAGTCCTGTCAAATTACCTTTTTCTATGATTTTTAGGTCGAATTCGAAATTTGCATTTGAGCCTGGTCAATGGCAATAGACCCACCCCAATTACACGGGATCTAAAAAAATTCATGAATACGGACGCGTTGGGATAGGTATTTATTTATTTAAGTACGTACGTACATTATTAATAACATTCTTAAGTCATCTCATGGCCCTAACGGCCTTGGCAAATTAATTACAATAATTATTGTTATATTCTGTTGTATTTAGGTACATAAGGTAAGAACACAAAAGGGACTATAAACTATGTTTTTTAACTTGCAACTCTCTAGATGAAATTCTAAGTATATAGTACTTTGGGATTTGTGCCCGGTTAGGTGGAAATAGGTAGGCTCGCCTCGCCCCCTATTATGTGGGTGTATATTAGGTACTACGCCTCTGTCTAACCATTCGGGCTAAATATATATAAAAAATAACCCTTCGGGGAATACAGGCGTGATAGTATGTTATGTAACTTAGATGAAATAGTTGTGTCAAATCTTGCAGAACGTACCTACACGTCTGTTCACCCCTCAACTTGAAATATACCTATGTAGGGCAGCTTGTTTTAACGAATGAATTAAAAAAGAAAGGATATAGTGTTAAGGACAGCTCACACTGTGTTATTTTTTCTCAAGCATTTATCAAGACTGCAACATTTACAAAAAAAAATATTTTGAAATGTGTCTTTAAAGATCTGCTTACAAAAATAAAAAACCGTTTCATTTGATTTCAATATATTTCCCTCTAATCTTTCTTTACTGCTTGATTAATACAGGGCCTGAACTATGGGAATGGTGGATATGATTTCAACACAAAAATAGCTTCACCAATATGATTCGAGAAGATTTATCTATCAGATTTTCCAAGTAACAAGAAAAAAATTCCGAATTAAAATAACAAGATACAGTTGCTCAGTGATGTAGAAAGTAGAAAAACATTGTTTTTTGTTGATTTTTTGTAGAACTTTCATAACACGGCATTGAATACCAGATTTTAAATACAAGTAATATTGTATTGTACGAGTATGCGCTACTTTGCCTACATAATTACATACCGGTGAACTGTGGCTGTAAATTAGTACGCCTCTGCCTAACCTTTCAAAAGACACAGGCGTGATATTCAATAATCGATTATATGAATAAGTACTTTTAATCCCTATCTAACATAACATAACACACAATCATGCCTGTATTCCCCGAAGGGTTAGGCAGATACGTACTAATGTATACCCACAGTTCGCCGGTATGTTTAGATCCCACATAATAGAGGGCGAGCCTATTACCATTTACCGGGTACAAATTCCAAACTCCTAGCTACTACTGGAAATTTCATAGAAAAACCCAATAACACTTTGTTCGACCTGGAAATCGAGCCCAAGGACCTCTAGCGTAGCTAGAGTCACGCAGTCGCGCTCAGGACTACTAGGCTAATGAGGCAGTTATTAATTATCCCTATCTCACAACCTAAAATTGATGGCGTTAACACGATATTGTGGTACCGCCTCTGGTATTAGTAGTGGCTAATTATAAGTCCAAGTTTTAAGATCACGAAAAGTAATTTGGCCCCTTGTGTAAGTGCAGTCAGTCCTTATGAAGGGTCGAATTTGATGTCCCACGCGTCTTGTTAATACATTTAGTTTGTTTTCATTCAATCAGCCCTCCATCTCAGGTGCCACATGTGTTTTACTTTGTTGAAACGTTACGTATCTCCTAATCTATGTTGTTAAACGATTGTATCATATAAAGTGTTTTTTGGAATTGAGAATTTGGAGGTTGAATGGGTACATTGGAGGTCTGTTGGCTAGTTAATAATAGGGTCTCAATAAAGATGGATTGCGAGTATCAAAAGATATCAGTGGTCGGTGGTCAGTATCGAGTGTAAATAATATGGATAAACTTCAAGTTATGTGCTTTAGCAGGTTTTTTTTTTAATTTTAGTTAATTCTAGATAGGTTTACCGCTGCGACCTACGATGGAGCGCGCTTCCTGAAAAGAAATATATACTTCTATACTAATATTATAAAGCGAAGTCGCGGGCAGAAGCTAGTAATCTATACTAATATATAAAGCTGAAGAGTTTGTTTGTTTGTTTGCTTGAACGCGCTAATCTCAGGAAATACTGGTCCGGTTTGAAAAAATCTTTCAGTCTTTTTGTGATTTTTCTGCATTTTTCATGCTAAGATTTTAAAGTTATTTTAGTGAACTGCGAGTCGAATTTTTCCTTCACTAAAATAACTTTAAATTCTTTCAGTGTTAGATAGCCCATTTGTTGAGGAAGGCTATCGGCTATTGGCTCGGGAGGAGGCACGGCTCCCTCACGTTTCGGGCGACGCAGGTGCTCTCGGGGCACGGCTGCTTTGGGAGGTACCTGTGTCGCATAGGGAGGGAGCCGGACGCCCGGTGCCATCACTGCGTCCATTGTCGGGAGGACACGGCGCTGCACACGCTGGTGGAGTGTGCAGCATGGGAAGAGCCCCGCCGTGCCCTCGTCGCTGAGGCAGGAGACGACCTGTCGCTGCCGGCCGTCGTTCGATCTATGGTCGGCAGCGCGGCGTCTTGGGACGCAGTGATCGCCTTCTGCGAAACGGTCATCTCGCAGAAGGAAGCTGCGGAACGGGAGAGGGTGAGTGCTAGCACTAACCCGATCCGCAGCCGGCGTACCGGGCGTCGGAGGAGGGCCGACAATGCCCTCTTCCAGCCTCCGTGAATGGGTCCGGGGGTGGCAGACGCGGGGACGTCCGCCACACCCCCCTTATAGGACCCGAGGCGGTGGCGCGTAGTGTTCCACGCGCGCCCCTCTAAGGCGAGACAATCAGCGGACGGGGCCCGCTGCGGCGGGCCAGTCGGGGGCCGCGGACGAATTTTCTGTTTCCCGTAGCCTCCGACGAAAACGTGCAGGAAGGAACACCGTGTGGTTTTTAGTCGGTAGGTCACCCACTCTGGGTGGAGTCCGACACGCCCCGCCGCCTCCCCGGGCGGCGGAAGTCCATGAGGATTTTCCACACGCACAGAAAAAAAAAAAAGGCTATCGGCTATATATCATCACGCTACGCGGACGAAGTCGCGGGCAGAAGCTAGTCGATTGATATATTGACGGTACGCATGATAAAAGTTTGTTCGGGTTTTCGGAATGTCCACCATGAATTGATGTCGCTTTTTTGTTTGGCTTTCCAGCCAAGCTAACTAGAACTGATAAAACTTATCAACTGGTCAACTTAAATTAGAAATATATAGCTTAATATGGTAAGCCACACACACACCCTCATACACTCACATACACATTACACACTCATGCACTCACATACACACACACACGCATACACGCCCGCGCATACACCCACACTCTCACACACAAACATTTCTATCCTTGTTCTTATTGTTCAATATTAATATTATACTTACATACCTTCCTCAAAGGCGACAGGAAAATTATTGTTACAACTCGACGGAAGAGCGGAACCTCCTAATACAAGTATTGTTTTACTTAAAAGGTGATTCCTATCACTAGATATGTTATATTTTCTTAAGCTGATGAAATAAATTATTATTTATTTATTTATTTATGTAGCCGTACGTACAAGCATTAAATACTTTTGCTTTCTTAAATTGACCTTTTAGAAAAAAAACGGCTTTTATATTTAATAGTGTATCTTAGGACCAATTGATAGAATTTATATGGGAGTATTTCGAAAGTATACATTCTATTAGTTAATAATATTCAAGTTATATCTATACTAATAATATATAAAGCTGAAGAGTTTGTTTGTTTGTTTGCTTGAACGCGCTAATCTCAGGAACTTCTGGTCCGATTTAAAAATTTCTTTCAGTGTTAGATAGCCCATTTATTGACGAATGAATTAGCGCGTCGAAGCAAACAAACCACCTCTTCAGCTTTATATATTAGTATATATAGATAAAACAAAGTTGTTTTAAAAAAAACGGGAAGCTAGTGAAACTGCAGGCTTGATACAATTCTTAGAACCATCGATAAATCCTTTCCTCGACATGGGAATCAAAATCACGGGACTAAAACTTGGCAACCAATCTTACAATAACTAGGCAGTTAATACATTTAAAATCTTTGAAAAAATGTTGCGGGTTATAAAAAGAAAGAATTTTTCAAATCGGACCAGTAGTTTCTGAGATTAGAGCGTTCAAGCAAACAAACTGTTCAGCTTTATATATTAGTATAGATTCGTAAAGACATATCTTTCAATACGACACATTCACAAAAGCTTGAAACTGAATACGGTAACAATAATTCCTCGATCGTAAAACATATTCATAAAGAAATCATAACAACCTGAAACTTGCTTTTATGTAGGTATTTATTTTATCCCGAAAAATGTTATTGGAACCTACTGACATGTGAAAACGCCTAGTTGGAATGTTTTTGACGTGGGAGAGCCATGCTTAGGCACGAATGGGCCGGCTCGACCGGAGTGATACCACGGCCTCACAGACAACCGGCGTGAAACAACGCTTGCGTTGTGCTTCGCCGAGTGAATGAAGTTACCGGAGGTTTCATAGGCAATAGTCAAAGTGTAGGTACTCGTGACTAAGTAATTTGTCATTGACGTGGTATGGCAGTCGAATTTCTTAGTTTATTAAACTATATTATTATGCTGCACATCAAGCTACATGATTTTCAAATCATAAGAAGAAAATTTAAAAAAATATCAATGTTATAATCTTTATTTAAAGGAATTTCTTGCCGGTTTTTCTCCATAAGATCCACTTTTTGGAACCCTGCACCTAGTTTTGACAATTCAAAAGTACTTACCTGTAATATTGGTCTAATTGCAATACAACATTTGACTTTGAATTTGAAAACTTGCAGGATTTTGGAAGGGTCTTGTCCCCGATGACACCCCCTCCTTGGGCCGCCACTAATCTGAACTACTGTAATGTAATATATTTTACTTAAAGGGGCGATATCTAGGGGGCGAGTTGTGAGTATCTATCAATAGAACCTCCACGAATAAAAATTCCAAATTCCATAATAATAATTAGCTCATTACCCTAGGGGTCGCAAGCGCGATTGCTACGTTCGCCTGGGTTTGAATTCCAGGTCGAGCAAAGTATTATTAGTTTTTTAATGAAATTCTCAGTAGCAGCTCGCAGTTTGGATTTGTGCTCTGATAATCGCAATACCTAACCATGGGGTCTCATCCCGAACAAATGAAACATAGTTCAAATGAATTGTTAATAGATGGCATTGCATGTATCGATTCCCAAACCTCGTGTGTTTGGCTTCGAAATTCTTACGAGGAAAGACCTTAAAAAAATATGTACTTACTTAAATCAAATGTTTATACATAGGACAATATAATTTAAGTCTAATTTCTTCAATTATATGATATTCAATTAAATCCTCGTGATTCTCGCTTTCTTTGGTAAATAGATGGCGCTGTTTGCAGTTTTCGCTCATTTTACAAAAATAAAAGATGGCGCTGTTCGCAGTTTCTGAGTCTATAATTATTTCCCATTTTTTTTTAAAATAAAGTATTAATAAAAGAATATTATATTTCAGACGAAGTTTTTCTAATGATGTATTATCTTTTTGTACCATCGGGGGCGAAGCACTAATACATACGATAGTCTACTATGATGACAACACGAACAGGGTAGGTAGGTAGGTACCTACCTAGAAAGCGACTTACACCTAATAGGTAGGGTTACCTTCGTGTAGGTGCCTTGTACCGAATATACTTACATAATAAAAAAGGTAGGCTAGTAGATACCTACATAGTTCAAGTAGTTATCTACTAGGTATAGATATATATATATATCACAAAATAGGTAAATATCAGTATTCTATCATCAATAAATGCATCATGCAGACGGTCGGAATGGAACGGAACGCGAGTCGTAGGTATTATACCATCGCGTCTCGCTCGAGTTCGGTAGATATACACTCGGTAGTCCGACAGCTGCGAATGCGCCGTAGTAGGTACCTACCTACCTACGTAACGAACGAACGGTGTCGTGATGGTTTTGTGTTTAAAGGCCGTAAGCATACCTATATATACCATAGTACCTATATACCTACCAGAGAACGAAGAATATTAAGTAGGTACCTACCATAGGTACTAGTACCTACGTACGTTTAAGTATTTGTTTTTTTTAATAGATCGGTATTTCGCTTCTTCTACCGAACAAAATACCTACCTACCTAGATAATGGATAGGGTAAAAAAGTGAGACACGTAGTAGGTACTTACTAGTTTTACTTACCTACCTACTTATGTACTTACGAAGTACTTACCTATCATATTGAAATAATTACTTAATGATAGGTACTTAGATATTTAAAATGGTAGGTAGAGGTACCTAGGTACATATCTAATAAGATTTACGTTATCATTTACTTTTTAAGTAGGTACCTAAGCTTTTGTAGTGAATAGTAAGAGGTTTTCATTGCTGTAGGTAGCTCACACGCTATGCAAGTAGGTAGGTAGATGAAATTAAAATACTGTGGGCGGGAAGCCCTATAGCGTGTTTACGTCACATGAGTAGATACGTTTATCTACTCATTGTCATGATGTCATATGTATGCGCGTAGGGATGAGATACACTTACCAGTGTCAAAAACCAAGTATCAAAATAGGTAGGTACTTACCTACTTGAAAGTATTTGGCACAGCTAGAGTTCTAACCCTACTATATAATATAAATATTATCCTACAATATTTCTGAAAAAAGTATAAGTATTAGTAGGCAAAACTACTACATGTTTTCGTTATCTATTATATTTTTATGGGTAATAATTTTAGAACTACCCTCTATTTTTGACCGACAAAGAGTTGGCAAGCCTAGCCACAGCCCGCCTCGCCTCGCAGCGTAAGGCGCGGCCCGGCGCGCGTCTCGGCGGCGCGGGCGCGGCGTCCCGGCAGCGCGGGTTGAAAATACTCGTAGTTCAAAGTTTTTTTTTGCCAATCCGATTATGCACGTTGGGCGTATCGCAATATGGATCAATTTTCTATGCATGCGAGTATTTGAAAACTGTGAGTGTTCCTACATTAGCACGCCTCTGCCTAACCCTTCGGTATATGTATTATAATTATGTTAGATAAAAATGTATGGTCCCGGGTTCGATTCCTAACTAAACATTTATAGATCTATCTAAATTAAACTTTAATTTAAAACTTTAATTATTTAGTTAGGAATCGAACCCTGGACCTCATAATGTTCATCTGTCACGTTCAACAAACACTAGACTATTTTTGTGAACCCCATGAAAAAAAATCACAAGCCGCCTAGCTGCAAGTATGTGTCTGTGATGAACTGATGACTGTGATGTACTTAGGTATAAATAGCGAGGCGAACGAGTTACACAGTATAAGCTCTAATCGTAGTGACTTTAAGTATAAATTCCCTTAAAATTATTTGTAAATTCCCTTAAAATTATTTGTAGCAGGTCACAAAATTATTTTTTGCTTTCGTTATTTTAAATTTAATCTTTAAAACAAGCCTGTTTTGGTATAAATTCTCTTGCATTTAGTAGCAGGTCGGAAAATCATGTTTGTTTTCGTAACATTAAAATTATTTTTTAAAGCAACTAGGTAGGTAGGTACCTACCTAGTTTTTAGCACATGAGTAGATATACTACTCTGTGTTTTTAGTAAGTAAGTAATCTCTTCCAAATATTATATTTTATTTTTTGCGGGAAGATCTCGTTGCCTTGCCACTTGAGTTGCGTTGCGAGTGCGACATGTAGGTAGTAGGCATTTGTAAGTAAGTAGGTAGGTACCTAGGTATATTTATACAATAACTTTATTATCATTTTGCGATAAAGATATTTAAGAACTAGCTTCCGCCCGCGGCTTTGCTCGCGTGGATTTCGGTTTGTCACTCGGTCTTTATCACGGACACTTGTCAGTTGTCACCTCCCAGCCCAAAATAATCAATTAAGTAAGTACCTACCTACTTAAACAATTTTTTTGTAATATTTTGCTTTTTTTTTCTATGCTATATAGGAAACTTTGAAGGGCGGAATTGAACCTGCGTAGAGTCTTCTGGCTAAATAGGTAGGTAGGTTCTTACACCGATGTCGGTTGACAAGCAAAGTAGGCAGCTTGCTTTTCAATAGTTAAACTCGCGGTGGCTCAGTGGTCGTCTGGTGTACTTATCTAACCAGAAGACGCAGGCTCGATTTTCAGGCAGTCGATTTTTTCCATCACTAAACTACCTACTTACTTAGAAAATATTCTAGTAAACCGCGACAAAGTCTCGTTTTAAACGGCCGGCCAGCGCTAGTGGTAGGTAGGCTAAGTACCGACCTACCTACTTGGTCATTATTTTGTCGTGGAGTTATTTTAAAACTATGATAATTATCTCCGATATTCATTAAAACCAAATGATGTCAATAGCAATTCTGTTCAAAATTAAATAGGTACCTACTTGTGATGAATAACGTATTTAAGTAGGTACCTAATTGGTATGGATTAATGATATTAATCCATAACACAACAAAAGTGTAGGTATATACTACACTTTTGTTGTGTTAAACACCTTCGCAAATAATGCATTATTTTAGAACAAATTTGATTAGGTACCTACAACAAAAAAGGTTATAGGTAGTGAGTCAACCTTAACAGATAGATAGGTAGGTACCTACCTAGGTATATTATGCAGCCATTGACTTCGTTTACGCAGCGCACGCAATGGAAGCCCTCAAAAGAAATAACTTTTACCCGTTTTTGCTACATTTTTCATTGATGCTCCGCTCCTATAAGTCATAGCGTGATATTTTATAGCCTATAACCTTCCTCGATAAATGCACTATCTAACACAAAAGATACCTATTTTAAATTCGAACCAGTAGGTAGTTCCTGAGATTTCCGCGGTCAACCAAACAAACAAACTTTTTAGCTTTATAATACTTATTAAATAAAAAATAATAATTAGATGTTCACAATCTTGGATTATAAACATTTTGTTTTTTTCACAATCAGAAACTATGAAATTGACACCCACGTATATTTAAAAAAATAATGTCGGCCATTAAAAATATATTATGTCATTTATGAAATCAGTAGGTATCCTGAGAAACCTTGAAAATGACACCTACATTTTTACATGAATTTACGTTAAATAATAACGAAAATAAACTACGCGTAAGAAGATAGGTAAGTAGTTTTATAAAATTAAATGTATTACATAAGTACCTACGCGCTACCGAGAAGGAGGTAGGTACCTGTTCGGGGTGAGCGACCGTAATAACAACAAGTAGCAACTTTAGGTACCTACCTATATCCCGGCGCACCAGCGCCATCTATTGGTTAAATATATAGTAAACACTTGATATACAACCCGAGGCGATAGATGTCGCATGCGTGAACGCGCGTGCTACGTGCGACATCTATCGCCTACAAAAGAAAAACAATTCTGCCCGAAGAATTTCGCCCGATAGGAAGGTCCCATTTCTTTGTATGGGATGAGGCATCTGTACTAGTATTCTTTTATCTGTGACCTAACCCTCCGGAGAAAACAGGCGTGATGATATGTTATGTTATCATATCTGTTTCAAATCTAATCTAAAAATTGGTTTAGATCAAACAAACTGAGCTATAAAACAAAGATATATCGGATGTGGTGACTATGCGAGTAATGTCAGCTGCGTCCGCGCACCTACAATCGTGGTAAACATAGCCTGTTTGTATACAAAAATGTAATCGACTCGATCAAGTACAAGATTAATTTGAATTAACCTCGACGAGATGGACTTTTTTGAGTAAGTTACTTCTTTAATCATATTTATAAGTCACTAGCTTCTGCCCGCGGCTTCGCTCGGTAAAAATGTATGGCTATTTTTTTCTTTGTATGGGTCTGAGATCAAGCTGTATCTCAGCATCCGTTCAATTAACTATATGGAGATAAGAATTTCTTCAGTTTTTAAGTTGGAGCATATACTTTCTAAGAGTAATAACATAATTAAAATCTATTCAGTAGTTTTTGTAACAAACAGACAAACAGAAAATAATTTAAAATTCACAGTTTTGAGGTAGCAGACGATTATATACCCTAACCCACTCGTTTTTTTTAATATCTTCAATGTACAGACACAGCTTTTTTTATAATTTTATAATAGTAGAGATATTGTAACTTATAATAGTATTTACATATAATAATAATAAAGAATAATTAATATCGCAGCAAACGGCTTCCAATTTGTTACCAAAATCAAAGGTAAAAAACTAAAATCCGACTATGAAAAAATCTACTGTAAAGCATGAAAGAAGACGCTTCGAGACGCTTCAAGAAGTTCGCCGGTATTATTCCTGTTTCACCTGTCTAATGGACAATTTTATGATTTCCAATCGACACCATGAACAGTGGTGTCCAGTTTATAGCCGTGGTTGCCGCTATGACCTATAATGGTGCCAAATTAAGTGTAGTTGTGACACCTCATTTGTAAAAATCTGATCAGTATTTTTGAGGTTGATTCGAACATCTATATAACATACCATCATAACATACCATCACGCCTGTATTCCCCAAAGGGTTAGGCAGAGGCGTACTAATGTACACCCACAGTTCGCCGGTATGTTTAGTTCCCATGTAATAGGGAGCGAGCCTATTGCCATTAACCGGGCACAAATTCCTAACTCCGAGCTGCTACTGGGAATTTCATAGAAAAACCCAATAACACTTTGCTCGACCTGGGAATCGAACCCAGGATCTCTAGCGTAGCAGTCGCGGTCAGGATCACTTGGCTATTGAGGCAGTTAACATCAACAAAGTTAACATATATATAAAGACTGATAAATACATATATACACTCTTAAACTCATTAGTCTGTTACCCGACTACTAAAAGGGACTTGGTAGTCGCGTAAAACGTAGTTTTCCGATACCAAGAGCAACAGCGCGTCATATTGCCAAATGGTAATATGTTTAGATAATAAAGATTTCATTATAAAATTGTAAAAAAGCTGTGTCTGTACATTGCAGATATTTAAAAAAAAGTGGGTTAGGGTGGGTATACAAACGATTTTAAATATTTTAAAATTCTTGTCTGTTTGTTACGCAAAAACTACTGAATAGATTTTAATTTTGTTATCACTGCTGCATTGTTATTAAGTATGTGTTCCAACTTAAAACTGGTATACTTCTTATCTCAATTAATTAAACGAAGCCTGAGATACAGCTTGACCTCTCTAATGTATAGAGACGCATACAAAGAAGAGATCACGGTTGGTTTATAGATTCAAGCGAGCGAAGCCGCGGGCAGAAGCCAGGTAAATAAATATAAACAAATAAATATTCTGGGACATTTTTACACAGAACCATCTAGTCCCAAACTACGCAGAGCTTGTACTATGGGTACTAGACAATGGATATAATACATATATACTTTCTTTTTTGTAAATACATACTTATAATACATAAGAAACACCCAGACGAACACAAACACTTACATATATTCATCACATAAATGTTTGTGTCCTGTGGGAATTGAACCCACGAACTCATGGTCAGCAGTCCTGTACTCGAACCACTAAACCACAGAGGTTGTCGGCGTTTTATAAAGCAGCTTTTCTAAATTTCATTTCATCATCATCATCTCCGGGTCTCCTCCCAGAGTTAGAGGGGTTAGGCTATAGTCAACCACGCTTACTTGGTGCGGCTTCAGGCTCTCAGGCGTCCAGGGCCCCAAGTCTGCTATTTTGTCGTGTCAAAATCGTCACTCAATGGTTTCAGAATTGTTGATTTTTGACAGTTTTGTCTACGAAATCTGTCAGTTCTTAAGTCATTTAGTGCCATTGAACGACCATTTTGATACAACTGAAATAGCAGACTTGATACCCCAGGTCTCATCACGAGTTTTGCTGTCGCCGTTTTTAGCGACTGATGATTAATTATTAATACGCACATGACTATGAAAGGTAAATACTGCAGTGGATTCAAACTCGAGACCTACGCATTGGCAGTCCAATGGTCATATCACTAGTCTATCACTGTTTTCAAATTCATCAAATATATACTGGTTTCTGACACTTACGCGAATATAAGACATTGAAATAAAACTATTTTTTACGGATTTTATCGCGTTGTATTAATTAATTTGCGTGAATCAGATCACTAATAATTAAAAAAAATGTAAGGTAGGTTAGTAATTTTAACATTAAGACGTCCAACACCTCAGTCTACCCGTGACCATGGATGCTTTAAAGGATCCGAAACGTCGGGAATTAAATAAAATTAATACCTACAACGCGATAAAATCCGTAAAAAATAGTTTAATTTCAACATCATCAAATATAATTTATTTTTTCCCAACTCCGTGGGAATTTCCTAAAATTATTAGACCTCTTCATGCTTCTAGAATGAATCAGTGTTAAGAATTTTAGTATGACTGTTTTCTTAAATTCTATTTAGGTTTAAAATCCCGACACAATGTAGGGAAATAGAATCAGTTGAAATATCTTCTTTTGAAAAGAAAAACAAAATGGCGGCAAATGTCACAGCAGGAAGTTTTTAACTTGTTAAAAATAAAGGTTTCCGATAATAATGGTGTATAAAAGGCCATAATTTTGTGAAACAAACCAATGAATATGAAATAGTCGAGAAAACAAAGACGTTTCGTCCTACGATGGAGCACAGAATGTCCTATTGCAATTCAACAGTTGGTCGCACTGGCCAAGTAGCGTCGGCAGAAAAATCTTACGACTATAAAAATAATAGGTTACCTATGAAATTGCCGTTTTGTATGAAAAAAATTAAACGATTTTTTTTTCATGTATTTTTTATTTGTATTAATCGAAGTAATCACCCATGCAATCAATGCATCTTTGCCAACGATATATAACACTCAAAAAATTTTTTTTGAATAAACACGACGAATGTAAGTGTAAAAGGATTAGTTTACATTTTAAAACCACCGACTGAATGACTATTTAAATCTGTTGGGGCTGCCATTACCATTTTGGTCCTCAATTTCTATTAAACTGTAGTATAGAAATGCTATGATGGGTCTTTTAGAACTAAATGCAGCCCTCGCCGGATTTTCTTGTAGGTTAGTGAATATACTTATGTATAGGTAGACATTTAGTCTGGGGTTAAAAAAAATAAGTAACACACAAACTCTCTAAAAAGGAAAATATATATCTAAATAACTGCCTCATTAGCCTAGTAGTCCTGAGCGCGACTGCTACGCTAGAGGTCCTGGGTTCGATTCCCAGGTCGAGCAAAGTGTTATTGGGTTTTTGTATGAAATTCCGAGTAGCAACTCGGAGTTTGGAATTTGTACCCGGTTAATGGCAATAGGCTCGCCCCCTATTACATAGGCGAACTGTGGGTGTACATTAGTACGCCTCTGCCTAACCCTTCGGGGAATACAGGCGTGGTGGTATGTTATATACAACAAATTCATTATAAGAATATACCTATGTATAGGTAGTCATTTAGTCGGGGGTTTCGAAAATGTTATTTAATCCTTTTACAATTACAGAAGACAGTAGGAGAAAAAAAAAATTAAGGAACACAAATATCTCTAAAAAGGAAAAAATATATCTAAATATTGTCTCTTTTCGTTTAATATAAGTAGGATACTCGCGGTGGCTTAGTGGTCATAGTGTCTGGTGTATCTAACCAGAAGACTCAGGTTCGAATCCTGCCTGCAAGTCGAATTTTTCCTACACTAAAATAACTTTATAATCTTGGCATGAAAAATACAAAAAAATCACAAAAAGACAAGTAGAGTATTTGAATCCAAGTATAGTTGTGTCGGGAGACCGCCATTTCTAATAATATGGTAAGATTGGCTTTAGTAACTTGCTAGTTTGTTGTTATCAGATTATCTAGATCCCAAGCTCCGCAAGGCAGCACAATGACATCAAGAAGCATTAATTAAGAAATACGTCAGTATTTAAGGTTAAAGATCACTTATTATTACGAGTATTAAAGTGCAATAATTTAATTGACGTTTATTTTAGTAACTTGGTTAATTGTGGGCTAGTAACTAGAAATAGAACAAGATTAAACGGGTTATCAAAATTATTAATATTGCGTGTTTCTAGGGTCAAAATAGTAAAGACCTAAAATAGCAGAATATTTCATGATGGCTAAGTAAAGATTGAACTTATTTTTTTCGGTACCGTCTTTCATACCATCACGCCTGTATTCCCCGAAGAGTTAGGTAGAGGCATACTCATACACCAACAGTTCGCCAGTATGTCATAAAGGGCGAGCCTATTGCCATTAACCGGGCACAAATTCCTTCATAAAAGATCCGTTAACACTTTGTTTGACCTAGGAATCGAACTCGAGACCTCTAGGGTAGCAGTCGCGTTTGGGACCACTAGTCTAATGAGGCAGTTCTTTTAAGTATAAATATAAAATATATAATAATTTATAAATACTTTCTTTGTATTTAAGTTACACTTGCTTACAAATATATATTTTTGAGAAAAATCGATGTCAATGTCCGGAAGAAGTACAATTTGATATCATCTTGTAACCGATCTTTTTTGCCAACGCTATAGGGCGCGCTACAGCGTATAAAAGGCTCGCACACAGAGAGAACACATCATAACTACTCCAAGTATCATCCGGTAAACAACTTTGTATGCCATTCATGTATCAGTGATTGAAACAGTGATTAGTTTTCATTTTATTTCACATTTCAGTTATCTGTTATGCTGTGAAGGAATTATTTAGGTAAGTTTTTTTTAAGAAAACTATAACTTTCAGTTAGTTAGTGTAAGGTGACAATGGATGTGTGAACGACTTCGGTAGTTTTGAGGTGAAAGGATTCCCGCATTTTGTAAATAATTATTGTAATTAATTGGTATCTGAGAGTTAAACTGTGTTATGTGATAACACAAAATTAATAAATTTTAATGTTTTAACAATATTACATACTTTCCCAAAATTAAACTCGTTTCGTGTCAGTTATTATTGCGCTGAAAATCTTTTGAGACCCAATCTAATAATTCGAATATAACATAACATACCATCACGCCTGTATTCCCCGAAGGGTTAGGCAGAGGCGTACTAATGTACACCCACAGTTCGCCGGTATGTTTAGGTCCCATGTAATAGGGGGCGAGCCTATTGCCATTAACCGGGCACAAATTCCTAACTCCGAGCTGCTACTGGGATTTCATAGAAAAACCCAATAACACTTTGCTCGACCTGGGAATCGAACCCAGGACCTCTAGCGTAGCAGTCGATAATTCGAATATTCTCATACCTAATGGCCAACATTTTAATTAATGTCTTAGAATTGTTTTTTTTTGTGAGTGAATGATTGAATCTCATCTAGGTACTTTAAAATAGGTACCGTTGGAAATGTTAATATTTTAGTTTATAAAAATTGTCGTAACTCTTAATACAATACGATAGCAAATAACAATGTTGACTTGGATTGTCAATATTGGGACAAGACTGACTATGGACCGACCGTGGTAAAAGAGATGGGTCAGTGCAGTTATTACCGAGCCGCGAGCAATCGCAATAAAAACTTAAAAACTGGTGTACTTCTTATCACAATTAATTAATTGGATCCTGAGATACAGCTTGACCTCTCTTTTGTATAGAGGCCCATACAAAGAAATGATCATTACTGTTGGATAATATTAAATTATTTTTTTCCTACTATATAATAGCTTCAGGTGAGCGAAGCTGCGGGCAAAGGCTAGTTAACAATATTTTTAACCGAATTCGAAAAATAGGATATTCTCAATCCGAAGTAAACCAAATCAATGGCACCAACTTCCGAATTTCGCTCATCACATTGTTTTTTTTGAAGGCGGATTTACTTTTGTGAAAGTTATTTCTCTAAAATCATCATCTTGACATACTGAAAGTCAACCTTAGCAGTGATACTACAGAGTGCATTGTTGATGTTTTAATAAACTAGTGCATTGTGCGTATTGTTCACGATCGTTTCTCACAACCAAGATTTTGAACATGGCTGTAATCACATGTCAGAAGGTATTACAAAATTCTACTGCTTATATCCAATAGATACTAGGTATACCTACCAGAGTAAGCAACGATAGCCTAGCGATATGACCATAGGAGTGCCAAGTCAAAAGTCGAAGTAGAGTTCAAATCCAACGATTTTGTGCAAAAACATGGAAATCAGGAAGGACAATAATTAGGAACGCGAAACATTTAGACCCCAATTGTCTTTGTATAATTATGAATTTATCAATTAATGTCAAAATGCCAAATTTCTTTAATCAATTTTAAATTTAATCTCCAAACAATAGAGTTTACTATTCACTGGGGAAATTTGACAGATTTTTGATAACTTTATGTGCTGGTGACTGTACTTATAGTCGTCTCTTAAAGTAAAGAAGGTACCTACTTATTAACAGTGATAAAAGAAATAGGTGTATTCATGACGTCTGCCCGCGACTTCGTCTGCGTGGACTTTAGATAAAAAGTAGCCCATGTGTTATTCCAGACTATAATCTATCTCTCTGCCGAATTTCATCCAGATCCGTTCAGCCGTTCTGGCGTGAAAGAGTAACAAACATCCATCCATCCATCCATCAATCCATCCTCACATACTTTCGCATTTATTATATTAGTAGGATATGTAGTTCATTCCGATACAATTTTCGTCTATTATAATGTTAACATTGGCTGGCTTCCTTTTACTAACCCACACAACTCATCATAGTCTATTCATAATTCGAGATATTACCTAGCGTGGTGCTGTTGAATATTAGGTTCTCGGCTTAGACTCGAATAGGACTTCGAGTAGGAGTGCTAAGTGCTAAGCTTTCGAGATTTTACTCATCCAAATAACTATTAGACGAGTCGTGGATTTTTTACCATAATTCATAATTGAATTAATTCAAATTCAAAAATAATTCAAGACCCACACTGTATGAAACAAACAACTGTGGTGGCCAAGACCCAGCCTATATATAACCACAGACATCGAGTTGTGGCAATCGAACCCACGACTCGAAACGAAACCCCTTAATTAAACAGACATTGGTACCCGACAATAAATAATTTGCTTTTCTGTTAATAGCTTTAAGTAGTATATTCTATTTTACCCGGCTGTCCAGAAGTAGAGTAATGTCAGACTACATCTAAATAAAATTATATGTCACCCATGAATTAAAAAGCGGCAGTAGCAGTGGTTGCCGGTTTGAAACCCACCCATTGCACTTCCGACGTGAACCCACTCGTAATACAAGCATTTAGCTTAGCACGAGGAGTTAACAAGAATACTAGTAATATGCGACCCACATTGCTATTTTAGTAAGCTTTTTGTAAAAAAAAACGTACTGATATCCACTCTCGAATTTGTTTTTTTATAAGGTTCGACAAATACCGCTAATCACATACATACATACACTCACGCCTTTCTCCCACAGGGGTAGGCAGAAACTATAGACCGCCACTTGCTACGAGTCTTGCATACTTCTTTTGCTTCTGCCACATTCATACATCTTCTCATACATACGCGCCGGTTGCAAGTACTACGCACCTGAGCTTACCGCGAATCACAATTTCCACAATAGTGAAATTTAGGAATGATGAAACTGAGCTCGATATGTAATTTGCCAAATAATTTAAGAACTGCCAAATCAGACAATCATGAACAAGTGCGACTTGCAATTTTCGGGCTCGGTCTCGGCCGAGTTTTTTTTTAATTCTCGGTCATCGGTGTCCCGAACTTTGCCAACGTCAAAAAACTAGTCGCTAACATAAGTATTATCTAGTTCTCCGTCAATATTTGTTTCGTCAAAATAGTGTTGCGATCTCTCGATAACATCAAAAAGGCTGATTTTTAATGCACAAATGCAACACCAAAGAGAGGATTCGTTTGTTACCCACAACAATGTATTTTTTTTTTTATAAAAGCTTACTAGCAATGTGGGTCACACATTACTAGTATTCTTGTTAACCCCTCGTGCTAAGCTAAATGCTTGTGTTACGAGTGGGTTCACGTTGATAGTGCAATGGGTGGGGTTCGAACCGGCAACCACATGATCGCAAGTCCGACGCCCTAGCCATTAGGCTACCGCCGCTATTTGTGATGTGTGTGTGCCTACTATACAGCCAAGAAACAACTATATTTTGCCTGGAATTAAAGTACGTGTTTGACTCAGTAAAGTACGTGTATATTTATTTTGCATGCAATGGAATGCAGTGACCACCTTTAGATACTCGTACGATAATGAACTATCGAGTTTCGAGTTTAATCCAACGCATCTTAAGATTTTCCGAAATCAGTGTGCGTTTGCCTGTAAGATTTTTTCAACAACGGCGTGTGAAGTCGGACAACCCGCGCTAGGCTAGGGGGGTGTACGCTTTTTGTCTTTATTTTTGTTTTCGCGGAAATCTTGGATGGTCTTCCGTCGCCCGGGGAAGGCGACGGGCCGTGTGGGACTCTACTTGGAATGAGTGACCTACTGACAAACCTGACGGGTGCTTCGCCTCACGATTTTTTGGTGGGGCTATGCGACCGAGGTTTCATTCCTCTCCTCCGGGGTGTACGATACCCTTTGAGGTTTCTTCCAATTCTGAGAGGACACCCTTGCTCAGCGATGATGGATCTTATTAGTTCCTATCCTCATTGGTACTCATTTCCTATTCTTTGACGATGCTACCATGTTACTACTTATTCGAAATTACGACTGATTCGGTACGCTTCGCTACTTTCGTTTATTGACAATACCTAGGCTTACCGAATAAAAAGCGTCAAGATATCATACTGGTTTCTGACACTTACGCAAATATACTTTTGCGGATTTTACCGCGTTCTATTGATATTATTTACTGTACGGCATTTAAAGGGTTCATTGAAATACAAGAACTTACTTAATAATTATCTATATTTTGTAATAGGGCGATGTCTGTACATTATAGTTATTGAAGAAAAACTAATATTGAGGGGCCAAAACGACATTAGAATTTTCTATCTGTCTGAAAAGATTAGTCTTTCTGCCCGTCTATAAGTTTGTACGCGTATCATGCAAAACCTACGGTATGATCATTGAAATAAAACTACTAACTACTACTTTTACGGATTCTACCGTCTAACCTCAAGATTCCTGCACCAGTTATTGATATTACCTATATTATAGGCACCTTTTACTTTCTTTCTTCACTATTAGTGCACATAAAGGAAGAAAACCAAGATGATGGAGGCTAATGCGTTGTTCCGACAAAATTCGTTAGTCATGCGATTCCCGTGTAAGCGCCGCCATCCATGCCGCAGAAGATAGAGCGAAATGGCGTAACATAGGCTACACATAACTGTTGAAATGAAACTACTTTTTACGGATTTTATCGCGGTATATTGATATTATTTAGTTCCCGACGTTTCGGATCCTTTACAGCATCCATGGTCACGGGCAGACTGAGGTGTTGGACGTCTTGATGTTAAAATTACTAACAGCTACCTTACATTTTTGTTAATTATTAGTGATCCGATTCACGCAGAACGAGCTCACCGTATCCTTTGGTCTTGCAGTTTTGGGCTTGGATTTAGATTTTATAGATTCTATAATGGGATTCCAAGCAGCTGGTAAGACCCAACCATCTTCTCTATTGAAATTTGGGTGTTTTTTGATTTCAATAGCCTCACGAATCATCCTGGGTAGGAATCGGTTTTCTTTTGCGAGGACTTGTGGTTTATCAAATCTGATGTATGTTCACAAACTGCTGACTTTCTGGAACGGCGGTGTTTGACATCGGCAATGTGTTGCCGATGTCAAACACCGCCGTATGTGTACACATAACTGTTTCATAGAGATCACGACCCTCAGCAGTGAGCAGAACGACTCAAGGAAAGTGCACCTATTACCAAGATTGTCTCTGCATCACCCTAAGGTTGACTGGGAGAGAATGCCTACTGCCACGAAGTCCGCCTTTGTACAACTTTTGATATGATATTTTAAATAAATAAATAACGCAACTGATATTACTCAATATTACTTTGCATTGTAGAAGTCTGATGGCAGTCTATCTATATTCAGCCATATCTAGGTTATAATGAAAGTTAGTTCCGACATAGTAGGCTGGTTATCCACTATGTTCGCGAACCTTCGTGCTCCTGCAACTGCTCCACATTGTGGATACGTTCGCGCTCCTGGAGCGTGCAACGTTGCGCGCTCCGCGCTCAGCGTGTTTCTTATGGACATGCGTGTACCCTCTGCATCAGAGCGGTTGCAGATGCGCGGAGCACAGTTGTTCGCGAACATAGTGGATATCCGGCTGTAGATATCCTATCGGCAAACTAGTGGTCAGACTTTTCACGAAATATTTGAAAAAGCAAAATCCAGAAGGCTCAATTCTATATTTAATCCTTTAGTAGTTCACTACAGTCTATTGTTTAGAATGTTCATAAAAACCGTCATACATCGACTTTGATGCCTAAAAATGTAGACGAATTTAAACCCAGAGGGCATTGTTGTGTGGTTCAAAAGAATACCGCTGTTTGCTATCGTGTATTGTGTATGAAAAACTGCATATTTGTTCATTGACTTCTTTTTTTAGACTATGAGCAATTTTACAAAGGCATATTGGTACATGTACCTAATACCTAGTAGTAAAGTCGCCTTGAAGTTAATCATCCGTTGCAAGTTCGCAGTTGAGGCGGTAGAGAACAATAATGACTAAATATCTGTACATAACTGAAGTTAATCACTCCGAACTACGAAAAAAGTCACTTATAAAAGTAGAGACACGTGTCTAATATTTTTATGTATATAATCTATGTACAAAATTTCAAAACTGTCACAAAAAATCACAAAGTTATAAGCTTGGTTGTCCGTACAAAAACATGCTCACCACGTCTTGTTACCCCCGACACTCGATAAAGGCGTGATAGTTATTATGTAATTATGTTGAACTAGTACCGGCTAAAAATTTCTTTTAAATTCCCTGGCAATATGGTCTCATTGGGACAAGTGATCTCGCCATGACCACAACAGGCTGTGGTCTGGCGCAATCGATTATGCCCTTAAAGGAGTATGCCATTGTATCGAACTGCTAACGGTAATTGTCTGGGCCGGTGGAATCCCTAAGACAACCCAGTCTACAAGTCCTGCCTACGTCAAGCATAAGTGGCAACAAAAATCATCTATTACAATTTAGTAATTGTAATAGATGATTTTTGTTGCCACTTATGCTTGCTATGCTATAGTTGCAAACGGCACTTTTCAAAATTATATGATATCTTCATTACTTAGTAGTAATGAAGATATCATATAATTTTGAAAAGTGCCGTTTGCAACCCGTCTTTATACTTTACTTTTAATCAATAGTTTAACCAATAAGCTTTAAGAATTACATTATTTTTTAACGTCCATCCCGTTCCTTTTATTACAGCAGTAAATGTGAATATTGAAAGCCTTAAACACTTTTATATCATGAAATCTGAACACGTATTTTTGGATTCGTTTCAAATAAGTAATCTGTTTTAACTTTAAAATGAAATTGAATCCTTTTGAAGTCATCATCGAATTATACACCGGAAGATAAATTTTAAATTGATTAAGGTTTAGATTTGTATAATAAATCTTAGGTACGTTTAAAAACGTCTCTCCGTGCCTCGGAGAGCACGTAAAGCCATCGGGTCCCGCTTGTCATACAAACATCTATGACAATAACTGTTACTGATATTCAGCCGTATCTGGATAGACTTTTTTTTTTTTATATGGCGCCACACTTTTTGTGTATTTGCCAGTGTCAAGTATTAGATTAATCAAATAGAATATTCCCCATTATGGGATTGCTTGGGATTGTAATATGGCACCACACTTTTTGTGTTCGCCAGTGTCAAGTATAAGTTGTTGAGTTGCCCCAATAAAACGGTAGAAACTTTATTGAGGCTTCGATGGAGTTTAGGAGTGAACCCAAAAAGTCACGATTTTCAATTTTTTATCATTTGCCTACACTCTCACACGTTCACGAACACTTAATGGTTAATTATCCACCATAATTACACATTAAACTTCGGAGAAATTCAAGTTTTAAAAAATAATATAAAATCGACAATGTGCACTTTTCATTTTCCCGCCTAAACCTGGTTAGACTTACCAACCCATAAATATAAGGAAGATGCTAAGAGAAAGAATATTTTTAATCACTGTAAACCAATGTGACGTCACTAACGAAAGAACAAATGAAATCGACTAACACGCACACATTCGTAAACAGGTATCGAGGGTTGCCACATAAATAATTTCTTCATCTAATTAACACGGGACCAAACGGTACCTCTTTTCATAAAGCCTTAGAAATATCGGGCCAAGAACCATTTGTTGACATAGGACCTCCACAAACTAAATAGTGAATGATAATCTAATACAAACGTGTTGCGACCGAGGGAAATAAAATAAAATTGTTTATCGTGAGGAAACCTGCATGGTTGAGAGATTTTCTGGGCAGCTTGTGAAGTCTGCCAACCCGCACTAGGCTAGCGTGGTGGACTATAGCCTAATCCTTTTCATTGTGAGAGGAGACCCGTGCCCAGATGTCCCACTAATGGGTTGAGTATGTTATCTTTGATGTTAAGCTGTTATAACCTCGTGGTTAGCCTGCTGAGAACGATGGTATGTGTTTGAATCCAGAGGCCAAAATCTGCTATTTCAATTTTATCAAATTGTCACATGCAAGAATGACGCATAGTACTAGTATTCTTTTATCTGTGCGCATAGTAAGTTTTTTACAGTTTTGTCTACGGACAAAAATAAAAAAAAATCATTTTGACAGTCAGTCAAAACTCGACAGTATTTAGATTTTTGACCTTTGACTATCTATCTATAGGGATAGATAGTCAAAGTTTTTGACGATTGTGACACAATAAAACATTGCCTCAATAATGTGTGACTGCTACGCTAGAGGTCCTGCCGGTTTCGATTCCCAGGTCGAGCCAAGTAATACTGGGTTTTGCTATGAAATTCTCAGTAGCAGCTCGAAGTTTAGTATTTATTTTATTTATTTATTTAAACTTTCTGCATCTTAAAAAAGGTACATTGGCGGACTTAATGCCTTAGGCATTCTCTACCAGTCAACCATAGGGTGGTGCAGATACGATGAGGCAGGTGTAAACGTTAAACCAAAAGGGAGATGAAAACTTAATTGCTAAATTAAAGAACATAGGTACCTACTTAATGTTATTATTATATAAACTAAAATTTATGTCCAGTTCATGACTGACAATTCGCTCGAAAATAAGGAAGGGATCAACTGTTACGAAAAAAATTCGGGATTTAAATGAAATCGAGGCAACAGCTAGATGGTCAATAAATACCTGAAATAATCATCCAAATTATAATCAAATTACAAAAAAACATATCCAGATGAACATAGAACCTCTTCCTTTTATTTTGAAGTCGGTTAAAAAGGATGTGGATCGTTGTTCATGGAAAACTCGAAAAATAACATACCGTCACGCCTGTATTCCCCGAAGGGTTAGGCAGAGGCGTACTAATGTACACCCACAGTTCGCCGGTATGTTTAGGTCCCATGTAATAGGCGGCGAGCCTATTGCACTAAACCGGGCACAAATTCCTAACTCCGAGCTGCTAGGTACTGGGATTTCATAGAAAAACCCAATAACACTGCTCGACCTGGGAATCGAACCCAGGACCTCTAGCGTAGCAGTCGCGCTCAGGACCACTTGGCTAATGAGGCAGTTTCATTCAAGGCAACTCGAAAAATGGCTGAACAATAATCGAATATTTCCGAAATACATATCAACATTCTAACATTGGTAATACACAGGTGTAATTTATATGAGCCTTTTCCTCAAAACGTTCTTTAACCTCTTCTTATAATTTTAGATGACATAGTTGTGGATTCTTATTCATCGAATAACATGAAGCCTTACCTTTGATGTGTAAAGTGGAGTTATTCAACTAGAGAGACTGTCCATGTCTACAATCTATGTCTATGAATTAATAGACATTTATTTTTTACTAGCGACCCGCCCGCGGTTTCACCCGCGCTGCCCCGGTCCTAAGAGTCATAGCGTGATGTTAAATAGCTTAAAACCTTCCTCTTGAATCACTCTATCTATTAAAAAAAAAAACCGCATCAAAATCCGTTGCTTACTTTTAAAGATCTAAGCATACATAGGGACAGACAGCGGGAAGCGACTTTGTTTTATAATATGTAGTGATGATGAAACTGCCTCATAATCTAGCTGACTTGTGTTCAATTCCCCAGTCAAGCAGCGTTATTAGGTTTTTCTATAAAATTCTCAGTAGTAGCGAAGTATGGATATAAGCTCACCTCATATTACGTAAGACAACCTTAGGAGGAGTGAAATTAATGAAATTTATTAATAGCACAAATTTTATTTACTTACAGATGGGTTTCTTCGTATACTCATTACTCACTGCCTCATTAGCCAAGTGGTCCTGAGCGCGACTGCTACGCTAGAGGTCCTGGGTTCGATTCCCAGGTCGAGCAGTTTTATTGGGTTTTTCTATGAAATTCCCAGTTGCAGCTCGCAGTTAGGAATTTGTGCCCGGTTAATGGCAATAGGCTCGCCCCCTATTACATGGGACCTAAACATACCGGCGAATTGTGGGTGTACATTACTACGCCTCTGCCTAGCCCTTCGAGGAATACAGGCGTGATGGTAATGTTATTAATAGCAAAAAAAATATTTACTTAGGTAGGTACCTACAGATGGGTTTCCTCATATACTCACATAGCATAATGATATAATTATCTGCATGATGCTATGGAATCACTAAGCTGATCAACTGATCTGCAAGCTTAAGCTGTGCTCGCCGCGGTCATTGTGTGATGGGTGACAATTCTTAACACATCGAGAGCCTTCCGTACCTCGGCTGTTTTACACGAAGCGACTGCCAACTGCGAATCAGATCTCCGCAACACAATTTCTGGGCAATACCGATATTCGGAGGGTGGACTGGTTGTCAGGCTTTTTGGTCTTCTGATTACAACTAACAATAAAATTGTCATAGATGTTCCTATGACAACCAGGACCGACGGCTTTACGTGCTCTCCGAGGCAAGGAGGGGTCTCGGTCTGTTAAGAATGGTCACCCATCCACACAGTGACCGCGGCGAGCGCAGCTTAACCTTGCAGATCAGTAAATCAGCATAGTTATTATTTACCCACAAGCCCGAAATATCATCTATGAAATCTAGCCTTTATTCATCAGACATCATGGCGATATTTACAGTGCCTACGAAAGTCAGATTGGTATCTACGGCGTAGCACTTCTGGCTACGCGGTATGAGAAAATGCTACAAATGAACGCCTACGTCGCCAACGTAGAATGACGAATGTTGTTGATTTTAATTGAAATGTTTTCGTCATTATAATCGTCATACCTATTATTTTTAATTCCCAGTAGCAGCTCGGAGTTTGGAATTTGTGCCCGGTTAATGGCAATAGGTTCGCCCCCTATTACATGGGTCCTAAACAAACCGGCGAACTGTGGGTGTACATTAGTACAACTCTGCCTAACCCTTTGGGGAATACAGGCGTGATGATATCCCATCATGCGTGTATTAAATTAATTATAATAAGTTTATGATGATGAAAGATTGCAAAAAACAAAAATCAGAGCAATAACATAATTGCAAAATGTCATAAGTGCCTTAGATTCCAATACTCTTCTTCCCAGCGAAAACACTAGGAAGCGGTGAATGGCGGGCGATTTGGGGGCTGTCTATAATGTAAAAATGACGTTCAAAAAGTACTACCTAGTAGTCTATATTGAATATGATTTTGATTTGACTGTCGATTTCCTTTGACTTAGCAGTTCAATGGTCATACCGCTAGGCTATCACAGCTTTTTGGAAATTTTGGGAACAATATCAAGACAATTACATTATGTATGTTACAGTCAAAACTCATAACCAGTCAAAACCAATTTTGACTGTGAAAATCAGACGTTGGTCAAAAGTACTTTTAACTGCAAAAACAGTGAAAAGTGGTTTTCACTGGTTATGAGTTTTGACTGTAACATATATATCTAATGAATAACTATAGTACGAACTTATGTATATTTTAATGGAGTGTCCAAGGTGTGTCCACAGACAACGTAGTTTACTGGTAAACTATTAAAGAAAAATACAGGTCGCACTTCTGGAAATACGACCTATATTTTTCTTTAATTCGCGCCGTGTAATCGAATATAGAGTATGTACTATATAAACTCTATCTATTCCAACGACTCACTGATGTTATTTTTTCTAGTTTTTAATCTCTTGAGACTACCTTAAACCAACATTAAAGAAGGAGTTTCTTAGATCGTCTGGATACGGGGCACATGGAAAAAAACTCCATTCCTTAAAAGGGATTATAGGCGAGATGATTATAACAAAATACCCCACGTACTAGATGATCATGGGGTATTTTTTTATACTGTGTGGGACTCGCAGTGGTTTAGTGGTCATAGTAGTGTATGTAACCAGAAGACGCAGGTTCAAATACTGCTCGCGGTCGAATAATTCCTTCACTAAAACAACTTTATAATCTTAGCATGGAAAATACTACCCAGGTATCTGCGTCGGAATTGCGATCATGCGGTTGCCGGTTCAAAGCCCACCCATTTCACTATCGACGTGAACCCACTCGTAACACAAGCATTTAGCTTAGCTTTTGAACTAACCTGCTAGTCAATTATCATATTTTAAATAATTGTACGTGAAGGTCTAGTGTTTTTTAAAAATCTTTTAGTAACAACTTTTAGAGTTCAGTCTTTTGACAGATGTATCTAACTTCCGGAGGCTAAATGAGTTGAATAATTAATCTAATAATGAATTAATTCACTAGCGGATGTACCTACTAAAAACTCTCAATTTGTTTTTTTTTTTAATAAATAAAGGCGTGCAAAGTATTATTTATCATTAGCTAAATTATATTTGATTTTCTTTTGTACTTATATAAAATTATAATAGATTGCTTATAAATATGCTAAAAAGCGTCTTTGAAGACTACAACTCCTTTCGTCACATTTTAGCGAATCTCGGGTTAATATTTAATACCTGAATAATAGATGTCAAGGTCTCCATTGCTTTACAATTTAATAAATAATAGCAAATGCAGAAAGCACTCAGCGGACACCATTATAATATTAACGTTTTAAAGAAATAATTGGTGCATTATTAATTCAGCTATACCCGTACTGAGAATATTAGATTGCATTGTGTATTTAATAGATTGTTTCTATAAAATATATCAGCGGATATTTTCTTCACTAAAAGTCGCCTTATGTTTAACTAACCACCAGGGGCCAAAGTTAGCTATTTCAATTGTAGGTACTTATCAGAATATAATGGCGGTCCAGTCATTCCAAATGACATACAATGACAAAACTGTCAAAAATCAACAATTCCGAAGTTATCGATTGACGATTTTCACACAATAAAATAAAAATAAAACTTCGGACCTGGATCTAGTAAAATATAACGGTAAATAATCATTTTCTTACTACAATCTCTTACTACTAGCGCCATCTCTTTAATTGACGAAGTACTATTTCTGATTTGTTTTATTGTTCCTTGATTGAAATAAACTTTTTTTCTTCCTTGATTGAAACGTCGGGATTTGTATTGTATTTTACTATTATACTAATTATTTATTTAAAACTCTTAAACTATCATTACAGGTTTAGAAGCCTAATGCAATAGCTAAGCCTACTCATAATATCTATTTAAAAAAAACACTACTTGTACTAACAATAAAAGAAACAATTAACATAAAATGAACAATAAACATAAAATTACACTAATTGTTATTTTCGTAACATATTATAAATAAACTTACTTTTGCAAGTATAATATAACGCGATATAATCCGTAAATTTGTTTTATTTCAATATGAAATAAACTACATAGGGTACATGAAGTAATAGCACGAGCCACCAAAAAGTAGTAAAAATCGACTGATAGTTATGAGACTAGACCATTTTCCTATGTCCAGGAACGGTAGTGTCCAGTTTATAGCTGTGGTCGCATGGAACTTGCCATTCCAAGCTCTAAAGTCAGGGTTAGCTCAACAGTACTCATACTTAGGCACTTAGGTACCTGCAAATGCGTTTACCTAACAACTTTAAAGTACGTGCAGATCCGTTTGTTCAAGTAAAAGCTTGGCTAACAATTCTACATGCACATTCGTTGCCCTTACTACACAGCTTTAAAACCACTAACGCATAAGCTAACAAAGGGAACAACTTCAATAAGTATACCTACCCAGGGAAGGATTATCCATTTTGTAGTGTAGACAACTGACTACAGGCCCCGCACCTCAAGAAAAGCCTTTTTTGGACTTATGATGTTCCATAAATAGTCCTTAACTAGGTATAGTTGGACACGGTAGGTGGCGCTGTTGCCAACATCCGGATGGATGGATCGCATCCATCCATCCGGATGTTGGCAACCGCAAAACCGCAGGCAATAGCCTGCTGTTGTAAATAAAATTGCGTTTTGGTAAAAAAAAATAGTAAGAGAAAGTAGGGACCCGACACGTGCATTGCCTAGAGGCCCTGACATCGTTAACCGGGCCCTGTACCTACCCCCTATACCTAGTAATATTTGTCTTGATAGGTATTAGCCAAATATAGTTTCGTTCTTGATAAACCCAGCATAGCTTAGAATGTAAATAGGTAATTATTGCAAATTATATAGGTAGGTTATATCGAAAGCTTTGCGGGTCACTGCTTTTGTACAACCATTTGTGTAGTTACCTAATTTGAAAACATTAGTTTGTGTGTGTAGGTATGCCTAAGTACTCAGTGTTATTAAAGGCCTGTAGATCTGGGGGCTTTAAATGACCACTTTTGAAGAATTGCAATATTATTATCACGTGTCCGTGAGGACACATTAATTATAGTTAGCTGCACGTCGTGCTATAAGCGAAAGTGGTGTGCCAGGTTCGTAGCAAGTGAAAATCTAGTTTCTGCCTATCAATACATACAACACAATATTGTATGTATGTAACTGGTATTATTGGGTTTTTCTTAGTAGCAGCTCGGAGTTTGGATTTGTGCCCGATTTAATGGCAATAGGTTCACCCCCCATTACATGGGACCTAAACAATACCGGCGTACTGTGGGTGCAGGTGCACATTAGTACACTTATGGTTAACACTTCGGGGAATACTATCGTGTTGATATGTGTATAATTTCATAGAATTAACAGATATATTTTCTTCTTTACAGAACCATGTTGCACCATTGGCTACTCATCACGTTCTCGTGGTTCGGCACCGTGAGTCTCCAATACATCAACAGCGATGGCCCAGGCACCGACGTCGTCCTAGACTCATTAGACTCCAACCAGCAGTTCCCTCTACCATACATGAACTTCGATCTACCACCCACAAGGAACGACTATGAAACCATGCAGAATGTTCCCCACAACGACAACAGTCCATTCGATCAGGCACAAGTTGATCTCCTAAGGAAACGACGGACGGCCGAGGAGAAAGTCGACGCCCGGGAGAAACGCTGGCTCCCGAACCTGATAGACACAGACCAAACCATGTACTTACAAAATGGAGACCAGATAGGGAGCCCATTCGTGATGGGCTTCGCCGGAACTGTAGATGAGAATGCAACGAATTTTCTGGAGCCGAAAGAGAAGAGGTACTTTAGTCCCTGGGGCGGGAAACGAGACAAAGCAAGCGTAGAACATATGTGGACCTGGAAGCGAGCCAGTAATATCCGAGAACCAAGCATGCCAAAAAGGGTTCGATTCAGCCCATGGGGAGGCAAACGCAGTGGCCAGATGATCTACAAACCAGGGACAAAAGGTTCCAAAATCATTTTCTCCACAACCATACCAGAATTAACGAGAATCGTATCGAACTACTCACCGAATGGTGAACGATTTAACTTCGCAGGTTTCCAATTCATACCGACCTTGGATAAGCGGCATCCGATTAAGATCTTAGCACTGAGCACCAAGACGAATGAGAGGACGTTGAGGGAAGCGTTACCGTTCAAGAGCTTCCTTGAATCGTTGCCGAAAATCTTTAAGCCGGGCCATCCTTACTTGGATGTGAACTTGAAGAAAGATGGAAAAAGGAAGGTGAAATTCAGCGCGTGGGGTGGCAAGCGGTCGCCGCCTATAATTGGACCTATCTGGACCCCTGCACCGCAAAACCTGAAGGAATCAACACTGGACACGATACTCTTAATAAGAAATAGTCAAGACAAAGACGATACGACGTTAAAGGCATTGTAATTCGGATCCGATAATTACTCCCGAACTTTGTATTGTTATTTACGGTCTATGTAGATATAAGTTCCTTTATAAATATGTTAGTGCCATATCTGTATCTAATGTTAGAAAAATGTAAAAAAAACCTGTAAAGTTCGGGAGTTCTGCGTCCTTGACGATTGGCTGGGATCGTCAGTGACGCTGTACTGATGTTAATTAACGATAAGTTTGTTATTCTTATTTACTGCGCATCTTGTTAGTGAATACATAAAATACTAAGTTACATTGTTGAACTCATTTCTCTCCCCAATTCTATGGTGAACAAATAATAAAGGAAATTAATTTGAAAACATATTTAATTCTGTCCTTTTTAGGTTTATACACAAATATTCAGTTAAATGGGAATTTTTAGCATAATAAACATTGTCTTTTACAATTTTTTTAGATTATTACAGAGTTATATGAGATTTTTTTTATCTATATTGAACTTCAATTATGTAATTTTGTTGGAAGCAAATGAAACATATATTTTTGCTGTAATCCATATAGTAAACCAATGCTCTTATCAAATATTTAATAAAACAGCTGAATACATTAATACTTTTAAGAATTTGAGCAGTACAAGCAGGAATAGCATATGACAATAATTATTTTTAACATATTATAGGAGCCAAAACTGCTGAGTATCATAATAATATTAGGTAGCAGGGCTTTAATAGTCTAAATATTTAATCAAGTCATATTTTATTCATCATTTACTACAGTAAAGAGTGTAATATCAATGATGGAAAATTGTATAAAAATTGTTCCGGAGATGTATAATAGCAATGATGGAAAATTAGAATTGAAGTCTGGTCTTATGTGTTTATTTATTAAAATTTTCAACACAGTCTCTATTCCATCATACACAATAATCAAGTATTGTATGTTTACAATTAGGTAATTTTTTAAAGAACTGGGTAGGTTCCAAAATTTACAATAACCATCAGTATAAGTATGAAGCCAATAATACTCTTTGCGGAATTCAGAATTCTAATTAGTATTTAAAACAAGACCATGACCAAGTACATGTATTCCCAGAATAAAGTTTCTGAGAAGTTTATAGTAGTAAGTAGTAGTAATTAATATAATTCCCAAGTAGTAGCACTAATTAGAGATGGTATGATCAGTTGTAATACTATCACACAATGTTGCTACAGTAAATACTCATCTTTAGAACATTGAGAATAGCTGAGAACAGTAAAATGTAGAATAAAGAACATAGTAACACTTAATCTAAGCAGTCCTTAAGATAATATGGACTCCGGAGTCTGTCTCAACTGGCCGGCTAAGCTGCCCTATCTTAAGTTTATAAGCTTCTTCTTCAAACGGAGCTTGCATCTGACCACGTCCAAACATACCCAAATCCCCTCCCCGCTTGGCTGATGAGCAGTCGGAGTACTTTGAAGCCAAATCAGCGAATGTTGCGTCATTAGCCACAATTTGCTTGCGGTACCCTTTGAGCAGTTCCAAAGCCTCTTCCTTGGTACGCGTGATGTTTTCTTCCCTCCAAGACGATGGACGGCGACTCTCAGCATGTTTTACAAGAAGATGGCTGCAGCGGATCTCACCAGGATCGGCAGGTGCCTCTGGCCGCTCCCACTGCGATTTCTTAGTGTACATATTGAGAAAGTAAGTCATTCCGGTAGAACGGCTAGTTCTCATCTCCCATCCTTCCGGCAAAGGGGCTTCGTTCTCCTGACTTGACATTCTGGAATAATTTTCGCAAGGTTTTTGGTCGGTTTCACAGATAAGACAATGTTTATTGTAAAAAGTGATGATGCAAATGAGTTGCGGTTTATGGTCGAGTTAAACAAAATTTAAAAGTAAGAACTTCTTTTTATAATTTATCACGTAAAGAAAACATGAAAAATAAGAAATCGGGTCTTTGTTCACCATAAAATCAAGAAAATACTTAAAAATAATTGCCAACTTTATACAAAATTTATCGACATAACCTAGCAACCTTTAACGTGAGATACCGATAATAGGATATTGAAATTAATTGAAACTTACCTGGGTTATCAGCGGCTGGCAGTAGTAAGATAAAACAATGAATTATTACCGGCTGTATGATAGAAATAGGGATAAAACCATAACAATTTCACCGTTTACGAAGGCGTTCTTTTGACACTTTGACAGGACGCCGCTTTTGACAGTTGTTTTCATAGAGGGGCGCTAACGCTAACCTTCCTCAGTAAAGTAAGTCAGTAGCAGTACAAGCGAGATATTAGTGAAAAGTATTAATTAAAATCATTAATTTATATGGTTTCTTTTGTTCACAGCATCCACAAAATAAAATGTAGTGTTGGACACGAATAAAAGTATTATGAGCATTTAGCAAAATTGAAAACGTGAAGTAACATTTTTATAACATTACTACGCCTTGATCACACGAAGCCTTCAAGCAAAAAATACTGTAATATGCTAGTATATTAAAAAAAGCCTAAGAAGGAGTAAGTACTACACAGTGAAATTATTGTTATCAATGGAATTATTAAACGAACATCTAGCGGATCACTCGACTAATGACTTGGTATTGCAATTCCCCGCATAGGTAATGTTCTGCAGTTGGATCGCAATTTGATGAATATTCGAACAATATTTACTTAAAAAATAAAAGTATTATTGCCTGACGGCAGTGGTGTAGTTTAGATTTTGAAACAATGTAGCAGACCCGTTGAAAGTAAAAGCTTTTAAGATCCACAGATCGGGCTTATTATCTCCGTTTACACAGTTCATACAATGGTAGGATAATGCAACATGCTTATAAAGAATGAAAATATAAGTTTCAGAGCAATTTCAACGGCAAAACAATATTTATGAATATCACACCACGGAAACTGTTACCGAGGGATCATGGTAAAGTGTAGCATCTCTATTACCCAATCTACCTCGACCACGACACAAACGTACCTAGTTACTTTTTTAATATCCAGAATTCCAGACACAAGCATTTTAGACGCTTAAACGTCCGTTTACCAAGTCGTAATAGCCATTATGTGAAAAAATATCTAAAAAATAATGACATAACTTTAATAATAATATTTAATAATATACTGTCATAAAGTACTGATTGTCACAACAATTAAGATATGGAGCGACATCTTTTGTTGAAATCATACACCAAATAGATTCCGTTGTTGCCTAAAGTCCATTGTTGCGTAAAACAAGGCAGATGATGAAAAATTATAGATAGCAGTTAGGTACCTATTTATTATAACGAGAACAAGGACTATGTAGTAATTCTAACAATAGATTTAAGTATTCCTAAATTTTTACCGATGGCACATTTTACAACATTTAACCATACCATCACGCCACAATCACCATTCTCCAAAGGGTTAGGCAGAGGTTTTAGTAGGTATTTAGGTTCCATGTAAGGTGGAGAACTTATTGATATTTTAATCGCCGAACTTCTATTGAGAATTTCATAAAAAAACTCATTAACACTGCTCGACCTGGAAATCGAACCCAGGACCTTTGGATCCTGGATTTGGCGGAATCGAAGCTAGGAGTTATTAAATAGTGTCAGCGTTACTCCTTAAAAAAACAACATAACCTATGGAACATATCATCACGCCTGCATTCCCCGAAGGGTTAGGCAGAGGTGTACTAATGTACGACCACAGTTCGCCGGTATGTTTAGTCACACATGTGACTAAACATACCGGCCTAACTACATAGTTAGGTCCACGAATCTAAACACGACTACAGAGAATCTCATACAAAATCTCATTAACACCTTTCAGTGGGTGTAAACCTATGCTATGTAGGTAAGTAGTTAAGTACATAATATCTAACTTTATGTTGTGATTACATATGTGGGTAGGTACATAAGTAGGTACGCCTTTACGCCTTCGCACTTTGTATAAATGTGGGTAGGATATTGGTAGTAAAGTAGGGACCCCACAAAAATTTTTGAAGTGGGAGCATGTAACTTACATTATTAATTTTCAAATCCTATTTATAACATGGTTTTGTGGGGGTATATATTATGAGAATTACTGAATGATGGTGGTGACTTTATACATATACAAATTTACTGGTACCAAATACACACGCCTGTATTCCCCAAAGGGATAGGCAGAAGCGTACTAATTTACACCCACAGTTCGCCGTTATGTTTAGGAGGCGAGTCTAATTCCAAACTCCGAGCTGCTACTGCTATAACACTTTGCTCGACCTGGGAATTGAACCCAAGACCTCTAGCGTAGCAGTCGCAATCACGCTTGAGATCCTGGATTCGATTCCCAGGTCAAGCAGTGTTATTGGGTTTTTCTATGAAATTCCCAGTAACAGCTCGGAGTTTGGAATTTGTGCCCGGTTAATGGCAATAGGCTCGCCCCCTTTTTTATGGGATAGGGGAGCAAACGTTCAGACGGATCACCTGATGGTAAGCGATAACCGCCGCCCATAAACACCCGTAACACCAGAGGAGTCACAAGTGCGTTGCCCGCCTTTTAAAAGGCTTTGGGCCTCCGGTAACCTCATTCACTCGGCGAAACACAACGCAAGCGTTGTTTCACGCCGGTTTTCTGTGAGGCGGTGGTATTACTCCGGTCGAGGCGGCCCATTCGTGCCGAAGCATGGCTCTCCCACGTCAATATGCGTAATCCCCCTATTACATGGAACCTAAACATACCGGCGAACTGTGGGTGTACATTAGTATGCCTCTGCCTAACCCTTCGGGGAAAACAGGCGTGATGGTATGTTATGTTTATTTCCTATAAGTACCTGATAATGGATTCGTTTTAATATAATTAAGGCTGATCGTTCACCTGAGCCCGCCAAATTCAAATTTCAATTGGTTTTCCGCAATTTGAAGGTCTATAACACATTCTAGATTCCTAGCTGTAGTAATTGCGGCATTAGCTATACAATATTCACAACTGAGCATTAAATTTGAAATTTGAATTTTGCGGGCTCAGGTGAACGATCCGCCTTAATTTTTTTATAGTGTGTACTTTGTATGTGAATATAATGGATTTTATTGCTCTTGTCGCCTGACACAGGATTACCTAGTTCAGGCACATGTATTATAAGTTATATAAACTTTGTATTACCTAGCTTATACTTATCTTAGCAAACAATGTTTTACAGAATTAAGTATTTCTATTATATTTGTACTAGCTTCTGCCCGCGACTTCGTCTGCGTGGACTTCAGATAAAAAGTAGCCCATGTGTTATTCCAGACTATAATCTCTCTCTGTGCCGAATTTTATCCAGATCCGTTCAGCCGTTCTGGCGTGAAAGAGTAACAAACATCCATCCATCCATCCATCCATCCTCACAAACTTTCGCATTTATAATAGGTATTAGTAGGATAATAAAGCCTGTATACCCCGATGGGGTAGGTAGACAAAACTTGATAGTGGCGCCCCCTCTTTGCAGCGAGATTATTGCCCAGGAAAATCCAAACATCGAGCTATTGAAGAGCTATGAGAATTTCATAAAAAAAACTCCGAAGTTCTGCTCAACCTGGGAATCGAACCTGATATAGCAATCGAGCCCAAGACCACTAAACTAAAGCAATATTTGTCAGTCCAATTAATTTAAGAATATTTTACAAACAGGCCAAGTAAACAGAAAATGGCGGGAATGGCACAGGTAATTAAGCAATTGAGCTCAAACTGACAATTATAGATGAATGAAATGTCACAACTCACAAACACTGATAATGAATGTCCAATTAATTTTGCCACATATGATTGGACCAACGAACCATCATTGCATGCAATGTTACCTGCAAAAGGGCGTTATGCCCCAATGGATATTAACTACGTCAATAGAACAAGATTTTATGAATCATAAAATTTAATTTGGCGAAATGATTGAGGATATTTTTTTTCTACTTTTTATTAGCAGAGGTACCTACTTTTTGACCCAGCTAGGCGACTACCCAATGCTTTATTGTGTATGATATAAAATTGAGAATTGAATTGTTGAGAGAATGAATGAAAGACGATTAACGAAAGGAATTTATAAGGCGCATATCAGCGGCAACGTCAGAAGAGGTCGACCTAGAAGGACCTACACCGATCTTATTGGCGAAGTCCTTCAAAAAGGTCAGGTGCGTAGTACTCGCAACCGGCGCGTATGTATGAGAAGATGTATGAATGTCGCAGAAGCAAAAGAACCATGCAAGAATCGTAGCAAGTGGCAGTCTATAGTTTCTGCCTACCCCTGTGGGAGAAGGGCGTGAGTGTATGTATATATGTATAAAATAACACATTACATAAGACCATCACGCCTGTATTTCTCGAAAAGTTAGGCAGAGGTATATTCATGTACATTCATAGTTATTCAGTATGTTTAGGTTCAATAGGAGATGAGCAAATTGCCAGTAACCGGGCACAAATACCGAACTTCGAGCTGCTACTGAGAATTTCGTTGAAAAACCCAGTAGGTAATACTGCTTGACCTGGGATATTAATAATATGTATAACTAGCTTCCGCCCTCGACTTCGTCCCCGTGGAATAGTTACTTAGTCTTAGCGTGATGATATATAGCCTATAGCCTCTCTCAATAAATGGGCTATCTAACACTGAAAGATTTTTTCAAATCGGACCAGTAGTTCCTGAGATTAGCGCGTTCAAGTAAACAAACAAACTCTTCAGCTTTATATATTAGTATAGATATGTAATACAATCGTGTCCATGGTTATACCTAAGATTCCCTTTTTTTCATAGTCGGGTTGAATATTAATCAATTAAAGGAAATCCTTGAACTCGTCAAATCTTGAATCGTCTTTTAAATAATGCTTAGTACACATAGGTACCTATTGTCCAGTTGTCAAGTTCCTTCGCCACAGTAATCACACATCAGTTGACATACCTAGTCGAGTTAATTCGGGCCTTGGTCGGGCAAATAGTCCCGGAGACAGTGTTTGAGCTTGTCGGAGATTGCAACATACTGGCTCCTAGACTCGAACGGGTAAACACTAGTGTTTTTAGTCAAGTCTATCTGTTGTTTGAACAGAGACGTGGGTTTTAGTAGGGTTTTCTTGATGTTATTATGAAATGCTATAGTTAGAAAAACTTGTCTTGTTTATATACTTATTCAGAGAAGAAGAAAGAAAGAAATATTTATTTTTTTACACCAGGACGCTATACCTAAAAGTTAAAACAACAAAAAAAAGAAAACACGAGTGTACCTTAAAATTAAACAATACTATACATACCTCTAGATAGTCTGTGGCATAGCCTAGATGGACCGGGTGCCAAAGACCAAAAAGTACACACTATTATTAGAAAAAAAAATTAAGCTTTACATTATTCACATTTCACAATGATTGTCTTTATAATTGTTTTAATTTGTTACTTGACTGGCAAAAATATTTGTTTGTTATGAACCATATTTGGGTAAAATAAAAACAAGTCAAAATAAATATCCCCCATAATCTCCCACAATACAGACACAAGAAAACCGTGTGAAAAAATATCTTCTTACTTATAGGTATAGCAAATTCTTTCCTATAAAATTGATGTGACTGTCGACATGGCAGCTAGGTAGGACTCGCGGTGGCTTAGTGGTCATAGCGTCTGGTGTATCAAACCAGAAGACGTAGGTTCGAATCCTGCCTGCGAGTCGAATTTTTCCTTAACTAAAATAACTTTATAATCTTAGCATGAAAAATGAAAAAAAAAAACAAAAAAATTTATGTGACTCATTACTCGTTGATATTCATTATGGTATTACCTAAAAATACCTTTATTTTTCAATAGTATGACGCCATGAAGGTAACAAAATCATATTCATAAACGTTTAAAATAAAATCTACAAAAAGTTTGTTGCATATTGTCGTGCGGAACATTTTTATCTAAAAGTTTGGACACGGCAATGTTGGTAAATGAGAACGCAACCATGTTTATTTTATGTTTTTATTGACTGGTATACTTTGTGGTACATTTATAACATTAAGTTGGCAACACTGTTTTTTTGTAGCTAGCTTCTCCTTTGTTCAAATAAAACGTTGTGCATTTTTCTAAGTTCACGTTTTTATTTCTACCTAAATATCAACATGGTAGCAGAGCGTGGTTGATTAAAATTAGCGGAAGTAAAAACGCCGTAAGAACTAATAAGAAAACCGGCCGGCGTGCGTATTGTTTGGCAAAACATTTTGAGGTTACCGGGGTGGCGTGCTCGGTCAGAAATCAAGAAATCAGTCATAGTAATTACGTTTAGAAGATGTCGAATACTAGTCACAATCCGTTTCACATTGACAGACTTGTCGGAAGAGACAACTATGCAAGTTGGAAGTTCGCAGTCCAAGCATATTTCGAACTCGAAGATTTGTGGAATTGTGTTACTGGTACCAATACCGACCAAAAGAAGGAAACCAAGGCAAAATCCAAGTTAATCTTACTGCTAGATCCAATCAACTACGTACATGTACAGAGTGCATCTACATGTAAAGAAGTCTGGGAGAGTTTGGAACAGGCTTTTGATGACAGCGGATTGTACAGAAGAGTAGCCTTGTTGAGAGACCTGATAACAACAACATTAGACTCTTCCCGAAGCGTAGATGACTATGTGAATAAAATAATGTCGACCGCCCACAAGCTCAGGAATATCAAGTTTGATATAGATGATGAATGGCTCGGCACACTCATGTTAGCGGGTCTACCTGAAGCCTATAAACCTATGATAATGGGATTGGAGAGCTCAGGCATCAAGATAAGTGCAGATTCCATTAAAGCAAAACTTCTGCAGGAAGTTCAGTGCTCAGATAATTCAGCATTCTTCACTAAGAAAAAGAATGTTCAGGGGAATCAACAGGTTTCAACAAAGGTCAACAAAGGACCCAGATGTTATAAGTGCAACAAGCATGGACACTTTGCTAAGAATTGTCATGCTCAGAAAAAGAAAAACTCTGAAAATACAGATGGAAGTAAAAGTTTTGTTGCAGCATTTTCAGCATGTTCGCAGACAATGAATCCCGACCTGTGGTATGTGGACTCTGGTGCCTCAATGCATATGACAAATAAATGTGAATGGATGTATGATGTCACAAGTCCACCGATACCCACCATAACTGTAGCCAGTAAGACACCGCTACCTGTAAAAAGTATGGGAAAGGTAAATTTATTGTTAAATGGTGATAAAGAAAGTAAAATTCAGGTAAGACAAGTTCTTTACATACCCAAACTCGCTGCAAATCTGTTATCTGTGAGTGCCATGGTGAAAAATGGCTGTGTAGTAAATTTTAGAGATAAAGGCTGTGACATTTATGATAAATATGGCAAGCTCTTGTGTTCAGCCACTTTAATAAACAACTTGTATTTATTAAATACCCACAGAGAAGTATTTTCTAACCTGTCATGTTCAGATAAAATAAATGATGTTGTCCTGTGGCATAGACGCATGGGACACCTGAATTTTTCAGATGTGAACAAGTTGCCAGAGTGTGCAGAGGGAGTCCAGCCATTTGTAGATAAAAACAAAAGTATTACATGTACCACCTGTCTCACCGGAAAGCAGACTAGACTGCCCTTTAATAATGTTGGTTCAAGAGCTTCGCAACCACTACAGCTCATCCACACCGATTTATGTGGACCGATGGAGCAAGAGTCACTGGGTGGTATGAAATATTTTATCACTTTTATAGATGATTATACAAGAAGAGTTCATGTTTATTTTTTGAAAAATAAATTAAATATTCTAGAAGTTTTCAAAGATTATAAAAATAGAGTAGAGAATGAACATGAGAGAAAAATAAAAGTAATTCGCTCAGACAATGGCAAAGAATATTGTAATAGAGATTTTGAAAACTTCTTGAAGAGACATGGAATTGAACACCAAACAAGCACTCCATACTCACCCCAGCAGAATGGTCTTGCTGAGAGGATGAATAGGACCCTGGTTGAAAGGGCCAAATGTATGTTGTTTGATGCTCATTTGTCAAAACAGTTCTGGGCTGAGGCGCTAGCAACAGCAGCCTATATCATCAATAGATCACCCACAAAATCAATTGATGGTAAGACACCTTTGGAAATGTGGACTGGTAAGAAGCCCAATTTGTCTAATCTAAAAATATTTGGCTGTGAAGTCATGATTCAGATACCTAAGGAAAAACGTCAAAAATGGGACTCCAAATCCCAAAAATTACTATTTGTTGGCTATTGTGAATCTACTAAAGGTTATCGAATACTTGATCCAGAGACAAATAAAATTATGAAGAGCAGAGATGTTGTATTTTTAGAAAATGTAGAGAAGTATGATAATAACATTTACTTACCTTGTTCAACCAGCAGCACCCCTGAAATACAGCCACATGAAGATCCCTGTAAAGAGGAATTAGAGAACAACACAGATCATTCTACTAGTGATGACTATTTTTCTGATGATAAAGATGATTCATCTTACATACCAGAGCAGTCGATTGTCCTTGATACACCAATATGTAATGTGAATTTACGTCCGCGTAAAGCTGTCCAGTATGCAGAGATAGATGATCATGATGTAAGTTACTTTTGTCCAATACTTGATTCGAATGATCCACAAACTGTAGATGAAGCTTTTTCCTCTCCGCATGCAGACCAGTGGAAAAAGGCCATGCAAGAAGAATATGACTCCCTGATTAAGAACAAAACTTGGTCATTGGTAGATTTACCAACTGGTAAAAAGGTCTTACCATGTAAATGGGTCTTTAAAACAAAAACAAATGAGAAAGGGGAAGTTATCCGTTTCAAGGCAAGGTTGGTCATTAAGGGGTATGCCCAAAAGAAAGGAAGTGATTATGATGAGGTGTATGCTCCAGTGGTAAGATATACATCAGTTCGGTTTTTGATTGCACTAGCTGCAAAATATGACTTGGAAATGTTTCAGATGGATGCTATAAGTGCTTTTCTTCAGGGTGACATAGACACTGAAATTTACATGTCACAACCCGAATACTTCAAAGAAAATGCAAAAGTGTGTAGCTTACATAAATCAATCTATGGACTCAAGCAAGCTAGCCGGCAATGGAACCTTAAGTTGAATAATATTTTAATCAAAATTGGCCTAAAAAGATCTCAAATTGATCCCTGCATTTATTATTTAGTAAGTGAGTCAACAATCATATTTATAGCTGTGTGGGTGGATGATTTCTTGATATTCACAAATGACAAGAAAACTACTACAGAAATTAAAAAAAAATTAAAAGAAGAACTTAGTATGAAAGATCTTGGTGAAATTAAGCAATGTATTGGTATAAACATTAATAGAAACCGTGAGACAGGTGTGATTATGATTGATCAAGAAAAATATATTAACCTGGTGTTGGAACGCTTTAGCATGTCTGAATGCAAACCGGTTCACACTCCTATTGAGGTGAATGCAAAATTTGATAAAAATCCTGAAGATGAAAATAAAAATATCCCATACAGGGAAGCGGTAGGATGTCTTATATATCTGGCACATGTTTCACGACCTGATATTACCTTTGCAGTCAATAAGTTGAGTCAATACAATAATAATCCAGGAAATCAACACTGGCTTGGAGTAAAGAGGGTCATGAGGTATCTACAAGGAACAAAGAACCTGAAGTTATGTTATGTCAAAGTTGACTCAAAAGAAATTATTGGTTATTGCGATGCTGACTGGGCTAGTGACCCGCTGGATAGAAGATCGTGCACAGGTTATACTTTTCTGTTTCAGAATGCTTGTATATCATGGAACTCGTGTAAACAACAAACTGTAGCACTCTCAACTGCAGAAGCAGAGTACATGGCAATGGCAGCTGCGACTCAGGAGGCTTTGTGGCTGCGGCAACTCCAAGCTGAACTTGGCCAGGGCGTAGATAGCGCACTACTCATCCACTGTGACAACCAAAGCGCTATAAAACTGGCTTCAACAGACTGTTACAAACCAAAAACGAAACATATTGATATTCGATTACATTTTCTTAGAGAAAACATTGTACAATCTAAAGTTAAGTTTCTTTTTGTAAATGGTTGCAATATGGTAGCTGATAACTTAACTAAGGGTACTACACTTGAAAAACATTTGTATTGTATCAGTAAAATGGGTTTGCGTTCTGTGGGGAGTGTTGGTAAATGAGAACGCAACCATGTTTATTTTATGTTTTTATTGACTGGTATACTTTGTGGTACATTTATAACATTAAGTTGGCAACACTGTTTTTTTGTAGCTAGCTTCTCCTTTGTTCAAATAAAACGTTGTGCATTTTTCTAAGTTCACGTTTTTATTTCTACCTAAATATCAACAGGCAACACAGCGCAATGTCACTGATGAATAGTTCGCCGGTAAAATTGTCGTGGAATTAGGGTTACCTGCTCATAATATTAAAAACATTTATATTAGTAAGTAGTGCTTTAAACATTTTAAGTTTGAACAATTTTGGATCTGGTAGCCCTAACTCCGCTACAATTACGCTGGATATTTTGCTCTAAAAGCCAGACGTTTTTTCTAAATTTACTGTTTGTAATGGATAAACTCAAAAACTTATGGACCGATTTAAAAAATTCTTTCACTTCTTTATGAGATAGAGGGGCAAACGAGCAGATGGATCACCTGATGGTAAGCAATAACCGCCGCCCATTGACACCCGTCACACCAGAGGAGTCACAAGTGCGTTGCCCGACTTTTAAAAGGGTTTGGGCCTCCGGTATCCTCACTCACTCGGCGAAACACAAAGTAGGTAAGTGTTGTTACACGCCGGTTTTCTATAACTAAGAGAATATTATCACTGAGTAACATAGGTTATACTTATTTCTGACACTTCGGATCCTTTACAGCATCCATTTTCACGGGTAGACAGAGGTGTTGGACGAATTACTAACAGCTACCTTACATTCTTAACATACCATCACGCCTGTATTCCCCGAAGGGTTAGGCAGAGGCGTATTAATGTACACCCACAGTTCGCCGGTATGTTTAGGTTCCATGTAATAGGGGGCGAGCCTATTGCCATTAACCGGGCACAAATTCCTAACTCCGAGCTGCTACTGGGAATTTCTTAGAAAAACCCAATAACAATTGCTCGACCTGGGAATCGAACCCAGGACCTCTAGCGTAGCAGTCACGGTCAGGACCACTTGGCTATTGAGGCAGTTACATTCTTGTTAATTAATAATACGTCGGGAATTAAATAATATAAATACAACGCGATAAAATTCGTAAAAAGTTATTAGAGTTTAACTTAAGGTTACTTTAGTTCACGAGTAAAACTGCAGGAAATAGCCAGTTAAATAATAATAGCGTTAATCCAGTTTTTTTTCCAAGATCCGGAGCTCATCTTCCTAAACGTGTGTTTACTCCATATTACTGAATAATAGGTGGTCGAAATTGTGCATATGGCTGATAATGACAACCCTAGGGTATGACCAAACCACAGAACAAAGAAGACGAAACAGAGTTATATTGTTGTACAAGGTTGTATATTTTTTTCTATGAAATTCCCACTAGCAGCTCGGAGTTAGGAATTTGTGCCCGGTTAATGGCAATAGGCTCACCCCCTATTACATGGGACCTAAACATACCGGCGAACTGTGGGTGTACATTAGTACGCCTCTGCCTAACCCTTCGGGGAATACAGGCGTGATGGTATGTTATGTTAACTCTAATTGTATTAGTTAATTAATTAGTACTTTGTTACATATTTGTATAAGGTACGATGGGGCTGACATAGCTTATTAGACAAAAGCCCCTAAAAAAAAAAAAAAAAAGGTTGTATATTGTTATCATAGACCAAATATACATATTATTTATACTATTCAATGGTTGTTTTAAACTTTTTTGAAGTGAAAACTTCTTTAGCGGCGCTGTGCACTTTTTGTGATGGAGAAAAAATGTTAAACTCGCATCAGAGGACTCAGGACACGTGACCTGATCGAAAATTCGTAAGACGGTTGTAACACTTTCGAAAACGTAATCGTATCGAAATGTATGAGAAGGAGGTTAATGAACGCAGATGAATCGAAAGTGGTGTGCCAGGATCGTAGCAAGTGTAGTCCCTGCCTACCCCGATGGGAGACAGATGTGAAAATATATATGTAGGTATGTATGAGATTTGTAGCAGAACTCATTAATTTACGATACGAATTCGATAGTTGTTCGTGCTTGGCCTACAGAAGTGTTAAATTTTTAATGTAAAATACATTTTCATGTAGTATACGATAGCGCAATAAATGAATATTATATTTTCCCACATAAATAATAGGACTTTTAGGCCCACTTGCACCAACTTCTTAAATATATTTAAATTGTATTTAAACACAAATTTACTATGAAAAATTGTGTTTAAATGCAATTTAAACATATTTAAAAAGTTGGTGCAAGTGGGCCTTAAACTTTTAAACTCAAACTCAAATGTCAACTATCTAATATTAATATTGCATGCTTTTTTTTCACGAGTTCCTGCTTAACTTTCGTCAAAGGATATTAGGTTTTTGAGTTGACTTTTGCAACTCGCGGGATGAGAAACAGCCAAGTCCTGTTTTTATTGCAGTATGAAAAAAAAGTCGCGGGAATTTCTGGCGGCTACGAGATTAATGTAAAGTTCACCAATGACGTCAATCAAAATGTGACAGTAAGGGACACACAAATATCGAAGTACAGTTAGCACAAAAATATTCATTAAAGTGTCCGGCGGAGGCTAAATTTCCCAGAAAAACGTACCTAATAAGTACCTACCATAATAAATCGTAATTCAAACATAAAATACCATCACGCCTGTTTTCCCCGAAGGGTTAGACAGAGCCGTACTAATGTACCTACATCCACAGTTATTCAGTATGTTTAGATTTAATAGGAGGAGAGCAAATTGCCATTACCAGGCACAAATTCCAAACTCCGAGTTGTTACTGGGAATTTCATAGAAAAATTCAATAATACTGCTTGACTTGGGAATCGAACCCAGGACCTCAAGCGTAGCAGTCGGTGCTCAGGACGACTACGTGAATGAGGCAGTGCAGTAATTGAAACATGATTTAATAAATTGGGTTAATATTTATATTCGGATACTATTAATTATAGTTAGAGGTTCCTACTCTACCATTTAAAAAAAAATAAGATTACTAGCAATGTGGGTTGCACATTACTAGTATTCCTGTTAACCCCTCGTGCTAAGCTAAATGCTTGTGTTACGAGTGGGTTCACGTCGGTAGTGCAATGGGTGAGTTTCGAACCGGCAACCACATGATCGCAAGTCCGACGCCCTAGCCATTAGGCTACCGCCGCTTTATTATTATATTTCGTCTACTACTTCACTGAAATAAACGACTGCAAAACCGTTCGAAATTTAAAGTATTTTGGACGAAATAGTAAAGCAATGGAGAGCCATGCTTCAGCACGGATGGGCCGGCTCGACCGGACTGATACCACGGCCTCACAGAAAAACGGCGTGAAACAACACTTATGTTGTGTTTCGCCGAGTGAGTGAGGATACCGGAGGCCTAAACCCTTATAAACCCGCCCGCCTGCTGCGGTGGTAATCGCTTACCATCAGGTGATCTGTAAGCTCGCTTTCCGCCCTAACCCATAAAAAAGCGGGCACCTAGAGAGTAACGGAATCCGGATCCTAATAATAACATAAAATTGATTAAATTGTGTGTTAATTACGATTTATTTTATTTTAGTTTAACGTCTTTAGGGTTCTCGGTCCGCCGGAAATTCTTAGTAGTAATTTCGTCATTCTATTCATAGATGTGTAGGTATTTGTGTGTGTAATTATTAAAAGTGCTCTATTTTTATGTAAAAAGAAATATATATTATCGGGTTTATACCGAAAACTAGTACGCAATTAAAAATGTTAACTTATTCTAAACTGTTTTATAAGTTGTAAAGTAAGTTTGGTTGTTTTTCTTAATGTATTAATAAGTGTTTTCACAAAATACTTAAGGATTATGTCATTGTATCCTCGATTTGATTATCATATTATGTTGGTAGTTGTTATTAAATCGAACAATGAATTCGTCTGTACCTACATATCTAAAGTGGTATTAAACCAAATTTGATGACGCATAGATGGGCAAGAAATCATACGTAGGTACTAATGTAGGCGTTTGTAATTTCCCCAAAAAAGCATAGGTACTTAATAAAAAGTCGGTACTTTTCATCCTTTTATCAGAACATAGTCAAATACATCAAAATAAGTACCTATTTATCGTACCTAAATGCACTATGCGAAAAGCTATTCACGCAATTATCAAACGATACCTAGGTACTTAATGATATTTTTCCCATTTTCCCAATAATTTGAAAGCATTTCAAAAGTGTCAACATGAAAAACCTATTAATGTTTTTAAGTGTTTCCCCTTTAACGTGATTCGTTGGCGCAGTTTCGCGGAGGCGTACGGCAGCTGTGATTGGTCGGTTATGTGCGTAAGTAGCGGAGTTTTGGCGCGCTTTCCATCAGTTGACGGCAACTTTCCCGCGCGTTGTAGCGTCGTGCTAAAGTTACGTTCCGAAGTTATGACGAGTGATTAACGAAAAATTTCTGTCCGTGTTCCTGTTCCTGCAACGTAAGGTAAGTGATGTGCGTTTAATTATTTTTTGTATATTAGGTATTTTCACGGGTGATTTAAGATCGATTAAATATTTTTCGAATTGTTATTCGATTATAAATATTTCCGGCGTTTTTATTCATCATAATTGCGTACATTATTATGTTTGTAGTGGAATCCACTGTGTGTCATGTGGGGACATAAAATTAATTAATGCATAAAATGGTCAGAAATAAAAAAAACTATTTAATTTTAAAAGATAGTAGTTATAGAATATTTAATTCAGACATTAAAATTATATTTACAATATTTATATGATTTTAATTATTGGTAAACTATTTTTATTTTTTTATCATAAAAATATTTAACAAACTCGTACCTAGACCTACTAGACACACGTTTGTATGGAATTATACGTACAACCACTTACGTTTTGCTTAGATAAAGTCTGATTTCTGACACTTAAGTACGCGAATATTAGACACAAATAGAACTACTTTTTACGGATTTTATCGCGTTGTCAAACAGGATCAGGTCTCTAAATTTATAATAATTTACGTCACGTCAGTGAATTCATCAAATGTCCTTGTGGTGTATATCATTGAAATGAGTTTTCATAACATTATTTACTCTATTAATATTTAATTAAAATATTAATAGACACTCGCTCACTTCGTGAATTGCTCTGAGTGAGATAGTCAATGTAGGAAAAAATAAAACTGAAATATCATTCCGTTGTAAAAATGATAAATTTAATAAAAAATACTTATACATACTTAAACACTTTACATACACTTTACTGTTAAACAATAGTTCTTGTAGTAACGAAACGATCAAGCCACATATTTTGACTAAGATGTAGAGTTAGTGAATATAGGCCTTATAGAGTTGGGTTATGTTCTTTTTTACATGAAAATAGTAAGAATATCTTGTTGTTTTATTTTCTTTACAATAACTCAACAATTTTTATGGAAACGCATTTTATACTGATGTCATTCATTTGATATAAGCATTGCTTATCAATTTAGGGAACTGGACACCGCATGTACACGTGGAGGTATAATGTTGAAAATTAGGTGCAGTATTTTTTTTTAAAGTTTTTAATAGTTTAACAATCTTCTACCCATGTTCTACCCAGATAAATATTGGTAAACTTTATACAAAGTGATTGACGCTGAAATAGTTTAGCTATATTAATCCAGATTTAAAATACTACACATATCTATAATAACCAAACCATTGCGTATCGTTATACCACAGAAACAGAAATAAGGATAGATATTAAAATCCTGTCATTTATTCATCCATATATAAACAAAACGATAATTAAAATCATTTTCCATAATATTAAAAACGTCCTTAGGTAAGATTGTTATCTATACAAATAACTAATGATTGTATTGTATAGAAAGACTTGTTATTAAAGACGTGTTTTTAAAAAAAAAAGCAAAAGAAGTATGTATTAATCGTCTGCGATTTCTGTCTACCCCTAGCAGTGAGAAAAAGGTCTATTTATGTAAGAAAAGACTAGTTTTGTAAACAGTCTAACTAAATCCACAAGTAACAACTTAATGATCGTTAAAAATACGCCAACTGCATCCATTGTGTACATTAAAAAGATTGTTAAGTCAAGGGATCAAGTTTCTTTTTAAACAACCATTACTATCAAGCACAGTTACGTAAGTTTAACTTAATAAGTTATAGCGATGTTAATGGTAACCGACCGGCAGCTCCGATCCTGCTCTCAATACTTATTGTACAAGCTCTTGTTAGGCTGAAGCAAGAAGTAAGAACTAGAACTGATTATGGAAAGAAAAGTATATTATAAATGAAGACGCAAAATATTATAATGTAACACCTGACGAATTAACCAAAAGCGACAGCTTGCTTAAATTCAAAAACAGTCTAGAAAACTACATTAGAAAAAAATAAAATGATACCATAATCTAAATTTATTCTTGTGCTCACAAAGATGCTCACTTATATTTTCTATCATTCAATTATTTATCAATCTATAATTATCTATCAACATTACAGTTCACTTACATAATGAGAATAATTATATGTTAATACATTTTTGAGAGAAAATGTATTAACATATATTATGTTAATACATTTTTATGAGAAAATTTATTAATTTATTAATTTATTATTAAACAACACATTAAAAAGTACATGAATTGCGCTGGTTTCTGCACTAAGCTCAGGGCTTGTATCGCAGATCATACAAATAAAGTTTAAATGTATTCACATATATGTATGTTAATAGATTTTCTCATTATGTAAGTGAACTGTAATGATCTTTTTTGAGAAATAAATGTCTTTAAACCGAGACTGCACAACTCTTTATGATGAATGATAGAAATAAATATCGATAGTGCAGGAACGAAATAGTATAATGTCAAAAATTCAGCATGGGGTTCTTCAAAAAGGATGTGAAAAGATTTTTACAGGGTTGGCAACACGCGAGTGATACCCCTGGTGTTGCAAGCGTCCATAGACTACGGTAACCGCTTACCATCAGGCGGGCCGTAGGTATGCTTATTTGCCACCTTAGTACTATAAAAAAAACGAGGAAAGATAATATATTAAATAAGTATCATAATATAAATAGTCAGTTTTTCCAAAAAAATACCTGGTACATGGTATTGAAACTTGATTACATCAATCTACGAGTATTTTATTTTTCGATTTCTACGATTCTCGTTTCGAAAATTCTCTAGGATTTAGTTCACCACAGTAGAATGCAGATTGGCATGTAGGTTTCCTTACTATGTTTTCTTTACCGCTTTCGAATGAAAGAACGTACCTACGTTATAACAGTCACAAGAAGACTAGGGAGTATTAATTAATTATTAAATACGTACAATCGTACCTAATTAAAAAAAAATACCATACCGTCAGTTTTTTTAAAAGCGGGCTAAGCTAAATGCTTGTCTTACGAGTGGGTTCACGTCGGTAGTGAAATGGGTGGGTTTCGAACCGGCAACCATATGATCGCAAGTCCGACGCTCTAAAATAATCTGTAGTTGTAGCCAGAAGGCCAAAAGTCTGACGTCTGTGGAAGTCTGTGGAATCTGAACTCTACTTCGTGTCGTCTTCTTTAATTTAATGCTCATCTCTTTCAGTAGAGTCACCAGTTTTCTCTATACTCTGCTTTCTGAATAATTTCCCAATTTCCCAAGCTGTAGTAATCGCTTCGTGTATAACACTAATATTCAGCTGTCAAGACTGCCCAAAATAGCTACAATAGGCTAATTTTAGTTATTTATTTATTGCAAGAAGTCGTTTAAAACCAGCTTTGGTTGAATTTTAACATAAAAAATATAGATAAATTTAATAACCGTCGCTAAAAAAGCAAATGAGTAGCTAGCCAAATATTTTGATTTCTTGCTTAGTCTGTGGGTGATTGATTTTCGATAATTACGTTAGGACTTTTTGCTTTCAGAACGCTGAAATTTATTTATAAAAGTAATTTAATTACTGCCTCAAAAGTCCAACGTCGATAAAATAATTACATTTCATATTAATTTCGTTAAAAAATTTAAACAAAAATGGTATGAAATTGTATTATATTAGGAGTAGGTAAGGTTAGTTTAACATTCTTGGGTAAGTAGGTACTATAATAGTTATGGTAGGTACTCATCAAAACGAAAATTCATCATAAGTTTAACCGTTTAAAAAAAGGAGGTTCAATTTGTGTTGTGTGTTCGCAACAGCAAAGTGTACTTTGTTGTTTATTAATAAAGATTGCAACACTATGACTTTCTTCTGCATGCATCTCCTGAGAGCATTTATAAACAAAAACTGTTAAATATCCAGATCCGGAATAACTATAATAAGCTTTACAAATAATTATTCCGAAGGGATCGAACCAGCAGCTCATGAACATATTTTTAACACAACTTGTGATGTGAACTCTATTGTCGATCGAATTCAAAAACAAAATAACAAGTACATATCTGTAAATAAGACATCTCTCTTGTTCGGACATCGAACTCACTACGCCTCAAAAAGGCTAATTACCCAGTGCAACAATCAAGCCGTCATAGATAGAATCACTAAATCAGTCAATGCATTAAATATTACTCTAAAATCCAAATTTTATACTGGCAACATATTTCACTACGCGAAAATCCCCCATAGAGCAACCCACATCAAATTATGTGTGACGTTATTATATGAGACGTGTGCGCTGTGATTAAAAAATCAAATTTAAAAGCATAGCATTACCTGCGGTGGCTAGGAGTTAGAATTTTTTGACTGCACCTTTGTGATCAGTGACTATAGAAAAAAAAAAAAAAAACTCGATTCATACCCGAGACAAAATATCTTTATTTTATCATCAGGTATATACAAGTAGGTACCTATCTGTTGAGTCTAAATAATTAAGTGAGATTAAGAGAGAGAGAGAGAGAGCCTGGGTTTATTTTCAGTCCGATTTTATTTATAAGAAAGTCAAAAAAACTTATTGTGCGTTGTACTTGTACCTCTTTCATGTGTGTACCCCAAAATACTTATCAGTGCGCGTCTAAAGTTATCCGTAAGTGGTTTTGCCGTGGTAAATCTCTTATCTACTATTATAAAATTGTAAAAAAGCTGTGTCTGTACACTATATGTATTAAAAAAAAACTAGTGGGTTAGGGTATATAAACCCTAAGTTAGGGTATATAAAGGGTATAAGGTAGAATAGATTACTAATAGTACTAACATTTTGTTAATTGTATGGATTTTAATCTGAAAATAAATTTATATTATTATTATTATATAAACGTCTCCGAACCCGAAAATATGGTTTTTGGAAATTCTTGTCTGTTTGTTACGGGTTGGCGCAAAAAATACTGAATAGATTGTGATTTTGTTATCACTGGTAAAAAGAATATGCTCCAACTTAAAAACTGGTGAACTTCTTATCTCAATTCATTAAACGGATCATGAGATACAGCTTGACCTCTCTGATGTATAGAGACCCATGCAAGGAAGAGATCATAACTGTTGGTTTTTGATTTAATTGTTTTTGGGATCCATTTCCAATCCCAATATAGCTTCAGGTGAGCGAAGCCACGGGCAAAAGGAGATTTAATATAAAAACTCAGCGTAAAGAGAACATAAGAACATTTCATTAAATTATTTATTTGACCTGTGCTGCTGTTCGCAACGGTTATCTGTACTAGCTAAACCATTTTATATGGTCAATAAGAGATACCTGATTAGTTTATTTTCTAAATCAATCACAACACACTAGGTAAATGCCAAGATCATGATGACATAATGCCTCTTCATTGAGCCATGTCATGTAATATCTATACCTATACCTAAGTACTTAATAGTTAGGCCAGCAATACACTTGTAACTCCTGTGGTGTTGCGGATTTCCATGGGCGGCTTTCATCGCTACCCAACAGGCGATCCGTCTGATGGTTAAATAGTAATTATATAACTATGTATTAATAGTAAATATGTAATAATGGTTAAATAGTCCGAAAAAAACAGTAATATATTTCATTTCTTTTGTGGATTTTATAAAAAAGACTAGCTTTTGCCCGCGACTTCGTCCGCGTAGCGTGATGATATATAGCCTATAGCCTTCCTCAATAAATGGGTTATCAAAGACTCAAAGAATTTTCAAATCGAACCAGTAGTTCCTGAGATTAGCGCGTTCACGCAAACAAACACTACAGCTTTATATATTAGTATAGATTATAAAATCCACAACAGAAGATAATAGAATTACTAGTATGCTATTATCTGTGACAGAAGTAACATAACATACCATCACGCCTGTATTCCCCGAAGGGTTAGGCAGAGGCGTACTAATGTACACCCACAGTTCGCCGTTATGTTTAGGTTCCATGTAATAGGGGGCAAGCCTATTGTGACAACAGAAGTGACAATATACTTATTACGTTTTTTTTTACATAGGTTAAAAAAATAAAAAAATATATAACGTTTAAATTTTTTGTTCACTGGATGGCTCATATCTTAGCTGACGACCTCTGAAAAGAAACACTGAAACAAACTCAGAGAAACATGGTTTCTTGAAAAGTCCATTATTATTATCAGATATTTATGTAAGTTTACCATGGTGACAGCGATGAGACTCTTAACTACCTTCGCCGAAAGACAAACAAATTATTAAAATCTACCATAATTATTCTAAACGTGATAAGAAAATACAAAGAAATTATTGTAAGAGTTTTAATAATTTAATGTGATGACCGCAAAGTTTCTTCTAAAGGTCATTTAAGACTGAAATCTTTGGTTAATGGCTGTTTTTAGGGCACGTAACACCCTTTTATCCTTTAAGTTAGGATAATGTCACCGTTGTGAATCGCCTTGTGTTCTTTACTGGTGCGAATAGGTCCTGGATTCGAAGCCAGTGAAGGAAAGTTATATCTAAGCTGTTTAGCTTAGCTAGCAAAGATCGGTATATACTTTAGGTAGGTATCATGTAATTGCTTACCTAGTACAGCGCACTTCAATACGATGTATTGCGATTGTATTATTAGAACAAATCCATACTTATAAAAGCGTTTGTCCTGACTAACTGACTGATCAATGCACGAAAAAACAGTCTAAAAAACTGAAATTTGAAACTTGGGTTTATTTTGTAACGCTAGTTGAAATTTACAAAAATCTTTGTAGGTAAATTTCAACTTTAAGAAGTATAAATGGGGAGTGTTTTTGAAAAATAGGAACCTGAAAATTGGTATTTTCGCTACTCGTCATAAATAAATAATGTCAATTATGGAATTTTACATTTTAGGGGGGGGGGGGGTAATATCTGTTAAAAGACCACTGAATATTAGACATTCAAATAAAAACTACGCACTTTAACTCAAAACTGTTTTTAAACGAAATAAATCTATTTTTTTAAATTTAATTGTCAAACAGTTTTTAGTTCATTTCAACTCGAAATGGTTCCTATTTACATGTCTATTACCTCTACAAACAAGCACGTGAACTTTTCGAATACCTCGAACTTTCGAGTCATTTCAAATGTAAAGTGTTTTCGCCGAATGGCCACAATTCCGCTGTCAGATTAGTTAAGCTGCCGATGTCCCAGCGACGTGCGTTTGACGGCCCATCTCGATGTGATTTGGATTACTGCTAGACTGTTAACATAGTGGCAGGTTTTAAGATCCATTATTGCTTGTGTCTTCTGTAAAAGATAAAGATAAAAGATATTTATTTTGCGACTTCACTGAGTTATCATTGAAAGAAAGTCAGTTGCAATGAATACTCTGTGACAGATTGAGCATCTAAGTACATAACACAACAATATTTAAAACTATCTATATTGAGAAAATGATATATATCCTTCTAGACTTCTTCCCAACTAAGCTTCAGGTGCAGCTGAATAGGGATCAGTAGCCTAAACGTATGTTTTTTTCTGCTACAAATCTCATATAATTATACATACATTGTCACGTCTGTCTCCCATTGGGGTAGGTAGAGACTACGCATTGCTACGAACCTGGCACACACATACTTTCGCTTCATCTACGTTCATTAACCTCCTTCTCATACAAATTATTCTCGATTTCGATACGAATACGTTCTCGAAACTGTTCATGCTTGGGCTACAGTACATTTTACACAACGGCGACTGCCATTGACATTAGACCTCTGCAACTCAATTTCTTGGATCGAATCTTAGATTGAATGGATAGGATTTGAACTTGGGAGAGCCATGTTTCAGCAGGAATGGAGCCGGTCAATTTTGTGACTGGCCCCGACCAGGGTAAAACAAGGCTTACGATGTGTTTCGCCAAGGGAGAGAGGATACCGGAGGTCCACACCCACTTGCAAGGCAAGCAACGCACTTGCGACTCCTGGTATTATGGGTTTAGACAATATTTGTGCTTGATGTTACCAAATTATATGAAATTGAAATGTTGCATTTTCATAAATTTTATGTACAATATTGTTTTATAAAGTTTTAGTGTAGTAGTGCTCATCGATATGATAACGTAAAGATTTACATAATATCTATGTTCTTAATTAGAAGGCGATGGATGATTTGTACACAAAAGACTTTATTTTTCCACACCTGAGATCTTCGGTTAAAGTACATAAGTATTTTCATTTTAACCCTAAACTCGCGAGAAACTTTGCAAAGTCTGCCTCAGAAATCCGGTTTACTAGCCTTCTATGTAAATGGAGCTCTGAAAACACAATGTGTAGATACATGCCATTCTTATGACCCAAAACTTATAGCTCACAGCCAGGGCCGGACTGTGAGTTTAGGGGGCCGTGGGCTAATACTACTTAGGGGCCCACCTAATTACTCAAAGTATAGAAAAAAATGAGACAGTAAAATATTCGATTTATATTATACTAGCTTCTGCCCGCAACTTCGTCCGCGTAGCGTGATGATATATAGCCAAGCCTTCCTCAATAAATGGGCTATCTAACACTGAAAGAATTTTTGAAATCGGTCCAGTAGTTCCTGAGATTAGCGCGTTCAAACAAACAAACAAATAAACTCTTCAGCTTTATTATTAGTATAAATAGATTGACCCTTGAATCCACGGGGCCCTGGGCTGAAGCCCAAAAAGCCATATCGTAGATCCGGCCCTGCTCACAGCTATCCCGAGGATTATTTGTTTCTACAGACAATGAACATCGTACTAAGTTTAAGTTACTGTGTCATTTAAATTTAAGTTTATATTATATTACTTGGATTTTGACGTAGAATGATTGGAATTCGACCCGGTTAGTAAAATAATATTTTGACGACACGTTTGGCGTAGCGGCTGAGCGATCGGCTTCTGCGATACGTGTTGTGGGTTCGATCCCCACACGGAGCAAAATTTTTTATAATGTACAGGTAGTTGTTCCGGGTATAAGCGTTTGTGTATGTGAGAATTTGTATATACACCCACGATACAGGAGAAAATCCTAGTGTGGGGCAACGTTTATTTACAAAAAAAGAAAATGTGATTTCTTGGACCAATATCTTTTCTCACCAAATTTACCTTATACTGCTACTAGTAATTGCAAGCTTTAAGGTCTTGGGTTCGATTTTCAGGTTGAACAAGTGTTTGTGAGTTGTCCTAAATTGTTAGACGCTCTTATTTAATACATAAATTAAATATAATATATTCAATGCCTTGTCTTATAAGATCAATTAGCTTTTATCCATTACATTTTTTTTAACTGCCTCAATAGCCGAGTGGTCTGGACCGCGACTGCTACGCTAGAGGTCCTGGGTTCGATTCCCAGGTCGAGCAAAGTGTTATTGGGTTTTTCTATGAAATTCCCAGTAGCAGCTCGGAGTTAGGAATTTGTGCCCGGTTAATGGCAATAGGCTCGCCCCCTATTACGTGGGACCTAAACATACCGGCGAGCTGTGGGTGTACATTAGTACGCCTCTGCCTAACCCTTCGGGGCATACAGGCGTGATGGTATGTTATGTTATGTTATGTTTTTTTTTAACAAATAAGCTTACTAGCAATGTTGCTCGCTCATTACGAGCGTGCTAAGCTAAATGCTTGTGTTACGAGTGGGTTCACATCGGCAATGGGTTGGTTTCGAACCGGCAACCACATGATCGCAAGTCCGACGCACCAACCATTAGGCTACTGTCGCTTCGAACATAAATATCATTTACAAATTGATTATATCATAGATCTAACACCTGCCGTAATATATCGTAGGTATCATTATGAAGTTAGCATCATAACATTATTGTTTATTTCAATTGTTGTTTCTTCAATTCGAGTAACAACTCATAATAATTAAGTCATCGTTAAATCATCTCTTGTATATTTAAATATTCATTACATAAATTACGTCTCTACTATCTAAGCGTTAAGTTGGTATTAGTATTTTGATTTAAATTTTGTGGTTTTAACAGCCCATAATTATCGTTGACGAGCATGACGTGTGTATCAGCGTGGTTTGACTCAACCATATTGTAGGGAATAAAACGACTCAACACCGCCACACAACCACCATCAGTAGAACAGGCGATCATATAGCCTCCGTAACATAGGTCCTCGTGCTGTAAGACCTTGCTTCTCGCACAATTCAAAGTCAAAGTCAAAATCATTTATTCAATATAGTAGTTTTTGTGTGATGCGGGTACAAACATACAGACAGACAGACAAAAATTCTAGAATTTGTTGTTTTGGCTTCTGTTGCTCTAATATAGTTGCATAACAAATAAACTAATAGTAAGTACTGTCGCGACCTGGGAATGAAAACAGGATCCTATGAGAACATGCGCAGGCGATTACAACCAAAAGAACAATGAAGACATTCAATGGAAAGAATGTACGTACATTGTACAGTCGACAAAAGAGTTATGAATGCAGGCACCTGGGTTTTGCTTAAATGCAATTAAGGGCAATTAATTTTAAATATTAATAACGTAATCTTTGTCAAGATACAGTTGTCGTTCGCTGCCTGTATCTCTAATTCTTTTGTCAAGTGTATCTTCACATATTGTAATATACATGGAAAGAATTTCGACGGTTCATACATAATGCAATATATCTATTATAACGTGGACAAAACCACTCGTGTGAAAATATTTTAAGAGGTAAAAATGGGAGTGCTTTTAACAACCACTCCAAATAATATAACAGTCAGTAGATCTGCTTACTAGAGATAGTATTTTGGCATAAGGTCCATACAAGTAATGTCAAAATGATATCTCTGGTAAGCAAATATATTGACGATTTTTATATTGGAAGACTGCCGATTCATTATCTGTTCTAATCCAAGGCACGCACTTCTGACTTTCAAAAGATAAGTTTCAAAATATTTGACGACCTCTGTGGTTTAGTGGTTCGAGTACCGGACTGCTGACCATGAGATCGTGAGTTCGATTCCCACTGGACACAACAAATTGTTTGTGTTCGTCTGGGTGTTTACTAAAGAGTTTCCATCAAATCAAATGATTAAGAGGGATTAAGCTATAGTCTACCACGCTAGCCTACTGCGGGTTGGCAGACATCGCATGCCGTTGAGAAAATCTCTCAGGCGTGCAGGTTTCCTCACGTTTTTTTCCTTTACCGTCAATACGCACATTATTTTGAAAAGTCATGAAGACTTGACGTCCAATGATCATATTACTAGGCTATAAATACTTAGCTATCTGCCTTTATGTAAACGTTAACCAAAAATGCATTCTTTGGGCAAGAGACAATATGTTGTTATTTATCGCAATGCAACATTCCAATCACAATTCAAAGAAAAGACACGAAAAACGAAACGCCAATAAAAATAGGATAAAAGCTCCAGTCTATCAACATAACAAGTAAATAGCCGATAACCCCAAACTGAATGTCATAATTCAAAATATTCATGAGTCTATTTTAACCCTGCAATGCCACATTCGAACGCAAATTCTTGTGGCGGTCGAAGCGACCGTGGTCAAGCTCAAACCGGTTTGCTTCGGCTTACGCCGGATTAGGGCTGCTACTAATAACAGATTGATTTATAATTAACCGTTTATTGGTTTTAGTGAGTTAGATAAGTCTATTTTCGGCTCTTAAGATTCAGATAAATATTATTATTGTTTATTAAAATAACAGTTATTGTATAATAAGACAATACGGACTGAAAGATACTGTACTTAGTGAAAGCATTGATAAGAATATGCTGAGATTTAACGTGGGAGAGCTTCGGCACGAATGGGCCGGCTCGACCGGAGCGATACCACGGCCTCACAGAAAACCGGCGTGAAGCAGCGCTTGCGTTGTGTTTCGCTGGGTGAGGAAGGTTACCGGAGGACCAAACCCTTTTAAAAGGCGGCCAACGCACTCGTGACTCCCCTGGTGTTGCGGGTGTCCATGGGCGGCGGTTATCGCTTACCATCAGGTGACGCGTGTACTCGTTTGCCCCCATATCCCATAAAAAAAATGATGGTCTGGATATGTTGAGATAATTAATGTTAACGAATTTACAAGGCGAATGTCAGCGGTACTGTCGGTAGAGATCACCCTAGAAAGACATGCGCCGATCTTATTGGCGAAGTCCTTCACAAAGATCAGGTGCGTAGTACTCGCAACCGGCACGTTTGTATGTGAAGGATGTATGAATGTGGCAGAAGCAATAGAAGTATGCAAGTATTGCAGCAAGTGGCGGTCTATAGTTTCAGCCTATCCCTGTGGCAGAACGGCATGAGTGTGGTGTATGTACGAGTAGGTTATTGTATGAACAGGATAGATGAATAAATGTTATATTGATTTGTTTATCGAATCAGTGTAGGTAAGTTGTCATTTCATCATGAAATTGTTCTCTTGCATCCCAATAACAATGGTAGGGGAAACAAAATCCGCGCTCCGAATATACATACATAATATTTATTGTATGCATTTAACCAATCAAAAAAGCTTCGTATGAATATCAATGCGCTTGTTAAAATTTATGTACATGATAATTAAATATTATGAATAAATATTACACACATGAATGATATTATAGTGATTAAGCGAGAATTCTGAAAAGCAAAAAGCTCTGGATAGTTTGGATGGCCCAAATCCACTATTCATTTTTGTGTGTGCCTAATGAAGTTATTTAAAAGCGATTCGCATTCAACGGTCAGTTGAATATGGCTATTTCAGCCCATAGGTTACATTTGCCTTCTCGGTAAATCTTATTGCATTTTATTGTACACCAAGTTAAACATAGGACAGGACATATTGAGACAAAAAACATACAGTGGGCGGCCTTATCGCTGACTGCAATTTCTCCCAGGTAACCTTAGGATGGACATATCTGGACTGAACTTACAAATGGGGTTGACCACGGTGTACCTACCAACATATATACAAATATATATATGCATGTAATAAGGGCGAAAGCCATTAATCGTGCACAAATCCAAACTACTGTGAATTTCATAGGTATATTTTATCATTTCATTCAATAACGCTGCTCGACCTGGGAATCTAACCTCTCTTGTGTAGCAGTCGCGCTTAGGACAATAGGCAATAGACTCTGCGTGGTGGCGTGATGGTATGTTATTTAATATTATAAACTTATCATTAGCCAAGTAGTCCTGAGCGCGACTGCTACCCTAGAGGTCCTGGGTTGGATTCCCAGGTCGAGCAAAGTGTTATTGGGTTTTTCTATTAAATACCCAGCAGCAGCTCGGAGTTAGGAATTTGTGCCCGTTTAATGGCAATAGGCTCGCCTGCTATTACATGGGACCTAAACATACCGGCGAACTGTGGGTGTACATTAGTACGCCTCTGCCTAACCCTTCGGGGAATACAGGAGTGATGGTATATTATGTTATAAACTTATTATAATTATCACATGATTATGATTCAGCAAAAGCGGCCGTTTTAGCCTTCCAGATTGTTAATCATTGCAACTGTCAGCTTAGTACTTACGCAATTCAAATTCCATTAGATTTTTCGCAAGTCCAATTCACCGCATTTCTTGGTTATTACACTTCACCCCAACAGTGGTCATCATTAAAGGCTGTTGGGTCTCAATTATCCTGGCCACTGACCCGGTTACAGATTCTGAAACTGTTTAAATAAATTGGTAATTTTAACATTTACATTGTGAGCACGATTTGGTTTAATTACGATTAAATAGGCCTTACCGAGGTATAAGCGGAACGTTATTTATTTGACGGCCTTATTAGCCTAGTGGTCCTAAGCGCGACTGCTACGCTAGAAGTCCCGGGTTCCATTCCACGGTCGAGCGCAAGTGCAATTGGGTTTTCTATGAAATTCTTAGTAGCAGCACGGAGTTTGGGATTTGTGACTGGTTACAATAGGCTCGTCCCCTATTAAATGGGACCTAAACATACCGACTAGCTGTGGGACGTGGGTGTTTTTGCACAAAACGGTGGTCAAAATAAAATATCCTACAAATACGGGGATCGATATTCGATAAGATTTCGATACTGTTTAGCACATAACATTTTGGTTTCTTGGCAAGTTATTTTATTGTAATATACTTTTACATGGCAATATATCGAGACTCTTAGTTAGAAAACTATATTTTTTGTCTGATTAACTATCGATAAAAATCTATATCAACACAACCAACTTCAGAGGGCCATAGCCTTTTGAAACTTGCTTCAAATTAGTGTAGATAATGCTGTTTTTGCATTTAGTTTTAAATAGAGGATTACTTACTATTTTAGATGTTTTAGGTCCATAGAAAAAAGGGTAAGCGTATTGCCATTAAGCAGATGGATAGAAATTCAGAGCTATTTCTCAAATTTTCCTAATCGAAAGATCCAATAACACTTTGCGGGACCTGAGAATCGAACCCAAAGGTTTCACACTAGATATAAGTTCAGATTAAATAGAATATCAACTACTACGATCTCCAAAGCCCTCGCCGATAACCCTCTAAAAAGTTCTTTGAAGATTCTCCTAACAAATCTATTTCTTTATAAAGTACAAAACTTACTTATTTACTATTTAGTTTTTTTTTCTTAAAAAAGATTACTAGCATTCTGCGTCGCACATTACTAGTATTATTGTTAACCCCTCGTGCTAAGCTAAACGCTTGTGTTACGAGTGGGTTCACGTCGCTAGTGCAATGGGTGGGTTTCGAACCGGCAACCACATGATCGCAAGTCCAACACTTTTCGTGTGGGTAGTTTGAAAGCTTATTGTGGCAAAAAGCAGGGTGTGCGACATGTCACTTAATGAGCAACAAGCTGTTTTGTTAACGACTACGCCCGTGATACAAAATTAGAGAAACACGTTTTGTAAATATATCAATTAATGTAAAAATTAGGAAGTTTATTAGCTTTACCGCGGGAGAGCCATGCTTCGGCTTTAATGGGCTCGCTTGACTGGTGTGATACCACGGCCTCACAGAAAACCAGTGAGAAACAACGCTTACGTTGTGTTTCGCCGAGTGAGTGAGGATATCGGAGGCCTAAACCTTTTTAAAAGTCCGGTAACGCATTTGCGACTCCTCTGGTGTTGCGGGTGTCCATGGCTGGCAGTAATCGCTTGCCATCAGGCGATGCATTTGCTTTTATCCCCCTATGCCATAAAACAACTGTAGATAAAAAAATATGCACATTTTTACACAGCGCCATCTAGTCCTAAACTAAGCAGAGCTTGTACTATGGGTACTATTAGACAATGGATATAATACTTATATACTTTTTTATGTAAATACATACATAAACATAAGAAACACCTAGACGAACACAAACACTTATATTCATCACATAAATTTTGTGTCCAGTGGGAATCGAACCCACGACCTCATGGTCAGCAGTCCGGTACTCGAACCACTAAACCACAGAGGTCGTCAAAAATCGAGAAAGTTGTCGTAGATGCTGTATAAACACAAAATACCTGTATCCCTATTTATATGCGCAAGCGGTGACCAAAGCTATGACGTCACGTAGGTCTGGTAGAATGAAGTTGAGTAACTCCATTACACGGGCGATATTACCGACGCCGCTGTTCCACGATAACATTGTATGAGATTCATGCACGTGTCAAGTTCCTGAAGTTTTCGATATGGAAATTAAAAGTTTTAGATGTATTGGGTTTTGTGAAAGTTTCACGCAAGAAAGTTAATTAAAAGGATGCTTGAGTACAGAAAATAATAATTAATAATTGAATTGTTGTTCCCATACCATCACGCCTGTATTCCCCGAAGGGTTAGGCAGAGGAGTATTTATGTACACCCACAGTTCACATGTTTAGGTCCCATGTAACAGGGGTCGAGCCTATAGCCATTAACTGAGCACAAATTTCACTGCTACGGAGATTTTCATAGAAAAACTCAGCAGCTCTGCTCGACCTGGGAATCGAACCCAGGACCTCTAGTGTAGCAGTTGCACTTGGGACCACTAGACTAACGAGGCAGTTTTGCAGTTTTTTAGCAGAATAATTGTTGTTCCCGCCCAATTGTAGTCATCATTCTCCGTCAAATAAAAGTGAGTCAAATCGCTCGGTGGTAGCGACCTCTAGGGGTCTTTTTTTTATGGGATAGGGGGGCAAACGAGCAAACGGATCACCTGATGGTAAGTGATAACCGCCGCCCATGGACACCCGCAACACCAGAGGAGTCGCAAGTGCGCTGCCCTCCTTTAAAAGGGTTTGGGCCTCCGGTAACCTCAACTCACTCGGCGAAACACAACGCAAGCGTTGTTTCACGCCGGTTTTCTGTGAGGCCGTGGTATCACTCCGGTCGAGCCGGCCCATTCGTGCCGAAGCATGGCTCTCCCACAAAAAAGCGGTCTGACTTACTAGCGACTACTCTTACGTCGGAGACTGTCGTAAAGGACCTTGGTGTGTGTTTCGACTTTTGCGCGTAAGAGCCAGTTCCCTCTCGGTTGCTGCGGCTCTGGCAGTCTGCAGTACATAGGAGCCCTTCAAAATCGCCAACGAGGGAGCAACTCCTCTGATGTTGCAGGCGTTAACTCATTTGCCGACTTCATCCATAGTCATTTGAACAGCCTTGTAGTCTTACTCGCATAGATTGTTCACTATCAAAGTGATATGAATTGTATATGCTGTGGATAACGGTGTGAGTTTCACATTTATATAATATCTTTGTTTATATTGTTTGCGTAGATATAATGTGTTACTGTTTGTTTGTCCCAAATAAATAAATAAATAAAAAAATATTTGATTTGAGTGTGAGTACATTAGAGTACACCTCTAGCTCCTCTCCTCTAAACTAAAAATTTTTTTGTGTGTGTGTAAATCCTCATGGACATCCGCCGGGGAAGGCGGCGGGGTGTGTCGGACTCCACCCAGAGTGACCTACCTACTAAAACTACACAGGTGTTTCTCCTCACCGCACTCCTCACTTTTAACCTTTTTTTTTTTTGTTGACGGGGTTGGAACTTGGAATGGGAGCGCTGTAGCATTCGTCCGCGGACTCGACAGTGGCGGGCCGCCGCCGTTTGCGGCCCCCTACGCGTAAGGGGAGGCAGACGTAGACATTCACCCTCCCCTTCTTCTACCGATTCCTCACTTTTAACCTAACCTAACCCTTTGGCTAACCTAGAGACGTGATGTTATGTAGTTGTTTTGCACTGAACTGCATTGCGCGTGCCAACATATAAAAAAAAAGATTTTATGTACCTAAGTGAGAATTTGTGTTATCTACGCTACAGGAAGAATTATCGTAACAATGGTAATATAAAAATTATTCTTTCATTAAAATCGGCGAAATTCCTTCAAATCTACTTCAGCTTTTAATGCGTGAGTATCCAAGTGTCACAAAGTACCAATTCGCTGGTTCAGTGGCAGGGTTGGGTATAAATTATCTCGCTATCTGATTGTTAGTGGCCAACTTTGACAATGTCTGGGGCCGGGGCCGTTCCGTGAACTTGTCCCAATGGAAGGACGAATTATTTTATTGGGTACCTACATTTGATTTTGTGATATTACTAGCTGTTCCCCGTGATTTTACTCGCATCCCGAAAAGACTACTTAGTTATAAAAAAATGTTTGACGTAAGTCCTTCCTCCGGATTCAATCTATCATTATTGGCCTTTATCTATCAGTCCACTCCTGTACATATGACTTCCCTAATGTGTGTCAAGGGTTTCAAACTATGCCCTTGCAAAATTTTATCGAAATTTATTGAGCAGTTTAGTCATGAAATGGTTACAGATAAACAGACAGACAGTTACTTTCACATTTATAGTTATTAGAATGAATGTATCTATGTTAGGTGCATTTTTGAGAAAGTTGTAAGATATTTAATCAAATGGTATTCAAATCGGACTCAAAACCTCAAAAATTGTACTCAAACTCAGCATAATGCCTCTTAGAGCACTGATGTCCAAATACTCAACTGTTACTCAATTTTGAGGCGCCGTTAAGTCTCATGCTCTCTCTATCACTTTAAGCCAAACTGACTGTGCCCGCTCGAGAGAGTCTCGTAATTGAGTATCGTTTGAGTATTTAGCCATGGGCTCTCCAATAATATTATTTTGAGTAAATATCAGAAACAGTCTTAAAGTAGAAAGGAGTATTTTTATCATAACTACGTAAATATAAACCGGCGTATCTCCTCTTGTGAATTTATATTGTAGAGCAAAGAAAAATTATAATGTAAAAACGTTCTTTTAAGCAATTAGCCGCAAAAGTTAAAAGATAAAGTACCAAAGTGGTAGTTAATTTAAACTTTCGGATTCTTTACTTGCTTATTTTCTCAGCCTTTGATACGACTAAACTTGTTCTGATAACTCATTTTTTTATTTAAACATACAAAAAGAAGAGTCCGCTATCATTTTGGTTTAAATATAGTTTGACCTACACAATGATGATACTAGGGTAGACTAGGTGTTCTTGAGTGGAGACTGCGACTCGGCAAAAGTAGCGTAGGACGCCCTCCAGCAAGATGGAGTTATGATTTACGGAAGGCTGCTGGCAGTAGCTGGATGCGACAAGTAGAGGACAGGTTGAAATGGCGCACATTGGGGGACGCCTACGTCCAGCAGTGAATTACACTAACTGGCCTGATGATGATGGTGATGACAACAGATAATTAAAATCCTGCAAACTGACATTAGTTTTCGGTGTGCAATAAAGAATAATCTATCTATCACATTATAAGTTTGGGCTGGTCCAAACAAAGCTTATCATGGTCGTGCTGAATGTAAGGGAAGGCAAGTATGGTTGCCGGTAGGTACTAGTCCAATATACCCTACCGCCTCCTCTTTAGCAGACGATCTAGGAGGGTTATCCACGCCCTAAAATAGCTACAATGGTTTTCTTAAACGGCCAATTCAGAATTTCCTATATTTATACACTAAAATTGTTTACTACCTTAATTTTGGATTTCAAAATATGTAGTTTTTTTCGGATTATTCTCAAAGATCGTAATGAAACACTAGAATATTGCCTTTTAAGTGTCTCCAAAGATCCATTTAGGTACCTACACTATGTTATTTCATTTCAATTATTACGTAAAAATGGCTTGAAGTTATCTTTGCTACTCAGAAAAAGATACATGATCCATATTGCTAAAGAGTAATAATTTCACAAAACGTTATAAAATTATTTGCTTACAATCAAAGCGATATACATATTTGTGTATCTACTAAACAAATACTTGCTTTACCAGTCGTTTCTAAATACAATTTAAACGAGTTGTTTATTTTATTTAAATTAAAATCTCGTTCTTTCAGATGTGGTACAAACATATTGGCTGATATAATTACATACTAATGATTTTTAGGTTTTGGGATACGAAGTATGATCGTGTTTTGAATATTAACTAATCTATGTACATAGATGAATACTTTTCTATTGATCAAAGAACTAAATATGTGTCTGTGGTATGTCAGATTAACGCTGAAATACAAGGTGACAATGTTCAAATTTTTGATTATTGTTATTTTCGCACAAAACTCATACCTATGGTTTATTGCTATACAATGAATCGATTTGGAGGTAATTGGAAAACACGCAGAAAAAATAATCAATAGAATTCATCAAGCAGTTTATCTTTTTTTATGGGATAGCGGGGCAAACGAGCAGACGGATCGCCTGATGGTAAGCAATCACCGCCGCACATGGACACTCGCAACACCACAAGAGTCAAAAGTGCGTTGCTGGCTTTTCAAAATGGAGTACGCTATTTATGTAAACTTTGTGTTATTGGTGTGCAATAAAGTGTATATAATATACTATACTATACGTTCGTTTCTTGAAGGTTTATAGGTCGTATTGGTCCAGAAATATTGCAGACGCTAGTTCATTTCACAGTTTTGTTGTGCGAAGCAATAAGTTTCTAGAGAAACGCAGAGTTGTGGACTACCAGCCATCTAGGTGATGGGGATGGAACTGTTGTCGCGTGGAACGACAACATTCTCTAATTATTAATTGTATTCCAATTTATGAACAATCATCAGGAAATGTGTGGTGACCTTGCGCTATGTTCTTGAGTATTAAAAATAGAAACAATTTTACCTTTTTACTAATATTTTTCACGTGGGAGAGCCATGCTTCGGCACGAATGGGCCGGCTCGACCGGAGTGATACCACGGCCTCACAGAAAACCGGCGTGAAACAAAGCTTGCGTTGTATTTCGCCGAGTGAGTGAGGTTACCGGAGGCCCAAACCCTTTTAAAAGGCGGGCAACGCACTTGTGACTTCTCTGATGTTGCGGGTGTCCATGTGCGGGTGCTCCGTCTGCTCGTATGCTCCCCTATCCCATAAAAAATGTCTGTATTCCCCGAAGGGTTAGACAGAGATATACACCTACAGTTCGACCTAGAGAAAGGACAAGGCTGCTTCTTCTTCTTCTTATCGTGTGAATGTTCAAACCAGAGTCTGACCACCGTCTTCCCCTATATGGTGACTGGTTATCTCCAGGTGAAGGTATCTCCGCAGCACACAAGCTATCAAAGAACACCCGGCTGTCACAAGGCTGCTATCAACTAGGCACAAATCCAAGATTTCAAATCAGTATTTCAAACAAACTTAATTAGCAATAACACTTTGCTCGACCTTGTAATTGAATCCGAGATCTCTAGCATAGTCCTGCAACCACTAGACTATTGAGACAGTTTTTAGTACTTTACCTTGTATTGTCTCAAAGACAACAGAATAGATGTACAGATCTAACATGTGATGGAATACCTTAGCGTAGTGAGAAGGCACCGACATTAGGCGTTAATGTGAGGAAATAGGTCGCGCTCGCTCAATGAACAGCCATACACTGAGGCTGCCGATTGCCAATTAATAGTTTACCGTCACGTGTTTGTATTGCGATTGTTACTTGAGAGGATGGGCAGAGATCCTACCGATAAATAAAGGCATAGAAAGATAGTTGCCGACACGTTTGGCTTAGCGGCTGAGCAATTCGCTTCTGCCCCACGATCCCCACACGGAGCAATTATTTATCTAACCTACAACTTGTTGTTCCGGGACTCCGGGTCTGTGCGTTTGTGGATGTGAGAATTTGTGTTTGTAAATGCATTTTTTTATAGGGATAGAGCGGCTAACGAGCAGATGGATCACCTGATGGTAAGCGATTACCGCCTTACCATAGACACCCGCGATACCAGAGGAGTCGCAAGTGCGCTGCCCGCCTATTAAAAGGGTTTGGGCCTCCGGTAGACTCACTCACTCGGCGAAACACAACGTAAGTGTTGTTTCACGCCGGTTTTCTATGAGGCCGTGGTATCACTTCGGTCGAGCCGACCCATTCGTGCCGAAGCATGGCTCTCCCAAAATGCATCCACGATAAAATTCTAGTGTGGGATGTCGTTTTTTTTAAGGAAAATATTCTTCAGTCAACCGCTTACAAGAAAGAGGACCCTGACTGATAGACAAGGCATAACTAAAATCGAATGAGCTAGAGATCTGAAATTTGCGGTTATCTTAAAGCTCACTAGCAATGTGGGTCGCACATTACTAGTATTCTTGTTAACTCCTCGTGCTAAGTTAAATGCTTGTGTTACTAGTGGGTTCACGTCGGTAGTACAATGGGTGGATTTCGAACTGGCAAACACGTTATCGCAAGTCCGACGCTAACTATTTTAGGCTTCCGCCGCTTAATATTCACTATTTCATGTAGTTGTTGTTGTCCGATTTCCGTAGTAGATCCTCAGAGTATACACACATCAAAAAATTTTTGCTATCACTAGCTTCAGCTGAAATATTTTTTTAAATTGAACTTTATCAAGAAAAATTCTTTGTTGTGTGTTTTCTTTAAATAGAAATACCCTGATAAAGAAAACACACAACAAAGAATTTTTCTTGATAAAGTTCAATTTAAAAAAAATATATCAGCCTAAGCTAGTGATCGCAAACTTTTTTTGATGTGTGTATGTACCTATACCGCCACCAGTCAGCGTGTATCAACCATCAGTAGTTTTCATTGGCAAAGGATTTGACCTACTCTATTAGTAACGTATGGTATTAGCCCTCAAATCTAGTGATCCACAAGGGATGTTATGGATCACTTCGTAGATTTCGAGCTAAAATTAAACTCTCTAATTTTACACGCAAACAATGACCTCTATGCGGAATTGCGCACGAAAGGGCGGGCTCGACCGGAGTGATACCACGGCCTCACAGAAAACCAGCGTAAAACAAAGGTTGCATTGTGTTTTGTAAGTTTAAAAAAAATAGTTATCACCGCTCACACTATATATTATTAGGTACTAAGTATATATTGTTCATGGAAAATAATTTTCACCGACGGCGCTAATTAAGCTTTAAAAGCAAAAGACGTTATGTTAAAAGCAATTAGGTACAGGTATAATTTATTGAACAGTATTTCAGAAATACGCTCGAATCCATTGTAGCCGCAGGTGGTGTGTACCTATTTCATGTACCTACCTACATTTTCTGATTGCGTACCGTATGAGGTAAAACAAAATCTATACTAAGGAAAATAACCCTTGATACAGGTAGGAGAGGCCCGCAGCTAAGTAATAAATAAGCTGATCAACTGATCTACAACGTTAAGATACGCTGGCCGCGGTCAGTATGCGGATGGGTGACCATTGTTAACACATCAAGACCCCTCCGTGCCTCGGAGAGCTAAAGCTCGGAGAGCTAGGCCGTCGGCCTTCTTGCCATCTTTGACAATTGTTCTCCTCCGAATATCAATATTGGCCCGAAATTGGGAAGGTCTGATGGCAGTTGATTCGTGTAAAATGCTGAAATTTAGAGGTGTATAACTCAGCTCTGAGTCAGCTCAAAGAGTCAGATCGCACGGGTTTGAGCCGTTGAGTCAGAGCTCAGCAACAAAACGACCGGCTCACGGCTCAAATCAGATCATTGAACTGATCTGAACCTGTGAATCGCTCCACAGATATTTCGTGAATAGTGTGTGAGTCAGTGAGTGATTCTGATCTACACTTGAGGTTCAATCAATAAGTTTTTGGTCAGAGAGTCACTAGGGTGGAGTTATGTAAGTTAAGTTAGAATAAAAATTATTATTTCGTTCTAAAATATGATAAATTCAATAAATACTTACATAAGTAAATTTAAAAGAATAGAGTGAAAAGAACTGTCAACTGCCGCAGCTCAGATGGCTCGCGCGAACCATAAACCTGTATAGGTACAAATTGAGCTGACCTGCGAGCTGAGTCACTGAGCCGGCTCATTCACCTGAGTCATGAGCTGATCTGCAGCTCGCGTATTTTTGATGAGTTACCCACCTCCACTGAAAATCAGCCCTATCTGGTTAGACCGGAAGTCGACCCTAACATACCTACATATTATATAGTTAGGAAAAGGCTTGGAGGATGATACAGGAAAGTAATAGTAGTAATACCTACCTACAAACATTAGGTATTACATTCTTTTACAAAAATGTGTCTTACGGATATTAAACTAGCTATGCTACATAACATACCACTATTAGGCAAAGGTGTACTCATGTACACGGATAATTCACTGCACTTTAACATACTATGGGACTCATGTTATCGGCGAGCCGATATTTGCAACTGCTATTGAGAATTTCAGAAAACAAAAACATAAAAAAAATTCTTAAAATCCACTTTTCAAATAAATAAAAGTACTATCAGAAACTATGCAATATCCATTGTTAAGTGTAGCCGCTGTGTTCGATTTTTATTTTTATTTATTTATTTTAAAAAAACGTTGCCCCACACTAGGATTTTCTCCTGTATCGTGGGTGCGTTTACAAACACAAATTCTCACATATACAAACACCCAGACCCGGAACAACTACCTGTAGATCATACAAATATTTGCTCCGTGTGGGGATCGAACCTGTGGGTTCGATCCCACATGTCGCAGAAGCCGATCGCTCAGCCGCTACGCCAAACGTGTCGTCATTAGATTAGATCGCAATTAATGATATGAAGGCCACCATAGAAGAATTGTGGGTGTATCTTATGTGAATCCTTTATCTCCCAAGAAATACATAAGTTACGTTTTGTAAAGGGTTTCCCTAGTCTAAAGTAACGAACACACAAACTTATTTTTTTTACTAAACTCTCTATTTTCACCTTTTCGGCGCCAACCCTAAAAATCCGATGAAAAGTGAGTAAATAAATAATAATATCCGACAGGTAACACGCGGGCCGGTCCCCCGCGTCCCACGAGACGGGGAACTAATAGATACTCCAACCTCTGCGATATAAACCGATTTGTGCACAAAATGGACCATTGGTCAGTTTAGTTTGGCTTTTAGGATTAAAAGTACTGTGATGACAGGTTTCTTATTTGATGTGTGATAAAAACTAAATTGAGAGTGTCGGTCTAAAGGGTTTAGCGAAAATAGGGTTGGATTACCTATATACGTTTGTATAAATAATATTTATTTCTATTTAAAGAACTTTAGAATACACTTTTAGAAGTCAATGTTTTACATTTCTTTAAATAGATAAGTATCCAGCAATTTAAATGTATAATGTCAGTTTTACAGAAAAAGGGTTAGAAAAGTCCGTATTATTAATTTATTCTATCATTCATGTTATAAAAATATCTGCCGCAATAAGGCCCTGAATTACGAAGTACCAGTTTTCTTCACAAGTAAACATGGTACCTACGAGTAGAAACCGAACAAACATGGTGGAAACCGAAGCCGACTTTCGACGCAATGGCATTGAAGAGTGATTACCCGAATACTAATGGTTAACCCAGATGCAATAGCCAATAATTGTTCCAGTCTTCTTCAGCATTACCACTACATGTGCGTTCACCCTCATAGAGTTGTTACTAATAGTCTATGAACGAACTAAACGCGATAGAATCTATTATAGTCACTAGAGCCTGTCGCGTTTACGTTTGCGTTTATAATCCGCAACCCGCGCGATCGCTGCATTACAAACAGACTACTCCACCGACTAGATGACGCGTGTCGCTTAGGGAATATGTCCAGTGCGGAAATACAGACGGCAACTGCCTCATTAGCCTAGTGGCCCTGAGTGCGACTGCTACGCTAGAGGTCTTGGGTTCGATTCCCAGGTCAAGCAAAGTGTTATTGGGTTTGTCTATGAAATTCCCAGTAGCAGCTCGGAGTTTGGAATTTGTGCCCAGTAAATGGCAATAGGCTCGACCCCTATTACATGGGACCTCAACATACCGGCGAACTGTGGGTGTACCTTAGTACACCTCTGCCTAACCCTTCGGGAAATACAGGCGTGATGGTATATATTCTTATGCCAAGCAATAATGTGTTCATTATAGTGTTCTAGTTTGAAAAGCACTTCATGTAGCTAGTAAAATTATTGTCAAGATTATATGGCACTATTAGTTATACTACTGGTATTACTGGCCATCGGGTGTCATGGCGTTGTTTGTTATCTAATGCACACAATAAGCGTAACTAATGATGTAACCTATGTTTTTATTTTAGGTACTTATACCTATCTACGAAATTGTACCTAAAATGTGTCGATTCAATCATATCTTTCTCTCTTGCTTTCTAATTAAAAGGAAATATTAACGCACACATTTTCGTGTGGGTTTGGCGTGGCGGCTGAGACACGTGTTGTGGGTTCGATCCCCACATGAAGCAAATATTTGTATGATCTACTGACAGTTGTTCTGGGTCTGCGTGTTTGTGTTTGCGAGAGTTTGTGTTTATGCACCCACGATACAAGAGAAAATCCTAGCGTGGGGCAATATTTTTAAAGAAAAAAAAATATCTTGGTTACTGGAAAACTAGGTGAACTGAAATCTCACCTCAACATAATTACACTGTAACTGATGATAATTACTAACTTATATTTCTGAAATGTCGAGATTAATTACAGAGTTAATCACGCCATTAAATACTTTAACTGAAAGCTGTAACAATAGCTTAAATATTGTTGGGTGAGGTGCGAAATACTACTGTTTAATTAAAATTGTTGCATTAAACCCTGCCACTGTTCCCAGAATAATTCTAATTTGAATAGTTCTAGTTATATCTTTGTTCTTTAGCCTGGATTTCGGTTAATATTATACTTATTGGATAGATTTGATGAAATAGATGGAAAATCTTTGGCTTACTTTGGAAACTGTTGGCGTTTGGAATATTCAACCCATATATTTAATATTGTCTCTATTAAATGTATCTATTATATTTAGAATCTATTTTAAAAATAGGTATAACGTACCATCAACCAACGTTGGAGTTAGGAGAATGGATTTGGCTTATATTTTAGAGCTTAGTATACTTATTGACAATGGGTACTCAAATCGGACACTAATTCAATGTCGCTTACGATATTTATTTTAATGTCGTTTAAGACACTAGTTTTTAATGTCGCTTACGCATTGTGTTAAAACGTATCGACACGGGTATACAATAAGTTCTACCTCTCCAACTACTACGTATTGGCTCAGGTAAAACAGTTTCGGTTCAGGGGTACAAAACATTGTGCCTTTTAGAGCTCAGTCAACACTCAACGTCTCAATGTTTGCGCCTCAGATTGTCCGTATTGTAATATGTTCCTTAGAATCAGGGGAGCTCAAAATTTTCGTTACAATCTGAATCTTTATTTAGGACGTGCTAATTTAAATCATGGTCCTGTTCAAATATTATTATCTTAGAATTTTGTTAGATCTTTATTCGGTGTAATTGAGAAATTTGGTGATGAAATTGGACCTTATTTGTGTTTAAAGTGTATTTGTAGATAATGGTTTCATTGAAAGGTCAGATGGAATTTCAAAAGAGGGCGGGTTTTGTAGCTATTTTAGTCAAGTGCTTCCTTGCTATCATTCCATTTTGATTGGACACGGAAGTCTAAAAATATTGAATTTTAGTACACTATTCAAACCTACTCTTCAAAGCGCACCAGAAAAGACAAGTGCAAACATACCTAATAAACCGAATCTCCTTTTTTTTTTAAAACGTGTTACTAATAAGTTGTACCGAAAAAGAATTAGCTACTGATAAGAGCTGTTCAACCAGTGAACTGAACTACTTGATTAGTTCTTGTGAAACTTTAGAATTTATTGCGTAACTACTTACACAACTAAAGTTTTTGTCTTTGAAGGAAATGTTTTTTTTTTTTTTTTATGGGATAGGGGGGTAAACGAGCAAACGGATCACCTGATGGTAAGTAATAACCGCCGCCCATGGACACCCGCAACACCAGAGGAGTCGCAAGTGCGCTGCCCGCCTTTAAAAGGGTTTGGGCCTCCGGTAACCTCAACTCACTCGGCGAAACACAACGCAAGCGTTGTTTCACGCCGGTTTTCTGTGAGGCCGTGGTATCACTCCGGTCGAGCCGGCCCATTCGTGCCGAAGCATGGCTCTCCCACGTTTAAAAAACGAATGTTTATAACTGAAACTGATATATTTATTAGAATTAGGAGCTTGTAATTAAGCCAACCAAAGAGTTTCTCTAACGCTTTCCGTGGCTAAGCGACGGTTTTTGTGCCCGTTCTATTGAATGCGGTACTCATTGAAACCCATGACATAAATCTCTCTTCTTCTCGTCTAAGAGAGTGACAGAGTTAAAGGTTTAGCTTTCACTCGCATTAGATATGATAGACTATAGTCTCTGCAACTCGTATTATATGTATTATAAGTATGTATTTACAAAAAAAAAAATAATAAGATAATAAAGACAGGAAAAAATAACAATATGCAAACAATAATTAATTATTAAAACAATATAGAAATATGTCAAGTTAAAGTAATGTCAGAGTACTACAATTTATAAGTCATCCATAGAGTATAAACACTTTTTCAGTAGAAAAGCTTTTAGCTCGGCTTTAAATTTACTGTTATATAGTAACATCTTTAGTTCTCGTGGTTTAGGCATTAGGGGCGGGCGGGGGTAATAAGACGTGGTGATCATGTTTTTGTACGTACAAGCAGATAACATAATCTATACTTCTATACTAATACTAATACTAATCTATACTAATACTAGCTTCTGCCCGCGGCTTCGCCCCCGTGGAATTCGGTCTGTCATCACATCCCACGGGAACGGGACAAAAAGTATATATCTATGTCCGTCTCCTTGTTCTAAGCTACCTCTCCACCAATTTTCAGCCAAATCGGTTCAGCCGTTCTTAAGTTATAAATAGTGTAACTAACACGACTTTCTTTTGTTTAAATAGATATAAAGCTGAAGAGTTTGTTTGTTTGTTTGCTTGATTTGACGCGCTAATCTCAGGAACTAATGGTCCGATTTGAAAAATTCTTTCAGTGTTAAATAGCCCGTTTATTGAGGAAGGCTATAGGCTATATATCATCACGGTACGCGGACGAAGTCGCGGGCAGAAGCTAGTAAGCTATACGATTTTGACACAATACTGTCATAAGCAGAGGCCTTGGAGATCTGTCCCGTAGAGTGGGACAGTACGTGCATAAGTGATAACAAATCAGCTTCATCAGACCGGGTTTCAAGTTACGTATCATCATATCAGTCTATTGCCGTCCACAGCTAAAGGCCTCCCCCAAAGAGCGCCAAACATCCTGGTCTTGGGCAGCTCACATCCATCCGCTGCCAGCCACCTTCTCCTAATCTTCGGTCCATTGTTTCGCATGGCGTCCAAAACTACGTTTGCTGAACGCGGTCTCCACTCTAGCACTTCAAGTCTGCTCAAGCTACGTATAGTTACTAAAAAGACATATAAGTTTTCTTAACATAATCTAATGCGATTAACTTTGTCCTTCAAGTATTTTCTCAAAATTGTATAACGATACACGTCTTACCTCAAACTGGATAAAGTAACAAACTTTTGGCTGTATGTATTAAATTAGTATTGAGATTATCTCACCGTAGTAATAGTGACGTCATTAGCCCACGCGTAGTTCATTAGTAGGTGACTCCTAAAGCCCGTTCCACAAGAATCTATTTTACATACCACCACGCCTGTATTCCCCGAAGGGTTAGGCAGAGGCGTACTAATGTGTATGTGAGAATTTGCGATTGTAAACGCACCCACATTACAGGAGAAAATCCTAGTGAGGGGGGCAATGTTTTAATTAAAAAAAAATGTACACCCACAGTTCTCCGGTAATTTAGGTCCCATGTAATAGGGGGCGAGCCTATTGCTATTAACCGGGCACAAATTCCTAACTCCGAGCTGCTACTGGGAATTTCATAGAAAAACCACTTACACCAATAACACTTTGCTCGACCGGGGAATCGAACCCAGGACCTCTAGTGTAGCAGTCGCGCTCAGGACCACTTGACTAATGAGGCAGTTTTTAGAATCTATTTTAGATGATAATAAATTATCCTTTTAATAAAACGCTTCTTTTTAGCGTTTATAATTACAATGATTATTGTTTCCTATGATTATAAAAAAAAAACATAAAATAAATGAAAACTGCCTCGTTAGTCTAGTGGTCAAAAGTACGAGTGCTACGCTAGAGGTCATGGGTCAGATTCCCAGGTCGAGCAAAGTGTTATTGAGTGTTTCTATGAAATTCTCAGTAACAGCTCAGAGTTTGTAAATTGAGGCTAGAATTACATGGGACCTAAACATACCGGCGAACTGTGGGTGTACCTTAGTACGCCTCTGCCTAACCCTTCGGGGAATACAGGCGTGACAGTATGTAAAATACAGTATTGATATGAAGGTCGTATATTTAGGTCTAGCGTCCAAGCCGAGAACAAATCCTAAACTCCGACCTGCCACCGAGAATTTGCCACTAGTTCTGTAAATTGAACCAAACACCTAATATCGTAGCTGGCGCGACCACAAAACTGATGAGACAGTGGAGCATAAAATTGCGAACTTCATTCTCAAACGAGTCACGAACCGCGCACAGAAATAAGTAATCATAAAACTCACGACTTCTCCCGAAATATTCCGAATTTCCGTAAACAAGTTTCCCGTCAGTGTGGACGCACCCTTACCGTTAATCCGACACACTATATGTTCTCGTACGCCGTGGTTCAGTGGACTCTCCCAGATTTATCAGATAAGACTAACTGATTTCTCATTAAGCTGTTTAGATTGTACTGATTGCATTCGTTTATAGCAGCACTGACGGGCCCGGCAAAAGTTGTCCTGCTATGAAAAATAAAAAATAATTAAGAACCTCATTGATACATAATAAATGATAAATTTATTTCTGTAAATAGATCTTTTAAAGACACTTTTACAAGTCATCATACATGTTTTACATTTTTTTTAAATCTAATTAGATGGCGCCGGCATTTCCTAACTGACGACCTCTGAGAAGAAACGCCGAAACAAACTCAGAGAATCATGGTCTTTTTATGGTGGATTGTAATGCCACCTACAAAATCAAATTCTGAATCTAAACCACTGAAATACACATAAAATTTAATCAAAATCGAACCACCCAGCCTAGGTTGGACAATGTACACACTGGCCTTACCGAAACAGCATATAACGCCGTGTTCATTTTTGTGAAATCAATCAACTTTGATGATAAAACTCAAAATTTATGAGAAAATTAATTTCCTTCATATTTTTTTGTACATTTTTCAAGTATTGCCCTTAGGATGGGGACTTATTAGAATACTACTCCTCACTGCTCCTCAGATAGGCATCTCGTAAGAGGCGAGAAAATGTCTGACTGCTCAGTCAACCTCTTGGGATCTTACTAGCGACCACCTTACATCGGAGTCTGTCTATGTAATCTGCTCTTAAGGATCGGCAGCACATCAGATACTCCTATGGTGTTGCAGGTGCCTAAGGATGACGATACTACTTACCATCAGGGTGGATCGTCCGTTGGTCGACTTAATTAATAAAAAAAAGATCGATTATTCTTCCATTGGTAGAATCCTGAGAAGATGCGGTTTCTTCTAGGCAAGCGCGCTCCATCTTAGGTCGCAGTGTCGCTTAACACCAGGCGAACTGGCGATCAAACGTAACCCTATCAAGAAAAAAAAATCTCGGAGTTATTATTTTTATGACTGGTTAATAGCAATAGGCACCTATTGCATTGACACCTCTGCCTATTCCTTTTGAGGAATAAGCAGAGGACGCCTTTAGTGTGTACTCAATAGAGGTGGTTAGAAAATAAATGTAACCTACTCATTGTGATAAATAAAAAATAAATAGTGCAATAAAATATTATAGTTAAAATCGTAAATAATACGTAAATATAATAAATAAAATGTATAATATTAAAGAATATTGACTTCAACTTGGAAAATATAATAAATAGACACGTCTCCCTCTCTCCTACTAAGCTGTGCTGTGCCCAACAGGGTCCATAATTGATTCCTAGATTTAAGCCTACCATCTGTTTTATATATTTTTGTACATTATGGAACGCAATAAACGAATATGATTATGAATATGAATATGTTTTTTTTATACATAATATGCAGGCATGGGATAGCAGGCAAACGAGCAGACGGATCGTCTGATGGTTAGCGATCACCGCGGCCCATGGAGACCCGCAACACCAGAGGAGTCACAAGTGCGCTGCCGGCCTTTGAAAATGGCTTATAATGTTACGTATAAGTTTATATCTACCTACATCGAAACTCTTTTATTATTCGAGTCCTAGTTGATTACGATATTTCGATGCAAATCCATAAATCAGTATTAACGCGGCTTCGTCACGATTCAACTGTCAATCAGCTGTGTTTTCAATCATTTTTACAATATCAATCATTGGGGATTTATACGTCAATGTATGTGAAGTGAAAGCGAGTCTTTTTTTATAAAATATCGTGTTTTTTTAAGGACATAGTGAAAGAAATTAATGAGTGTGTGTGGGTGGGTTTTCCGGTGAAATGATCTAATTGAATAAATTCAGGATCGGTAGTGAAGTAAAGCTCGTATTCTGGTGGTTTTTAATGTATTAGCACTTTTTAAATAACTTCAAAAAATAAGGTTCTGTATTCACCTGTAGAATTAGGTAAGTAATGTATAACTCTGTTGATTTTGAACTCATTTTGATCATGGTTTTTTATCTCATACCAATGTACTCTTGAGTTCATTTGTCCACGAATCAATAAAAAATTGCCCACTTGAATACTTTAAAAAAGGAATCGAAGAAACCTTTAATTTTTAACCAAAAAAACCGTACACATTAGCTGCCCATTTGGTCCCATTTGCATTACGTAACTATTTACCATCACAGTTAAATGGAAGTACCACAAAACGAACAAGTTAACCCGTCCCGTCTCGGTGACACGTCAAACTGCATTTGACTAAAAGCGTTTAGCTTGCTCGTGATAAATTTATTCACACGGCGGCGACGTTAGAGGGTTAAAGCCTGCAGTCACATACTGGGTTGTGACAGATGTGATTTCTATTAGATGGAACTATTTTGTTAACAGATAAATAATTTTAATAATGAATAACCGCGATGCTTTTTAAACCACTAAGGCATACAAGCATACGGCCGGCCCGATGACAACAGCAGGGGTATCGTATCGCTCCCGCGTTGCCTACCCTAAAATAGTGTTAAAAGTGAAACCATCTCACATTATTTTTGTTTTCATTTTGTAAAGGCGGTTTTACTTTTTACCCGACTTCGCCAGAAGGAGGGTTATGTTTTTCGAGAGTATGTTTTATGTATGTATAATTGTTTGACACGCGCTACGGCCTGAACGGCTCGATGGATTTTAGCTTCAAATGTGTCGTTAGATTCCTGTTAATATAGGTGAAACATTCAATAATAAAATAATAAAAAACCGGGTATTCTGTGTAATTTGGAAATGAAAATTAAAACCCTAAAACAAGAAAGTCGTCATAAGATCCCGATTGATCGTCCCGATTGTAAGAAATATTGCAGCAGTCGGGATCCAATCTTCTGACATGACGTCAGAAGATTGGAGTAATCTGCAATGTAATATAGGTATGTGCTCTTTGGGTGTGTTTTAGGGTTTTCATTTCCAAATTACACAAACACAGCCGCGAGGTTTTCATTTCTTAATTTGTTTAGGGACTTTGTTGTCCACTAAGAACATCCACCAACCACCTCATCGGTATCCTACGTAAAGAGGTTGAGTGCATTCTATATTGGACATAATTTTGTCTTCGTTCGGATATCGATCCGGCTACTTTTTGTTCACAAAAAATCCTTCCTAGTTGTTTTTTCAAGCTTGGAACAGTTTGCCGAACTGTCAGGCCATCCCACAAACTACTTCACCAATAACTTTACCTTGAAGATATACACATGACTATTAAATGTTTCACCTTAAAAGTTTATTCAAAGGGTTTCTTCTGACTTCATTTGATATGTGCCTTAAACTTAAGGGTGGGACAAACTTTAGATTTATTTAGCTAATAAAGGTAGTTAGTGAAAGTTGGCTATAGTCTGTGCGTAAACAAACTTAGTACGGTTTAAAGGTATGTTTAGCCGTAATCTTGAGGAATAGAAAGTTTTTTTTTTCAAGTAAATAGTTCAAAGTGACGCAGCATAGTGTAGTAGTACCTAAGCGGAACTACGCTGCAGGGAGTGCGATTCCCAGGTCGAGCAGTGCTATCGGAGTTTAATATAAATTCTCAGTAGCAGCATGGAGTTTGGTTTTGTGCACGGTTACTGGCAATAGGCTCGCTATATTATATATGACCTAAATATACATATAACATTAATATGTGGGTGTACATTAGTATATCTCTGTCGAACCCGTCGAGGAATAAAGTAGCCTAAGCACAATCGTACTATCGAATGCGTATCGTAAACGTATTAAGTTGTTTTCAGCTACAATTCTCATACATACATATTTTCACGCCTTTCTCCCAATGCAGGCAGGCACTATAGGCTAGGCAGAGACTATAGATTTCCACTTGCTACGATCCTGGCACACCACTTTCGCTTCATCTACGTTCATTAACCACCTTCTTGTACAAATTATTCTCTATTTCAATAGTTAGTGCTTGGGCTACAATATGAACATCATCCTAGTCTTTCCAACCATAAAGTAAGTAATCCTTGAAAATAAAAAAAACACAACCATTATTTTTAAAAGACTCCGTTTCTATTTGAATACAATTTCACAAATACGGCTAAGAAAGTTTGAGCACCGTTATTTCTCACCACTTTTAACTCAAAGTGACTTTCACAAATTTAAGGGAACGTCATAAATTCCCCGCAATTGAACAAGTGTCGAGGTATATTAGTGATACCGCGCGGGTAATTGAACGAGGCAGCATCGGGAAGTACCGCTACACTTTTATTGGTGGCACCTTATTTGTAGGGCTGTCGGGTAAGTAAAAAATACCCAACCAAACCATCACGCTTGTATTCCCCGAAGGGTAAGGCAGAGGTGTATTAGTGTAGACCTAGAGCTTGTCGGTATGTTTAGGTCCCATGTGATAAGGGGCAAGCATATTGCTATTAACTATGCACAAATCCAAGCTCCGGCCTACAACTGAGAATTTCATAGAAAAATCCCACCTTGGAATCGAACCTGGGATTTCTAGCGTAGCAGTTGCGCTCAGGACCACTAGACTAATTATATACCCTATAAGCATTTCACTGTAAATACGAATCAACCGACACCTCATTTGTTAAAATCTGATGAGTAGTTTTTGAGTTAGGATCGAACATCCATACGATACGTACATACTTAAACTCATTACCCTTCGTTTTTCGTAGTCGGATAAAAAAACTAATTCAAGCAAGTCCCTAATGTCTAACTGACACCTCTTACATCTTGTCAGCCCTACATTTATGCCAATAAATATTTAGTCGAGTTGCGGTGAAACGCAATAAAGTGCCTACCGGGCCCGCTTATAAACTGGGGTCTCGTTACAAGACGCGTTTGGTTTTATCGAGGTTAGGATGCGGTCGCGCAGAAACGCGAGCGAGATTATTGCCGAGAAGAGAGGTGGAAAATGAAATGTATGTAGGAAATGAAAATTAAAGTTTTTCGAATAGGACTTATAACACAACATACCATCACGCCTGTATTCCCCGAAAGGTTAGGCAGAGGCGTACTAATGTACACCCATAGTTCGCCGGTATGTTTAGGTCCCATGTAATAGGGGGCGAGCCTATTGCCATTAACCGGGCACAAATTCCTAACTCCGAGCTGCTACTGGGAATTTCATAGAAAAACCCAATAGCACTTTGCTCGACCTGGGAATCGAACCCAGGACCTCTAGCGTAGCAGTCGCGCTTAGGACCACTTGGCTAATGAGGCAGCTTATATGTATGACATTAAATGACACTTTGATGGGAATAATCCTACCAATTTATAACCAAGTTTTTTTTTAAACTAAATTACAATATACCTATATACCTAAAAGAATTAAGCAGAGGTGTTCTGTAGACCCAAAGTTCGTTGCTCTTTTAGGATGTAGGGGGAAAACCTATTTACATTAATGTGCACAAATCCATGATCGGAGCTACTACTGAGAATAACATAGAAATATCCAATTCATAACTAATAAGTTGTAAATAATTGGAATTGACAATAACTTTGTTAATCTTGGAATTATTATAATATCCTAGTATAATACTAAGATATTCGGGTAAAATGTAGTTGAATTTAAGTTAATATTGCTGTTTATCATCCCAAAAACAAATAAACAGTTTTTTTATCGACCGCTCGTCTCTTTTCGCTCCTGCATCGCTCCGTTTTCACCGAAACCTCGCCCAAAAGATGTGGTGTTTCATCTTATTTGATTTTATAAGGGCACAGGTTTCGAATTACGATGTTTTATGCCGTTCGCAGTTCTAGGGGTGGTAAAGATTGTATTACTAAACTATTATTGCTCGGCGAAGAGATTTGGTGAACATGTAGAGATATTTCGATATTTGCTGCTGAACTCAGATTGATACTATTGTATTGCCAAATATTTTGCCTCTAATTAATAATGTACCTACTACCTAATATTACCGTAATCTGATTTGGAAGGTGTCATACCATCACACCTGCATTCCTGAAAGGGTTAGGTAGAGGTATTTATATGTACACCCACAGTTCACTAATATATTTAGGTCCCATGTAATAGGGGGCGAGCGTATTGCCATTAACCGAGCACAAGTCCCAAACTTCGAGCGCCTACTGATAATTTCGTAGAAAAACCCAATAACACTTCGCTCGATCTGGGAATTGAATCCAAGACCTCTAGCTTAGCTTATCGTGACCGCTAGGCCAGCGAGGCAGTGATATTATTGAAGAAATTTTGTGACTTGTGTTTAAATTAAAAAAAAAACATATCATTTACATATAAAACATCGAATCTCCGGGCGAAAAACGACGGAATAAGAGATCTGGTAATCGAATGCGTAGCCTTAGGATTGGAAACTGCTATTAAGATAACTAAACAAAATACAATCAGAAATTTAAAAAATATCTGTCACCATGAAAACTCAGGATTAAAAAAACTTAGGATTAAACGTAAATAAGTTTCCCACAAAAGCATTCCAAAACATTGAACACACGAAATACACATGTCGCTCCGTTGACGTAGGTCCACCTTATTATTTAAATTTCCAACGAGATCTATTCAATTATACATTGCAAATATACTGCATTTTCATACTCTGACCCCTCATTAAATTCTATATTTATCCAAGTCTTAATACCTTTATAATTGAAAAGACAAAATTTCAAATATTCACAGCAAACAGAATAATTCTAATAATTATCGTAGGCGCTCGTAGGCCAATATCTACGATCACGTGACGTCTCGTGGCAAAAGTGCTACGAGATTGCTACGAAATATCGTAGCAAATAAAATTATGTGATTGTATGCTGATGTTAAAAAAAATATCTGTCACAATGACTGCCTGATTGGACTAGTGCAATGACTGCAACCGCGGCTGCTAAGTGGTCCTAAGTTCGATTCCTAGGTCGAGCAGTGTTATTGGGTTTTTATATGAAATTCTTGGTGTTTCGATTTGTACCTGTTTAACGGCAATAGGGTCGCCCTCTATTATATTGGATATTAAACATACCTGCGACCTGCGTGGTATATTATGTTATAAAATAAAATCATATTTATTGTAATTTGCCACCTATTTGACGCAGCAATCTAATTACATATTACTGTAATATTAAAGCTGACGCTGACATCGCTAAAAAATAGACTTAATAAATAAATCTTTGGATCTGACAGGCACAGAATTCAAAACTTGACCAGGCAGAAATCTCTTTCATATTAAAAACCAGTTTTTTCAATTACGCGGAAGGGGTATTCAATGTTTCATGTTTTTCCGACACAATGCTTAAAATAACTTTAAGGGAACCACCTAGTCAGTTATAATAACATCACGCTTATATTCCCTGAAGGGTTAGGCAGAGGCGTACTAATGTAGACCTACATTTTACCGGTATGTTTAGTTTTTTTTTTTATGGGATAGGGGGGCAAACGAGCATACGGATCACCTGATGGTAAGTGATAACCGCCGCCCATGGACACCCGCAACACCAGAGGAGTCGCAAGTGCGCTGCCCGCCTTTAAAAGGGTTTGGGCCTCCGGTAACCTCAACTCACTCGGCGAAACACAACGCAAGGTTACCGGTGAAAAATCCCAAACGCTGAGTTGTTATTGAGAATTTAATTAAAAAACAACGAGTTGCACTCCGGGAGTGCCGGCAGAAGTGAAAACTTAAACATCGTTGTGCATTTTTGATATTTTGGAATGGCTAGGGAATAATTCCGCACGAATTGCTTTAATTATTAGTATAAAAGTACTATCATTTATGTGGTAAAATACAACATTCATTTATTGCGCTATCGTTCACAAGCATGACAATTTATATTACACTAGCTTCTGCCCGCGACTTCGTCCGCGTAGCGTGATGATTGCCTTCCTCAATAAATGGGCTATCTAACACTGAAAGAACTTTTCAAATCGGACCATTAGTTCCTGAGGTTAGCGCGTTCAATCAAACCAACAAACAAACTCTTCACCTTTATATATTAGTATATAGATTAAAAATTTAACACGTCAGAACTATTACAACCGTCTTACGAATTTTCGATCAGGTCACGTGTCCCAACGCGAGTTTAACATTTTTTTTACCCATCCCAAAAAGTGCACAACGCCGCTAAAGAAGTTTTCACTTTAAAAACCCAATACAACTTTTCTCGGGAATGGGAATCGAACCCAAGACTCCTAGGATAGTAGTCGCACTTCGAACCACTAAGCTGACAAGGCATTAATAAGAACGTTTTTCTAATAATAACATTTGTCGTTTCATCCCCTGTTCTAGCGTTCAAACATTTACTCAAGACTCGCTCTGAGAGATCTTCAAGTTTTCTCATAAGGATACCACGTTTTGGATTGAGCTTCGTGCTTGAGTTCCTTTTTTAATTCCACTGTCCGTATTAGATTGGAGATTAGCTTGATTTTTTTTTATTAGTTATATGATATTTATTTATGTAAATACATAACACGACTGTTTATTGCTACCTTTTTTTTTAAGAAGCTGTTATGACGTCAGAGTCAGACTGTGGTTTTAGGTAACGCAGGGTGGCGAATTTTCTTTATATTAATAACTAGTTTCTGCGCGCGACTTCTTCCGCATAGCGAAATATATATAGCCTATAGCCTTCCTCAATAAATGGGCTATCTAACACTGAACTATTTTTTCAAATCGGACCAGTGGTTCCTTAGATTAGCGGGTTCAAGCAAGCAAACAAACAAACAAATTCTTTAGCTTTATATATTAATATAGATATAGATTTATAGTGTTATTGTGTTTTATTAACCAACTCCTACAACAACATATAAAATAAACTCTGTTATTAGTTTTTGTACTAAATGGCGCCAGCATTACCTTAAAATGTGTAATTTGAAAACTGTATAACTGTCTCCCTAGTGTAGTGGTCCTAAGCGCGACTGCTACGCTAGAGTTCCTGGATTCAATACTCGGCTAGAATAAAGTGTTATTGAGATTATTTTCTCTGATATTCTCAATAATAACTCGGAGACTTACATGGGACTTACGGCCTGTGGATGTACATTTAATAGAACATCTCTGCTTAACTCTTCAAGGAATACAGGCATGATAGTATGACGATGATGATATTTTCTTATCTTTTAGAATTTCGAATAAATAATATTCTCAAACCACAAAAATCTTGCAATTTTTTAGTCACGCCGCCATCTTCCCGCAGCAATCTCCCGCCGATTGAGTTATCTCTACGACCCACGGTGATTACCGCGCTAATAACTAAAAAATACTTAACCCCTCATTAAGAAACGTTGAAACAATCGCGTAAGACACTTGAGTTTTTAATTAAATACAATTAATGTACCATAACGCCTTGTTGCCTGTATTCCTGCGAAGTTAACTGCCTCATTAGCCAAGTGGTCCTGAGTGCGACTGCTACGCTAGAGGTCTTGGGTTCGATTCCCAGGTCGAGCAAAGTGTTATTGGGTTTTTCTATGAAAGTTCCAGTAGCAGCTCGGAGTTAGGAATTTGTGCCCGGTTAATGGCAATAGGCTCGCCCCCTATTACATGGGACCTAAACATACCGGCGGACTGTGGGTGTACATTAGTACGCCTCTGCCTAACCCTTCGGGGAATACAGGCGTGATGGTATGTTATGTAATGTTCCTGCGAAGTTTTCGTATAAATACGGCGGTGACAACGGTACATTAAGTATTTACGTTATACATAAATCATCGTTATTTTAGTGAAGGAAAAGTTCGACTTGTGGGCAGAATCGAACCTGCGTCTTCTGGTTAGATACACCAGACGCTATGACCACTGAGCCACCGCAAGTCCCACCTGCCATGTCGAAATTTGCCTTCACATTTATACTAATATATAAAGCTGAAGAGTTTGTTTGCTTGAACGCGCTAATCTCAGGAATTACTGGTCCGATTTGAAAAATAATTTCAGTGTTAGATAGCCCATTTATTGAGGAAGGCTATAGGCTATATATGATCATGCTACGCGGACGAAGTCGCGGGCAGAAGCTATTCTGAATATTTTGACGTGGTGGGTGGGACTCACATAAAACCCCAATAACAATGAGCCTGGTAATCGAAATCAGAACCTCGCGCCTCGCTCGCTCACTAGACTAATGGGGCAATCGTGAAGGCATGAATGTTATGACTATATACAGGATGGCGATTTAATCACCTGACTGCTTCAACATGGTGTTGTATTGATAACATCATATTAGACATGATTTATAATTTGTATCTTTAAGCAATCCCGTGTTAAAGGACTTGATAATTATTCAAAATTTTCATAAAACGATATGCACCCCTACGTTGACCTTATGCGGACGGCCCGATCAAGTAGTTGCTTGACTCGCTATCTCTAGATAGATACATACCTACAATGAGTTCAATGTCGGCGCTATGTCTTTGACTCTTTGCATACAAAATTTAAAAAAACATTTTGATGAAAAATTAAGGTATGTTTTTTGAAAATACCACGAAATAATTTGTAAAATTATTTCTTGGTCTGATTCACCTGCTAGAAGGATGCAGGTGATTAAATCGCCACCCTGTATAACTCGTTAACAATCCTAATTCTATACTGAATTTCCAAAATATTCATAAAGACGTTATCCGTATACCCCAGCAAAAGCTAAATAAAAGAATAAATTATTCACATAAATCATTCAAATCAGCTTCTCACAAACTTTAGCTAGTTCTCGAACTAACCGCTGTACGCTTCAACCGGTTAAAGTAAACATGATTAAAAAAGAATAAAACAACTTTTGGCGCGGTACATTCGTTTAACACGGGCAATTTGTGTACAATACCCGTTTTCCATCAATATTTGATTTGTAAACTTTAACTCATGAATATCAAGTGGGAATGTTATTAGCATACCTGTATTATAATAAGTTAATACTTACCTAAAACAAAATTTATATTATATACTATGCATTTAAGTGTTATGTACAGTCAGCACACCAATTAGCGTTAGATTTAATAATTTTTTGAATCGAAAATTTCTTTAGCGACGTTGTGCACTTTTTGGGATGGGTAAAAAATGTTAAACTCGCGTCAGGACACGTGACCTGATCGAAAATTCGTAAGACGGTTGTAATACTTCTGAAGTGTTACATTTTTAATGTAATATAAATTGTTATGTTTGTGTACGATAGCGCAATAAATGAATAGGTATTATATTTTACCACATAAATGATAGTACTTTTGTACTGATAATTAAAGCAATTCGTGCGAAATTATTCCGTAACCATTCCAAAATATCAAAAATGCACAACGTTAATGTTCAAGTTTTCACTTCTGCCGGCACATGCATCCCGTTGTTTTTTTTATGGGATAGCGGGCCAAACAAGCATATCGATCACCTGATGGTAAGCGATTACCGCCGCCCATGGACACCCGCAATACCAGAGAAGTCTTCTCATACATACTATAATATATTAATTTTTAACGAGCTTTCAATATTAGTATTTATTGACGAAACATGGGTTGTATGGAGGAGGTATATGTTTTTTTATTTAAATCTGTTTTATTTATTTTTAATATTATCCTAGAGGATCCTATTATCCTGTTACAAGAGGTCCTGGGTTGGATTCCCAGGTCGAAGTGTTTTCCTATATTATTTCCTAATTGGGTTTTCCTATGAAATGCGCAAAAGCAGCTAGGATTTGGGCCTTAGGAATAAAAGCCGAACCCTTATTACGTAGGACATAAACATACCAGTGGGCTTTATTATTACACCTCTGCTTAAACTTTCGCCGAATACAGACATGATGGTGTGTTTTGTTTAAAAATCTATTAATTAAAGTCTCAGTTACGAAGATAGATTGGTAAATTATAATTTATCAAGAAAATATTATACGAGAAACGTGATCGAATAAAGATCTGTAATTAATTTCAGTTCTCAATATCTATCAAATTTAAATGAACTACAAATAAATCCGTAGAAATTTTTGATCCCGTAAAAACCTTCACGTGTACCTACGTAATGGGTGTACGTGAACGTTTTTACGAAACGAGATAAATAACATACACTCACGCCTCTCTCCGAGAGGTGTAGGCAATATTGCTTTGTCGATACTTTCTGAATCCTGTCATGCAGACATGTATGGGCCGAAGTCTTAGTCGATAGTGTCAGAATGGCCGTCCAATGGTTCTTAAGAACTGTCAGATTTTGAAGGCAAAACTGTCAAAAAGCAACAATTCTCAAGTCATTGAATAACGATTTTCACTCAATTAATATTTTATTCATAACTAGCTTCTGCCCGCGGCTTCGCCCCCGTGGAATAAAAAGTATCGGGAACAGAATAAAAAATATTCTATGTCCGTCTCCTGGTTCTAAGCTACCTCTCCACCAATTTTCAGCCAAATCGGTCCAGCCGTTCTTCAGTTATAAATGGAGTAACTAACACGACTTTCTTTTATATATATAGATTAGTACACCAACACTACCCACTATCTGTCTGATTCTTTTCTTCCAGTCCATCCAAAGGTTGTCTGGGAGAGATCGCCATGTGCGATAAGACCGCCCATTGTGCATTAATTGAAGCTTTATGTTATATTTATAATTATGTAAACGTTGTGTTATTGGTGTGCAATAAAGTGTATATTCTATACTATACAATTAAACCGTAGAATTGGTGCCCTGGTTGCAAGCATCATATAACTACTAAGTAGTAAAATAGTAGTCGCGTCAGCCTAATGGCTACAGCGTCGGACTTTTGCCGATTCGCAATCCACCCAGTGCACTACCGACGTGAACTCGTAACACAAGCATTTAGCTTTGCACGAGGAGTTAAACAAGAATACAAGAATAATCTGCGTCTCACAAAAAAAACGTAGTATTTCGACAGGGCGGGACACGTATGCCGCATGCCAGACGAACTATGGGCAAAAGCTACAACAAATTGGACCCCACACGGAGCGAAGCGACAGCGTGGTCGGCCCAGACGAAGGTGGCGCGATGAATTGGACTATTACGATAGAGATTGGGTGGCTAAAACTACAGACAGAGTGACTATTACTATTAAGTACTATTAAGAAGGGAGGCCTTTGCCCAGAACTGGGACGAAACGGGCTAGAAAAAAAAAACCTTAAGTGATGTCCCGAAATCCGGGACAACTTTTGTCCCAGAAAAAATTATAAAATAAGTAGTCTCCGCTTTTTATTTTTATTCGTCGAAGTTTAGATAAATTAGCTCTATAGGTAGTGCTAATTTATCCGATAAACATTTATATTGTAATAACTATAATTATGCTCTTTTATCCCGGTAGTGTCACTGGTGTCTCGTTAATTTTATAGATACTCTGTAGGATCTAAAGTTTTTTGAGTATCGCACTAGGAAGCGCAATTTGGACAAGCTATGCATTCGTCCTTCAAAGTCAACGCTCCTACATAAAAGTATATCTTGCATGGGTCCAAAAATTTATAATAAAATGCCATCACAATTGCGACTGGTAGACAGTATATCTGTATTAAAGAAGAAGTTGCATTGTCTACTCGTCGAAAAAGTATACTATTCCGTTACTGAATATTTGGAGGATCAAACTTTAAAATGACTGTTGCCGTACATATTATTTTTGAAATGCGATTGTACTAATTAATTTGACATTTTCCTATTATGTTTCCATTATGTTGTTGTATTTGACATGTAGTATTAGTGATTTAATTAATCCTCAACTATAATTTTTGCATGCTTTGAGGCTGAATATGGTGAAATATTTTATATTATGTGACATCTTTTGTAAAACCCATATTATGCAAATAAAGAATTTGAATTGAATTGAATTGAATTGATCGTTCAGCTGAATCAACTCAACTGAGCGATCAAAGTATGCAGATTAGAATAAATGTCCGGTCTTTGCCAAGAATCGGGGTATTTATATCAATGTATCAGGGTTACCTCTAATAATGTAGACAAACATCCCGCTGCGTGAGGGTTATGATATTAAAGGCGTTCATGAATCAACAGGTTCAATATAAACAGAGCCTAGCGTTCAATTTGCGAGTTATTAAAAATCTGATACTTTTAATACCCCTGTGATGATTTATGTTTGATGAATTTTTGCTTTGGAAACATATGGTTTGGGAAAAATGTGCTACCTCTGATTTTTTAGTATATTTATGTACATATTTTTAACGACTTCAAAAAGAAGGTTCTCAATTTGACTGTGTTTTTTATGTGATTATTCCACTAATTACGAATTAATTTTGATGATCCTTCTTTTGTTTGGTAGGTTTTACTGCAAAGGTGTTACCATATAAATAATGTCAAGATCTGACCACCTAAATTTAAAACAAAATGACAGTAACATGTACCGACTAATTAAAAACGTATTTAAAAAAACATATAACCCCTCTCAAAATGTTGAAATAAAATAACTTATAACAACCAGTAAAACCGCCTTCAATAAAATTAAAAAATATATTAAGTGGCGAATAGTTTCGGAGGCCAGTGGCGAAAACAAAAGATCTGACTAAATCCAAGGCACCAACTTCCGAAATTGTTTCGAATATGACATTTTTTTTTATGTTTTCTAAGGAGGTTAATAAACGTAGATGAAGCGAAAGTGGTGTGCCAGGATCGTAGCAAGTGTAAAATCTATAGTATCTGCCTACCCCAATGGGAGACAGGCTTGAAAATCTCGATAAGTTTACGATTCGAATTCGATACTTGTTCGTGCATGGGCTACATCCAAATTCGTGACAGACAAACAAACAAACATTCTAAAAGTAATTGTTTTGAATAACCGTCATATTAATTTCCCTAGCAGCACCATGGAATCCCAGCGTAGCGGCACTCATTTTCAAACCATAATATAACGCGATTAATTACCATAATCTATGGCAAAAAGTTGGCAGCTGCCTTGTAATCAAATTACTCAGAAGTGGGGCCCCACCATTACTTTGTACATAAGTAATGTTTGTAATGTAACACTCATGCATTACTTAGAGGTAACGCGTGACGGATCAATGCTTTATAACATACCATCACGCCTGTATTGTGTGATGTAATGTACATCCACAGTTCGCCGGTATGTTTAGGTCCCATGTAATAGGGGGCGAGCCTATTGCCATTAACCGGGCACAAATTCCTAACTCCGAGCTGCTACTGGGAATTTCATAGAAAAACCCAATAACACTTTGCTCGACCTGGGAATCGAACCCAGGACCTCTAGCGTAGCAGTCGCCCTCAGGACCACTTGGCTAATGAGGCAGTTCTTGCTTTATAAGAATAACATAATGCCAAGCATAAGGTGCTGAATTCGATTCCCATATGAAGCAGGGTCATTTTTTTTGTGTTTGTTTTTTAAAAAACGTTGCCCCACACTTTTGTTCTGTATCGTGAGTGCGTTTACAAACACAAATTCTCTCATACACAAACACATAACACATACCTGTAGATCATACAAATGTTTGCTCCGTGTGGGGTTCGAACCCACAACACGTGTCGCAAAAACCTATCACTCAGCCGCTACGCTAAACGTGTAGTCAAGTCATTGGGTTTATATCATCAAAATTTTAGTACTTAGCATGGTGTTCGGTTTTGGTTTTACCATCATATAATAGCTATTTTGCGCCCCTTCCGTATTTCTGTCTATTAAATACATATATCCTTTATTTACAGTAGGTAGTAGGTAGGTAAATAGGGTTTTCATAGATGTTATAGACTAGTGTTCAAGCCTGTTTAGCTTTTGTCCGTGACCGTTATTATTTAAAAGAGCCTTTCTAACTTTTAATTCCCAACACATTAATATAAAGGTCACGCTACATTATTAAATACGGACAGGGTTGTCGCCGAGATCCAGGGCTGTCACTAATTGTGTTAAACTCACGCGTTCATACATCTAATGAAATTCAAACCGTACAGAAAAGCTAAAGGGACGAAGAAACCCCTTTGTCTGGTGGTCCTCAGATTCTTATTTATTTGGGTTAACAGGAAAAGCGTTAAATGTTGGAAAAATCTGTTGCCTTAGGCCGATTTTAATTGAGAATTTTGATACCCGTTAAAAGGGCGAGTTTGTAAGTACACCAAAACGTCACATAACTAAACTCAAACGATAATAGATATAAGAGACAACGACCTTGGCGCTTAGGCCCTTTGAGTATGAGACGTGGAGGCTCTTCTGCATAAAAAAACATAGAAGGATTATATTTTAGACAGTATGAAAATACATTATCGTACTTTTTTTTCACTTTTCGCTTATAATTCAAGAACTAATAAAATTTGCGCAATACGTTTTTTAGTAAGTTACAATGGTTTTCAAAATGGTGTATGAAAATTAATTTTATTTACTATTATATTTTTATTTACTATTTAGGCGGAGGTTTTATATGTTAATATGCAAACTTCTCGTATAGGAAATTCAAAGGACTAAAAAGATAATAGATTCTAATGAGATATACATTTAAGCAAATAATTATATAGAAGCGGATATTCATTCGGGATTTTTAAGGAAAACAAAAGGAAAGAAAACTTGCTTGCCTGAGAGAATTTGTTGAACGGTGTGAAGTTTGCTAACTCCAAACAGCATATCGTAGTAGAATACAGCCTAACCTGATAAAAAAAAACCCAAGTTCAAAGTACGGCGGTAAAATCTTTGATGATAATAAGAATTCTAAATTAATTCTAAATTTATAATTTTTGTGAAAATAATTATGTCTAATTTGAAGGTACCGGAAAAAGACTCCATTGTGGGCAAATCAAATCGGACTGGAAGACATCTGGATCTGTTTGAAAATTCAAAGCTCGATATTAGCAAACATATAAACTTTATCAGGCAAATATCCAAGAAATATTTGCAGCAATAACAATTTTATTATCGAACACCAATACACATTTTATTACAAAATACCCATATGAATGCATTTCTGCTACATTTGCCGCAAATGGCGGACCGCCACCGGTTTGCAGCGGTTATAACCAGTTAAAGCCGGATATAACCGGATCTTTGCTGATATTTCCTTGTGAACGATGTGTTAATTCATACTCTTGAAAAGGAAATAGAAATGGCGGTTATGTATGATGGCTTGAGAACTACGCTGAATAAGACAGACTTCATAGGCATAGCTCTCAAGCTTGCATTTTAGGTTATTCAATCTAATCATGTTGACTTAATGGTCCGCAGGACCGAATTGACCGTACAAACGTAATACCAAAATAACATACCATCACGCCTGTATTCCCCGAAGGGTTAGGCAGAGGCGTACCTACTAATGTACACCCACAGTTTGCCGGTATATTTAGGTCCCATGAAATATAAGGGGGCGAGCCTATTGCCCTTAACCGGGCACGAATTCCAAACTCCGAGCTGCTACTGGGAATTTCATAGTAACACCCAATAACACTTTGCTCGACCTGGGAATCGGACCCAGGACCTCTAGCGTAGCAGTCGCGCACAGGACCACTTGGCTAATGAGGCAGTTAATACCAAAATAAAACGTAATTAAAAGAGAATTTAATCAAATTTTGGGAGTATTCGGATTAGTATGCCATTAATCTAAGTTGTTGCTTACCTAACTCATTTATTCTCATTCTAATTCATTCTCAGGGCCTCATGGGTAAGTAATAAGAAATTGAATAACTCGAATTATACCACGGAACTCAATGCGACCGTCAGTTTTTCTCTACTATTATAAAATTGTAAAAAAGCTGTCTCTGTACATTGAAGATATTTAAAAAAAAACAAGTGGGTTATGGTATATAAACGACTCCGAAACCAAAAATGTGATTTTGTCTTGTCTGTTTGTTACGGGTTGGCGCAAAGAGTACTGAATAGATTTTAATTTTGTTATCACTGTTAGAAAGTATGTTCTCCAACTTAAAAACTGGTATAGGTACTTCTTATCTCAAATAATTAAAAGGAACCTGAGATGCAGCTTGAGCTCTCTCATGTATAGACACCCATACAAAGAAGAATTCATCATTGTTGGTTTTTGAGCTTCAAGTGAGCGAAGCCGCGGGCAGAGGCTAATAACTACATATTATAAAACAAAGTCGCTTCCCGCTGTCTATCCCTATGTATGCTTAGATCTTTAAAACTACGCAACGGATTTTGATGCGGTTTTTTTTAATAGATAGATTGATTCAAGAGGAAGGTTTCACTACATATTATAGAACAAAGTCGCTTCCCGCTGTCTATCCCTATGTATGCTTAGATCTTTAAAACTACGCAACGGATTTTGATGCGGTTTTTTTTAATAGATAGATTGATTCAAGAGGAAGGTTTTAAGCTATTTAACATCACGCTACGACTCTTAGGGACGAGGCAGCGCGGGTGAAACCGCGGGCGGGTCGCCAGTTCTTTAATATTTTTGAAACGATAAATGACCTTTTCAAGCTCAGCCTACTAAATCACATTCCTAATGTACCTGGTACGTCGGCGACATTGAAAAGTGGTGTCACATAGGAATTCAAAACAGCGCGGTCCCGTTGAAATATGAAAGAGTTTTCAGATACGATCTTTTTCAATTGAAACGTTACAGGTTGATGTATTGACAGGCTTTGCGTAACAAAATTGTATGAACCGCCTTATTGGTTCAATGGTCGCAATTGCTGCCGCTGAGCGTGAGGTCCTGGCTTCGATTCCCAGGTCGAGGAAAGTGTTCTTATTTTGAAATCTTCAGAAGCAGCTTGATGTAAGCGTAATAACATAATGGTGAAAAGTGGTTGTTAACTAGTACCTATACTGCGTAACCCTTTGGGGATTACAGATGTACATACATACATACATACTATCACGCCTGTATTCCCCGAAGGGTAAGGCAGAGGTGTACTAATGTACACCCACAGTTCGCCGGTATGTTTAGGTCCCATGTAATAGGGGGCGAGCCTATTGCCATTAACCGGGCACAAATTCCTAACTCCGAGCTGCTACTGGGAATTTCATATAAAAACCCAATAACACTTTGCTCGATCTAGGAATCGAACCCAGGACCTCTAGCATAGCCGTCGCGCTCAGGACCACTTGCCTAATGAGGCAGTTTACAGATGTGTTGGTTATGAATGTAGGTGTATTCCACCAAAATAAGTTGTAGGTTACTTATCTTCGGTAGGACTTAGTTTTTACAATTTCAATTCTTAACATAACATATTTACATCACGCCTGTATTCTCCAAAGGTTTAGGCAGAAGTGTATTAATATACTACTAACGGGTCGCCGGTGTATTGCGTTCCCAAGTAAAAAGGGTCGTGCCTATTGCCATTAAAAATAAAATAAAACTTAGAGCTGCTGTTGACAATTCATAGAAAAAACCTAATAAATATTTTCTGAATAGAACCCAGAGCACATCGTGAGTCTAAGGAAATTTTTCGCTTAACTAAAACCTCAAGTAGCTAATCGTTAGTTAGTTCCCCATACCAGTAAGCACTCTTAGCAGTTCTTCGTAACTCGCAAAGCCTGAATTGCACCTGCGTTTTAAATTTAAAACCCACTGAACTGACTTTCAAGTATAAACAGACACTTGATTGAACTATACGAGAGCGGTTAAGTAAATATAACTGTGTAAACTTGGAAAAAAATGTAAGACCCAACTCGTTACGCTGTCTGTCACATTTGCCTACTTATAAGTTACCTAAAGACACAAATGTTTATTGGACGCGGACGTCGGAATATATGTTACCTCAAATTATGAACAGTATACCTGTCGAAATACACAATATTATTAATGAACAAAATTGTCAAAAGGTTATAATTCGACATTACCTCGACAAAAATACATGAATATTATGTACCGAGTGGTTGTGACTAACATGCCACGGTTAAACTTAAAATGGTTTGTGTGGTATGATTATAATTTAATTATGTTATATTTCTCTTGTTTTAATAAATAAATAGAAAAAAAAGTAACTAACGGCGGAAATAAAATAAAATTTATTTATAACTAGCTTTTGCTCGCGGCTTCGTTCACGTGAAGCTATATTAGGATTAGAAATGGGCCCCAAAAATAATTCAATTCAATTCCTTCTTTATCTCTATACATCATCTGTCTGTATACATCAGAGAGGCCAACTTGTATCTCAGGATCCGTATAATTAATTGAGATACGCAGTTCATAAATCTTTAAGTTCGAGCATTATATATATTCTAATAATGATAGCAAAATTAAAATCTATTCAGCATTTTTTACGCCAACCCGTACCTAACAGACAGACAAACAGACAAGAATTTTAAAATCATTATTTTTTTAAAATATTGTACAGATACAGCTTTTTTATACGTTCAATGTTTTCCAAATGTATCCATTAAAGGAGTCTGAGAAAACCTGCCGATCTTTTTCTGATTTCTTGCATTTTTCATGCCAAGATTTTAAAGCGGTGGCTTAGAGGTCATAGCGTCTGGCGTACCTAGCCAGAAGACGCAGGTTCGAATCCTGCCTGCGAGTCGAATTTTTCCTTCACTAAAATAACTTTATAACTTGCTGATTTCCCAGGTAACAGAAGAGCCATGAGGATTTTCCATAGTCCAAAGAACGATACTTACAGCCGAAATTAATAACCTATCTCTGTTTTCCCTACTGAAGGTCGATATTCTACATTACTTCTATGGTTCTAATGTAGGTATGGTTATTATTAAGGATTTGGCATAGCTTAAATTGCCCACAAAAAGGTTATATCAAAATAAATCGAAATCCAAACAATATTTTATCAATTGTCTTATTATTCGATTTGAGATACCGTTAATCTAGATTCTATCTAGATACCGATCTAGATACCGTGCCATTTCATCTACTACTTATGTTACCAAAAAATGCAGTCATTGACATTTATTTCCAGACAGATATTTTGGATGAAATGGTAGAGCAGAAACCTAAATTATCGGTATTGGAATCCGAATAATAACACACTGATTAAATTTATTTATTTATTATCAAGGCACGTCAACAACATTAACAATAATAATATTAACAGTGATCTGGTCTAGTGGTTACATCAATTATAGACGAGCACTACATTCACAACTATAACTAAGTACATGTAGTTCACCTGTGTTTAAATAAATCACGTAATATTATGGGTAGTTACAAAGTTTGAATGAAAATTATAGAACACTATTAATAACATATCTTCAATTTGAACAAGAATTAAAATGACAAATTAAAAGTAAAATTAAAATTAAGAATTAAAAATTAAGGCCCACGTGCACCAACTTCTTAAATATATTTAAATTGTATTTAAACACAATTTTTCATAGTAAATTTGTATTTAAACACAATTTTTCATAGTAAATTTGTATTTAAACACAATTTTCATAGTAAATTTGTGTTTAAATACGATTTAAATATATTAAAGAAGTTGGTGCAAGTGGGCCTAAAAGTAAAATTACAAAACAATATAAATTGAGCATGCCTATTTAGTCATCGTGTATTAATTGTGTTTGAATTATGATTTATAATGGTATTACGTTTGTATTAAAAATTCGGTCGGATTGTTTTTCATATAATTTGAAAGGCACTTTTCTCGTTTATGTAATATTTGTGACAAAGCATATTATTTCTAAAGAATCTCGGCAGATTAAAATTCCCAAGTGTATTTCTGCTTTAATATCTGCGGAAAACGACGTGTACTATCCATTAAGTACGAGTATTCCTTGCATAAATATTGCATGTTAGATTAAATTCTAACTATCTTTTGTTTATGTTCTAAAGCAAAATGACACGAGATAAGAGTTTATATGAAACTTGTCAGTTATGCATTTTTACAATGCACTGAATAGAAATTGAGAAATTAAGATTTGTTTTGATGTGTTGATTGGCGCATTGGTAAAGGCTGCTATGCTACGACTTACGAGCCTTGGCTTTGATCCTTCCATCGGCTAAATATTTGTTTAACCTCCAAATAGTCTGCCTGATTCATTATTGACAAACTTTAGAGCACAATCTCCACGAATGAATCATAATTTTTTATGGTGCATTTGCGCAAAAACGGGGGTTAAGGGTTTTCATGTGCTAACGAGGTCAACAAATTCCCAAAGTTTTATCGCGATCGGGCGCGTCCCTTAAGCAGGCTCGCCCACTTTGCACCCTTTTCCTACGTATTTTATAAGCTGGCAAACTGCAAAAGCACCTTGCAATTAATCCTAAAACTAACTCGTATCACTACTATCACTAAGTAAAGTGCAATGCATAAACTTAACAGTCTTTCAGTCAACTTAATTGCCTTGTTGACAACGTTTTACGGTTGTTTTAAATGTACTTTCTACTTTGACCACTTTTAACTTGATTACGGTATTAAAATGTTAGTACCGGTGTTGCCAATTTATCGAAAATGGAGGTAATGGTGGTAAATGGTTGCGTTTTGTTTTATTAGATGTTTTGTTGTTAAAATCGGAATCACAATTATTTTTATTGACTTCAAAGTTATCGAAGTGTACGAGTTTATTAGCTTTGTTCCATTCGGATATTTAGAACTTTACTTTTATACTGTGGGACTGCAAGGGTAAACAGCGCTTGCCGCTGTTAATTTAGAGATGGGTAATAATTCTTAGTACCTTAGAATTTCGAAAATGTTAAGGCTTCTATAATATTTGAAATACTCGTACAAACACCTATCACAATAGTTAGTGATTAAATTATAAACGCTGTATAAGACAAAACAGAGTATATTCATTCCTTGTTCAGTCATATTATTCGGTCTCCAATGCGATGGACTGACCAAATCAAGAAGGCAATTGGTGCCCCCATAAGTGAGTGTACCAGGATGACGGCTAACAGAGCGAGTTGGCGGGACATCGTGAGGCGAATAACATCTGCCTCCAACTGACACATCTACATGACGGCCACGACCGTTCTGCCAAGAGCGAATCGGCTGAGAAGACAAAGAATTCTGTCATATGTGGTTAACCTGGAAGTTGAGGCCAACTGGAGTTGGAACATCGCTAGGCCGTTTTTTTATTCGCTGGTCACCAGTTCGAATGCGATCTACGATGGAGCGCGCTTGCCTATAAGAAACCGACTCAGTTGTTTTAAAGTCACACACGATGCGTTTACACAACTTGCACTTGACCGATTTGCTGCCCGGAACTGTCACTCACAACGGTTTTAGATAAGGGCAATATTGTTCAACAATTAAGTATCCATTAAAGTTATCTAACTAAAGTTATGCTAACATTTAGATTATTACCACTTATCTGTCCATTAAGCTTTATATGATGTTGTATGGGTATGATTCAAGGCCAGTATTAACAATTTTTTTGTTTATTCATATTCATATTTTTATTTACGGGGGGGCAACCTTTAACAAGCAACTAGTCTTCGGCGATTAGATCGGTGAATGTGGGATTCTGACCCACTACAACCACCCCGGTAGCCACGATCAGCACATGAAGAGAAGCCCTGTACCTATCCTCAGTATTTACTTACATTTATATCTGAGATTTGGTCATGGTCGCAAACAGATGCAGATGATATGGTCACAGAATAATTCATACTAATATTATAAATGCGAAGATAACTCTGGTTGGTTTGTTAACTCTTTTGGTTCGGCGTAACTTCTTATAGCTATAGTATGTCTTATGCTTGTTTTTGTTGTGATTCGCCGCTTGAGTTGCCGCCCTTTTAAAGGCTGGCAACGCACTTGCGAATCCTCTGGTGTTGCGAGTATCCATGGGCAGCGGTATCGCTTACCATAAGACGATCTGTCTGCTAGTTTGCCCCCAATACCGTAAAAAAAAGTTTTGTCTTCTTTTCCCTGTCATAGAATTTATATGGAAGGTTTAGAAGACGTTTAATACATATTTTTACAAGTAAAAAAGATACATTTTAAGGAAAGAAAAATTCAACTTCAGGCAGGATTCAAACCTGAATAAAAACTAACTATAACTATTGTCCTATTATAATATCTGACTGGACAGCAGTTCATTGTTCAATAGTAAACGTTTCACAATAGAATATTATTTAGGTAGCTACTCCCTCAGCGATTATGGTGACTGTTCCTGTTATGATCCAATTATAATTTTTATTGTTTGTAATTTAATACATTCCCTTTGAACAACAACGAATTAAATATGCTTATTTGAGATTAGTCTCGAATAATTAATTGCCGGCGTAATTATAGGTAAGATGTCATCACTGTTCCTGGACATAGGAAAATGGACTATTTTATGTTTTACAGTTTATTTTTCGCTGTCGGGTTTAATATTTGAACTTTTGTTTTATTTTTATTTTGAACTAGATGCTGTGAACTAGACCGTGGTTTCACTCGCTTCCCAAAAGGTTCCAAATCTCTGTGGTTTAGTGGTTCGAGTACCGGATTGCTGACCATGAGGTCGAGGGTTCGATTCCCACAGGACACAAATATTTATGTGATGAATATAACAGTTTGTGTTCGTCTGGGTGTTTCTTATGTATTATAAGTATGTATTTACAAAAAAAAAGTATATAAGTATTATATCCATTGTCTAGTACCCATAGTACAAGCTCTGCTTAGTTTGGGACTAGATGGTGCTGTGAAATGTCCCAGAATTTTTATTATTTATTTATTATTATTATTATTTAGGTAGGTACTATAACCCGGCTTCTAGGCGGCGCTTAGTGGGGCAAGATAACTTGAAAGGTGGCATCAAATAAACTGAAGGGGCTAATTCATTTTATATGCTATTCACGATAGGGCTCTATGTAGTAAGAGACGAAAGACATTGTTAGTGTGTAATGCTATTTTTTATTCAGGTTTTTGTTTTCAATACTATATTAAAAAAGAAACTACGCGGATATGTATTAATAAATTCGTAATTTTTTCAAATAATAGACGTCAATCTAGGAAAAAGTTGATTAGTTAGAGTTAGGCCTCCTGCCAACTAAAAACCTGGAAGGAGCTCATGGCCAAGTAATATCTATAATGTTCAATCTTGGTTTAGATAATCGAAGTTTATCTGCGTCAGGGTTCTATTTCTATTTATAATTCGGGGACGCCGGCAGGCACCAGGCGGGCGATCAGTCCTAATGTTGGGATTATTTCGCCCAGTTCCCCATTTTAGGTGGATCCCGTCATGGGTTACTGGCGCTCGGCATCGCGAATCTTCCCGTAGCCTTGCAGAAGTCCACCAGTTGTCCGATGGAGAGTTCTGCTAGCTGTTCTTCATTTATCTCATTGGTTCCTAGTATTTCTCATCTAAGTAGCGCATACATTGTGCATTTTACTATTAGATGGAAGCTTGTTTCTTCTGCTTCTGGGTCAGGGTTGGTACGGCCGCTGCTATACATATAGACACCAACTGAGGTTTCAAGATGACATTACGCGAGTGGTACCAGGCAGCTGTTGCCAGAACTGCAGTTATCATCAGGCAGTATGCTTACATGTTGACATCATCCTCGGAGCCTTTTCCCAGGTATTTGGGGTCGGCTTCCAGTCTAACCAGATGCTGCTGAATATAAGTACAAGAAGCTTCTGCCATCAAACCTCCGCAACCCAATTTCTTGGCAATACGAGATAAGTCAAAGTCAAAGTCAAAATCATTTATTCAATATAGACTACTAGGTAGTACTTTTTAGAACGTCATTTTTACATTATAGACAGCCCCCAAAACGCCCGCCCTTCACCGCTTTCTAGTGTTTTCACTGGGAAGAAGAAACGGCGCAACAAACTCCCCAGCAAACACATTTCTGTCTGTTATTAAAAGGCGTTATACAAAATAGAATTCACATCATTGTTTGGGGTACTTATTAATTTATTCATTGCTACTGTCAGCTGGCGCACATGTTATTATTATTAATTTTCAAGCAGTATTTATAATATTAGCAAGCCTCCTTTCTTGTAGTTTAAATGACAATTTTAACTATTAAAACAGTGAACCTGCCTACACGAGCAATGATAATATGCATAACTAGAACCTACAAGGCGATTCAGTTAACTTTTAAAAAGCTACAAATTAATATTCGGAGGATAGACTGATTGAGGGATATGGGCTTCTGACTACCAATAACAATTGTCATAGATGTTCGTATAGCAACCGGAACCGATAGCTGTACGGCTGTAGCCGTCGGTTTGAACAGGTAACAAGATAAATAAAAATTGGTAATCTCGCTATCCCATAGCAGAAACCCATGACAGGCATGAACATTGTAATTTTTGTATATCAAAATATATCGGAGGTAATCCGATATGATGGATAGAGTAATGTATTGCTATCTTAAATCAACACCATGGATTATCAGCAGGTACACTCGTCGATAAAAGTGCTTCGGGAATATGCACGATTCGCGTAGTGCCGATGACGTAGAGACCCGCTTCTGCGTTACGTATTGTGGGTTCGATATTTGTGTGACCTACAGGTAGTTGTTCTGGGTCTACGTGTTTATGTATGTGATAATTTGTGTTGGAAAAGCAATTTTTTTTTCACAAGTTTTTAATTATTTTATTTAGTTATCATTAACCGGGCACAAATTGCTACTAAGAATTTTGTAGAAAAACCCAAAAACGTGTTGTTCGACGTGGGATTCAAATCCAGAACCTCTAGCGTAGCAGTCGCGCTCGGGATCACTAGACTAATCTGAGGCTTTTAAATGTCAAAATAAACGTTAAAAAGTTACAAACAGTTGTAAGTAACCGTTTATACGGGTGATAAAATTGTTCCAATAAACGAGATTTCAAGTCAATGCAGACACTTTTGTGGCCGATATTACTTCCCATGACGTATGTAGTAGTGCGTATTAAAAACAGCGCATTCAAAAGCTTTACTAGCTTAGCACGGCTGAGTGTGTGGCGGTTGTTATCAGTCAAACAGTGCACTAAATACTAACCAGATTTCTGGGATTTGAAGAGCGTGGTTGGAATGAGTAAGGTACTATTAATGTCATATTTATATTACGCCTTTTTTATTATTTCCTACATACCATCACGCCTGTATTCCCCGAAGGGTTAGGCAGAGGCGTACTAATGTACGCCCACAGTTCGCCGGTATGTTTAGGTCCCATGTAATAGGGGACGAGCCTATGGCATTCTATAAGTTGTGGATGTCACTCAGAGTTAAAATTTCTTAGGACTGAACTCTTTTATTTCATCCGGGCTTAAGGTGTGTTTCTCTGAATCCGACATTCCCAAGAGTGTAAAGTGGCGTTTTATCAACCTCTTCGCATCGACAGTTCAACGAAAATAATAATCTGAACAGCGTCTGTAAATTTAACTCTCTCTATAACTGACCCCGTCAATATTGAGATAGCAATTTTTTTTATTTTACTTAAAGTACAAGAAAACGGTCGTAAATTACCCCATAAACGCGGGTAATGTACTAAATCTGTGGTATAGGTAATCCGTATTCTGTTCAGTGATGGGACGAGAAGATTGCTAGATTGGCAATATGGTGGTATCACCCGGAACTAGTTCGCCTTTCATTGTTGATGGTTAATATTGACTTCGTACAGAAAACATTTTAGCGGACCGGATTTCTGTGCGCCGGGTTCTGGGTTCGATCGCCAGAAGGAAAAAATATTTTTATGACCTACGTATAGGTAGTTATTCCGGATCTGGGTGGTTGCGTACGTGAAAATTTTGTGTTTGTGAACCAGTCACCAATTTTTTTATAAAAAAACATTTAAAGAAATATCCAAATTACAAAATGCGGCTGAGAATTTCGAAGAAAAGTCAATAACTCTAAACTACTTGGGAAACGAACTCAGGGCCGTAAGGTCACCAGTTGTGCTTGAGACATCATGTAACAAAAATAAACACCCAATTATTATTTACGCGCAGACGCGTGACTTCGCATATTATAATATTTTATTACGAGCGCCACGTGTTTTACATATTTTCGATTCTGAATGTATAATGTATGATGTTTAATCTGTGGCATAATTATACACTTGAGTTTGTTTAAATACCCTACATGTGACATTTATAAGGACTTAGGTTAAGTGAACTTGTGGTGAAACTAATTACTTATATAAATAGGTATATGCTGTCTGGTAATTAGTCTAAAATACTTAAATACGTGATTGTACAGTCGCCAGCCAATTAAGCTACCTGTAATGATAGTTTAAGTTTTAAATAAATAAATAATTAAATTTCCCCAATGGATAATAAACTGTACCTACTAGGTACTTCAAGTTCAAGTTAATTTTTTTTATTTCAAATAAGATTTTACAAGCGTTTATGATTCTAGCTGCACGGTTCCAAAAGGTTGATCCTATGGAGTGTAGCGTGGGACGTGCCTTCACCTATATATTATGTAGGTACTTTAGCTTATAAGTGATTATTATTATATTTACTTTCATAGAACCTACACGTGTATCATTTGACACCAACACACGTCATCATATGGCGACCCTGCCAGTGCTGCCTTGCGGCAGCGTTGCGCGATTAATGTTTGGTGAAAATTTTTTTGGTCAATTTTTGAATCGAAAGTTTATAAAACAAACATTAAAGTGAAGAAAGAAAGATACAAGGGCAAGTCTATGCTATTCAACGCGATGACGTGGCAACCTAGTGGCATAGCCAGGATTAAGCCACCTATGATGCTTCTGCGGAAGGCCTTCATCTGGCTTCCTAGTGCCAACCAAGGCTACTTGGCGATGTGGTCTCTGCAGCATGCGTGCAGAAAGATGAAAAGGTGGACCTCCCAACTTTATCCACTATAAATACCCTATGTGGGAAAAACACACATCATCAAAGTGACAAATGAAACTAGGTGTCTACTTAGACATGCTACAACGTACACACATTTACAGTTTCTGTTGTGGTAAACAATACTAACCATATGAAGACATCTCGATATGTAAATAATATGGAATCTGTACCTACTATAGCTACTACATAACTTGGACCAGCATGACAATTACTAAACATTTAATAGCCTCTAATAATCAATAGCTTAAGGTTCTAGGGAGGCCCTAAGTGCATCCGTATTTAAAGACCACATATTCTTATCGTCAACGTAGTCCTAATAATACTTGGAGATTAAATTGAAAATCAATTGTAGAAATTTGACAGTTTTGCATATCACGATGTGTTGTGATGTGCGACCGTACCCATGATAACAGACAACATTCGCAAAGATAGATTTTAATTAAACATTCAAAAACCGGAGCGATATCAGTAAGCTGTTTGACCGATTTGCTTTGCTACCAAAACAGCATTGAAATTGAAATAAAAATAAATAAATAAAAGTATTATGTTATTGAAGCATACGGCTCATCAATGCAACAGTAAAATTGTGTACACAATGTGTTCAGAAAACTCAGTCTGACCCGTATTGTTAAGAATAAGAATAATCTTTATTTGCTAGAGACACGGTATCGAGATCCGGTTTTCATTTTCACTTTACAAGTAAAATCAATAAAAACAATTATAAAACGACGAAACTGAGATGGGACTTAAATGGGTTGCTAAAAAACTAAGGACTCTGACGATTATTAAAAAAAAATTAGTATTTGGATAATTGCGGTAAAATCGTGAATTTTCATTAATATTTTTACTTACATCAATATTGAATGTTTTTAATTGATTTGTTGATGTGATCGGCGTACATTTATGCCTCTTTTGGATCGGACAAGGTTTTTTTAACACAGGTTTATTGTTCAATAGGTACGCTCGCTTTCAATCAATCAATCTTTCATTATTTTCATGCTCTCCTTGATTTACAAAGGACAAATTTTCAGAAATGTGAAATATTTTTTCATGTAACAGCAAAATATTACTTTTATCAACAATAGTCGTTTTTCCTTTAAAAGCGTGAACATTTAATTGGTTTCTTTCGATGACAGCTTCGACCTCTGTTAACCAACCGGTTATTTAAAGAGTGATATTTTTGATCTTTGTTTTATTTAAAATTTTATTTTTTTAGTAGATTTTTATTTGTATCGTTAATCAATGGACAACAACGCACTCATGTAAATATATATACATAACATAACCTACCATCACGCCTGTATTCCCCGATAAGTTCGGCAGAGGCTTACTAATATACACCCACAGTTCGCCGGTATGTTTAGGTCCCGTGTTATAGGCGAGCCTATTGTAGATTTATATACTTAAAATTATATATATAAAAGTGAAATCCTATCAACTGATTAACCACAAAATCTAAGACACGAATATAGCTAACAACTTTTAAATTTGATATACTTGCCTTTATCTATCTATAGCTTAAGCTGATATCATTTTTTAATTTGAACTTTATCAAGAAAAATACTTTGTTGTGTGTTTTCTTTAAATAGAAATACCCTGTTTGAAAAAATAAAAAGTAGTTTTATTCGTAATCATAATATAATTGATTCGATTTTTTCGAAAAAAGATTTTTCTTCCTTTGCTTTAAGAACACATTCTTATTTCTAGGGGAAATAATTAGATGGTGTTCTTAGCGAAAGCCTTTCGGATATGGAAATTCCCACAGTACTGTGCTGATGTTTTATACTTATTCAAATTTTTCTTTCAAATAACGTCAAAAGTCAGGTGTATCTATGAATAAGCAAACAAGCAACAACAATTGTTATTTTTTGAGTTCATGCATGAAAATATTTTTTAATTCTTAGTCGGAGCAGTATAAACCGATACGTTTTAGAACGAACCACCATCAAATCAATCGAACAAACTAGTTACATGGGGCATTTTTTGTTGTGACTGTACGTGCGGTGCGTTCACAATGATCATTCCGGTACACAATGTTTTGTGAATTTCAGTATGTTGAGCAAAGACAGATTCGTGCTGCAATCTAACTTTTTAACTATTCGTGACTAAATTAGCATCTATAGCATAGCATTGTATGGCTGTGAAATTTGGCCTATGACCCAGAGGGACACAGAAAGGTTAGAGGTATTTAAAATGAGAGGCTGGAGGCGGATGAAGAAGATCAATTGGACGGAAATGAGAACAAATGAGGAAGTATTACTCGTAGTAATTGCAGACCAGAAAAAACAGTTGTTAAGAACCATTAAGAATATGAGAGGAAAGATATATGGCCACTTGAACTATACCAGAAGGACTTCTTCAGAACTAAAATTGAAAGAAAACGAGGAAGGGAAAAACCTAGATGAAGTTTTGTGGAACAAGTGAAGGAAAGCAGAAGACAGAACAGAGGCTTTTGCTCCACTGACAAGAGCTGAGCTCTTAAATTAAAGAAGAAGACTTAATAACGAGTATAACTACTTACGATTAATCGATAAAAATGGTATTATCGCTAATCATTACTAATAAATAATGACGAAATGAATGATATTTTAACATCACTATCGCTAGTGTAACCGCAAGGACTGCTTATAAAAAATAGTTCTTATTACTATAATACAATGCATGAAATTGTTGCATTATAGATCTACTATGAATTGTTACCATACAAAACATTAACGGCCGAAGGAATACATTAAGTACTATTACAATGCAAGTGTCCGGATTCAATAGATCATTCAGTTACATCCAAGTCACTTTTGTGTATTATACAATTACCATATATTGTAACAGTGCTAGGCACGCGTCTCTTCTCAGAAGGAGAAGGATTAAGCTATAGTCCACCATGCTAGCCTAATGTGGGCTGGCAGACTGCACACGCCTTCGAGAAAATCTCTCAGGCATGTAGGTTTTTTTTTATTACACTTTATGCACCGTTGGTACAATGCCATTAGGCATTTTCTGCCAGACAACGTTAGGGTGACGCAGAGAAAAATAATAAAAACAGTAGATGCACTAGTAAATAGAGAGACAGTGAATGACTCTATTTATATAATTATACTTATACATAAAAAAAATACATAAATTTACATGATAGGTGATATATATACAATAAATAATAATAATATATAACCTATCTAAATAATATATATTTATACATATCAGACAGGTCACAATGAGGTTGAAGAATGAGGAATGAAGATGAATCTGCAAATGTAATACCATGGATGTATTTTCGTAGGTTTAGGAGGTTTCTTCACGGTTTTTTCGTTCGCCGTTTAAGCGCGTAGTTATTATGTAACTATTAATACGTACATGAATTCAAAAAGTCACGAAGTGCATGTATTGGACTCGAGGCTTTTGGCTTGGCAGTCCAATAGTCTAGTGATCGCAATGCTATCACTGGCTATCACGTATTTCCCAGAAGTGAGAACATATAACCTTTGGAAAATAAAATACAATTTTGATTGTCCTACAATGTCCACGAAAGGACATTGTAGGACAATTGTGGCATTAGCTGGGCACGTTTCACCAAACGGTTATTTTTTTTAAATGCAGAAAGAGCACAGTTTCCCAAACAAAGACTCGAACAGACTCGGATTAGTGGACAAGTGTCAACGCCAAATCTGCGAACGCAACTTTAAACTAGATTTTGCTTGTTGAACCAGAATTGCATACAAGCTTTCGTCCAGAACCAAGTTTTAAATTGCACAGTTTTAAATCGATTTAATTTTACGAAAACATTTTGACATAAGCGCGGATTCGTTTTCGAATTCGATGTTTTTGAAATAAACAATCCAAACTATGGACGGTTTAAAAGTTATTCATCTCTTTGCTAATATTAATATTAACCGTTATTAATGGCTAGTTTTATTATTAACCGAATTTAAAATAGAAGGAGGTACTATGTTCGTCTGTATGTATGTTTACCGATATTTGCGTCAATTGTAACCGATTTCAATTTTTTTTGTATGAAAGGGCTCCCGAGATGGCCTTTAATAATTTGATGAAGATCATAAACTTAGAAACAATTGCAATATCATCGAGATATATCAGATTCTCCACTCATAATATTGAAATAAAATAATGTTAACTTTAGTTATTTTATAAAATAGAGAATTCAAGAAACCAAATCTGTCCCTGTGTATATAATACGTCACCGGCAATTCTTGTAAGCGATGCATAGCCCAATACAATATGTCCGCACAGTGCTTCTCTAATGGAGGGGCGATTCTCGGATAAATAAATTAGTGGTCGCACATGGCTTTGGACACTCCGAATACCGAGTTCCTTACTGTAATGTAGTTAAGTAACACATAACATACAATCACGCCTGTATTCCCCGAAGGGTTACGCAGAGGCGTACTAATGTACACCCACAGTTCGCCAGTATGTTTAGGTCCCATGTAATAGGGGGCGAGCCTATTGCCATTAACCGGGCACAAATTCCTAACTCCGAGCTGCTACTGGGAATTTCATAGAAAAACCCAATAACACTTTGCTCGACCTGGGAATCGAACCCAGGACCTCTAGCGTAGCAGTCTCGCGCAGGACCACTTGGCTAATGAGGCAGATTTTACAAATAAATTATGATTAATAATATACCTAACCTATGGACTCAAGGCAACATTGATTTCGAATCCAATGCATGCTTCTCTTACGTAATCAATTAATAAAATAGAACCTTTTTTATCATCATTACCTTCTTCGTCAATAAACTGGCTAATACTGTATTTAACATTTTAAAACCCCACTCAAGTTAACATTGGTCAAAGTAGAAAGTACAATTAAAACAACCGCAAACGTTGTCAAAGTTAACTGAAAGTGTATGCACTGCACTTTACTTAGTGATAGTTAAGAGATACGAGTTAGTTCTTGGATTAAATACAAGTACTTATTTATTTGCAGTTAGAAAATATGAGAAGCCTCTCAATTCCTAGTAGCCACTAGGAAGGCTACTAGGAATCCTAAGAAGATCTTTTAGTGTAGAAAAAAATCGACTGTGGGTAGGCTTCGAACCTGCGACTTTTGGTTAGATACATACTAACGCTATGATCACTAATCACCACGAGTCCCACACGCCAGGTCGAAATTTGCCTTCACATTCTGAATTTACGTCTTAAAGGTGACGTTACTATAATAACTTAATAATCTTAGGTTGGAAAATGCAAAAAAAACCTCAACCGGAGTGATACCACGGCCTCACAGAAAACCGGCGTAAAACAACGCTTACGTTGTTTTCGCCCAGTGAATGTGGATACCGGAGGCCCAAACCCCGGCAACGCACTTGCGACTCCTCTGGTGTCGTGGGATGCGGGTGTCCATGGACGGTGGTAATCGCTTGCCACCAAGTGATCCGTCTGCTCGTTTACCCTCCTATACCAAAAAAAATTGTACAAAAAGAGGTATTCTAAGGACTATTACACTGTATTAATGGTAGATCCACTGTGACTCCTCATTGCTTCGGGGAACACGTAAAGCCGTGAGTCCACCTTGTTATAAGGACACCTACGACAGTCGTTAGTGGTAGTCAGAAGCCTAATATCCCGACAGCTGATCTATTAAATTATTTTAGTAAAGGGGAAATTCGACGCGATTTCTTCACTTTCACTTATAAAGTTACATAACTTGGCAAAAAAAGCGAAAAAAAATCTAGTCTATTATTTGAATATCGAGATGATGATGATCAGAAATCGGGTTGTATAGTCTGATGAAAGTCCGTTCGTGTAAAATACTGATATCCAGCGGATCCGGTGAGATGGGAAACAAATCAGAACATAAATAGGGAAAGGGCCCTAACCCTTTTAAAAGGCGGCCAACGCACTTGCGACTCCTCTGGTGTTGCGGGTGTCCATGGGCGGCGGTTATTGCTTACCATCCCGTGATCCATCTTATCGTTTGCCCTGATCCCATAAAAAAGGGTCGAATGAGACACTGGTGTTAATATTTAATTGTGAAGGAAAACATTATGAGAATAGCATAAATGCCTAACATACTACGAGTATGATTTTAGAATAACGCAATGACCAGTCAGAGACCACGCTGATTTATTATGCAATCCAAAAATCCACATTTTACTTAAATAAACTTTCCTTCTCTAAATAATTTAAAAGTACACCTCCACACATCTTCAAAACCCTTTTCAGAATTGTCGACGAGTGATAGAGGCGCTCATTAGGCGGTCATCTGGCTCTTTTACTCTTACTACAATCTATACGTCCGTCTCTCTCACACCACTGGGGTAGAACGCACTTGTCGTTTGCAGATGATGTTGTATTTTTTTTAATTACCTTTTTTACGTTCGGACGACGGCGGTTGAAGGGCTATGACGAACTTTAGGTTATATTTAAAAATAACGCAGTTATTTCTGTTTAAGATATAATGTGTCCGATTGGAATTTATTTTAGCATTTGAAAATAATAAATAAATGATTATATATAGACTCGCCCTCTGTTTCAATCGTTAAACATAACGGCGAACTGTAGGTGTACATTAGTACACCTCTGCCTAACTCTTCGGGGAATATGTTATGTTGAAAATATATTTTTGTAAATTCCGTTGTTGATTGAAGAATTGATGATTTATTTAAATACATTTTATTTTGATTCAAACGGTGGTTATAACCTATTTTCCCTAATACACGTAAAACAAGATTCCCTCTTTATTCACAAGGCGAAAGGTTTATTCAATACGTGAATAAGCGCGATATCTCTTTATTTCTAACAAAAACAATATTACAGACATAAACAAGTATTTATATAAATTTTATTAATGTTATTTGTGACCCTTTGTAGGCACCCTTTCTTGTGATAAAGAAATTGTGACAGATATTGTTATAGTTGTGTTACTAATTCTAATAATGTTTTGTTACTAAATCGCTAGTAGGGTGGACCTATTCCACTATATTCGTGGCTTATGTACCATTCTACGTGGTAAGACAGATAAATGGCATATTATGCTTGGTATTTCTTATTCATACCAGAATATAAAACCGGCCCAAATAAACTGAGATTATTCGCAAGCCCAGTCATGATATATATAACGAATATAAAATAGTAGCTTCCGTCCGCGACTTCGTCCGCGTGGAATAGTTACTTAGTCTTAGCGTGATGATATATAGCCTATAGCATTCCTCAATAAATGGGCTATCTTACACTGAAAGAATTTTTCAAATCGGACCAGAAGTTCCTGAGATTAGCGCGTTCAAGCAAACAAACAAACTGCAGCTTTATACATTAGTATAGATAGATGTTATATCTTCTTTCATTCACACTATTCACAGTACACTAACCAAACGACTTGTACTATGTCGTCGACCTCGACACTTACCTATATAGCATCTCGCCTGGATCCTTTGAGTTGTATACCCAGAGTTCGCCGTAATGTTTTGGGTCCTAAGTAAGGGCAATCCTACAGCCATTAATCGGGATTATATCCAAAATCTGATTTCTAAAGATCTACTGAACGTATATTCACAATAACTAGGAGATGCATATTATTGTGTTTGCATAACACACGCATGACGTAGATTCAATGTGATCACCCGGCCGATTTAATTTTCGGTCTAAACCAAAACCAAACACAGGACATATTACAGAAGATGTCTCTACTATTATAAAATTGTAAAATACCTGTCTGTACATTGAAGATATTAAAAAAAAAACAAGTGGGTTAGGGTATATAAACGTCTCCGTACCCAAAAATGTGATTTTTAAAATTCTTGTCTGTTTGTCTGTTTGTTACGGGTTGGCACAAAAACTGCTAAATATATTTTAATATTGTTATCACTGTTAGAAAGTATTTTCTCCAACTTAAAAACTGGTATACTTCTTATCTCAAATAATTAAACGGAACCTAAGATACAACTTGATCTCTCTAATGTATAGAGACCCATACAAAAAAGAGATCATCACTGTTGGTTTTGAGCTTCAAGTGGGCGAAGCCGCGGGCAGAAGCTAGTATCTATATAAATATAGATAAATGCTACTAGCGAAACTGAGACATAGCCAGTAATTTAATTAGTTACATTGCCCTTCAAACCGGAATTAAATCAGCTACAGTATTGGTTAGCAGCAGTATATCTGACAATGGGGTAGTAGGTACCTACCACACTACGCAAGCTTCGTTTAACTAAAAATGCGCTTTTTAAGATCCACGAAAATGATCCTTGCCAAAAACTAAGTTAAAAGCCTATGCATAGGTACTTTATATTGTGGTTGTAGCTGAATACTGTATTAGTCAACAGCACGCGTTGTACATACAGGTCGAGTGCCCATGGGAAACATTTTAGGTGACCCAGCTAGGTGGCATAATATTTTTATATTAATAGGTACTGCTGTGTATTTACGCACCTACTAATACCTTGTAGTATAAAGCTAATTCTGACACATAAAAATGTACAAAATACAATTCCAATCTAATCTCAATGTCGTAAACGTGAACATTCAATGATTTTACGGAAGCTAGTTCAATATTGTCAATTCATTACAATAATGAGATTGTTTGATTGGTAATTTAGAAGACCATTTGACATACATGACACATTGAAAATTTGAAACTAAGTGTAATTATATTTTGAAGAGTTTTTAGATGTAGAATTACCCTTTCTTCCTCGTATATTTTTTCAGAGATTTTGAGCCAAATGTAAATTATTTGAGCCAAATTATTCCTGCATTTTAAATATTCTATTTGTCCATGTCGGAGTACACATTTTTTTTATTAAAAAGAGAAAAAAACAACTTCTTACGGAAATTACACCGTAAGAAGTTGTTTTTTTACTCTTAATTACACGAAGAAAACAACGATGAAATCGGTAAAAAGTAATTTTATGTAAAAAAATACATGATATCCATACCCACAATTATTCTTATTGTTGCAGATCATACAAAAATGGGTGCACCAAGAGCCTGTCTCATCTTCATAACCTTCCACCTGGTGTCACTAGCATATGCTCAGGAAATGTCGAAGCGAGTGCCACAAGGCTTTCTTGGTATGCGCGGCAAGAAGTACTACGACGACGAGGGCACCGAACAATTCTACAAACGAAAACCACAATTCTTCGTCGGTGTCAAAGGTAAAAAGAGTCTTCAAGACATCCTTGAAACCCCTGAAGTTTATTTCAAGAGAACCCCCATGGGGTTTATGGGGATGAGAGGTAAAAAAGACCTCCAATTCCCAGACATTGAAAGCAACGAATTATACCCCAAAAGAGATGGTTCCCTACTTGGCCAAATCGATTACTCATCAAACGAGAACCAAGTGGATCCAGAATTCCCGCTCCTAAATGAACTGCTGATGCACTATTTATCCAAAATTGGAACTCAGCCGGCGCCAATAATGTTATCTGAAGAGAAAGATTCCGCAGCACTTTCAAACGAGATAGCGAAGCGTGCTGCCAACATTCATCAATTCTTTGGCGTTCGTGGAAAGAAATCGGAGAACAACAAGCGCCCTTATGACTTGTCATTCCGCGGCAAATTCATCGGGGTGAGGGGCAAAAAGGACCTGAAAAACAGTGGCCCGCAGGAAATTAAGTTTTTAGTGGATCAAAACGGACCTCTGCCCAAGAGAAAGGCTCAGATGGGCTTCTTCGGTATGCGAGGCAAGAAGTGGACCGATGGTGAGTTCTTATGACATTGGCATTAATATTTAATGCAAGGTTCACAAAAATTGGCACCAGCCAATGGTATATATAAGGCAATACATTTGTGTTCCTAAAAAAAACATAGTAATGGAAGTTTAGTTTAAAACATTATCTCGTCAGAGTATTTTTTATGAAATCAACAACAATTAAAAAACAATTTATTATTCTTTGTAGAGTACCTTTCATATATTAATTTAATTACAAAAAAAAACGTAACATAAAAGGAAAATTTATAACTTAGTGGTTTTATTCAACTAAAATAATAAAGGAAAAAAGCTATATTTATCTAAGAAAAATATCTTCTGGTTCGGTAGGAAACTTTCCATAAAATATCCAATATTCCATATTTTCGAAAGTTGGTTCGTAGCCTGTTCGTAGTGTTGCTACGCCGTAGCAATCGTGCTACGTCGTAGCCATGGCCTACGCGGCATGATGGGATAATCAAAACATATAAGTGGATTGCACATTTTACTAGTATTCTTGTTAATAACCCCTCGTGCTAAGCTAAATGCTTGTGTTACGAGTGGGTTCACGTCGGTAGTGCAATGGATAGGTTTTGAACCGGCAGCCACATGATCGCAAGTCCGACGCCCTAGCCATTATGCTACCGCCGCCTTTTTTTGAGATTATTAATAATTAACAAAAAAGTATAGTCTTATTACCATTTCATATTCATCTTCATTCATTTTCAGAACTCGTATCATCAGCTCTGACAAGGACTCATGCGACGAGGTATCACTTGTTGCCATTTCACCCACCATTATAAATGCTAAATACTGTTTGTTTGTCTGTTATCAAGCCTAAATAGTTGTATAGAGGTCCGTAAAATGCCGTAAAGAGATTGCATTTCGAGGGAGGACATAGGCTGCCTTCCGTCTCAAAAGCCTCCATTGGATCCATACTATCATGCCTGTATTCCTCGAAGGGATGAGCAGAGGCGTACTTATGTAGGCCCACAGTTCGCCAGTAAGTTTAGGTCTTAAGTAATAGGGGGCAAACTTATTGCCGTTAACCAGACAGAAATTCTAAGCTCCGAGCTGCTACTGAGAAATTTATAAAAATACCCAATAACACTTTGCTCGACCTGGGAGTCGAGCCCATGACCCCTAGCGTAGCAGTTGCACTCAGGACCACTAGCCTAACGAGGTTTGCTCCTGAACCTTCATTGGGAAGCGAGCGAAACCGTGGGTAACAGCTATTGTACTATAATATAATGAATGTGCACATCTAAGTTATAAGTCCACACTTCCTTTAAACCTCTTCTTATTAAAATGGTTGGCATAAATAATCTCATGTTTAATGCTTGAGTAGTTGTATATTAACTGTTAGGCGGCCTTAATGTATTTTAAAATTTACTATCTTTACTTTTAAGCCGCGAAAGGTAAACTGTATTTTTTTAACGTTTCCATACACTATTGCACTCAGAAGTCAATACCTTTCATAATGACAACGAGCTAATTGTATTGAAAAGATTTGCCAGCAAACTGTTTACAGATAAGGCATCCTGGAGATAATTTACGATCAAGATAGACCTACTAAATTCTAATAACATTTATTGATTTGGATAAAATAATAACGAAATAAATTATTAGAGTTTTACTAAACTGTTGAAATGACATAACTTTCATATGTAGCTACATACATACACTCACGCCCTTCTCCCACAGGGGTAGGAAGAAACTATAGATTGCCACTTGCTACTTGCATGCTTCTGCGACATTCATACATCTTCTCATACATACGCGTCACTACGGACTTCGCCAATAAGATCGGTGTAGGTCCTTCTAGGACGACCTCTTCTGTCATAAGTAGCTAGATACAAAAAAAAACTCCGTAAATTAAATATGTTTTACTAGCTTCTGCCCGCGACTTCGTCTGTGTGGACTTCAGATAAAAAGTGAAAAGCCCATGCGTTATTCCAGACTATAATCTATCTCTGTGCCAAATTTTAACCAGATCCGTTCAGCTGTTTCTGGCGTGAAAGAGTAACAAACATCCATCCATCCATCCTCACAAACTTTCGCATTTATAATATTAGTAGGATAATATATAATATGTGTTTTACTGTGGACTAACACCACCGGTAGAATGTTAATAACATCAAGATTAATTTTAATTAACACGAAAATCAATGGCACAGCTTTTCCTAACTCAATAGCTATGGTCATATAACTGATAGTAAATACAAAGATTTTCGCAGCACAATCGTGAAGGCGCTTAATGGAAAACGGTGTGCCTTCTGTACCAAGCTGCGGTACTCTGACTCCGGTCAGGATTAATTTTTATTACAGGTGACTGTTTCATATTAATTTTAAGATTAGGTACTAGGGATTCTGGCGTTTCCATTATGAAAATAATGGCATTCTCTCTCTATAAGTGTATCACGATAATATCTACATCTGGCAGTAAGCACCAGTAAATCTCTTAAATACGTATTGCTCATAATGCGTAGGTCTGATGGTTTTTTTGTTTATTTATTTATTATGGACTATCAACACAGGATACACACAATACATTTTATATATAAATAGGTACATTGTTTTATAATAGTGTGTTCCTCCAATTATATAAGGTCACAGCATGCACTTATAGTCTAGCTAGGTAAACAAATTAAATTAAAGAAAAGATAAAAAACTTATTAAAAAGCCCACATGCAATGTGGGGATTACTAATAGTGTTTTTGTTAACCCCTCGTGCTAAGCTAAAATACTTGTGTTACGAGTGGGTTCACGTCGGTAGTGCAATGGGTTCGAACCGGCAACCACATGATCGCAAGTCCGACGCCATAGCCATTGAGCTACCCCCCTTGACGATTGATAGGTATTTTTTGGTTAGAGATCATTAATTACTTAAACATCTCTTTAGTGTATTGTATAGGTCTGTCAATACGACTATTATACCTACAGAAAAAAGCGTAACAGAAATATCTACAATAAGTTACATTTGTTCCGTTAAGAGCCAATCAGTAAGTTAGAAAAAACTTGACAGGTTATTTTATGGGAGAAAGATTTCAGTCATATATTATTTTTTTATGAAAGAAAGAATTAATTATCTAATATTTGGAGAAATTGAATCATCTACTTTTAAAATGGTACCTATATCGTATGGTGTCTCGAGACTACACTACATATAGTACGAGAGGAAGTGTGGTTTTATAGGGGACAAAATATAATGACCACCGAATTTAGTAAATTGATCACCAAAATACTTACCAAATAGGATAAATGGTCACCAAAATGGCTAAATGGTCACCAAATATATTATTAAGTTTAGGCTAGGTTAGATTTATTTTATTGATCATTACTTACTATTTTTGGCAATATAGTGATTTTATACCGTTACATTTCACTAGATCCGGTGGATCGTTAAACATAAGCCGTTTTATAGCAGTTACCAAAGCTCGCGGAGACTACGTCGGGCCAGCAGCGAAGCCCGGAAGTTTTCCATATGTCAAAAATGATATCATGTTCTCATACTTACATTGTTTATTTGTTACAGAGTCCAGCCCCGAAATGGAAACAACAAACTAAAGTGTCTTCAGAGATTGATTACTAAAAAGTATTACTTAAACAATAATATTAAAATGCTACCTATTTCTTGAGAAAGACTTACCTTTTCGACATATCCTATGTATAAGAATTCTTATCAGTAAATAATAACAAGGCTTATTTTAGCGTTGTTCTCGCTGTGTGTTAAAATATTCTAGTCATTAAATTGTATTTATTAGGAATATTACAATATATAAAACTACACTGTTAAAAGTTTTTAACTTTAAAACATATTTCAGGTTTTTCGGTATTTGTTTAAGAACATAAGTTTTTAATATTGTTTGATTTATGACATGCGAGGCAAACTCTAGTTATTATTTTTATAGAAAGAAAAATTCGATTTTCACCTGTGGTTGAACTTTTATTTCTTTATATGAAAACCTGTACAAATTATTGTTTATATAAGTATTATTAAAATATTGTTTTCCTAAAAATATATATCTAGGAGTATAATATCTTATCTAATTACTTTTATCTTGGCATAGGTAAAAAGTGCCTCGCTCTTTTTATTTTGGTAACCATAGTTAATCTAAGTATAGCAAAAAATCTTATATACAGCACTATAATTGTCACTTCTAAAGATAAAACACACTTCATCAAAATGAAATATGTTTTATAGTATGTATGTATTCTGACAAATAAATATTTCTTTCTTTCAATATATAATTCTTATATACTTAAATAAAAAAATAGAGTTAAAGCTCTACTTCTAAAATTCTAAAAACAATATTTTTATCGATGTGAAAGCTGAATTTTAAATACCTGTAATATTTCCTAATAATTGTTATGGAATTTAAATAAATAGTAGATAGAGCACTCTATGAGTATTTTCAATTATAAATAATTAATTGTAGATTCATAATTGTAATATTATCACTATAAAATTTATAGTTTTTATCTTCGTTAATATTAATTTAAATGGAACTTTTTTGTTGTAAAATGCAACAATAAATTATAGCTATTTTATATTCTTTGAGTTCCTTTGTTTATGGGCTGATTCCAAACTTGATGCCTAATATCTATTAGTTTATGCCACTATAATAAAAATTTCAGATTTTTTTGTTAGCCATAAATAAAGCGAACAAAATAATTCTTGGATACATAAATAGGTAGGTATCTAAGAATTATATTGACTGTACTGGTAGAGAACTAGGTACCTACTAAAGCAATTTTAACTTCGCTGGACAAATCGCTTTCCGTACCTACCGCGGATAAATTACGATATATTATAACAAAGTAGTTATATGTAAACACTTTTCGAATACCTGATAAGTGTCAATCCAATTTTAGTGATTTCTTACTTATCGTTACTATGTTTGCGCCGTGGAATGGTTTTGATTGAAATGTCATTAGCTGAAATATTAGCCTAACTAATCAATGTAGTGATATCTATACCTACCTACTTTATTTTTTAACTATGTAATTTATAAATTTAGCTACTTTCAGTATAATTCTTTAAAATTGTTTTTTTGATTAATTTCTTAATTTTATTATGTGTTATCTTCGTTACCTAATGTCTCAACATTTTGTAAGGGCTGGCAAAATGTGAAACTGTATTATAACAATAGTAAAATTAATATACGCAGTTGTCAATTTTAATGTTGCTTTATTTATAAACATACCCAGATTCACCAACATAGTACTGAGTGGTCTCCTCTACTGCGGTCGCAAACCACAGAATAGGTACCTACATCCACTTATCTGCTATACCTACCTACATTAGCATCACGCCTGTATTCCTCGAAGGGTTAGGCAGAGGCGTTCTAATGTATACACCCACAGTTCGCCGGTATGTTTAGGTCCCATGTAATAGGGGGCGAGCCTATTGCCATTAACCGGGCACACTTTCCTAACTCCGAGCTGCTACTGGGAATTTCATAGAAAAACCCATTAACACTTTGCTCGACCTGGGAATCGAACCCAGGACCTCTAGCGTAGCAGTCGCGGTCAGGACCACTTGGCTATTGAGGCAGTTCCATACCTACCTATGATACCTACATAAAATAACAAAATGCCACTTACTCGCTGAAGAATCACGAATATTTAAAACTAGCTTTTGCCCGCGGCTTCGCTCACCTGAAGCTATAGCAGGATTAGAAATGGATTTTAATAAAAACGATCACTGATGATCTCTTCTTTGTATGAACCTCTATACATCAGAGAGGTCAAGCTGTATCTCAGGATCCGTTTAATTAATTGAGATAAGAAGTTCACCAGTTTTTAAGTCGGAACATATACTTTAGAAAGTACATGCTCTGACTGAATTTTTATATAGTAGTTTTTGCTCCAACCCGTAACAAACACAGCTTCTTTACAATTTTATAATAGTAGAGAAGATGCGGGTGCCGCTACTTACTTTAGCACCCGTTAGAAGGGCGATTCTATACCTATCTAAATGTCATACTGACCAAATAACCTTATGGAACCCATAACTGACGTGTATAATAATAATAGTTTATTTCAACAACTTCAATAGGTAATACCTTACATTACGACAGTGCAGTCTCGACCCCTGAACTAGGACATCCTGTATGCTAGGGGTCGAGCTTTCTTCAGTTAAGGAATCGAATACAATTAAGTATTAGACCGATTCGAGTACATCGGTAACTTACATGCTAGGTAACACTAACAGTAAATTTTGAATGAAGAAAAAAAAGTTGTTATAAAATTTTACGAAAAACTCCCTCAACATCAATTATGGTTACCGTGTTGTCTCGGCGTTCGGCATTCACAAACTGCATTGTATGGGAACAGGGAAGTTAATAAGTAATAAGATTTTAAACTTTAATATCCGCAGTATACAGCACAATTTTGATGCTTTTTGCATAGCGCTTAAACGTTTAAACGTCGTATATGATGTTATTATACTCACGGAGTGTTGGCTAGCTAATGATCCAGTTATTGGGCAAATTCAGGGCTATACCTCATACTCCACAGCTAATAACCTCAACCAATGTGGAGGAGTTGTAACATACGTGAGGAATTGCTGGAACGCGACTGTCTCTGAGCCAGATCTTTTAGATGCGGAGTCCCTTCTGCTAGAACTCTCCAACGACATATCTCTAGTAGCCATCTACCGTTCCCCATCATACAAGCAAGTGGATAACTTTATATGTTCACTTGACTCTATACTTAATTCTCTTAACAGGTACCCAACCATTATATTAGCGGGTGATATTAATATAAATCTTTTATCGACAACGGACAACCCATGTTCGGAATATATGTGCCTTATGTACGAGCATGGATTTAAACCGGTTATCTCTAAACCTACCAGAATGGACTCATGTTTAGATCATATTTTTCTGAAGTCAAGATCTCAGTCTGCTATTGGTCTTGTTTGTGATATTGATATCACTGATCACCGTATGGTAATGTTGGGTTATAGTACAACCGTTTCGGCTGGTGTGAAAGCTCATCATCATATCGTCAGCAAAACAAACTCTCTTGCAGTTGCAGAAAAACTAAAAAATGCCGACTGGACTAAGGTTACACATGAGCTAGATGTTAACACTGCAGTAAATGAATTTAGCACAATATTAACAGATGCAATAGTAGAAAATACCGTCAAAAAGAAAATTAGCCGTTCTAAACAAATATTGAAACCATGGATCACACCTGGTCTCATTAGATGTATGAACCATAGAGACAAACTCCATCTACATACCAAAAAACACCCTAATGACCAAACCAAAAAACTTATTTATACACGTTATAGAAACTTTTTTACAAATTTGGTACATAATCTAAAATGTACATATGAAAGTAATAAGTTAGAAGAGAATGCACATAATACCAAAGAACTATGGAAAACTATTAAAAACATCAGTGAATATTCTAATAACAGATTTAATAATATTGATCTACTCAAATATAAATCTACTGCACAAGATTCTGTTGACAGCTGTAATGTGTACTTTTCTTCCGTTGGTAAAAATCTGGCCAGTAAAATTCTCTCCGAAAATAATGAGTCTCAAGAATCACTTATATCAAAACTAAAACTAGGCGAGCCTGCAGGCATAAATTTTTTCATGCATCCAACTGATGTAATTGAGATTAATAAAATGATCTTAAATTTAAGAAATGATAGCGCCCCTGGAGTAGATGGTATAACTCCAAAATTAATCAAAGAAATAAGAAACGAAATTACTATCCCCCTGGTCCATATTATTAATCTCAGCCTAAGCACAGGAATTTTTCCAAACAAATGGAAGGAAGCCCAAGTCACCCCGATACATAAGAACGGACCGAAGCAAAACCCTGCAAACTACAGACCCATTTCCCTCTTGGGAATATTCTCTAAGATACTTGAAAGGATTGTTAACAAACGTCTTATCTCTTACCTTGAGACCCAAAAGTTGATATCTGATAAGCAGTTTGGATTTAGAAATGGTAAATCTACAGAAGACGCAGTTACCTTATTAACCAACCTTGTAGCTGCTTATTTAGATAACAACGAAAAATGCATAGGAGTGTTTCTCGACCTTGCGAAAGCATTTGACACTGTTGCAGTTCCCCTCCTTCTAAAAAAGTTAGAAAATATTGGTATCAGAGGTACGCCACTAAAGTGGTTTGAAACGTACTTAATGGATAGAACTCAAAGCTTAAGAGTGGGGGACTATACCAGTAGTCCAAAAACGGTAGAATTCGGAGTTCCACAGGGTAGTGTTCTCGGTCCGACTTTATTTATAATTTATATGAATGATATTCATACTGCATTAATTCCGAATATTGACATCATTTGCTATGCCGATGATACGGTTATTCTTTGCCATGACAAATCCTGGGAATCAGTACACAAAGTCGCTCAAAACGGCATCTCTAATATAAAATGTTGGCTTGACCTAAACCTTCTTTCTCTCAATACAAAGAAAACTAACTACATTTGTTTCTATAAAACATTAGCATCGGCTCCGTCTCATTCTTGTAATATCAAAATTCACTCTTCGACTTGCAACCTATTTCATTGTACCTGTGAAATCCTAAAAAAAGTGGCATCACTTAAATATTTGGGAGTTTTAATAGACCAACGACTTTCTTTCAAACCCCATATTGAACAGGTAGTCAAACGAGTTAGGAAATTGATTCACATAATGAAACTTCTACGTAAATCTGCTAACAAAAAAATTTTACACCTAGTATATGTTGCATTATGTGAGTCAATTATTTGTTACTGTATAGCAGTTTGGGGTGGTGTTGGTATCACTACCATGATTCAAATTGAACGAGCCCAACGTTCAGTGCTGAAGGTAATGGCTAGAAAACCTTTTCGATATCCCACGGACAGATTATACAAGGAGGCCTCAGTACTTAATGTTCGTCAGTTATATATCCTTAAAATAGTTCTCAAATGCCACAGAATGATCCTCCTATCACCAGAATATTCTCAACTTCTTAAATGCCGAATCTACAAATGTCCGCCTATTATAGTAAAAACCGCATTTGCACAACGCATGCAAGAATTCATGCTCAGACATATATACAACAAGGTTGCAAGAATCTGTAACATAAAAAATTGTAGACATAGACAAGTTAAAAAACTGGTCCATAAATGGTTACTTACCCAATCATATTCCGATTCAGAACAATTCATAAAGATAGTCTCATAAGCTCTTGCATTTCACTATACACACATACATACTTAAACAAACACGAACTCGTACTCACACTACACACTAACACACACGCATACACATACTCACACATCACACATCCCCACACACACACACACACACACACACACACATCTCTGTTCCATATTTATTATTTTTTCTTATTTTTCTTGTTTATAACGTTTCTTATTTTTCCATTTAGTCACATTAGTTACAAATGATAATCATACTGTATCGACCCCGGTATAATTATATGTTAACATTTGATCTCAAGGTCTCCACGTGACAGGCTAGACCTAGTGTGGAGACCACTAGTCAAAAATCCTCCTGACCACTATTATTTTTTTATTATTAAAGTTAAATATAATTATGTATTAGGTTAAGGAGCTGTAATTTTTTTTATTGGCAATAAACGATTATCTTATCTTATCTTATCTTATCTAATAGAAGGTGGTAATGATAAGAGGAAGAATGTAGGTATGTATGTAACATAATAAGTATGGTAAGTACCTAAGTAAGTAGTATTAGTAGTAGTAGTAGAGTAAGTATTATTCCCAAAAGAACAGTCATATTAATTTACTAGCGTCTGCCCGCGGCTTCGCTCTCGTGAAGCTATATATCAGGAGTAAAAATGGTATAACCAATATTGATGATCTCTTCTTTGTATGGGGCTGTATACATCAGAGAGGTCAAGCTGTATATCAGGATCCGTTCAATTAATTGAGATAAAAATTTCACCAGTTAAAGCACATACTTTCTAAGTGATAACAAAATTTAAATCTATTCAGTAGTTTTAGCGCCAACCCGTAACAAACAGACAAACAGACAAGAATTTTAAAAACCACATTTTTGGGTTCGGAGACGTTTATATTCCCTAAACCCACTTGTTTTTTTTATATCTTCAATGTACAGACAGCTTTTTTACAATTTTATAATAGTAGAGACTTAAAGGTTTGCGTTTGAAGAGATAAGCATTACTCAGCTCTTTAGATCTGCAAATACTCTGCAAAATTACCCCAGCGAATTGGATTTGGACAGCAATTTGGATCTCGAGGCATGGGTCCAAAAAACTTATTAGGTAGTAATTTTCAGTTGGCACCATGTTATCGGTTTGTCAATAGAGATATTCGAAACGAAACTGCGAAATTTCGAAATGTGTAGGTATGATCAAAAATTAGTGGCTTGTCAGGGAGTGCCAGGAGGCAAATAAACACACATAATTAACTTCTTTGTATTTATTTTTCGTATTAAAATTGTTTCATTTAATAAATCCATGATGTTTATAAACGTAATACAGTAGTTATATAACGCATCGAAGCCATGTCCATCTATGTTTGATATCAATTACATTATATCTCAACGACTACTAACCGTACCGATCAATGGACTGCGTTGACTTGCACGCTCACACATACATAATTATACACACACGCTCAGACCCATACATGCGCGGGCGCAATGTGACAGGCCGCCATATTTGATTTAACGCTACAGTCACACGAGAACTTATAAACAATGTAGTACATGTGGAAATTTATTTTAATAACACGATTTTTTCAATAATTATAAACATTTTTAGACTAGCTTATTTTGGTATTTTAGTTTACTGGGCTTGCTGTTCGTTGTTTACGCAACAGTATTCGTCAGTTCATTTAAACTTATAAGATAACGATCAGGACTATGAAACATGACGGTCGACAAGATATTATAGGGGCGACCTGTCACACTGTCAATTGTAATATAATATTACAATACACACACGGAACACTTACGAAGACATTTTGACCCAAAGCTGAATTCTACCAAAAATATGAGAAAATAAATTCTACTCAACTTTCAACTTTTAATCGAAACCACAAATGGCAAGACAGATATTTCTTACACACATATAATGTCAAAATATTTAGTAGTCTAGAGCTGAAACGTCAAAATGTCAACCCAATAAGTGTTCCATTTTAGAAATGGTAGAAACAAAAGTCGATACCCCATTTTGGTACAGGGCTTTTTGACTAAACACCATTATAAAAAGCTGGATCACTCATTTAGACATACATTTCATACATATTTGTATAATATTTAAGGCCGTGAGACATCTACATGATTTCCATATAATTTGAACGATTAAAAGTGAACGGGTAAGCAAAAATAAAACACAAATCGTACAAATGTTACCTACAAGCAAAAATCGTATGATAAATTTGTTATAAATGACATTGACAACATGTGTCATTATGTCACATGAGAAGAGATGACAGCTGTTATCAATGCGTGTCTATGGTATGTTGAATACAATCATTGGATTGGATTCATGATATCGTATACACATATTACATACACGCTAAATAACTTTACAGCTATGAATATATGCAGAAAAAACAGCTGGAAACTTATTTGGCGTGCACACGGTATACAAATAACCCCAATCTCCTACCAACATATCTTACTAACCTTTTTCTAACCTAGCTAAACATACATGCAATAATGTATTCAACATACCATAGATTATGAATTGGAAAAACTACTATTACTATTATGTGAAAGAAAATATTATGGAATAATATACATTAAGGGAATCCTTCCAAGTCGCTCAGTTGTAGTTACATTTTCATAGAAAACTATTTTTTTTAACAGGCAAAGTAAATTGAAACGCTAATATGATTAAAATCTTAACACAATAATAATATAAGTAAAACATTTTTGTATGAAAACATAACCATAACCTTCGACTTAATAATTAATTTATACAATAACTAGTAAACGGTTAGAATCTTAGTCCAGTTGAAAATTATAATATATTAATGCAACCCATTGTAACCTTGTTATCAACCTAGACGGTATCAAATAACTAGTTATTTTAACATTCTATAAAAAGAAGCTGAATAACATTGAATGCTATCTACTTATGATACAAAAATTTGTATATATAACGTGTTAAATAACTTAAAATTACTTTATTGTAACTTTATTAAGCATAACTTCATTTTCAACTTTATATATGTATATCTCGGTGTTTAAAGAGCGTAAAAAAACAATAAAGACAATAGCTCTACTGTTGTACATTCTTTGAACCTCAAGATATCGATCATAAGTGTTCAATTGATTGTTTTTCTAAGTATAAGTTTAGAAAATAATAATAATAACGTCGCGTTTATGTATTTTACACAATATCCGTACTCAAAAATAATCCTGTGCGCATCTTATATACGGCCAAAGACAACAACAAGGTAACACTATTAATTTTCTAGAACACCTAAAAGAAAGGACACCGCAAGTCTAGTAGGTAATCCTTAAAGGTGAAACGTTTCAGTCAGCCCAGAAAAAAAAAGGTTATAATTGATACCCGACATTTTAATGAATGCCAATGGCCAGAATCAAAACAAACATAAAAAATCAAGTAAGTATACAAATATTTTCTTTATCAAATATAAACAAAGCCCTACATTTTTGACTATATTTGAATACGGACATTGTGTTTATTTTATATGTCATAACAAACATTAAGCTTGATCTTGTCGTGATTTGCAGATGAAGATGCAAAGAATTGGCATTATTAAATTATTGTTGATGTCTTAGTTAGTTGTCACTCATTTTGAGGCGCACTTTTGTTGTTAGGACTTCAAAATCTTGTTGTCTTGATTTATTTGAGTAAGATAAAACTTTCGTAACTCATACAAATACACTAGTTTTCTTCGGCAATTTTTCATATGGTATTAGCATAAAATCATTGGCTAGATTCAATTCTTCTTGTGTTAGGTTAAATGCTCATGTACTAGTCTTTTGAAGGAGTCTAAGAAATGCTGGACCACAGCCTATCACGGTCACTGCAAATGTCACGGTAATGACCATAGGGCAAAGAGAAGCAAGTTAAGTTATTCATCGGTACGAATCTGACATAACCTGCCACCTCCCCTGACGGATGGCTGACGATCCATGAGGATTTCCGTATTACAGAAATGCCTAATTAGCCTTATTAAAGTGTATTTTCCTTTAGAAGCTAGACTGAAAAGTTTATTAACACAAAATGCATTTGTAAAAAATATGTTTACCTTTCTTGACGAAAATCATCTTTATTATGGGATTGGGGGCAAACGAGGAGACGGATCACCTGATGGTAATCGATTACCGCCGCCCATGGACACCCGTAATGCCAAAGTAATCGCAAGGGCGTTGCCCGCCTTTTAAAAGGGTTTGGGCCTCCGGTATCCTAACTCACTCGGCGAAACACAACGAAAGTGCTGTTTCACGCCGATATTCTGTGAGGCCATGGTATCATTCCAGTCCAGCCGGCCAATTCGTGCCGAAGCATGGCTGAAAAACTATAATATTTCACTATCATCAAAGCCAGCTCATTTTAATTAACTTTTTCACATCAATCCATTCACACGTATTAAAAATTATAATACAATTAAAGATAAACTTATTTAGGACATATCACACAATGCCATTCTTCACGAGAAATATTTACGCATATCGCCAACATTTACTAAAAGTATTAAAAAATTTAATCGAAGAAAATTATAACTAATAAAAGACGCGTAGGTATATTTTACGCGAAAATTGTTTTTACTTATTTTGGCTGACTCCGTGTATTATTATGCTTACTCAGATATCATTTGTTGGCCCGTATCACACCACTCTAGTTTGAGATCGATCATATGGGCTTGCGTAACGACTGTCGACTGATCATAGAACCTAGCTTTGTCTCTAGTAATCATCGATTTTTTTTAGGTATTACAAAACAGCTAAGGTTTGTATGTTGTATGATCGTAACATACATTTGGACAATTAACTTTTTGGGAGCGGTTTACGGGCCAATAAAATAATTATTAAATTATGTTTCCGAATCATTCCTACTGTATAGTGCTAGCGGCCTGGTGTAACATACATTGCTAAATAAATAAAATGTTCATATTTATATCCTTACATCTATCATATTGGTTATTCATTTTTAATCATGTCATTGTTATAGTTGTAATCGGTTAAACCTACCCTTATTGTTTGATATTGAAACTAACGTTTCGAAAAGCAGCGCTGTATATTTTTTTGAAAAATAATTCATTTACAGCGTATAACGGATATCACCCACATAAGATTGGATAATCGAATAGAAATAAAATGATGTAAATGTTTCGTTGGTTGTAGGGACAACGAAAAACGACGCGCTTAAAAGCCTGGGTTCCAATGTTAATGAAACGAGCAAAATAATCTTGCTTATATTAGATTTATTTGATAATAATTTCATACATAAATTCATAATTTTGACTGCCTCATTGGCTTTGATATCCAGAGCGCGAATGCTACGCTAGAGGTCCTGGGTTCAATTTCCAAGTCGAACAAAGTGTCATTGGGTTTTTCTATTAAATTCTCAGTTTCAACACCTTGGGATTTGTGCCCGGTTAATGGTAATAAGCTCGCTCCCTATTAAATGGGACCTAAACATACTGGCGTACTATTATAGTATATTATTACGCTTCTGGCCTAACCCTTCGATGAATACAGGCGTGATGGTATGTATAGCAGCTTGTGAGCCAGCTCTAATGTAATCAGATGTGGCTATATTAGACTTTTACATGATGCTACTACTCACAGACCTTAGTTACACTACTATTTCTGGGATAAACTGGTTGTCAGGCCTATCAAGTAAGGATATGATGTGTTTATTGAAAAAATCTACAAATCTTAAAAAAAAACTAATTAGATCTCTCGCTTCGCTCACATTGGAATCCCATCATCCGTATACAAATAGGCTTACATTTTGACTGAATTAGCGATTTGTTAGTGAAACCAAGTAATCACTTGCGATAACTTACAATAAATGCATTAATTATAATATATTATAATAATTTAGTTCTTTCTCTGTTCCGTCACTCTTTGAGGGTAGTTAGAATATATTGTTAAGTAGCTATTGGTAGTATTTAAGTAAGATATTGTTTCCATAAGATCAACTTAAGTGTGGACCAATAATGATCCTTATTTACACCATGTTAACGTGATTTATACTTCATTTATCTAATTATCTTTCGGTTGACATTCGCTTTAGTGTTAATATTCCATATTTTTTTAGTTGATCCTATGTAAATATTAATATAAAATGAACAAGGAAGCATTTAAACGTACGGATATTTCTCTCATCCAATTATTCATAGTTTACAAGAGTGACGGACAATACCTACCCTGTTTTCACGCATACATATTGGCTAAGTAGCTCGCTCCTTCGACAATGGATAATATACAACTCTGCCGACCCCTATTGTGACTTAGAGAGGTGAAGTAAGCTTAAAATGAGGCTTCTTTTACATATTTTTTTATTTATACATACAGCAGTGCGGACCTAGAACCAAATCGTTGAAAATGTCGATCAGAACATCGATAAAAATTATCTTGATAATGAAGATGACATTCACAATATGTCAAATGCTTTTATCAATCAATAGAATACGATAATATATCGATGTCGACGGTTCCATGATCTTACAAGTGTTAATTTAAAGTTTTCAACAAAATTCTTGGTAGGCCTTCGCTATCAACCACTAACTGGTTAACCTCAACATGAACTAACAAATAATGATTAAATCGAGTCTTTTGGTATTAAATGCACGTGTCTGTTTGATGATTTTAGAAGTTTTGATAGGTCCTACCTATAAACATTTTATTAGCACCAACAATGAATAACAAAAATGCCATTTTTAACTTTTGAGAGATTTTTTGAGATAATAATGTGTGAAATATAAGGAAAGCACCGTAACACACATTATTAGTGATTTTGGTTTATCCAACTGCAAGGACTAAGATTGTATTTTGTTATAAAAGGGGTCAAGCGTAAGTGCCGCCCTCTATGTTTTCGTCATATCCGTGTATTTGTTTACCGCCGCCCTGCTTATATAAGTTAGTTATGAACTAGGAATAATTATTATATATTTGAAGTTTCCTATTCCTAAGAATTGGCGACGGTTAAACAATTTTGATACCTTCAGGGTTCAAAGGGCCAATAACAGGCTTTCCTTACAAGGTGTCCTTAACGCCTTTAGATTCCAAAGGTATCTCTGTCAATTGTCAATATAAATAATCCTATCTAACTCCACAAGTTAGTGGATATAAAATAGCGTGCCAAATTCACAACCTCACGACCGTCCAGCCAATATATACGCTATGAAAACCGACTGCATTCAGTTACCAACCTTATCTACACGTAATTAGATCGCATTTTGCAATGTCAACGGGTGGTTGTGAGTCGCCCCGTGACCGTTGTGCGTTGTGAAGTCATCTTCAAGAAGTTTCGGCACTTCAGCCATCTTTGTTTGGTTCTCGTTGGACAAACGCTCGGTTTGTATGAAGTTGGCGGATATGTGGCCAATGTTGGTTGGCTGGGGAACGTTCCCGTTGTTGGCCTCGATTGGCGTGTTGGTTATTGGTGCGTTGTCGTTTGTTGGAAGTTTTGGTGTCGTCGTCTGCTCGACGGTTTTGTCCTCAGTCTGGAAAGGAATAATAAGTGTTTATTTGTTTTATTTTAATAATAGGCTGAGATCTTTATCACCCACCAAGACCTTCCCTACGTTGGGGTCGAATTTCAGATATATACGGCTGGTTTGACCTTCGCAACCCAATGTCTGAGCAATACCGATATCCGGAGGATAGACTAGTTGTCAACGTTTATGGGGTTTTGTCATAGATATTTGTAAGAAACCGGGGCCAAAGGCTTTACGTGCTCTCTAAGGCAGAAAGAAAAAAAAATGGTTATCTATCCATCCACTGACCACGAGCGCAGTTTAATGTTTAAATATCAGTGGATCGGCTTAGTGTTACTTAAAAAAAATATTTTTGACACTTAAGATGGGTTCGAAGAGGTGATACTGACTGCGATTTGGTCGGACAGTCCCAGTAGGTCGGCAGTGACGTTGCCGTTGTTGGTCGTGGCTGAGTGGACAACTGTGGCGAGCGTGCTCTCTTGAGAGCTCGGTACTTCTTCGACAGGTTTCGATTCTTCCGTCTGAAATATTGAAAATTATAATTGACGTCCAGTTTATATATAAAATCTGAGTAGATTTTTTTTTGTAGATTAGTTACATGAATTGGTATCTCCGTCCACATTAATTATAGAATATTTTGTTATACACACCCTTAGGGTACTCAGGTCCCCTTATGCATAGCAGAGTCTGGGGCCATTATACAAAGTAAAAAAAGTGAATAACTTTGATTTATTGTCCTCCGGTGGGACCCTGCAATACGTGGGCCCTGAGTCTGTGGCCCTCGTGCCTCAAAGGAAAAGAGCTGAACTGACTATACAGTAGACTTTTTTAGAAAGACTGTACTAATGAGTTGGTCGCATACCTGAGCGAAGTCCAGGCCGAGTAGGTCGGCAGTGGCGTTGCCGTTGCCGGGCGCTGGCTCCTGCGCAGGAGCAGGCGCGACCGCCGGCGCGGGCGCAGGCGCAGGCGATGCCTCGGTCGCAGGCTCGGCGGGCTCGGCCGGCGCAGGCGCAGCGGGACCAGCTTGCTTGTTCTTGTCTTCTTCCGCTTGCTGATGATTTAATTTAATAACATATAACATACCATCACGCCTGTATTCCCCGAAGGGTTAGGCAGAGGCGTACTAATGTACCCCCACCGTTAGCCGGTATGTTTAGGTCCCATGTAATTGGGGGCGAGCCTATTGCCAATAACCGGGCACAAATTCCTTACTCCAAGCTGCTACTGGGAATTTCATAGAAAATCCCAATAACACTTTGCTCGACCTGGGCATCGAACCCAGGACCTCCAGCGTAGCAGTCGCGGTCAAGACCACTTGGCTAATGAGGCAGTTGATTTAATTTCACATACACTTTTATCTGTGCCTTTATTGAGAATTGACACAGTGACGCTTAAACGTCGATCAATCACATTCTAACAACCTCTGTAAACTTGCTAATATAAGGAAAACATAAAAAAAATATTGTGTCTAGTATTTTTTACTGTACTTTGTTTGCTAATGCACCCAAAGTACAAACCCAATTTTATACATTGATACACTACACATATTATCATTAAATACAATTATCAAGTGAACAGTCAACAAATTGTCAAATTTTTACCACTGCCAAAATTATCACTTGCAACCCAGAAATTCAAATAGAAGAATGATATTTTGTTCCATTTCTGCCTATACATCGACTTTCAATTGTATTTAGTAAGTTGACAGTTGAAGGGTTACCACATTTTGAAAAACAAAAATTAAGAACAAACGATATTGTTTTTTTTTTAATTTATAATTAATATCTTCAAAACATATAAACTATAAAAAATTGTATAATTAGTTTCTCAGTAGTATGGTAATCTATAAAATGTCAAAAATATAAATAGTAAAATTACATGTTTTTATTTCTGGTTTGTTTCTATTACGAAAGACAATTACTTTTATTAATTTATATTAATTATTCTTATATTTCACATCTTATTCATGAATTTTTAGTTTGATTTTATATTAAACCGTTTTTATCATTCATTTTTGATTCCATTCCATTTTAGTACGGTATCATTATGTCTTCGAACTGTCGACATTTATAAGTCGAAGTATAGAAAGTGAATCGGTAGCGTACCTTCCGTAGCCTGGTCCTGGCCATGATAGCCTCGACGCGCTGTTTCCTGGCGAGCCTCTCCTTCTCCTCGCGCTCGGCCTCCTCGCGGCGCAGTTTCTCGGCCTCCTCGGCCGCCTTCCTCTTCTCCTCGTCCTCTTTGAGGCGCGCCTGTTTTTCAGCTTCTTCGCGGGTTTTGCGCTCGGCTTCCTCGCGTTCAAGCTGTTGTTGAGCCTGCAATAGACATACTCTGTCGTTATTTGTAATTGACATTAGTTTTAGGTGTGCAATAAAGAATATTCTAATCTTCTGAATGATTTAAGTTAGCCTAATTGCCGAAGTACTTTTTCATTTTTAAACTGAGTATGTGAGATATAAGCGTCACAGAACGACGTTAACAAATATAACATGTATGATGGAATTTTTCGAAAAATACAGCCACTTTACTAAACTTTGTATCTACTATTCAATCAAAGAAACTTCTAAGGTGAGGTTGATAATAATAAAGGTAATAATAGCTTCTAGGTAGCAAGAAACACCTTTCCATAGATACTCCTTTAAACAAAAAAAAATGCTTTTCATTTTTTCTACAATTTTGTTGTTTTTTAAATAAGGCTTGCGTAGACGATTATGGCATAATTCCTCTTATTCAGCCAGATTTGTGGTTGACAATGCTAAGTACCGCGAGACTTAGTACCTCAATAGCTTTCCGGAGTTTCTCCTCGTTCATCTGCCGCTGCAGTTGCGCCAATTCACGCGCTTCTTCTTCCTCGCGCCGTTGCCGCTCTTCCTCCTGCCGTTGCCGCTCCGCTTCCTCTTCGGCTTCACGTTGCAGTCTGTTGATTGATTATAGAATTTTGATGATTTAGATGGACCACATATATTAATGACTTAAAAAATGTTAAAGAACAATGTGACATCAATAGTTTTAAGTTTCAAAGCTTATTCTATTAATTTGCTTTTCTTGTAGTTATATCAAAGCACTGTGCTAAATAAATATAATTAAATTATTTAATAATTATAAAAACTAAATAATTTCCTAAAATAGGTATTTGACGCTCCTCGAGTACTGATGATAAGAATTTATTGTATGTTTCTTAATGTATGTGTAAGACTAACGTCCTCTACACACCAAAGCTGGCCAGAGGCTTTATGTCAGAAACTACAATTATCACAGACCAGCCCAGTGGCCTAGCCCGCCTCGTCAAACCTAGGCTGGGCTTTGGTGTTTGGCTTAGTATATAGTAGGCCAGCGCGGCCTTGTGTGTGTATGTGTATGTATGTGTGTATGTATGTGTGTGTGTATGTGTATGTATGTGTATAGTATCGTACCGCTGTCGCTCGAGCTCGGCCTGTTGCTCTAGCTCCTCGCGGGCTCGGCTAGTGCGGCCTTGAGTGTGTATGTGTATGTATGTGTGTATGTGTATGTATGTGTATAGTATCGTACCGCTGTCGCTCGAGCTCGGCCTGTCGCTCTAGCTCCTCGCGGGCTCGGCTAGTGCGGCCTTGAGTGTGTATGTATGTATGTGTATAGTATCGTACCGCTGTCGCTCGAGCTCGGCCTGTCGCTCGAGCTCCTCGCGGGCTCGGCTAGTGCGGCCTTGAGTGTGTATGTGTATGTATGTGTATAGTATCGTACCGCTGTCGCTCGAGCTCGGCCTGTCGCTCGAGCTCCTCGCGGGCTCGGCTAGCGCGACCTTGAGTGTGTATGTGTATGTATGTGTGTATGTGTATGTATGTGTATAGTATCGTACCGCTGTCGCTCGAGCTCCTCGCGGGCTCGGCTAGCGCGACCTTGAGTGTGTATGTGTATGTATGTGTGTATGTGTATGTATGTGTATAGTATCGTACCGCTGTCGCTCGAGCTCGGCCTGTCGCTTGAGCTCCTCGCGGGCTCGGCTAGTGCGGCCTTGAGTGTGTATGTGTATGTATGTGTGTATGTGTATGTATGTGTATAGTATCGTACCGCTGTCGCTCGAGCTCGGCCTGTCGCTCGAGCTCCTCGCGGGCTCGGCTAGCGCGACCTTGAGTGTGTATGTGTATGTATGTGTGTATGTGTATGTATGTGTATAGCATCGTACCGCTGTCGCTCGAGCTCGGCCTGTCGCTCGAGCTCCTCGCGGGCTCGGCTAGCGCGACCTTGAGTGTGTATGTGTATGTATGTGTGTATGTGTATGTATGTGTATAGTATCGTACCGCTGTCGCTCGAGCTCAGCCTGTCGCTCGAGCTCCTCGCGGGCTCGGCTAGCGCGACCTTGAGTGTGTATGTGTATGTATGTGTGTATGTGTATGTATGTGTATAGTATCGTACCGCTGTCGCTCGAGCTCGGCCTGTCGCTCGAACTCCTCGCGGGCTCGGCTAGTGCGGCCTTGAGTGTGTATGTGTATGTATGTGTATAGTATCGTACCGCTGTCGCTCGAGCTCGGCCTGTCGCTCGAGCTCCTCGCGGGCTCGGCTAGCGCGACCTTGAGTGTGTATGTGTATGTATGTGTGTATGTGTATGTATGTGTGTATGTGTATGTATGTGTGTATGTGTATGTATGTGTATAGTATCGTACCGCTGTCGCTCGAGCTCGGCCTGTCACTCGAGCTCCTCGCGGGCTCGGCTAGCGCGACCTTGAGTGTGTATGTGTATGTATGTGTGTATGTGTATGTATGTGTGTATGTGTATGTATGTGTATAGTATCGTACCGCTGTCGCTCGAGCTCGGCCTGTCGCTCGAACTCCTCGCGGGCTCGGCTAGTGCGGCCTTGAGTGTGTATGTGTATGTATGTGTATAGTATCGTACCGCTGTCGCTCGAGCTCGGCCTGTCGCTCGAGCTCCTCGCGGGCTCGGCTAGCGCGACCTTGAGTGTGTATGTGTATGTATGTGTGTATGTGTATGTATGTGTATAGTATCGTACCGCTGTCGCTCGAGCTCGGCCTGTCACTCGAGCTCCTCGCGGGCTCGGCTAGCGCGACCTTGAGTGTGTATGTGTATGTATGTGTGTATGTGTATGTATGTGTATAGTATCGTACCGCTGTCGCTCGAGCTCGGCCTGTCACTCGAGCTCCTCGCGGGCTCGGCTAGCGCGACCTTGAGTGTGTATGTGTATGTATGTGTGTATGTGTATGTATGTGTGTATGTGTATGTATGTGTGTATGTGTATGTATGTGTATAGTATCGTACCGCTGTCGCTCGAGCTCGGCCTGTCGCTCGAACTCCTCGCGGGCTCGGCTAGTGCGGCCTTGAGTGTGTATGTGTATGTATGTGTATAGTATCGTACCGCTGTCGCTCGAGCTCGGCCTGTCGCTCGAGCTCCTCGCGGGCTCGGCTAGCGCGACCTTGAGTGTGTATGTGTATGTATGTGTGTATGTGTATGTATGTGTATAGTATCGTACCGCTGTCGCTCGAGCTCGACCTGTCGCTCGAGCTCCTCGCGGGCTCGGCTAGCGCGACCTTGAGTGTGTATGTGTATGTATGTGTGTATGTGTATGTATGTGTATAGTATCGTACCGCTGTCGCTCGAGCTCGGCCTGTCGCTCGAGCTCCTCGCGGGCTCGGCTAGCGCGACCTTGAGTGTGTATGTGTATGCATGTGTGTATGTGTATGTATGTGTATAGTATCGTACCGCTGTCGCTCGAGCTCGGCCTGTCGCTCGAGCTCCTCGCGGGCTCGGCGGCGCCGCTCGGCTAGAGCAGCTTTGGCCTCCTCCTCCGTCGTGATGCGCCGCGCCGTCATCGACGCTGCAATAGATACATATTACTTCAGTGACAAAGATTCCTAATAGCTTTTTCTGTTTTAATAACATGATAAACAAGCATACGAGCTGACTGATATTGAGCGTGAAACGCGGCGGAAAGACACCAGGGGCTGTATTACTGAATTTCAAAAAGATAGAATATATCTATTGTGTAGAGACACAATAGATATATCCTCTCTTTTTGAAATTGGAACTCGTTCAAGTCGGCTACCTACGCTCGCACTCCCGTCGAGTATCATGACTATTATGTATTCTTCTAGAACTAATAACAGAATAAATTTCAGCCTTGTGGGAGAAGGTTATAAATTACTCTCCCGATGACAACTTTGCTATCGTCTGGTACATACTTGCAACCGTCGAAATGGGTTGGCCTATCCTAAATGCTAATGCGAACTATTACTACCGTAACGCCTACGTAATTTTTCAAGCAGCGGTAAGCTTGTATTACCAGCTTGGTTTTTTTTATATCTCTACTATTCCAGTCCTATAATTCTTATTTTAATTAAGGCGATATGTGTTTTCTTTTTTGTTATGTTTTCTGCTCACACCATAATAGTACATTAAGATATAAGTGCGATAAGTTGAAAATTACAGCCGAGGCGATATTGCTAGCCCGAGCCGTAGGCGAGGGCTACAAGAAAGCAGAGGCTGTAATTATCAAAGCGCACGTATGTCATACGACGTTTTATAACATATTTGCGAGGACTTAATAAAAACAATACAGCGAAAAGAAAAAGCGCGCGGAATAATTTTTACTTGTTCACAAATTAGCGATGCGATGCGCGCGCATCAGTGCTTTTTTTAAAGCAAAGGCATAAAAAACAGCCAGTATTACTAATACAGTAAATTAATATATTTGTTTTTATTACAGAATGGTTGCCAAAATTAATTAAATTAAAGAATTAAATGTTTATTTATTATATTTTATATCCCAAAGTTAATTTTATTCATAAAATGTTGACCACTTTTCTGATAAGATTTAAGAAAGTACCGTTCGTTTTAGACGGAGCATCTTGATAAACCGTGCGTTTAACATTACATTACCGCACAAGTGCGTAATGAGATACATTACTATATTGAAACTATGGTTTTCTTCTGGTTTCAAAATCTATAAAAAACGTCCCTCACCAGTCATCTCATTGTCATCAGTCTTTTCGACGGAGGGCTCCTTCTTGTCCTCCTTGTCTTCTCTCTTCTCTTTCTGTTCGGACCTGTCGCTCGCTTTCACTTCGTGTTTCGCTACTTCTGTTATTTCTTGCTCGATTTTCGTATCCTGCTTAACCTCTATTGTTTCTTTGATTTCGTTTGTCTATGGAAGATAAAAATATACACATATACCATCACGCTTGTAATCCCCCAAGGGTTAGGCAGAGGTGTACTAAAGTACACCCACAGTTATGTTTAGGTCCCAATATATATATATATGGCAATATAGGCTCGCCCCCTATGACAGGGGGCGAGCCTATATTGCCATTAGCCGAGCACAAATTCCAAACACTCGAATTTTTAAAATCGGGCCAGTAGTTCCTGAATTTGTTTTATGGGACAGGGGGGCAAATGGGCAGACAGATCACCTGATCCGCCGCCCATGGACAACCGCAACACCAGAGGAGTAACAAGTGCGTTGCCCGCCCTTTAAAAGGGTTTGGGCCTCCGGTATCCTCCACCCACTCGGCAAAACTCAACGTAAGTGTTGTTTCACGCCGGTTTTTTTGTGAGGCGTGGTACTCCGGTCGAGCCGGCTCATTCCTGTCAAAGGTTATGCTGTTGTGTTTGTGTTTCCGTTTCTACGTAACACTTTATTACGCGATTATGCCTGCGCGGCCGGAACGGGTATCTTCAGACCGTATTGTACATGTTATCATAAACCCTCGCCCCATACCTTATCGAGGTGAGGTGTGTCCCCATCCCCATTCTGTATCTGCAGCTCCTGCAGCTTGTGCGTCACTTCAGTGGCGTCCACCTGACTCTTGTCTGACGATACCGAAACCGCCATGGCCACCACCGCCGGCTGCACAAAGTCAAATTCAAAGTCAAATGTTTTATTTCAATGAGGGCCGATTTTTCCATCGCCAGACAACTTTATCGAAGGAATCAATTTGAATTTTTGACAGTTCAGACAACTGCCTCATTAGCCAAGTGGTCCTGAGCGCGACTGCTATGCTAGAGGTCCTGGGTTCGATTCCCAGGTCGAGCAGTGATATTGCGTTTTTCTAAGAAATTCCCAGTAGCAGCTCGGAGTTTGGAATTTGTGCCCGGTTAATGGCGCAATAGGCTCGCCCCCTATTACATGGGACCTAAACATACCGGCGACCTGTGGGTGTACCTGAGTACACCTCTGCCTAACCCTTCGGGGAATACAGGCGTGATGGTATGTTGTGACAGTTTATCTATACAAAATCTGTCAAACGTCGATTTTATTCCTCAGTTAAAAGTTATCTGGCGATGGGAAATTCGGCCCTAAGACCATTAAAAAGCCAGGTCAGGTGCGTAGTACTCGCAACCGGCGCGTATGTATGAGAAGATGTATGAATGTCGCAGAAGCAAAAGAAGTATGCAAGAATCGTAGAAAGTGGCGGTATATAGGTAGTTTCTGCATACCCCTGTGGAAAAGGGCGTGAGATTTGCGGTATACAACAATTATGCATAATATAGTAATGAAGTTGGAAATGCACTACAAGAAGATCTGTGTAATACTGTGTATCTTATAAGATGCGATGAATGTAGTAAGATTAGTTTAGCTGAGAAAAAAATGACATAATCAGAGATCGGAATAGGTAGAGTATATTTACCTAAAGTTCTAGGATTAATTAGTCATGTTTATGATTACGGGATTTTAGAGGAGGTATAATCAACTCTATGTTACTTACTTCCTCGAGCTTTACATAAATATACTCTTACATATTCCAATCTTTTTTTTATGGGATAGGGGGGCAAACGAGCAAACGGATCACCTGATGGTAAGCGATAACCGCCGCCCATGGACACCCGCAACACCAGAGGAGTCGCAAGTGCGTTGCCCGCCTTTAAAAGGGTTTGGGCCTCCGGTGACCTCACCTCACTCGGCGAAACACAACGCAAGCGTTGTTTCACGCCGGTTTTCTGTGAGGCCGTGGTATCACTCCGGTCGAGCCGGCCCATTCGTGCCGAAGCATGGCTCTCCCAAAATCTAAAGAATCTCTGGTCACGATCTCTGGTCATAATAGGAACAAAACCTAGGAATACCTTAGCTATGTCCTTGTCGACGCTGGACTCTTTGGAAGCGGCCGGCGCCGGCGACAGCGCGCGGCCCGGAGATGCCGACAGAGACTTGCCGCGCCCCGCCTGTATATAATACACGTCTGTATTGATGGCATCGGGCTCATGTCGTACCATAAGCGTGCTTGACTAAGTAGATGGTCATTTGTAAAATAACATAATATACCATCACGCCTGTATTCCCCGAAGGCTTAGGCAGAGGCGTACTAATGTACACTCACAGTTCGCCGGTATGTTTAGGTCCCATGTTATAGGGGGCGAGCCTATTGTCATTAACCGGGCACAGATTCCAAGCTCCGAGCTGCTACTGGGAATTATATAACAGTTTGCTAGACCTGGGAATCGAACCCAATACCTCTAGCGTAGCAGTCGCGCTCAGGACCACTTGGCTAATGAGGCAGTATTTTAAATGAAATTTGTAAAATGTCTAGAATTAGTTGTATTAACGCATGGCCACACACGATGACACATTTGCCTTAGGCAAAAAAACTTGTGCGTCGTTATGGGCGAAAATAAATTTTCATTCTTTCTTTCTTGTTATGAAAATGGGAAGAACAGAAAAAGAGCGAAGGAGAGAAGGAAAGGGGGACGGAGGGGGGGGTTCAAATAGAAATAATTAGTAGTGAAATAAATCTTACTTCCTTTTTTTTTGAAAAAAAAAAAAATCAGTGGAAAATTTTATTTTACCTTATCGTGATCTTTGGATGGCTTTGGCTTTCTGTGTACTGGCGGCTTCCCGTCACCCGGCGCGACTGGTGGCACTGGAAACAACAATACTATAATATGATAAACTGTTATTGTGAATTATTGTAATACGTGTGTAACAACAACAACACATCGTCTTGTGCTATGTCAGGAAAAGGCTTTATGCGTGGGTGTTGTGTTAAAATAGGTGTTATTTATAAGTATACTAGTAGTATTATTTTTCATGCTAAGATTATAGTTATTTTAGAATAGAATAGAATATCTTTCTACACCAAAAACTAATGTCAAGTATAAGTTATCAATAATAGAATATGGTACAATGGGTGGTAGACTGGTATTTAACCAGAAGATGCAGTTTCGAATCCTGCCCGCGTCGAATTTTTCCTTCACAAAAAGGAAACACTAGCATACTTCGACTATTAATTGTAATCAGTAACTTGACAGTTGAAGGGTTACCAGTTTTTGACAAAAAAAAAGATAGTGAGGTGGTCAAAAAATGAACGAAATTGAATGAACTTATTATATGTTTTTTTTATTTTTGGTTGGTTTTTATTAGAAGAAAATAGAAAAGGAAATTACTTTGATTAATTATTCTTATATTTTATATCTTATTTACGATTTTTTAGTTTAATTTTATATTAAACCATTTTTATCAATCAATCTTTTACGCAAAATCATTCACTACCCCAACACTATGTATTAGTTGTAGTGTGGTATCATTATTTCTCTTCGAACTGTCAAGTTACTGAATACAATTAAAAGTCGAAGTATAGTATGTTTTAACGTACTGGGCTTAATCTGTGCGTTGGCATGTAGCGATGCTGGTCGTGGTCGGCGCGGAGTGGTGTGAGCGCGACGGGGCGCATCCCCGGCCGCCCCGGCGCCGGCCCCGGCCACCAATGTACTGTCCCGGGACACGCTGGGCGTGCTGGCCGCGCTCTGCCCCGCCGTGTCGCCTCCGCCTGAACCACACCGATACTTACACACCACCGTACACCATACCGACACATTAAATAAAACTGCACTGTTAGGTACGATTCAGATCAACTGGCTCGCGTCGCGCCGCATCGGAACGGAGCTGTACGCGTGCCGCGGCAGCCAACAGCGTCATAAAGACAATCATATGTCTGAACTAAAGAAATTAGTTTTTCTTCCGTATCAATTTTTGACTTGTAACTGTCGCTTGAAGAACACAACTTAAATGTTTTTTTTATAGGATAGAGGAGCAAACGAGCATACGGATCACCTGATGGTAAGCGATAACCACCGCCCATGGACACCCGCAAAACCAGAGGAGTCACAAATGAGTTGCCCGCCTTTTAAAAGGGTTTGGGCCTCCGGTAACCTCATTCACTCGGCGAAACACGACGCAAGCATTGTTTCACGTCGGTTTTCTGTGAGTGAGTTTGATGTGATTCGCTAGTTGCTGCACCGTAATCTCCGTCCGTGTCCATGACGCACGGCCGACCGGCTCCGAACGGACCCGACGGCAGCCGATTGGATGCCGACGGCGCCGTTCGGAGCCGGTCGGGGCCGGTCGGACGTCGCGACAGCATTCTGCGACACGTCGTGGGATGCCGACGGAGATAACTATGCGTAAGTTGCATGCAAATATGAAGTGTAATTACTGTTGATACATTTCAATGTTCTTTACCGCATTGTAAAATGCCGCCCGGTCCGGCCCGATGCGAGCCGGTTTGGTCTGAATCGTACCTTACAAGCACAGTCAAAATACGCGTCTTAGGCATTTTACAGTGGTCAACTTTAATTTTGCACTGAATTATCAATTAGGATAGTTTTCGACATTAATTATTACGAAGTCACAGTATGTAACTATTAGATGCTAATTTATTAGTGCTCTAGATAAAAAAGATCAGATAAACATAAGTAGACAAAACATACGTTTTAATTTTGTTTAGTTTTTAATCTAATTCGTTAGTTATGCAAGATAGATTTTTTTTTGTAAAATTACTTCTTATACCAAAAATCTATATTATTTAACTAATTTAATTATCTGTTGAAACATACCAAATATTAGTAATTTATAATAGTTTATTAACAAAAGCACATACAATTAAAACATCGACACATTAAAACAACATCGCTCACGACTCCGCAACATATAAAAAACGGAACTCTAAACACATAACACAAAGTTCAAATTCAAAGTATCACAAGAAAACCTTAGAATACAATAACTCTTACTTATAAAATAGAGCATAAATTTATCTCTAGGCATGTTAGATTTCACGCGCGATTGAGAAACAATTCTTTTTTTTATGGGATAGGGGAGCAAACGAGCAGAAGGATCACCTGATGGTAAGCAATTTGAAAAATTCTTTCAGTATTAGATAGCCCATTTATCGAGGAAGGCTATATAGGCTATACACGCACGCTAACGCGGTCGAAGTCGCGGGAAGAAGCTAGTTGAGAATCAAGTTCTTTAAACCTAGATTAGGGTGTAAAACTTACCTCTGGGCGTGTTAACCCCAGTGCCGGCGATGGATGCGGGCCTGGGCTTCCTGGGCGCAGAAGCCGGCCTGCGCACTACGGCCGTGAGGTTGGACAGCGCGCTGCCCGGCCGCGATCCCGGGGTAGTATCGCCTGACCGCGTTTCTGCATACATCGACGCTTATGTACAATGGGACGCCGGACCTAACATGGCCGGCGACCGATGGATTGCGAGTTGCTCGATAGAAGCGTTGGCTTTTGTTAGTAGTGTTGTGTTGTATATGTTAAACATACCATCACGCCTGTATTGCCCGAAGAGTTAGGCAGAAGCGTACTAATGTACACTCACAGTTCGCCGGTATGTTTAGGTCCCATGTATGTCCATGCGGGCGAGCCTATTGCCATTAACTGGGCACAAATTCCTAATTCCGAACTGCTACTGGGAATTTCATAGAAAAACCCAATTACACTGCTCGATCTGGGAATCGAACCCAGGACCTCTAGCGTGGCAGTCACGCACAGGACCACTTAGCTAATGAGGCAGTTTATTAGTTCGTTTGTTTAGGTTATGTTTTAGTAATCTAGGTCTTTTTGTAGTAGCCACGATTTTCGGCAGATTTTTACAGCGAAAAAATGTAGAATACGCATTATATATGTAAGTAGGTAGCTGTACGTTTTATATCCGAATACTTTCAATCAAATCACTACATAAGTAGTATAAAACAAAGTCGCTTCCTGCTGTCTGTCTGTCTCTATGTATGCTTAGATCTTTAAAATTACGCAACGGATTTTGATGGTTTTTTTTTTAATAGATAATGTGATTCCAGAGGAAGGTTTTAAGCTATTTAATATAACCCTACGACTCTTAGGAACGGGGCAGCGTGGGTGAAACCGCGGGCGGGTCGCTAGTAATCAATGAAAAAAAAAACAGAAAACCATGTTTTCTTTTTTTTAAATTTCTTGATAGGCTTACGCTTAACCGCCAGTTCGCCTGATGTTAAGCAACACTGCGACCTAAGATGGAGCCCGCTTGCCTAGAAGAGACCGTTTCACTTGTGATTTAAAGACACCCAGATTATATCTATCCTTTTTTACATGGGATCTAAGACATACCGAAGAATCCTCTGAGGAATATAGGCCTGATGTGTTGGTGTGTTATGTAGAAAGATTGTAGAATATTTCTTGTAAATGGTTCGTGTATTTACATTATTATGACGACCTCTGTGGTTTAGTGGTTCGAGTAACGGACTGCTGACCATGAGGTCGTGGGTTCGGTTCCCACAGGACACAAAAATTTATGTGATGAATATAAGTGTTTGTGTTCGTCTGGGTGTTTCTTATGTATTATAAGTATGTATTTACAAAAAAAATAAAAAAGTATATAAGCATTATATCCATTGTCTAGTACCCATAGTTCAACCTCTGCTTAGTTTGGGACTAGATGGTGCTGTGTAAAAATGTCCCAGAATATTTATTATCTTTAATCGCTACGCGTTCGATTCGCCAAGAATTAGTTTTGAGTTTTGGCAATATGTCATAGAGAAACCTTTGGCAATGCTGCGATACCAATCAATTCGGCAGCCCGAATACCATCACCGGTCTCGACATTAGTTATAATTAAGTATGATTCTTTGCGATTTTAGCGAATTAGAACGTAGGCAATTTGTTAGGAACGGAAACTGTATAATTATGCGTTTAGGGTGAGATGTTTGATTTTTTTCCAGATGTTTTGTGTATTTCTGATGAGTCTGTTCATGTCAGTAATTGAGTTAGTCACTGATTTTTGAAGAGAAAGTTACTTACCTATGTATATATAGTTTAGTGTATGTTTGAGTATATGTACAGTCGCGGAATGAAAAGTTTGGTCAATTTTCAAATTGATTCGTACGTTCCGAAATGTTACCTTTTCAAAGTTTGTTCCTGTTTGTTCATCAACTCACAGTTCGCCGGTATGTTTGGGTCCTGTCATAGGTCAAACTCCGAGCTCCTACTGAGAATTTCATAGAACCACAGTAAAAGTGAGCAGCATTTTTATTCCGCGACTGTACTATTTGATGTTGGTAGTCATGTGACCAAAATATCAATATAGTGTGCCTAATATGAGTAAGTAATTATTACAATATGTGTGTGTATTGGTTTGTAAATGTTAATGAAGAATGTATGACATGAAAACAGAAGAGGTTTGTGCTCTGTCAAATTTTCTAAAATTATTTCTCTATTGTAGCATCAATATTGCTAGTTCAAAAATAGATTTTTTTACAAATTATAAAAAAAAAACAAATTACTTACAACAAATTGCTTTAAAAAAGAAAAACATCAACACCATGCAAATATTTTAACAGAAAAATTCAAAAGAAAATTCGTCCTATAATTTTGGGTGTACTTTTTTGCAATAATGAAGGGAGGTGCTAGTGCATATAGTACACAGTTTAAGGTAGAAAGCAAAAGCAGTTAGATCTTACCTTTTGAAGAAGAAACCAGCCACGCCACCGGAGAAGATAGAGACAGAGACTTCACCAATATTGTTGTACGTGTACACAATGACTTACTTATATGGATATAGAAAAAATGCAATCAATTGTATTGAAGAAACTTTTGAGGTCAATTTGGACATAGCAGCTATCAATTTTATTATTTTTATTGGAATCTCGTCGGTTCTTCTCCGTAAGGAGGATTTGGATCATGCTAACGTTGTAGACATCTCGAACCTACTCGAGGCCATCCATAAATTAAGTCATATCACACGGGGAGTGGGGGGGAGTAGTAAAAAGGTTTGTATGAGGCGGCATCAGCTTTTTGATGTCACATGCAAAAAACTCTGTTTGATGAATAATGACGATGCAATATGGACGAAGCAAAATATGTGACATCACCCTATGGGGAGGGGATTTCACAAATTTTACGTGTGACAAGGACAGGGTTGGGGGTGAGAGCCATGCTTCGGCAGGAATGGGCCGGCGCGACCGGAGTGATACCATGGCCTCACGCAAAACCGGCGTGAAACAACGCTTACGTTGTGTTTCGCCGAGTGAGTGATAGTGATACCGGAGGCCCAAACCCTTTTAAAAGGCGGGCAACACACCGGCGACTCCTCTGGTATTGCGGGTGTCCATGGGCGGCGGTAATTGCTTACCATCCGGAGTTCCGTCAGCTCGTTTGCCCCCCTATCCCATAAAAAAGAATCATGATCGTAATGTATGGATGAATAGACCATGACTGAATAGATTTCCTATTTAAAACGGACTCCTTATTTGACTAAGATATTGGTAAATAAATCATTGTGTACACGAGTTAATATAGGTAGCAGTAAATACCTTTTCGCCCGCTGTTTTCATTGTAAGCCTAAAGCTGTATGGAATAACGACCAAAATGGAACAAACAAACATTTTGAAACCCAAAACCAAGCGACCCAGTGCGATACGATATTATTAATTTAGAAAATGGTGATATGGTTGTTTTATTGTGATATGAATAACAACATCTTGTTCTGAAAATGATAATGGTCAAGTGAAATAAAAAAAATATTGCTGTATATAAAAATATATGATAAATATTGCTGATGATGATCACAGGAGGCAGCAATGAAACGAAAACCTAACGAAATCCTCAAAATATTGTATTTAGATTAAGTGACACGTCTTTTTAAATGTTGACTAAGGCCCACTTGCACCAACTTTTTAAATATGTTTAAATTGCATTTAAACTACATTTTTCATTGTAAATTTGTGTTTAAATGCAATTTAAATATATTCAAGAAGTTGATGCAACTGGCCCTAAGTGTCGCTAAGTTATATCCTGACACGCCATTTAGATATCTACAGGTCGCAACCTAACATTCAAACAACAACAACAACATTTAGTTTCAAATAAAATAAATAAACAAATCCCGCGTTCATTAATGTCACGTTCATGTATTATATTTTGTTTCTAAATGGGACGCTTTATTAATAATTGCAAATTGTCTATGATCTCTTATTCTGATTCTTGTCAACGGCTTGTTGTTTGATAAACTACTCAAATGCTCCGTGGACAAATAGGACCACTACATCATGTCAACTTGAAAAGCTAGAACTTAGTCTCAACATCATTGTTTTAAATATCGGAGCTAGTTTACCTGTTAAATAAAAATATTATTAACAATATTTACATTACGTTAAATTCTTAAACTTAAATGTTAGTGACAATGTTTTACCCAATAACAAGTACTTTAATGGCTTGATTGTTAGTGACGTTGTCATTAATTGCAATAACTTAATGGATAAGCTGTTAATGGCGTGTTCGCGACAAAAACTGCAACGCTCAAGTTGAACCCCACACAGCGATTATAATATGATCATCACAAGCAAGAACGAAACAACTTTTTAAATTCGAAGATAAAATATCATTAAAACTCAAAGTCTGGTAACACCAGCCACACACAACAGGCTTGCCAGCTGACATTTTTTTTTGAAAATAAGAGTGGTAGAATATTTAAGGTACGTAAAAAATGTACACCAAAAACAGAAGATATGACAACAACTGACACAAATTGCGGCCTTGTGGCGATTTCTTTAAGAAAAATAAAGGACTTTCAGAAAACTATCATATCGGATTGTTTTGATTTAAATTCTAATAGAAATTGTAATTTCCACACACAACTACGCAGGTATCTTTTTTCACACAACTGTAAGTCGATAAGATCTAATTTAGAACTACAAGCACTCACGCCCACCCACACACACAAGCGATTATTCTACTGTTATTTAAGTTACTAATGTGATAAGGCACTCACGGTCTACGGCACTTTACCTAACAATCGAACACATTTTACATAACTAAAGAAGCAACAACTCCTGTCACATTCAACTTCCTTGATGTCAACCAAAGATGACATTGTTGTTGACATGAACACTGACAACAGATGGTACAGAATATACAGATGATAGATCATTATTTATTTATGATGAGTAGCAACAATACCAACTGGTACTCATCATATCCTATCTTTTAACTAGCTATCTCATGCAAAATTCGCTTCTCCCCTAATAATATTTTTTTTTTATGGGGCAAACGAGGAAACGGATCACCTGATGGTAAGTGATAACCGCCGCCCATGGACACCCGCAACACCAGAGGAGTCGCAAGTGCGCTGCCCGCCTTCAAAAGGGTTTGGGCCTCCGGTAACCTCAACTCACTCGGCGAAACACAACGCAAGCGTTGTTTCACGCCGGTTTTCTGTGAGGCCGTGGTATCACTCCGGTCGAGCCGGCCCATTCGTGCCAAGCATGGCTCTCCCACGTGAAAAAATTCATATAAATTTAATTCATATCACATTCAGTTCATATCATTTTCAACATCAACCATGGAAACTCTTTTCGTAGAGCGGAAAGTACGAAGATTCTCTGCGGCCTATCTGCTGGCTGCGAAGACAGTGATCATCACACTCAAAACCTCAATTTCTTACGAATAAACAATTCATTCAGACAAACGCCATCTAAAAGCGTAGCCGAAGCGACACACCCCATGAATCGTCCCCAAATGTAAACCAAGCGAAGCATCAATATCTTACGATGCGACCAAGACATGGGACATTGTGACGAAGGACGAGGAACTGGTCTACCTTAAATTGCTAGCATATAATCGCACTCAAAACTCTCTTACGAAAAAACCACTCATTCAAACAAACGCCATCTAAAAGCGTAGGCGAAGCGACACACCCCTTGAATCGTCCCCAAATGTAAACCAAGCGAAGCATCAATATCTTACGATGCGACCAAGTTCTGGGACAATGTGACAAATCGACTAGGAACTGATCTACTTGACAGTGCTCACTGGAAAAACCTCATCTTTCTTACATAAAAATTAACTCATTCAAACAAACGCCATCCTAAAAGCGTAGCCGAAGCGACACACCCTTGAATTGAGCGTCCCCAAATGTAAACCAAGCGAAGCAACAATATCTTACAGAACGATGGGACCAAGTGATGGGACAATGTGACGAAACGACTAGGAACTGATCTAATTGACAGTGCTCACTGGAAAAACCTCATCTTTTTTACATTAAAAGTTAACTTACTCAAACAAACGCTATCTAAAAGCGTAGCCGAAGCGACACACCCCTCGAATAGTCCCCAAATGTAAACCAAGCGAAGCATTAATATCTTACGATGCGACCAAGTTATGGGACAATGTGACAAATCCACTAGGAACTGATCTACTTGACACTGATGCTCCCTGGAAAAACATCATCTTTCTTACATAAAAATTAACTCATTCAAACAAACGCCATCTAAAAGCGTAGCCGAAGCGACACACCCCTTCAATCGTCCCCAAATGCAAACCAAACAAAGCATCAACATCTTACGATGCGATCAAGTTATGGGACATTGTGACGAAGGACGAGGAACTGGTCTACTTTAAATTGCTAGCATATAATCGCACTCAGAACTCTTTTACGAAAAACTCAGTCAAACAAACGCCATCTAAAGCGTAGCCGAAGCGACACACCCCTTGAATCGTCCCCAAATGTAAACCAAGCGAAGCGAATACCCCAGCAACGATGTGAACCAAAGCCACAGCGTAGTGTTGTGACGGTGAGGTCTTACGGGCCCTGTTGAGGTGATGCATGGACGGCGACGCGGAGTGCAGCGGGCGGCTGGGAGGCAGCCGGTCCAGGCGCGTCATGGAGTAGGCCCTACCTGGCGCGCGCGGCGCGGGCACCGTCGGCACCAGGTCCGTGCGCCTCCGCGCCACCGACGACCACATCACTGGCTGCGGGGTACGGTCCGGTTCGTCTGCAATTACCGTACAACACTTATTTGGTGTGTTTTTGGACAAAACTTTCGAGACAACTTGATCTACTTATCTGTCAAATTACGCTGAAATAAATACTTTTTTGAAATAAAACTATTTTTACGGATTTTATCGCGTTGTATTAATATTATTTAAAAACAGTTTTATTTCAATGTCTAATATTCGCGTAAGTGTCAGAAATCAGTAAATACTTTTTTTTTTTCATGACATGGTAAAAAATAACCTATATTAAAAAGTAGTGTAATCGATTTTGAACAAACTAGTTTCAGGTTTTGAGTTAATTCAATTACATCCTGTATAAAAAAAAAATTTAGTTGTGAAATGTTTTCGGGTTTTAGAATATTCAATAGTCATTATATTATTATCATTACATAGGTATATTGATATTCGAGTTTATTGCTGAATAAACCCTCAAGTGTATCTACATTGTGTATCTACTAATTGACTTCTTTTTTTAATTAGTAATTTTTTGTAAAAAAAATGAATTATGATGTGTACTTTTTTCTACACAATTCCAGAAGCTTCATATTCAAACAATCAATATTTTCACCGTAATCTACCTTGCTAAACGGAGTTACACGTACGTGCATATATAAGAGGTACGCCTCAGCGGCGCGGCTTACACAGCGAATTAGCATAATCTTTTCTTAATCTCTCACAAGGTCACGACGTTCTCGATCTCAATACAATAGAATTTTATGCAGCCTGACTCAGTGTTGTACACATGGTAATTATAATTATTATATGGGGACAATTATTCCGGCCGACACTGTAATGCACTGACGTAAGATAATTTGGTTCTTAAATTTTTTTAGATGCTAATCTGTACCGGTATTATTTAAATACCAGGTTCTAGTCGTGTATTAAAAAAAAACCAAATTTAGAGTCAGATCAATATGAACAAATATAAAAATTAAACACAGAAAGTTGTTCAGAGTGGCTATTTTTGCGAGACAGCTTTGTAAAATTATTAAATATGGTAACAACAATATTAACTTACAGAAACTTGTAAACATCAGCATTCCTTCATAGCAGCATAAGGAAAGAATTATAGTACATTAAAACATTATCAAAGCAAGTTTGACAATTTTGTGACAATGACAGTATTTCACATGGAATACTGTTATTTATTCCAATAGCCATAAGGTTGCGCTTGCGCTTATTACCTTTGTTATCAGTGTCTGAGGTATCCAGCTGCAACGCAGAAGCGCGTCTCGTGAGCGGCGCAGACGCGAACATCACATTAGTAGTTGATGCCGCCCTGAAAAGCAAGCACAAACAATATTAGACTTTATTTGATATAATAATGTATGTAGTAAGGGTTATTTTCATAGGCACAAAATGCCGTTACAATTTAAAAACAAATGCGGTACTTTATGTGCACTGCAGTGTACGTTATGAATTTTAATTATAAAATACTATTAATATTGTAATTTTAAGATAAAATAAGCGTTCATTAAACTTTATAAACTGAGAAAAAATGCAAAGGTTTAGGCTAAATTAAGCGAAATGAGACTAAATTGGGAATAAAATAAAACTGCAATTAATTTGTTTCTTTGATCTGAGCATTCTCAAAGCATTAGGTTATTAGTATTACTAACTAATCAATATTCAACATACAAGTTACTACCTACACACAAGCTGTTAGATATTCTTATCAACACTTGAATGCAATTTACAAGTAAATATGTATAAATACTATACATAGTATTGGTAGAGGGTTATAGAAAATTACCAGCAAGCTCTTACTGCTACACATATATAATGTATGTAACTAATCTATTATTTTTTCATTCTAGCGAAAGACTGCATCATTAGCTTAGTAGTTATGAGCGCGACGTCCTAGGTTCGATTTCCAGGCCGAGAAAAGTGTTATTGTGTCTTCTATAGAATTCTCAATAGTAGATCACAGTTTGGAATTTTTGTCCGGTTACATAATATACTACATGGGACCTAAAGATACCACCAACCTTAAGTTATGTCCACTAGACAGAATTAACCTGCCATCAAATGCATCGACTGTCATTCTAGAAACATCTCCAAGCATTACGCTGACATGATCACCGACCGAGAAATTGCATAAGTGGCACAAAAAATTTCACCATTGACAAATTAGCCGATATAAGGCCATTGTATGGAAGACAATGGCTGCTAATGACGTCATAAGGTCAGTAAACCACGGCGGAAGCCGCGGACGTGGCCTGGATGTCGCCCGGATTTAGTTTTGCAAATTAAGTGGGTATTAAAATAGGAAAGTGATTATGAATAGGAGCTAGTGATGTAACGTGAAGTCCGGCCCATGTTTGCCGCTTTTGTTGTCTGATTCTAAAAGAGGTCTGGCCATAATTCCTACCATTTTTATTTTTTTCTAAGAGTGGAAAATTTTCGAAAAGTAAGTACTTTATTGTCGTGCAGGCTGACCATCGGCTTATCTTATCTTGTGTAGGGCCGAGGCAGCAATGCCTCAGTTCACTTCGACCCCATGGTATCTTTTGTGCTTCCCCTAGATAATCTCATCCCCTCCTAGTTCTACAAACAGCTCTTCCATGAGCTTTATAATGAGGTCTGGAGGTATGAGTGTGTAGTCCTCTGGTTGTGGATAACCCTGGCCCAAAAGGCACAATCGCTCTCCAGCCATTGCATCGCATGTACACAGAAGGTGTTCCATGCTCTCAATTTCCCTTTTGCGACCATCGGCTTACTTGTAACCGCCTGTTGTGACTATATGAGATAGTCACAACAGGCGGCAACCAAGACTATCACGCTAAACGACCCCACCCCTGACCCATATTACCATACACGGCCGTATGGTGCACCGCAAAGAACGAATCTATATACTAATATATAAAGCTGAAGAGTTTGTTTGTTTGTTTACTTGAACGCGCTAATCTCAGGAACTACTAGTCCGATTTGAAAAATTCTTTCTGTGTTAGATAGCCCATTTATTGAGAAAGGCTATAGGCTATATATCATCACTCTACGCGGACGTAGTCGCGGGCAGAAGCTATTTAGTGATAAATCAGTGCAAAAGTAGTGTCAAACTGTACACTGCGGTCGCGCAATATTGACCCACTTCCGTTCTTTGACTTACGACAAAACCAACGGGAATATCGGTTCATTAGGTACAGTGTAGGCCAGTGAAATTGTTCAAGTTTTATTTTTGTTTACAGTACACACTACACATTACTACATATTTTTTTTTATCATCGGTCGGGCGATCGGTATATTATTTTATGGGATGGAACGAGCAGACGGATCACTTGGTTGGTAAGCGATTACCACTGAATAGATTTTAATTATGTTATCACTGTTAGAAAGTATATGCTCCAACTTAAAAACTGGTGAACTTCTTATCTGAATTAATTAAACCGATCCCGAGACAGCTTGGGATGTCAAGCACATTATCTTGATGTTACCAGATCCATACAAAGAAGAGATCATAACTGTTGGTTTTTGATTAAATTATTTTTGGGACCTATTTTTAATCCTAATATAGCTTCAGGTGAGCGAAGCAGCGGGCAAAAACAAGTTATATATAAAAATAAACATAAAATGCTAGTCCTTAATATTATACAGATTCCAGTAACCCTCTATTCTTAGGCTTTAGTCACTTAGCGACTATATGACAGTCCAAAAATGTTTGCTATTAAAATACTACTTACCTAATCCCAAGAAGTCATGATGTTCAACAATCAAAGGTACTATAATTTTAATGCCTTTGATTGTTAAACATTTCCATTTAATTATTTTGCTATTCGCGTGCACGTAAATGTGTTAACATTAGGGTTTATTTTTCTTTAAACGTGTCACGTTTGGGTTAGTCTATAATTTTATCGATTTAAGTAACTACCCTTCACATGCACCTTAACAGCTTAACATAAGGATTATATTAGTTTAATTCGCATGATATTTGGTTTGTCATGTCTAAGAGTAATTAAAACGTGTGTCACATGCAGAGGGGTCGTTTTGTTAATCCATTTACGCCTTTGTCAAGGTTTCCTTTTGTTTTGAGGGCGGTTGCGGTATGTTTCAAAGTGTCAATCAGATGGTTAGTGTAATTTGATTTCTTGTGTTTATTTAGGATACAAAACCAAAATGCCAAATGGTAGTTCTGTACCTGTATGTTTGACGACCTCTGTGGTTTAGTGGTTCGAGTACCGGACTGCTGACCATAAGGTCGTGGGTTCGATACCCACAGGACACAAAAATTTATGTGATGAATATAATTGTCTGGGTGTTTCTTATGTATTATAAGTATGTATTTACAAAAAAAAAGTATATAAGTATTATATCCATTGTCTAGTACCCATAGTACAAGCTCTGCTTAGTTTGGGACTAGATGGTGCTGTGTAAAAATGTACCAGAATAAAAAAAAAACCCCAGAAATTCTTAGGTCAAAGGTCAAAATTAGGCCAAAACTATTTCAATTAAATTACGTCCAGGCTACTATGGCGACCATTACACTGCTCCAACAAATTATAAAAAGCGTAACTATCTGTACATATCTACGCGCAGTCTTCTCAAAAGTCCAGCATTCTTTTGGAAGTTCGCGTTATCGAGCGAATTCTTCACTGAAAATATGCTCGCAAGTGTAGTATAATGTAACTTACTCTATATGACTAATAAAATAACAAAGTAATCTATATACTTAATATATAAAACTGAAGAGTTTGTTTGTTTGTTTGGTTGAACGCGCTAATCTCAGGAACTACTGATCCGATTTGAAAAATTTTCTTTCAGTGTTAGATAGCCCATTTATTGAGGAAGGCTATACGCTATATATCATCACGCTACGCGGACGAAGCCGCGGGAAGGAGCTAGTCATAAAATAAAAGCAAACAAACTCAAAGAACAGAAAGCAAATATACACCGAGTCAGGTTTAAAAAAAATCAGCTGACAACTGAACACGGTATAGGCATGTGACCTAAATATTTCCGAGTCTAGAATCCAGAATGTCAGAGTTGAAGCTAACCAAAATAGAGTCAAACAAGCTTAATTATATACTAACACGATAGATAAACTGATTGCGGGAAGTTTTAATTGTAGGCTAGGTTATAAAATTGATGGTATCATACCAGTAGATAGCTAATAATTTGACGACACGTTTTGCGTAGCGGCTGAGCGATCGGCTTCTGCGACACGTCATTGTGGGTTCGATCCCCACACGGAGCAAATTTGTATGATCTACAGGTAGTTGTTGCGGGTCTGAGTGTTTGTGTATGAGAGAATTTGTGTTTGTAAACGCACTCACGATACAGGAGAAAAAAAAATAATTTCTCCGCTCGTTTAAAAAAAAGAAAAGAATTAACAAAAACGTACGGGACGACGTAAGCATTAGTCTACCCGTGACCATAGATACTGTAAAAGATCCGAAACGTCGGGAATTAAATAATATCAAAATACCGCGATATAATCCGTAAAATACTTAGTTTTATTTCAAGGTCTAATATTAGCGTAAGTATCAGAAACCAGTATGGTATCAGTAACCGTGAGATAATGGCAACTAACCGTGGGAGCGCCATGCTTCGGCACAAATGGGCCGGCTCGACCGGAGTGCAACCTCAGAAAGCCGGCGAGAAACAACGCTTACGTTGTATTTGAATGAGTGAGGATACCGGAGGTCCAAACCCTTTTCAATGACCGGCAACTCACTTGTGACTTCTCTGGTGTTGCGGGTGTCCATGGGCGGTGGTAATCGCTTACCATCAGGCGATCTGTGTGCTCCTTTGCCCCCCTATGTCATAAAAAAGTACCACTCAAAAATGTTACGCTTAAATTTTGTTTGTAAACCTAGAAGAAGAAAATAGTCGTAGTAGTGTTATTTTGATCAGTCTTATTGAGATTGACATTAATAAACTTTTTTTTTATAATATTTTTGGTTTTTTTATAGGTAATATATATTATTTTAGTTTCGTAAGTAATTAGTTTGATTGAAAGTAAGTAATTACCAACGAATCATGTTTAATTTAGTTTTAATTGGCACATTTAAAAAATCCTGCTACAAAAAAAAACTAAACGGAGTCTTACATCAATTATTCATGTCAATAAAATAAATTTAAAACGAGATAATTAAGCTAAAACGGTTGCATATCTAATCAAAAACATAGATAAGAATCGCGGAAAATTTATTATCAAGCACCTAAGCAATTGATAAACATAATTCATAAAAGAATTACATCCGACAAATGGACATAGTTATACAGAAATGTTCCAACCCACAAGCCACCCGAAATCGAGACAATGCAATAAAACTACCTTTTATGACACTTCACGTCATATTAGCAAAAAGGTTTCAAGATATGTCTTGTAAAAGACTTATCAAAAACTTTTTATCTTGAAACCCCCTGCTAATCCGATGCAAAGTGCCACAAAAGGTAGTTTGATCACACCATCTCAACTTCAGGTGACTTGTGGGTTGGAACGTTTCTGCATAACTACGTCCAAATGTAAACTACGAATTGATAATTATGTATGTGTGAGTATTGGAGCGAATTTCCAATACAAACGTAATACGAGAATAAATCGTAATTCAAACACAATTTAATTAAAGTGTGATTGATTCCTGCTCCGATTCCACCGTAAATAAATGTAAGCGAATGCAATTATTGATAAGTTTACAGAGTTTAAATTGATTGACATGGATAGGATCGAAATATAGGTGAGCCAGTACCTATTCGCAACCAGCGCATATTACTTTTTGTGTTTTTTTTTGCATTTTTCATGCTAAGATTATAAACTTATTTTAGTGAAGGAAAAATTCGAGTCGCAGGCAGGATTCGAACCTGCGTCTTCTGGTTTGATACACCAGACGCTATGACCACTAAGCTTCAGTTATTATTATAATAAGACGTAAGTTCAGAATGTGAAGGCAAATTTCGACATGGCAGGTGGGACTCGCGGTGGCTTAGTGGTCATAGCGTCTGGTGTATCAAACCAGAAGACGGAGGTTCGAATCCTGCCAGCGCATATAAGCTGAGATTGAGAAGAAGAAAACTGAAGATGGGTCAGTTTTGTGTAAAAATCATAATCAATACTGAACGGTTCCAAACGGTCTTAGAAACAATGCAATAACAACTAAACTAATTTTAAAACCAGTAACACAACTACAATATAGACGGCTGTTAGAACAGATGCAGTCAGTAATTAGGGAATTCAATAAACATAATTATGAAGATAATTCTCCGAGAAAAAAGTTCGGAATGATCTCCAGCCTCCTTGTTCATAAAACCAGTTTGAAATTTTTTTTTTCTTGTCAGTTGCTTCGTTTGCAGTCTGCAATTTGAAACAGATGTCCCAATTTTACGCTCAATATAATGTACTGGCCAATTAACAAGTAGCGGTTCAGATCCCATCTGATGGATGACGACTTCATATTATGGATTCGAAGTATTTGATGTGTTTGATCTATATTATGTGTTGATGTCTTCATTTCGACATCCTAAGTTATGCATTCGGTTGATTCGTAATTTTTATAGCCTTTTTCGTTATTCATCTATTTTAGAGCAGAATTTTCAAAACTGTATGACGTGATAGACTTTTTAGGAAAAGAAAACTGACTAATAATTTTGTTGTAAGTATATCTTCAAACATTATTCAAGCATAGATATCGCGTAACATATAAAAAAAAGTATAGTAATATTGATTGAACTTGCTCCTTTTATTAAGTCTTTTGGAATGCTACCTCATATTTTCAATCTTTAAGGAATCTTAGTCATTATTTTTTATTCCAGAGATTTTTGTAAAAATGGAGAAAGGTAAGGGAACGTTTCGAAATTTTTACCAGGTGAAATTTAACATATCTTGGTTTACATTGTTAGCGATAAAACTTAACTACAATATCGTTGCTAGGCATTGACCTACCAAAGACAATATTTATTGATGACTTTCCTTCGTTCTTTTGTATTATTGAAGGGCGTTGAATCTATGTCACTATGTAAATAAGACACACAGTAGACGAAATGAGAGCGTCGATAAACAAAAAATGAGGAATTTTAAGGAGGTTAGATATAATTGAGCCACCTGGTGTATGGTATTTTTATTGGAACATATATGCATAACTGCTCGTTTTTGCTTTATACATTAGCAAACAAGTTTTTAAACATTTAAAAATAAATGTTGCCACAAATGAGTCATCAGGAATTACTTGTTTTGGTCTTGGAATTAGATATTTTGTGTGTTTTAATAGGCAATCAATTAAGTCCAGATTCTTGACCCTCCTTGAAAGGAGGGTCAACAATCATAAGTATAATGCACTCTGGCCAATCAATGTAGGTACTTGTAAAGGAGATTTACCGAGTAAGTGCTACTAAGTACCTTATACGTTTTTCGGACCATTAACTTGACTGACAGAACTGAGGTTATATAACGTTCTTAGCACTTTTTGTACCAGTATTAGTAAGGTTTTTAAAAATCATAAAGAGAGAGAGAGAGAGAGAAATAAAGGGCAGAGCTCTCCCTATCCTTTACTTCTTTCTGAACATAGGTTGGGTTAAGAAACAAATGGCCGTAAAATATCTTCCACAAATTATACATATAAGCCGGAGCATGTCTCATCTTAACATTGGCACAAAGCAAGAATTCTAATTATTATAATGACTTTACTACGACATTCCTGAAGACACGTGCTTAGAATATAGTATGAGATACATTATGATTTAATGTAAGGATTCGTCTAAAATAAAATAGCAAGGACATTAGTGTAATCAAATATGTATTATATATCGCAGGCAAACACCTTAGTTCTACTTTTCGCTGCGGTAGAATACCTATCAGGATATTTTTTTATATCCGGAATGAAAATTAGTTTGTATACATTTGGTACATTACGTTAAAAACTAAATTTCTACCTTTACATTGCCTCATTTTCAGCGAATTTAAAAACGATATTTCTCGGTCGCCAGCTTTTAAATATTATCCACAAGGGCCCAACCCTTGCCTGCACCCAGACACGAGTTTATTGACATTCACCCTTGGTGTGAACTCTGAAGTATTAATGTCTGTGTAAATATTAACGATTTTCACTGCTTCTATTAAATGGATTACTGTAAGATTTTGTTATACGACCACGAACTGGAAATCGACAGGTTGGGGCTGTCCACAGATAACAAATTGATATACATACACATACCATCACGCCTGTTTTCCCCGAAGGGTTAGGCAGAGGCGTACTAATGTACACCCACAGTTCGCCGGTATGTTTAGGTCCCATGTAATAGGGGGTGAGCCTATTGCCATTAACCGGGCACAAATTCCAAACTCCGAGCTGTTACTGGGAATTTCATAGAAAAACCCAATAACACTTTGCTCGACCTGGGAATCGAACCTGGGACCTCAAGCGTAGCAGTCGCGCTCAGGACCACTAGACTAATGAGGCAGTTGACAGACAAATTGATATACCTATTGAGAATTGGTTTTACTCCTTATGGTTACCTTATTAGGTACTTACCCCCTGTTATTTTATCGGTAACTAAAGCAGTAATTACTCAGGCTATGACCATGAACTATCGAGCAAACTCGGATATTTCGAAATCAGTGAATATTCATAATTAACTAGCTTCTGCCCGCGGCTTCGCCCCCGTGGAATTTGGTCTGTCATCACATCCCACGGGAACGGGATAAAAAGTATCCTATGTCTGTCTCCTGGTTCTAAGCTACCTCTCCACCAATTTTCAGCCAAATCGGTTCAGCCGTTCTTAAGTTATAAATGGAGTAACTAACACGACTTTCTTTTATATATATATAGATTATCATTCGCTTGAAGCGGCAAAGGAAAACATCGTGAGGAAACCCGCATGCTCAAATTTTCTCGACGGTGTATGAAGCCTATCAATCCGAATAAGGCAGTGCGGAAGAATATAGCCTAACCCCTCGCATTGTGAGAGAAGATCAATACCTAGAATTAGAACAATAATGTCTACTATTATAAAATCGTAAAAGGGTTTTATGTAATATATAATCGACTCCGAATCCAAAAATGAGATTTTTAAATTTCTTGTCTGTTTGTCTTTTGTTACGGGTTGGCGCAAAAACTACTGAAGACTTAATTTTTTTTATCACTAACTAGCTTCTGCCCGCGACTTCGTCCGCGTAGCGTGGTGATATATAGCCTATAGCCTTCCTCAATAAATGGGCTATCTAACACTGAAATATTTTTTCAAATCGGACCAGTAGTTCCTGAGATTAGGGCGTTCAAGTAAACAAACAAACTCTTCAGCTTTATATATTAGTACTAGCTTCCGCCCGCGACTTCGTCCGCGTGGAATAGTTACTTAGTCTTAGCGTGATGATATATAGCTTATAGCCTTCCTCAATAAATGGGCTATCTAACACTCCAGTAGTTCCTGAGATTAGCGCGTTCAAGCAAACAAACAAACAAACTCTTCAGCTTTATATAATAGGTCTTTACCTATGAAATTGCCGTTCTGCAGTACAGTACAGTAAAGTTTCATACAAACTTTCATCCCCTATTTGATCCCCTTGGGGGTAGAATTTATCAAAATCCTTTCTTAGCGGATGCCTACGTCATAACATCTACCTGCATGCCAAATTTCAGCCCGATCCCTCCAGTGGTTTGGGCTGTGCGTTGATAGATCACTATGTCAGTCAGTTACCTTTGAGTTATATATGTTTAGATTTGGTAAATTATTGTTGGTAGGTGATCTCATTCAAATCCGATCCGATGATTTGATCTCAGAATTTTGACATTAAAATCAATAAATGTGCGCGCGGTACTTGATCATTATTTTGCTGCGATGTTATTTTAAAACTGCAATATTTCCTAAGATATTCATTGAAATCCAATGATGTAAAGGGCACTTTTGTTTTAAATTAAATACTCCTGATGAATAACGTATTTATTTGGATAAGGATTAATATAATGTTTATAAAAACACCTTCGCAAATAATGCATTTGGAATTTTAGGACAAAGTTAGCATAAAAAAGGTTATAGTGAGCCAACCTTAAAAGATAGACATATGCTGTCGCGGACTTTTTTTTAGAACTTTTAAAGAGTAACAATTCTGTCATATATGATTTTTGCGAAACTTTAATCATTTACGCAGCGCATGCATCGGAAGCTCTCAAAAGGAAAAAACACCCCGATTTTGAAACATTTTTCATTGGTGCTCCGCTCCTATTGGTCTTAGCGTGATGATATATAGCCTATAGCCTTCCTCGATAAATGAGCTATCTAACACTGAAAGAATTTTTCAAATCGAACCAGTAGTTCCTGAGATTAGCGCGTTCAAGCAAGCAAACAAACAAACAAACTCTTCAGCTTTATATATTAGTATATATAGATATAGATATAGATATGAAGTATATGCTCCAACTTAAAAACTGGTGAACTTCTTATCTCAATTAATTGAACGAATCCTGAGATACAGCTTGACCTCTCTGGTGTATAGAGACCCATACAAAGAAGAGATCATCACTGTTAGTTTTTGATTAAATTATTTTTGGTATCCATTTCCAATCGTAATATCTTCAGGTGAGCTAAGCCGCGAGCAAAAGCTAGTAACATATCGATAATAGATCCATTGATCACCGACGCCTTTATTGTATCTTTGTGGGAGGCAGAATTAAATATTGTCAGTGACATTAAGTCGAAGTTTAAATGTTCTAAAAAATAATGAGATTTTGCGCTGATATTTAAATAGAAACCAGTATACAGTCGCCATTAAGCTTTGTCGAGATCAATGAGTATAATTCTAGTAAGCAATACAATCAAGTCACAATAAACTTGTTGCGTTGCAGGAAAATCAGAAAATACGGATGACTTCAAATATACCAGGTTCTTGCAACTTCGTCTATTCTATATTCTTTGCAATCCAATACTGGGCGATTATAAAACATCTGGCTGTTGCTCGCCGTCTCATTTCCATTCCAAGGGAATTTATTGAAGACAAATGGTATTCTATGTCCTTCCTCAGCATGAAATCTGTTCAGCAGTTTAGGCGTAGAAAGGAAACGGATTAACAGACACAAGTTTCTTCAGAATTTGTTACCGTGTTTTTTTTTTATGGGATAGGTGAGCAAACGAGCAGACGGATCACCTGATGGTAAGCGATAACCGCCGCCCATGGACACCCGCAACACCAGAGGAGTCACAAGTGCGTTGCCCGCCTTTTAAAAGGGTTTGGGCCTCCGTTAACCTCATTCGATCGGCGAAACACAACGCAAGCGTTGCTTCACGCCGGTTTTCTGTGAGGCCGTGGTATAACTCCGGTCGAGCCGGCCCATTCTTGCCGAAGCAAGGCTCTCCCACTCTCCCTTGTCCTTCCTCAAGATGAAATCTCTTCAGCAGTTTAGGCGTAGAAAGGTAACGGATTAACAGACACACGTTTCTTCAGAATTTGTTACTGAGTTTCGCCTTCATTCGTTGCATTGGTTCCAATATTGGGCATTAATTTAACTGTTATGTATGGGCTATATAGTTCATACTGAAACAACCAATATGGGCTGATAATTATGATATGACAGTGGAATTGATTAATATTTTCCGAAAATCACAGCTACGCTTATCTGTCTAGGATTTTTTGTAAGATCCGATTTTTTGGTTACTATACAACATATGCACATAAGACCACTCTTAACACGATATTTATTAATTCAAGTTTGTTGTAAAATTATCATAAAAATGTAGCTGGGGGACCGGTTGTCTTGATATGTTTCGTTTTGTTATGTTTTGCGCTCATTAATATGTTAGTAAACCCAACCTTTATGCGTTTTGTTGTCAACTAGTGTACTGTGTATGTTTATTGAATCCATCTGTGTGAACTGGGATAAATGGAATTATATATTGTTTTTCAACTATCTCGTTGGTCGTAAGCACGACCGCTAAGGAAGAGGTCTTGGATTCGATTCCCAGGTCATGCAGTTAAATTACCAGCAGCAGCTCGAAATTTGAATTTGTACCCGGTTAATAGCAATAGGTTCATTCCCTATAATACCGGCGAATCTGGGTGTACAGGAGTACACCTCTCCTTAACCTTCGAGAAATACAGGCGTGATGGTGTGTTATGTTGGAAATTAACAAGTTAAAATTCCGTCTACATATGTTTAGGTATTAACTACATACAACAAAAACCATGCTCATAATATCATGCATTCTAAAGCTACAATTACATTAAAACCAATCGTATTCCAGTCTAGCTCCTCAAACTAACAGCTAAGCTATATACAACTAACATTTAGCATTGCAATGTGTGTCAAAATAATAATTAGTAAAAAAAAACATTTCAAATTAGTAAAAAAAACAACAAATAATTTGAAAAAAAAAACTGCTTACAGTGATTCAAAAAAGTTCATCTGATCTATGGGGTTGGTACTGGTGATGGGGAAAATAAAAAAAAACAATTAGTGCACCATAAAATTAACAAAAATAAGGATAATATGTTATTGACTAGGGTTCCGTAGTTCGTGTAAAAACCGACACCGTAGTGAACCCAAAAAAGCAAAGCGAGAAAATCCGGGAAGCATAATAGGACTACAAATCGTGAATTCGTATTTTTTTTGCTTTTGCTAATTATAATTAAAAAAAACTAGGTATGCTCCCTATAAAATAAAAAAAATCAAGATAGGCTCAAGCAATAAAACTAATAAAACATTTTTTTTAACAATCTTTCACCATTTTTGAGTAGGAAATTCGAACATTATTGTGTATTTTTCATTTGCAAGTTTTGTGAACAAAACGTCAATAATTATTTTTTAAGCAATAATGACAATGTTTACAACAGATCAATAATTTTCGAAAGACTAACGAAATATCCCTAAAGTCACTTCAAGATAATAAACAATGATCATTCACAAATCTCTTGTAACACGTCATGTAACATGTTACGCCTCGTCGGAACAAGGGCAGAAATTGCAATAAAAATGTATCTGAAACATTATTTATTGAGCACACCGATATTGATAATGTCATATCCTTGTTTTGATACCAATACAGACGTAGCCTTATGCAAAAAGCGGGCTGCAACGTTGCTCGACGTATTGTAACAACGCTACTCGTTACATACTTTTCAACAATTGAAAGAAACTAACCTGCGCGCGGCCCAAAAGAATCCAGCCGAGTCTACCGGCTCTAATAGCCGAGGTGTGGACGAGCCGAAAGCGAACGCCGGCCGGGGAGCGGAGCGAGCGGCGCGCTGCCGCTCCAACCGCTCCGTCCGATCGCGTTCTCGTTGCAGCAACGCCTCGCGGCGCGATATTGATGCTTCCCATATCGCGCGCTTGCGTTCTTCAACCTGCAACAAAGACAAGAAAATTGTTGTAAAAATATTATTCTGATCACATATTTAATCATAAGACCGTAATGTACCTTTCGTTTTCGGGTATTCATTTGAAATAAATTATCTGTTCAGACTTAAAAGATAAATGAAGTAGGTACGTATTTTTCGAAAAAGAACAACACATTATCAATGTGCCTTGAATTAAACATTCGCGAGGAGTGGCCGCGATAAACGCCCAATAAATTGCATTTAAAGTTGTTTTGATCGAATTTACAACACCGAGCTCTGTAGGTATCGATTACATTTATTTCCCTTGATAAATATTTGATTAAGAAATTGCACAGTAATAGCGACAGCAGTTTTTGCTACAGTATGGAAACAGTTCGCCAAACAAACTCAAAATTTGGGGACGAAAGGAGGTCAGTTTAAGCCGTACATATTGCCAGGATTATAACTTCCAACCGACTCTTGTTAAATAAATGACTATGTACCATGTTTGATCGAATTTACAACACCGAGCTCTGTAGGTATCGATTACATTTATTTCCCTTGATAAATAGTTGATTAAGAAATTGCACAGTAATAGCTAGAGCAGTTGTTGCTACAATATGGAACCAGTTCGCCAAACAAACTCAAAATTTGGGGACGAAAGGAGGTCAGTTTAAGCCGTACATATTGCCAGGATTATGGCCCACTTGCACCAACTTCTTAAATGTGTTTAAATTGTATTTAAACACGAAATTTCTATGAAAAATTGTGTTTAAATTCAATTTAAACATATTTAAAAAATTGGTGCAAGTGGGCCTATAACTTCCAACCGTCTCTTGTTAAATAAATGACTATGTACCATGAAAGGCAACACTAATCTTGCTAGATCCAAGATAAGATACTAATATCTGTTGTACGAAATACTGTCACTGCTACAAACAATATTGCGGTGATTACACTTCTACTCTTACTTATCTAAATTTGGGACTGGTGCTGTTTTGTTTTATGTTCTTTAAGCCTTACATCTATCTAAATTGCCGGTAGCACCCACTGCTAGGCAATGGCAAATTGTTCATTTGACCACTATTTTCGGTTTTGTATAAATCTCACATTAATATCCAAATATCCTCACATAGTCTTTCATCAGTCACTCGTCGGGCGTGGGGTGGGGTTTTTTAATTCGTGATAGGCTCACGGTTGACCACAAGTTCGCCTAATGTTAAGCGACACTACGATCTACGATGGAGCGTTCTTACCTATAAGAAACCGATTCGCTAGTGACTTAAAGGCACCCAGAATATCTTTTTATCCGCTGATCAACTGACATCCATCGTCTAGTAGGCATATTTCACACAACCCTCGGTCTCCCTCATACCTTCTTCCATCTGTATTCTCATTCAAAACCTCTTTAGTAAATTAGATTGTCTCAAAGATTCTGTTGATTGTTTAAGCTCATGCCCTTAAAATACGATCCAGTTTAAATTAACAAGACGTGACAAATTAAAACCCAGAATAAAATCTAAATTAAATTAATAATAAAACCCAAATTAAATTATACCAGGATCTAGGAGGATGTAAGCTACTGATGCTGTCTGTCTCAAACGTATTGCCGGCACTAGACATATGAAAGCTAAGGTAGATGTGTTCGCTGCATGAATCATTCTTTACATTGACGTGGATTCTCATAAGCCGTGTGTAGGTTGCAGCGACGCGTCCCCAACGCCTGTCACAAAACAATGGTCTCTTGGTTTTTATAAAGATCTGTGATATAAGTGACGAGAAATGGATGGGTAACATTCCATACCATCACGCTTGTTTTCCTCGAAGGGCTTGGCAGAAACGTACTAATGTAATGTACACCAACAGTTGGCTGATATTTTTAGGTTCCATTTAATAGGAAATGAACCCAACCTCCGAGCTGGTACTAAGAATTATATATAAAACCACAATATTACATTGCTGGACCTGGCAAACGAACCCAAAACATCTTCATCATCAAATTAGGGAGTTAAAATGAATGGATGAATAAGTATATTTTCTGTGATAGGGTGATTTCATATAGACCCCGGAGTTTGTTGCATTATAATCGTCAAAAGTTATTAATGAAAAGCGTATTTAATGCGTTAAAACAGTTGAACATTTGAAATGGCCACGAAATATTTCCTTAACTACAATAAAATTATAAGTAAATTTATCGCATCACTCACTAAGCTATTACGAACTGGTATTTAGGTAGCTAAAGTAGAAGCAATGAAATTTCGAACAATAAATAATAAATACTTACATCTGTTTTTTTCTTGTATACAGCAGAATTCTATAGCATCATTGTGAACAAATTGAATGTGAACTCAAATAATTTATGTAAAATATAGACATCGTACCTCGTCTATTGTCCTGGTCATATACTCGTCATTATTTTATTATTAGAATGGACAAGACAATACACTGAGAGATTCTAATTAGTAATTAGCAGCTTGTCTGCACTTACTTCATACTTTGTCCGAATGTAATCACAAAATATGTTTTCATTATGAGATCTATGACCTTGACCAACAAAGTAATGGCGCTCAAGGTCTTTCAATGTCACACAAGATCAAGTTAAGGCTTTTAAGAGTCGAGTATTTATTTTTGGCTATCTATTATAGGCTATACAAATATTTAATATTAATTATATAACTCCCCCTTTACATAGGCGAAAGATAATTTGTAATGGACTGGCACACGACAGCATTACGATTTCGATGGATTTTACAATTAAGACTATCAACTGCCTCATTCGCTTAGTGCTCGTAAGCGCCTGCTACTGGAGATTCTATACAATACCTAGAGAGTCCTAGACACAGCAGTTTATTGGTATTTTCTAGGAAATTCTCAGTAGCTGCTCTTTGGATTTGTTCCCAAGCTATGGGCCTCCTATTAGATGGAACTTATACCTACATCCTACATGTCGATGTACGGTGAACGAGCATAATTATACCTCTGCCTAACATTTAGAGATGTACAGGTGTAATAGTAAGTTACATTTCTCCACTCCAAGTAAAACTGTGTCTGTGGACCGCGAAACACGTGCTTTTACAACGCAAAGATCTAAGCTGTTGGAACAAATCGTTGTGAGACAAAGTAGCGCGTGTTCCTCGAGCTCAACATTAGTCTCTCATTAGTATTCGCCAGTCAACATGTCAATTGCTTTAATGTTTTAGTCAATTTCCATACACGACAATGAGTGACAATGAATGTCGTACTCGTGGAACAATCTAAGCAAAACAAAAACAACTTTCTGCTCGTGTTGTAAGTGCTTAGTAGGCCATAGTTTCAGTGTTTGTTCATTCACAATTTTCCATCGTTACTTACGTGACAAAATGGCCATTGATTAGCAGTTATAATTCCATACATACCTCATGTCAGTAAAGTATTCAGAAACATTGAATAATTGACTCTTCGTTTTTAATGTCACCTTCATGCATTATACAATAAAAAAGATGATCTTGGAGTATGTCTCCTTAGAGAGTATGCTTTAATAACACAATTCTTTGCATGAAAGAGTATTTTGCCGAGACTGAGAGATGCTGAAAACTTTACGTGTCTATTGTAATTTATACGAAGGAGTAGATAGTATGTTTTGCAGGAGCGAAACAATACTAGGAGCAGCAAATCTTAAAACGCTTCATAAAAAGCTAAGGCTTTTAAGTCTGTCGTGCAAACGACAGACTTAAAATAATTAGAGGGGTACTAAGGTTCACAAAACTCTTTTCCGAAGTATCGGACGTTTAGATATATGACGTGGCGCAGAAAAGGGAGTACGGGTCATCACCAAATGTGATTCTAAACTAAAAATAATCACCGCACAGAGTAAATCTTACACACGGGCGCCTACATTCCTATACAATAGCTAAGTTTTAAATAGTGTTGACAAACGCTGTAATGTAAAAAAAACTATCTTCAAATATCCTTGAGTTATAAATCATGACGGGATAGATAAGGATAAAGAAATAAGTATATGACACGTAATTGTAACGATAAAAAATACTTCATAAATATTATGTCGTTGTAGTCAAAATAAACTTCTCAGACAAGAAACTGCCCAAGGGCTTGATAAGGAAGTATCGCGTAAGCCGATACCTCCGATCAGCTTGAGTGGACGTAATCGCTGATCCAGCAACGGCATAGCAAACAATATTAGATTATATACCACGATTAACAGAACAAGACCTCTAAATAAGCTGTCCTGACCTGGCATTACAAACACGACACCTGAATTTAATATATGAAGTTTGCTTAAGATTCAACCCAGATAACCACCCTTTCTTCAGCAACCTGTTATACTCAGGTATTAACTGCTTGTAAGAGATTCCGTACAGGCCTTTTTAGCACTTCTATCGATCTTCCAATTGATAAATATATACTGATATTTTACCAAATGTCTTGTTTTTGTTTTGGTTCAAGGATGGTTGTGTGGTTTCTCAGAATCATATTCACTGTATGGTCAAAAAATATTGCTATAGCTAAGAATCCGCGTCCACAGCCACACTGTCTATGAATTGCGTATGTTATAATTAAATCGTCTGATTTAAGATTGGAACATGAAACTAGAATGGGTTAGCTGGCACTTCCGTAACATTATAAAAGATCTCGATTATAATCTCTTGACAGGCGTGCATAGATGACCTTAGCGCGTTATTAACACAGGTGAATGGCCCCACCTCTATGGCATAATCCATTATTCATCTAAGATAAATGGCTTACGATGAGCTAACCTTGCCCCTATTCATAAGGATCTGGAAAAGGCTGTATCCGAGTGGAAACATGGCGAGGTTCACAAAATTAGGGATTACAGTTGTATGTGCAGTATTTAATATTTTCGGCGGATATTGTTAAGAGCGGTCATAGTTCTTAAATGGATGTCTCCAAGATTTGGAACAACAGGAAGTATGCATCATCGCTCGTTCGGCACGCCACGACCACATTATTAATGCAAAATATTCACGGAATCTTTTAACAACCTCACATGTTCTGAACATAGTGAATACGAGTTCGTGAATTGCTGAATATAATAAGCTGACATGCAAGTAACGGTGTCGAAAATGCCTCGAACTATTTTTCGATGCATAAACTGCAACTGTTAGCATGATAAGATTTAAAGTTACTAGGTTCACAATTTTCATTTGGACAATAATATCAACGAATTTGTGACAGATTTCAGTCCTGCGCATCGTGCCATAATTTTTTGGTATTTTTGAAGTATTGGCTATCTAGAATAAGTGTAAGATAAAATTCATTCCATCGATACCTATAAACCATTTGTTATGTTTGTTTTCCTACCAATAACATCAATGAATTACACCATCGAATTTAGAGCAACGTCTCGTCAGCCGTGCTCTAAAATATCGCGTTAATTAGCATCTACCGATCAGGGTCACTGTCAAACACATGGTAGTGTTCACGTTATTTTCGCACACCAACCCACTTTCCAAACTATGTCAGTGTCATGTCTTTCGCACCAAAACATGTCTAGTTTTGACGCAGTGTCCATAAGGAAGTGTTTGGTGTATATATTATGCTACTAGCTTCTGCCCGCGGCTTCGCCCCCGTGGAATTCGGTCTGTCATCACATCCCACGGGAACGGGATAAAAAGTATCCTATGTCCGTCTCCTGGTTCTAAGCTACCTTTCCAACAATTTTCAGCCAAATCGGTTCAGCCGTTCTTGAGTTATAAATGGAGTAACTAACACGACTTTCTTTTATATATATAGATTGGATTGTTCATTTGTTAAATTAATTTCTATTAGTTTCTACAAACTATACTAATACTACTAAGTTAGGTAAGTACTTTATCAACTTTACTTCTTCTATTTTAACTTTATATTTCTTACAGAATAATTAATGATTCCCTCTCTTTCTTTTTTTACTTTTTGTCACCCGTATATTTGTTTAATATGCACGCCCTTATTAATAAAAATATAAAACGTCTTATATATCTTCCGTAGCTACAACTTGTCTTGTTTTGACACGTGATATTATGTGACGGGAAAAAGAAGACAAAACATAAGTATTATAGCTATAAAAGTTTATAGGTAGTTTTATATCCTCATGAATAAGGGGTAGCTTTTGAAGCCTGTTTTCTCCCTTGAATTTTTCATCATAGCCCATACTTTCGACAGCATTTGGAAACAAAAAAAAACAAGTATTGGAAGCAAGATCTACAGAATCACTTACGATCAGACCAACGGGGTGATTGTTTCTTTTTTGGGCAAACTATTTTAGGCAAAGATTCGAAAATTTATCATTTCATAAATGTAATGAACCACTCACACTTAAAAAGAAAGGCAGGAAGTTCGACTCCATTGATGTCCATTAAAACTGCGCCGAGATTCGGCTAGCATGCGCTTGCGCATAAGAAATTCAATCAAACTTGTGCGATATATTTTTAGATCAAACTGTAAGTGTTGATTTATTTCGGTTTTTATGAGTTCAGAGAGATCTATTGATGATTTTCCTACTTTTTGTAGATTTTCAAACATCCTTTTTATGTACAAAAAGTAGCAACTTTTGCGAATTTTAATATAAACGTTAGACTTGTTGCGCTTTGACTTTTTCCTTTAATATTAAAAATGTAATTGGATTTCGCTCTATTTAAATCGGCTCTGTTACATAGAGCTACATTTTTAGTAGTGCTACGAAAAAATAAAACTAAGCATACAAATTTGTCTAGACTATGCCTGCGTTCGCTTAACACGTTTAGCAAAAATTTAAATCGAATCGATTTTGTTGTTTACAGTACATACAGTATTTTAAAATATGTTTGTTGATTATGTATTGATGTTTATCTGTTTAACTTTTATCTCAGAATTAATCCCTCCGCTTGATGTCTGTTTTGCTATAGATGTACAGGCTGTTTGGCATTTAGTAAAATGAAGATATAACATAATATGGGTATTAAAAGAAAATACTTATTGTCAATTCACTGACTGGCAATCTTTCGATTACTATTCTTATTAAAGTTTAAAGAAATTAATCAGGGTGGGCTTTCTACGCCAACCAACCACTTGATCAGGAATGCGAGCCCAACATTCAAGACTAAGCACAACAAACACAGACAGAAATGACGACAGCACGTTCTAAAAACGGAAGCAAACGCGTAAAATCAACAAAACTAAACTATACGTTTACCAACAGCGTATACCGAATAGTACCTATTGCGATACGTGAATATGAATACCGTGCTACGCCCACCAGGGTGAATGACTGCGGTAAAGTGTTGGGACCAGATGGAGTCGAGAACTAGGCTTAGTCAGGAGCGTAAAAATCAAACTTTTAAGCTTAAGGCCACAATAATGAAAAGTTACCTTAAAATACTCGGAAATTTCCACCATTGCATATAAAAAAATCTACTCTTGCAATTGGTGTTTTTTGAATAAGATAAATTACCTACCACTAGATCTCAAATATCCATTTGCAAAAAAAGTATCTGTTGTGACTTATAGACCGTTTTTTTTACAATCTACTCTTGCTCTATCAAGAATGCGCCATTTCTTGCATCGTCCTTGCCTATGACGTCAGTCTTTCGATTAACGTTAGCTATTTCATTCGTCTGGATAATATTCTTTGCCACTGAAATTGGCGTATGCTTACTTAGATCTTATAGCAATTCCGGGATGTTATGATCATACAAGACTTCAAACGAATTCTTAACGTTATTTTATTATTAGTAGGTATTTGCTGCAATCTGACTGAAACCGCAAACATATTTTGTAGTTCCGTTAAAATTTCAAATGGAATATCGTCGTTTGTTGAACTCAAGTGTATTTGTATTTGCTATTTCACCTCATTAGGCTGGAGTACATTTTATTTTCAAGCAACAACAAAGTTTGTCTACGGACATTATCATATGACTTGAATTATAATATAACTTGTTTTCGACATTATCAGGCCAGTTCTCGTGCCAACTAGGTACAGTAAAACAACTGATAAGTATAAAACATTTTCAACTCTTGGACGAAGAAGCAACTTGTGCACTATCTTTGGAACTAATGGAAAATATTAATATTACTTATTTTGTGACAGTATTAAGTAGATAATAACAATATGACAATATATTTTTTCTAGTAATTTCTAGAATTTATGACGTACAACATCACTGTGTTTTGCTTAGGTCGGAAGGCTGACTGTTGCAAGGTCGTGTCTATCTAGATTCATTAATCAAGCTGTATAATCATGCTAATTCACTAACATTGTAAACTTTGTTTTATGGAATAAAATCTTTATTACTAAAGAAAGCTATTGTTGGGCGCTAGATTTTCTATTATTATTTATTCACAGATTTTTCAGTCAGTTATCAAACTTATGCTCTGCAGGTTCGTATCTTTTATCTAAAGAATAGAAAAGAATAGTGTAAATATTTATAAAATAAATAACTATATTTACAAGAAGGGGTAGTTTTTATGATGACTAATTAATTAAGAATAGAAAATTCCAAAGGAAAATTCTAAGTTTGCAAATTTTTTCGGCGTCCTTGAGTCACTTTCTTTATCTCGATCCAAATTCACCTTATCTAGTTTGCTTTGGACTAATACAAATAGATGTTCAAAAATATAGCTGCATCGTTATGCATCGAAAGTATGTATATATATTTTAAAACATTTGTGTTTAACACTAATTGAACTCGTTTAAAAATAGTATTTGTAACAAATTCCTGAACCGGATTTCTCTTGTGAAATTCTCTAGCAGAGTTTTTATTTAAAGTTCTTTTAATTTGTTTTTTAATTATTTTACGTACCGGTATTGAAACTAGCTTCTTTCATTGCTTTGCTTACCAGGGGACTTAAGGCTTCTCCGTTCTGTTTAATCCAGTGCATCTTTAAAACTGTGTGTTAACTTTTCTCCTACTGAATTAACACAATAACATGCTTCATTTTCTCACTCACTCATCTTTTCCACTAGTTAAACCTCCACGTTTCCTTATTTCACTTCGGTTATTAACTGCGCAAACACCAAATACCACAATAACTTTGAAACTAGCACTGTACCAATAAACTCGGAACAATATCGCACTTCCTACTCCAAATTTACAACTACAGTCTCGGTGGCAAAACTTCGCTATATATAAAGCAACAATAGAAACATTGCTACAGCTTCTGCGGTATTTTATATCGTCATTGTATCGACGTAGTCAATCGGAAAGCCGGCTTAGCGGCTCAGACGTGCCACTTTAAAGCCACGCTGCGGCCACAGAGTAATTACTTGTCGACTAGCAGAGTTGAATATTCAAATGTTACTTACTGTTGTACGATTTACCTGTAAAGAGATTGAATAGAATTAAGTAGGGTAACATTAACAATTGGAAGACATGTTTGTAAATGTCGGGAACAAAAAACAATATGCCAATCCCCAGCCCCCACTGTAGGTTTAGTGGGGTTTTTATTGAACGGGGAGTCCGACATCCATGAGATCTTGATTTAACACACATTAAAGAACAAGATCTGTTTTTAATACCACTCTTTTTATGAGGCATTCCCATACTGGAAACGTCTTTAAGCCAATTCCATTGCCTACTCCGGAGGAAAATAACTTTGAGACTGTGAAAGTAAACTCGACCGCTTCTTTAGAGCGCCTATTCGAACAATTTTCTCTTGACTCGTTAAAAAATGGGCATCATTATTGTCTTATTTCGTGGTTACCCATAGTTATACACAAAATAGTGTCCTGTCTGTTTCTGCCTAATCCGATACTCGAGAAGTCCTGAAGGAAGTGGCTCCCTGTTATTTTTGTCTACTCCTTGGCGCATAGCGTAGAGTTAATTTTAAATTATTTTTGATGCGCGGCGTGTATTTTTGTGAAACTAACCTACGAATGCCTGACTTTAAGTAGTTTTGAATACTTCGGAGTTGGATGTGCTTTTAAAACTGTGTGTGGTCTTAAGACAATAATGGATTGAACGAAAGATGGAATTTATAAAACCAACTTTCGGCATTCAACTTATTACGGAATAGAAATCAATGGGCGTACTTTAAAAGTTCAATAAGTCAAATGGTCGTATCATGGCGAGGTCAACAGTTTATTAGTCAATGATGTTTGTAATACATCTAGATATTGATGATTCGCATCGGAAAGCGAAGTGTGGGACGACCTCCAATGAGATTGACGAAAGACCTGGTGAAGGTTCCTGGGAGTCGTTGGATGCAGGCGGTATACCACCGGTCCTTGTGGAAGACTTTGGGGGAGGCTTCTATTCAGTCAACTTCTTTTGGTTGATATGATTGATCGTTTACAGGAAGATCGTAAAATTGTAAACCTATAATTTGATGCTAGAATAGAATCTATTTATTGCTGAACTGTATTCAATTTTACATAAGTTTGATCGATGACGATGCAGTTAGATAGTCATGCAAACCCATAGTTTACGGAACAATATTGAAATCGATCGCTACCAAATAGAGAAACTACAATAACTGCTGTTGGTATTGGAAATTACTGTACTGTAAATACTAGTTTAAATGTTACAATCACTTTTATAAATATGTGGAATGAGTTGAGATAAGTTACTATCCAGATACAGTTGGCGATTTCACGGAGTGGTGTGGATTAGTCGGCAGGTTACCTAGGGTCGAAGTCTATTTAATAGTACCAGAATGGTCGTTCCAATGGTTCTAAACGACATAAGACAAGAAAAGATAGATTTTAAAGGTAAAACTGACAAAAATCAAGAATTCTGAAGACAATGAGTGGCGATTTTCACACAACCAAATAATAGAATTGGGGCCCTGCTCCCCAATTTTGTCGTTGCCTATCTCGCGCCAATACTAGGGAATGGAGAAGAGATAATGTGAGGACAAATTTTTGTCGGGGCTGATATACCTCCGTAGTCTGACACAGCTGAATGCCTTCCTTGGGCGGCCGAATTCCACGAGAATTTATTGTGTACATGTATTAAGGTGTCCGAATACATTCTTAGGACCGTGACATAATCATTATCTTCCTCGATCTTTAATATCTCACAGCTGGATATAGTCCATGTTGTGTTGTGTTTTGGAATTTGATTATTAATATTGTCATGGTTTGGCTTTGTTGTATTGCCTATAATATAATTAAAACTATATTGAGAAAGAGTTTTATAAGCAATTAATGAGAAAATATTGTCTACAGGGACGTAATGTCAATAACACTTAGCTGTGTTCCAGTATTCACTTTGCTATGGTGTTTTAAATTTTATTGATTTAACTATATAATGGGACAATTATATTAATTAAGTTTTGGTAATAATGTAATTTCAAGCAAATTCCTTTCGACACATAAACAAAAAAAACCTATATTTTTTTATAATTTAAATATCATAATCTCCATTATATAAGTCCAGCAGTTGATTCCATCAACAAATTCCGGCACTTGCGCACGCGCATAGTACTCAACTCGTAACTCGCGCGAGTTGGCGCATGACCTCATTGACAATAGCGCAGTTATGTAACGCTGACCTGGTCACCTGATGATGTTCTATTGTGCGCTCAGATAAACCAGTACAGATCAGACCGATATGTCCAATTTAGCAGTGAGAAAAACGTGAATTTGGACAAAAGGTGTATTTACGTGAAAAATTGTTATGTAATTGGCTGACATAGCACAAACAGTTCTAGAAAGTTAAGATCGTGTTAAGATCGTACAGTAATTCCTTGGTGAACGAAGGCAGTATGAAATAGATTTGCCATTGGGTGCCACAACAGAAATGAAGAATAATAATATAAAAAGAGAGAATAATATAATTTAATGAGGAACTACACTACTTAATTAATTTTTATTTTTATGAGATTGGGATACGAGCGTACGGATCACGTGATGGTAAGCATCACGTGATCCGTTCGCTTCGATTACCGATGTCCATGGAGACACCCGCAACACCAGAGGAGTCGCAAGCGGTTTTCTATGAGGTCGTGGGATCACTCCGGTCGAGCCGGCCAATTGTAGCCAAGCATAGCTCTCCCACGAAAAATATAATTAAACATGGATTTAAATTAAAACAATGTATATTTAGCGTAGACAAGTGGCGGAATTTGTTGATGTGATAAATTCCTGGTCTTAATTTTAATAGTTTATTGAAGATTAAGATGAGACGTAACAAATTCTCCGGATTTATGCGTTATTTATGGAAAAAACTAAACCAAAGGTAAAAGAATCACATACGCAAATGAACATAAAACATTGGATGCACAGTTGGCAGTCGCAGATACATATCAGCACAACATAGCACAGCACAGCACGGTCGATACACATGAGATACGAATGTTTGATAAGACAACACCCTCTGGCAATTACGTTGTCTAATTAAATAGATGCATAGCTAGTAAATTGAATAATTTGGTTATGTCATCGGATAATCATTTGAAATCATTAATAACAACAAAACTAACAATGAAATTACTTTCAAAAGATATGAAGCCACCCTGTGCGGTCCTAATGCTCTTAAATTAATACGGGGGCCCACGAATTAATTATCAATAAATAGAGATGATTCAAGAAAGAAAGATAATACACTTCTTGGAAACAGTAGTGTTAGCTAGGTCTTAAGTTAGTTCAGCATTAATTCCCGATACTCTCTAAGATAATTGATTGAACAGGAAAATGGAAATAATTATATAAAAGAAAATAAACATGGCGTGGATAACGTTAATACCTGAATTTGCGAACCGGTTTACGAGAAATATCAATATAATATGACAGGCAAACCTTGAAATTCCAAGAATGATTTACTGAGTTATTTGACATGATCAACAATACACGATATTATATACAAAAATATATAAAATCAAGGCAATTTATGGATGGTTAATGATCTAAGCCCCATTTCCATATCATACACAAACACTACCTTCCTGACAATCTCAATAATCGTCCTATTACCAATCTGACCAGATGCTACTGAATTTTATTTTTGACCAAGCGACTGCCATCGTAATAAAGTAATTCCTGGTATGAAACACATTACAATGCGAGGTAGCGAAAAAAAAACACCTTGAAAAACTTTGCGAATCCCCTTGTGCGAGAGGAAAACAGCGTAAAAAGCTTATATTGTTCGATATTTTCAGAGAGAATCAACAAGTCGATGTAAGTTACTAGTGATGATGAATTACTAATCACTTTTGAGTGAAATTCTGAGGAGTTAGCAATGATGAAATACCTAGAAAGGGCAGACCAAAACTTGAACAATATTATCCAAAACTGTGATTAAATAATACCAGGCACAAGAAAACAGTAGGGATGTATTTGAAGTTAGAACTAACACCGCAAACGAGCAGTTCATAACACTGCACCTTTGCTAATATGTTAATAATCAATATTCTACTGCTCATATAAAAACAATCAGAGGCGTGCGTGGGAATGTATGACGTCATCTAAGCAAGGACGAGTTATGTAAGTATGACGTAGCTGGTATGTAAGTAAACGTTGTTGATGCGGATCTCACGAATTTTAGCGAAATATGCAGTTGAGAAATTTACTTGTTAGTGCAACTTTCATATTATAAGGCTAAAAGTGACTAGATAAATGTTAGTGTAATTTGAGCCTTATCTCCTAAGCCAACTGTTCCTTGTTGGCTCGGGCTCATCTTCCATAGATAATGATGGAAGAGAACATTTATAAAAAGAAGCAAGTAGTCATATACCCACATCACATTTTTAGCTTCCATAGTCCCAATGAATAAAGAAAACATCTTATAATGAAAAAAAAAAAGAATTGTTACACTGTCGGGTTACTGCATAAGTAGACCTAAATTATACCGGGAAACTATGTCTATTTTGTAATCTATTTTTTTTATATTATTTATTAAATTGCTAAAAGATAAAAGATCACTGCGACCGTAGTCGATGCATTATGATCGCTATTCGCCAGGCCTAGCATGATAATAAAAATTATCTAAACCTGTAGACATCTTACTGCCATATTGATTGCTTGACCACTTATTTCTCTAGAAAACGTTACCAATAAAATCATTCATATAAGTCGCTGTGAATAAAGTTTTCAAACTAGTTCATAATACGAACATTCGAGCCTTATAAGTAAAAGTGCTAATCAAGGCGTACCGACGGTTAGAAGTATGCTAAATGGCGTTAGGCATAAAGGTCTAAGGCACCCTACTCATTGGCCAGACTTGTTAGATAATGCCACGGTCGCAATCTAGCCTAGCTTCATAGTCAACTTACGATGGAATAGCATAACAAATCAGGCACTACAGATTAAATAATGACTTCGCCAGTAAATATTTGAAACCTCTACTTGACATATTGCTGGCTACCAGACTAAAAATTAACAAACATCTGTTAGATTTACTAGTCTACTAGAAACTAGAGCATTGCAAAACTATGGTACAGAGTCTAATATGTCTAATTAGTCACACATCTGTCAGAATTTACGTCCAACAATAACCATCTCACATCGATCAAATTTGACATACGATACTAAGTATAAATTACGCGACGGAAGATTGGCACACACATTTCATTGGCTGTGTGTCCACCGTTAGGCTCCAGTTCAAAGCGACGTTAACCTCAAAATCCGCTTAGAAATATGACTCCTAAAGAGACGAACTTTTGTACAGCAGTGAAAGAAATACAGGTGCCCAAAGTCAGTCTCCTCATTCCATTGGAAACCGCAGATAGGTGAATCGAGTCGGACAAATCCCTAATCAACTTAACGGTTTCTTAAGCTTTAGTTAATACGGTTTTTTAAGTACAGCATTCCTATAAGCCGCGTTATAACCACCCAGTGTGTTATCATCCTTATTGACTACACAGACTAACTGCAATCGATATTGCAGAGGTGATACGTGAAAAGAGGATTGCGAGAATGGCCATACCATATTGGGCTTAAGATTGATGGTCTGAGAATATATTTTAACTTCACTGGAGAAAGCTCTGGAATCAATTTCACTTGCGTTCCTTGAGAGGCCAGCTGTTAAGGTGATTAAGGTGGTTATTCTCGAGAGACGCTTAAACAAAACTGTTCTTTCTGGGCAAATGCACTCGAGTTGCTAATCATGAAGTCCAGCTTAGCAATGTCACAGTGATTTGGAGTTTACATGTTGGTATTTTGGTATATTCCTGGTAATTAGCAATAGGGGTGCCTTATATGTATCTATATATCATGAACTAAATAATTAACAAACAAACAAATCAAAATAAATGACCAACAGGTCACCAGTATCTCGTAGACAGCAGTCTAGGAGATACTGGTGACGTGAATTAAAATGTCTTTTTATTTGTGTTGCTACTTTGGTTTACAATAAAGAGTATTTATTATTTATTATTATTACTTCAAATAGCAATGGTTCCATCAAGTCTTTTCTAACTCTTATATGACGTCACCATTAAACACAACACCGAAAATAGCCCAACAACTAGGGCTTCGCTTGTTTCAATTTAACCCCGTTTAACTGTAATGATCAATCTGATTTAAAGCTTAGCGGAAGAGGTTGAATAGGCGTTGATTTATGACAAATATTACAATGTAAGATATTCTCTGGCTCAGGAAAGATGAACAAATATGTCGTAAGAAGTGATTGAGCTTTCTTTTTTGCTGTATAAAGCCAAAAAATGGTTATTCAACACATGATGTTTTGTTGATACGCATCGTCACTTTGATTATCTAGATATATTTATTTATTCACACTTTATGTGAAAAAGAAAGAAAATATTATCGTATGGGCTATTCCTGTGACACAGAATGATAACATAATAAAAGAGCAAACTAAAGGATCGAACTAAGACATTCATTAAGGGATGAATTTTTAATCAAGTTTAAAAAACGATTCATCTAAAAATCTCATTAAGTAACTAAACCTTCAATACATTCATATGAAAGATCAGCAGACTTAAGAAGGGCAAATATGTGTAATAGATATACAAAAAATTGCGATTCACAAGGAGCCAAAGTAAACGACTTATTATGACAAACTATTACGATCTAAAAAGATATCAAATATCTAAATATACAAAAGAAAACATTCCCTTGAATAGAGGCCGTTATTGAAGATAGACGCCTAGATTTGTTTTGGGATTATTCCAAGCTCCGTCTTTCCTTACATCGTTCGCATAAATCCTACGTTTATGGCAACTTAGGCGCAATTTATCTCGGTGTTGTGGGGTTAGGCGATTTTCGCTCTGACTGAAATCATTAGGTTGCGGAATATAGAAAATAGACAATTATAAATCAATAATTAGTTATATTTACTATGGATACTGGTCGAATATCTATATGGCATAGTCCAACTTTCCCCCTATTACATGGGACATGAACATACTGCAACCTGTGGGTGTACATTAGTAAACCTCTGATAAACTCTGCGGGAAAGACAGACGTAATAGTATGTTCTTTTATGTGCTACTATTGTGCATAGAACTATACTTTACCAGATATACTCATTGAGGATTAAGATTTACTCATCACTAATTTTTATCGTTAGTGTCTCAGGCAATTTCCTTTCCAGAAAATCCTTAAAGACTGCGCAATGTAGGATACACTTTCAGCTTAACCCTTGTCGGTAGTAAATCTTGCCTACATAGAAAGGTGTACAGGGCAAAGTAGTGAACTTTAAAAGCTTTTCTAAGGAATTAGATTGAGTGAGGCAAAACAGAGCAACACAAGGCCGCTGAAAATACTCAGTGACCTTTACCAAAACGAGGACTAACATGAAAACCAGATGCGACAATTGGCAGCAAACTTACTCAAGAGAATTGAAGTTGCAATTTTGTGAAAGTCGGTTTTGCCCCGATGTTTATTATAGCGTTTAATTAAAATTTGGTTTCGTGTAATGAAAGACAACAAGCTACATAATTATGTTTCAAATATTGAAAGATCAATAGACAGTATCGAATTTACCGAAATTGCTGGTAAAGTAATAAATACCCTGCCGATTCAGAATATGGACTAAAATATAAGCTACACTAATTAGAATAACAATTTTAGGGGTGAGACAAACAACAGTGTTGTTCTCACTCTTAGAGAACTTCCGCTTTCTTGGGGTAAAAGGCTGCTTTTACAGAATTGAGTTGTGAATCGGGACATTCGTAGGGATTTAAGAAGTTTATAGACTGCGGCTAACCCTACTTCACAAGCTTTTAAGCGAAATTGAGTCCTTCAGTCGTATTTTCCTTTCAAACGCCACAAGCTGCACTTAAAATTTGAGGAGTGAATTGCGAAGAGGCCTGAAAAGATATTTGCAAATGTAATTGAAAATCAAACATGAAAGAAAGTGTCAGGATGTTTTATCAAAGATTTTTCGGGAACTCGAGAGTTGCTCCTAGTAGTTGCAAGCGTCCATAGGGTACGGTAACAGCTGGTACCCATCAGGCGGGCCGTATGATTATTGTCACCTTAGTGCAATAAAAAATAAAAGATAGGAGAAATTACTTAAGGATGCCTCATCATCAACCTATTTACTTTCCCATTGCTACTCACAGGTCTAACAATGATGGTTACGCTATAGACTACCACGCTAGCCTACTGTAAAATGGCAGAATTAACACACCGTTAAAAAATAGGACAGGTGTCCAGGTGATCACACAATGTTTTTTGTATACGCGAATGATAATAATAAATACACACATGATTGCGAAAAGTTAGAGATGCGTGCAATGGTCATATCACTATGCTATCACTGCTTGGGGATTTTAGTATTTGTTTGTTTAAGGTTGTCTGTTCGCACAGAAAACTCAAGTCAATGCACCACTATATAAAACTAGAAACTCGAACGCCCCAAACGTAATAGTCTATTAGACGAACCTTGAACTCATAACGAACAAATGAACCGTGTTTAATGTGAACAGAAATAGCACATCCGAAAACCTTAACGTATACAGTATATTTAGCACAATTCTTGTTATTTTCCTTAAAACTTCATCGAAATAAATCCCTAACCATTTTAATAATGTTATTGTGAACGGTTGCAGCTACCTTGTCCTGATAAAAGCTACTACAATATCAGTAGATATCAATATCAATACTACAATTTCCTTAAAAACAAACAGCAACTGAATATTTCAGCCTTTTAACACTGTGCAAGACAGACAACCGCTCCAACAATGGGCTCTCCATTCTTCCAAATACGGCCGCTTATCAAACTACTTATAGCAATTGACTTTCCTCAAATGACTGTGACAATTTTGAGGTCAGGCAGTATACAATTTAGTGTTGACAATTCGTCTACGTATCGGAGCACCTCTAACATTCGATTTGCTCTGTTAATTCCAGAATTAGATTCACAATGCTTGTCAGACTTTTCAGACAAAATGATCATTTTAAGCTTCGTTAAGATGGGATTTGGATGTTTTGCTGATAGGAAACAACATTTTGAAAAGGCAAACTAAAATGCACGTATATAAACTAGTTAAGTAAGTACTTATTGCATATTCCGATTCAAAAACTAGACAATCGACTTGAATATGGGAGTTTGGAAGACATTCTATATGCAATTCATTAGCGACAGTTCGTCTGCGTCTTGGGGCACCTCTATCATCCGTTCCGCTCCGTTGATTCCACAATGACAGTCAAAAAGTTTGACCGAATTGTGACGCTGAAGTTCTCAATTTTTCTTTGTTCATTTTTCGAATCGCGATTCAAAATGAAAGATGTTTCTGGAAGTTTTGCTAGGCTATTTCGAAATGACTTTAAATTCAGTTCGGACCTGTACACATTGATAGTTCCATTGATTTAGGAATTAATGAATGGTTATTACCGGATATTAGAAAGGTGGTATTATGTACTGATACTATTCTACTACAATGGTTTAATAAGTTGCTTAAATGTTTTATTTTCTTTCCGCCCCATGACTTTGAAGATTCTTATCCCTTAACAACGTAATACATAACTTAAGCATTATTTTTATCTGCTATTCTATACTACCTATAACATTTATAACTACCAGTACAACGTTTTCTAAGTTAATTTCTAATTTTCACCGTCGTGTGTTACCGTAACTATTATTTTGCTCGCACAGTGAAAGTATAGACTGGCTTGAATCACCGTCTCATACAAAACGTGATTTGTAAAAATTTCAAGATACTGCTTTAGTGGCAATTTTTGCTTCAACAGATCCGTTTAGCACTTCAGTTTGAGTAGCTAAGTGGTCGTGCGAAGTGAAATTGGAAGTTGGAAGCTGTTGAAATAATCAAAACAGTGCTGTCATCAATTGTATGTCTCAACAGAATTGCGTTAGAAATAGCTGTCAAACACGAGAGATCAAATTAAATTGAAGTATTTCCAAAACATCAATTGACTTTCCCAAAAACTTGACATTAAAAATTTTATTGACAATTTCCTTTAGCAATGGACTCATTGAGTCTTGAAACGCCGAATGCGGACTCATTTGATACACCAATTATGAAGTTAACAAAAGTTTTTTTTAACGTTCTGTGATTGTGCTGCCAATCGCAAGCATAAAAACATTATTCCTAATAAAAGGCCTAGGTAGAGACTCCTAAAAACACAATGTTGTAAACATAACTTGACGCACTAATCAGCATCTTGTTGTTGTGTAATCTATGCTTCAATTAATGAATCATGTTGAGTGATCGGTATGTTTTATTTGAGATAACATCGAGTTGATAACTTTGCACCAGATGACAACAAAGTAAAAGGGTAATACAACGATGCGCGCGCACACACTGAAGAGAGAATTTCGAACATTGAAATGAGTTCATGAGCACAGGTTACTCAAACTCACATTTTATCCTAGACTAGACATCACAGTTGGAATGCAATAATGAGCCCCAGTCGCAATTTATTCTATACTTATTATAGTCTTTCTTACCTGTACTCGCCTCTCATCATCTTTAGCGCGTTGCTCCGCCTGTCTTCGACGCCGGTCTTCGTCCCTCTTCTCTCGCTGCGCCTGCGCCGCGGCAGCGTGTGCGCGCAACTCGTCCAGACGCTTTCTTTGTTCTGCCTCGCGTCTTTCACGGGCTAGTCGTGCTCGGTCTAGGGCTTCCTGCGACGCTGTTGGAGAAAAGAGAGGTTTTCAGACTGATAAAGTCAAATGTATTTCTTTCATCTGGTTTTTTGGTGCAGAAGGAAATTGGTCTCTTTATACGAATTGAAAGGGTAACGGCTGACAGGGATGAATGGGTTCAAGGTCGGAAAGATCATGATGATGCACGAATTGACTAAGGTTTCTGGTACAATCTCCTGTACAACCTTAACATTGACATAATATTCATAATGAGATCGAATGAGCCGATACAGAAACTAATGGAAACCCAATGCGGCGGAACTTTAGCAGCTAAGCAATCGCAGTGATACGCATAGATATATGTATATATACGTTAAATGTGTATAGTATTATTATTTATAAAATCCGTAACTTGTTTTCTAACTTGAGAATTTCGTACAAAATATTTTAACGAATCTCGGTAAAAACTTTATCCTAAGCTCCTAAAATTTTTGCTCTTATCTTTTAGGCTGGGAAAAATTCCGACGTAAGCTGTTCGTGAAGTCTTCAACCCTTGAAACTTCTTGAAACATTAACATGACAGTGTCTAAAAACGTATCCTAGAATCTCATGTACCAACCACGAAAATAGATTTATGATCTCTGATGGAATACTTGACAGCGGCAATAAAGTTTCCATAGACTCGATCAATACGGTGTCGTAAATATAGCGTACGATTGAGGTAAGCTTAATATGTAAATTCAATGGCTTTCCAAGACCAGTTCAGCATTACCATTAGCATTTAGTACATTTCAAGCTCTTTAGCTTTTAATACAGTCCCATATTTAGAAACCAGAAATCCAGGTAGACGTGTGGGGTTTTTATTGTCCTTTCATCGTTTTCTATTATTGGGGATATTTTTCAGTAAAATCTAGGCCTCCAACTTTCCAATTCAAAAAAGTCCATTAGTACGGCAAATTTCTTAATCTAACAATGCGTTCTTGGTTTATTGTCCCTTTCTCCGTTCTCACTACGAACGAACACTAAATTCGATACAGTCCACTTCTAAAGATCGCATTTATTGCCCGTAAACGTGAAGACCACACGTCTTTACGTTTATTGGTGCTCAACATATCAGAGAAAGTTGATTTTACTTTTGATTACAGCTTAAACTTGTATGAATACGGAGTAATTGTTTTTGGAAATTATGATTATTCAATGAAATTATGCAACTATGGAGTGGTTAAGACGTCATGCTTTGTATGCGTCAGACATGTTACTGAGGGAGCATTTCAGCAACTCCGAATAACTTCCCATTATGAAGACAGAGTGAGAAAGAATTAGGAGAAACCAAAAAAAATATTGCACCAAAACCAATCAAATACTTAAAAGAAAATATGCAAAGGCCAACTGATGCCCCAGGTCAAGGTGCTGCCCAAGTGCCAGGGCGTTAAGTGGGTGATAAAACGCATCGAGAGCTTAAGATACAATCGGCTAGCTATATGCGCCTGCTAATGCCTAACACGTCTAGACGATAACATTGAGAAATGTCGTTTACATACTGTCGACACGACATATAAATCGCTATCCGAACGAAATTACGTCTGTAGGTGGTTTTAACTTATAAAATGGAAGGATAACACTATGTACGCTATACAATATGAAATATTACTTAATTTAATAAGAAGGAACGATCATAAATGTATGGGAAAGAAAACAGCTAATATCAAAGCTGAAACCGGAGTGGCTATCCCAGTTATGATCGAAAACCAGTTAAATACCTACCATAGATTTTGCAGCAACATAGGGCTATTCGATACAGAAAATCCAAGATTAGGCCTTATGTCGTATCTAGATTAGTCTAATAGAGGTGAGTAGCTTGTCTAGCTACTCTCATAATATGCGAACTGAGACAACTATAATGTAATGCGACTACAAGATATGTAGGCATGTCCATATTGAGAATTTCATGGACATTATTCAGAGAAGATGAAGACATAAAGTAATGCTTATTATGATATAACATATACATATAATGGTAGAAGGATAAATAAATTATTGAGATAAATATGACCATTGGACTGCCAAGTCAAAGGTCTCGAGTTCAGATCCAATGCATGCACCTCTGACTTTTCGAAGTTATGTGCGTATTAGTAGTTAATTATCACGCGCTTAAACGGTTAAGGAAAACATCGTGAGGAAACCTGTTTGAGAGATTTTCTCGACAGCGTGTTCTGCCAACCCGCATTAGGCTAGCGTGGTGGACTATAGCCTAATCCCTCTCATTGTGAGAGGAGACCCGTGCTCAGCAGTGGGACATGGTTGATTATGTATGCGATAAACGGGAAAGAAAAGAAATATTGGAGCTTCTTTAAGGAAAAGGCAGAAGCTACATAATTGATAGGCACTAAGGTGACGATAATTACTTTACTATGAAATTTAAACATGGAATTTTGAGACGAATGATTTCTGAGAGTAAAGTAATATATACAGATAGAAATATGCGTTAGGAATAGTATAAATACCAGGAAATAAATGCTTTGTGTACCTTACGGCACATTATAATTTCCCCAGGGATTCTAAAGTTTATTAAAGTAGGACAAACTTGTGGCACAGATAAACTTCATCACTGAATTGGGTTTAACGCAATTCATTCCGAAGTTGTTGAAATTGCACAGTCAAGTCTTAAACTTTATTTGAGATATCTAGTAACGCTGGTAAAATTTAGTTTTTTTTTTCAACTGCAGTCAAAAAACAAAGGGCATCGATTCGTTGACTTATAAAAAAATTTAAATCTAACCTCTATCTATACATACATACATGCATAAATATGGGAGAAACTATAGACTGCCACTTGCTACATCCATCTATCAATCTTAAAAAACCTATATCAGACGCATAAGTCATTCTGGGTGAATGGCTGAACTTGGTTTGGTTTAAAGCTCTTCATGCTCTTCATAGAGATTGAAATTGTGAAGTCAGTAATGTACTGACATAGTATGAGACAGAATTATTGCATTTCCAAGAATTACCCTACATAACCACCTATAACCAAACCAGGTTATTGATCCCTGTTTTTATCGACTACACAAATTACATAACCAATTCGATGGCCCACTGACATATCAAACGTAACACATACCGAACCCTTAAACGCGTTGACTTGACCCAATTAATTGAAACGCGTACTAGCGCGTACACGTCACGCAAACAAATGTAAAGTAATCAATAAATATAATGAATGAATGTTTAGATCAATTGAATACAGGATCAATAGAGTTAGTAAATAGTAGGACGTCATTAGAAAGGAATGCACCGCTCTAGCACTTGCTAACTCGGCATGTAGCCGCAATTGGAATCTAGGCAAATATTTGGACTGCCTCTGCTATTGGAAACTTGAAGCGGTTAGATCATAATATATGATCTACGTTCAAAATAACAAACATTACACAACACTGGCCGAAATATATGGAATGTTGATGTATGAAATGGCACATTGATATCCCAATCCATTTCTGTGGTTAGTTAAATAAAATATTCGAGAGGAATACACTCCAAACGACAGTCATACAATAATTGTTATGAAAACGACTCATAAGCGATAATAATTTCCAAAATTTAATCTTTGTCAAACAACTCGAACAGCCAAATATTCCGTATGCGTGATGCTATATCATAATGCTGAGAAACGGGTAATATTATATAAAAAATCTCGAGAACACCAAGGTTTCTCTAGAGCACTCCATTCGATCCACTTTTACTGGCTAACAATAATATAATGGCTAGTTTTTGTCATCAGTCGGCTGTGGTAATATCTAGACCTGGTAATGTGTATAAAAAAGCGCCAAGATATAATTGCTATCAGCGACAAATTAGATACTCGATACCACTCATAAAAAGGAGATTGAATTTAGACTAATTACGATTGTTTATGTCCAAACAAACTGAGGTCAACGTATCGTATCTAACTACTTGAAATTTGAGTTATTACCTCTTAATTGACAGATATAATTGGTGTCCAATTTCTAAACAAATGCGCAAGCACAAAATTGGATATAGGCGTAACTATCCATAATTTAAAATAATAAATGGATGAAAAGTTTCATTAACTAACATACGTAACATATTTGATTATAATACTTAAAACGTTACGTAATTCCATCTTAAATTCTCATCACCTGAACTTTTACAATAACAAATTCCTATCTAAATCCAAACAAAGACATGACAGATGTTTTTTAACAGATTAAAAGATGAATATGGCGTTGTTGAGTGGGCGTATTTATGGAATCCATGATGGACTTAGTCATGATGACGTGGATCGCGGTTGACATCACGTCTGAGGCTGATAATGTTACAGAATAAAGTTCAACGCGTGATAGAAAGGTCTCAGACTTGGGAACTCATATTCTGGAACACAATTTAAACGGTGGTTGTTGATAACTAGACATGGGCATGAATAAATTGGAGTCACTGTATAATCGGGTTAACGAAACGGATAGGTAAGTTCTAAATTATTATAATTTAACAAAGGGAAGGATCCAATTATACTCGTGGTATTTGATCTAATAGAAATGAGAGTTCAGAGAAATTTAATATAGTATAATTGATAAGATAACCCAACCAATCTAATTTTAACAGTGAGGTCTCTTTGGAAATTCCAATATTGGACGTGGGTGCCAACTGCCAAGCAGTTTAGGGAGAACAATCGATGAGATTGGTTTTGATCGTTGAGGCTGTATAAGTCAGATATAGTATGATGAATGACATTAAATTTTACCAAATTTTGGTAATATAAAACAGTTACCTAAAATATTTGGCGACCATTACCAGTGGGACAAAATATCGGTTGATAAAAGAGGGAAATAAATATTGCACGATGTTTCAGGTCTTAAAAAAATGCATTTTTTGAATTTCTACTCAAGACGAAACGGATAAACATTCAAAGTAAACGATTAAACATTGGGATTAGAAATTATAGTATTATTACATGAACAGTAAAGGAGCCAAGGAGCGACTGGATAATGAAAGTCGAAGAACAGGTTCTGTGGCGTTCACTAAAAGAGGCCTACGTCCCAGTGGACGAATATAGGCTGATGATGATGATGATGAAAGGAGCCTACATGAAAACTTTCATTTATTATATTTTGTAATAGATGTAAAAAGGAATGGAATGTCAATAGGCATGATGACTAATTTTCAAAAACTGTTCTAAAATATTCTTATGTATATACTATTTCCGAAAAATAAATTATTTCTGCAATAAAACATGGTTTTTGATACAAAAATGCGATTTTAATTCAATGTTTTTCAATTAGCGCGAAAACGGTCGCTGGTGTCATGGCGTCTGCTTATGACGTCACTTCAATGTTTTGGCATCGTACACAATAGGAGATTAAACAACTTATCAGATGATATTTTTGTTAATTTTTATTTAGACATGACTTCGCAAGTGTATAAGTGGTGTGCTGTTCCCCAGTGTGATAATACGTCAAAAAATACCCTGATAAATTATTTGTTTACGTGCCACACAACAAAACAATAAGATATAAGTGGCTTAATCTTGCACGGCGAGATTAAGCCACACAGTTTTGCAGCTTCCTTTTCTTTCCTTCCATAATAAACTTTTCAAATACTCCAGTATTTAATTGCAAACTAGGTTTCTATTGGATAAATATTTTGTTGTAATATATTTCAATGTAGTCCAAACCCGAGATAGCTTTGATTTCATCCAGTAGCATGCAATGGATGTATCGGACGGTTCTTCACTCCTACGATGGACCCACATGAGTAATGCAATAGCATTTTTGCAGCCCCCTTGTGAGGCAACACTGTCATGGCTTTCTACCGATACAACTTCTTCCTTTACTTCGTCAACTATTAACGTCACTGCATATAACTTCGCGTGGACCTTGTGTTCTGCGCAGATTTTTGATCAAACTATACACAGATTTCCATCGCGTTTTAACTGAACGTAGCTAATCGCGTCGTCCCCATAAGATGGCCTGGAGGATCTAAAACAAAGAAATCGATAGGTTAGCATATTTTATAAAATAAAAACATTATTAAAACTAAACATATGAAGCTGTGCTTTTTAAAGGGATTTTATTTTTATAACTATTGTAACGTATAGTTACAGTAATTTTAATATAGTTTTTATTTAATAATAAATAATACTTACATTGTAGTTTTAACATTTCTAAATTCTGCTGAACAGAAGTCTTTGTTTGATGCCAGGAACTGCCCCAGCATGCATTAACAAATCAACTCTGGGCAAATTAGAACTGTTTGCCTTGGTAAACCATTGTTCCATTACTTAATAAGTTCTTAACAAGTCGTAGAACAAAAAACTAAGTAATATACAATTAGGAAATACATAATAAACAATTATTAAGCGCGGAGATCGTCGAAATTCGTACGAAATTTACGTGACGGTGACAGTTCAACATAGATGTGACGTAATTGAATCTGATTGGTGTTCAACTGAACATGGCGGACTTGTGTATTTTGGAGTTTTATTTTATCAAATAAATTAATAATCCCGTCTTATAAATAAAAATAAATATATATTTCTAAACATATTAATTATATTTCAGTATATGAACATATTATTTTAGTAATTCTTGCTAACCGTCATCATGCCTATTGTCATGGACAAACGTCAGTTGTCACTTGTCAATGACAAATGAGACAATGACACCTAACTAACAACCAATGTTAATAGGAAATCAAGATCGAAAGGGAAATAAAACTTATTTCCACATCCATTACTATTCAAGTTGACGACATTGTTCAGTGATTACATACTGGCAGAGCGGAAGACAATTGCCAATAGCCAAAGAATTTATAATGACGGAAACGAGGCACTGGATTGTATGTGATTGCTGGACGTTATAATAAGTAGATGAGAGATAAATATTTGTAACACTTTTTTGTAAAAGATGTGAAAATTTTGATAAATCATAACACTGTCAAACTGCTGCATTAGTCTATATTGCCTATATATTTTATTTAATCAAAGGAGTCAATTGTGTTGCCGGTCTTTTAAAACTCTTTCTTCAATCTATAATAAACAATAAACTTCTTTCTTTAAAAGTTGATTTATGCACATAGTAAGCGGACTTAATGCTATTAAGCATTCTCTACCAGTCGACCATAGTGTGATCAGAGACAAAATGTGGCAGTGGCATTAACATTATGGATTCTGATGCATCCCTGCCCAACTGGGGATGTGGCAGGGTATATCAGACTCATACGAATTAAAAACTGCATTTGGCTTCACTTGCCTTTGCATTTGCTTCCCAAAAGCCATGGGATTCGCGACATTCGCCGACCACTGGCTGGTGTTATTGACCGTAGGAAACTCATACTACGGACTGCGTTCGAACTTGGAACTGACCCAGGAAATTTTTATATACCCTTCATGCTTCTAGACGTCAACTGTGCGACTGCTGAGAGTGAGAACATAGGTTCCACATGTAGGACAAGTATTAAATTCGCAACGTTCGCCCAGGGTGTCGCTTTGTGACATAGGATAGCATTTATTACATGTGTAGGTTGTAGATCTATACACATTTGCCGTTCAGGGATTACGGGCGTAATGGTATCATGTATAGGATCTTCCGTAAAAGGGCAGATTATAAGATTTGGAATGAAGTGCTTTGTTCATAACAGTAGAGCATGATTTGCAAGAATTATTTCAAGATGGCAGCTAAAAATGCGACATTGCGTTGTTTATCTGCTGCGCATATTGTGAGAGTCGAATGAATGAAACACGCTACAGTGATATCAATAAATGGACCTAAACTATCGCTATTTACATTACAATCTTAAGTTTGCCTGAATTTCAATGTCACATACTTATTGTTTTGCACGTAATATATGGGAAAACACATTCCACATTTTTGTTTGAGCAGTCTATTTGAACACTCCGCAATCATGTTATTTGCTATTTAGTAAGTATAGTTTTGAGAAACCTATTACTTTTATATTTTACATAGTACTGTGCCGACAATAGGTAAATAGGGATAGGGGCAATAGGATGCTGATGATGACAATCATGTAGATATAATATTGACCTGCTATTTAATGCGAAATATAGTACGTTGGTTTTGTACCGTTTTTGAGAGGTGAAATGGTAACTCTATTCTACTTCTGAAGTTTTGAATAATAACTATCCGTTTAAACTCTTATATTTTTTTTTTATAAACGGCTCCAGAAAGATAAACCTACATTGAATCCCAATGGTAGCACGAAAACGGCAGACGACGCCAAGGAAGGCTCAGAAAACGCTGGCAGTACGATTAGGACACTTTTCAAACAGATTGACCTATCCTAAAAAGCCCTAAATGTCCTCAATTCTTGACAGAGATCAGTGGAAGAAGACGATGAAGACCTTTGTTCAGCAGTGGATCACATAAGTTAGATGAAGAAGATAGAAGACCGAGTGTGAAGGCGATGACACAACTAACGTTCTGTCTATAAGCTAGTAACAAAATAAAACATGAAAGTATTCATCTCTGCATACTTCACATATCAGATCAATAGTACATAATGTTACCTTGTTTATCGAATACAATCTAAATAGAACTGATAAGCAAGATGAAAGGAATGCACTTGCGCAAGTATACTCAGGTATTTTCGTTACAAACATGGACACTGAATGTATGAAATGGCAAATATAGATTGGCTTATCAGACGATTTGAGTGGTAAACGTGTGTGAAATCATGTAGGACATTTAAAAGACAAAATATTTCTAGTTTTCACACTGCCCTTTGCAAATCACGATAGTGACAAGAAAGGAGGATCAGCATGTCATCTCTCCATCTCCTATCTAGAAATTGGAGTAGGTAATTGAGTATTTCCGGAATAATCGTACCATTGACTACATTTCACAACATTATATTTGTCGAGGTAAAGATTAATTAATCTGATATCTAATATTGTGAGCTAGGAACAGCTAGGAGATAGGAACAGCCTCGTAAAAACCAGCATTAACAAGGAGTCTGTTTATTTTAATTCTCGCTATATTTTTTGTTTTTAATGCTGACGAATTGCGAATTGCCTAGTAGTTATGACACATATGGAGATAAGAGAAGACTTGTGCCATTATCAACTTTTACAGTATGAATTATGATGTCAATTAATGATACGACAGGTAGGAGTGCCTAAAGCTGTGGTCTGTGTACCTACATATTTCTTTAAAATAGAAAACAAAATGCTATGTAGTAAGAATCTAGTACACATATACATTTGAAGTGATGATTCACAAGCGATCTACAGACCCCCAGTATGCAATTACAACTTGGCAGGGGGTCTATATCATAGGTGATTTAAAAAACATCGTTTTTTTTTAGGACAGATATTGGGTCAAGAAAGAAGGCTTGTCAACAGAGAAGAGATCAGACTGTTGCTGTTAATAATAATGATGGGCCTAAGCAAATACTGAATGGAATTTGGTTGGAAACTCATCTATTTTAGCAGCAGAAACCACTGACACCTATAATATTATTCAACCATATTAATTTACAAAATAATCACGCAATCGAATCAATGAAACAACAAATCCCTTTGATACAAGAACCATCTATCTATTGACCTCGACAACATTGCTTAACTGTTACAAAGCTGCGCCTACGTCTATCAACGGCTGATGGAATGTAGCTGCAACTTCCACGATATGATGGGTAGGAAGAACTTTATATTCTTTTTGGACGAGGTCAAAAGCCTCTCTCGATCTTTATAGTGTTCTGAAGATTGAGCCGTTAAAACCATCCCAAACCCTCCCTTTGGGCACTACGACCTACTTATATTGTGATATAAATTATCATAATATGACTGGCCCTCCTCATGGGCTTTACTGATAACAGTGAATATCTGCGTGAAATGGAAATTTCTGTCATTCCAGAGCTACTCTAAATGGAGATAATACCTATATTTTAGGCCAAAATCCTTAAATGTGTGTAATACCTTACAGGGAAATTAGTTCTTAATTCATTAAATCCAGGGTTTACTTTACATTTTTCAGCGACAAAGTATCGATAAATATAAAATGGAACAGTGAAATGCTGACTTAAAGAAAGCTTCAAAGGTCAAGCGTTTACTAATGGGCGCACTGGTGTTTTTAAACATGATGAGAATTTGGCACAACGCCAGAATGACCTAAAAATGTAATATTGTTTTGCTAAGAATGCAAGTCTACCAATATATTGATTTGAAGGAAGTGTGATTAAAATATTTACTAATTTTTTTTTGGAAATGTTTGCAGTACCTTTGTTTCATTATCGGAGTCAAAATTTAAACAATATGCTACCATAACTACAGTTTTGTGGAAGTATTTAATTCAGTGGATAATGTGTGCCTCTGATAAATATGCAGGTAAGTATTTGGGCTTTAATAATTCCTATATCTTTTCAACGGTAGAACTTTTCATATATCATCACGCCTGTATTACCCAAAGGGTTTTTCAGAGGTGTATTAATGTAACACCCACAGTTCGGCGGTATTTTCAGTCGTATTGTTGTAGGGGCCGAATCAATTGCATTTAACCGGGTATAAATCTAAACTCACACTGAGAATTTCATAGTAATACCCAATAGCACTTTATATCGAACCTAAGACCTTCAGCATAGCAGTCACGCTTTGACCCACTACACTAATGGCAGTAAAAAATATCTACAATAGCCAAAGCACGAAGAACTATCGAATTCGTATCGTAAACGTATCGAATCGAGTATTATAGTACTACAAATCTCATACATACATATTTTCACGCCTGTCTCCCAAGGGTAGGTAGAGACTACGCTTGCTACGATCCTGGCACACCACTTTCGCTTCATCTACGTTCATTAACCTCCTTATCATACAAATTATTCTCGATTTCGATACGAATACGTTTTCGGTGGTGGTCGTGCTTGGGCATTTTAGAATGAAAAGTTATATGACCTCGACGAGTCGGTCAAGTCTAACAAACGCCTACGAGTGACCAAGACCATTGAAAGTGATATAATAACATATTTACATATTTAGAAAATAAATAATATAGTTTATAGAAGAATTGCCCAACTCTTGTGGGCGATGACATTAATATCTAATACCTACTGCACTCAGAAATCGCCCCCAAATTCACGCCTACACTACAGCTTTATTACAACGCAGTAAAGACTATACTTGCTGAACAGAAATGTTTAGGGAAACTTAAATGAAACTTCCATTTCTACTGCAAGAAAAAAAAACAAATATGTGAAAGATATTTTGTTTCAATGATAGTAAAGTGCAAATTAGCTTGTATAGTTTAATTAACTGCATGTCTAGGTTTTTTTATTGAAAGCAGTGTTAATTGATTGAAGGCATTAGGTTATCAGCAGATGAGGTCATGTAAATAAATTTAATGTTTATGCAATAAATGGGACATAAATAGATACCTAGGTATAATAACCTAAATACGTACCATCACGCCTGTTTACCTCAAAAGGTTAGACAGAGTTGTAAGTGGTAATCAATATAATAATAGAGTGTAAAGAAAGTACACATTGACCGGGCACAACCCCAAACTCCAAAATGCTGATGAAAATCCCAATAATACTGGACACCTGGGAATCAAACCCAGGACCTCTAGCGTAGCAGCCACGCTTACAGCCGTTAGACTAACCAGGCAATTATGAAAGTATTACATCCTGTTTAATTTATCCTAATCGTTGAAATGAAAGTACTTACTTTATACGGATTTTATCGCGTTATATTTATATTTTTACTTACTTTATACCGGTTTTAATAAGATCAATAACAATATTAAGCATATAATCATCAGTTAAGTATAATTAGGTATTATTTAAAGATAAAACCAGATATCCATTAGGTATTTATATGCCTCAACAAGAATATACTGAAAATCTTTCCAATATGTTCTATGCAAATTTTCTTGTATCAGTAAATATACTACTTATAGAATTCTCATACCTAGGTACTTGGATTTAAAGTAAATTGAACTCTAACACCCCGACATAAAGGTCATTATACCATCTAAATAAGGTGGCACGCCAATGTTTAACATTTCGATGTTGATGATTCATGCATTAATTATGTATGATGTCAATAGTTTTCATAAGGACATTGCTTAGTTTCTTACAAGGTGTCCTCTCAGTGAAATATTTCGGAAAATTTGTATTAAGAGGAGGGTCCAGTAGGTATATCAAGTGTAGGTCTGTCCTTACATATTATAAAACAAAGTCCCCGCCGCATCCGTCTGTTTGCGATAAACTCAAAAACTACAATAGATTTTAATGTGATTTTCACCAAAAAAAATTGATTCTTGAGGAAAGTTTTAAGCTAAACATACACCTGACGATCATGAAAATAAAGCAGGACCCCATATACCCAGCATGCGGGGAAGCAGAAGAAACAAGCTTCCATGTAATAGCAAAATGCACAATGTATGCGCTACTTAGATGGGAAATACTAGGAACCGATGAGATAAATGAAGAACAGCTAGCAGAACTCTCAGTCTAACAAACGCCTACGAGTGACCAAGACCATTGAAAGTGATATAATAACATATTTACATATTTAGAAAATAAATAATATAGTTTATAGAAGAATTGCCCAACTCTTGTGGGCGATGACATTAATATCTAATACCTACTGCACTCAGAAATCGCCCCCAAATTCACGCCTACACTACAGCTTTATTACAACGCAGTAAAGACTATACTTGCTGAACAGAAATGTTTAGGGAAACTTAAATGAAACTTCCATTTCTACTGCAAGAAAAAAAAACAAATATGTGAAAGATATTTTGTTTCAATGATAGTAAAGTGCAAATTAGCTTGTATAGTTTAATTAACTGCATGTCTAGGTTTTTTTATTGAAAGCAGTGTTAATTGATTGAAGGCATTAGGTTATCAGCAGATTGCTACGATCCTGGCACACCACTTTCGCTTCATCTACGTTCATTAACCTCCTTATCATACAAATTATTCTCGATTTCGATACGAATACGTTTTCGGTGGTGGTCGTGCTTGGGCATTTTAGAATGAAAAGTTATATGACCTCGACGAGTCGGTCAAGTCTAACAAACGCCTACGAGTGACCAAGACCATTGAAAGTGATATAATAACATATTTACATATTTAGAAAATAAATAATATAGTTTATAGAAGAATTGCCCAACTCTTGTGGGCGATGACATTAATATCTAATACCTACTGCACTCAGAAATCGCCCCCAAATTCACGCCTACACTACAGCTTTATTACAACGCAGTAAAGACTATACTTGCTGAACAGAAATGTTTAGGGAAACTTAAATGAAACTTCCATTTCTACTGCAAGAAAAAAAAACAAATATGTGAAAGATATTTTGTTTCAATGATAGTAAAGTGCAAATTAGCTTGTATAGTTTAATTAACTGCATGTCTAGGTTTTTTTATTGAAAGCAGTGTTAATTGATTGAAGGCATTAGGTTATCAGCAGATGAGGTCATGTAAATAAATTTAATGTTTATGCAATAAATGGGACATAAATAGATACCTAGGTATAATAACCTAAATACGTACCATCACGCCTGTTTACCTCAAAAGGTTAGACAGAGTTGTAAGTGGTAATCAATATAATAATAGAGTGTAAAGAAAGTACACATTGACCGGGCACAACCCCAAACTCCAAAATGCTGATGAAAATCCCAATAATACTGGACACCTGGGAATCAAACCCAGGACCTCTAGCGTAGCAGCCACGCTTACAGCCGTTAGACTAACCAGGCAATTATGAAAGTATTACATCCTGTTTAATTTATCCTAATCGTTGAAATGAAAGTACTTACTTTATACGGATTTTATCGCGTTATATTTATATTTTTACTTACTTTATACCGGTTTTAATAAGATCAATAACAATATTAAGCATATAATCATCAGTTAAGTATAATTAGGTATTATTTAAAGATAAAACCAGATATCCATTAGGTATTTATATGCCTCAACAAGAATATACTGAAAATCTTTCCAATATGTTCTATGCAAATTTTCTTGTATCAGTAAATATACTACTTATAGAATTCTCATACCTAGGTACTTGGATTTAAAGTAAATTGAACTCTAACACCCCGACATAAAGGTCATTATACCATCTAAATAAGGTGGCACGCCAATGTTTAACATTTCGATGTTGATGATTCATGCATTAATTATGTATGATGTCAATAGTTTTCATAAGGACATTGCTTAGTTTCTTACAAGGTGTCCTCTCAGTGAAATATTTCGGAAAATTTGTATTAAGAGGAGGGTCCAGTAGGTATATCAAGTGTAGGTCTGTCCTTACATATTATAAAACAAAGTCCCCGCCGCATCCGTCTGTTTGCGATAAACTCAAAAACTACAATAGATTTTAATGTGATTTTCACCAAAAAAAATTGATTCTTGAGGAAAGTTTTAAGCTAAACATACACCTGACGATCATGAAAATAAAGCAGGACCCCATATACCCAGCATGCGGGGAAGCAGAAGAAACAAGCTTCCATGTAATAGCAAAATGCACAATGTATGCGCTACTTAGATGGGAAATACTAGGAACCGATGAGATAAATGAAGAACAGCTAGCAGAACTCTCCATTGGACAACTGGTGGGGGCTTCTGCAAGGCTACGGGAAGATTTGCGACGCCAAGCGCCAGTAACCCATGACGGGATCCACCGAAAATGGGGATCTGGGCGAAATAATCCCAACATGAGGACTGAAAGCCCGTCTGGTACCTGCCGGCGTACCCAAATATAAATAGAATAGAAGCTAAACATCACGACCCTTAGAAACGGACAAAGCAAGTGAAACGGTGGGTTAAACTCAGAAACAAGCACAAGATATTTTATTTTTTCAGCTCAACTAAATACCTATGCTCATCCAAACTAATATTTCATGTGTAAACTAAACCAATTTTTATGAATTTTGACACAGAGGTAGATGGAGAACATAATTATTTATTTTATTTAAGTATTTTTTATTTATTTTTACATAATTATGCATTATTTTGTCTCGAAAACTCTTGTGAAACTAGTGAATCTGTACATAACAGCAAAGTGTCTACAATGCAGTTAGCTTAGTCGGTAATTAATTAGGTGTTTCCCAAAGGGCTGTTTTAGTATTTGTATTTGGAGCCAGTTACAGGCTGCAAAATGATGATAACAGTAAAGTAAAAACAAAAAAGTAAGAAAAGAAACTACCTTAGAGGGAGTTTCTTCATCTTTCCTTTCATAACCTGCATGGAAATCTTGTTGGATCAACACTTACTCTATATGACATCAGAAATCAAATACACAAGGGAGAGGCTGCATGTTGATGACTGAAAAACATGTAAGCAATGCTACAGCATAAAAGAGTTCCAAATCAAATTCAAGCAAATAAATCTTAAGAAAAACACCTTTTGGCACATTCTAAATAAACTTTGCACAAGTGTTAGGTACAAAAATACATAATGACAGAAAATTAGCCGAAACTTTTCAATTTAAACCACATTATTTACAGTATCCAGGCTGATTTGCATACTAACATTGAATAAAAATATTTCAAATGATTAGAAATCAAACAACAGTATCCAACGGTAGAATTCACAATATATACTATTCTATGTAGTATATAATAAATATTCTATCTACACTATGTAGTCTATTCATACTAGCATTGGAAATAAGAAAGTAACTTTATCTATTTGGCATTTACATTCTACACCTAAACCACAGAAGAGAATTCAAAAGAAATTGGCAAGGAGAACGAGATTTAGAAAGAAACTGGCAAGGAGAAAGAGATTTTAAAAGAAATTGGCATGGAAAAAGAGATTTTGAAAGAAACTGCAAGGAGAAAGAGATTTTGAAAGAAACTGCAAGGAGAAAGAGATTTTGAAAGGAAGTGTCATGGAGAAAGATAATTTGAAATAAATTGGTGAGGATATATTGTACATGTTTAATTGGCATTTATATAATGAGGTTTACATCAATATAATCTACTCAACCTGTTAACATAATATATAATACTAATTTGGATATTGACACTCAACTCCTACTCAATATTTTAATAAGTCTTCTGCGGAGGTGGGTTTAGGACTTTAGAATATAATGGAGATTTTAACCTTGTACCATTTCATGCGATTTATAAATATGCAGATAATATACATAAAACAAGGAAAAATTAGGAAGGAAAAAATAAAATGTTATACAAATGAATTTGTCAACTTTTGAACCGCAGAGCAGTTAGCAGCAAGAAAGGCATTAACATAATAATTGTATTTCTTTAATTACTAATGGGTAAGTGAAGTCCAGACAATTCCTGAATAGATAGCGAGGATTTTATGTCCGAAAATTATTAGGTTTTGGACACAATTGGAGTATTAAAAATCACCACCTTTAAAATTACCTATATCAAAAGACCATATTTCTTGTAAACTATGGCTATATTTCAGGTTTTAATACATACTCATAGCCAACAAGTATTATATTATCAGTATTTAGTACCTGTTGGCGTAATATCAGACAAAACCTTTATCTTTTATCAAAGATTCTGAACAATTTCACTGAAGTTGTTATGGTGAACACTTTCATATCCAATGCAGTTCGCACTTACATTGTGCAGATACAGCAGTGATAAGATAAACGGGTAGAAAGCTGCAATGTAACGTGCAAAATATGTATTACACGGCGTAACAGCAGAGTTATGTACTAATCATATAATATGACTCAAATTACACATCATACAACCAACGCATCATTACATTTACGTCATACGGTAAATTTTGACATGAATAAACGTCCTGAAAGTAAAATAAAACGCCCAAATAACGGTAAAAATGAAGCTAACACAACAAAAACTAAGTTATACGGCACTATGACATTTGGAAGGCCTAACGTTTTTGGAGACATTCTCGGCCAACTATTACCGTCTGGCGAGCATTTTTCTAATTATAGAACATACCACGACGTGAAAAAGACGTCCAAATATAGTTAAAAAACAAAACACTCAATTGTGACTGCTGTATCACACTTCGGACATTCTCGAAAGCGGTACACGAGACCACTACGTGGGGCCACGACACGGTTTAGGGTTAGACAATTTTTCAATCACATTTTAACACTAGAACGCCACATTTTAACTATAATTGCACATATACCTTTACTTTCAGCGGTTTCGGTAATATCTCTCACGTCATCAACCATCTTGCTGGATGACAGTCACTCACTACACACTTTTTATTCGAACATATTTCGAAAACTCATACTTTGGTTCACTATTTTCAGCCAGCCAGCCAGCGAGCGATCTATACGACGACACTTCGTTCCGTTCACTGCCAACGACGACGTAAGACGTAAGCGATGGCGAACAACCTTCACACCGTTTGTTGAATTAAATATCGATGGCGTCATCAGCTGCTGACTGAAGTTCACAATTAGCAATACCAGTAAATATAAAATAAATAATTCGTTGGATTTTATTTCATTATCAGCTGATAATACTTCAATACATTCCGATTTTTTTACATAGTCGGGCGGGATTTCATGAAAATAAATGTAAAAAATAATTATCTATGGATGAATTTTAACTAATAATTCTAAAATCGTGGTTTGTACTATGAAACAATTGTTATCTTCGGAAAACAAAATAATTGATAAATTAAACGAAACAATAAACTTAAATTTTTATGACTTTAGTATTCATAAAATAACGGGAATCTAAAAGTAGAAACAGATGTGAACCGTACCTCTGGTTGTCTCTGGTTCTTATTCTTTTGAATTTAGCGACCAATCAAAACGTGTTTAGATGACATTTACAACGATGATATTTAAGTTTCAACCAATGAAATTATATTGGACTGATCGCAGGTGGCGCCAATCTGAGCATAATTCTTATGAATTAGTTGGCGGTAAAATTGGATTAGTGAAATAGACGAGAATATAAGAGTCAACCCAAGCGACATCTATTTTATGAATTTATCAACAAGTCTATTGTAATCAGCGCCATCTATGAATTAAATACAAAAGTATGATCCAAATGTCATCACTAGTTCTCATTTTGACTTCACGTAAATGCAATAGATTGCAGTGTACTCGACTCGTCCATTAGTGCTTTTATTAGGTATCTGACTGTAAATAAACACCTCAATATAAATCGTGTCGTACACCGTGCAATCTTAGCCCTAATTTGAAATTTCACTCACATTTCAATCCACTGGGACCACTGCTTATATGGGCAAAGGACTGAAGCCTACGTTACAAATTGATAAGTTAAAATACCTAGGTAGGACCTACCTAGTTAGGTATGAATCGTATTTGAAATCAGCGCTTCTGGTGTCCTCTTCCTAAGTTTTTTTTAATAACGCGTAGGTAGGCTATATAATTATTATAGCGTCTATTCTCTATTCTCACCGTCCTGGAGCTTCTGAATGCCTAATTCAGAAGCTCCAGTACGGTGAGAAATTATCTTTCTATGGCTCTCGTCTGTATGGAATTAGTTTCAATGATGATGCTTGACGAGATAAATATTCTATGCGATATAGGTATTCCGCAAAATATGAATTGGAAATTAATAAAAACCAATAAATACAAAGCAAAACCATTTTCTATAAGTTGTTCCGTCATCCGTGAGTGCGCGAGGCCCCTCCCAAGATGACGCACCGGGCGGTTGCTCTGCTCAGCACCCCCAAAGGCCGCCCCTGCCATTAGAAATGGAAAAAAATATAGGTACCTATAAGTATAATATTAATTTTAGTACTTATATGCGAGATCCGTGACGTGTCTTATATTTTTATGTAAAAAATCTATTAGATGTACAAAATTTCAAAACTGTATTACGAAAAATCACGAAGCCAATGTTAGGTACCTACCTGCTTAGCCGAAAAAAAACATGCTCACTACGTCTATAGCAGGGGTGGCCAACTTGATTAGACCCAAGATCTCCTGTTTACTAACGAAACCCTGTGCGATCTACCAATTACAAGTACATACTTCTTGAAATCTTAAATGAAACAGCATAGTTCACTACAAAATCATATAAGTAGTTTTTTTTTATTTTAAGAGAAAAAACATAAATGTGAAAATTATTCTTATTAACTACTTATTTAACTATATTAGTGAGAGCATTGCGTTGGTCTACTTAATTATATTATATTTTTTCCTTGCCACGATCGATTGGAGTCGCGATCGACCGCTCGATCGCAATCCACCTGTTGGCCACCCCTGGTCTATAGGAACCCTTGCAACGCTATGCTCCCGCGCCTAGTGGCGCTATGATATGCCCGCTGATTCCTACCCTCTGCGTCCAAGGTGTGGACGACATGGTCACATAATATCTATCCCGCTGCAAAGTGGGCCTTTGGCGGCGGACTCTTGCTCGTCAGCCGTCCATTGGCCCTCGGGGACGTCCAATGTATGATCTCGAGGTCATACATTGGACGTCCGCGATGGGATCGCGGCTCATGCGAGAGCGATTCGCGTGATCCCACCACTATGCGGAAGGTGGATGGAGAGCCAGACTTTTATCACCAATTACAAAATAATAGTAATAGTAAAATCGGCTATAACAGCTTCGCTAATGTGAAACAAAAATAAAATAAAAAAGCAACTAATAATCACGCGAATGAATAAATTTCAATGACAACTCAACTGACGGACCAGTAGGTTATACGACAGCCGATTTCCAACTATTGCTCAGATTCACGAATAAAATAATCTTGCATTTAATATAGGCCTGCAGCTGACATCACTATGACAGTGAAATCATAATTATACTTTTTTATGGAGCCTCTTTTGTATCCCTCTACTGGGCAAGGGCACCGCTCTATATTCGAAATGTTTTTAATTTGACAATTAATTTGAATTCATAAAAATTAGTCCCTTAAAGAAATATAATCATAAAACTGAGCTTTGGCAGATACTTGTACGGTATGAATTACTATTCAACCACTTCCCTTTCCTTCTCAAATCCAGAAAGTTTAAAATATGTGTGCAGTTAGAGAGTATCAGATACTTCGTTGTCAAATGTTCAAACATAAGATAGATAGATCATCTACTATCTCCAGCGAACTAAAAGAGCTTATGGTCGGATATAGCAAATACTTACTTACCCTTAGACTATAATTATATCCAATTTCGGATTGGATATGCGTCATTGATTACTAATATGACATCACAGTTGTGACGTGGAACGATAACAGCATCACCGAGAAATTGGATTTTCCGTTCCAATTACAAAGAGTGCGTAACAATTTGAAAATAAATATAGAAAGTGTGATAACGTAAACTATCTGCACATACGCTCCGCGCCTGCAAATTATAATTCGACTAAATTGCATATCATTCAATTATAGATTGGGTGATTAATAGCAGAGTGAATGTTCGATTTCGTCGGGTAATACGGGTCGTTTACTTCACCGGTTTGCACACCTGTCTGGCCGGCCATGCGCAGTTAGCGCTTGACTTTCGAACGTGATTCGACGCGCGCTTTTAAAAAACAAGCTGTCAAAAATTGGCGGCATTTCCGTTAATGAAAATAGTTTTTTTTTAATCGTGATTTAATGTGGAGTGAACAAAATGGGTGTGGAATAAATAATTGATTGTTTTAATATAATTACGTTGACATTCAAGTAATGCAGTGAAATAGTGTTTTGGTGAAAGTGTAAGGATTTGAATTTTAAAAAGTCATAATGAAGTTTTCGTGTTTATTTGGCGGATGCCTAATAATATTGGCTGTTATAATAGGTGAGTTAATTTATTATTGCAATTATTAAAAAAACATAATCAAATTCGGGAAAAGAAATCACCTAAAATAAGTGGAAACGTTTGAACATCCTGTATACTTAGTGATTGAACTTAAGTAGTAGGTTGGTACTTACTTAATTGATTTGGTACCTATATAATAATTTTGACTCTGACCTACATTTCAAAGGTAATCAGCTGACTTTACATGAATATACCTACCTACTCGTAGTACATTAAAATATGAACAAGCGGGAAGGTAGGTACCTACTTACTTACAAAACGAAAAATTAAATTATGTAATTAATGTAGGTATTAATATTAGGTGGTTTAGCCGCTTACTACATCCACTGTTATTTACAACAACATAGTAAAAAAGCATCCAAAATTTAATATAAAATCATTGAACTTAGGCACAAAAGTGAGTAGGTACCTAAGGTGATAACCAAAACAGCACAAATTGACACAATTAATTTCTCTTTTACTTCGTCAAAACCGTCATTCAATGGCTTCGGAATTGTCGATTTTTGACAGTTATGTCAATGAAACTGACACTTCTTATGTCATTTAATTTTATATTTTTAATTTATTTTCATTTCACCTTTTAAGCTAACAGATGTCACATCCAAACGCTTACAAGATTAATTATAGAATCTACTAACAATTTAATTATTAAAATATATAATATTACACATGCTCATCGAATTGTACAATAGATTATTATAAAAATAGCAATAAAGTCAGTCTATAAAAATAATAGCAATAAATTAAAATTATGAATTGAATGACAAGAATATAAATTGTCAGTTCAGTATCAAGTTGCCGATTGTACGATAATTCCTCAGGATAATTCTGATACAAATTGTATTATCAGATTGGACCCTGTTCAATAATTAATTAAAGCGCAACAATAATAAGATTGGTATATAATATTGCATTATGGAATTTATAAGGCGAATATCAGCGGCAACGTCAGAACAGGTCGTCCTAGAAGGACGTACACCGATCTTATTGGCGAAGTCCTTCAAAACAAAAAGGTCAGGTGCGTAGTACTCGCAACCGGCGCGTAGGTATTATAAGAAGATGTATAATATCGCAGAAGCAAAAGAAGCATGCAAGAATCTTAGCAAGTGGCAGTCTATAGTTTCTGCCTACCCCTGTGGGAGAAGGGCGTGAGTGTATACTATGTATGTATAATATTGCAAGTAAATATACTTATTTAAAATAACGACGGCACGTTTGACGCAGTGTCTGAGCGATTGGCTTTTACGTTACGTGTTGTGGGTTCAAATACGGAACCAATATTTATTATGACCTACAGTTAGTTGTTCCGGGTGTTAGTGTTATCAAAATTATCTTATGCATATTAATTCAGTTAGTTATTTGAATAAAATTATAAAATGTATCCAATAACGTATAGGTAATAATCAGAAACGATCCTTCCTTCCGTTATTTAAAAAAATCGTTGAATATAATATAAGTAGTGTTTGATAAATAAAGCTTAACAGATAATTCATGCATAATTTTATTATTTTCATAATTATTATTTATTCCAGGCATAAAAGTGTACTTATAGTACTTATATTTAATTTGTGTTATTGACATAACTTAATTTCCGCTTTTAGAATTGTATAAAAGGCAGGCGCATTCGAGTAAAATAATGTTAGGCGAAACTCTGTTTAACTGTGTGTGTACCTAGGTACCTACAAAATAAATTAACCACCTCCAATCACAAGACTTAAATTTTTGTTCCCTGTCACATTACTGAATGTGAGAATGAATTTGTATTTTGTAAGCGCTACGTATTGTGAGAAAATCGTAGTGCGGTGCGGGACACCCTTTTTAAAATAATATTGTAAAAATTACTGTACGTAAACTGCCTCATTAGCCAAGTGGTCCTGAGCGTGACTGCTACGATAGAGGTCCTGGGTTCGATTCCCAGGTAAAGAAAAGTGTTATTGGGTTTTTCTATAAAATTCCCAGTAGCAGCTCGGAGTTAGGAATTTGTGCCCGGTTAATGGCAATAGGCTCGCCCCCTATTACATGGGACCTAAACATACCGGCGAACTGTGGGTGTACATTAATACGCCTCTGCCTAACCCTTCGGGGAATACAGGCGTGATGGTATGTTGTACAAAAAAGGTAAATTGTAAGTAGATAGTCCGGACGTCGGCGTCGTGAAAATTCGTTAAGTTTAGTACAATAATACTTTTTGCTTTTCATTAAGGCTTGCATTTCAGTCGGAATTTCGGAAACAATGTGAACATAAAAGATGTTTTAATTTATAGAAAAAAGTACCAGAGATATTTTGTAAGTCAAGCGAGTCACTTGGCGATTTCAACGGCAAATATGCAATATAGCATATAGCACAGCAATAAAAGTTAATCTAAGACATATAATTTAATAAATACCTACTTATATTTATTTTCTTATCCACAAAGTTTAAAAAAATATTTAAGTACTTACCTATTAAGATAAGGATCATACATTTCCGGTGAAGTAAGTGGTAGGTAAGTATTATAATTTATTAATAGAGTCTTAAGTGACCTTATAATTAATTTACATACAAATCACAATGAACACTCAAAACTGAAATATAAAGATAATAAATGTAGTAGTAAGTAAGTACCTACCTACATAATTTAATAAAAACTTATTAAAAAACGGTTTATTTCTTAAAATAAATTAAATTTCCGTAAAAATAATATAAGAGGAATTGAAAGTATTTAATTAGTAATTTGCAATTAAATTAATAAGTAGAAAGGCTAATAGGTATTAGGTGCTAAGTCAAGTCAATTAATAAATGCTAATAAGTAGGTATAAGTTTTTCCGAAAATCGATTTCTAAATACGTCATTATTCACATAATAAGGTACCTTTTATATTTTGCTAATAATATAATGTGTGTAACACTGTCGTTAGAGATGACCTCACATTCTGAGAGCAAGCTACGTGCATCGGGTGGTGCAAGGGTTAACAATGCTTTTGTTGTCTAGAATTATAGACCTCGAAAGCATTGCAATAAACATTATATTTTAGTATCTACTATTGATTATGAAATAAATCGCTAAAACTGCAATATTTTTTCAAGAAGATAAAGCTAAATGCACTTGCGCGGACGTATTTAATTGCAAAGATTTGATGTGCGTTTGTGAAATAGTAAATTTTTGCACGCGAGAAAAATTGCTGCATTGCAATTGTTTTAAAGAGGACGCAAATATAATTGTTGCACTCATTGAAGTAAGACAGTTGCACTCATTTTAAAGCACAATTATTCGTATTTGAAGATCCAAAAAGGAATAAATACAAAAAAGTTTATGATACCTAATAATCTTCTTAGACAAATAAGTTGACTGGAAGAGTTCAAAAGATAAATATTTAATCGTTATAAATATTTTTTTTATAAGTAGTTTTCATCACTTTGACTCCATATAATATGTGAATGTGATAAGTCATGTTTGATTATGATCAATACGAGCTCAGTTATTTTAGCAGAGTGGATGAAAAATCAAAATTAAGATTAAAGAAGGGTATAAGAATCAAAATCAGTTACCTAAGTTATATAAAAATAATTATTTTGATAGGAATTTGACGACTGTAATTTTTTACAAATAGATAGTAGAATTAAAATATTGGGTTGTCGAATATTTTTATGTTTTAACTGCTCCCGACAACGACCGAAATCGATGCTAAGCGGTGAAAACGCGTTCACAAATAAACAACACTATTAGCTATAAAATATTCATATCGATATTTACAAACGAATACCGATGTATCGAACTGTAGGATGCGATCGTTAAAATTGTTTTAAAATGCATAACTAGTTGTGACACTTTCGCGCGGAGAAAGTGGTCACTCCAACTTGCTTGTAATTAACTACCTCGGGTTTTTGACTCGCTTCCTTATATGTTTTAAAATATCGATACCTACTGGAAATAGTTTTGTCGTCGTAAGCTTTAATTAAGTTAGTAAATTGGTAAAGAAATTGTTGGATTTCGATACACATTAATTTAGTTATTAGAAATTATTTTTATGGAAAGTTGATGTTCAAAATTCGCAATTAACGGAGACGGATGTGAAATATGTATTCGTAATAGTTATCACTTTTACATCTCTAAATATGTAGGTAGCACATAAAACAAACTGTTACCGACTGTACTCATTATTCTGTGATTGCTTAAATAAATAAATAAAATAAAATGTTCTTTATTGAAACTGAAACATTGCATTCTTGCTTTAACATTGCTTCTTTATATCTTATCTAAGTATTTCCTATATTTTTCAATATTCTTTATGCTAATCAAACTATTCCCTAAACTAACAGTAGGTACTTAACCATGTACTGTTACCTAGTTGAAAATTCGAATCGAAAAACATCGATATATTTTTTATCAATTTTTTCAATAAATAATTACCTAATTGAAATAATGTCTGCAACATCATTATTTCGTAAATAAAGATGCACCTATTTGTCTTATAGTTTTTTCAAGACACAAAAAGGAACGACTTTTGGCGTGGCAATGTTACGCAAAGGCAAAAAAACCCAAACATTCGCGACTGGCGAGTTGCCGCGAGTCATGGTCATCCGGCATGCAAACTGTACCGCTCGCCCGTCGAAGTTTACGCTTTTGGCCAGAGGTTGGTGCTGTGAGTGTGGGGCTCATGAACATAACATACATTACCACCACGCCTATTTTCCTTGAATGGTTAGGCAGAGGCGTACTAATGTACATCCACAGTTTGCCGGTATGTTCAGCTTATTGCCATTAACCGGGCACAAATTCCAAACACCGAGCTGTTACTGGGAATTTCATAGAAAAACCCAACAACACTTTGCTCGACCTGGGAATCGAACCCAGGACCTCAAGCGTAGCAGTCGCGCTCTGGACCACTAGGCTAATGAGGCAGTTGGGCCTCATGTAGTTGTGGGGCTTATGGCTAAGTAGCAACTTAGCTGATCAACTGATTTGCAAGGTAAAGCTGTGCTCACTGCTGTGTGTGAATCACATCGAGACTCCTCCATGCTTCTGAGAGCACGTAAAGTGGTCGGTCCCGGTTGTCATACGAACATCTCCGACAATTATTGTTAGTGGTAGTCAGCAGCCCAAAAAAGCCTGACAACCAGTCTATCCTCCGAATATCTGTTTCCCTGAAATGGGTTGCGGAGGTCTGATTGCAATATTGATTCGTGTAACGTGACATTGTTGGGAAAAGGCTCAGAGGAGAATGTAGGTGCAGTAAGTGATTTTGAAATGGTCAATTTTAATAACTTTTTTAAAAGTATTCTTTAACTGCTTCAATAGCCTTGTCGTCCTAAGTGCGACTGCTACGCCGGAGATCCTGGGTTCGGGATTCCCTGGTCCATAAAAGTGATATTAGGGTTATCTATGAAATTCTAAATAGCAACTTGCGGTTTAGATTTTCGCCCGGTTAATGGCAATAGACTATAAAAATTCGATCTAAACATACCAACTGTGCGTGTATCTACTCACCTATGCCTCTGCCTATTTGGACAATACAGCCGCCATGGTATGTCAGTACTTATGTTATGTATCGAACTATCGAGAGTCTCTGTAACAATCGCTGGGCCCTTCGTAACGGTATCTGTGCACCTGACTCATGACACAGTTAGCTACCAGGTCGACTTCAATCCGGTCCGCAGACAGTACAACCGTTATACATAGTTCGTAACACTAACACTGTGTGATCTTTGAACATAGCTTGAAACTGTTCCAAATGATCGACTAATTTATGTTGCAGCTATCAGTAGTCAGCACCGTCCCTTATACGGCCATAAAATATAAGTAAATATACATTTTTGTAGGTATATATTAATTATATACCTACACAAATGTATAACTGCCTCATTAGCCAAGTGGTCCTGAGCGCGACTACTACGCTAGAGGTCCTGGTTTCGATTCCCAGGTCGAGCAAAGTGTTATTGGGTTTTTCTATGAAATTCCCAGTAGCAGCTCGGAGTTAGGAATTTGTGCCCGGTTAATGGCAATAGGCTCGCCCCCTATTACATGGGACCTAAACATACCGGCGAACTGTGGGTGTACATTAGTACGCCTCTGCCTAACCCTTCGGGGAATACAGGCGTGATGGTATGTATGTATATAATAATTATAATAAAGCAATGTCTAAAATGCAATTTTCAAGAAAAAGCCCTACTTAGTGGGTTTTGCGGCCAGTAAAGGAAGGAACGTCTTTGTGTAAGTAACTCGAAAACGGTTAATCGAAGTCCTTTTTTCCTGAATGTTGTTGAATGCGACACAAGAATCCAAGAAAGACGTCCACAAGGTACAAAGAATATATTCGTGTCTTTATTAGACACGGCTAAAATTAAAAAGTTTCAATGGGTATGCAAGGCTAAACCACATCGGCCATAAATTTAGTGTCTTGCGGTTAGCATACTAGGTTTTTCTTAATTAGTTTATTTATTTATTAGCTTCTGCCCGCGACGTCGTCCGCGTAGCGTGATGATATATAGCCTATAGCCTTCCTCAATAAATGGGCTATCTAACACTGAAAGAATTTTTCAAATCGGACCAGTAAGTAGTTCTTGAGATTAGCGCGTTCAAGCAAACAAACAAACAAACAAACAAACTCTTCAGCTTTATATATTTACTAGCTTCTGCCCGCGACTTCGTCCGCGTAGCGTGATGATATATAGCCTATAGCCTTCCTCAATACATTTATTGAGGAAGGCTATAGGCTAATATATCCTAGGCCCTGCACATCATAAATGCGCGCGCGGTACTTGATCATTATTTTGCTGCGATGTTATTTTAAAACTGTGATATCTCCTAAGATATTCATTGAAATCCAATGATGTAAAGGACAATACTTCTGATGAATAACGTATTTATTTGGATAAGGATTAATATCATGTTTATAAAAACACCTTCGCAAATAATGCATTTGGAATTTTAGAACAAAGTTAGCATAAAAAAGGTTATAGTGAGCCAACCTTAAAAGATAGACATTTATGCTGTCGCGGACTTTTTTTTAGAACTTTTAAAGAGGAACAATTCTGTCATATATGATTTTTGCGAAACTTGAATCGTTTACGCAGCGCATGCATCGGAAGCTCTCAAAAGGAAAAAAAACCCCGATTTTGAAACATTTTTCATTGGTGCTCCGCTCCTATTGGTCTTAGCGTGATGATATATAGCCTATAGCCTTCTTCGATAAATGAGCTATCTAAAACTGAAAGAATTATTCAAATCGAACCAGTAGTTCCTGAGATTAGCGCGTTCAAGCAAACAAACAAACAAACAAACTCTTCAGCTTTATATATTAAAGTAGGAATAATAGATAATAGATATCATTTATACACAGCCTAATTAGGTAGTTTTTTTGAGGTATGACTTTTTTTGAGGTTTAGTATAATTATGTTGTTGTGTACGTTTGGGTTAGTATTAATATTCTGCCGTTAAGCAGGGTAATGCAGTAGCCAGTGATCTTACCAGGAAAATGAGGTTGAACAACTGAGGTCTCAAGATGACAACTCGCTACCAATACTTACTTGTCGCTATGATGGTACCGCCTATTTAGTATCTTAAAATGACATCGGGTTCGAATGTCGAATATTGACATTTAAACTGGAACCCAGATCCGGCCCAAGGTAGCTAATATTTTTCGGCACGTTTGGCTGAGCGATAGGCTTCTACGCTACGTATTGTTGGTTCGATCTCAGCACGAAATAAATATTTGTATGACCTACAGGTAGTTTGTTCCGGGTCTGGGTGTTTGTGTATGTGATAATTTGTTTTTGTAAATGTTCCCACGATACTTACAGGAGAAAAACCTAGTGTTGAACAATTTTTTTTAAATAATAAAAAAAATAACTGCCTCATTAGCCAAGTGGTCCCGAGTGCGACTGCTAAGCTAGAGGTCCTGGGTTCGATTCCCAGGTCGAGCAAAGTGTTATAGGGTTTTTCTATGAAATTCCCAGTAGCAGCTCGGAGTTAGGGATTTGTGCCCGGTTAATGGCAATAGGCTCGCCACCTATTACATGGGACCTAAACATACCGGCGAACTGTGGGTGTACATTAGTACGCCTCTGCCTAACCCTTCGGGGAATACAGGCGTGATGGTATGTATGTATGTATGTAATAAAAAAAATATTGTAAGTATTTGTTCCATGCGGATGTGGGCCGTCAGTCAAATTCAAATTCTTTATTGCAAACTAGGTGTACAGAGATTTGAAGATGATAACAATTGGTAAAACTTAGTAATTTAAATGGTTATCAATATTAAGGATAAGAAAAAAAGCAGAAAGGTTCTCGAATGGAGTGCGCGCACCGGAAAGCATACACCTAATGTAGAACAACCTCCAAAGAGATGGACGGACGACTTGGTAAAGCTCGCTGGGAGTCGTTGGATGCAGGCGGTATATAACTAGTCGTTTTGGAAGTCTTTGGGGGCGGCCTTTGTTCAGCAGTGGACTTCTATTGGCTGATATGATGATGGTGGATGCAAATCATGATTCTCTGAGTTTGTTTCGGCGTTTCTTCTCAGAGGTCGTCAGTTAGGAAATGCCGAAGCCATCTAGCTATAAAAAAAAACAAAACATTGACTTGTAAAAGTGTCTCTAATGATCTACTTACAGAAATAAATATAATTTCATTTCATCATCATTTCATTTCATTTCATTTCATCGAACTCACAACCCGCGGCGAAGCCAAGCGCTAAATGTGCTGAATGTCGAAAGTACACCAAGTTTTGTTAAAGGACTTTGCTAATAACATCCGTTCAATCTCATAGTTAATGGTCACTCAGGTCAGTCCGTATTTGGTACAACTAGTTTAAACAATCTTATCTAAGGACAGTGCGGTTTGATATATGTCACATGTTTTACAATTTGGTTCTAGGACAAGCTGGCGCCCATAGACCATGAATTATACTTATATTATGTTCTGAGCTGTTATCATTTTAAAGTTTTTTTAGTCAAGGAAAAATTCGACTCGCAGGCAAGGAATAAAACCTGCGTCTTCTGGTTAGATACACCCACTGAGCCACCACGAGTCTCACCTGCAATGTCGAAATTTGCCTTCACATTCTGAACTTACGTCTTAAAGGTTTTTTTTAAAGCTTACTAGCAATGTGGGTCACCCATTACTAGTATTCTTGTTAACCCCTCGTGCTAAGCTAAATATGCTTGTGTTACGAGTGGGTTCACGTCGGTAGTGCAATGGGTGGGGTTCGAACCGGCAACCACATGATCGCAAGTCCGACGCCCTAGCCATTAGGCTACCGCCGCTTAAAAGGTGACGTCAAGTTATCATTTTTTCAACCTATCAGACCATAGTTTGCAATAGGGTCTAACTGAGCTGATCAATATGCGAGGGTAAGCTGTCCTGTCAGTCCTTGGATGGGTGACTTTGAAGTTTTCAAGTTCTTACCGGATCATGGCGGGTCCTAGTATTCCCAGTTATAATCTGAACACCAATGGTATAGTTAGACCCCCGGAAAACCTGAAAACCAGTATACCTTACAATACTTTTTTAATTTATATCATTGCCCCACACTTAAGATTTTCTCCTGTATCTTGGATGCTTTTACAAACACAAATGTTCACATACACAAACACCCAGACCCGGGACAACTATCTGTAGCTCTTATAAATATTGGCTCCGGGTAGGAATCGAACTCACAACACATAACGTAGAAGCTGATCGCTCAGTCACTACGCCAAACGTGTCGTCACTTAGGTGGTAAGACTTTGCTGTTTGAGACCATTTGTGATTACCACCGCATCGCCAAATAATCTGACGCTTCTTCTCAGTTCTTGTCGGTGGAGCAAACGCCACTGTTCTCTATCTTCTGCTTAACTGCTTTCCATTTTACCTCTTGATACGACTCGATGACAACCCATTTCCTTCACTTATTCCACAAAACTTCGTCTGGGTCTACCCCTTCCTTCAATTTTACCTTTTTTCCATTCTGACGCTAAGCCATCGTTATTCATAGCGTGTATTCAAAGTTTCTATTCAAACTGCCTCATTAGCCTTGCGGTCCTGAGTGCGACTGCTACGCTAGAGGTCTTGGGTTCGATTCCCAGGTCGAGCAAAGTGTTATTGGGTTTTTCTATGAAATTCCCAGTAGCAGCACGGAGTTTGGAATTTGTGCCCGGTTAATGGCAATAGGCTCGCCCCCTATTACATGGGACCTAAACATACCGGCGAACTGTGGGTGTAGGTACATTAGTACGCCTCTGCCTAACCCTTCGGGGAATATAGGCGTGATGGTATGTATGTTATGTTATGTTATTCAAAGTTTCCTTATATTTCTTATAGAACTTCGTGTTATAGAAACAGTAGTTAGAATACCCACGGTCAGTGATCTGGCTCATTTCTCTATGGCCATTGATGCGTTACGATATCCAACATTGCGATACAAGTCGCGTGTTACTTGACACTGGTGGTAGGTACCTATAGGCGCACGCGCAACTGTTTGATTTTTTGCACTACTGTACTTGTGGCTGGTGCTTGAGGTTAAATAAATAAGTAGGTATTAGTATTGAAATATAACAACTATATCGCTTTATATTAGTACAAATCAAATAAAAAAAATGGTTTGTACTACATACCATCACGCCTGTTTTCCCACACGTGTACACCCACAGTTCGCCGGTATGTTTAGGTCCCATGTAATGGGGTCGCGCCTATTGCCATTAACCGGGCACAATTTCCTTACTCCGAGCTGCTACTGGGAAACCGAATAACACTACTCGACCTAGGAATCGAACCCAAGACCTCTAGTTCTGTTATCTGACTCATTAGCTAAGTGGTCCTGAGCGCCACTGCTACGCTAGAGGTCCTGGTTCGATTATTATATTAGTACAAATCAAATAAAAAAAAAGATTTGTACTAATATAACGCGAATATAATCCGTAAAGTTGTTTTATTTCAATATACCTAATATCCGTGTAAGCTTCAGAAATCGGTATTTATGTAGAAGTAGTAGGTACCTAGTTAAGTTACAGGTTATGAAGTAAAATGTTAATCAAACTTTACTACTTACATTATTATTACGTATGTGACTCTACAGATGTTATCCCGTAAAATTTTTAATAAATACATAATATAAAAATGATGTTGAGGTTATCCCCCTTAATGAAAAGGTCTCCTTTCCATTTTGAAGGCCCCAAAAACCTTATTCGGTTTCTCACACACATTTACTTGAAAGAAAAAATTTGTTAAGCCGTTCGAAAGTGATGCGCTTACAAACGAACAGAATGTAATTTTTATTTATACAAATAAATTAGTGTTATGGTAGGTATACATTAGTTATGTAAATGAAGCCCTTGAAAAGTGCTGTTAACTATGAATTTGACTAGATTCATTTTGTTTAACCATATAGTTGCATAACTAATAATTTGAAGTAACACTATAGATTTCGATTACTTATATTGATATTAGCATTCAAAATAAATAGCCACCTTGAATTTAATATCGGTACAAATGCTGAAGTCCATTTGTTTCCATACATATTTATGGCGTAACTCTACACACGTTACATACACTGCTGTTACTATATTACAATGATTAACCGCTAAATCATGACACGACAAAAGTTTTATAAACCTTCTAAAATAATCGAATTTTAAAAAAAGCCTACATGTTAATCCAAGAAACAGGCTATGAATTCCTGTCCACTTCCTCCAAATCCATTCAGTAGTTATCATTTGATGCGTGGTCAAACACACAGACAAACCGACAGACAAACAGACAGACAAAAGTTCCAAAAATAATAGAAATGGATTGTATTACTGATTCTGAGTCCCCCAAATAAGTTTTTTTGCAAATATAAGCAATGTACAGAGACGGCTCACTTACATTCTTATTATATGTAAGACTAGCTTCTGCCCGCGACATCGTCCGCGTAGCGTGATGATATATAGCATATAGCCTTCCTCAATAAATGGGCTATCTAACACTGAAAGAATTTTTCAAATCGGACCAGTAGTTCCTGAGATTAATGCGTTCAAGCAAACAAACAAACAAACAAACTCTTCAGCTTTATATATTAGTACTAGCTTCCGCCCGCGACTTCGTCCGCGTGGAATAGTTAATTAGTCTTAGCGGGATGATAGCATTCCTCAATAAATGGACCATCTAACACCGAAAGATTTTTTCTAATCGGACCAATAGTTCCTGAGATTATCGCGTTCAAGCAAACTTGGCAGGTGGCACTTGATAGGTGGTAAGCAGATGATGATCCCCTTCAGCGGCTTGTAGTATGTTTTGATTGAAGCTCACTTCAAGATATAGCCAATATTGTTAGTTGATAATTGAGTATTGAGTATCCGAGCGGAACTTTAGTAAAATATGTCACGGGAACAGGAATAATAAAAGAACGCTAAATGAGGATAATTATGTCCTTTAGAGCGTTTGTTGGGTCCGAGCGGACCCAAGCTCGGTCCGCACGGATACAAAACAAACGCTCTAAGGGCTGATGAATAACGTATTTATATGGTTAAGGATTAATATCATGTTTATAAAAACACCTACGCAAATAATGCATTTGGAATTTTAGAACAAAGTTAGCATAAAAAAGGTTATAGTGAGCCAACCTTAAAAGATAGACATATGCTGTCGCGGACTTTTTTTTAGAACTTTTAAAGAGGAACAATTCTTTCATATATGATTTTTGCGAAACTTTAACCGTTTACGCAGCGCACGCATCGGAAGCTCTCAAAAGGAAAAAAAAACTAATTTTAGAACAAAGTTAGCATAAAAACGGTTATAGTGAGCCAACCTTAAAAGATAGACATATGCTGTCGCGGACTTTTTTTTTGAACTTTTAAAGAGGAACAATTCTGTCATATATGATTTTTGCGAAATTTTAATCGTTTACGCAGCGCATGCATCGGAAGCTCTCAAAAGGAAAATACCCCGATTTCGAAACATTCTTCATTGATGCTCCGCTCCTATTGGTCTTAGCGTGATGATATATAGCCTATAGCCTTCCTCGATAAATGAGCTATCTAACACTGAAAGAATTTTTCAAATCGAACCAGTAGTTCCTGAGATTAGCGCGTTCAAGCAAACAAACAAACAAACAAACAAACAAACAAACAAACAAACAAACTCTTCAGCTTTATATATTAGTATAGATAGATAAGATAAGATGATGCACAACAAATAAAAAAAATATAAATAATGAACCAAAATATGTACCTATTTTAAAGGTTGCATAAAGATTGGCAACTAACAACACAGCCAACTACTTTTCGAATCGATTCTATACTCTAAACTGACTGCGCCCTCAGCGGAGTCCTTAAACAACGTTTGACGGATCTCTAGGTAAATTACCGAATCGCAGAACTAGTTTTATTGTATGTAAGGCATAATAGTATATATTTAAGCCGATGCTTTCAGATATGATTGATGATGATTTGTATAACAACCATGTCCATTATCTTAGAATTATCGTCGCGTGACGGTAAGTATTCTTGTAAAACAAAACTATAACAAACGCCTCTATCAATGAGAACACGAATCTACCTTTCTCTGCTATAATTTTCTTTATTTAAATATACGTTTGAGTACTTACAAACACATGAGTTTGAGTTTGAGAGAGAGATGAGTTTAGAAATATCATCATTACAACATACTTTCTGTAATTTATAGACTTCTTTGTTTTCTTGTATCGCATCGTATCTCAACTTTTTTTTTAATAATAAAAAGAAATTGTGATTTGCTTCCTCACTATAATATTTATTTGACATTAATTTATCAACCGACTGCAAAAAGGAAGACGTTCCCACGGCCTCACAGAAAACCGGCGTGAAACAATGCTCGCGTTGTGTTTCGCCGAGTGAGTGAGGTTACTGGAGGCCCAAACCCTTTTAAAAGGCGGGCAACGCACTTGTGACTCGGAGTTGCACCTCTGGTGTTGCGGGTGTCCATGGGCGGCGGTTATCGCTTACAATCAGGTGATCCGTTTGCTCGTATGCTCCCCTATCCCATAAAAAAACGGTATACCTTTTTCACTGCAAAAAGGAAGACATTCGTTCCTTTTTTCAGTTTTTTCATGTAGAATAGTTTCTAAATTCACAGCAGGAGTGTAAAAACTACCGCGGCATTAGTCTTCTGAGTGTTGTCGGCAAACTGTATGCTAAGGTGTTGATTAATAGAGTGATAAGAATAACAGATGAGAAAATATGGGATGTTCAGGCAGGTTTTAGAGTTGGGATGGGATGTATGGATCAGGTCTTCTCCCTAAGGTGTATAGCCGAAAAACATCTGGCTAAGCACAAGAAAGTCTTCTGCGCTTTCATTGACTTGGAGAAGGCCTATGATAGTGTGTGGAGGGATGAATTGTGGTCAACGCTGGCTATGTATGGAGTGGACAGACGCTTGGTGCGGGCACTGAAATCCCTTTACTGGGATTCTAGTGCCTGTGTTAGGCTAAATGGGGCGTACTCAGGCTGGTTTGGCATCTCCAGAGGTGTCAGACAGGGCTGTGTCGTGTCACCGTGGCTGTTCAATCTATATATGGACAGTTGTTTGGCAGACTTAAAAGAGAGTGATTGTGGGTTGAAAATGGGTGAGTTACCTGTCAAATGCCTTCTCTATGCTGATGATCAGGTTCTGCTTGCATCGTCAGCGGAAGAGTTGCAAGACATGGTGACTTTAATGAATGAAGCATATAAGCTGAAGGGTATGAAAATAAATGTTAGTAAAACGAAAGTGATGGTTTTTGAGAGAGAGAAAGATGTATGTATGTGTGATGTAAAGATAGAGGGTAAGAGTGTGGAGCAGGTGAATGAGTTTGTTTATTTGGGAAGTGTGTTTACTAGGGATGGAAAGATTGATGCAGATGTGGAAAGGAGAGTGAATGCGGGAAATAAAGTGAATGGTGCTATGCATGCGGTTGTGGCTAATCAGTGTGTGTCGAAAAAGGCACGGTTGGCTATCCACAATGGTGTGCTGGTACCTACACTTATGTATGGAAGTGAATGTTGGGTATGGCAGAAGAGGCATGAAAGTAGAATAAATGCGGTGGAAATGCGTTCCTTGCGAAGTATGTGTGGTGTAACTCGGAATGATAGATTGAGAAATAGTGTGATAAGACAACGTTGCGGACTGAAAGATGATGTAGTGACACGTATTGAAAGGAATATGCTGAGATGGTTTGGACATGTTGAGAGAATGAATGAAAGACGATTAACGAAAGGAATTTATAAGGCGCATATCAGCGGCAACGTCAGAAGAGGTCGACCTAGAAGGACCTACACCGATCTTATTGGCGAAGTCCTTCAAAAAGGTCAGGTGCGTAGTACTCGCAACCGGCGCGTATGTATGAGAAGATGTATGAATGTCGCAGAAGCAAAAGAGGCATGCAAGAATCGTAGCAAGTGGCAGTCTATAGTTTCTGCCTACCCCTGTGGGAGAAGGGCGTGAGTGTATGTATGTATGTATAGTTTCTAAATTTACGAATTGTGAAAAATAGGAATCATCAATATTCAATGAAGGCCGGTATTCGACATATGGCATAGGTCATCGCATTGAATAATTTTATATTATTTATTTTATTGTTTTTAAAAAACATAAAATTAAATAATATTTTGTAGGTATATAAGTATGCAGTTCAAATTTATTTAAAAAAAGTATGACATGAGAAATTAAGTTCTATCGTAGTGATATATACAGGGTGGCGATTTTATCACCTGCATCCTTCTAGCGGGTGAATCAGACCACGAAATACTACCCATATCAATAAAAAAACATACTTACCTTATTATTATTTATTTTTCATCAAAATGTTCTTTAAATTTTGTATACAAAGACAGTCAAAGACATAGCGCGGACGTTGAACTCATTGTGGGTATGTATCTATCTAGAGATAGCGAGTCAAGCAACTACTTGATCGGGCCGTCCGCATAAGGTCAACGTACTGCAGGGTGCGTATCGTTTTATGAAAATTTTGAATAATTATCAAGTCCTTTAACACGGGTTTGCTTAAAGATACAAGTTATAAATTATGTCTAGGGTAAGATGGGGGAATGGCAGTCAGCGGGCAATGCCGGTCGCGTCAAAATCTTAAACTTCCAATAACATTATGCAATCGCTACTAGTGTTACCATCTAGTATGCGACCGAGTAAACTTATTTACCAAGTGGCGGCATTTTACTTCGCGCGCAATTAGTTTGACACCTGTTTACAGATTCGGACGTATTTTGTTGTAATAAAATCGAAAATTCGATGAAAAGTTATCTTAAAGTGATTTATACCAATCAATATCTTTCTTAAAGTTAATTACTACACGTTTACAAATGTATCCCATGTGCTTGTTGGATTTTATGAAAGTTATTTACGTTTTTTGTGATTAACCAAATAAACCGTTTTGGTATTTTGGGGTAATGGCAATCATTCTAAGCGGGCAATACCGGTCAGTGCCCAGTATTACCGTATGGTCTTCAGACGAAGAAATTTTGTCTACCATGCGAAAGAAACTCCCTTTAAAGTCTCCTGAGTCAAGTACAACAGATGAAGCTTCTCCAAAAAATAAAGAAACATGTTCAATTTGTAAAGAGTTCGGAAAGAGTGAAGTATGGTATAGATGCCGATGTTGTGGGCGGTGGACTCATGAAAAGTGCAGTGGTGCTGATTCCCCCGAGTCCTATGTATGCGATTATTGTGAAAGCAAACGTGGAGTTATCAGAATACAGTTATAAATAATTAATAATATGTCTGTTTTTTTTATTTTTGGTTAAAATATAAATATGTTTAGTTTATTTTGGTTAAAATATAATAAATAAAGGTAATTATTAATTAAATGTCGTTTTATTTCGTTTTGGTACATTTTAGAAGCAACCCTGAGTCAATTTTGAATGACCGGTAATACCCCAACAGCAGACCGCTATTACCCGCACCTGCGGGTAATAGCGGTCAACTAAGGGTTTTACAAAATGATAAAAAAATAAGAAACCTGTAATAGATTGATAATGTGCCTCATATATATCTATAGCCCACTATATAAGCTATGTAAAAAGTCAGTTACCTATACCGTAAATCCCAAAAATAAAATAAAAAATGAATTACTGCTTAAGTGACCGCCATTCCCCCATCTTACCCTAATATGTTATCAATACTACACCCTGTTGAAGCAGTGCAGGAGATTAAATCGCCACCCTGTATAAACAACGCAATAGTTTGTGCTATGGTAAGAGGTTTTATCGCTCCTCTTATTAGCTTCGTAAGTGGTTGCATCGCTTGTAGCCTGTTAGGGTAGTATAAATGTGTTCACGGATCTCATAGCTCTTTTTACGGACCCGACCATTGGAATATCAGTGTCAGACGGCGATTTATCTGTTTTCTGTACTACAAAAGGGATATTATCTCATTCTAAGTGAATGACCTGAAATAAGAAAATGTACCTAACAGCAAAATTATATAGATATTACTAGCTTCTGCCCGCGACTTCGTCCGCGTAGCGTGCTGATAATATATAGCCTTTTACCTCAATAAATGGGCTATCTAACACTGAAAGAATTTTTCAAATTGGACCAGTAGTTCCTGAGATTATCGCGTTCAAGCAAACAAACAAACAAACTCTTCAGCTTTATATATTAGTATAGAGTATAGATGACTTCATTTGTCATTGCAAGAGGGTAAGGTTAATAAATATTAAAGGGTAACTGAGTAGTAAAGAGCTTACACGTCATGTAAGTGCATTCTACTGCTTGGGCAGCAATACAGCTTGCGTAAACTAAAGAGATCGTACTGTTATGACCTTCGATTATTTTGAGTACCACTCTTTATGCACGCATATTTTTAGTGTACCATACCTCAAAAGGAAAAATTGGAAACCTTATAGGATCACTTTGTTGTCTGTCTGTCACCACCCTTTTTCTCAGGAACCCGTGGAGGTATCAAGCTGAAATTTATATCAAATATTCAAGTCTGCTGTCTCTTAGAGCTGTGAAAAAATAAAACTTCTAAGGCAACGCAATCAAAAGATAAAGCCGTTTATACTGCAAATTTACCCTACATAAACCTACAGGGTACTTCCTGTGAACTCAGAATCTTGAAATTTGGCATAAAACTACGTTTTATAGCATAATAGACGGTCTACATAAAGGAAAAAAAACGAAAACCTTAAATTTTTAGCTACATCACATATATTTTTTTTAATAATAATACTTAGTCTAACTGACCTTATGGTGTAAAAAAAAAACATAACTTTTACATATATATAAGTAGGTACCTAGAGGTTTGTACGGAACTACGGAACCCTCAGTGCGCGAGTCCGCCTCGCACTTGACCGGTTTTTTTGATTGATGGGTTGACGATGAACATGGTGTCTGATGAAATATCATAAGGGATCTGCTTTTATTTCGAGAGCGATAATAAATCTATACGAGTTGGTACGACTGCTATTGAGTTCGTCTAAGGTGGGACGGGACCATCGCGTTGCCAAATATTTTGGCGAAGCTTCAATTTGCTAACAGTACTATGTTTCGGTTTGATTGCTTATGTAGGCCTGTATTCCCCGCAGGGTTGCAGGTTGTACATACTGCTGTAGGTACACCAAAATTGGTATGTTTAGGTCCTATGAAATGGACATACCTACCTATTGCCGAAACTGACACAAATGCAACTCCGAGATACTACTGAGAATTTCATAGAAAAAATACACATCATAGTGAAACATTGCTATTTCTGGGAATCGAACTCAAAAGCTCTTGATTAGTATTCTCGCTTAGTAACCACCGGACTAACGAGTCAATTGACCAACAAACTTTAAATATGATTTGGGCTATTAGGATTTGTTTCGAGTTTCGTATTTAGCGCGATTATAGATGAGTATCCGCCCAGGTTTTTTTTTTGGGCGAAAAAATATTTGCCCCATGTTTCTTCGTAGATGGAGCGTCGCTTAACATCAGGCGAACTGGCAGTCAAGCGTAAAACCATCTATACTCTATACTTAATATTTTTTTTTATGGGATAGGGGAGCAAACGAGCAGACGGATCACCTGATGGTAACCGATAACCGCCGCCCATGGACACCCGCGACACCAGAGGAGTCACAAGTGCGTTGCCCGCCTTTTAAAAGGGTTTGGGCCTCCGGTAACCTCATTCACTCGGCGAAACACAACGCAAGCGCTATATAACGCTGAAGACTTTTGTTTGTTTGCTTGAATCTCAGGAACTACTGGTCCGATTTGAAAAAATCTTTCAGTGTTAGATAGCCCATTTATTGAGGGAGGCTATAGGCTATATATCACCACGCTAAGAATAAGTAAGTAACTATTCCTCGCGGACGAAGTCGCGGGCAGAAGCTAGTCAAGAATAAAAATAAAAACCCATGTCGATGGATGTCATTTCCCAGTATAAGTATATTATTGAAATGAAACTACTTTTTACGGATTTTATCGCGGTATATTGATATTATTTAGTTCCCGACGTTTCGGATCCTTTACAGCATCCATGGTCACGGGCAGACTGAGGTGTTGGACGTCTTGATGTTAAAATTACTAACAGCTACCTTACATTTTTGTTAATTATTAGTGATCCGATTCACGCAGAACGAGCTCACCGTATCCTTTGGTCTTGCAGTTTTGGGCTTGGATTTAGATTTTATAGATTCTATAATGGGATTCCAAGCAGCTGGTAAGACCCAACCATCTTCTCTATTGAAATTTGGGTGTTTTTTGGTTTCAATAGCCTCACGAATCATCCTGGGTAGGAATCGGTTTTCTTTTGCTTACCGCCGCTTAGTAACCAAACGAATAGTAATTGGTAATCAAACGAAAACCAGTATTTTCGATGCAGTAACTTCTGCGAAAAGACACTTTCCTTAGCCCCGAATTGCGCATCGATATAAAATTAAAATTGTGTAAGTACTTTCACCGACGAAAGAAAGTGCAAGTAGGATACATTTAGCTATACAGGTAGATTTTCCGGATCTGGGTAGGTACATATGTGAATGTGGTTTCTTTTTGTAAGCGCACCTACGTTATAGAAAAAAAGAATTAAAAATAAGATTATTTCTAGGTCAAATACAATCATATAATTATCACATCAGTATTTTTTTGTTTACATATTTTATTTTAAAACGAAAAGTCCAGAGAATGATATTGAAAAAGGTAGATTTTTTAAAACAAAAGTTAGCCTGTCCTTTCATAAGGTTCATTTAAATAACATACCATCACGCCTGTATTCCCCGAAGGGTTAGGCAGAGGCGTACTAATGTACACCCACAGTTCGCCGGTATGTTTTAGGTCCCATGAATAGGGGGCGAGCCTATTGCCATTAACCGGGCACAAATTCCTAACTCCGAGCTGCTACTGGGAATTTCATAGAAAAACCCAATAACACTTAGCTCGACCTGGGAATCGAACCCAGGACCTCTAGCGTAGCAGTCGCGCTCAGGACCACTTGGCTAATGAGGCAGTTCATTTAAATACTATAACAAAATTACTCAGAATAGGTTCAGCAGTTTAGGCGCGAAAACTTTGCATACTGACAGACAAAGTTACTTTCACATTTTTTATATTAGTGTAGCTATCAATGAGCATTTGCGAGTAGGATGACGAAACTAAGTCAGCTGATAGTTTCCTCACAAGTTATTAAACTAACATTATCTTTAAATCACAACCTTGTCTACTTGTATCCAATGTCTTTGGCAATGGGAAGTGAAGTATCAAACGCTGCATGCGCAGAAGGTAACATCTATAGCAATGTTGGCGGTGTATAAGCAAAAGTATTTTTTTATGGGTTAGGAGGACTAAATACTAATTAATTGGTTTTATATTGATGTTTCCTCACGATGTTTTCCTTCACCGTTTTAGCGCGTGATAATTAACTATACGCACATAACTTCGAAAAGTCAGAGGTGCGTGCCTTGGATTTGAACTCGAGACCTTTGACTTGGCAGTCCAATGGTCATGTCACTAGGCTATCACGGCACGTCTGAGAAATTATCTCGACGACGTGTGAAGTCTACCAACCCGCATTATATAGCCTAAACCCTCTCATTGTGAGAGGAGACCCGTGCCCAGCAGTGGGACATGTAATGGGTTGATTATGATGATAATTATGATATTGATGTAGTTTATTAATCTCGACGTTTCAATTATTTCAATGTCTTTATTCGCGCAAGTGTCAGAAATCAGTGTATGAATGACTTCAATACGTATTTCAATTCTCAAATTAATAACACAACTCGAGAGCGCGAACGATTCCGTTCTTATGGTTAATTAAAATCTAGTTTAAACGATCAATCTCAAGTAAATTGCAACCAATGGCTTTGGTAATACTTTATCTATACTAATATATAAAGCTGAAGAGTTTGTGTGTTTGTTTGTTTGTTTACTTGAACGCGCTAATCTCAGGAACTACTGGTCCGATTTGAAAAATTCTTTCAGTGTTAGATAGCCCACTTATTGAGAAAGGCTATAGGCTATATATCATCACGCTACGCGGACGAAGTCGCGGGCAGAAGCTAGTCAGGTATAAATACAATAGTCCGAATAGTATAAGGTACTAGAAATAGCTATTCGTTTGTTAATAAATCGCATAAAACCTTTGTATGTAATGAAATCAAATATAGGAGAAAATCCTAGTGCGGGGAAACTATTTTTTTATAGTAAAAGAAAAAGATCTCGCTACCTAACTTACACAAGAACTTGTCGCAACTTTTTTACTGTTACGTATCTAATGATAACTTTAAAACGTTTCCTCTAAGAAGTATAGTATATAGAAGCTTCCTAAGACTATGGACGAAAAAACAGATTTACCAAACAATGAAACGAAAACGCAAATGATGCACTGTTTTAGTTTGAGAGTGAGGTAAGCCTACCCATTATATAATTACATACTTATTTACTTTTGTGTACGAAAAATGTTTTTTTTGACATCAAAAACCAATTAGCAGTGACCGTTTCTTGAGGTTTTTGACATTTTATTTTACGAAATAACTATGCCACTAAAAACATAACTTGTAAAATAAACCCAAGTCTCGCAACTCAGTTCTTCTATCGTAAAAAGTTGTGAGATCCATGTAATACCAAGTCGGTTATTTTATTCAGACTTCTGTCTTTATTTATCACGTAATTAGCTAACCTACATACAAAACAACATCTTATAGTGACCATATCAATATTAAGGGCCACTTGCACCAAATTCTTAAATATATTAAAACTGTATTTATACACAAATTTACTATGAAAAATTGTGTTTAAATGGAATTTAACCATATTTAAAATGTTGGTGCAAGTGGGCCTAAAAATCTTATAAATTTTAAATAAATAGACTGACTTGGACATCGCATGAAAACACAATGTATTTCACAAGTAATACATATTATATTAAATTAGATTGTTTAGTGCGATTGCCAAGTCAATCCGACAGACGGATTTGGGACTTTTATATTAGGTACGTGGACCAAGAGAGCCTGAAGCCCTTGTAGAGCCTCAAGTAAGTTGAACTTGGATTGATTGGTTTAGTAAAAACACATTTTGTTTTAAAGCATTGTCTGTTCAATAACAAGGTATCACTAAAAAAGTATATCCAGACTCGAAACAAATTTCTGTAGATCCCACAAAGATTTGCCTCTGGTAGGAACCGAAACCACGATTCTCAACGAAAAGGCGAACCAAACGTAGTTAAACATATTTATTTCATCATTACAATACTAATACATCAAGTAGCATTCGGCGATATCTGAAGCGTTGAACTCAATTGAAGCTCTTAGTTTGAGGCTCTACTAATTGGACCTTAAGTTTAGTATTAGCTAAACTGGGGCCCATAATCCATTATGTTTATAAGTAGACCTGTTGTTTAGTTTCGGACCCAACTAGAGATAATTATCTGGAGGTGTAGAATTGGGTTTACGGTTTGGTTTCGAACTCTATCGGAGCTCTGAACCTTAATCTCACGAGGCAAGGTATAAACTAGGAAATTCTAAAATATTTATTTTGTTAATATTGTCCGGAGCTCTTTTTGTTCATAAGTGATCTATAGGGGCCCACTAAGACCTGGGTCTTCCGGAGAGATATCTTGTCCTCACGAGGTCAACTAGACGGGTAACCTCGATAAAACGCACGCGAGCTAAACCGTACAAGTTAGTCATTCAAAATTAATGTGAATTGAACATGAAAACTATTTTAGGCAAAAAAAACATTTACTAAACCATAACTTTGACCTAGAGCTAGTTAATGGAACGTGATTTTTTAAATTATATGTTTGATCTGAATATTGCGTATTGTCGATGAAAATAATATAATACCTATTTATTACTATAAGACAGTTTTTAAGGTTGAGAAATGGCTATAATTTTGAAACTAGAATTTTGAGAATGTAAAGAAACAATTTATTTTTCTAATATTTTATGCGAGGTTAGCAATGAAAAGAAAAAATCATAATAATCAATAAAGCCCAAAGGAATGCATAAGTTATTGGTGTTCACAGGACGGTGCAACAGTGATAGGAGTGCGCTTCATCGGTGATTGAGGGGCACTGCATAGTCTCATTCCTTCATAACTGTCAATTGCAATTAAAAAGACTTCCTGGTCTTAAACTTTTTTTATTTATGAATTTATAATATCAAGTCAGTGAGCGGGTGAGTGGTATTTCGCTGTTACTCGTATAATTATATAGATTTGTTCGTTATAGGACGGAAATGTAGCTACCTACTAGTTTACATAATTTATTTATTTTAATACGCACTTGACCTGCTTATTATAAATTTGAAGGCCAAGCTTGTAATAGCAGGCAGCAGTTGTCACATTGAAAGATTGAATGTATGCTGTGAATGTTTTTAATTGTGTTAATACTGTTAAATCGTGCAATTTTTTTAAATTGATATAAAATTATAACTGCCTTAGCCAAGTGGTCCTGAGCGTGACTGCTACGCTAGAGTTCTTGGGTTCGATCCCCACCCTATATTCCCCGAAGGTTTAGACTGAGAAGTACTAATGTACACAGTTCGCCGGTATGTTTAGGTCCCATGTATAGGGGGCGAGCCTATTGCCATTAATCGGGCACAAATCCAAAACTTCGAGCTGCTACTGAGAATATTGTAGAAAAACTCAATAACACTGCTCGATGAGGGAATCGAAACCAGGACCTCTAGTCGCGCTTGGGACTCCTAGACTAATGAGGCTGCTTTTGTTTTTTTTTATTCTTTATTAAACAACCAAAGAATGTGCGTGAGTTATCCCGTAAGGAAAATTATAGCCTTAATTGAATTATATAGGAAACTCCCAAGTTTTCCGGTTATTAGACAAACGTGTAGGCCTAGCAATGGATACAGAAACGTTGTAATTTTGCAAATTATGTAAATTAAGTGCGCACGCATTTCCTAAAGAGCTCGGAGCTTTTGATTGATTGGAGTCGTGTAAAAAGCCTTGGTATGATGAGGAGTTCGTGGCTACGTAATAATTATGCTGTTCAATAGATCTGCAAGGTTAAACTACGTTGGTCACGGACTCACGGTCGGTCTGGAGGGATGTGTGATATTTATAGTCTTAGTCCTGGGGCCGAAGTCTACTGAATCATAAAATTTATTGTAGGAAAGCCATATTTCAACACGAATGGGCCGGCTCGACCGGAGTGATACCACGGCCTTACAGAAAACCGGCGTGAAACAACACTTACGTTGTGTTTCATCGAGTGAGTGAGGACTGAGGATACCGGAGGCCCAAACCCTTTTAAAAGTCGGGCAACACACTTGCGAGTATTCTAGTGCTGCGGGTGTCCATGGGCGGCGGTAAACGCTTACCATCAAGTGACAGATTAAAAATGGCAGACAATCCTGAATCGCGCAAGTGAAGTTTGCAACGCAACTTGCATAATATATACAACCGCCCAACATAGGTACTATCAGACAAATCCATATCTGACCACCGTAAGGGCTATTTCTGCTTGCAGCCCTCGGCTACTATACTAGCGCTTACCTGCGCTCATCAACCAATAGAATGACAGCGTTGGGGTATTTGCTGAACCCCTTGTTTTTATTGTTGAAAAAAAATTTAAAACGAAGGAAATTGCTTAAGTCGTATACTGGCGTCGTCGTCGTATACTCATAAATAAAGTATTTATATACAACATTTAAAACTGCCTCATTAGCCAAGTGGTCCTGAGCGCGACTGCTACGCTAGAGGTCCTGGGTTCGATTCCCAGGTCGAGCAAAGTGTTATTGGGTTTTTCTATGAAATTCCCAGTAGCAGCTCGGAGTTAGGAATTTGTGCCCGGTTAATGGCAATAGGCTCGCCCCCTATTACATGGGTCCTAAACATACCGGCGAACTGTGGGTGTACATTAGTACGCCTCTGCCTAACCCTTCGGGGAATACAGGCGTGATGGTATATATATACAACATTTATTTACATACAGCCGCCTATAGCTATAATGAGTTCTATTGTTTTGATACGTGATATTTTCTGACAGGGAAAAGAAGACCAATATTATTACTTAGAGCTATAGGAGGTTTATTAGACATTTTATAATAATTATTATGAATAAAATCGACTAAGCTTTCTTAGGACGCTCACTGGCTTTGGTTCGAAGCCTACCCATTGCGCTACCGATGACCCACTCGTAACACAAGCATTTAGTTTGGCATGAGGAGCTTTTTAGATAATAAAAAAAAAACAGACGGGTGTTTCGGCTGGTCGAAAGATCCTGTTGGAGGGGCAACATACCTTTTTTTTTTTTAATCGACATTAGCTGTTGATTCAGGGAATCTTAACAGCGTAACCGAACTTGGTGGCGAGGCACCGAATGCCTCCAGCCAGGAGCAACTTAAAATTAAGCAACAGCAGCTAAGGGCGTCCCCTGCGGGACACGGGCCTCGGCTTAGGGCGTTGCTGGGGGGGCAGCTAGGGACGGCTGAATCTGGTTTAAATTGGCAACATACCTCGCTCCTCCACATACTTATACAAAAGAGTTTTACCTACCTACTTCTTAGGTATGTTATAGGGTTTCCCCATTTACCATTGTATGTGTCTGTGTATGGATGCCTTCACTTACAGTCACGCATGAATAGTAATTAATTGTCGCTACCTTATTAGCTACTTTGACCCAAATCGACTAATGTTGTCGCTATTATTAAGTCTTCGTAGGCGATATTTTCATTTATTCCAAAACCCAAATATCATGTTTTGAAAATAGATACACCTACGTAGCTTTTTCGTAATACAAAATTATATTATTACTAGCTTCTGCCCGCGACTTCGTCCGCGTAGCGTGATGATATATAGCCTATAGCCTTCCTCAATAAATGGGCTATCTAACACTGAAATATTTTTTCAAATCGGACTAGTAGTTTCTGAGATTAGCGCGTTCAAGCAAACAAACTCTTCAGCTTTATATATTAGTATAGATAAACTAGGTTCTACTTGCGACTTCGTCTCCTTAGCTTGTGTTATTCCATACTATAATTTATCTCTGTGCCAAATCTTATTCAGATCCGTTCTGTCATTCTGGCGTGAAAGAGTAACAAACATCAATATGTACATACTTACTAACAAACTTTCGCGTGTATAATATAATGTAATTTGTCTGTTTGTTTGTTACGCTTTCACGCCTAAAACGTTCAATCAATGTTGATGCATTGATGCATGCATGGGAATAGATTGGAAGTCGTTGAAAGACATAGGCTACTAGTTTCCTAAAATTTTGGCTTAGATGCAGTTACATCACGGGCAGTTAATCACATTAAAATTATATTTAAAAAAAACATTTTTTATTTTTTCCAATGATTTGTCTCCCTTTTCTTCAATCTTGTACCTACGATGTTGTGTTAGAACAAAAAAAGTTCCTTTCTTACGTCTCTAGCACTTTTATGATGATGGAATCCATACCGGTTTCAGCCCATATGCGAATATTATTTAAGGCGGATCGTTCACCTGAGCCCACCAAATTCAAATTTCAATTAGTTTTTCGCAATTTGTAGGTCTATAACACATTCTAGATTCCTAGCTGTAGTAATTGCGGCATTAGCTATACAATATTCACAACTGAGCATTAAAAACTTTGCATAATAAACGTAAACGAAGCTAAAATTAGGTACAATCGTCAATTTTGGCCAAAAATGACGATTGTACCTAATTTTAGCTACAATATCGATTTGCAAGCAAAGTTTTTAATGCTCAGTTGTGAATATTGTATAGCTAATGCCGCAATTACTACAGCTAGGAATCTATAATGTGTTATAGACCTACAAATTGCGAAAAATCAATTGAAATTTGAATTTGGCGGGCTCAGGTGAACGATCCGCCTTAACAAAATCATTCTTCTCATCTCTCTTAACATTATAGTAATTTCAGTTTTTTTTCGTATGTGATTGGTTGACGGCAGTGGTGTATCTAGTTCAAATATTCACCCGGTTACCGAAACATATATAATCTAACCGTGTCACCAAGCACAAGTAATTACATAAACTAGGTACCACTATCTTACTTATACTTGCTATAACACCAAAATTACACACAGATTTTAGCACTTTCAAAATATATTTTCGACTACTTATGAGCATATTACCTCAGACCCACGAAATTTAGCATCTGCTTACAAAATATGACCTCTAACAGTTGACACATTATAACGTTCCCACTATCGATCACCAGTATTAGTCAACAAGTTGTGAAAGTTTGATGAAACAGCTTATCATTTGTGTTATAGCGCTCAAACCTCCATAATTATTGATGGAATGTGTTAAGTGTCTTGAATGGGAATTAGTGCCTACTTGACTATTTCTGACAACGTGTTTTCGAGTTTATGTTAAATAAATTTTATTGTGGAGGAGCGAGGTGAGTTGACTCTCCAAACCAAAGGGTGGATCTTCCGACCAGGCGGCTGTTTTCACCTGGCGGGCGGTATCAACGGTTTTTTTTGGAGATGGACGTAAGTTGTTGGTTCAGGGAAGCCGAGATTGGTGGCGAGGCACTGAATGCCTGCAGCCAGGAACAACTTATAAACTAAACAACAACAACTAAGGGCGCCCCTAACGGGACTTGGACCTCGGCTTAGGGCGTTCCTGGAGAGAACAGCTAGGGGCGGCTGGATCTGGTTTAAAAAATCTGGTTGAAGTCGGCGCGGGCTGGCTCGACCAAAGGTCGGGGGACGGCCCATCAGTTGATGTCGGGTGTAGTCACCGGATGAAGTTTTTTCACACCCTTATTGAGAGGGTGGGATAAAGATTAAGGAGGAATAATTGGACTGGCAGCATAGGAGAAAATAAGTGTGATGCTTAAACACCACCGGTCCCCCATCCCTACTGCCAACACAACGGTTCCTCGCTGAGCTCTGGTGACCGTGCTCACCGTTAGGAACACAACATTGTACGAAATTATGTATGTTATTTGGTTATGATTTTCTGTAAGTTAGGAGGTAGTTCCCCAGTGACCAGGGCTCCAATTGTGACAGGAATTATTCAATCCCACCCACCATGCCATGTCTCTCTTGAAATGTCATGTAAATGTGTCTAAAAGATCGATATACCGAAATAAAATTTAATTTATTTATCATTTTCAGTAACAGTTAATTCAATTTTAATTAAAAGGGTGAATTGGGTTGATTAACAGTACTTTCAATACGATGGGTTAGTGACACACTTGTGCACTATTGTAATATATTAAATACAATGCATTGTTAGTATTATATTCTTTTACTATCCATACTAATGCATTCAGTGATGCTTCGTTAAGAACTATTGTTGTTAAAAGAGACTAGATTTTTTTAATATTCTTTTGTAATTAAGTACACTGTTCTGTGTCTATTTATATTTTGTGGGTTTTTTACTTTATTTTAAAGTTTTGTACTCATTTCTCTATATTTTTTTCTCATAAACTTTTACCATCGCGCACGTAAAGAACTTGTAATTAGATGAATGGTATAAGAAGGCATTGAAAACGAACAAACAAACAATTGTTAACTTATAATCATCACTTGTACCCAACCACGCGTTGCTGTAACTAAGAAATAATATAAACACACGCTTATTTAAATGAAACGGACATAACCTAAGTAACATTTTTTTTCAATTAAAATGAGCCCCCAAAATGTTGCAATGTTTGAAACTAATTTGTAAGTACCTCCTTCTCAATCTCTCATTTAATATGTACCTTAATTTGCAATAAATACTTTGACATACTTTTGTCAAAATTTTTAAACCCATCGGCGAAGAAGTTTCTGTACTATTTATTCCTCGAATTTATAAAGAAAATCGAACGAAATTTGGTAGAAATTAACTTGCAAGTAGTTTAACGGGAACTTACTTTAGCATAGCCGCGTATCATATTATGTATGTACATAACATATATAGACTTTATTACTAACTAATTAGTAAAATTTGACAGTTAGTAGAACGAATAAATAAATTTTTAATTTTCACGGAATCCAATTTCTATTGCACATATTTAACACGTACAGTCAACATTGGAAAGTCAATGTCACAGATATTTACGTACACAGAACATTCACTGTTTGCACGACCCAATATCTGATTGTGAAAGTCTTAAAAATGGTAAGAATTTAACAGATGTCATACACATGCTGATAAAAACAAGGCCTACGAGGTGCCATTATGGTTATGACACTTTTGTTGCCGATTGTACTAATGTTTTGACTAATAAAACAGGCTTTATGGGAATTTTAAGGTGTCAAAATTTGTAAATATTACAAAACAGTTCAAGACTCAATAGGTTGAGCATTTGACTGCTTCACTACTTAAGTAAGGATAAATTTAACGATAATAATTTATAACGATATAAATTATTTTATAGACATCGTAAGCCATGTCAAAGATCTTAATTATATAATTTACGTCTAAGTTTTACAACCTAAATCAAGGTTTCAATATCTACAAGAATGAGTTATTATGAGAATATTGCTTGGGAGCTAGGGAGTTGCTTTGGGCCCAAAATATTAAAGAGTTAGGAACTCTTTTTCATGCAAGTGAAGCCAGGGGCAACAGCTAAATCTTTATAATCCTTGCTTTTTTACGAGTTTAACATCTAAGTTTGAAGACAGAATTTTAATAAGTATCATTTTATAACCTAACGATACTCCTATAAAACTTAGTTTATAGCTCGTTATTATTGCGCATACGCAAGTAACGTTTAAGTTTACTTTATATGAAGCTATTAACACACAATGAAACAACGAGTACTTTACTAAAAATACTTTGCGAGTCTACTACAAACCTTACGCAAATATTTCATAAAGATAGAATAAAAATGTTTGCGTTAAAATTAGCAGGTGTACATTGTGCCTTATAAATAACATACTAGAATATATATTATACTAGCTTCCGCCCACGACTTCATCCGCGTGGAATAGTTACTTAGTCTTAGCGTGATGATATAATTTTTCAATTCTTTATTTGAATTTTTCAAATCGGACCAGTAGTTCCTGAGATTAGCGCGTTCAAGCAAACAAAGAAACAAATAAACAAACACTTCAGCTTTATATATTAGTATAGAAGTATAGATTTAAAACTGGCTTTTGTCCGCGGCTTTTGTCGCTCACATGAAGCTATATTAGTATTAAAATAGACCCCAAAAATAATTTAATCAAAAACCAACAGTGATGATCTTCTTCTTTGTATGGGTCTCTATACATCGGAGAGGTCAACTAGTATTTAACTTACTCTACTGCCAACAGCCATACAGTGAAAGTACATGCTGAAATATTACATCAACAAAAATAATGCCCATTACGATTCAGTAATTTGGTTAATACGTAACTAATTTAAATAAATTAACTAACTATTTTACATTCAAAATGGTGATTCACTAAGCTTTGACCAATAACAGGTGGTGCGTTGGTTTGTAGTGTTAGCTCCGTAAACGTCGTTGATGTTGCGTGCCGCTTGTGCCGCGTTGCTGCCACGACGGTACTCATATTCCATAATTACTCGTCATTTTAACGTATCCATGATGACGAAAAAGATTGAAATGCGATGAAAATGTAACACTAATCAATAAACATATGACTACTTTTGGAAAAAGAATTCCATGTTTTTAAAATAAAATTAATTTGAAATTAGAATTCTTAGCCAAACAAAAATTATTTTGATTTGAAATGGCCAGTACTGCAGAACGGCAATTTCATAGGTAAAGACCTATTATATAATTTGCATTCACTTACTTATTCACAAAATTCTGCATCTTATCTGTAAGTCTGTGACTGTGCTAGAAGGAGGGTTATGTTTTTCCAGTGTATGTTTATATGTATATTTCTTTTTTTTTACATTAAATATTATTTTGTTACTAACTATTGTTTATTTGTTCACAGGTATGCAACAGTGTAACACAATAAGATACTCCGTAGTGGTAATATTCTTTTTTAATGTATTAAGCTCGCCCCCTATTACATGGGACCTAAACATACCGGCGAACTGTGGGTGTATGTACATTAATTACGCCTCTGCCTAACCCTTCGGGGAATGAAGGCGTGATGGTATGTATGTATTTAGTCGGCAAACGAGCTGACGAGCCACCTGGTGGTATGAATTCACCGATGCCCATTAACACAGGCAAAACCAGAGGAGTTGCTGAAGCGTTGCGGACCCTTAGGAGCCCCTACGGACTGCAGACTACCAGAGCCGCAGCAACCGAGGGGGAACTGGCTCTAACGCGCAAAACTCGAAACACACACCAAGGTGCTTGACGATAGTCTCCGAAGAAAGTGTGGTCGTCAGTCAGTCAGACCCCAAGAAAAAAATAAATAAAAATTAAATGTTTATTTAATCTCAAAATCTCTCAATACATATAAATTTGAGGCAGCCCCAGTAAGTAATTAACAATACTTGTGTTGGGGTTGTCTCGCAACTTCCCATTATTTGCTAGTTAACAATTTTGAGACTATAATTAGCGAAAAGTAAGTAAGTAAAAGTAAATAAAATAAAACAATTGATTATGAGGACCAGGAGGTTCTACCACTGAGAAATGTTTTCTTTTAAAGTGTGGATGGGTTGTGATGATTGTTGTTGATGAGCGGGATGATTTGAATGAAAAGAGGATCAAATGATCATTAGCCCGGAATCATTATACGATTACCATATACCTGTGCTCTGCAGTGGGTTAGTAAAATGGGATGACTGACTAGCTCGTGTGTACCCCACATTGACGATAAAGAAAAACCATACGATAGAATCATTCACAAAGCTCATAAAAATATATATTTAGTTAACTGACGCGATTTAATGGAACCTGTACACTGAGATGTATCAAATCGCATGTCCGTCTATTTAAGGCTGATCGTTTCGCTGAGCCGGCCAAATTCTGGCTCAACAGTAATTTGAATTTGGCGGGCTCAGCGAGACGATCAGCCTTAAATAAAGCCTACAAAATAAGAAGCTAACTGAAATTTAAAAAAAACCCACATTGACAGCAATCCCAAAAGCCTGTCTTTTACATCTTAGGATCACCAATACCAGTGTAACACTTTTTTGAAGTAGGTGAACCGTTGTAAATCATATAAACTATAGTTTACACTATATTAAAATTCATAGCGCGTAAAAGTAGTTTAATTCCGACAAGTTACGAAGGTTAGTAACCATCGATTGAAAATGTTTAATCGGTGTCCTCTAAAGTTACAAAAAGCTTATCCGATGTCCAAAGAGTTTTATTTGCGATAATTTATAAATAATCTATACAGGTTACATTTAAGACGAATATTGCCATTTTCCAGGCACAAATCCACTCCATTCTGGCACTAAACATTTCATACTAAGTATAATTGCAACCCAAATAATACTCGACCAGGACCTCTAGGGTAACAGTCGTGCTAAGGACCACCAGACTAATTATAATAAGTAAGCCTTCGATTAGGTACGTATTTGCTAATAGGTTGATACAAAAAAAATATCGATAAAAAATCTAGTCATAAAAAATGTTGAGATGAAAGGATTCGATATAATTTTGGGACAAATCACTGACTGCCATCTTTCCGTCTTTCCATCTTTCTAGCTTATCCTAAATAGATTCGATCAGGGGCCCAAGCCTGCTGTCTCAATTATATCAGAATGTTGGTTAAATGGCAGATTTCGTAGACAACATTCTTAACAATTCTGATGCCATTAATTACAATTTTGACATAATAAAATTGTGGACTCCCGAAAAAAAGCCGCCGTTGAATAAAACCTGTTTTATCGATTGTTTCGTTGACAGTCTCTTTATTAGTAGAGATAATACAATTTTTGCATTGATTAATGATAATAATGTCATTGTTTTTCACACAATGAAAATTTGATTTAAGAATATTCGGAAACAGTAGTAAAACCTCGTATATTATTTCCAAGAACAACAGACTGGTTATTACAGAGAAATGTCACAAACCGCACAACTGGAGCGGGCGAGTGAAATTGTGTGTGAAATTACCTCTTTATCGATATCGACGCTACGTTTTATCGATCAATGTCCGTGACTAGTGTCAGGGTTATTGTTTATTTATATTGATTGATGTTTGTTGTGCGTTGTGTTTTATATTATGTAGTATAATAAGTATATTGTGTTGGTTTCTTTCGCGGTCTAGCCTGACCTAGGCATAGTTAGGTGTTCCTACACCTAACTATGCCTACGTACGTGCATAATACACAACTAACGGCCAGGGCCACATGGAGTTCTGCCATCATTGTTTGCCTCAAAACTACTATAATTATGTTACTTATAGATTTAACGTTAACTAAATATACTGGTATTTTATTATTTAGAAAATAGATAAAAACTGCCTCATTGGTCTACATTCTTTCCTAAGCGGGTCTGCTACGCTTGTGGTCCTGAGTTTGATTCCCAGGTTTAGAAAAATATTACTGGGTTTTTGCATTTGCAGTTTGGATTTGGTGAATTATAGGTGTATATGAGTGTTTTAACGTGGGAGAGCCATGCTTCGGCACGAATAGGCCGGCTCGACCGGAGTGATACCACGGCCTCACAGAAAACCGGCGTGAAGCAGGGTTTGCGTTGTGTTTCGCTGGGTGAGTCAGGTTACCGGAGGCCCAAACCCGTTTAAAAGGCGGGCAACGCACTCGTGACTCCTCTGGTGTTGCGGGTGTCCATGCGCGGCGGTTATTTAGGTGATCCGTCTGCTCGTTTGCCCCCCTATCCCATAAAAAAAGTACACTTCTAAACCCTTCGAGAAATATAAGCGCGATGGTACCTATGTACAGGTAATGATTCCGCTGATGTATTTTTCAAATACACTTTTATTTAAACACAGCTGTCGCCCGCGGTTTTAATCGCCCTCCACTACATTGTGGGACGTAATACCCAGGAAGAGATAGAGAGAGACACTGCAGCCAGACTACCTAGTTACTGACAAATGTTTACCCAATTTTTCCAATTTCCCGACCAAATTATTCAACTTTCTTTCCTTAAGACTTGTGGGTCGCATTAATGTGGTGTTACATTATTATGAAATGTAGGCACCACAACTCTATTCGGACTGTTAGATATATATATTTTTTTAAAACAATCCAATTGCTTTAACAGTTCTCAAGTGATGCGCTTACCATCGAATAGCATTTATTGTTTATTTGTATGCCTCTAGATAAAAAATGGCGTTCCCATTGAGAAAGACATACATAAATAAATCATCTCATATGAATAATTCATCAAAACTATTATTTATGTACGATTATGTTCATTCCAACTACTTTCTCCCATTTCTCCGACAAAACGTGAATCATACATTGCGGTATTATGTTTTTGTATGTCTGTATCTGTTATTGTATGTTTCTTGTTCCTAGGTTCTTTCCCGCGATCTATGGAGGCCTCCTAGGTCGATTACATCTTTCTTTGCTTTTGTATATAATTTCTTATTAATAATTAAAGTAGTTTTAATCCATTCGAGACTATTTTTTTTATATTTTCGGGTACTTTTTTTTTGTGTGTGGTGTAGGTACCTACATTGTGTCCTGTAATTGTATTTTGTGAGGTTCCCTGCGATACAGGGTTTGTTATTTTTTTTTGGTTATGGCGGGAAACATTTAAAATAAAGAAAATAGATAGGGAAGTGTGGGATTTTTACACACTAAAACTACCCCGGTGGCCAAGGACAGCACAATACCTTCATATTGTGCTGTTGGTGGTCACCGGGGTAGTTTTAGTGTGTAAAAATCCTATATTTCCCTGTCACTGTTACCTAGTGGAGGAGCTTTCTTTTTTAATTAAACAAATATAATACTTCCTTATACTATTGTAGTATATAAATGAATGTTTGTTCTCACGTACTCATGAATGATAGTTTAATAGTCGTAACAAATTCTTTGTTAACAACCATTTTTATTGCATCCATTGTTGAATTAACGGTTAAATTAAGAGGTGAGAGAACAGTGTTACTGACATAGGCCCATTTGTTCACAGTTGACTATCTTGTTATGTCTTTGTAACTCGTAACTGTTATTGCTGAGAATTGTAATTTGACGCTTGAAATTATAAAATATTTTATTTTAATTTTTGTTATTAACTGCCTCATTAGCCAAGTGGCCCTGAGCGCGACTGCTACGCTAGAGGTCCTGGGTTCGATTCCCAGGTCGAGCAAAGTGTTATAGGGATTTTCTATGAAATTCCCAGTAGCAGCCCAGCAGAGTTAGGAATTTGTGCCCGGGCCCCCTGTTACATGGGACCTAAACATACCGGCGAACTGTGGGTGTACATTAGTACGCCTCTGCCTAACCCTTCGGGGAATACAGGCGTGATGGTATGTATGTAATTTTTGTTATTAGACTGCTCGTTCTAGCGGTATAACAAAAACATAAAAAATAAACTATTTTGATTGAATTGAATTTGAATTTGCTCCTTGCAAGATACTGCGGCGGGCGTGTGAAGTCTGCTAACCCGCATTACGCTAGCGTGGTGAACTATAGCCTAATCCCACTCATTCTGAAAGGAGACCCGTGCCTAGCGTGGTTGTTATATGGTGGCAGTTGCTTCATATAAATCCTACAAATATTATAAGTGCGAAAGTTTGTGAGGATGGATGGATGGATGGATGTTCGTCACACCAGAACGGCTGAACGGATCTGGATAAAATTTGGCACAGAGATAGATTATAGTCTGGAATATCACATGGACTACTTTTTATGTGAAGTCCACGCAGACGAAGTCGCGGGCAGAAGCTAGTTATTCATAATTTGCCAATTTTGGTTAAGCTGAAAGCCAACGTTTCCCAACATTGTTGGGAAACGGCTAGGAGGATAACAAATAGTCTTGCAGATCCGCATTAAAGATAACCAAAAAAATGCAACTGCCTCATTAGCACAGGTCCTGAATACGAATTCAAGCAAGTCAAGCATTGTTGTTGGGTTTCTCTATGAAAATTCTCAGTAGCAGCTCGAAGTTTGGAATTTGTGCCCGGTCAAGGGCAATAAGTTCGCCCCCTATTACATGGGACCTAAAAATACTGGCGAACTGTGGCTGTACAGTCGCGAAACTTGGCGGTCGACCATTTTTCTAACAAAATCCTTTGAACAACTCTCGATACGTCAGCCACACTCACATTTCACTTCCGCCAAATAGGATAGTTTAAAATGCGAAAACTCATACGATTTAATAGAAATTCAAAGTATCAAGTAACGCGCATAAAGCTCAAGGGGATATCGGCGGGGTGAGGGGAAGGGGTGATAACGCACAGTACACCCGCGCGCTCAGTGCGGGTGGTTCACCGCCAAGATTGTCGATAGTACCTACACCTCAGCCTGATCCTTCGGGGAATACAGGTGAGTTGGCATGAGATAAAAAAAATGCATTAGAGATTTGCAACAACATCGCATCATCTCCGGTTTCTGCTGTCCCCAAAAAATGGTATTAACCTTTCATTCGAGGAAGGTGCGGCGGCAATTTAGCATTATATGTGATCAGCATCCTTGATACACCCACAAACAGAGTTTTTTATTGGACTTAGTTGAGGAAATATTGCAGTTGATTAAGTACCAATTTTAAGTTTTTGAAATCGTTGACCTGTATGGTATTGTTCACCCACACACCTGATAGTTTGAAAAGGAATCAAATAATACACTTGCTTGCACTAATTTGATATATTATTGGTCACTGACTTTAATGTAAAATGAAATGTTATGATGTAAGTTATGGCAATAGGCTCGCCCCCTATTACATGGGACCTAAAGATACCGGCGAACTGTGGGTGTAAATTAGTACGCCACTGCCTAACCCTTCGGGGAATACAGGCGTGATGGTATGTAAGTTATGGAAGTTAAACGCGAACTAACTCAAATCGTGAAATAAGGATAAATTAGGACAAATGTGTTTTTCTGCGGGAGCGCAATAATAGGTATAATACGGTTGGCCTGTACAGACCTTTTGGAGACACTTATGTACAGACTAGCTTCTGCCCGCGACTTCGTCCGCGTAGCGTGATGATATTTAGCCTATAGCCTTCCTCTATAAATGGGCTATCTAACACTGAAAGAATTTTTCAAATCGGACCAGTAGTTCCTGAGATTAGCGCGTTCAAGAAAACAAACAAACAAACAAACTCTTCAGCTTTATATATTAGTATTAGTATATAGAAGTATAGATATAAATATGGCATCTCAACTGTATACCTGAAGATTCCCCAGGACAATTAGACCTTATAGACATATTCACATTGCAGTAATTCAGAGTTTCAATTAGCAGATTGTCGTCCGACACAAAAATTAACAATTCCGAAATCACCATCAAACAGTCACACTAATCATCTTTTATTATTTACTCGATTGTGTACTTATTTTTTTACTTCTGTACGTCTTGTGTACGTCGTCTTGTGTACGTCTTAGCATTATACTGAGATAGGAAACTTTTTTAATCTCATGCAGGGTCACTGTACCTACCTACGAATATACCTAGAAATATTTCATTCTTTCAATGAATAACGATTTTGATACATTAAAAATCAAACTGCCTCATTAGCCAAGTGGTCCTGAGTGCGACTGCTACGCTAGAGGTCCTGGGTTCGATTCCCAGGTCGAGCAAAGTGTTATTGGGTTTTTCTATGAAATTCCCAGTAGCAGCTCGGAGTTAGGAATTTGTGCCCGGTTAATGACAATACGCTTGCCCCCTATTACATGGGACCTAAACTTACCGGCGAAATGTGGGTGTACCTTAGTACGCCTCTGCCTAACCCTTCAGGGAATACAGGCGTGATGGTATGTTATGTTATTAAAAACGAACTCAAGAGCCAGACCTCTTCTCATAGAGAAATCTTTTACAACCCAACAATCCTTGAATCTTAAACGGCGCAATATCTTATAACATTTTCGCATACTTGCATACTTATAAGGAAATTAGGACGTAGTAAAATTTCGCCATTGAACGTGCTCAACTCCTGCGCACCCGTGAGAACTCCGCGCTGGCCATGAATAGATATGAGGCATGCGTACACAGGGCCGTGTGTAATGATTCAAACTAATTGATATGTCACTATCTATACTTATAAGATTGTTTGTCTTGTCTGACTGACTGGTCCATCAACGCACAGCTAAAACTAGAAATTCTAGTAAGCTGAAATGTGGAACATACCTACCTAGGTTTATTTTATAACGTAAGCATCCGTTAAGAAAGGATTTTTGGAAATTTAAACTTTAAATGCTTGTACGATGATGATATGAGATGTCTTTGTTCTTTAAACTATAAACACAAAAAAATGATATACAGTTTTTTTTCTCTGTACCAAAAAGGATCTCATTAGAAATATTGGCTAAATTAGTTTTCGTTATTAATAAAAGCTCTTTTTTTAATTACAGTTACTGCGAATAAATAAATAATGACATGATTGATGATTGATTGACATAATTATATTGATGATTGATTGACATAATATATTCTAGCTTCTGCATGCGACTTCGCCTGCGTGGACTTCAGAATTGGGTCCGACCTGTACAAAAAGTAGCCTATGTGTTAATCCGGGCTATAAACTATCTATGTGCCCAATTTTTAACCAGATCCTTTCAGCCGTTCTTGTGTAAAAAAGTAGATATCAAAGATCCATACATTCTCACAAACGTTTGACATCTTTTACAGCATCCATGGTCACGGGTAGACAGTCATATACCTTTTTAAATCTGTAAAAAATTGCTTAACTTGATAGTTTTGTCTGATAATAAATAAATACCAACCAGTTACAATACTAGTTTACTGGTATTTTTTCCTTTTTGTTAATCTGTGGTACGCATCTTTTTGATGAATGCTTGACCTACTCTCAGAATCACCTCTATGTTGCGAATGCATTTCGTGACGCTATTTATCGCATTGCCCGGGGCAATATTGCATACGAACGGCATATTAATCTGTTGGACTTACCCATAACTTTCTTCATTGATTCTAATATTATTCAAGCGAAAGTAACTCTGTTTATTTTTGACATTATAACGCCTCAACCGCCGAACAGATAACGATGACATTTTGTAAGAAGATAGATTACATCCCGAGGCTCTCCAATAAACAAATATTAGTAAGAACGCAAAAAATTACAAATTAATATCTAGGTAGGTATCTTGAATTTGCATTAGAAATTCAAAATTTTCATCTTTAACCCTCGACTAAAAAGAGGGGTGTTACGTATAAGTTTGTAGTGTGTTTCTATATTTGTCTGTCTGATTGCATCCTGTTTCCCCGACGCAACGATCTTTCGATTAAAATATCTATATTATTTTCTATCTATAAAACGTAATGCGACATTATTTAGATTAATTTGCCTTTAAAAGATTTTTGCGCAGGGAATTTATTTAATTTTATAATTTAACTAGCTTCTGCCCACGACTTCGTCTGCGTAGCGTGATGATATATAGCCTATAGCCTTCCTCAATAAATGGGCTAACTAAAACTGAAAGAATATTTCAATTCGGACCAGTAGTTCCTGAGATTAGCGCGTTCAAGCAAACAAACAAACTCTTCAGCTTTAATTATATTAGTATAGATATAGAAGTATTGATTTTTATTTTAAATATGTGTATGATTATAAATTAAAAAATGCGGTCGGCGATGGATCACGCTTGCCTAAAAGTAACCTATTCCCAAAAATTTGTTATGAAATTCCACGCATCGTAAAGCCTAATGAAGTGATTTAAACAGATATTAATTAGTTGTGTAAATTCCAAAGTGTGTAATTATGTTTGACTAAATATAATATTAATCAGTTGGTGACGTAATGTTGTTTGAGTAATATCATTTCTGAATTAAAATGTCATCGATCTATCATTGGCTCGGAATTTGTGTTTGAAGGTAGATCGTTATTAAAGTAGTTTGTTTAAACTATTAGTAAAAGCAGTAACAGCTTAGTGATGTAACCGTGAACTGCCAAGTCCATGGTTTGTTCAAACAAGTTAATCCAAGGCACACGGCTTTAACTTTTCCATATCAGGTTCGTATTATAATTATTAATAATGTACATAACATTGCTAATCATTATATCTCGCTTAGTCTTTTTTTATGACATATTGGAACAAACGAGCACACGGATCGCCTGATGGTAAGTGATTACCGCCGCCCATGGACACCCGCAACACCAGATGAGTCGCAAGTGGTTTTGGCGTCCGGTACCACTCCGGTACCATTATACTCACTCACTGGGTAACGTACGCGGTAACGTACAACGTAAGCGTTGTTTCTCTGTTTGGCGGTCTGGTTTTCTGTAAGGCCGTTGTATCCCTCTAGTCAAGCCGACCTTTTCGTGCCGAAGCAGGGCTCTCCCACGCCAAGAACGGCTGGACCGATTTTTAAAGAACTCAACAAGGGCATGTCTTCCCTATATAGCAATATCCTAACATGGATCTAAAAACTAAATTACACTTTGAAATTACTATGGGTCTGTTTATTAATCTCCAAGCAATTTAAGAAAACGTGGACTCAGATCGGCTAATTCAATCCACGTACGTATCCATCATAATTCTATTAAAATAGCGAAGAATTAGATCACAAAATCCATTTACTCTTCCAAAGCAATAATAGCATACATATGAACTAAAACTACACATTATCTTGCGCCAGTAGGCAAGTCCAGTAGCCTATAAAGTTTAAGCGAACCTTTCACTGCTTGGCTCGTGAAAGTCGCCTTCTATTCAAAATCCTCTCTTTAGGGTATAACATAATAAAATATAGTAATCACGTGCCCCCGATCTTTTAATTTTATAGCCTGTTATTATGACCAGAACATCGTTTTTAGGGTTCCCGTATCCAAAGGGTAAAACGGGACCCTATTCTTAAGACTCCGCTGTCCGCCAGTCCGTCTGTCACCAGGTTGTATCTAGAAAGAAAGAAAGAAAATAAATTTATTTGCATAGACAAGAAATAAACCTCTCATAAACCGAGATAGTTAGACAGTTGACATTTTCACAGATGATGTATTTAAGTTGCCGCTTAAACAAAAAATACTAAAAAACAGAATAAAATAAATATTTGAAGGGGCTCACATACAACAAACGTGATTTTTTTGGTCGATATTGATAATGGCAACAGGTAGAGGCTTGAAATATTCACAGAATATTTACTTATATTCACTTTAAAAATAAATGATTAAATTAAAATAAAACAAATATTTAAGGAGATTCCCATACAACAGACATGATTTTTGATGCCGATTTTATAAATAATGGTACGGAACTCTTCGTGCGCGAGTCCGACTCACACCTGGCCGTTTTTTTTTATACATTTTGCAGTCTAAATTAACGAAGCAAGATGTTTCTAGTAATCATCATATTGTCTGCCTCATCAGCTAAGTAGCCCTTAGCGCGACTGCTACGCTAGAGGTCCTGGGTTCGATGCCCAGGTCGAGCAAAGTGTTGTTGGGTTTTTCTATGAAATTCCCAGTAGCAACTCGGAGTTAGGAATTTGTGCCCGGTTAATGGCAATAGGCTCGCCCTCTATTACATGGGACCTAAACATACCGGCAAACTGTGGGTGTACATTAATACGCCTCTGCCTAACCCATCGGGGAATGCAGGCGTGATGGTATGTATGTATGTATGTCTACATAATTATGTTTCTTGTTAACTAACTCTTAAGTCCCACGGAGGCCCAAACCCTTTTAAAAGGCGGGAAACGCACTTGTTACCCCTCTGTTGTTGCGGGTGTCCATGGGCGGCGGTTATCGCTTACCATCAGGTGATCCGTCTGCTCGTTTACTCCCCTATCCCATAAAATAAAAGTGATACATATGGCAATGTTATTGGATTGTTATATGAAGTAGTAACAGCTCCTTGTTTGGATTTGTGCCCGGTTAATGGCAATTTTAAGTACCTTTCCGGTGTACATTAGTATACACCACAGCCTAACCTTTCGGGTAGTAAAAGCGTGATGGTATGTTATGTTAAACGTGCTGTTATACCCTGATTCATACAATAACCCTTACGACTATATCCTCTGTCAGCATTATTGTATGCAAATCCCTCATCTAGTTCAGGATTCACGCCAGTTCGCTTTCAACTCTCAATCATGACGGTCTGCCAAAGGGTCTCCTCCAAAACTTAATTGTAAAATCCTTTAATAAATAAATATAATAAGCAGTGATTTGACCGTTGGACTGCGAAGTCAAAGGTCTCGAGTTCGAATTCAAGGCACCTCTGACTTTTCGAAGTCGTGTGCGTATTAATAATAGTTAATTATCACGCGCTTAAACGGTGAAGGAAAACATCGTGAAGAAACCTGCATTACTGAGAGATTTTCGTGCCGGCGTGTGAAGTCTGCCAACCCGTAGGCTAGCGTGGTGGATTATAGCCTAATCCCTCTCATTATTTGAGGAGACCTGTGCTTAGCAGTGGGACAATGTAATGGGATGATTATGTTTGTTATGTAATAAATAAATAGCCTTGATTATATTAATATCCTTTATTTTTAAAAGCGAATTCGTTGGACAGTGCGGCTGTATTTAACGATTTTTCTACGTTGTAATAATATACTACGTTGTATAATAAGTATAATGTAGTAATTTGGTCAGCAATTTGCACTACACTGCCCTTCAAACTAGGTGATAGTGGTATTAGCACACTACTGCTTCACGGCATTATATTTGGCAATGCAATCTCTTGAGTTTTAATCTGAATAAGAAGCATTACGACATTTGAAGCTAAGTTCCGTGAATTTATGAATCACCTATAAAATGAGATTTACTTATAATAATAATCCTTTTCAGATTATGTACAAGTAAACATCTCCCTGAATTAAATTAAATAAAGTGAGAAAGAAAACAGTGGTAACCTTGGTTAAGCTTGGTTGTAGTTTTTTTTACTGATAAATAACGTCGTGGGTAAATATTTGGTTTCTTATTTCGTAATGTCATAGTGTGTATGTAACTGCTCCAGGAAATTCACTTCTTGCTGCTTTAAAAATTAAATACAGTATTTTTTGTCTACGTTAACTGAAAACGCGATACTTCTTACTATGTAGAGAAAAAAATGTATCTTTCACTTTGTCGGAGAATTCTCTGTAGACTGTCGCGACATTGTCACGCGAATCATTAGGTACTTGGAATACTTAGCTGGAATTATAATTTCTACCGTATCGTCTGTATTAATTGATACATCTGTTCTTGTTAATAAACGTTGTGTGCTTAAATCTATACTAATCACTACTTATTATAAAACAAAGTCGTTTCCCGCTGTCTGTCCCTATGTATGCTTAGATCTTTTAAACTACGCAACGGATTTTGATGCGGTTTTTTTAATAGATCGAGTGATTCATGAGGAAGGTTTTAAGCTATATAACATAACGCTATGACTCTTAGGACCGGGGCAGTGCGGGTGAAACCACGGGCGGGTCGCTAGTATTATTTATAAAGAGGAAAGATTCGTATGTATATAACGAAAAAAACTCAAAAACTACTTGGCCGATTTCAAAAAATATTTCACCATTTGAATGCTTCATTATAATATTACAGATAACATGTAGGCGATAGAATATATTGAAAAAAGTTAGGGATTTCTCCAACCGTGCGGATCCGGGTCTCCAAGAATGTCAGAGCGTCGCGAGGATTTCTCCCGCGTACTTCTAAGACATGGGATGATCCTTCTCCTGAGGTTTTCCCATTGTGCTATGGCATGGGGATCTTCAAAGGGCACGTTTAGTGTTCTAAAGGGCCGGCGAAGCATCAGCAACTCCTCTGGTGTTGCAGGTTTCCATGAGCGATGATGACTACTTAACATCAAGTGGCTTGTCTGCCCATTTGGCGACATCTAAATAGAAAAAAATCCTTGTTTTCGTCATTTTTGCTCTATATCTTTTTGTGTTTACAAACACAAATTATTTATACATACATACATATTTTCACGCCTGTCTCCCATTGGGGTAGGGAGAGACTATAGATTTCCACTTGCTACGATCCTGGCACACGACTTTCGCTTCATCTACGTTCATTAAACTCCTCATGCATGATCGTCGGTTTAGGGTGCTCTTAACCTGACCTTTTATAAGAACGGCCGCAACTTGGTTGTCATCCGTACTCATCATCATCATCTCTTTTCGTCAATTTCCGTTGAACACGATAAACATGAGAACCCGGAACAACGAACAAATCTGAGCTCCATAGCTGCTACTGAAAGCAGAAAAACCTGATAAGACTTTCCTCGACCTGGGAAACAAACCCAGGGCCTCTAGCGTAGCAGTCAAGACCACGACACCAATGCGGCAGTTATGCTACTTATAGTTACTTTTGGAGGCTCTTTGCACTTCAGCACAAGTCTACAAGATGCCACCGTTCTTCCCAATATCATGTTCATGTGCAGTTCTACATCAGTCTACGTCTGATGTCAGACTTCAGAGATCTGTAAAGTTCAATCACATCCGGCTTTACAAAAATATCGAAGCTATCTGATTCATTGCATTGCATCACTGAAAGTTCCGGTATGAGATGAGTAAGGCTTGAAAGTTATTAATGTTGATGTGACCAACTGACTTATCGCCTTAGTCTAAGCTCTCGAGTTTTTGTTGCATCATAGATTTTTAAGTAAATATAATCACAGTGTTCTTAGCGCAATCTTTTTATTAGAAACATTATAATGATAACGGTCTCGTTTGTCTAGTAGTGGTTTAGTATTATGCCAGAGGTCCTAGGTTCAATTCCCGAGCAAAGTGTTATTGGGTTATTCTTTGAAATTCTCAGTAGCAGCTTGGAGTTTGGGATTTGTGCTCGGGTAAAACCCAATTGCACTTTCCTCGACCTGGGTATCGAACCCAGTACCTCTAATTTAGCTGTCACGCTTAGGGCCACAAGGCTAATGAGGCTGTTAATATAATATTGTATTTTTTTAAGGAGTACCTTTATGGTTTTTTTACGGCTCTTCGCCATATTATGACCCATTTTTTAGAATCCCGCAACTAGTTTTTGACTTTTCAAAATTATATCAGTATTTTAAGCTACCATTTGATCACAAAGTCCCCTCGTCACCGATGTTGCAAGCTTACTTAGAAGTAGATAACCTATTCATTCCTGATTTGGAGACTCCCACTTTGTATCTATCTCACACCGGGTGGACGGGGGTAGTAGGCAAAGGCACACGATTATACAGCCAGCGCTACTAGCGCCATTGGCAGCGCAGTGTGACAAAACTGGTACTACCGACCGCACATGGTTTCAGTGATCACATCCAGTAAAGTAACAAGGAATGTCCAACCACGGATTAGATACTTACCTTCTCATAACTATTTGAGTACGTATATAAATACGTAGAACAAAACAATACAAGTAGAAAGTGTTTTGCATAAACGAAACGTTTTGTAACTGTCTGCAGTCTGGACCGGTCAGACTCGTATAGAGATGCAGACGGACGGTTACCGCGGTTACCGCAATTCATCTTATTTTTATCACAACGTACGTGTGAAAACTAGTTCCTTTTTTATTCGTATTATGTAAAGATTTTCTCATGGCGTCACTTTTTAAACCATAATACAAAAAAGGTAAAAGTGTCGCCGGTATGTTTATCGTGCCATCATATGACAGAAGGTTGTGAATGAAATCGCAAGCGACGCGGTTATCGTCCTCGAAAATGTTGAGTAGGACAGGGAGGATAAATTCGCAACTTTTGATGAATCATAATATGATTCACAAAAACAACCTGTGTCTTACAAAACATATAAATAGTCATATAGTAAAACATAATATAGGTACCCAGTATCAGCTGCCCTCGCAATGTATAAACTGTTCGTAGATTCAGAATGTTTCTAAGACTTTCTTTAAGACTACGGATTCTTTCAATATGGCCAATTTTCGCGTAAGACTCAGAAACCTGCAAATTAAAGTATTATTCGCCTGATGTTAAGCAACACTGCGATCTACGATGAGCACGCTTGCCTAAAAGAAACCGAAGGGAAGAGAAACGCATTGAACATTTCGGCGGTACTTACGCACGATAAAAGTGGACTCAAAACGTTTCGTTCGGGTTTTTGGAATGTCCACATCGCTGTCGCTTTTTGTGGTTCTGGTCGTCCGATATTAGAAAGGGTCAGGGAGGAATAAAATCGTGGAGATATCACCACATTAAAAAGGTTTAGCTCGTAACTTCACCAATGCGCGCGGTTACTAATAAACCACACACAACCATAACATACCATACAACCAATTCCACAATTAGTCTAATGCACATAATCTGCTCATAATCGCTCAAAATGTGCGACTAATCGCAGAAAATGTGCGGAGGTGTCGTCAAATCAGATGCGTGAGCGCAGTCATTATTTATCATTATGCGCGCGCGCCATGCCAGATGGTTATCGCTGTCTATTATATAAAATATATGGCTGGTATTTCTAGGTTGGGTTATAGTTCATCTAGGTTGCTTGGAACTTGAGAGGGTATAAGTATCGTCAGTGGGATATGAAAGTAAATTGATTAATAGAGAACACAGTAATACATAGGACATCAGCATAAGAAGCTTAAAACTTTTAGAGTTTTCGTGATATAGTTTTGAAATTTTGTACATAGATTATTTACATAAAAATACTAAACACAGTCATGTCTCGGGTTTCGCATATACTTAAACTAATATTGTATATGCAAACAAACAAGCGTTGTGTAAATTACCACAAAAATAACATATCAAGCATAAGAAAACCATCTCACTATCACATAGCTACAAAAACCAATACCTAATATAATTATCACCTGCCATTTCTCTCATAAAATCTATTGTTTCCGTAACAGTGAGAATGAATAGACAGTTTTCACAATTTTCACTATTAACAATACCCAATATTCACGAGCCAGTAGAGAGCTAGCATTGTGTGACTAGCGAAAGTATTTAACATTCTCATAGGTTACATCTTCGCATTTGTATAGACTAAATGTATGCCTGGATTTGAAACTCAAAGCGTTTCCAAGCGTTGGAAATGGCTAAAATGTACTCTCTATTCAAGTAGTGAAACGACAAGTCTGTTTTAGAAGAGCTAGAATATTGTTCTTCACTGCCAATTAGATAGGCATCTCGTAAGAGGCGAGAAAATATCTGACCTGCTCGGTAGTAGGACCTCTTGTGGAATTCTATTTTTGTCATTTAAAGAATTATTGCATTTATAATTGAAAGCAACGTTTAATAAATAAAATAAATTCAGCTGCTCCAGTTATGTTCATTTAAGAGTCCACAAAACCGAATTTCCGATACAAACGTAATACCAAATTAAATCGTAATTCAAACACAATTTAATTAAAGTGTTTGAATTACGATTTATTCAATAAAATCAAAATTAATCTACGTTCCTGTTCTACCATTTCTTTAAAAATACTTCACTGGAAATAAATGTAAGTGAATGCAAGTCTTGATAACTTTACCACGTTTGAAACGATTTTCCGGTAGTCAAGTGAAGTGGTATTAGACGAAATGGTACAGCAGAAACGGTATGTCAATCCGAATAATAACAGAATTTGATACTGTTTGAATTACGATTTGTTTTGGAATTACGTTTGTACGGTCAATTTGGTCCGTCAGACCCTTAATTGGAGAATATGATGAACCGGTCCCGGATGTCCAGCATGACGGAGTATATGATCCTAAGTCAGCATATAGTTCGAAAGTTGTTACACACACATATACACTCCCATACATACATAATCCGAGATCATTGAGGGATCTTAATACTCTCCTGGACTCAAATCCAGATTTTGATTTGTTTGCGGATGAATGGAAGTTGTTATTGTTGAAATGTCTGAAGTTTTGTGAGCAGAATGCATGAGTAATGTACAATTTTGTCAATAATATTGTTATTATTATCAACTTCTATTGATTAAATAGTGTAATTGGCTTCGGCCGTTCTATTTAATGTAATAAAAAAAAAAAAAACCCATTATACTGTCCCACTGCTGGGCACGGGTCTCCTCTCACAATGAGAGGGATTAGGCTATAGTCGACCACGCTGGCCTAGTGCGGGTTGGCAGACTTCACACGCCGTCAAGAAAATCTCTCAGGCATGTATGTTTCCTCACGATGTTTTCCTTCACCGTTAAAGCGCGTGATATGTTTTTTTATGGGATAGGGGAGCAAACGAGCAGACGGATCACATGATGGTAAGCGATAACCGCCGCCCATGGACACCCGCTACACCAGAGGAGTGTGTTGTTTACAAGTGCGTTGCCCGCCTTTTAAAAGGGTTTGGGCCCCCGGTAACCTCATTCACTCGGCGAAACACAACGCAAGCGTTTTTCACGCCGGTATACTGTGAGGCCGTGGTATCACTCCAGTCGAGCCGGCCCATTCGTGCCGAAGCATGGCTCTCCCACGTGATAATTACTATTAATATGCACATGAATTCGAAAAGTCAGAGGTGCGTGCCTTGGATTCGAACTAGAGACCTTTTACTTGGCAGTCCAGTGCTCATATTACTAGGCTATAACTGCTGCACTCACAGTCCCGTCGTCATACATTTCTTTGAATTTAGAAGCGACAAAAGCACGTTGGCATTGACATTGACTGTACTTAGTCGTGAGTTCAAAAGATTAGATCTTCATTAGAATCGTTTGCTTCGTGCTGTGCAATTGAAGGCGAAAGAATGCCATGTTATTTCTTTTAGCTCCGTAAATAAATATAGAGCATGGCTTATAGAGATTATTATCGCTCCTTCCAATTAACACTATATTTACTGGTTTCTGACACTTACGCGAATATTAGACATTGAAATAAAACTACTTTTTTACGGATTTTATCGGATGTAAAGGATCCGAAACGTTGGGAGTTAAATACAATTAATACAACGCGATAAAATCCGTAAAAAAATAGTTATTTCCACAATATTTATAAAATAGGTATTGTTTTGAGTTTTGAGACTATTAGGTTGTGAATATTATAGCCTGTAAATCTGTTTTCTTACGACCGGTCCTAATAACATATCAGTGAGTGGATTTGCTTACTAGATATAGGATTTTAACTTAAGGTCCATACAAGTAATGTGACTAGAAGCCCTGAACAATTTTTTTATGGCAATCGAGCAGACAGATGGATCACCTGATGGTAAGCGATAACCGCCGCCCATGGACACCCGCAACACCAGAGGAGTCGCAAGTGTGTTGCCGGCTTTTAAAAGGGTTTACGCCTACAGTACCCTCACTCACTCAGCGAAACACAACGGAAGCCAACGCTTACGTTGTCTTTCGCTGAGTCTGGGGTACTCACTCCAGTCGAGCCAGCATACCGGTAAGCTGTGGGCATGTAGAAGACATCTGCCTAATCCTTCGGGGAATACAGGCATGTTGGTCCGTTAAGTCCAGCTATACAGTATCTATAATATAAGCCTTTTATTCCAAATTTTTTACAACATTTTCGTTCTACTAAATAGTCCCTAGTGCATTAATCACAAGTCCCTAATTTCGGTGTGCCTTACGGCATAGGCCTCCTCCAATGTCTTCCACTGTTTCCTATCGGTTGCAATTCATAGCCAAAGGGGGTACAGTATCTATGTATACTAATATATAAAGCAGGAGAGTTTGTTTGTTTGTTTGCTTGAACGCGCTAATCTCAGGAACTACTGGTCCAATTTGAAAAAATATTTTAGTGTTAGATAGCCCATTCATTGAGGAAGGCTATATATAGGCTATATATAATCACGCTGCGCGGACGAAGTCACGGGCAGAAGTTAGTGGTATGATATATGAGAAACCTATGCTTTCATTAACTATCACTTAGACAAACATAGTGTTGACCTACATACGGATGCGAGTCTCCAATAACACTTGCCCGACCAAGCGGATATATAGAAACTGATTCTAATGTCAACTTATGAAAGTGTCTTTAATAACTGGACATATACAAACGTACTTACAGAGACTCTTACAGACTAGAAACTTTTTTTAAACTTTGCCCAACACTATGATTATCTCCTGTATAGTCTGTGCTTTTACAGACACAAATTGTCTCATACAGAAATGCTTATAAATACATACATCCATACATAAACCTGTAGTTTGTTCCAGGTCTGAAATGTCCAGACCTAGAACAAACTATTTGCAGATTTGTATGTACTGAAGTCATACAAATATTTGCTTCGTGTGGAGATTGATACCACAATACGTGGCACAGAAGCCGATCACTACGCCAAATATGTCATCAAGTTTGTGTTGTCATTATGTTGTTGATCTATATTTTATTAGATAACTAGCTTCTGCCCGCGGCTTCGTGTCCTAAGCGTCATGTCATGTCCGTCTCCTGGTTCTAAGCTACCTCTCCACCAATTTTCAGCCAAATCGGTTCAGCCGTTCTTAAGTTATAAATAGTGTAACTAACACGACTTTCTTTTATATATATAAGATAAACAATTTACTGGTTTCTAAAACTAAACATATTTACACTAAAAAAAGCTTGCACGTATGATAACGGGGACCGATCGCTTAACGTGCTCCCGAATGAGCTCTCAATATCACGGATCCATAGTCTGACCGCGAAAGCACACTGATCTATCAACGTGACTTATAGAGATAAAGGCAGTGTACATATTTTTATGATACCGAGAGTCTGAGACCTTTCAAAATTAAGTTGAAAAAATCTAGGTCATCGTGAAAGCTTCTTAAAAATGTCCATTCAATTCACTAATATAATACACTAGCTTCTGCCCGCGACTTCGTCCGCGTAGCGTGATGATATATAGCCTATAGCGTGATGATCCTATGTCCTTTCTCAGGGTCTAAAGATTGTCTGTGCCAAATTTCATCAAAATCGGTTGAGAGGTTTAAGCGGGAAAGCGTAACAGACAGACAGAGTTACTTTCGCATTTATAATATTAAGTAGGGATTGACGGATGGACGATCAATTCCACAAGATCATATCATAGAAACATGTTTACTTTTTATTGTGTCTGAAGAATGGCCTTATTAGTTCATACTTGAGTTGCTTTTGATGCGTTGGTAGGTATAATATCCTCGTTGATTGATGGTACTCATAAGATATGACAGCAAGTAAACCTTTAGAATATGAAAATGTAGTTAGCTAATCACAATCTGCTGATGGTGGATCATTGCGTGATATGATAAGCTATTCAGGACAGGAAAATTATATCTTTGAAAATAGGTAAGGATGGCTTATTAGTCCATTGGTCATAAATCGGGGTTCGATTCCCTGGTTAAGTAAAGTGTTATTGTTTTTTTTTTCTATAAAATTCTTAATAGCTGCTCAGAGATTGGGATTTGTGCCCGGCTCGCCCCTATTATGGTATAAAAGGAGCTTCCAAAGGTGTTCAGCGTCCTCGATGTCTCCAGAGAGTGCTGCAATGATTCGGGTATATTACCCGAAAGGCACACGATAAATTGGAGATTTTATGGTCACTGGAAAGATGTAGAGAGAGAGATAGAGAGGAGAACGTCTTGCGCCTGTAGTTCTGTATACTCGTATATGCAGCGGGAATTGCTGCATCGACTGCAGAGGCAAAACATCCGTTTGATCGGAGTTTGTGAGTTGTATGATTCCAATATCTTCATACAGGTGAGCTGGAAAATGCACTCTCACATCTACTTGCCATCTTTTTATAAATTTCATATTAGTTATGTGATGATAAAATTTATCTAGACTGGAGGATACTCGTGCCTACTTAAAAATAATTTTAGCGTCAAACACACATGTATGACCTAGGTACTTAATTCGTTCCAAATCTATTGAGAACTACTTGAATCGGCCGAGATTGAGTGAAGGGTAAAATAAGTAATTAGTTTGCACAATGTTAGCTAATGTTAATGATGAAACTTACGTGATAGACATACGATGGATGGGTGGACTATGAAACTGATCGAATGTAACTTATGGTTTGGTTATAAATCATAGACAACATCAAAAACTCAGTAGATTCGACCATTAACTACTGATTTAATATACTGAGTTTAAGGTTTTAACGTTTGCGAAACACTGAAAAAATCTCTTTAATTTTTTATTAGGTAAAAAGTAATGAAATCTCCAAGTGACTTTTTCAGGAAACCCTGAGGTATTGGAATCCACTTCAGGAATTGCTGGATTAGGCTTGAGACATGTTTGATTGCAGACTCTGAATTTGAGGCGGCGGTAGCCTAATGGCTAGGGCGTCCGACTTGCGATCATGTGGTTGTCGGTTCAAAACCCACCCATTGCACTACCGACGTGAACCCACTCGTAACACAAGCATTTAGCTTAGCACGAGGGGTTAATAAGAATACTAGTGATGTGCGACCCACAAAGCTAGTAAGCTTTAAAAAAAATCGTTAAGCAAAAAAGCAGTGATAGCCTAGTCAAAACTTCAAAAGTCTCGAGTTCAAATCCAAAGCACGCACTCTGACTTTTCGAAGATAATAGATTCATAATATAGATAATAGATTAATTATCATGCGCTTAAACGGTAACGGAAAACATCCTAAGGAAACCTGTATGGTTGTTGGCGCGTGGGACGACTGTCCCACTGCTGGGCACAGGTCTCCTTTCTGAATGAGAGGGAATGGAGGCTTTAGTCCATTACGCTGGCCTATTGCGGGTTGGAAGACTTCACACGCCGTCTAGAAAATCTCTCAGGCTTGCAGGTCTCTTCACAATGTTTACCTTCATCGTTTAAGCGCATGATAACATTAACATACCATCACCCTTCTCCGAAGGGTTAGGCAGAGGCATACTAATGTACACCCACAGTTCGCCGGTATGTTTAGGTCACATGTTATTACATGTGACCTAAACATACCCGCGCACTGTGGGGGCAAGCCTATTGCCATTAACCGGGCACAAATTCCTAACTCCGAGCTGCTACTGGGAAATAACACCTTGCTCGACCTGGGAATTGAACCCAGGACCTCTAGCGTAGCAGTCGCGCTCAGGACCACTTGGTTAATAAGGTAGTCAATGAATGAATAATAAAATTGAGTAGCGTTTGAGTATTTAGCTATTAGTGATTAAAAAACAACTGTGGATAAAAAATTGGTGAAATTCACGCATTCATAGCAGGTTTCGCAGTTGTGTGACGTGTCCTTGACCGGGCCGGTCAACGTCGATGCTTACACGTTCACTTGCCAACTTGAAGTTACGAAAAATGACGGGTTTTGGATAAGTTATTGAAGAATATTGATCATTAAGTTAAATTAGAGGAATGTTTTTGTATTTCATGATTTCTTCTTTAACTAACACATTAGTCTAATTGTCGCTGCTGATTTTGAGGTCCAGGCTGCGATTCCCAGGTTAAAAATGTTGAGTGTACTTACATCTTTTTTCTTTTACTCTTTAAAGACCTCTGTTTACATTTTCGAGTATACCGTGTGCTATGATGTGTTTATGACTTTAGCAGCGGATGGGAAAAGACGATGGATGGAAAAAGGATAAGGAATAAGGTCACTTGGATCGTTGACATTAAAATTCGATTTATTATTAAGTATCTAGATTAATAGTATTATTAAATTAAGGTAAGAACAGGTCTACAGATTTTATTATACACTTGTAAAAGTAATAGCAGAGTGCCGCATCCAAACATCGTCGCTCGATGGTCACTTTCACCGCGGCACGACGCCCGCGCACGACGGACATCCAAATTCTGTTTGACCAACAAATCTGCATACAAATCGGAATGTGCTTATATTTGGCTAAAATGTCGTGGGACGGTGAAACTCCTTGCTGGCTTTTAAGGTGTAGTTGGTTGACCAGTTGGCTAACCAATTCGTTGACTGGTTGGGCATCTCATTATTTATATAATATGTATAAATGTCAGGAAGGGAAAGGCTATTAACTTTTCCACTTTATAATAAACTAGCTTTTGCCCGCGGCTTCGCTCACATTAATCTGTAGTAAGATTGAAAATGGATCACAAAAATAATTTATTCAAAAACCAACAGTGATAATCTCTTCTTTGTATGGGTCTGTATACATCAGAGAGGTCAAGCTGTATCTCAGGATTCGTGTGATTAACTGAGATAAGAAGTTCACTCATGGGAGAGCCATGCTTCGGCACGAATGGGCCGGCTCGACTGGAGTAATACCACGGCGAAATATACCATACCTCGAAAACCGGCGTGAAACAACGCTTGCGTTGTGTTTCGCCGAGTAAGGTTACCGGAGGCCCAAAGCCTTTTAAAAGGCGGGCAACGCACTTGCGACTCCTCTGGTATTGTGTCGGGTGTCCATGGGCGGCAGTTATCGCTTACCATCAGGTGATTCGTCTGCTCGTTTGCCCCACTATCCCATAAAAAAAACAGTTTTTAAGTTGTTAATCATAATTATATCTATTTACTAATAGTAAGTAGTTTTTACGCCAACTCGTAACAAACAGACAATAATTTTAGTTTCGGACGTGTTTATACATATCGTACCCTAACCTACTTGTTTTTTTTTTAATATCTTTAACGTACAGACAAACCTATTTTTAAGATTTTATAATAGAAAATAGCTTCTTGTGCTTCACTCGCGTAGATGTTGACTAATGATAAATCGAAACATTTGATATTTTTTTCTAGTTAAAAAGTGCACCCAGACTCTTCTTTGGATCACATAAATATTTATATTGTCTCATCCTAACCTAACTGCTACGCCAAAATTCGTGCATGCATAATTTAGATTTGAAACGCTACTAGAAGCGACACCTTGAATACTTAAAATAACAATTAAAATTTATTTTTAAACATATTAAAGACGTTGGTGTAAGTGGCCCTTAATTAAAGCTTTGTAATTATTAACTAAATTGGGGACTGAGAAATGACATTTTTTTATGGGATAGGGGGCAAACGAGCAGACGAATCACCTGATGGTAAGCGATAACCGCCGCCCATGGACACCCACAACACCAGAGGAGTAACAAATGCGTTGCCCACCTTTTAAAATGGTTTGGGCATCCGGTAACCTCACTCACTCGGCGAAACACAACGCAAGCGTTGCTTCACTCCGGTTTTCTGTGAGGCCGTGGTATCACTCCGGTCGAGCCGGCCCATTCGTGCCGAAGCATGGCTCTCCCACTGAAACGCTTTTCAAATAGATTTACAGACACCGTTAAGCGAATCTTTAGATCCAGTCCATTGGCCAAGGTTTCTAATAACAAAAACACTTAGTTGATATACAATACGAGATCATTGGAGTCACTGGATCAATGTGCCGGTGGTATAAAAAGTTAGATCAACGGCCCGTTAGTAGTGCGACCGGACTCATCTCTATGTTTCCTTTTGAAGATGATGTTGAATTAAATGTCTGTGCCAATAACCGACTTCATACACAGACGTAATTGTTTTTAATGACGGATTTTTTTTATAAGATTACCGCACATGACTATTATTCTTGTAAACCCCTCGTGCTAAACTAAATGCTTGTATTACGAGCGGGTTCTCGTCGGTAATGCAATGAGTTTCGAACCGGCAACCACATGATCGCAATTCCGAAGACCTAGCGTTTAGGTTGCCTCCGCTTCTAAAAAAAATATTCATTTTCAGCTTTATTTTCAGTACCTACATAGCTCCTCGGAAGTTTGGAATTGTGTCCGTTTTAATGGCCCTTAGGTACTTGAAACCATGTGTAATACTACATTTCTGCCTAAGTCTGCAAATAATGAAGGCGTAATGGTTTACTGGAAGGGATCCCTTTATTTATTTTACTTTAAGTACAGTAATAAAAGCCATTTAACTTCCATGAATCTACCTTTTTTTTGGACGAAACTGTAAAGCTTCCTGCAAAAAGATTAACAACGGTATCGGAATCCGAATAATAACATAATTTTTTTGAATTCGTACGAATCTATGATATACATGAAGCTTAAAACACATACCTACCATCACGCCTGTATTCCCCGAAGGGTTAGGCAGAGGCGTACTAATGTACACCCACAGTTCGCCGGTATGTTTAGGTCCCATGTAATAGGGGGCGAGCCTATTGCCATTAACCGGGCACAAATTCCGAACTCCCAGCTGCTACAGGGAATTTCATAGAAAAACCCAATAACACCTGCTCCTTAGCACTCCTTAGACCTTGCTCGACCTGGAAATCGAACCCAGGACCTCTAGCGTTGCAGTCGCGCTCAGGACCACTTGGCTAATGAGGCAGAGCGATGCTTAGCTGGATTTAATTTCTAAATAATTAAAATTTCTATATTGTGTGTTAGCTTATGTGTAAATGATTATAAAAATACAGCGAAATATCAAAATTAATTGATTGTTGTGAAGACACATTACTTTTATTAATTACCAATATTAATTACCAGAGTCTTGTTAAGGTTCGTGAGGGTTTAATTACAAAAACATCACGCTATGTATGTCTTCAAGGTACTCGGTTGACGAAACAGAGATGGGCGATTAAATATTACTGTTACATTGCAATATTTACGTTTGTATCATTATTTTAATTAATGTTTTGGCAGATTCAGTTATACAGAAGTGAAATAATGACTTCAATTATTGGCATTGTTGTTTTTTCTTACAAAATGTTTTTTTTTTTACATTTTTACACAGCACCATCTAGTCCCAAACTAAGCAGAGCTTGTACTATGGGTACTAGACAATGGATATATTACTTATATACTTTTTTTTGTAAATATGTACTTATAATACATAAGAAACACCCAGACGAACACTTATATTCATCACATACATTTTTGTGTCCTGTGGGAATCGAACCCACGACCTCATGGTCAGCAGGCCGGTACTTGAACCACTAAACCACAGAGGTCGCCAAAATAGCGATAAGCCTTTCTTTACGAAGGCTTACGATATTCTTGTGTAAATCCTGTTTTTCTGTGTCTTCCACAAATTTTAAAAGCATAGAAAATTTACAATGAAATAAAAAACACTAGAATTATGATTTTTTGCAAGGATTATATAACTATACAAATCTTCGTGTTAGATTTTTTAGAACTAACTCTATATTTTTTATTTTCAGGTTAGTTCATTCACTACGTGGAGTGGAAGCAGTGTCATGAAGTCGAGATCCTAAACCATAAAAAGAGTAAGAGTGAACCATTACATATCTATGGTCACACACCATCATGCCTGTATTCCCCGAAGGGTTAGGCAGAGGCGTACTAATGTACACCCACAGTTCGCCGGTATGTTTAGGTCCCATGTAATAGGGGGCGAGCCTATTGCCATTAACCGGGCACAAATTCCTAACTCCGAGCTGCTACTGGGAATTTCATAGAAAAACCCAATAACACTTTGCTCGACCTGGGAATCGAACCCAGGACCTCTAGCGTAGCAGTCGCGCTCAGGACCACTTGGCTAATGAGGCAGTTCTAATCTATGGTCACAAAAAGATAATATTACTTTTTACGTTCTTTTTATGATATTACATACCATTTCGCGTATGTTCCTGACAGGCTAAGACATCGAACTAACTGCAATGTAAGTCAAATCGGTTGAATTTAAATTGCTTTTCAATAGTTGCCACTGACGTCACCTTTAAGACGTAAATTGTGAGGGCAAATTTCGACATGGGCTTAGTAGTCATAGCATCTGGTGTACCTAACCAGAAAACGTAGGTTTCAATCCTGCCCGCAAGTCGATCCTTTCTAAAATTACTTTATAATCTTAGCATGAAAAATGCTAAAAAGGTGTAGGTACTTATTAATGCATACAAAATGTTCGGAAGTATCTATGTTTAAATCCGACTTAGCCGAGCCTACTGCCATTATCCGGGTACAAATTCAAACGCCGAGCTGCTATTGAGAATTCCATAGAAAATACCACTAACACCTTCCATTCTCTCTTACCTTATAATGTTTGTTAACAACAGTGGTTGATCTCATTTCGCATGATGATCTTCTATAATTAAAGAAGCACTTGGCCTAAAACTGAAATGTAACTTTTTTTATGGGATAGGGGGGCAAACGAGCAGACGGATCACCTGATGGTAAGCGATAACCGCCGCCCATGAACACCCGCAACACCAGAGCAGTCGCAAGTGTGTTGCCCGCCTCTTAAAAGGGTTTGGCCTCCGGTAACCTCCGGTAACTGTTATATAGAATGAAAGGTGTACCTATTCTTTGTCGGAGATTCTAATAAAATAAAAGTAAAACACTACTCGACCTAAGAATCTATTACTCGGAGACAAATCAAAGAATCTAAGACCACTGCTAGGAATCAAGCCTAAAACTTTAGTAGCGTAGCGTAGCAGTCACACTTACCACTAGATTAACGGTACAGACCATTAATACTTATGCAAAAACCATTTACGTCTATAAAAATCAACAATTACCTACTATCTACTATTTACTTTTTTGTAACGTTGTCAAGGCACGCACAATTCAATGTTGACACAACACTGTTTTTCTGGAAATTTTGTAAACATCTTGACCAATACTCTTTCGCTCAGCGAAGCGTGATAAGTATGAATATCTTGGATTTCAGCTTTATGAAACATTGCTTACTAACGATACCAAATTATAATAATTTGAAACTAGAAAGAAAAATCCAAGCTAGGCTAAGCTTTTTAGTGATGTAATAAACGTTACATTTGTTTTGTAAACTGATAGCGCAAATCCCAAACTCCGAGCTGCTACTGAGATTTTTATTTATATTTAATATCACTACACTTTGCTCTACTTGGGAATCAAACCCAGGACTTATAACGTAGCAGTCGCGCTTGGGACTAATTATTTTATTTATAATTTTTATCTCTCAGTAGCAACGATATATGTTCTCGTAATATTTAAAACTAAACATATGACATTGAATAGCGTATGTACCTATTGAATGTTTCGCGACATTGAAGCGGGGATAACTTGTATAGCCCAACCAGTAAACCGCAGTTAATCGTAACTAAAATTTATTGCTTTACTTGACTACCTTATTAGTCAGATTCGATTACGAGGTCGAGCTAAGTGTTATTGGGTTTTTATTAAATATGAAAGATTTTATATGGAGTTGAGCTTGGTTAATAACAATAGTCACCTTTTTTTCCGTATGAATCTTCATGGATGTCCTCCGTCCCTCGAAAGAGAAGGCGGAGGGTTATGTCGGACTCCTACCGACTAAAAACACAAAGCCATTGTGGAGGGGCACCTATCTCTAATGAACGCACGGGTGGCCCTCCTGCACTTTGCCTTTGCTCCTCTCCTCCTCTGCTGGTAGTACATTAGCAGGAACTCGGCGTTCTGCCCTAGCTGGTCTGAGCACCAAGGCGATTGCCTCTTCGGTGCCTTTTCCTCCGAACGGGATCGGATTATATGGGACCGTAATAAACATACCGAACCGTCGGTTTAACACTTCCTTTACCATTAGTACCTACACCTTTGCCTAACCCTTTGGGGAATTCTGATGTACTTAATGATGATTATATTACCTACTTGAAGCGTTTGATAGTTTAGTCTAATGTAAAATACCATGTGGGGGTGGGTTAGAATAGATACTATTTCTCACTGTCACTGAGGCATCTCGTAAGAGGCGCGAAAATGTCTGACCTGCTTGGTGGTAGGACCTCTTTGGGGTCTGGCTGGCGACCACCCTAACGTTGGTGTCCGTCGTAAATCACCTTGGTGTTTCGAATCTTGCGCGTAAGAGCCATTTTCCCTCTCGGATGCTGCGGCTCTGGCAGTCTTCAGTCTGTAGGGGCTCTTAAGGGTCGGCAACGCAGCAGCAATTCCTCTGGTGTTGCAGGTATCTATGGGCGACGATGACTACTTACTATCAAGTCGCTCGTAAGCTCATTTACCCACTCAAACAGCAAAACATTTAAAAAAATCAAACCGGAGTTCAGACGGCATGAGTTTCTAGTAGGGACTAGAAACTCATGCCATCTGAGCTCCGGTCCAGAAACCAAAATGCTTTTAGGCAGGGGCCTAAAAGCATTTTGGTTTCTGGAATACAGTTAAACCCTGACATTCTTATACTCGTGAGGTCATTGCCAGGCGGATTCCTAGATTGTACCACCAAAAAACAGACATCTTTAATTAATTATCGTTATTGAGTAAATCGCTATAACGATAAATGTCATCTCATAGCCCCGATCCCCGACTTGTGACAAAGGTTACGTAAGATATAAAAATACCTTCATAATAAGCATAGATTCCTATCAATTCCTTTATGTAAGAATGACACATTGCACTTTTATAACGTTTGTGAAATAGTTGTGATATTAACGATGCGATTGACACGGACTTTGAGTGATTCGGAGAGCGATTCCCGTTACGGAAAAAAAATCATGTACCCAACAATTTTTTTGTGAGCCAAATTGTTTGCTTCTCCGATGTTGTGATTTTATTTGGTAGCAGTCAAAAGATCAGAAAGTCAGACAACTAGCTTGAAGTTTATTTTTAGAAAAACATAAATACCATCACGCTTGTATTCCTCGAAGCGTTAGGCAGAGGTGTACTAATGTAGACACTTTCCCACAATTCACCGGTATGTTTGTCCCATGTATAGGAGGAGAGCCTATTGCCATTAACTGGGTAAAAATCCATACTCTGAACTGCCACTGGGAAATTAATCGAAAAAGCTCGATCTGGAATTGAAATCAGAACCTCAAGTGTAGTAGTCGCGCTTACTAGATCAATGAGGCAATTTTATCACGAAACGTTTGGCGTAGCGGCTGAGCGATCGGCTTCTGCGATACGTGTTGTGGGTTCGATAACCCACACGGAGCAAATATTTATATGATCTACAGGTAGTTGTTCTGGGTCTGGTCGTTTGTCTATGTTAGAATTTGTGTTTATAAACGCATTCATGATACAGGAGAAAATCTTGGTGTGCGGCAATGTATTTTTGGTATATTATTTTTTCTATTACTTAAATTAATGTTATCTTTGACATCTTCTTGAGCAGTTAGCCTTGGGATATTACTTAGAAATTGTGTACCATACGCCTAATAGTAGACGCTTTGTTGAAAATAATGATATCTATATTAATTACGACTCCAAAGAAGAATAAGCAATGAATTATAATCAAGTATTAGTATAGAAACTTCCACCTCTATACGAATAAGATGACCTACCGAAATCATAATGTGCTATTATACCTCAATAACATGAGGTCATCACCTTCTAGAGTATTGCAAATAAACTGAAATATTTTAGTACGAAAGATAGTGTATAAAAAATATCAGACAATGTAGTTTCAACATTATAAAATTGAACATTGGTTGTATTTGTTCATCAATCAAAGTATAGATAATTTCGCAATAATATAAGCTTGCAATAGTTTATAATATTATAAAGGTATGGTATGTAATATTGAGTAAATTTTGTCTTAACTTTTTGTTGTTAAGTGAAAGTTTATTATTATTTATTTTTTTATTTTACTTTTTTTTATTTACTCTAGCAACCGCTGAGCTACCCTTGAGTCCCAGTTAAGGCAGTAACTGCCTCATTAGTCTAGTGGTCCCAAACGCGATTGCTACGCTAGAGGTCCCGGGTTCAATTCGCAGGTCGAACAACGTGTTCTTGGGTTTTCTATGAAATTCTCAGTAGCATCTCGAAGTTTGAGATTTGTGCCCGGATAATGGCAATAGGCTCACCCCCTATTACATGGGACCTAAACATAACCCTTCAAGGATTACAGGCGTTATGGTATCACGCGGAAACACTCGCCTCTTACAACAGTGGGACTTAAAAAATACAGGCAGTGTTTATTACCAACCTAATCGTATATTCCTTCACAGTTCGTCGATATTGTAATAGGGGGCGAGCCTTCAACCGGGCTCAAATCCGAAAGCCGAGCTGCTACTGAAAAATTCACAGAATAACCTAATCACACTGCTAGATCTGGCAATCTAACCCTACCTACCTGACTGACTCTCTAGCGTGGCAGTCGCTTAGGACTAATATACTATTGAAGCATTCAGAATTTACATATTGCTTCTTTTTGTAGTTCATACTAATCTATGATAATCGTATTAAAATGTTAATTAAACAGCGGAAACGAAACGTGTTCTGTCAGATTTCACCACAATTAACATTCGTAGGACATAAATTATAACAACTGTAAGTATATAATTGTACTAGCTTCTGCCCGCGACTTCGTCCGCGTGGCGTGATGATATATAGCCTATAGCCTTCCTCAGTAAACGGGATATCTAACACTGAAAGAATTTTTCAAATCGGACCAGTAGTTGCTGAGATTAGCGCGTTCAAGCAAACAAACAAACAAACTCTTCAGCTTTATATATTAAGTAAGTATAGATAGGTTGAGGTTTTTTTTTTGTTTGCCCATGGATGTCATTTGAACCCTGTCGAAAGGGGAGAATCTATCCCTCGTACTCAAGAAATTTCCTTTGAAACCCATAACCTGATCATCTTCATCTTCCAAGCCATTTCGCAACTATGTTGGAGTCAGATGCGGCTAAATATCAGTATTTTATACGAAGCGACTGCCATCAGACCTACGCAACCCATTATCTAATTCCAGAAGACCAGTCTCCATTTGGATCAATTCAAATTCAGAATCAACCTGTATCAGTAGGATATATTGCTATCAGTGACCAGATTGCCAAAACTATGGTCTTTAGTACCAATGACCTTAAACACCTCACGTGTTATTAAACTTGGGAGTAATTAGAGTTAATGGTGTCAAAGTTTTAGAGTCTGTAATGCATCTGCAATTACTGGTTTTGTAAGCATGGAACTACACAATTCCATAGCTATTTAAAAAGTTGAAGAGTATTACTATTGTCTACAAGGGCTATGGCAGCTCGTGTAAAAATCTAACATTGAAGGTTTGAATAGACACGACACAAAGATATTAGGCTAGTGGTCCTGGGGTTGACTGCTACGCTGAGGGAACTAGGTTAGATTCCCAGGTCAAGCAAAGTATTATTAAGTATTTTACGAAGTGTTTAGTGCAGCTCGGAGTTTGATTTTATGGTCGGTTGATAGTAATAGGCTCACTCTCTCTAACGTGGGATCTAAGAATACTGGTGGACTATTGGGTAAGCAGTGATAGCCTTGGGGTATGACCACTGGACTGCCATGTCGTAGGTCTCAAGTTCGCACCCAAGGCACGCACTTCTGACTTTTCAATCAAAATTGTAATCATGTGCGTATTAATAATTAATTATTACTCGTTTACAACGGTGAATGAAAACATCGTAAGGAAATCTGCATGCCTGAGCGATTTTCTCGACCTGCCACCAGTCTGCCAGCCCGCATTAGGCAAGCGTGGTGGACTATCGCCTAATCCTTCTCATTCTGAGAGGAAACCCGTGCCCAACAGGGGGACCCGGTTGATTATGTTTGGGTATATACTATTAATAGCTACAAGTACCTCTGTCTAATCTTTCGGGAAGCAGGCGTGATGGTATGTTATGTTAAGAAGTTACAAAAACTTTGTCTCATTCATAGTCTGCGTTTAACAAGGAGAGGCAAACTAACATATTTTACGAGGCTTTGTTCCGTGCGCACACGCAGATTTTACATCACTGTAACTTTTATTAAGTTACGACTTACACATTGTAACGTGTGCTTCCGTATTGAAGACTGAAGGATTTTGTAAGAGAAAGTTTGTAGGTACGTAAGTTTTTCTTTACATTTGGTTATGTATTTGATACAATTTACCAGCTGTGTGAGACAGCCGGTATTGGCAAAGGCTGGTGTTGTAAATGGAGTTCCTCTGATATTAAGAGACGTAAGATATAAGAAAAGAAAGAAAGAAATCCATACCTACATCCACTCCAGTAATACCTAATTATATCAAAAAGCATTACCAACTCATCAATACGTACTTGACCTATCTCTGCCGTCCCCATTACGCAACGTTCGCCGTAACGTATTATTATGCTTGCATTACGACTGCTCACCCGGTGATCTAATGACCGTAATAGCGCAGTTACTGTCTGCACCCGGGATGTATTAAAATTACAATTAGGCTAAGTTGCTTGCACACAATGCATCAATGATTTAGAGAAAAAGTTTTAGAAAATTATGTTGTCATACTCATGTTATAAGTACATAAGCTAGTTTAAACTCGTTTAAACATAGTTATTTTTGATAGCTTTTTTTTTTATGTGATAGGGGGGCAAACGAGCAAACGGATCACCTGATGGTAAGCGATAACCGCCGCCCATGGACACCCGCAACACCAGAGGAGTCGCAAATGCGTTGCCCGCCTTTTAAAGGGTTTGGGCCTCCGGTAACCTCCTTCACTCGGCGAAACACAACGCAAGCGTTGTTTCACGCCGGTTTTCTGTGAGGCCGTGGTATCACTCCGGTCGAGCCGGCTCATTCGTGCCGAAGCATGGCTCCCCCACGTGAAAGCTTTGAGCATTTCATGTTTTTTTATGGGATAAGTAGTGGGCAAACGAGCAGACGGATCGCGTGATGGTAAGCGACCACCGCCGCCCTTGGACACCCGCAGCACCAGAGGAGTCACGAGTGCGCATCCGGCTTTTTAAAAGGACGCTCTCTTCTGGAAAGTTTGAAGGTCGTATTGGTCCGGAAATATTGCAGGCAGACAGTTCATTCCATAGTTTTGTTGTGCGAGGCAGAAAGTTTCTGAGGAAACGCACAGTTGTGGACTGCCAGCCATCAAGATGATAGGGATGGAACTATGAACGCAATTTTTTTGCTGATTTGGTATTATCGTGTGACGGCTCCCTAAATAATGGTTGATCTACACGATGACTGACGTATGTGTGCCATCACTTAGGACGGTTCAGCTCAAGTTGCTAAAGGTCTTATACTTATATATCTCACTTAACTGATAATACTACTAGAAAGACAGAAAGAAAAAGGTTTTATTGACGTCCGAAATGACGCACAACTTTCTGGCGTATAACAAATCACAATATAAACTAACTAAGCTGTAAATCTAGGAAGTGTGGTCTTCTTATGATAACCGCGCTGTTTTCAGCTGAGTAATTCGGACGTTCACAAAACGTTTAACGTTCAATAATTCTCTATACATTGCAAATGGCGCAGGCTCCAAAATTCGTTCGAGCACATTCAAAATCGAAAAGGTATCATAATAATTGTATAAGTCGTAAATCTTGCTTCAGCCACATTACAATCACGGACGCTGAACATTACAAAACATAACTCATCTGAAATAATTATAACAATAATTATTATGGTTTACAAAACCAGAAATAATTACTGTCGTAATCGTAGTAATTTTCCCGTGACAAACTTGATGTCATTCATCGTGGTGACTTTCCTATAGAAATGGAAAGTGACCTCGCTGTGTAAACATAATATTTACCGGTCATCCAACCGGCGAAAGCCAGAGATATGACGTCATTTATCACAATGCGGTATGAATGTACTTGGTACAAGGATGTAAGATATATTGTACCAAGTAGTTTTTTTTTATTATTGTAATAAGATTGTAACGTGGTGGACACGTTTTAGCAACGTGGCCAACCGGGAACTATTTAGAGGAGATAAATTACACTCGGAACAGAAAAAATACAAAATTTATTGACACTAGGTCTAGAATTTAAACTAAGTTAAGGCAAGAGTAGGGTGAGTATGGCTCAGGGCAGTTCGATGAAAGCTCCGAGGCGAGGTCCGGCCGGTAGAGGGCGGCACTTAGCTTGGGCAGCTGCAGCAGAAGGAAGAAGGCCCACGCGTCGTCTGCCGATCGTTTACGTCATCATACGTTGTAAGTCATCATACCATCACGACTGTATCCCCGAAGGGTTAGGCAGAGGTGTACTAAGGTACACCCACAGTTCGCCGGTATGTTTAGGTCACATGTAATAGGGGGCGAGCCTATTGCCATTAACCGGGCAAAAATTCCAAACTCCGAGCTGCTACTGGGAATTTCATAGAAAAACCCAATAACACTTTGCTCGACCTGGGAATCGAACCCAGGACCTCTAGCGTAGCAGTCGCGCTCAGGACCACTTGGCTAATGATCTTCCAATGTCATTAAAATTATTCAAGAACCGAAGTAACAAGAAGTTAGCTCAGTGTGGCTCAGTTAAGTATAGTATAACGCAGTATAGCTCAATCTTGATTTATCATATAAGATGCTGCTTTTATTTATGAGAATTTTGTAGAAAAACCAAAAATCCTTTGTTCGACCTGAGAAACGACTTTATTACACACTTGTGCGCAATTTTGTAAAGAAATGGTATAGATATTATACCTCACGAATAACTTTATGTTTAAACTAGCTTCTGCCCGCGGCTTCGCTCACTTGAAACTCAAAAACTAACAGTGATGATACATTAGAGAGGTCAAGCTGTATCTCAGTTCCGTTCCGTTTAAATTTGAGATAACAAGTTAACCAGTTTTTAAGTTGGAGCACATACTTTCTTACAGTGATAACAAAATTAAAATCTAGTCAGTAGTTTTTGCGCCAACCCGTAACAAACCAACAAGAATTTTAAAAATCACATTTTTGGTTTCGGAGACGTTTATATACCCTAAACCACTTGTTTTTTTTTTAATATCTTCAATGTACAGTATAGACACGGCTTTTTTACAATTTTATAATAGAGATTTCAGTTTCGATAAGAATTAAATTAGGTAATTCGAAAGTTAACAGAATCATTTATTATTCTATGATGCGCAGGCAATACCCAAGACAGTCCATTGCTTTTGATAAATAAAAGTACCAATCATATTTGGTAAGTATTGTAAGTTCATGAAAGGTCATCGATAATACCATAAAAGTGAGTGTCAATTATTTGACACCATATTGAGCGTGTAGTTCACAGGTCAAAGGTCAAAGATCGTTTTATGTAAACGTTTTTTGACCCCTGTATTTGTAAGAGTAGTTTGACACAATAATTGGTAATCAGTATTTTCTTTTGATGGTTGACATGATTGCATTACTAATTTGTTGATTCCCAGATGCAAAACACGAAGAAGTTTTTTTTTCTGTTTTTTTTTTCTTTTTTTAGATTTTTTATCGATGTGGGTCACACATTACTAGTATTTTGTTAACCCCGTGCTAAGCTAAATGCTTGTGTTACGAGTGGGTTCACGTCGGTAGTGCAATGGGTGGGTTTCGTACCGGCAGCCCTAGCGTAGCGACGCCCTCGCCATTAGGCCACCGCCACTTTTTAGTAGGTAGTTGGGATTAGGAAATCTAAATATAATTAAATAAGCTCCTTTTTTTCCTAATAGATAGTTATGATATATAGGCCACTTACTAAATATTGGTCAGTTTTACTAGCGCCCAAAAGGTTTTGCTAGTTAGATTTATATAACATGATCAACCCATTATATGTCCCACTGCTGGGCACGGGTCTCCTCTCACAATGAGAGGGATTAGGTTATAGTCCACTACGCTAGCCTAATGCGGGTTGGCAGACTTCACACGCCGTCTAGAAAATTTCTCAGAGGTGCAGGTTTCCTCACGATGTTTTTATAATAAACTCACGAAAAATATTATGGAAGTTATGCTGTAATATTTTTTATTGGTAAGTTTTTCCAATGTTTTAATTGTTATTCCACTAATTGGGGTGCAAAACGAAACAATCTAAGATGATAAAAATTTCTCCATACGATTTTAAATTATAAGTTATGTACCTAACTAACACGACTTTGTTTTATTTATAAGAAAGCAGATTATTTTTAACTTCTCAGTTTTATTTGTTGTTCCTAATATAAATGATAGGTAGTATTTATTTACTCACTCAGAAACCTTCCTCCCCCGCAAAATTAAAAAGAATTATTTGACCAAATCCACAAATTTCACATATTCGAAAGTCATAAACCATAACCAAACCACTGGTATTAAACCACCTATTGTCCCAAGCTATAATTCGTCACATCCAATTTAGTTGGCATCAAAAACAGTGGCTGTATCAATGAATTACAGGCAACAATCGTTACGCGACGGTCGCACAATTGATAGCATTATACGGCGATTTGAACGCGATGATTTGAGTTGCGCTCGTTATTGCGGCCAGAATGTGGTTATACCACGTATGTTATGAACTTGATAATAACCATTACTGCTTTATTGGTCTATTGTGGTTTCGCAAGCATGACTGTTGAGTGTAAAGTCCTGAGGTCGATTGTTAATGGGTTTTTAAATAAAAAATATAGTAAAATCTACCTGCCGAGGTTTTCCCAAAAGACTAAGTAGTATGAGGTTCTTCAAAAAAGGAGTGAGGATTTTTACAAGGGGCAAGGTCTACGGTAAATCTATACTTAATATATAAAGCTGAAGAGTTTGTTTGTTTGCGTAAACGCGCTAATCTCAGGAACTACTGGTCCGATTTGAAAATTTTTTTCAGTGTTAGATAGCCCATTTATTGAGGAATGCTATAGGCTATATATTATTACGCTACACGGACAAAGTCGCGGGCAGAAGCTAGTGCTTAATATCAGGCGGTCCGTAAGATGGTTGTCACCTCAGTGATATAAAAAAACTAAAACCGAAAAAGAACTACACTGACTCAGTATCACGTTACGCGCACGTTTTTTTTTTAATATTAACTGGACAATAGGCTAGGTGGCCCACCCAGCAGTCATCCGCTACGACAACTATTTGCATTGCAGGCAATTTTGTAGCCGAACACTGTGATATTCAATTTAAATAGACATGAATTTTATAAAAAATATAGGAAATCAGACTTAAAAAATATATAAGTTTTTAAACACTTAGGGCCATTTGCACCAACTTCATAAACATATGTTTAAATTGTATTTAAACACGAATTTTTATAGAAATTTTGTGTTTAAAATGTTTAATATTTTTAGAAAAATAATTTTAATTGTATTAATATATAAAGAACAGTTTATGCAATCAAATACGTCATGGAAATTTTATAAATTATATCAGATAGTGAAAGTTCACACTCATAGTAGTTCCACTCGCTTATAATACAAACGTCTATCCATCTATCAGTCCACGCTCCGTCGATCTCACAAAGCTCTTTTCACTTTTCCCTCAATAAACATAATTTATGGTGTCTTTTGTACACCATGTCCGTTCTTATAGTTTCTAAAGTAGAAATTTTAGTGAAGGTTTTGGAAATCTAGGTTAAGAAGGTATTAAGTATAGGTACCTATAATATTTTGCCTAAATCAGCTGTGACAGTTTCGAAATTATAGACGCCATCCAATGCCTCATTAGTCAAGTGGTTCTAAGCGCGACTGTTACGCTAGAGGTTCTGGGTTCGATTCCTATGTCGATAAAAGTGTAATTGGGTTTTTCTATAAAATTCTCAGTACAGACTAAAAGTTTGGGTTTGTGGCCGGCTAATGGCAAAGAGCTCGCCCTCTACATAAGACCTAAATATACCGGTAAACTGTTTGGGGAATACAATGCTTATACCCATTGGTAATTTAGTTTAGTAGGCAATCCCATGCAGACCAGTGTTGAATTTTTCACATTTTTATAAATAATATATAATGTAACATACTATCACGCCTGTATTCTTCGAAGGCTTAGGCAGAGGTGTACAGTCATGGGCACAGATATCACTGCAACATTCAAAAGCGATCTTCCTCTTAATGTACTAATTGAAATTGAATTGTGATGAGTATAGTATTTTCGGACCAAAATCGGTCAAGTCGAGGGTTAGCAACGTACGAGTGACACCTCTGGTGTTGCCGACGACCATAGGCTACGGAACTGCTTACCATCAGGCGGGCCGTAAGCTTGTTTGCCACCTCAGTGGTAAATATAAAAAAAAAACAAATGCTTTAATGATATTAGTATGATCTAAAAGTTTGCAATCGTTGTTTCACGAATAAAATCGCTTTCAGATTTTAGTAATGAATGTAAGTATATAATGCTAGTATATAATGGTAGTATGTTTAGGTCCCATGTAATATGGGGTGATCCTATTGCTGTAACCGGGACCAATCCAAACTCAAAGCAGCAGCTCGGAGATTGGATTTGTGCTTGAATTTGTTATGTTATTGTTTTATATTTTTGAATTTCTATGAAATTCTCAGTAGCAACTTCATAATTATTAATGATTTCATAAAAAAATCCAATAACACAAGCAACCTGGTTATCGATCTCGCTCAGGAGCATTTGGCTAATGAGAGAGAATATATTCATAGAATATATTATATTTTATATACTTTCCATAGAAATTTGGTAATTTGACTGATTGGTCAACTGTTCCCCTAATTTAAATACATATCGTCAACACATTTTAATTAATTAGTTTTGATGAACAAATGCTGTGAATAGCCTTGCATATCTTATCTAAATTGGTGTGATTGAATTAAAAAGATGTTGACATTTTTACGGATTCATTCACATTTTATTAGATATCCTTTTTTATCAAGAATACAAATATTTTATAAATAACTAGTGACCCGCCCGCGTTGCCCTGACGCAGCGTGATGTTAAATAGCTTAAAATGTTCCTCACGAATCACTCCGTCCATTACTGAAAACCGCATGAAAATCGGTTCAGTAGTTTTAGTTTATTGCGAATAGACAGACGCGGTAGGCGAAATTATTTTATAAAATGTAATAAAGTAAAATGTCTTCGTAATTGAAACGTTCGACATAAATAAAATTAATCACTATGTTAATATTACAGAATATATGAAAAATATTATTTATAATTAAATATGTTTAACAACAATAATAAGTAATGTAATTACAACGCGTAATCAAATGGTATAGTTACTATAAAAAAAATGTTAACATAATTTATACTTTTTATCAAGGATAATTTACCCGCTATAAATATTTTATATTTTTTAACAATGTCAGTACACAATGTACATAATCACTCATTGGCACAGTTAGCCTGAAAAGCAAGCAAATATGACTTTATAACAAGCCTCCTCTCGTTACCGTATCTGGGAAATTGACATTTATTTGGGGTTCAAATTATAGATCTAAGATCTCTATTGTAAAATTAAACCTTGAAAAATTAAAGATTTGATAAACCACAAGTCCTCGCAAAAGAAAACCGATTCCTACCCAGGATGATTCGTGAGGCTATTGAAATCAAAAAACACCCAAATTTCAATAGAAAAGATGGTTGGGTCTTACCAGCTGCTTGGAATCCCATTATAGAATCTATAAAATCTAAATCCGAGCCTAAAACTGCAAGACCAAAGGATACGGTGAGCTCGTTCTGCGTGAATCGGATCGCTAATAATTAACAAAAATGTAAGGTAGCTGTTAGTAATTTTAACATCAAGACGTCCAACACCTCAGTCTGCCCGTGACCATGGATGCTGTAAAGGATCCGAAACGTCGGGAACTAAATAATATCAATATACCGCGATAAAATCCGTAAAAAGTAGTTTCATTTCAATGTAAAATTAAACGTTTAACATAGCACATAGTAACATTACATCATGCCTTCATTTCCCTAAGGGTTGGGCAGAGGTGTATTAATAGACACCCACAATTTGCCAGTATGTGTCACCTATTGGCTTTGATTTAACACAAATAATAGTTGTAATAGGAGGTGAGCATCCTATTACATGGGACCTATGTAATAAGTAAGTAAGTAAGTATAACATACTGGCGAACTATGGGTATACATAGTAGTATATTATCATCATCATGAGCCTATAACAGTCCACTGCTGGTCGTAGGCCTCCCCCAATGTGCGCCATTTCACCCTGTCCTCTACTTGTCACATCCAGCTACTGCCGGTAGCCTTCCGCAAATCATCACTCCACATTAGTACATACATATATACATACTTACATATTTTCACGCCTGTCTCCCATTGGGGTAGACGGATACTATAGATATCCACTTGCTACGATCCTGGCACACTACTTTCGCTTCATCTACGTTCATTAACCTCCTCATGCATGATCGTCGGTATGACCCATGACTCCAAATTAGTAGTACGCCTATACCTAATCCTTCAGGGAATACATGCGTGATAGTATATTATGTTATTTAAGTTTTATAGACACGAAACGTACCAATTTGTGCAGTCAATTTCATACTACTTATACCTAAATTTATTTGCCAACACTACCGGTAAGTAAGTCGCCCGCGCCGCCTTTCTCCGAAACATCCGGCAGCGCACGCGCACGACCGGACAGCTGATGCACATTTTGACATTATTACGTATGGTATAGCATGACTGTGTGTTACATATCATAGCTTCTCTACTATTATAAAATTGTAAAAATGCTGTGTCTGTACATTGAAGATATTTAAAAAAAAAACAAGTGGGTTTACGGTATATAAACGTCTCCGAATCCAAAAATGTGATTTTTTAAACTCTTGTCTGTTTGTAACTGGTTGGAGCAAAAACTACTGTGTAGATTTTAATTTTGTTTAAAAACTGGTGAATTTACGAGTATTATCTCAATTAATTAAACGAATCCTGGAATACAGCTTGACCGCTCTGATATATAGAGGCCCATACGAAGAAGAGATCATCATTGTTGGTGTGTGATTAAATTATTTTGTGAATCAATTTCTAATGATAATAAAGCTTCAGGTGAGCGAAGCTGCGGGCAAAAGCTAGTATACCATATTTGTAAGGTTGCGGATCAATTAATGTTACTAGAAATATCTACTCCCATATAATTAGTTAAGTGGTCCTAAGCGAGGCTGCTTTCTTAGATGTCCTGGTTTTTTCTTTATTTAAGGTAACTCAGTCAAAAAGTTCTCGAAAAGGCAAGGATAGGAGCACCCTAAACCGATGGTCATGCATGAGGAGGTTAATGAACGTAGATGAAGCGAAATTAGTGTGCCAGGATCGTAGCAAGTGGAAATCTATAGTCTCTGCCTACGCCAATGGGAGACAGGCATGAAAATATGTATGTATGTAACTCAGTCATTGACCATCTCTCCCAGTAGTACCGATAACATAAATGATACCTACGTGTATCAATCCTGATGTGTTAGAACCACCTCACTGCCTTTCAGATAGGCATCTCACAAGAGGCGATAAAATATCTGACTTGTTCGGTGGTAGGACCTTTTGGGGTCTGACTGGCTGGGGACCACCCTTACGTCGGAGACTGTCGTGAAGCACCTTGGTGTGTGTTTCGACTTTTGTGCGTAAGTCTGCAGTCCGCAGGGTCGGCAACACATTAGCAATTCTTCTGGTGTTGCTGGTGTCCATGGTCGATGATGGCTATCCATACAAAAAACTACTTTTCAAGTATGCCTAAATCTAATCTGGCTACTTTTGTATGCATAAATATGAAGTTGGTCGTTTAGTCAACTCTTGGACCCTATACAAGTGATTTGTTTAGGTATCGAGGGGCCGAAGGTGGATCATACCAAGATTGTTTCACAAATAGGGTATCGTAAAAAAATGTTGTTGAATATGTCGGGGGGAATCACCGCTTCAACGGATCGAAGTAACTAAAGTATAGAATAAATACAAATAGCTTGACTAAATAACTACCTAATATTTAACGCATCAACAACTCCTTAAGTATTGCCGGTGTTCATGGGCGGTGATCTTAATTACCTTTAGGTGGCTCATCAGATCGTTTCGACTGCTGCACTAGAGGTCCTGGGTTCGATTCCCAGGTCGAGCAAAGTGTTATTGGGTTTTTCTATGAAATTCCCAGTAGCAGCTCGGAGTTAGGAATTTGTGCCCGGTTAATGGCAATAGGCTCGCCCCCTATTACATGGGACCTAAACATACTGGTGAACTGTGGGTGTACGCCTCTGCCTAACCCTTCGGGGAATACAGGCGTGATGGTATGTTATGTTATGTTATGAATACTGAACGTATAAAAGTACAATAGTATCTCTCTTTCTGTTATTATAATAATAATAATAATACACTCGAAACGTCAACAACAAAAAAATTATCTCCAAATATTTATTTTAATTTACCGTACAAAATCAATTTTATCCATATATTATACCTTTTTCTTTTAATAACTAACCTACCGAATTAATATCAGAAACCTAAATAACAGAAACCATGAAGAAAAAGAGGAAAAACGTATAAAATATAACAGTGACATTTCACTGTCAGAATGCCACAACATAACTGGAAAAAATTGTGAAAAAAAAATGTTGACGAGAACCAGAAGTAGACAAATCGCACGCCCACCACCCCCGGACTCGTCGCTCAGCTCCGCCTCGCCGCCGCCGGAACTCGGACCACCAGTGACACCGGCAGCTGCAGCCGCGTCGAGCTCAAGCGACGAGTATTTCTCCCCACCGACGTCGCCACCACCTGTACGTCGGCCGGGAAGAGGCCGGCCACCGAACGGCATGGGATCCAGGGGCCAACCGGCCCCTAGCCGGGTCCCCGCTGCCGGTGGTTGTGTGCAGCGCATGAAATGGACTCTAAAAATGAATGAGAACGTCATGCGCGCATATTACAGGGCTACAGAGGGGGGAACTAACCTCACTGCGTACCGCGATAGGATGCTGTCTCTGTTCCAGGAACTTGAACCAGCCATCAGCGTCTCGGCCCAACGACTGTCGGATCAGGTGCGGGTTATCCAACGGAATCACAGATTGGACGACGCCGCACTTGATAGGCTACGCTCAGAGGTACTAAACAACCGTACCGTCCCTATCCCTGTCCCTGCACAGACCGCGGTACATCCGCTAGCACGCGATATTATACAACCGCGGTCAAATGTCAACGATAGGGAGGGAGACGATGGGGTTGTTACGGTAAGTAGCCAGTGCAACGACCGATTGAGGAGCGCACTGGAGGATGCGATTCGGGACTTTAGAACTGCTCCCCCCGAACTTAGGCCTCGTCTACCTCGCTTGCCTATGCATGGAAGGAATAGGGCGTTGGTGTGTGCCCTGGACTCGCTGCTTGGTAGTTACTTTGAAAGCAGCGAAGATCTCTTCGATACTCACTCGATAATGTACTGCGCGGCTGTTGCGGCGTGTCGTGTAGCTAATGTCACATTTCCAAAATGTGACAATTCTACACGACAAAAATCCGCCGTACCGGCCTGGCAGCGCAGGATCGAGCAGCGTATCGAGGGGACCAGGGTGCTCATCGGCAAACTATACTGCTTTAGGGAGGGCAATACTCGACCTAGAGTGATGCGCTTTGTGAGGCGGGCATTCTCGGGGACTGGAATCAGGCCTCAAGAATATATGCCCCGTGTCGCGGAGCGCATTGACTTCCTGAAGCAGAAGGTCTGTGCATGGGCGAGCCGTATACGAAGGTATAGGCGACGGGTTGAGCGGTATACCCAGAATCGCATGTTCCAGAGCGATCAAAGGTGGGTGTATAGAGCTTGGGAGCGACCTGACCAAACTGTGGTTGATGGAAGCCGCCCAGATGATGATGCCACTAGTACATTCTGGCGCAACATCTGGTCGGTGCCCGTCTGCCACACTGAGGCTGAATGGATGCGCGATGTTGTGCGCGTGTGTGGAGCCATACCGGAGATGGAGGCAGTTGTAATCACTGCCTCAGATGTAGCCAGTGCAGCCCGTTCGGTACCGAACTGGAAAACATCGGGGCCGGACGGACTGCACAATTTCTGGCTTAAATGGCTACAAAGCTCACACGCGCGCTTGGCATCGCAATTCCAGTCGGCCTTAGAGTCTGGATCGCTACCACAGTTCCTTACAACGGGAATCACCCACCTGCTCCATAAATCAGGTGATGCCGCGGAACCCAAAAATTATAGACCGATCACATGTTTACCGACGGTCTATAAACTTCTTACGTCCATTTTGAGAGCAAAAATTTATTATCACATAGAAAAAAATTCTATTATGTCAGCCTCCCAAAATGGATGTAGGAATGGGTCCCGCGGCACCAAGGAGCTTCTCCTCATCGACATGGCCATAAGCCAACAGGTCCGTCGATCCCGAAAGGATCTGTCAACATGTTGGATAGATTATAAGAAGGCCTACGACTCGGTGCCGCATACATGGCTCATGAGGGTGCTGGAGTTGTATAAAATAGATACAACTTTACGCACCTTCCTGATGTCATGTATGGGGCAGTGGAGAACTGTTCTTCGCTATCCAGGATGTAGGCAGATTCAAGGGAACGACGAACCCATTGAGATTAAGCGGGGAATATTCCAGGGCGACAGTCTGAGTCCACTGTGGTTTTGTTTAGCCCTGAACCCCCTCAGCACCCTGCTGGAGGGTACAGGGCTGGGCTATACGTTGCGGAGAGGGGGTCAGGTAATATCCCACCTGCTTTACATGGATGATTTAAAACTGTTTGCCTCCACCAAATTGCAACTGATGGAGTTACTAAAGGCAACTGAAACTTTTAGTAATTCCATTAGGATGGAGTTTGGTGTAGATAAATGTGCGGTCATGCATGTAAGGCGGGGCGGGATTGTGGAATCTGAGGAACTACAACTCTCAGATTCTATAAACCTGAGATCACTCTCCGCAACTGATACCTACAAATACCTGGGAATGTCAGAGGGGTTAGGCATTAACGGGGCTGACATGAAACAAGCGTTGCAGGAGCGCTTCTTCGGCCGCCTGAAAAAGGTACTTAATAGTTCTTTGTCAGGCGGCAACAAGGTGCGCGCCTTTAACGGTTGGGTCATGCCGGTCCTGATGTACTCCTTTGGCATACTCAAGTGGACCCAGACGGAATTGGACGCCTTGGATAGGAGAGTCCGGTCGCTGTTGACCGCAAACCGGATGCATCACCCACGTTCGTCTGTCATGAGGCTGTACATCCCGCGGAAGTGCGGGGGTCGAGGTTTTTTAAATGCTAAGACCCTCCACAACCGCGAGGTGTGCAGTCTCAGAGAATATTTTCTCAAGGCTGACGTGGGTATGCACCGAGATGTGGTCGCAGTGGACAAGGGACTCACCCCGCTATCTTTGGCTAAAGAGAACTGGCGCAAACCTGTGGTGCTTAGTACCAACGACCGCAAGGAAGTATGGCAGAGCAAGGAGCTTCACGGACGCTTTTTCCGTGCCCTTCATGGGCCCGACGTAGATTTCTTAGCGTCCGTGGCCTGGCTACGCTTCGGTGACCTCTTCGGAGAAACCGAGGGTTCGGTCTGTGCAATTATGGATGAAGTTATGCTGACGAACAACTACCGGAAGTATATCATGAAAGACGGGACGATCGACATATGTCGGGCATGCCATTGTCCCGGTGAGTCTATCAGGCATATTACTTCTGGGTGTTCTCGTCTGGCTAACGGTGAGTATTTGCACAGGCATAACCAAGTGGCCAGGATTATCCACCAGCAACTTGCTTTAAAATACGGCCTTGTGGATTCTGAGGTACCGTATTACAGGTATGCGCCCGACCCAGTTCTCGAGAATGACCATGTCACGTTGTACTGGGATCGATCTGTTATCACTGACAGGACTATTGTTGCCAATAAGCCTGATATAGTGGTAATAGATCGATCAGCGCGCCGCACAATGATTATCGATGTCACCGTCCCGCATGACGAGAACCTCGTGAAGGCTGAGAGAGAGAAACAATTAAAATATCTCGACTTAGCCCACGAGGTGGTCGCCATGTGGGATGTGGACTCGGCCATCATTGTACCGATAGTCGTCACGGTCAATGGACTTATCGCCAAGAGCCTCGACCAACACCTCAGGAGGCTCGAGTTGGATGGCTGGGTTAAGGGCCTGATTCAGAAGGCAGTACTCCTTGATACGGCGCGTATTGTGAGGAGGTTCCTGTCTCTGGGGCCCTAACCACCGGTAGCTTGGACCCTGCTCCCCATGCCGGTGGACAACTATTTTTATATTTTTAAATGTTTTTATTTCTTTTGTTTTTTATAAAAATATTTAAAAATGTACATAAATGATATGATTTTAATGAAATAAATGGAATAATAATAAACCTTTATTTCAGATATAAAGCATCCATACATTATAATATTACGTAGTAAAGAAAACTTAAAAACTAAGGTAAGGTAAGTGAAATGATTACCTGCCGCTGTGCGGTTCGTTCGCCACATAATTATGCTTATCACATGGACACCTCGTAATTGAAGTAAGAGTTACTGAATACTTAAGTTATTATATGCAATCTCTTTGCTCATTAAAAAGTAAAGGTTTTATTCGTAATTTTCATCTCAGTCTCCGTTCTCCATATTGCTGTATGTACTATAGAGTACAGTATTATGAAGGTCAGTGATCTTAGTACAGTTACCGTGTATTTCCTTTGTTTTATAGAGGTTGTTGATTTATTTATTTATTTATATTTAACTAGCTTCTGCCCGCGGCTTCGTCCGCGTAGCGTAATGATATATAGCCTATAGCCTTCCTCGATAAATGAGCTATCTATCACTGAAAGAATTTTTCAAATCGAACCAGTAGTTCCTGAGATTAGCGCGTTCAAGCAAACAAACAAACAAACAAACTCTTGAGCTTTATATATTAGTATATATAGATTACTACAGTTACAACCAATTACAGTAATTAAAACTAAAAAAAAGACACTTATAACAATTAATAAACTGCCTCATTAGCCAAGTGGTCCTGAGCGCGACTGCTACGCTAGAGATCCTGGGTTCGATTCCCAGGTCGAGCAAAGTGTTATTGGGTTTTTCTATGAAATTCCCAGTAGCAGCTCGGAGTTAGGAATTTGTGCCCGGTTAATGGCAATAGGCTCGCCCCCTATTACATGGGACCTAAACACACAACCGGTAGTCTGCAGTCTGTAGGGTATCTTAGGGCTAGACAACGCATCAGCATATCCTCTTGTTTTGCCCGTGTCAATAGGCGGCTATAACTACTTAATATTGGTGGCTTGTCAGCTTGTTTGCGGGTGTAATCAATAAAAAATCCTAGTGTAATGGCACCGTTTTATTTAATGAGATGTTTCTAAAATTGCAATTTTCCAATTTAATCAAATAAATATAAATATTCTGGGACATTTTTTACACAGCACCATCTAGTCCCAAACTAAGCAGAGCTTGTACTATGGGTAGGTACTAGATAATGGATATAATACTTATATACTTTTTTTTTGTAAATACATACTTATAATACATAAGAAACACCCAGAGGAACACAAACACTCATATTCATCACATAAATTGTTGTATGTAGTATGTGGGAATGTGTAGTATGTTGTATGTGGGAATCGAACCCACAACCTCATGGTCAGCAGTCCGGTACTCGAACCACTAAACCACAGCGGTCGTCAAATTGTATAATCACTATTCACATTGTATAAATCCAATATTAATAAACATTAATTCATTCATTCAGATAGATTCCGTCGGTTGCAATAAAATATAATATTATATTATTGGGCAAGCGACCTTGCAAGATGTTCTTATAAATGAAAGTATATAATTTATAATACTTCAGCTAGGTATGTGTCAACATTGCAATAAGTATGAATAACATTGCAGTGTAGATGTTTATAACACCATCATATAGCTACCTTTACCTATGCATTATCAAGTAGGTAATTATGGTCGTGAATGGCACGAATAATGACGGATGTGAAAAGATATTTTTTACAGGGTCGGCAACGCGCGAGTGATACCCCTGGTGTTGTAAGCGTCCATAGGCTACGGGCCTACGGTAACCGCTTACCATCAGGAGGCCGTATGCTTGTTTTCCACCTAAGTGGATTAAAAACTATTTATTCTATACTTTGGCCACGACTGGGTAAGGGAAGGCAATGAAGATTTCTTGCCCCTAAAAATAGTCAAGTAGGTAACCTACTTGAAAAATTATCTCATTTCTTAAGGTTTTTTTTTAAAAAAAAACACGTTCCCCCACATTAGGATTTTCTCCTGTATCGTGGGTGCGTTTACAAACACAAACACTCAGACCCCGAACAACTACCTGTAGATTACTAGTATTCTGTTATCTGTGCTGTAGATAATACAAATATTTGCTCCGTATCGAACCAACACGTGGCGCAGTAGCCGATCGCTCAGCCGCTACGCCAAACGTTTCGTCAAATTTAACTTAATCATTAACAAATGAGAATTCATTTGTACCTTATAATGACTGCTAGGTACTTTAAAAAAAGCTTGTAGATCTGATGGTGGCTCGGGCAGAAAGGTTCCCGAGTGGAGACCACGCAACGCAAAGCGCTGTGTGGATCGACCTCACAACAAGATGAATGCATGACCTGATGAAGGTCGCTGGGAGTCGTTGGATGTAGGTGGCTTATAACCGGTCCTTGTGGAAGGTCCTTTGGGGGACGCCTTTGTTCAGTGGACTTCTACTGGCTGACATGACAAAAAAATAGGGACATATAAAAATGTATAAAACTAGGTACAGTCAGCGCCAAAAGTCGCTGAACACGATGCAATCTTCAAAACGTTTTTACATCATTACTAACCAAAAAATTCTGACCTGAGAAGTTAGTACCAGTTTTCTGCATATAAGAAAGATTGCATCGTGTTCAGCGACTTTTGGCGCTGACTGTACCTATATTACAAATTATAAAATTTAGGTTAATGCACACGCATTGTGTACTTACTTGAAATGAATTAAAAGTAATTATGTACCACTTTTTAAATGTTAAAGCAACTTTTTTATTGTTTGTATAGTGTACAGAGGTGAAGTGATACTTAGCCTCTTATGATGAACTCTCTCTAGAGACTAGTATTTATTTATTTCAATTAAAAATCTTCTGGTTAAACAACATTGAAAAGTCACGGCACAGTCAGGCACGGTTCCAAAAAGTGGGTCTTATGCAGAAGAGCTGGCAAGAAACTCCATAAGTAGATAGTGTTAATTATTGTATTTATTTATTTGAATAATCTACACTAATCTATACTAATATATAAAGCTGAAGAGTTTGTTTGTTTGTTTGTTTGCTTGAACGCGCTAATCTCAGGAACTATTGGTCCGATTTGAAAAATTCTTTCACTGTTAGATAGCCCATTTAATGAGGAAGGCTATAGGCTATATATCATCACGCTACGCGGACGTAGTCGCGGGCAGAAGCTAGAACTGAATACAGCTGAATCTCATATTACTTTGTAAAATAGTATAGCTATGTTCTTAGACGAACGCTACGTGCGTCCGCAGCCCCTGCTTGCTGAATGTCTCTCTCCCATTTGCTCTGCGCGCGCACTCCTTCCGCACACAGAGCCGCACTTTTTCCAGCACTGCATTTAGAGTGCTAACTAGCGTAGCTAACAGTTAGTTATTATGTAGTTTTCTATAGCGTTAGCGATCATAGATTACAACTTGGCAGGTATTAAATAATTGAATTGATAAAATAATATAGGTAAGTACTTAATTCTCTAACATTAATAAGTATAGTAAATTATCCTATACAACCAAAAATAATAAGATTATAATTATATTTGTAGTAGTATTCATAAGTATAGTATTTGATAAGTAAAAAAAGAATCTGTACTAATATATAAAGCTGAAGAGTTTTTTTGTTTGTTTGCTTGAACGCGCTAATCTCAGGAACTACTAATCCGATTTGAAAAATTATTTCAGTGTTAGATAGCCCATTTATTGAGGAAGGCTATAGGCTATATATCATCACGCTACGCGGACGAAGTCGCGGACAGAAGCTAGTTAAGTATATAATATTATTAATGTAATTTGCTGTGCCCTACAGGGTCCACGATTGTCACTAGCTTTAAGCATACTTGTACTTACCATCTAAAACAACATTGTGGAATGCAAATAAATGAATATGAATATTGGCTAGGCCTGCAGATCTCGAGGCCTAACGATACCTCCACTGGTTGGATAGAGATTTCTCAACACATTGTATCAAAAAAGTTACAATCCAAATAAACTATATAGCGACACTACGACGAAGTACTGACCTACCTAACAGAACTCATTTCCTTTGTCTAACACGCCTACTATTAGCTAAACTAAACACGTAGGTCTTAATGTGCCTACCGAGGCTAAATAAACAACAGTTGCATCATACATCAAGTCGGATATAAGTGGATTAAATTCTATTATGTAGTTTGAACTGGATAAAGTGTGCAATCGTAAGCCAGGCCTATAAAACACCTTTAGAAGTGATTTTCTTGAACAGCTGCGTAGGTGTTAAGCAGAAGTTTCATTTTGTTAAGCGACCTTAATATTAAAACACGGATAATATTATCACGCCTGTATTCCCCGAAGGGTTAGGCAGAGGCGTACTAATGTACATTCACAGTTCGCCGGTATGTTTTAAGTCCCATGTAACGAGCCTATTGCCATTATCCCGGCACAAATCTCGAACTCCGAGCTGCTACTGGGAATTTCATAGAAAAACCCAATAACACTGCTCGACCTGGGAATCGAACTCAGGACCTCTAGTGTTGCAGTCGCGTTTGAAGCCACTAGACTAATGAGGCAGTTTAAGTATATAAAACAACCCAGAACAAAATCATTGTTGATTATATGAAAGTTCACGTAAATACCTATGAATTATTGTTATACGGACCAGTTAAAAAAGATACAAAAATAAATTATGTATATACAATATCCGCTTCACCTTATTTCTCAGAAAGTCCATAACCACCTTGATATTATAAATCCACCAATGTGTAGGTATGTATGTTTGTTCCATGTTAATTCTTAATGTAGGTTAAAACTGATGAAACTATCTATTGTGATGTTAATGACTGACTAAGGGCCAGCATATACTACAAAAATATGTTTAAATTGTATTTAAACACAAATTTACAATGATAAATACAATTTAAACATATTTAAGAAGATGCTGCAAGAATTGTTGCTGCAAGTGGCCCTTAGAAAAGGACGAAATTTACATACTTAAATACTTTTAATTAAAAATATTATTTAACCATTTAAATTCAAATTCATTTATTTTGTGAACACAGGGTTATAAAGATGTTATAATACATTTTAGTTCCATACCATGTATTTAAACGCGTTAAAACTGCCCGAAAAACAAAATTAAATCATTTTCCTATAATTCGTTCCTTTTATTTTTCAGGCTGGCACGCATTTTACTCTGCAATCATACTATTAAACATGATCACGTTCATTTACCATAAAACTTTAAATATATTAAAATTATGATCATTTTTCAGCGATTTCACATGCAAAGTTTCGCTGCCTGCTACTTTTCGTCCGCAATGAATTTTCATTCAAAATCATTGTTGCTAATTACAATGAAATCTGTATAATGACAAGTGATTTCAATTATATGTGATTTTGAGCAGGCTCTGTGAAAAAAGTCACGGGTCTGAAGTATAAAAAAAGATTACATGTGATTTTTCACATATCTGCGAAATGTTCCATGCACTAGCAGCGCTTAAAACAAGCAAGCAAAACCACACGCAAAAATTAGTATAATAATATAACATGCAATGTCGAGCAGGTAGTCGGTCATTACCGTGCGAGTCACCAAATAGTTGAATGCACTTTCAAGGCACCACGGAAGTGAAGGCGTAGGCAGGGATTGCGGTTCGCCAGACCAACAGTTTTGGCCATTTTACGCAATAGAACAGGTTTTAATCGAGGAAACAAGCATAAATTCTTTTGAAACAGTGCCTACACAAAGATATTGTCCTGTACCATGGGTTATTTGCGTTTACAAACACTGTACACTGTAGCCAGGAATTCTGTTTGAGTCGAGGTCTGGAAGACCAGAGGTAAACTTTAGGTTTCCTAGAATTTGTGAATGCGAAATTTGTGAAGATATTTGCCTATTTTATATATATAGGTACGTGTACACACATAACACGTTACAAACATACGTGACATTATGTTTAACTCGATAGCCAATGTTAGATATTAAGGAATAATGTAGCATTCTAATGGTGAACGAATTTTTGCAATCGGGCCAGTTGTTTTTGAATTTATTTGTTACGAACACACAAAAATACAAATATTTTCTCTTTATAATATTAGTGTAGATTGATTTGAATAGGTGGCGCTAGTGTTCCTAACTATCGGGTCACCGTTTAGTCGTGTTAGTTATTAAATTTTTCACTTCTACGTCTCAACTCTATAGTGACTTAATACAAACTTAAGTACCTATACCTAGTGCAAAGAGAAATCTAGGTCGCACCATATCCTGGATGATCGTTACTTACGTATCGCCGGAAAAATGTTAACAATTTAATTACCACTTATGCACTAAACATGAGGCAATAGGATGCGCTTGCGGCTGTCGATTTTCAAATAATATATGTATCAGATCTAATATGGGGTCAAGGCCGCATCATCGCGTGTTTAAATTCCATATAAACAAAAATATTGAGAGATTTACTCGACGGGCGTGTGAAGTCTTCCAACCCGCAGTAGGCTAGGGTGGTGGACTATAGTCTAACTCCTCTCCTCCTCTCTGAGAGGAGACCTGTGGAGACCAGCGCTGGTATATGGGTTGATGATGATATATTTATAAATTAGGTTAAGCATTATATTTTAATGATTGAGCTACACGATGCCTGATGTATGAGTGCCGTCAGTTGACAAGCATTTTGGTAAGACCTGAATGTACCATGTGTAATATGCTACCATTTTAAAACTGCCTCATTAGCCTAGTAGTCGTGGTCCCAAACGCGACTGAGATCTATGCTAGAGATCCTGGGTTCGATTCCCAGGTCAAGCACTGTTATTGGGTTTTTCTATGAAATTGTCAGTAGTGGCTCGAAGTATGGATTTCTGTCCGAGCAATGGCAATAGGATCGCACTCTATGATCTGCGACTTAAACATACCGATGAACTGTGAGTATACAACCGTACAAAACGGAATACAGGCGTAAATCTATGTTGTTATGATGAAAGACAAGGATCATGGAAGGCTAAATATAAATATATTTATACGTTGATAGTTAAGGTTATGTTAGTTCTTTATAACTTAACCGTCCAATTTTACGATTAGGTAGACACTTAATTTTGAGATTGCTAAACTTTAACATTATGACTGCTGTTAAGTTGTTTTATCATCGAAACTAAATTGTCTATTGAATTTTAAGGTGAAGGCTTTCGCTACGCCAGCTAAATTCAAATTCCAAGTGTTTTTTCGTAATATAGAAGCCTATAACATTTTAGGTTCGTGAGTAGTCAATTTATTTAAAACTAGCTGTTACCCGCGACTTCGTCCGCGAGGTATTAATAAAAAAGTAGCTTGATAAATAATAAATAAATTGATGCGACTTTAAAATATACACGACAGAGAATTAAACTGAGGCAAAAATCGCCATATTCATTGGACTTAGGGCCACTTGCACCAACTTTATAAATATATTTAAATTGTATTTAAACGCAATTTTTCATAGAAATGTTGTATTTAAATACAATTTAAACACATTTAAGAAGTTGGTGCAAGTGGCACTTAGTGTCTGTTATTAATTTCAAGTTGATAAGTACCTTCACGCGTTTTTCAAATAAATGCCTCGAAGATAGACGGATTGCAAAGTGACCTAGGGGTTTCGTTTTTCCTTTTAAAGTCGGTAGATACATACTTTCTTCCTCAGAGGTAGGCAGAAACTATAGACCGCCACTTGCTACGATTCTTGCATATTTCTTTGGTTTCTGCCACATTCATACATCTTATAAATACGCGCCGGTTGCGAGTACTACGCACCTGACCTTTTTGAAGGACCTCGCCAATAAGATCGGCATATGTCCTTCTAGGACGACCTCTTCTGACGCTGCCAAATGCTGCTGCATTCCTTTCGTTAATCGTCTTTCATTCATTCTCTCAATATGCCCAAACTATATCAGCATATTATTTTTAATAAGTGTCACTACATCATCTTTCACAACGTTGTCTTATCAAACTGTTACTCAATCTATCATCTACCGAGTTATGTATAATTCCGTGTAAGGTCACTTTATAATGTGATGTTTCCTTTATTTTCAGAATTCGTGAACCCAACATGTGTGCTAGAATCAGACTTCGGGTTCAAAATCAACTGCGCCTTCAAAAAGTCTGGTCTCTTCAGAGTACGGAATCTCGGAGGCCTCAAAGCACACGCTAGCTTAGGTAAGTTTTTACTTTTATTGAAAATGAATCATTATTTCTATCTACGTTTATGCCTTACTGGCGGTTTCATTCGTATGTCGACAACAACGCCATCTACCGAATCCAATTATAACTAAGACTAACTAATTATGCAATCTTTGACTAGCGGCTGGATCGGCTTCTTTAAAGTATCATTGAAAGATTATTAATCCATCTTACTCGTCAAAAATTATTTTAGTTATGTAAAAAATCGACTTGCAGGCAGGATTTTAAACTGAGACTTCTGGTTAGATACACCAGACGCTTTGACCACTAAGTCACCGCGAGTCTCACCCGCCATATTTAAATTTGGCTTCACATTATGAATAAATAATTTTCAAATTCCAGGTTTTAGTCTTGGTGATGAGCTTGGCTTCGAGCAGTCTCTGACAAACTTGGACCCCAGCAGGCGGAGGTCCGTCAGTGTCAAGAATGGACCACCAGCCAACGTTCTCGCTGATCCATCGAGGTCGGGAGCTAAGCAGGAGGTAAGAGCATTAAAATAATTTAATGGCCTACACGACACGGATACATCAGTTATTGCGTAGCTCTAACTAAACTAGCTCTACTTTGTATTGCGATTTTAGTTCTTTAGATGACCTAAAAGAGGTTTTTGTACTTAAAAATATCTGACCAATTCTATACAGAAGCAAACACAAGAACGTAATGATTACCAACAGCTATCGTAACCATGCAGGGCAGAGGAGCAATTTATAAGACAATTATTTTTAAGATCACTGTCATTACAAAGAGATGTAACGCAACTTTATATTTGAAAACCGACATTTGATTGGGTCATTATGTCCAACATTAGGGAATATCTCGCCATATTTGGTTCAAATGGCTAAAAAATATGCAACGTTTCTTTTTATGTCGTGTTCTAGTAAAACTCCATAATTTAGATGGTCGTTTGTGTGATGAATGTGATAGGTTATGTAAATGGCCTTGGCTATCATGGCTCTGTTTGAATGAGACCTAAAACATTTGACTAATTTGTGATATTAGGTATATCCAGATGTGGCTATCAATGAGCTATGCATAGCTATTACACAACTATAATGATATTTTCTTCTACATATTAAAATTATTGCAGATGCAATCAAATTTGAATATCCAGATAGCGACTTCGTACGAGGTGAGAAAATATCTGATTTACTCCATGGTATGGAGATGATATACCTCTTGGGGTTCGATTAGCTTGCGAGTCTGTGGTAAATCCGTAGTATGTTTAGGCATTTTCAACTTAAGAGACCCAGTACCCCCTCTTGGTTGCTGTGGCTCTGGCAGTCTGCTCTCCGTAGGGGTTGTTAAATCTCTGAAATGCATCAGCAACTCCTCTAGTGTTGCCATGGGCAGCGATGACTACTTTCCATCAAGTGGCTAGATTTTCAAATTAATATGTATCCCAAGAATGTTATACTTAAAATATTCTTGATCTATCCTATATTTGCATAAAGTTCCTTTCTTATCTTAAATCATGTAAAAGTTTTCTTCGAAAAATAATATTTTTTCTCTTCATTCCAGAAGCGAGGCAAACAGAATCGAATAATGCGTCCCATGGCCCCTGTCAATCGCCCCAACCAATCTGCCATGGACAAGCTGACCAGCCTGCACCGACGTGTCTCCTCTACAATGCAGCCCATCGTAGTCCAACCTCCCGTGGAACAGACGATGGCGAAACCAGTACCCACCCTCACCATGGCCAAACCTATGCCCATGGGAATACCAGCCTTCAAACCTCTACCGCCGAAAGATGACACTCTAGCCGTTCTACCCATAGCACCTACCAGGAAGATCTACACGCCATTGCCAATCCCAGAGTCCAAGGGCCCAGGATTAGCGTACCAAAGTGAGATATATCCATCACACAACCAAATATCAAAAATGGTTTCACAAATGACAGCAGAACAGTACTCCCCAATCAGATTCACACAAAATCCCATCATAGTAGATAATCCAAAAATACATTCCATGACAACTGTTAATCCATTCTTACCTATGCCACCTTCACCACAAGCTATATCTCTTATACCTGCTCCAGTATTCAAAGAAATACACAGACCACCTTACTCACCTAACTCTATCATCCAAAAACATCCTCTTTCTAACTTTATAGACCCGGTCCCTCATCAGGTCCACGATATTGCGAACAACGTTGTGTATAATACGAAGAAAGTCGACGATTACAATTCTATAACTGGTTACGGAGACGATACTGTATTGAAATTTAACAAAGAAGATATAAGTTCAAAGATAGCAGAGATAGCTAAAGCTGGAAACATTTCGATGGAGGCTGTAGAAGCCGCCATCGCGTTGAGACAACAACAATTGTTGAGTAAATACGCCAATATTCCGGTGCCAGCACCTACAACAACTACGTCGACATCAACAACTACGACAGAACAGCCCTTCGTATTTCAGCCTGAGCCAGAACCCGAAATATTGACTGCTGCCTTACCTCAGAAGCCGCCGAAGAGGTTAGTAGTAACGGCCACAATTGTTAGTGTGCAGAATTTGTAAATAGTTAAAATATTAATAATTCAATTCTAACCTCCCCTTTACTAAAACTGTTACAATAAAGAAAACATAATTTCGTATGCTTAATTATAAACTGAGCTATAGGGAGATTGGTTAGTCGAGTAAACTTGTGCGTAGCCTTCTACTAAAGCCACCTATGTTTTAACATGGAATTAGGTACAGTTTTTTAAAGTTTTACCTACATAATGTAACAATAAAATCTTTATAATATATCAACAACTAATAACTGACCAATATAGACCATTTTTCCTAATTACTTATACCTATTTATGATTTTAATTTTTGTGGTGTCCCAAAACACTACTCTTTTTAGATACGCCAGTATATCATTAAGTGTGGGATTTCTTATGTTTTAATTTCCTGTTGTTTGAGCCGATAAGACTATCGTTGATTTTTTCTTTTAAACCAGACTGCATGCATTCTCCTTAGGATTAGTCTAAATTTTCTAAACATCATTATATTCTAAGTACTTGGTAGATCTTCGTTTTCCTTTTGTTTCTAAATAGACAGGTCTGCATCTAATTTCACTGGATGATCGAGTAAGTAAGGTAATTAAATTTTGTAAGCATCTCGCATCGTCTATCACAGCCAGCTGCAATTCAAGATAATGCTTATGAGCATCTTCAGTAATCTTGCTTGCCCATGGGTGCTGGGAATTATAGGACCTTAAACATCAGAGGTGCTGCAGCAGCTAAGGTTTTATAATGATGGATTGCATATCGCGTGGCTAGCCTTGTTTTGGCAACAGCCGGTAACATAGGTTTTAATTGTTTGGCTTGAGTGTGACCCTAGTTTTGCCTGATGGGAATTACAAAAGAGGTTTAACATGGGGTAATACTTTTTCGGGGGTCTTGCTTTTACAAATTCTCTCCCTCTCTCCGTCGTGAATATCACTGGTACAAACTGCTACTATTTCAAAATAGCATTCAATAGCATTACTGATATTATTTGATACCACAAGGGCCTGCTTTTGCAATTGTAGGAAAATAATTTACTAAAGGACAGTCAGATTTGGTAGAAAAAAACTGCAGAAATTAAAAAAAATGGAGGCTTCTAATGACTAATTTAATACAATAAATTATCATGCTTGAGGATCTTTAAATATGGCTCATTTTATAGAAGCTTTCCATACTTGAATAAGGATCAGGTGATAAAAATCTTAGTATCATGTCGTTAGAATTCATAGATTCATTCCTATTTCCAGAATCCCAATATCCGGCAAGGTAATGAACGCTCCACGCGAATACTACCCGGTCGGTTACGAAAAAAACTTCGACGATCACTTCCAGTCCAAGGTCGACCTGCCCGAAACGAACTTCCATTGCGGCGACCAGAAATACTTCCCTGGATTGTACGGCGATGAGAGTCTTGGGTGTATGGTGAGTAATATTGACATTATGATTTTTTGAATTTTCCTAGATAGCTTCCTCCTGCTGATTGTTTCCCGTTAAATCTTCTTTCCATTTCTCTTGAGTCCAATGTTATCTGGAAGAGATGTTCTCAGCGATTGCAACATCATGATATAAAAAAAACCTAGTTAATTAAAAAAATATATTGTCTTCCTCATTATTCAAGGAAGATTTTTTTCGAAACTTTCAAGAATTCTCTGTAGTTTTGATTTGTCCTTGTTTAATAGCTACAGGAAATTAATAAATTATGCTTCTCATAACGTAGATCCTAAAAACATACTAGTCATATTGGTAGTGTATAGCAGGAAAAACACCCCTAACTAATCCAGGAATAAGAAACTTATATACAAACATACACTCACGCCTTTCTCCCAAAGGGGTAGGCAGAATCTATAAACCGCCTCTTGCTACGATTCTTGCATACTTCTGCCACATTCATACATACGCGCCGGTTGCGAGTACTACTACTAATAAGAAACTTTACTTAGAATTTTGTAGAAAAAACAATTAACACCTTACGTTATAAAAAAATGTAAGCGAAGACTACATAAGAAACTGCTGCTCACTAGCGACAAATGCATCGTAACAGCAGAAAAACCCACCGCACTCAAACCTTGTTATATTGACGAATTATCAACACATTCATCACCAATTCACTAACTGCAATAATCGCTTTTAAATTTCCAGGTATTCCACGTCTGCGCCTTAACAGACGATGGTCTTGTCATGAAATCCTTCCTCTGTCCTGAGTCCACGCTCTTCGACCAGACCATCCTCAAGTGCAATTGGTGGTTCTACGTAGACTGCAAGAATACCAAGAAGTTGTACGATACTAACATACCGGTGTCCAAGAGCTACCAGCTAATGAAGGCACTGACGTTCTTTTCGTCATACAAAAAAGAGATGCAAGAAGATGGTGAGTTATTACTAATTTCATTACTAATATTTTGGAAGTGTGTTACATCAAACATTGGTAATGCCTATTAGAAGTATTTTTGAGATAATGTTACGCCATGAACGATATAGAAGTTCAAAAATGTTTCTTTTATTGAAAGAATTAAATTATACTGATTAAATAATAATCAGAAGCTTCTACAGTATATTTGTTGATTCACATAATTGAACTGTTAAAAAAGGTTCATGAATCAAGAACGCAGTTCATGTTAGTTAATACAAGAAATCTTTTTAAATAGTATTGATATCACTAAATTTAAAAGAAATATGTAAATCTTTAGCTATTACTTATTGAAATGTTATCCACACATAAATTCAACTTCTTATTTTTCAGGTCAAAAGGCGAACCCCGAAGACGTAGACGGTATAAAAGAAGCTATATCTATCCTAAAAGATCATGATCCTCCTAGTCCTAATGTTCCTGGTCAACCTAACGAAGCTAATACTAACAGTGAATCTAATACTGCTAATGTCCCCAATATTAACACTGTGAGTGCATCTAACCATGTACGGTTTGTCACCCCCACTCCCTTTAAGTTAGATGAAAGGAATACTAGAACAACGACTGAATCAGCTCCTGTATATAGAGGTAACAGAAATTATGACGTCACAAGAAATGTCAAAAGGAATGCAACTTCAACTGAAAATACCTCCGATTACAAACTTATAACTGTAAATGCTGATATAAACATAGCCCAAGCAAATGTAACAGAAAATGATTCCAGAGAAAGGAAGCATAGAAGACGAATGACTTTGAAAAATACCAGTTCCGTAACTCAAACTACAACTACAACGACACAGCAAGCTGAAGTAACTACACCTAGTGTAGAAATTATTAAACAAGAATTACAACCAATAGAAAACATTCAAAGACAAGAAACTTTAATAGATCAAATCGAAGAGTTGAATCCCAACGCATCGAATTCCGCGCCAATCAGGCGGTTTCATAGGTCAAGTGCGGAAAAGCACGAAGACAAAGAAATGGCAATAGTAAATAATGAAAAAGTACAGATAGTACGACCCACGTCCCAATCTAGATTCGTGGGACATTACCCTACTCCTAGCGCAACAATAGCTAAACTAGATGAAGCAGTTTTAGGTAAAATAAGGACGAAAAAACAAGCTATTTCAATAGTGACACCTCAAAATAATAGTCCGAAAACGTAGTCCGAAATTAGTCAATTTTTTAAGTGTCATAAGTTATTTATTTCGCCGATACGTGTGGACATGTATTTGCTCAATTTTTGTACTTTTATAATCTAGTTGAATGGAGTCAAGTGATATTACGGTGTATGATAGTTGTTTAGTAAATTTTCCTAATTTCTTTGTGTTTTTATTTTGCAACTAACTGTAACTGTGTTTGTTAACTGTAAAGATAGATGTATATATATGTTTGCAGTTCATTTGATCGCCTTGATCAAGCTGGTGTTATTATATTGTACGTGACAATAACTTGTACTGTACTATCTGGAATAGAACTTTCAGTTTCTTATCAGCCTGCTGAATGTAAATTACCGCTGAATCTTTCCTACTCTTAATAAAACAAATTACTTTATTATTGATCTTTATATAATTGCAACGACCACTTCATTAAAACTCACACAGATAAATCCACAAAGTATTAAAATAATAGAAAATATCTATTTCTTTGCTTTGACAAGACATTTTAATAGTTTTTCGCAAAGTAAGGGCCCAAAAACTATGATGCCTGCTGCCGCCAGTGCGGTTGCGCAACTCATACAAATCATTTTGGATGGTTACAAAAATCGCTCCAAAATTTACAGTATGGTTCTGCTGCCAAATTAATTTGAACACCAAAGCGGCCTAAATTATCATCCACAAAAAAATTTATTAAAATTTCTATGTTGAATATGTAGAGTTTAACTTAAAATTTTAGGCCAATTCACCAAGAAAATACGTTAAATTCCAAGGCCTCACTAAACGTTGAAATAATGAAAGACCTTCTTCTTCTTAGTCAACGGCCTCGTGTCGTTGCAATTTTGGTTCAAATATGAACCATCAGAACGGCATGCCGCAGTCAGGGCATAGAGGCACAGCTGGACAAGTGCATTTGTTTTGAAAGATTGTCCGTGACCAGTAAGGAATGCAGGCGACCAAGGCAGCGGCACCAATGACACTAAGCAAAGATATGCAAATCATGCATCCATACAACGCAGGGGGCTCTGAAACAAAATATAAGACGACATAATTAGGTGAAACTATAAGCACCAATTGATGGTACAATTTACAAAAACCCAGTTTCAAAATATGCGAATACTTGCTTCATATTATTAAATAATAGCAATCTTAAACTTGATTGTTGACGGAGCAATAAAGAATACAACAAATAATGCAAAAATATATGTAGAGGGTTCGTCAATAATTGTAAAAATAGAATAGAAAAGAGATACCCGGATAAGTTTTAAATACCATTATAAATAACATTTAGGGCCACTTGCACCAACTTCTTGACATTTAAACACAACTTTACTATGAAAAAATTAGTTTAAATGCAATTTGAACATACTTAAAAACTTGGTGCAACTGGGCCATATACAAGTTATGTGAAGAAAAATAAAATGTTACTTATAAGAAAGAATCAGCTGTATTGATTGAACATTTGAGCTTAATAATTGAGAGAAATTAATAAAGCGTTTTTTTTTTAATTTTTTGGATAATATACGGCTTGTTCACATACAAAAACAACAATTGAAAGAGACATCAAATTTATTATTACATTACACAATCAAGAAACCAAAAATATTGTAAATCATCGTTTACTTTTGATAAAACATCTTAAAATCTTTTCACAGAGTAGAGGGCCACATGCAATACAGCCAGCAGCCACAAGGGCTGTCGCACAACTCATGCAAATCATTATAAATGTCTAAGTACGCACTCAATTACAAATTATTCCATCCACGGTTGCTACCAAAACTAGTTTGAATTTAAAGAGTCCACGATTATATTATGATCGCAGTCTTCTGTATTTGAGTACCACGAACACCTCCGTAGTAAAAAACAAAAACGTCTGGTGTAAAATTCTAAAAATTTCAATATTATGACAGCACTGATGATGCTCAGGAATGATACACAAATCATTGGCTCTGAAACAAATGAAACGTTCTTTTAAGGAGATTATTAATTGTACATTATAAAATATATACTTAGCACAGCCAAACAAAATGACAAACAATCTTAATAAGCTTAACTTAACGCTTAACGAACTTAACGTAAGCAATTTGTGGGACGACACTTCAGTTTGAGTAAACACAAAGTAAACGGTTATCAATTCGAAATAGGAAGCCATTGAAGCCGAACGTCTCAAAATAAAACAATTGTAGTATTTCATTATACAATTTAATTAAAGTTGCAGTTACAGGCTTATCAAATTGTATTATCCTATTTTTTCATTGTTTAAAGGAACTAAATCTCAACATGGATTTTTATTTCTTTTACAGGTTATATAACATAATATCCTTTCACATATTACAGGCGTAACTATGAACAGTCCCAGTACAGTTAAAACTGCACCGCAACTGATGCAAACCATGTTAATGTAGACATTGATTTAACGATTTTTTTCATGGAATCAATTGCTTGTTAAGTTGGCAATTAGCGCGGCATACGACAGTTAGCGCAGGCTTTGTTTTGGCTCTTTGATTGCAAATATTTTCCGGCAAATTTGACGCAAACGAAGAGCACCACGCCGCTGACGAACGCACAAACTGGACCGCAAACCATAGGTTCTGAAACAAAAACCGAAGTAATTTTGGAAAACGATACGATATTACAAAAATAACTAAACGGGCTTATCTTGGATCTTGATGGTACTTTTCTTCTGCACATATCTCACAAGTTCAAAATATCTAAATGTCAGATGACAAAACTGTTGTTCACTTGACATTCAATCCCGGTAGGTATTCCAAAACGAAGATCCTCAAATATTCTTTACAACTGATTCTTGCCAGAGGATTATTGTTATAACTTTTGATTTTATGGAACTATAGTACGGTACTTACATGCAAAAGCCAACTATTCTTGGACAAGGCACGATGAATTTTCTATCATTTGTATCGAATCAGACGCCAAAAGATAATCCCGATATCAAGATTATCCTAGCGACATTCCACAGTAATTTAACGTGCATATTGTTTTTACTAATATTTTATTCACATGAAAAATTTCGCCTGAACTTATGACACACAACGAAACATCACCATATTTTCTAAATTTAAAATTTCTTCTTAAAATTCTGTCAATGTCAGAAGGTAAAGCATAGTAAGGTTGTATAGCTATTCTTCATCATTGCTTGATTAAATCTCTTTTAGAAATCCTGAAGTATTTCTCTTCTTTGGGTGCCTCTATTAATGGAGAGCTATTACTTTAGGTTGGCTGTCAGCTCAGCGAACTTCTCCAGATCCCGATCTTGTGCCAAGCGAAACAAATCTTCGATAGTTCGATCTGGCAGTGCTGGTCCACTCGTGGATGTTTTGTCCGTAGATCATCGAGATTGCCCACATATTGGGTTTGACAATACTGATTATTTAGACTTATCTGATTCAACTTAAAACAGAATAGGGAGAGGCAAGGATAGGTATACTGTGCATAATATTCTTCTAGATCTTCTTTTACTACTACTTCTAGATCTAGAAGGCTACAGAGAACGTGCTGCTCTAACACGCAATGGTACACCTGCCAGCCTCTAAGCACCTTTCGTAGTCGTCTTAGATATCCTGGTGACTCCCCTGATCCCCCCTGCTCCCCTGACACGCTTGCGAGTGTACTATGCTTACTGTGAGATACTAATAATAAGACCCAGTATTGATAGTATTTCCTTTGGAGAATTATTTTTATGATGGTAGATGACGCACTTACGATTCGCAGATGACATAGTCATAGAGACAGAATCGCTAGAGGAACTGCAACAAATGTTGGACAGCTTAGCATCAGCCTCACAAAGCGTAGGTCTCAGCATGAATTTGGATAAAACCAAAGTCATGTAAAATTACCACATTAATATAATATCCATTGCTGTAAATGGTCATCTTGAAGTTGTGACAGTCATTTGTCACCAATATTGCCCTCATTACTACGCGTTGTTTATATTCCATTCCTTTTGCAACAAGAAAGTAGTAATACCGGGTCTGCAAATAGATGTGTTTGTATGTACCTGTGATACAGGATATGATTAAAAATCAGCTTTCATAACGTTTCGTATGCGGGAAGATATGGCTGTAGTCTGTCTATCTTAGTGTAAAAATGTCGTAGGTGAATTGAGCATTCAGCGCCAAGGCAATATTTTTTAACTTTCATGCCGAGACCGCCCATGGGCGGTTTGATTTTAAACTGCAATAACTTAACGAAATAACCTCAGAAAGTAATGAGATGATGTGTAATGATTTGTTTCATTAAAATGTATAAGCAACTCAAATGGCCTGCTGATATTTGAAGTTTTGAAAAAAGCCAATTCTAATCTGTCATACCGGGACCGCTGATGGGCGGGCGGCATAGTACAGTATGGCGGCATCTGGGTAATATCGTAAATTTTCAGAAAGGCAGCGGATTAAGCGGAACGCTTCATCATCATCATCATATCAGCCAAAAGATGTCCACTACTGAACAAAGGCCTCCCCAAAGACTTCCCTATGGACCGGTTGTATGCCGCATGCATCCAACGACTCCCAGAACGCAGAACAGATATGGTAAAACAATTTTCTTAGCAGTTGCGTCATAGAACTGCCATAAGGTAGGTATCCGGAATTCGAATTATATTCTTCTTACAGTTAGTATATTTAGAAATCCGGAAATGTACGCCTACCTGGAATGTATCAATGTATGTATTGGTATCAAACACTTCTTCGCTTTTTTATATAATTTACAAATATTGTTAGAGACTGGATAGTATAAAATTGTGTATTATTTACCTATAAATAATACCAAGAATAATACAAGTAACTGGGCAGGATGCGAGTGCCAGACTACTTGAGACAATTGAAAATAGGTACTACAACATACTCACAGCTGGCATCGACAAAAAAAATAGATGATACAAATATTTAATACAACTTAATTAAGTAAACAATACAAAACAATTTCTCAGCTCGTTTGAGAACGTTTAGGGCAGCAGGGGCTCTTGCATGGCGGTGGTGAGTCCGAGCTCTTCTTGGGACATTTAGGCCAAATCGCGTCCAATATGATGGGACCACAAGTTATACAACCAACCGCAACAACCGCCGTCATGCAGCTCATGCAAATTATCATATTTTCTTATTTCCGGAGGCACTTGACGAACTTGTGCATCTCAAATTGTCTGTAGCAGACTGGAACGCACGCAAGGATCGTGGCAGAGGCGATCAGGGCGTACAAAGAGAGGCAAATCATTTTTCACAGGTCCAGGCGACTGCAGCCACCTTATTTTTTCACGGTTACGGGTTTGATGACAGCGTTGCTGCGGCGAATGCTCCTGGAGTAGTCACGAGCTGAGGTTAAAACTGTTGTAACTTGTGGAGGTACGCTTGTGATACGAGGTCCTCCACGCTGTTCTGAAAACAAAGCCAAAACAATGGTATGTTACTTATTTTCCATAAAAATGATCTTGTGCACTGTGTGCCTGATAATATTGCTAAGGAAAGAGTCGCGTTGAACCACTATCTCGTTATGTTAAGTGATGATGATATTGAAAATAGTGCAGTAGCTTAAAAACAACGACTTTTGAGAAGTTAATGGTCTTACAAGCATTCTTCAACCTACAAACATTTTGAGCAAGTAGATCAGACAGTTTACCAATAAGCCTGCTTAGAGAATGGCTGCTTGCTTGGTAGGTAATTGCAAAAAATTTGCTTAATTTTTGGTTTTGAATCATCAAACATCGTCGTCTCCCCGTCATCCTCAACAAATAAGTTGCATGATATAATTGATATAGACACAGGTAAAAACGAAAAAACTAAAGATTTTAAATAGTGGTAAAATTTTAGGCTAATTCTGAACTACGTTACTAAATACATAGACTGATGATTGAAGAGATCAGCTAAAAGTTCTCGGTCACAGTACAAAACATTTGAAGTTGTCAAAGGTAGGAAATAAAAAATCATACTGACCGTTGAAACGGAATTTCCCAAAGAAGCTGATGACAATGTGCTCAATAAAGGAAATTAGAGGCGAACAAATCAAGCCTCCGATATGTGGCTATCCAAACTAAGGGTTAAAATAAAAGCACACATAATTTCATCTGGTTTCTATAATTCACAAATTTTCACACAGAATTTAAGCCATGATAAGTTTTTGATTGACAGTTAGTCACGATGTCAACATTTGAACGTTCTATTCTAAGTCCAGAGTATTTTTTGCTGCCAGTAAAATAAGTGAAACTTTTTGATTTGTTTCGTAAGAACTTAGAAGAAAGCTCTCAGTCACTTACACCATCCGATACTGGTGAGCTGGATCAGCATCAGTTATGTCCAGTGGTCAGTACAGACAGCACTTTTGTACGAGGACCCTACAGCCTAACCCCTGTCACGCTGAGAGGAGAACCCTGCGCAGCAATAGAATGGTTTTAATGATGATGATGATTTCTTTGATTTGAATGATTAGATGATGCTATATTTCATTTTGTAGTTTCTGTAGATCGTATAGGAAAATACGTTAATGTATACATTTATGCGTGTATTCAATCTGAAGTCTAAACATTATTATTACGTGGGAGAGCCATGCTTCGGCACGAATGGGCTGGCTCGACCGGAGTGATACCACGGCCTCACAGAAAACCGGCGTGAAACAACGCTTGTGTTGTGTTTCGCCGAGTGAGTGAGGATACCGGAGGCCCAAACCTTTTTAAAAAGGCGGGCGACGCGATTGTGACTCCTCTTGTGTTGCGGGTGTCCATGGGTGGCGGTTATCACTTACCATCAGGTGATACGTCTTCTCGTTTGTATCCAATAAAAAAAGGTTTTCGCAGGATAGTGAGTTGAACAAAGGCGCCAATAAGGTAAACAAAAAGTTGTACGTAAACATACCGTCAGTCTTGTATCCCCGAAGAGTTGGACGACGTAGTACTGATGTACATACACCAATAAGTTCCATATAATAGGGGGCGAGCCTATTGCTGCCATTAACCGGGCACAAATCCAAACTCCGAGTTGCTACTAACAATTTCATAGAATAAACTAATGAAATTTTGCTGTACCTGGGAATAGAAACCAGGAATTACCTCTATCATAGCAGTCTTGCTTTACGAACATAAATTAGGCAGTATGAAGCAGTAGACTTCTTTTGTAAAAAAATACTTAGCCCTTTTCTAGTTTCCTTGTCTGACATTAAAAATAGTAACGAAACGGTAAGTAGGTACAACAGTGAACTGTGTGAAGTACTATTAGAATACCAGCTTCTGCCCGCGACTTAGTCTGCGTGGACTTCAGATAAAAAGTAATAGAATAGAATAGAATATTCTTTATTGCACACCAAAACAAAGTAAAGTACAATTAGTTCAATTATAGAATGGTACAATGGGCGGTCTTATCGCTAACAGCGATCTCTTCCAGACAACCTTTGGATGTAATGTAAGTAGGATATTATTGGGCATTCTACCCCACCTACCGTTCCTACGTCTCACTTCGTTCGCCTCCGTCACATTCGGTGTGGTAGAAAGCCCAATAAGATCCTACGGAGTAGGAGCCGTTTGACATTTCTGTTTTAAAACTAGACTTACTTGCCGTTCCTAAGTCTCACTTCGTTCGCCTCCGTCACTTTCGGTGTTGTAGAATGCCCAATAATATTTTCGATTCCGTAAAACTTGATTTGGATTGTATCCGTTCATTGTGAGCACATATCACACAATCATGTTAAGATGAATCGATGAAACCTACGTTCCTATTCCACTTATTCCGTGTCCATCGTTCGCTGTATTTTACCTCTTAGTTACAGGTTCTTGTTTTAGTAGAGAGCTCTCATCGACCCATTAGCTCAGTTAGGTAGAGCGTCGGGCTAATAACGCGAAGGTCGTGGGTTCGATCCCCACATGGGTCACAATCGTCTTTTTGGATATACTTTTTTACTTAGATTTCATTCCTAATTCTCATGCAATGTGCACACGTGTTACATTACTTATATTCGATATTTAATTTTATAAATATTGATGTACTTGCTATTTTCCCTCATTATTAAATAAGCCGTTTTAAACAGTCGTTATGAAATTTGTTAAACAACCACAATCGTTACATTTAAACGAACTCTGCGTAGAGCCACGAAACACTAGTTTTCGCCACGGAGAATTGTTACCCAATACGATACGATGTATCATATGTGGACCATCAAATTGCGGCAAAACCAATTTATTAATTGGTCTTCTTATACATGAAAATGGTTTAAAATTCGAAAATGTTTATGTATATTCCAAAACCGTGCAACAACCCAAGTACAATTTTTTAGAAAAAGTTTTGAAACGTGTACCAGGCATTACATTTCAGAAATATCACGAAAATGAGCAAGTACTGAGTGTTCACAACGCGAAATCAAATTCTGTAATTGTATTCGATGATGTCGCCTGTGAAAATCAAAGCAACATGCGTGATTACTTCGCAATGGGAAGACATAAGTTTATCGATTGTTTTTATCTGAATCAGACATATAGTAAAATTCCTAAACAGTTGGTAAGAGACAACGCGAACCTAATCGTACTTTTTAAACAAGATGAAATTAATATGAGACATGTTTATGAAGAACACGTCAATACTGACATGACATGGAGTCAATTTCGTGAAATGTGTTCAAAAATATGGAGTGAACCATTCACTTATCTTGTAATTAATAAAGATTGCTTCAAAAATAAAGGTTGTTACAGAAATAAATTTGACACTTTTGTAGTCTTTGATTAAGAACATAGATATAAAAGCCTGTAAACCTGTACGATTTCATTATTCTTTCCACGGCGGTACACCGATTACGATCAATCTTTACCAACATGGATAAATCATTAAAAAGACAAATCGTTAACGCTGCAGAAGCTGTAAAGAAAAAAGTACGAAAAATGCGAAATTATGAGATAGATAGTAAACAAGCACTGGATACAGTTTTTAAGCCTGTAACAGAGTCTCTCAACTTAATAGCTAAAGCCAGCCAGCAAACTCCTCTCCTAAACACTATTGAAGATGAAGTATCTGAAGTTCCATTAATAGATGAAACATTGCAGAAAGAAGGACTAGATGAAGATAAATCGGAAATTAGCAGTAACTCTTCGTATGAATCAATAGCTGATCAAAATCAAGATCGTGATACGTCATCCTGGTCAGTTTCTTCAGAAGCGTTGAAAGACATTCCATTTGGGGTCAGAGTAGAACGCGATAAATTGATGCTAGGCTCTGCTCCCGTAACAATTAACGATCAATTCATTATCGTCGCTGGTCATAAATACAAAAATACGTTTGGTTTAAAACAACTGCTGCTCAAAAAAGATCCAGATTTAAGTTTGGTTACTGAAAACGATAAACAAAATTATAAATTGATGTTGTTAGATACAAATGCTCATAGACGTGACTATGACCCAAAAAAAGCTATAAAAAGCAACAAGGGGAAAAAGTATATGGATGTTATAAAACCTCTATTTCAATTGCGAAATGATATTACAGACAAAATAAATTTGCCCAAAGGAAAAGGGTTGCTAATGCTAAAAAAATTGAACAAAGATGTTGATTACATATATTGGGATGATCCTAATGAGTTAGTTGAAAGACTAAAACTACTTATGGCTTCTCGAAATGCTGGAAATACAGGAGTAGATAACGAAATAATATCTATCATAGAGGAACTACGTGAAGGAAAATTTATAAGTAAATAAATATCTCGATCAACAATTATTGTTTTCATTTTACTCAGAACTGTCTTTCCGTACACACAAATAATGAATATAGATAAATTTGGTCATCATGTTCATAAAAGAATGCGACTGTCAGAACTCTTTGATTTTAATGAAAAAGCATTAATAAAATCAGATAATGGAGATTTTGATGTAAAAACGTTGAGATTAAGGGGAATTAGATCTCCTAGAGAAGCAGATGATGCTGTAAATAAGGATTATGTAGATCATTTGAATGCTAATACGATAAAAGAATTTAATAAACTTATTGGATCACTGCGTGCTCAAATCACAATAGATGTTCGAAATACGGTTCAGGCTACTGTAAAAGGAAAGATACCTGAGGTTTTAAGTCATTTACAAGATAATTTTTATACCAAAGCAGACATAGATAAGTTACTTCAAAAAACGACAACTCCGTAATGGCAAAACAGCAAATCGTAAATGAAATACACAAAGCAGCTCGAAAAAATTTTCTTCGACGTCGTGTGATTTTAAAAGGAATCCACGACTTATGGCAAGCGGACTTGATGGATATGCAAAACCTAAAAAAATTTAACAAGGGCTACAATTTTATTTTAATAGTTATTGACTGCTTCTCAAAGTACGCCTGGGCCGAACCGTTAAAATCGAAAAATAAGTTTGAAGTTACTCGTGCATTTGGACAAATACTGGGTAGGAGTCGTGAAACTCCTGTTAACTTACAAACTGATAAGGGGACAGAGTTTTATAACAACAATTTTCAAACTCTTATGAAAAAGCACAATATTAACCATTACTCGTCATTCTCCACTAAAAAAGCATCAATTGTAGAGCGACTGATTAGAACTGTAAAAAATAAATTATATAAATATTTTAGTCTTAATGGAAATTATAAGTGGATAGGTCTACCGTTGGAAGATATATTTAAAAGATATAACACCACAAAACATCGCACTATCCAATTTAAGCCAATTGATGTGAATAAATCAAATGAACCAGCAATAAAAGAAAATATTAAAAATATATACAATCATGACTTTGTTCAGTGGAAGCCTAAATTCAAAGTTGGTGATTGCGTTCGTATCAGTAAATATAAACACAATTTTGAGAAAGGATATACTCCTAATTGGTCAGCTGAATTATTTAATGTAAAAAAGATTAATAACACCTTACCAGTAACTTACCAAATAGAAGATCAACGAAAGCAAATCATATTAGGAGCTTTTTATGAGCAAGAACTTCAAAAATCTAGCCATCCTGATATTTATTTAGTCGAAAAAGTTTTGAAAAAGAAAGGAAATAAATTGTATGTCAAATGGTTAGGTCTTAATAATGATGAAAACAGTTGGATTGACAAAGCTGCAATAATGGTTTAAGATGTTATATAACCTATTTTAAAAAAGTAAACCTTTCATTCTACTTTAAGTAATGCAAGGTGGTGGACTAGTTAATAGCATTATTAATAAGCTACCATTCGAAGTTCATTTACCAGGATACAATTATTGCGGACCAGGAACCAAACTTTCCAAACGGTTGGCTCGAGGTGACCGAGGTGTAAATAAGCTAGACGACGCTTGTATGTACCACGACATTGCATATGCAAACCATACAGACTTATCAAATCGTCACAAAGCTGATTTACAACTACTTAATATGGCTAAACAAAGATTGAAATCAAAAGATGCTGGGAAAGGTGAAAAACTAAGCTCATGGCTAGTGAGCAAAGTGATGAAAGCTAAATTGAAGTCTGGATCCGGAGTTAAAACATTTAAAAGCTTGGTTTCCAAAATAAAATCAAAAATAAAGAAACTCAAACACGGCGACAATAAGACTTTAATAAAAGCAGCTTACTTAGTTGCAAAAAAGTTATTTCCGAGCATTCATCATCGTATTCGGGTGCCACGAGTAATACCCATACCGAAGACTGGAGGAGTTTTACCTCTGATTCCAATTTTCGCTGGTTTATCGGCTTTGGGAACTTTAGCTGGTGGTGCAGCTGGCATTGCGAAAACCGTTAATGATTACAAAGCAGGTCAGCAAAATTTGCGAGAAGCGGAACGTCATAATAAAGCTATGGAGGCTTTAGTGTTGGGCAAGGGTTTATACATTAAGCCGTATAAAAATGGTAAAGGATTGTATATTCATTCTTCAAAAAACTGAAAAATATGCTACCTAATCGACCTCTAACTAATGTAGACATCCTAAAATATTCAAGAAATATCCCTCATTTCCGTGGAGTCTACATGAAGGATCGATTACCCAGGACGCCGAAACGGGTTGAATGTGGTATCGTTAACTTAGATAATTCTGTTAACGAAGGAACGCATTGGGTAGCGTATGTTAAAGTATATGATTATTGCGAATATTTTGATAGCTATGGAAATTTAAAACCTCCGATGGAATTAATTAGATATTTAAAAAAATGTAATGTGTTTTATAACTACACAAGATATCAAAAATTCAATGCAGTGAACTGTGGTCATTTATGTTTAGAATATCTTTGGAGTTTTTGGAATAAAAAAATATTATAAAATATATGCTTTTCTTTCATTTGAATCATTTGCAAGATGTCGCTCACTTTGTCGATAACTGGAAACTCTTCAGTTTTATCTACATACTATCCTAATACGTTACAGCTTGATGGAGAGTATGAGTGTGCTTTATTACACTTTTCGACATTTAATTCTATCCCAAACATTGACAAAAGTAATAATAGGTTCTATTATGGTCTTAACAATGTTATAGAAATACCAGAAGGTACATATGAATTGCAAGACATCAATGATTATTTAAAATCGGAAATAAAAGATGCATCTATCAAACTTCAATGCAATAATAATACTTTAAAAACTGCTATGTTCTGTACAAAAGACGTTAATTTTACCAAAGAAGATACTTTTAGTAGAATGTTAGGATTTAATGAACAAATCTTGGAAGCAAATAAATGGCATGTATCACAGTCTCCAGTCAACATTTTACCAACGACCGTGGTCAGGATAGAATGTGATATTGTAAGCGGTTCCTACATAAACGGTAAACCAAGTCACATTATCCACGAATTTGCACTCAACGTGCCACCTGGATACAGGATCATTGAAATCCCGAAGAACGCAATATACTTTCCAATCAATCAAAACAATATAAATTGCATTTATATAAGGTTAGTGGATATAAACAATAACTTAATAAATTTGCGCGGTGAAGAAGTACAGCTATATTTACATCTTAGAAGAAAAACATGATTGACTACAATAAAAATGTACGTCAAGAACTAAAGCATATCAGTTCCATTCCAGCTACATACCAAATAAGACCTCGCTCTAAGAAAAAAATTAAATTAACTAAAGATAATAAAGCATTCCTCAGAGCGATCGGATTGCTAAAATGAATATCTTAGACGTTTTATCTGCTCCAAGTTACGATAACTCTATAGAAGGAATCGAATTTCATTCCTACAAGCCTTATGTGACGAGTTTCAACAGGAACGATGAAATCCGTATACCTATTAACCAACAAGACTTATACATACTACCATCAGCTAGCACTCTGTATTTGGAAGGAACTGTTAACGTTAGTAAAAAAGACACGAAAGACGAAGCTACTAGTGTCAATTTCACGAACAATGCGTTAATGTACTTATTCCAAGATATTAGGTATGAGCTTAATGGAGTGGAGATTGATAAAATAAAAAATGCAGGTATAACTACAACCATAAAATCATTAATATCCATGAATGAAAGTGAATCAAAAATATCTAATGCTTGGGGCTGGAATATCGATGGTATAAAAAATATCAATGGAGGAAGATTTTCAGCTTCTATACCACTGTGTCATATCCTCGGATTTGCTGAAGATTTTAAAAAAGTCGTGATAAACTGTAGACATGAACTGATATTGTTACGAAGTAACACTAATTTGAACGCTGTAAAACTGAACACTGGCGAAACGGTGGATGACGTTCAGATTAACAAAATTATATGGCGTGTGCCACATGTCAAAGTATCAGATAAAGAAAAAATCAGTTTGTTAAGACTCCTAGAAAAAGATCGACCACTTCAAATAATATACAGAAATTGGGATCTGTACGAATATCCAACTTTACCTAAAACTACAAAACATACTTGGTCTATCAAAACTTCAACTCAAATTGAAAAACCAAGATACATAATTCTTGGTCTACAGACAAATAGAAAAAACAATGCAAGTTCTGACATGTCTCAATTCGATCACTGTCATGTTCAACACGTCAGAGTGTATCTCAATTCCACGTATTTCCCATATGAGAACCTAAATGTAAATTTTGCTGACAACAGAATTGCTTTATTATATGAGCAGTACACCAGATTTCAACATTCGTACTACGGACGTCGTCCAGAGCCCATATTAAGCGAGAAACAATTTAAAGACTTAGCACCGCTGTTTGTCATTGATTGCTCTAGACAAGCGGATAACTTAAAGACAGGTCCAGTAGTGGATGTGCGAGTAGAAATTGAGAGTAATTCCGAAATACCAGATCAAACTTCAGCCTACTGTCTGATTCTCAACGATTGTATAATTGAATACAAACCCTTAAGTAACATCGTAAAGAAGTTATCATGAAACCGGATACAATTATAGTTGATCTCCAAGGATTTAAGAATTTTAATAACAATTTTATTGTTAAAGAAGTGGCCATTGTAAGTCAAGAATATTCACAAACATTCTTGGTAAAACCACCATGTTCGTTCCATTACTTAACAAAAGAAGAAAAGAAGCAAGTGAGATGGTTGGAAAAATATAGTGGAATTTACTGGAGCGAGGGCTACATAGACTACAATGAGTTTAAACGTGTTATAGTGCCATATTTAGAAAATAAAAAAATTATTACAAAGGGTTTGGAAAAAATAAAGTGGATTAAAGACTTATGTGAGAACTGTGAAGTAATCGATATAGGTGAGAAGGGATGTCCTAATTTTTCAGTTTTAAAAACTAAATATTGTAAAAATAAAACTGAGTTTAATTGTGTGAATCATAAATTGAATTGTGCACTAAATAATGCTGTGTGTATAAGAAAATGGTATTTTGATAATAATATGTCTGTATTCAAATTATTTTGTTGTTGCTAAGCTACATTATATATAATAAAAATATCCGATTAACTACATAATAGCTTTTTTATTTTATTATATTAACCTACAAAACGAACTTAAAATCAGCTGCAGTAAAATGATGTTTCTTTAATTAATACAATTTCAAATATACTTACAATCATTTTAAACGATTTTAATTATTTCATTTCAGTAAAGCTAATTTAAAGTTCGAGTATAAATAAGTAATGCAAATAAAACATAAGTAATTCAAATTTAAAATATATATTTTATTTATTTTTTACAATTACAAGCTAATAACACCTAAGAATAATAATGACTGTCTCATACTTAATTTAATATTTTAATTATTTACATTATGTAACTTATATACCTAAATCACGGTAGATATTTTAATTATTTATACATTTAAAAGTTACATATTTAGCGTTTAAAGACTAAGAAAGCATATGACATAAACCCTAATAAGTAGGTAATAATAAAGTTATATTAACAACAAATATCTTATTCTGTTAATATTATCTTATACTAGATTATTAGTAATACCTACATTCAAATTATTATTTTATTTTATTTATTTACACATTCAAAACTTACACATTAACACTAAAGAATAAGAAAGCAAATTTAATAAATGACATACCTACTTAATTATACCCTAATAACTGATACATGATTTAGGGACACATGTTCTAGTTTATTTATTTACATGAGTACTTATGTAACTTACAAACTTGTGATGTATGTAGTGCGTTATACTAGAATAACAAAGAAATTAACATTACTTACATTTAAATTCAATTTTTTTTATATTTTATTTATTTATACATTCAAAATTTATACAAAAGAATAAGAAAGCAAAAGAAAGCAAATGACATTAAATTCATACTCTAATAACTATTAATTATAAACATCAAATCTTACCTATGATAAGAACTTATAAATCCTAATATTTACAAAGTAATGACACCCACTAATAACAATTGCCGTCACAAAGCTTTTTAGATATTTTATTAACCAACGATTGTGTCTCATCCATAATATAGTCCAGTGGTTCACTCACAACATATTGCGCACTCAAAACTACCGCGTCCTCAATGTCACTTGCACATTCTTGTTGCTCATTTAAGTCCAAAACTTGTATTTGGATCAGTCGCAGACCTTTTTTCTTCTCATTATTGACGACGTATGACTGGCAAGGAGGCAGCTTCCGCTTTTGACAATCCCTTTTCGCTCTTGGTTTCTTATTGGTAAGCCTTTGTTGTTGTGTATGTTGTTGTTCGGGTACGTGCCAACTCAAACTTGGAGTCGGGAAACCCTGACCGTATTGCGAAAAGACGAGGTCAGGGGAATCACACATTTTTGATGATCTGAAACAAGCAAAATAACAATTAATATAATGTTAATGAATATCAGCCTAAGTAATAAATAACATTTAAACGAACTAAGTACTTACAGTTGTTTTCGATTCAATGATGGGAAACTGAGAAGTCCGACCAGTCCGGTCAATATCAGCTAAATGAGACGGAGGACTAATATTATTATGTTTGTGCAGTACTCCAGAAAGCATTATGCACATTTTTTATTACAAGTTTGAACTTGTTTCTTATGTATGACGTAGCCCGTCACTTGCGAGCACCTGATCGGTGTTTTATTACACAAACCAGTCAGCGCAATGCGCTTTGTCATCAGGAACGGAAATGAAACAGATTTATGAACATAAAATATTATTTATTTAAGTATACATATTATATTTAGTAGGTACAAGGGGCACCAAGAATACACACATTTTAGAATTGCTTACATACAGGTTCAAAAGTAACTTCTGTCGATACTATGAAACAGATTTATTAACATAAAATATTATTTATTTAAGTATATATTTAGTAGGTACAAAGTGCAGATAAAAGCAAACTTATAAAAGACCTATATAGGTACCTACCTAAGTAATTATCAGAGCTCGTATAGCTACATCTCTGTTTAGCTCTCTTGACTAGTACAAGGAACACCAAGAATACACACATTTTAGAGTTGTTTACATAATAAAGCTAGGTTCAAAAGTAACTTCCATGTTAAAATTGTAACTACTGTAATTACGTTTAAATTGTGGTAATGCATTACATAAATATAGATGCGTTACCCCAGGCTAAAGTAGAAACTTTATCAAACGATAGCAATCGTTTATCATCATTGCTTGAAAGTGCTATTTTATTTACGTCCTGAGTGAATATTTCATGTTTTATTGACCTAAACAATACATTTTTTTTGTGAATAACATTGCAATTGTATAAAACATTTTTATAATCTGACATATTTAAATTTTTGGTAATACATTTTTTTGTACCTTTTGCCTTTTTAATTGTTTTGTTTAAAGTTTTAATACAGTAAAGCTTTGAGCGCAGTCCTACGAATTCTTTGATAATGTTGCCACCCATTTCATCCTTAAACAGTCCTGGAACCTTCTTATTTATAATTGGTAAGTTATAGTCGTTGTTACAGTCATAATTGCTGGTATCAAAATATTTTAGAAAATGCAGCTTGAAGTCTTTATACACGTCATTACTCTGTACATCATATACTAGGCTATCTGTGTCAGTATAGCACAATTCAATTCGGTTACCATAAAAAGGTTTTATGATAGAGTAGTGAAAGTCGTACATGTGAGTCTTAGATAATTCTAATACTGCAAACCCTATGTATATTGGTTTATTAAGAATAATACGCACAGGTTTCATTTGGATTGCCACTAGATCATCAGAAAATACAGTGGCGCTATGAAAATATGGGCTGGCTATCAATTTTTCAGCACAAGTAGTCTTTTTTGTTTTATTGTTCGAGTCACACCACTTGTTTACTAACTTAACGTCTATTCGATTTTCATTATTTTCCAGGGTCTTTCCAAAAATACTATTGTTCAATAATTTGAAAAAGTCTTGTTCAAACGTTGACTCTGCTTTTTGGCGTAACTGGGTGTTAATATCAATATATTGCTTTAAAAAACAACTTTGCTTAAATGTAATAGCGCGATGGACCCTTCTCAATACTAAACCGTGCTGTAAACACTTTTTTAAATGTACGTAATGAATAACATAGTGATATTTATCGTACAAATTTGGTATTAGCTTTTTATTCTTACCACCAGGTGGCAAGCATTTTTCTGGACAAAAAGGAAAGTCATTGTGTTCCATGTGCAAATTCTCCGGATATATTAAATCAACTTCAAGGATGTAACCGTTTTCCGCAGTATCACTGATGACTGCTAAGTTCAATTGTAAAAAATCAATTTCTTGTCTATTCATAAATCTAAAACCGGAATAGGGTAGGGATTGACACATACTATAACCGTATAAATTATTACAATCTAAATAAATGATAAATGAATTTGGACGGGTTGGATCGTATGTATCTAAATATTTATGATTGGCTTTGACATGTCTTTTGGAACACATACAAACACCTCCACGAATACCTTTTTGTATCATTTTAAAAATTTCAACATCACTAATCAATTCTAATTGAACCCCTGTTTTTAAAAGCATAGCATCAAAAGATAGACTTGGTGCTGTAAGATAAAACGCGGGATCGAGGTTGTAATGTAGTTTACAAGTTTTTCGAAAATTTTCAAATACATCTGTTAGCAAAAGAACATCTGTTTTGAGATATAAATCTGTGTACATACCCATGTTTTGAATATTAAATACTGACCAAACAGACCGAGCGTGTTCATAGTCTTCATCGGTAATTGCCTCATTAGTTAAAGAGTTAAAAAAATATTTTTTTGAGGGTAAACACGTATCTTCATAACGTTCCCATTGAGACATATAGTCATATGGATACACTCCTTTACGGGTGAGTAGGTTAAATTGTTGTTTTTTAGGAAAATAAGATTTTAATTGTTTAAAGTCTTGTTTTTTCATTGTATTAACTAACTTTTCTAAGCTAGTTCCTAAAAACTTGAAAGAATCTACAAACCGTACCTGGATGCTTTCCCCGGTAGAAATCGGAATAAACTTAGTGAATGAAATATAGTTTTCTTTTGTTTTAGGTATCACTTTAATAGATCCAGGAGCTTCACCTAATTCTTTTATGAAAAGGTGGCAATCGTATCCGGATAAATTATGAAAAAATACTGGCAAAAATGTTGGTAGTTTGTATTTTATGTTACAGTAACTATGAGCTGCACCACGATATTTACCAGTCAAGTGACAATGATCGCGTACCCTATCGCCCAACAAGAAGTGCTCACAAATATGACATGTCATCGCGTTTTCAAAGTCACGAGCATTATCATTAGAGTAAATCATAGGAGCATTAATTTTTAAAATATCGTAAATTTTTTGTGCATATTTATAGATAGACTTCACAAAATTTGACACACAATCCGCACCGCGATAAGAAACGTAACGATTGTGGCTTTCGTCTAGCGTACACGTAATATGATAAGCGAAAGCTACAGGCACGTGTCGCTGTCGCGTTACAGTACTCGCCTTAGTGGGGTCAGGGTCACAATATTCATACCGTTCTAGCATTGTTTCAAAATCTGCGTATATAACAAATGGTACAATTTGCTTTCTATTATAATTTTTAAACCGAATGAAAGAACCCTTTGGAGGTAGTTCAGTGGCGACACCTCCACAACTATGCGAACTAAGGTCATCGCATGAATTAAAAAACATTAAACAAACGTCACAAAAGTACAGTTTACTGTGGTGTTTTGTTATTTGATTTTTAACAAGTCGCGGCAAGTCTTTAATGAGACAGTAATGTGACAAATCATCTCTTTCTAAATAAAGTAAATGAATCACCTTTCCGTTCAAGGCTTTTGGTTTGTAAAGCGGTCCTATGACGGTATTATTTTTTAAACCATAAATGTAAATGCAAATTTCAGGGTTATTCACTTCGAACCGCGCAATATCTGAAAAATTCACTGGAAATGACATGTCCTTTACCTTTAAAACGTTACGAAAATCAGGGTAAGAAGATACTCTTTCAGGGTGACTTTTAGCTGGATATAAAGCAGCAACAACATACCATAAAAAACAATACTCGTCATTATTGTGGATATTAACACATGCTTTTTTCGATTTTATTGCAGGAGGTAATTCGATAAAGCCTGAACCGCGCAACGGTTGATATTTGTTAACATTGACTTCCAAATGAGAACTGCTCAAGAACGTCCATCCACTGTCTCGGTCCTGAAATTCTTCTATCTTTTTTGATAAAGTATTTTTTACCTGAGATATTAGTGAGTCAAATTCATAATTCTGATGCAGAGTAACGTTTTTTGTGGCAAATGATTTCATCTCCTGAGAATCATTTTTAAACATTAAAAACAAAGCAAAATATTCGAAATTAACTTTTAGGCAAGCATGTTCTTTAAGAGATATGTCAATTAACGTTTTAATTTTGTCCCAATTATTATAAAGAAATGGTTCTAGAGAACAATTCTCAGACGGATCGACAATTCTATAAGAAGCTATACGATTACGAAATGCAGAATGTATTATTTCAACACCTTCGCAAAAATGCGTAATAGTTTTGTTTTTATGATTAGTACTACGTAGGTGTCCTGTCCAGTGACTGCGCTCAACAGATGTGTTACAGACAGTACAGAAAGGCATTTTAGATTAAAATAGTTTTAAACTTTACTAACTATTAGATGTTGCAATATATTATTATTACGATTATGATGTACGATCGCAAAAATACAATAATAGAATATATGGTGCCCCAACAACTTAAATATTTATTTTATGTTTATATTATCGCTATAAAAGACGGGCTCAGAATCATCAAATAATTCATGAGTCCGTCTCATAAAAGCTTGTAGACTGTCCCACTGCGGCGTGTTGCGGTTCAGCTGGACTTTTAGAGCCACCGAGGCTTTCTTCCACCGAATCTCTTTAGGGGTGGAGGCAACTTCGGCCTTGTTGTAGACCTTTACCTCCACATAGAAGTCCCCGGTTGAGTCCGTCGTTCGCCGCACTTTACCGTTGGCGACACGGCTTGTGAGGGACGAACCGAAGTCTCCAATTGAGGTCGACGACGGAATGTACTCCTCCAAGCCAAAGAGGTCCGAGCCCGAACTTTCTTTCTGTCTTTTACTGTAAACAATTTAACATATTCTTTATAATAATTTACACAACACAGTACATTGCATTAGTTTAACACGAAACATTGCAACATGAAATTACCTTGATTTCGATTGTGATGGCGTGGTGCTCTCGGAAGCTTTGCGCTTCGACACCTTCTTTTTGGGTTGCACCTTCGCAACCTCGGCTACAGCTGCGGGTCTTGTCTGGTATTCTGAATCGGAGTCAGACCTGAAATGGAACACATAAAGATTAATTTTGGAACTAATTAATAACTGTGACTTAATTAAGACTATCGATACACCAGCCGGCAGGCAGAAACCAGGTCCGTAGCTGGGTAGCGATTAAATATTCAGTAGTACTTACTTACATTTTTTAGGTGGTTGAAGGTTTTATATATATATATATATATATATATATATATAACGAAAGTAACTGGTGTTTATCACTGGAAGATACTGGAGCGAATGTAATATTGTGATCAAAATTGATTGATTTTATTCATAAAAAATACCATTTCAGCAATATTTAGTCCATTATAAAATTAAACCTTAATTACATGGTCTCACAGTTGTATGGCTAATTTATGTTACTTACGTCTAATTAAATCGTAGTGATTGAAAATCGATTCTGTCAAATTGCAATTTTATCGTGAGAAATGACGTATAAAACCAGCTTTTTACGCTCGCCGACATACCTGAAGACGATACATGACACTCATGATTAATACATTAAACCATTGTAATAAAGTATGTATGTTTGTTTAATAAACCTTGATGTAAAACTCCGCATGATATCACACATGTGAAATAAAAAAATAATAAATCATTTTTTCAAAGACGCAAATAAAAACGAGCTGAAAGAAAAATATCCTGGAAACATTTTTTTGTGCAGACTAATCCATGTAAACGAACTCGCGTCAAAAAGTTAGTTCACTCATATGCTGCAGTAAAACTTGACATTAGTATAAGTAATATCATCTTACGACTAAAACGGACTTTTCATAATCATTTCATGTAAAGGTTCAGTAGGTACTGATATTAAGATTCATCTTTCAAACAATTCCTAGATTGATAGAACTAACAATTATTTATTAGGAAACATTATAAAATAATAAGCAAAGTTATCAAAACGGGTATAGGAACAACTTCTATTTAAATTTATTAATTGCATTGGTTAGGAAATCCTCTAAAAAACCTATTTTAATCAGAGACTGCAACATGCACGATGATCATCTTACATTCAGTGTAATTGTTGAATACATGGAAATGACTCATACATACAGGTGTTCGTGTAACAAAGTTCGGATACTGCAAATTTACATAATGCAATTTTGCAATCTTTAACAGCAGAGCAACCAGTAGTTGTTTGTTAACGTCTAAGCTAGTGTCGACTGTGTGAGTTAATTAAATTAAAATTTGGATGTCCTTGGTGCCCAATCTGGGTCATAGAAATAGAATGTGCGTGTGCCTGTAGGTGCATGCTATTTCTTGCTCTGTGAAGAGACATGAGACAATCTGTCCTGAATTTTAGTTTAATGTTTACGGTATCCTAAAGTTCAGATGTCCTTGGTGCGCAATCTGGCGTCATAGAAATAGAATGTGCGTGTGCCTGTAGGCCTGCTATTTCTTGCTCTGTGAAGAGACATGAGACAATCTGTCCTGAATTTTAGGCTAGCGGTTCATATAGTGAATACTCTTGTTCGTTACGGTGTAAGGTAGTGATTTCTGTTTGAATGAATTACATTAAAATTCAGATGATCCTCGAGCCAATCTGGTCACTTAAGCGGAGTAAGTGTGTAGCCTATGTGGTTATGCGCTATCTCTAATTTTGTGGAGAGACATGAGACAATCTGTCCTGAATTTTAGTTTAATGTAGGGTAACCTAAAGTTCAGATGATCCTCGAGCCAATCTGGTCACTTAAGCGGAGTAAGTGTGTAGCCTATGTGGTTATGTGCTATCTCTAATTTTGTGGAGAGACATGAGACAACCTGTCCTGAATTTTAGGCTACCAGTTCAAGTAGCGATCACCCTTTTTTTGAGAAATATTTAGAGTCAGTGAGTAACGGAGGCGCAGTTATTACTCTCTAGTGCTGATATAATAGTGGTTCAGAACCACTGCCCAATATGGTTTTCAGCTAAAACCTAGAAGTAATAATTTCGGTAAAGTAGTGTAGTGAAACAGCCTATCATGTTCACAAAAGGTTCTTTTAAGAACCGCAAATTATCGTGTCCTAAAAGAAGTCGTTAAAACGTACCATTATACCCTGTACAGTCAGTCTCGAGGCAAACAAAGTGAGAAGTAAGAACGGTAAATAAATCAAGTTTAGAACGAAAATGTTGAACGGCTCCTATTCCGCAGTTATTACTCTCTAGTGCTGATATAATAGTGGTGCAGAACCACTGCCCAATATGGTTTTCAGCTAAAACCTAGAAGTAATAATTTCGGTAAAGTAGTGTAGTGAAACAGCCTATCATGTTCACAAAAGGTTCTTTTAAGAACCGCACAGTCAGTCTCGAGGCAAACAAGTTTTAAAACGGAAATGTTGAACGGCTCCTATTCCGCAGTTATTACTCTCTAGTGCTGATATAATAGTGGTTCAGAACCACTGCCCAATATGGTTTTCAGCTAAAACCTAGAAGTAATAATTTCGGTAAAGTATGTGTAGTGAAACAGCCTATCATGTTCACAAAAGGTTCTTTTAAGAACCGCACAGTCAGTCTCGAGGCAAACAAGTTTTAAAACGGAAATGTTGAACGGCTCCTATTCCGCAGTTATTACTCTCTAGTGCTGATATAATAGTGGTTCAGAACCACTGCCCAATATGGTTTTCAGCTAAAACCTAGAAGTAATAATTTCGGTAAAGTAGTGTAGTGAAACAGCCTATCATGTTCACAAAAGGTTCTTTTAAGAACCGCACAGTCAGTCTCGAGGCAAACAAGTTTTAAAACGGAAATGTTGAACGGCTCCTATTCCGCAGTTATTACTCTCTAGTGCTGATATAATAGTGGTTCAGAACCACTGCCCAATATGGTTTTCAGCTAAAACCTAGAAGTAATAATTTCGGTAAAGTAGTGTAGTGAAACAGCCTATCATGTTCACAAAAGGTTCTTTTAAGAACCGCACAGTCAGTCTCGAGGCAAACAAAGTGAGAAGCAAGAACGGTAAGTAAATCAAGTTTTAAAACGGAAATGTTGAACGGCTCCTACTCCGTAGGATCTTATTGGGCTTTCTACTACACCGAATGTGACGGAGGCGAACGAAGTGAGACGGAGGAACGGTAGGTGGGGTAGAATGCCCAATAATATCCTACTAATGTAATGTGTTATTCCAGACTATAATCTATCTCTGTGCCAAATTTCATCCAGAGCCGTTCTGTCGTGACAGAGTAACAAACATCCATCCATCCATCCATCCTCATAAACTTTCGCATTTATAATATTAGTAGGATTCTATCTTCTATAGGTTCAACATCATTACAATGCATCTCGACGATTAGGCCAACTTCTTCCATTGCTTCTACTTATCAAAAAGTTTTTGTAGCTCAGATCTCTAACAATGACTAAGTTTAAACATTGAAAGGTTTGTGAAACTTATCACTGATTCTTTAGATCATTCAGGTATGTAGCATCGCCACTCCCACGGCCTAGTATACTATGATTCCGTATATAGTATTTTGGATATGACTGCTTTTACAAATGAGAAGGATACGCCTTGACTGTGCGTAACTGTGTGTAATATAGTTATTGTAAGTTCCGACACAATAGGTTGTATTAGCTATTAAGAAGAAATATGAATCAATAACTTATTACAAAATAAACTTAGCAAAAAATTAAAATTTAGAACTATCAATGTCAAACTGTCATCCCGCCTGATCGTGATTTGTTTGTGTCACAAGCCTTGAGGAAAAATTTTCTTATCCACCATTCTATGAAAGGAAAAAACTTATGTAGGCATTTAGGTCCGAGTGGGCAATTTAAAATTGCCGATATATACTTGTAGGATAACAAATTGTGTATAAATGAGACTGTGGGTGTGTTTGTTGCTGACTTGTGCGTCAGTGTGGGGGTTCCCGGAGAGAAGATCGGCCGACAAGCAGCCAGACTTGCCGCAGCTGGCTCAGCAGCTGCAGGGTAAAAAGGATAATAGAGTAAGGGAAGCCCCAAGGGATTGTAAGGGAAAGTGCGCCTCTAGTATAGCACAGAAAGCAGCTGCTGAAGCGAAAGCAGCGCAGGCGGCTCAGAACGCCGCAGGAGCTCAGGCCGCTCATATGGTTAGTTTATTTACAAGTAATTTGACTAAAGTTATGACTTGACTACTTTGACGTTGCGTGACTGTCAAAAAAACTAAGTGCAACAGAATTAGATTAAATCTGTGAAATTTACTGACTTTCTTAGAGATAATGTAGTTTTCTTTTAACCCTTGAACGATTGCATAAATTAATTTCGAATCACATATGTCAAATATAAGTATTTCTCGCTGAACATAACACATTGAAACATTATTGAGAAAAGTGTTCTGTACTACTTACTATATTACTTTTTCAGGTAAAGACCCAATTAGCTGAGAAGGCACTACAAGCTGCTAAGGCAGCTGAAGCTGCTCTCGCTGGCAAGCAGGCAGTAGTGGAACAACTCCAACAAGAAGTGAAGGAAGCTGAAGCAGTTGTTGCTGAGAACACAGCTGCAGTACATCAACAACAAGGAACTGTAAACGCGGCTGTACAAGCTGCACAACAAGCTACAGCTCAGGTGAGTCTACTATAAAATTGTCTTCGTTTTCAAGTTTCCTTGTTCATTCAACATTCTCATTCTTTTATCATTAGAGTATAAGGCATTAGAAAAATTACTTGAACATTGAAGATTTTATTGTTTACAATTTTGGCCTCTGATGTGTATCTTCAACAATTCCTACCCGACCAGACGAAAAGGAATACAAAGTTTTACGAAGTATTTAATATTTTATGGCGAATTCATTGCGGTTACTACCATAATCTAATGATTGTTTTCAATGCCAACGTTATTTGGTAGTAATTGTTGAAGTGCCTGATTTGCTGAATGGATGCTTCGTAAAACTTTGCTTTCTCTTTTCCAAAAGGTCCAAAGTACGAGAGCGCCTTCAAGAAATTTTCAATCACCTTACCCAAGAGAACAAGGGTTGAAGCAAATTCCTTGACACAAAAATGATTTGCTTGTCTTTATGCACATTTATCGCTACAGCAGCAGTATTGTCGTGTGTTCCAGTCTGTTTTAGAGCATATTCAGGAAAAATATTGTCATGCTTGTGTTCTGGTGGTAAAAAGAAATAATTTTCAATCATTAGAATGGTGGATAGAAGTGTACTATATAGCGCTTTTTATTTATAACCAGTTTTACAATAAATACACAATACTTCCTTTACAGTACAATGTCTTTAATTTCATAAATTCCATGTTTTTCATTACATAACTAATTTATGTAACTTTGATTTTTTACTAGTCTTCGTATTTAGTCTTATACTTACTACCATCATCATGCCTTGCTGTGGTGTGGGAATACTGAATCAAATTTGAATATAATTTACTGAAACACCATCTCATGATTTCTTCAACGATATATACCAAAATATTTTTCTCTTGTTCTCCAATTTTTCAGCATAAACTAATGGTACAAGCAACTCAACTAGCAGCACAACTTGAAAAGTCGGCGCACTGCGTTTTAGAGAAGACTAAATTCGGATTACAAGAGAAATGTCATAACCTATCGGAGGCAAGAGCAAGACTAGCGCATCTGCAACACAAATTGCAATGTGCTTGCGCTGAATGTGCGGCGACTAAACAAGCTGCTCACTGCGCATGCGAAGCTGCGCGAGCAGCTTGTGGAAATGCCCGGCGGAAGAAACACGTTTTAAATCAAATTGCTGTAGCAGCAAAAGACAGCAAGCGAGGACGATGATTGAGCAAGTAAGGAAAGTATGGTTAAGTGACTGAAACTTCAGTTCGGATTCGGGAATTTTGATTCATTGGCAGAAATAGAAAAGATTGTCGATCTACTTTACTTGATATATTCTCACATTGCAGTGTACGATAAACTTCGTTTACAAAAGAACATCTAAAGGATGCTGTACAAATTTCTGCGCATACAATGTGATTAGTGAACAAGCTATGCATCCAAAGACAAATCAAAAATATACCAGAACATCACATCTGCCAATGAATCTAGAGCGTAAAGGGAGGTTTATACTAGTTTTATCATTAATGACTTAACTCGTATAAATGACCTAGCCGTCGCATATAGCGATTTACCAACAGTATTATTGTCTCCGCCATTACCACTTCATGGGAACTTTCTTTGACCTTGTGCAAAATAACATATAATATGGTAATATTTTGATTCTGATAATATAGGAAGAGCCCCATTTCCATTTTTATCAGATTTACATTCATGGGTTTTTTTTCTAAAGACTGAGAAATCTGGTCGAAATTTTAAAACTATTGGATTGATTATGTTCAGAAAATATATGCTTTTCGATTCTATAGCATCCTATCAAAATAGTTATTTAATAGTGTCCATATTTGCTGTAGTTAATTTATTTTATTTGCTAGGTAGTACTGATTCGAAATCTTCCTCTTTCTGTTGCAAAGAATTGGGTGATTGTCAAGATCCAGATTTTTTAGAAACAGTTATTATTATGTTTTCCTTTTTAGTGAATATTTTATTTGACAGTAGCACCAAACAGGCTTCTAGAAATTTATAACAATAGCAGTTTTTGCATTTCACTTTTAAAGGAATGTAAATACCACCACCTGCCAAACGGATTGTTTTCGAGGATGCGTGGATTACGATGAATTTACGATTATTTTAGATTAACTCGATTTACTGTAGTTTTATAATATTGTGTGTTAAGACGTTCGACGTATAAGCTTTTGATATGATGGATTTCGTTTAAGCTTCTGTTAATATAGTATGGATCACGAAAATCTTGTTTTATTTTGGGATACATAAATAAATATAAATATTTTTTCATTCAACCTAAAATTTCTGATACTATTTCCTAATAAACACAATTTTATACGCAAGCTTTTGTACAGCATCTCATGTTGATAATTAAATTGATTAATTGGTTAAATTTTTAACAATATTAATTAAAACTCACTAGTCATTATTTAATATTACAATTTAATTATTATAATTTATATTGTAACAGGCATTACTTTTACACTATTATCTATTCTAGACTTGGACTCTTCCAATTCCTGCATATCTACTTCTTTACCTTAAGCTTAAATTATAGAAGACTGAACTTAAATAATCCGGTGGAATAGTAACTCATTAACTTTACTAGCTTGTACATAAATATACAGTAGCTCTAACCTGAGCATTTAACAACTTTGTTTATTGTGATTTTAGTTCCACGGGGTAAACACTAGAGGGTTTTGCTAACTTAAAAAAAGGCTCACCATCTTCCTGGTGAGGTTAGATAAAATATAATAATAAGCAAGGTGTAATCTAGGTATAGTTCATCTAGGTTCTATTAATGTCTAATGATTTTAAAATAACAGAAATAGGAAAGTCATCACAATTCACACAGTACACATCTTAATAATGAATACAGTAGTCTATAATTTGATACAAAGCTTCCAAAATTATTTTTCTAATATGTAAAATTAAATAATATCTTTTGATTTCAGCTCTAACCTTAGTTCTAGTATTACGTAATAATAACTTATTGTTTTAAATATTTGTTGGTCAATCTATTTACTGTCCTGAACTGGGCACAACCTCATTTAACAGTCCAGTTCAGTTACTTTTGTTAATTCTGTACAATCTACGAAGTGTAAAAACCAGTACATATATAGCAGGTAATTAAAATGCAAGAAACACCTCTGATTTACTAATTTTTTTGGAGCTACTGTAAGACAGTTATGAGTACATAAAAAAATGTAGTATCGTATGGTTATGGTGCAATCAAAGAAACAATTCGATTTGGATTGGATTTAAATTGTTACTCTCGTACCTACTTTATTAAATGAAATGGAAAATATAACACTTATATTTTCAATCCTTATCCCGTAAAAATGTTCACAACAGCAACTGGGAGTGTTCAAAATAAATACAGAAAATTTACTAATGCTATTTTTTGTCGACTATACTAAACGCGTCATTTAAGTTTTGTGGGCTGAAGGCCATATTGCTGTTTTTATAGTTCGAGTACGGTGAATTATTAGCTGACAACGCAACATCTGTATCCACGTAGCCGTGGAGGGGACTGAATATATCTTCATCTTCATCATCTGCATACATTGGCGAGTTAGGAGGGATCTTGGGCACATAACGCGCCGGAGGTTCTGCGTACTGCCCACCTACAATTATATCATCATCAAAACCACCTTGCTTGTTTGGCGTCCAAGGCTTATTCAAGACTTTGGAATCTGCGAAGTAAAACGGTCTCTTTTTCCTAAAGAAGAATTTGTTATCTTGCAGTAAATGTTTCTTGGATTCTTCTGGGTCTACAGGCTCTTCTTCATTGTAGTCCTTTGGTGTTGGAGTCACGTAAACTAGGTTATTTTGTTCGGCATACACTGGCTGTTTTTTCGTGAAAGCGTAATTGGTGTCGGGGTTTTGTGTATGTTTTTTATGCTCCCAAGATTGGTACTCTTGCCTGTTAAAGTCGTGAGCATCATAATTCTCAGATGTTTCTTGGAAACTTTGGGGTGTCGGATATATGTCTTTTATGCTAGATTTCAGAGGTGCACCGTAAGAGTCCACGGGTGGCTCACCGTAACTCTGTTTTTGCGGGTATTCATTAAAGAACTGCATCGGTGGCTCTCCAAAGCCAGCTATTTTATCAGGAACAAAGAAGGAGTAATGTGGCATTTTGATAACATGTCCGAATCTTGGTCGGCCAGGTCTCGCTTTAGGGGGGCCGTATTTTTGTTTGGGTTTTGAAGTGCGTTTTTTGTGGAAACTGTCCGGGGTTCCATATTTAGAAGACAAAGTCTTTGGCTTTGTCTTGTGTGCCTTCTTGCTGGGTTTTCTGGTTGGTTTGGAAGTTCTGTATTTTGGCCTTGGTGATCCATATTTTGACTTCGGTGGTCCATATCTTTGCTTCGATATCCTCCTATAGATTACCTTGGGTTTTTGGAATATTCTGTCTAATGGGTAATTGTCTAGTATGACTGTTGCTTCTCGTTTGCTAATTTTTCTTTCAGATTGTAATTCTTCTACTTCATTCTTCTGTTCTTCCGCTCCATTCTTAAGTTCTTTCGCTCCAACACATGATGCCGTCACTGTTATCTGGAATTAAAATGATTTGGATTTGAGTGTTAAAAGGCTATAGATAGTACCTATAACTGAATCTAGCCTCATGTTTTTTTTACTGTATATATTATTCACCCCCAACGCATAAAATGAGGTGTTATATGTTTAACGTGTGTATCTGCGTATGTGTGTCTTTGTGTCGGTAGCATCGTAGGTAGGTAGGTACTAAACGAATAGACCGAATTTGATTGTTTTTTTCTTAAAAAGGTCGCAACATATAGAATATCGTCCTTTTTTTTTGTGCTGGAAATCCTCATCGACATCCTCCGCCCGGGGCAGGCGGTGGGGTGTGTCGGACTCCACCCAGAATGGGTGACCTACTGACTAAAACCACACGGGTATTTCGCCTCACCACTTTTTGCTGGGGTTACGGGAGCGAGGTTTCATTCCTTCGCGACATAGAATATCGTCCTGAGTCAAGTTATTTACAGGCTAATAATAGGGTTGAAATTAAAAGAAAGCTTCACACTGTCAAAGTTCTCATTAAGTTTATTTTAGATTTTTTGTCAATAAATTCCATTTCAACATAATATGGATATGTAAAAAGTCCATTTGGAGTCGTATATCAATGTTCTTAGAGTTTTTGTTCCATTACTTTATCCAGTCCCAATATGGTCGTAGAATGGTGGCACGTGACGTTAATGATAGAAGAAGGTATGCGCTTGAGCAGTTTTACTCTCTACAATATAGCTATCTTTCAGACAATGAGATTAAATAATTCGATTAAATAATACAATTTTACGGTGACATATATGTATATAAGAAAACATTCCTTCTACTAAGTATTAAGTAATTACGTAAGCATTCAACCGTAAGGGTCTAGTTAAGCGTGGATTGCTCACAAAAACGTAATACTTAGGTACCAAAATAAAACGTAATCCAAGCAATATTTTATCATATTGTATTATTATTCAGATTGAGATTCCGATAATCTAGGTTCCTAGCATACCATTTTGTCTACTATACCTACGTCACCCAAAATAAACGACAGGATAAAAGTACCAATCTTGCTAAAATTATCAAGAGCTAGCTGACCCGGCGAACTTCGTACCACTTAACAGTTGATTCTGAAACTAACGTCACTCAATTGTTTTGCCTTCCCGGAAACTTCCACTAACACTTAAACTTTATGGTATGGTATTAAAGTTCAAATTTACTTTTAAGTATTATTACGAATCTTTTGTATGGGAATATAGAAGTGTTGTTTTTGGGCTATTTCAGGCATTTTTTTTATTTTTTCTCTCCGTAAAGACGTATATACGTGCCAGTCTTAAGTAGACACTCTGTATGTGTTTGCCGTTGGTGTACTCAATGAATAAACAAAAAATATAACATAGTATTTTATACACATACGGACATAAAGCTATGTAAAATATACTTTTTTTTTATGGGATAGGGGGGCAAACGAGCAGACGGATCACCTGATGGTAAGCGATAACCGCCGCCCATGGACACCCGCAACACCAGAGCAGTCGCAAGTGCGTTGCCCGCCTTTAAAAGGGTTTGGGCCTCCGGTAACCTCAACTCACTCGGCGAAACACAACGCAAGCGTTGTTTCACGCCGGTTTTCTGTGGTATCACTCCGGTCGAGCCGGCCCATTCGTGCCGAAGCATGGCTCTCCCACGTGAAATACTAAATTTAACATTCTCATAATTTAAAACTAAACCACGTATTACATAAAAATTAGCATACAAACGATTCCTTGGATACTCTCTATGCTAATCCTGATCCCGAAGGTCGGATACTGTAGCGTACAGAAGTATATGAAAGTGTGTGAGGAGCAGATGCGCCTGCGTCACTTTCTATGTGTGCGTAGTGCGTAGGTATACTTTCTTTCGTGCGTGTTGGATGTGGATAATTATTGCTAAATTTTTAACAGATTGTTAGAAAAGTAAAATTGTTTTTTTTTTACTATTTAATTATTTACGGGGAAAAATATTAATGACTACACTATTCAGTAAATGCTTACCGATATCATAAATGGTCTCTCAATGGATAAATGGTCACCAAATACGATAATAAGATTTAGGTTAGGTTAGAACTGCGACCACAAACACGCTAAAATGCGGATTTATTTTGGGCATTTACTGTTTTCGGATCACTTTATACCTGTAATTGATAAAGTGATTTTTTGCCGTTACATTTTACTAGATCTGCTGGCTAGTTAAACATATAAGCCATTATATACTAAACCAGTGAATAGATTCAACTGCCTATTTGAAGGTAAGAACTGTATATTTTAAGCTACCTATGTTAAACGATGCTATTATGACAATAACGGATAGGGTAATATTTTTTTTACTAAATCTCTCTTTCACTCTTCTTTTGTAATTCTTTCTTTTAGAGTAGCTAACCTAAATGTGGTCATATCTTAAAATAAATGGGCACAGCAGTGAAAGGGAAATGCCCACCGGCCATAGAGACTTCGGCCCTGGGTGCACACATATAAAAGCATATGGCAATGATTCTATACAATTTAATGAATGAAATGGTAAAGGATTTGGTTTAGAAAAGAGTCCGGATTTTTAAGATATAAAATGTTTATTATTTAAAAAATACAGTTTTTTAACAATCATCTTACTGTAATATATACATACAATATTAAGTCTTAATAAAATCTGTTATGTATTTTATGATCTTATACATAATTTGTATCATATACAATCAGTACATCATCCAGAAATTGAGCTGGAGGGAAAATATTAGTCTGATTCCGTGCCCAACCCAGTTAATATTAAGTCTCAGGATGTTAAAACAGGAAATTCTCTAACATTTTCAGTGTCTACATTTATATTTTTAGTCTGCCCTAGATCTATTTAGATTGCATTCCCTAACATACTCAGACAAATCATTATTTGTTTCTATATTTTGATGAACAATTTCTAGTATTTGAGCCACATCATCCCTGTCTCTTATTTTTGTGTGGACTTTATTAATTAGTGCAGCAGCCAAGTGAAGTCTATCATCAATTGTGTAGAATCCCTGTTAAATATTGTGAATGTTAATGGTTCCCGTTCTGCAGTCCAATGTCATGCTTCTCTATCAGTCCTTACCCAGTAATTATGGCACACATAATGGTAGCTGAAACAATAATAAAAACAAAAATGTAGACCTATAGATCAAAATAAAATAAAAAAGGTGTTTGCAAATGTGAAAACCTAAAATTACTTTTTGGGTTGATATGCAAACAGAGTGAAAATAAGTTTCAATAACACCACCAGCACACAACACTGCACCACACTTACATAAATCAAAAACTGTTGAACACTAACCTCACATGGTGTAATCTGATGGGCAATCATATTCCTTATGAGTTCCTCACATGGAGAATTAGTCCTGAGTGTGTGTGATCTTATTCTCAAAAGTGACTTGCCACAGCTGATGCACACATGTCCATGACCAACAATCGGTGTATTTTGATGTTCACGAGTTGAATGTCGTATTTGATTCCAGGCTGCAGTCTAATACAAGTGGCACACTTCACTGTCACTCGAAACATGTACCTAATAAAGAAGCCATAATAATTAGTTATTGATATTTGTAAAGTAAACTCAGAAAAAACTTTTCACAGAGGAAGACATGACAGGGATGATAACATGGATCAATTATTTACCTGCTGTTGTCGAACCCATCGTTGTAGATTATGAACTTCTGCAATTTCCAACAAATGTCTTCGTATTCTCGTTACATTTAACACAATGGACACAGCGTAAATATCTTGAATCAGTTACCGAGGGCGGGAAGAACTCTGGCCGGTGTGAAAGCTGGCATCATTATCAGTGGATATCGAGTCCCAAGTTCGAGCAGTAGTTATCGTGAGAACGCGGGAACAGGATCCATGATTTGGTATAAGAAGAATTGTTGGAGTCCATTAAAAAGTTTATTCGTTGGTGAAATAACAAATCCACAAGAAAACAAATAAAATAATACAAAATGCAAACGAAGTTGACTTGTGATTATTTACTTTCTGTTGTCAGATTCGATATTTCGATGTTGCCACTTAAGAGACATAAGAATCAATAAATCGATTTCGATTTTTGATCGAATTTTGTATTATTGAACTAATCTTTTTAATTGAATTAATCTCATACATTATTATTTTCTTTCTTTTAGTTTTTTAATTATATTTTTAATGTTCATTAAAATACTATTTAAAAACTAAAAGAACGTTAGACATTTAAATTGTGTAGTAGCGATTATTCGAATTTATGGTAAATCAAACAGCGATTCGCTTGTTTATTATTGGCATTTTAATAATTACATGCGTAATAACTGCCTCATTAGCCTAGTGGTCTTCAATGCGACTGCTACGCTACAGGTCCTGGGTTCATTTCTTAGGTCGAGCAGTGTTAATAGGTTTTTTTATGAAATTCCTAGTAGGTAGCAGCAGGCCATTAACTTGGAATAAAAAGTGTGGGCCTCTACCTTACCCTCCGGGGAATACAGGTGTGATGGTATGATATGTTATGTTATTAGTTATTTAAATGTAAAACGAAGACGAATTCGACCAGGCAGGTAGAGCTCGCGGACTCGCTTTAATAAAAAATCGATTAAAAATATAATCGATTTTATTTTGTCCGAAATTAATAATTGGCAACATTTTTTTTATCCACAAACCAACGACGTTTTTACTAATTTCATTTTATCTTTTCGGCTCTTTTATTTTTGTAAAAATGTTCCTACCTTTTTTAGATAATTGAATACCGCGATAAATAATCATAAAACAATATATATTTTTTAAACAAAAGCAAACTGTTGGGCCTTTCAGGGCCAAAAATGGGCATTTCCCTTTATTCTGCGACCTTTTACTGTTTGAACAACGTGAGGTGACATCAAATGGTCTAGTCATTTTTATATTAATGACCCATGACCTCAACACTTAGCTCCTTGGCTCATAGTCGCTTTCCTAGAAATGTAGGCAAAGCCAAAATCAAGACTCAGAGAATTCAAGATAAGTATTTTTTGAACGTAATTTTTTAATTGTAGACAGCCCCCAAAACGCCTGACCTTCATTGCCTCCTAGTGCTTTCGCTGTGAAGGAACTCCTCAGAGTATACTTGATACCCTCCCGCCTATATTCCCAAGTTTTAGGCAGTGAGGTCCTAAAAATTATATACCCACAGTTCGCCGTTGTGTAGGTAATACGGGGACGAGCCAATTGCCAATAACTGGGCTAAAGTCCGAAACTCCGAGCTGTTACAGAGAATTTCATAAAACCTAAAAACTAATTAGGTAATGATTGTCACAAACGTACGTACGATCACTGTGCTAAGGTTCGTCAAAGCAAAGTTGGCAAAGATTGATCAATAAAAATTCAATGTAGAACTTATGATTTAGCCACGAAATTCTCATCGAAGAAAGTATTGGGACGACCTTCAAAATTAACAGAGAAACGGAGAAACTGTGATCGAAATATAAACTTTGTTTACGGTCGGTTGAAAACTGGTTTTTAGAATTTACTAGCTTCTGCCCGCGGCTTCGCCCCCGTGGAATTCGGTCATCACATCCCACGCGAACGGGATAAAAAGTATCCTATGTCCATCTGGTTCTAAGCTACCTCTCCACCAATTTTCAGTCAAATCGGTTTTGCCGTTCTTATGTTATAAATAGTGTAACTAACACGACTTTCTTTTATATATATAAGATACTAGCTTCTGCCCGCGGCTGCGCCCCCTTGGAATTCGGTCTGTCATCACATCCCACGGGAACGGGATAAAAAGTATCCTATGTCCGTCTTCTGGTTCTAAGCTACCTCTCCACCAATTTTCAGTCAAATCGGTTTTGCCGTTCTTATGTTATAAATAGTGTAACTAACACGACTTTCTTTTATATATATACTAGCTTCTGCCCGCGGCTTCGCCCCCGTGGAATTCGGTCTGTCATCACATCCCACGGGAACGGGATAAAAAGTATCCTATGTCCGTCTCCTGGTTCTAAGCTACCTCTCCACCAATTTTCAGCCAAATCGGTTCAGCCGTTCTTCAGTTATAAATAGTGTAACTAACACGACTTTCTTTTATATATATAAGATACTAGCTTCTGCCCGCGGCTGCGCCCCCGTGGAATTCGGTCTGTCATCACATCCCACGGGAACGGGATAAAAAGTATCCTATGTCCGTCTTCTGGTTCTAAGCTACCTCTCCACCAATTTTCAGTAAAATCGGTTTAGTCGTTCTTATGTTATAAATAGTGTAACTAACACGACTTTCTTTTATATATATAAAGATTTCATTAACTCTGCGCGTAAGGTGTAACGCACACTGAACAACGGGGTCCAAACGAAACAAACTATTTACTAAGATTTACTGGTTTTTGACATTTTCACTAATATAAGATATTGAAAAAAAAACAGTCTATTCGTGACCATAGTTGCTGTAAAGGATCCGAAACGTTGGGAATAAATACTATCAATTCGTAAAAAGTAGTTCACAAATACATAGTAATTTCAACTAACGAGTTTTACTTTGAGCGATGGTCTTGAAATGTAACTAACTGTTGGCTGATTGAACGGATTTAATTAAATCGAAAAAACCAAAAACTGTGAAATACATAGATTCCACCAATTTAACTCACATAAAAGACAATGGCTCTCGAAATATTATTTTTCCCGAATCTGCCTCATTAAATTTTGAGAACGGACGCTTTAACAAACTCAAACTCGAAATGAAAATGATGAATTTTGTCGCGATAGTTTTTTCACATATTTTATAAGTTTAAAATGTTATTCGTTTACGGTAGCACCGAGCAGGACGATGATATAATGAAAAATGGAAGTATAATTTATATAAAAAAATTAAGTACTTAATTAGAAATTTTATAGAAGCATAGAAGTTATTAATGTCTCTTGACAGTTTCACATTACGTCAATACGTCATTTGACATAACAACGAATAAACAAACATTCATATTTATAAAACAAATTTAATGTTAAAGGTTGTTATAATTCAACTCACTGAAATTACAAACATAGTAGTAATACTATCCTTAGATATTTCACCTTATTTATTCGTTTATCAAACGCACTGTGCGTTGTTCTTAAATCCGGATAAGTTTCCGTTCATCGTGAACAGGAAGTGTCGGAACGTACAAGTTCACTGACACTATTATAACCGCAAGTTATTGCAAATTACTAGACAGTGAGAAAAAATTGTAGTGGATTAAATCTGAAGCTATCAGTAAATATATCTTCACGGGAAACCCCTAAGGAAAGTTTCCATCATTAAATCACAGTATGCTGATGATGGCCACGGGGTAATTTTTAGTTGAAAAGAATCCCAAAGTCTCCAGTCTTATCCACAGAGAAGGTTTTCCCAGAGAATAAAAAGAAAAAGGTCGGTAATAATCTACATAATGAAAAACAAAATAGACTCGCCAGGGACTTCTGATTCTAATAATAACTCTGAAGTACAAACAATTGAGCATCGTGCTGCTTTCTATAATGATTTAAAGCGGCGGTAACCTAGGGCATCGGACTTGCGATCATGTGGTTGCCGGTTCGAGAACCACCCATTGCACTACCGACGTGAACCCACTCGTAACAAGCCTTTAGCCAAGAATATTAGTAATGTGGGTAACAACGTTTAAAAAAATTTTTTTTTCAACCTGCCCCCCACTATGATTTTCTCCTGTATCGTGGGTGCGTTTACAAAAACAACAACTACCTGTAGATCATACAAATTTTTTTGCTCCGTGGGGGATTGAACCCACAACACGTGATACAGAATTCGATTGTTCAGCCGCTTATGAAAATAATTGCGTAGAAATTCTTGTACTAGAATAAGTGAAATTAATCGTTTAAATAAAACCTTTTCTTGTCACAAAAAACAGGATTGTCAAGTTGAAGGCGTGTTTGCTTGTCTGTTTATGCACTTTTACTGTAATCGCGTAACTGCTACATTCCAATAAACTAGATTTTTGTACTTGAAGTAATTGATAGTCTAGGAGTTGTCTTATTTCGTTTATAGTAGCGTCATATATGCAGAGGTGCTGCCTAAGCCCGTATGTTTGAATCAAAATGGTCAACTCCCGAACTTTAAAAAATGTTTATAGGTCCTGAGACCGTATCCTGACGTGATGGCAATATCATCATTATTCGATTGAAAGAGAGGGATGCTGCTCTACAGATTAAATAGTGCTATCCCATTCTCACAACTTAAAAATGATGGCGATAATACGCCGTAATACAACCCCTGATTGCTGGCTGGCCAGACAGAAGGCGATTTTCGCGTTGGAGACCAAAACAATCTGTGTCTTTTTATTGTTGTTGATTCTACGGCATGACAGATGAACTGTGGGCAAAAGCCACCACGAAATGGATCCCACATGGAGTGAAGCGATAGCGTGGTCAGCCCAAGTGGAGGAGGCGTGATGAACTCATCTCTTACGATAGAGATTTGTTAACAAAATAACAGACAGATCGGCTTCGAAGGAGGGAAGAGTAAGGGCGGCCTTTGATCAGCAGTAGGAATGGACGAGAAAAAAAAGAATTTTGATTGAAAGATAAATTGAAAGTCTTTTCATTGCTGTTAAATAGGTATACTAAATATCTATACAAGTAATTTCCAAAAACTAATTAACGCTAGCTGACCGTCTTAGCCTCAAGATAAACATAGATTTGATGTTTTTTAAAGTAATATGCCTATATAATGTACTTATAGTACCTATAATTTAGAGAGCTAATCGTTTCATTTTACTGGAAAATAAACTTCCATTCCATCTACTTGGAGAAATCCGTTCCTTTTGTCGTAAAAACTAAAAGTTAATTAATTTTTGTATCGATATAGATTAATTAAAGATAATGAGTTGTTCTAAATTATTTTAATTACAATAGATAATACGGCGAAAATATTTGGAAAGATTATCTGTGGACCCTGTAAAATTTTGATTGTGGATAAAATTAAGTATTATAAGAATGTTCAGTTATTTATACTTAATTGGATACGTCTAGATTATATGTTGGATTGAGACAGATAACATGCACACAAAAATAAGTGATTTAGAAAATTTACTTCGGTCAAACATTATATAATTATTAGCAGGCCCATCAGACGTTGTCCTGCCCTGAAAATTAAGTCCTAGAACCCGATTGCAGGGTCACCTACTGGGTCCAATTGTATTTCCAAACCGTCCAGGGATCCACTCAAAAATACATACAACTTATCATCTAATTAGGTCCAGCCGTTTAGGAGGAGTTAGGTGGTTTATCGAAAAAAAAATAGGATTTAGTAGTAGACTTAAAACAATTGTAGAAATAATCTGGGAAATTAATAATCGAATAATTTTCTTCCATTTTTATTTCTTAGCAAGTCAAGTTTTAAATTTTCAAAACTAGATGGCACCAGCATTTCCTGGCACAGACATGGGCGACATGGCCGGCCTAGAACTTCACAAAAATCTGGCTATTATTATACACCAATAACATACAAGAATTCGAACGAAAAACGAAAGTGTATAGATGAGCTGAACGAATTGTGTTGGCATAACTCACATAAACGAGTTGTATCACGACTCACCAGATGAAGAAAACTAGCAAATTCCGCGTATTAATCACACACGATTGGCATGTGTTGCTGACATATTCAAAGTCAAATATTTTGTTGCTATTTATTTTATATATATTTTTTTAATTTATTTCATTAACAATTTACATTGTGTTTGAATTATAGTACATAATTATAATATTACAACTAAAATAATAAATTATGAATTTCAAACAGTACATACCTAAGTTAATCAATTTCATTAAAAATAATCTAAAACAGAATAATATAATAATATGATAATTAATCTAAATCTGTAATATATTATGTCAATTTTACATAATTATGCAAAAATCTAATTGCGTCGAAAGATGAAAATGTCAATGACTAAATAATTACTATAACCTGGTGTATTCATATCTTTCAAAGCAAGATTCATTACATAACATACCATCACGCCTGTATTCCCCGAAGGGTTAGGCAGAGGCGTACTAATGTACACCCACAGTTCGCCGGTATGTTTAGGTCCCATGTAATAGGGGGCGAGCCTATTGCCATTAACCGGGCACAAATTCCTAACTCCGAGCTGCTACTGGGAATTTCATAGAAAAACCCAATAACACTTTGCTCGACCTGGGAATCGAACCTAGGACCTCTAGCGTAGCAGTCGCGCTCAGGACCACTTGGCTAATGAGGCAGTTTAGATTCATGATTCTCACATTTTTTTAAATGAACAACATTGTTAATAAAAGTAGTATCTACCTACGCTACAAGTGTTGCTATTAAGACACTTGCTGCAAACAGATGATTGTTTTTAATATTCATCTGTATTTCTGGCGAAGTTCTATCTTTCTAACGGAACTGCTTAGCTGATGTAAGTATTTCTTATTTATTTTATTCAATAACATACCTACAAAAGGTTATTATTATTACTTATGACCTTAGATTACTTGTAGGGGTAATTTTTGGACTTGACACGTTAAAAGGAGACTGGGTAAGGGCCCCTCCATTCTTTTTTCAATATCATGTATGAGACTGTCAAATTACCTACCTACTTCCATAAAAAAAATGTTTGATACTTAAAGGTCAGAAACACTAAATCTCCTGTTGTTGTAATTTGTTGGTTAATGGTTGATGCCTTCAATTAATTCGACTAATTAACCAAAGGCTATGGTTGTTGTAAACTTGTGTTGTTAAATCTAGACACCGTGAAACTGCTTGCGGTTTCACTCATCGAAAGTGGAAGGGAACATATTTTAAAATTGTTGTTTTTCTGTGTGTTTATTTAGTCGTACAATATTACTCATTGTCCAGTTTGGTTGGGGTCGGCGCACTGTCTTTTTTCCCTTATATATCTCTATCAGCCCTCATCTCATCATTCACTTCCACGTCTAACCAGCTCATTCATCTTTTTTCCCTCTTAGTTTTATTCATCCGAATTCATATTTAAAACCTTCTGTAGGATATGCATGGATATTATAGTCTTCATTTCAGTTATACCTACAATACTTTCGAGTTGCCAAATACCATTTTCAAATGCATACCTAATTATATTTAAGTGGGTAGCTAATTTGTAAAGAACTTACTCTATAGTACACTCTTACTTGTAACTCATTATCAAAATTATACTTAGCAATAATCTAATCAAGTATCATGAAAATTAAATATCAGGTTATACTCAATAGATGGGAGTAATTTTTTTTTAAATTTAGATAACATAATACTAAGTTTATTATATACTAGCTTCTGCCCGGGACTTCGTCCGCGTAGCGTGATGATATATAGCCTATAGCCTTCCTCAATAAATTGCCTATCTAACACTGAAAGAATTTTTCAAATCGGACCAGTAGTTCCTGAGATTAGCGCGTTCAAGCAAACAAACAAATAAAGTCTTCAGCTTTATATATTAGTACTAGCTTCTGCCCGCGACTTCTTCCGCGTAGCGTGATGATATAATATAGCCTATAGCCTTCCTCAATAAATGGGCTATCTAAAACTGAAAGAATTTTTCAAATCCGACCAGTAGTTCCTGAGATTAGCGCGTTCAAGTAAACAAACAAACAAACAAATAAACTCTTCAGCTTTTTATATTAGTATGGATATAGATAGATTATATGCCTGTCGCATCCAGCTTCTGCCGGCACCTTCCGCAAATCATCAATCGTCAATTAAGTAGGTGCGTTTATCATATACCAATGTATATGCGCGTAGCTTAGAAAAACCAATGCTCATCTATCGATCTGCAAGATTAAGCTGCGCTTGCTGCGGTTAATTCATGGATGGGTGACCATTCTTATATAATAGAGAAGCCTCTATGCCTGAGCTTAACCTTAACACACAAGCAGGTATATAATCCTAAAAATAGGATCCTCCTATTTATTAAAACCCAACTCTTAACCTAGTTCACACAAAAGTGTATTGTGTTCTTCGCGTTAATCGGATTACTTTTGATTAATAATGATTAGCGTTATAGAATTGTAATGAAAACAATATGGCCGCCAAGGTGTAGATAGCGAAAGTGTTGCGGTGAGCTATGGGGATAGAAAAGTTTTGAAATCATGGTGGTAATCATTATGTGCCATTTTCTTTGTTCTATGTAAGTCGCAAATTGACTACTAACACTTGAGATTGAGAATAATTTGGTTTTCCATCGATCTAGGTATTTTGTATTTTCGTTTTCTTTACAAACTTGTCGTTATAACATACATGCATATTTTCACGCCTGTCTCCCATTGGGGTAGGCAGATACTATAGATTTCCACTTGCTACGATCTTGGCACACTACTTTCGCTTCATCTACGTTCATTAACCTCCTCATGCATGATCGTCGGTTTAGGTTACTCTTAACCTGACCTTTTTTAAGAACGGCCGCAACTTGGTTGTGTTACGTTCGTCGAGGTCGGCCCCTTCCAACTCTTCCATCCGTACTCATCATGTATACTTGTTTCGTCAATCTCCCTTCATCCATCCTCTCTACATGCCCAAACCACCTTAACATACCTTTCTCAATCTTTGTTACTACACCTTCTTTCACACCACACCGCTCCCTTATCACACTTTTTCTTACTCTATCTTTCAAAGTTACCCCACACATACTTCTCAACGCTCTCATCTCTACAGCATTTATTCTACTTTCATGTCTCTTCTGCCATACCCAACTTTCACTACCATACATTAGATTCGGCCCCAATACACCCCCAATTACAGCCCGCCGTGCCTTTTCGGACACTCTTCAGCTATTCATGAAAGTGTGTAGCGCCCCATTTACTTGATTATGCTTACTAGTAAACAAAGAACCCAGATATACAAACTCTTTTACTTGTTCCACTCTTACGCCACCTGTCGTTATAATTAGACTTCTATTAAGAAAATTTAACTACTAAGTTTCGCAACGGACGAATCGTCCGTACCGAATCGTCCGTACCTATGTCTACCACAAAAGTTTTTCGGCCGCGATATCGATTTGATTTTCACGATTTAGATTCTTGTGTTGCATTAGCGCTATTTCTTCTCCATTCTTATTTTTTTTCCATAGGATCAAACTTTTTTGAATCTTAACATTTCTACACTTGTAAAAAATTTAAATAAAAACTTTTCAACTTCAAATATTTGACATAATGTCTTCGTTATTTCTGTGGGAAGTCTCGCTCTCGTACTGCGAGCAAATTATGCTTGCAAATAAGCGGCAGAAAGTAAGAGAGATTTATCCTGCTTTCTTTGCAGCCGTAGTAGACACACCAATTACTTGAATAGGCAGATAGACCTCCAGCCTACCTGAGCTGGCCTGTGGACTGCTGACTTGGGAAGTCCACCGCCCGACAATGATAATATTAATAAAAAATAAAACTTGAAGGGGCCCAGCGAATACGGGGCCACAGCCTATCTTGGACGTAGCAAGCGGTGAAGGCAAAAATCGTGAGGAAACCTGCATAGTAGGCCACAGTAAGCTAGCATGATGGACTATAGCGTAAGCCCTCCCAATTTGAGAGGAGACTACCAGCATGGGGTTCTTCAAAAAGGAGTAAAAAGGCTTTTACAGGGTCGGCAACGCGCGAGCGACACCGCTGGTGTTGCAGATGTCCATAGACTATGGTAACCGCTTACCATCAGGCAGGTCATAAGCTTTTTTGCCTCCTCAGTAATATAAAAAAATCGCTAGCCACTATTAATACTTAAAACCCGGTTTGACTACAATTAATTTTAACCTCAGTGTCATGTTTACTATCTAGAAATAATCTGGTTGACCTAGATTAGGCCATATATGTAGAAAATACTATTTTCTCTAAGTATTCAGTTACAAAGGTGAAAATTAATACGATCGACCGCTGTATCGTGTAACTTAACCTACATTCGATGTTATGGTATCAAATTCATTTTCCCAACAATGTCAGGGTCGGTTTCCAGGCTAGCCAGATGCTGCTAATTAGAACTACCTATACTTTGAGCTGATTAGAGATTTTATTTCCTCCGGGAATTAAAAAAAATACGATTCTTTGATCCTTCCAATGTTTATCGATACATAACTTATTTTTTTGCTTAATTAGCCTAGTGGTCCTGAGCGCGACTGCTACGCTTGAGGTCCTGAGTTCCAATCCCAGGAAGAGGAAATGTGTTATTGGGTTTTTCTATGAAATTCCCAGTAACAGCTCGGAGTTTGGAATTTGTGCCCGGTTAATGGCAATAGGCTCGCCCACTAATACATGGGACCTAAACATGCCAGTGAACTGTGGGTGTAAATTAGTACGCCGCTGCCTAACCCTTCGGGGAACACAGGCATGATGGTATGTAAATTTTTTGGGTTAAAAAAAAAAACAACAGTAATGCTAGTTAGTTTCTAAAACAATTATATCAGAAAAAAAGTAAGATTTATGTATAAAACTTTCAAACCGGTTTGAGACCGTGATATGAGTAGAATTCTAATAGTGACACAGATTTTAGTGAATTCATAACTATTTTGAACTACATTTTGGTTGGATTCGAGAGAATATACAGAATGAATACCTACCGCATAAAATTAATAACAAACAGATTTATTCGGCCTATGTTTAAAAAGTAAATCAATTTTTTGAATAAACATTTCCTTCTCCCTACAGCCACCATTTCTGACAAAAGTACTTAGTTATTTATGTTTAAAATAAAATAACATACCATCACGCCTGTATTCCCCGAAGGGTTAGGCAGAGGCGTACTAATGTACACCCACAGTTCGCCGGTATGTTTAGGTCCCATGTAATAGGGGGCGAGCCTATTGCCATTAACCGGGCACAAATTCCTAACTCCCAGCTGCTACTGGGAATTTCATAGAAAAACCCAATAACACTTTGTTTGACCTGGGAATCGAACCCAGGACCTCGAGCGTAGCAGTCGCGCTCAGAACAACTTAGCTAAAGAGGCAGTTGTTTAAGATATACAAAACGAAATTACCCGATACGCGACTTTATTGACCAATTCACTACCTCACAGCTGGGTACGGGTCTCCTCTCAGGAGACGGAATGACCAAACCACCATGCATGCCAATGCCGTGTGGGTTGGTAGTCTTCTCACTCACCGCCAAGCTTGTTAAAAATGAATTTGTGAAGTAAGGTATGTTACAAGTTTCATGTAATAGAGGGAATAATATTTGGACATAAATCCAAGCCTGAACAGCTACTGAGAAATAAATATTATCAGTTCAGACTGAACTGGAAGTCGAACTTAAGAGTTCATGTTCAGCAGCCATACCTATGATCAATAAGGCAACAACAAAAACTCATTCGTCTCTACATCTGACAAGAGATTTCGTAATTTCAACTAACCGATACGAATCAATATAAAATCGAATTAAACCGATTATCGATGCACATAATTTATATCGACTCGAGTAATAATGTAAACTCGAGAAATTTTTTCGACAAACAATATTACCAGCCAATATATCTTGACACTCCAGAGCGGCGCTTCTTGTTCAAACTAAACGTCAGATTAGTACGTTTGATTGAAGTTCCTTTTTTCACTGCGTGTCAAGTTATGCTGGTGAACGGTGTCTTCGTGAATGATTATTTTATTTCTATTTTTAGTTTTTATACTAACAATCAAATAATTTACGAGGGAATTAAACAATTTGATGTATTTATTGAACACCGTTTCTGATTATGACGGTTGAGAGAATTCTTTTTTTAAATAATGAAGATTGGTAATCAATTACAGTCTATTGACACTAAATATCATTTTATGAATGAATAGCTTCTGTCCGCGACTTCGTCCGCGTAGCGTGATGATATATAGCCTATAGCCTTCCTCAATAAATGGTCTATCTAACACTGAAAGAATTTTTCAAATCGGACCAGTAGTTCCTGAGATTAGCGCGTTCAAGCAAACAAACAAATAAACAAACTTTTAAGCTTTATATATTAGTAAAGATTGGTATAGATTTTACATTAATACCTACGTATTATGAATTATGGTCACAAGCAAATAGGTAAATTAATTGTTTACAGTTGAAAGTAGGAGGTAAGCCTTACCATTATTTAACTGAGATAAATTAAATTTTCAGTTCTTTATACTTAGCTTAGTTTCAGTAAGTTTTTGTTCACTGTTTTTATACCTCGTTCATTACAAAGAAACTATATAAAAAATCCCTACCTGATATCCCTGTCTAAATTAGAGAAAAACACGCAAATAGCATTATTAAAAAATACCACATGGAATCCCCTTGCCTTTGACACTGAAAAAAAAAACCACCGGACTCCAAACATGGTATTAATCTATACTAATATATAAAGCTGAAGAGTTTGTTTGTTTGTTTGTTTGCTTAATCGCGCTAATCTCAGGAACTACTGGTCCGATTTGAAAAATTCTTTCAGTGTTAGATAGCCCATTTATTGAGGAAGGCTATATTATAATATCAGCACGCTAAGACCAAGTACTTAACTATTCCACGCGGACGATGTCGTGGGCGGAAGCTAGTGAAATTATAAAAAATAATACCACTGTCAAAAAAGTACACTCACCATCAAAATCGTATAACACAAAACATCAGCGAACTGCATTATCACAACACTGTAATTACTTTTTACTGCGACAGTACTAGCGCACGCATGCGCCTCAGTCGAAAGCTCTTCAACGAGTGGTTGAGCGCCGTTGGATATCTGTAGAGAACCCGACTGTGACGAAATGAATAGAGATGATGATACCAAATTGTTTGATACTTTATTTTGTTTTGTTTAGAAGGGCCTATTGTTCTTGACTGTCGTAATCTTTGACTAATTGAAAATATTAGTCATAATGTATGTAATGTGTTATAGTTTTATTTGGCATAAGACATTATTTTATTTTGTAGAAAATATCCCATAATAATAATACCTAGCAAATTTAATTTTGGTTTTTTAAATTCATCACAATCGAGATGGCGCACACATTGGGGGAGTCCTACGTCTAGCGGTGTACTTTTTTAGGCTGAAGACTCGAGATTTCAAAGTTCTTAAAGACACACGGGGTATGTGTTCTTTGACCATCTTTTACCTACCTTTTTTACCTACGGTTATATCGAATGAGTTTAGTCTATAATTTGTCTAGCAGTCTGGTCTAGTGTGGGTACACTTCATACGCTGTTAGATTTTCCTAAAAGATGTGTGTGTTCAGCAATGATTGCTTTTGCGTTCCAGCTTCTTCAATACCTACCTTTGACTCTATCCATCCTTCGACAAAAGTAAAAATTAAAAGGAATATAGCTTAGGTATAATTAAAGTAATAATTTCTTACTGGTTTCTGACACTTACGCGAATATTAGACATTGAAATAAAACTATTTTTACGGATTTTATCGCGTTGTATTAAATTTTATTATTTTAACATTAAGACGTCCAACACCTCAGTCTACCCGTGACCATGGATGCTGTAAAGGATCCGAAACGTCGGGAAATAATAAAATTTAATACAACGCGATAAAATCCGTAAAAATAGTTTTATTTCAATAATAATTTCTTACTAATATACTAATCAGCATCAATAAACAATTAAATTCCAGAGATCGAATTAAGGCTGATCGATTCGCTGAGCCCGCCAAATTCAAATTACAATTGGTTTTTCGCAATTTGTAGGGCTATAACACATTCTAGATTCCTAGCTGTAGTAATTGCGACATTAGCTATACAATATTCGCAACTGAAAATTAAAACCTTTGCTTGTAAATCGATATTGTAGCTAAAAATAGTGTCAATCGTCAATTTTGGCGAAAATTGACGATTGACCCTACTTTTAGCTTCTTTAACGTTTAGAAAAAGGCCTTCTGATAAAAACTGTATTTATTTAACTGTATATATGTTAGTTTTTTATTTAATTTGGCTCTCAATAAATTGTGGAAATTATTAATTAGATAATATCACTATTTCAAACGTTGAAGAAAAAAGGTGAGGTAGGTAACCTGCATGCCTGAGATTCTTACCGCCCTGGATCTGATTTTAAATGTATGGATAAAGAAATTAAATTTTACTAAATGAAAACTGAAATATATACTGATAACGGGGCAGGTGCTAATAAAGGTGACATTTATTTAACGAAATCATATTTTTTTCAATGAAAAGCGTATTATTAGCTCTATATTATTTCTCGTGTAATGGTCGCACGCGCAGCTCTCACATTGACTTTGTTTATTTATTATCGCTATAAACAATGACTACTTCGAATTACTCCTTGGTAATAATTTGTTTTCAATATTTTGGCGGTATTATTCTCTCTGTTACAAGATAGGGCCGGCATTTTCTATATGTTTGTTATTAACATGTCCTTTCTATGTAAGTACAACAATTTGCATACATAACATAACATACCATCACGCCTGTATTCCCTGAGGGGTTAGGCAGAGGCGTACTAATGTACACCCACGTTTCGCCTGGTATATTTAGGTCCCATGTAATATTTCCCGAAAATTATAGAGGCGTACTAATGTATTTGCTCATTTTGCCCCATGTCTAGGTCCCATATAATAGGCGGCGAGCCTATTGCCATTAACCGGGAACAAAATCCAAACTTCGAGCTGCTACTGGGAATTTCATAGAAAAACCCAATAACACTGCTCGACCTGGGAATCGAACCCAGGAACTCTAGCGTAGCAGTCACGCTCAATACCACTATATTAATTTATAATTATTTATTTCCAGGAAAGATGATCTCCGTATGTACATTTTATAATTTTATATTTTTCTTTTATAAACATTACAGCTGAAGGTGTCTAAGGAGTGCTTTGGCACTCGTACTAGGTAAACCCTGTATCAAGAATGCCATGAATTACAATAATTATAACCACCCTTGTATGCCTCGGAATGGTACCGCAATGCATGATTGCGAAATAAGTTTAGTGTTTCCAAAGATATTTAAAAGGATTATAGAGCTGAAACTTGAGCTGGCGCACGCGGCATTGTGAAAGTTTTCATAATAAAACTTTGATCTCGAAATGATTTGATTTATAATTTCGTAAGGCTAACTTAAGTAGGGAGGTTCTGGGGTTCTTTTAAGAGGGCACAGTGCCCCCCGTTTTGTGCTGATGGTGGCCACCGGGGTGGTTTTAGTGGGTAAAAATCCCACACTCCCCGGTCTTAATCCCCGAAGACCGGGCGCCTTTTGAAGGTTTCCCCCCGTAAACAAAAAAAAAATGGCTAACTTAAGTCAATGTTTCGAGTATGGTTTGTTACCTAAAAAAGTAACAAGTAGTAAATTACGATTTAAGTTGTGAAGTCCCACAGCCTGTCGCTATATATTTAAACTAGCTTCTGCCCGCGACTTCGTCCGCGTAGCGTGATGATATATAGCCTATAGCCTTCCCCAATAAATGGCCTATCTAACACTGAAAGAATTTTTCAAATCGGACCACTAGTTCCTGAGATTAGCGCGTTCAAGCAAACAAACAAACAAACAAACAAACTCTTCAGCTTTATATATTAGTAAGTATATAGATAGATATATTTCGGTCTATGAAATAATAAATCCAACACTCGTAGGCTCCAATATAGTATTAATAATATAAATATAATGTAATTTAATAATGTTAATATAGGTAATACCTCTATTAATATAATATATCTTAACAAAAACCCATACACATATTATGGTCGCGTTTGGATTCGATCCCAAAACCTCACATTTAGTAGTCGCCACGCCTACTAAATGTGCATCACGCCTGTATGCCCTGAAGGGTTAGACAAAGTTGTACTAATATTTACACCCACAGTTCGCGGTATTCGAGGGTGATTCGAGTCTATTGCCATTATTCGCGCATAAATCCCAAACTCCTGCCTTTGTGTCTTGCTTTTTAAAAGGTGGGCAACGCACTTGTGACTCCTCAGTTGTTGCAGATGTCTATGGGTAGCGGTGATCGCTTACAATCAGGCGATCCGTCGAATCGTTTGACCTCCTATCCCATAAAAAAAAATTATGCCTATCTATGTAGGTACCTATTATGTATACTCATTGCTGAAGAGCTAAATAAAACAGTAAACTAAGTTAAGCTAAAGTAAACAAAAAAATTGGCTTTTTAATTATATTTTTTACCACGTTTATAACTTAAAAATGTACTTCTTACATTTTGATTGCCACGCCATCTGTGCAATAATAATGAAACGTAAAGCTTCTTCTAAACGCTGGTAGTGTTAGTGATTCGAGGAATTGTTGCTAGGTGACGCTAGTATATGTAACATCCTTAACTACAATAGAATTATATTTGGATGGCATTATGTCAAAAGAATTAATAGAAATAATTTTATTAGGATTTATTTTACTAGAAAAACGTAAGTACATTCTTGCAGCATAAAACGGTAAAAGTACAAGCTTACGCTCGCCCCCATATTACATAGGTACCTTCTTTTATGTAAAGGGGCCGGAATCCAAACCACGAGCTGCAGCTGCTGATTTCATAACCAAATAGGTACCTAACACTGCTTGACCTGGGTATCAAACTCAAGACCTCTTACCCTTACCCAGTGACACTTACGATCATTTAGATCAAGGCAGGCTAGTACGAGGCAGTTATAAAAAATAAAAAACCTTATCAGTGGCATGAAAAATTTATTTGATTTTCTTTTAATTACATTATGTATTACGATATGCTACAATAAATACAGAAATTGTTCGGATAAATTTATCTTATTTATAATTATGTCCATTTAAATCATTATGAATAATTAATTCAATAATACACGATTAAGCTTCTAGACCTAATTATTTATTTACAATTTAATTAATAAATTAGAGTAAAATTATGGTGATTTTAATTAATGGAAAATATTATGTTGGTTGAACACACATTTCAATCAAGTATTGCCGTCTTTTTGTCCGAAATTGGCCGTAATTAACTATTAACTTAGATTACATTACATTCAATTTTATATTAGCTCTTACCCTGTATACTGCCTCATAAAGTGTATACAGTTTACAGTAGACAGTGTTTTAAAGTAAATAAGTTGTCTTCAATTTTGTGTCCTGCATTCACCGCTTGTATTTTTTTTAATACGCCTTAAATGCAGGTAATAAAAAATAATGTGACATTATTTTGTGAGTGATTAGAACCAGACTTAAACAGCAAACGCACATTTTTACTTTGCAATGTAGATTATTTTCAATAAGCCTGATAAAATCAACTTTTAAGTTCCATACAAGGGTACTGATGAATATAAAAATAATTTGTTATACTTATGGGCATTAGGTAGCTACCCATAATATAGCTTACATCAACTGCTGTTATTTTGAATATTAAATTCGATTTAATCGATTGATTTTTCAGATGATTTATTTGGTAAATTTATATAGGCCAAAGGTTTTAAACGCAATAATTGAGAATCAATTCAATTTTGTTTTTAGACTACATAGTATTCTTTCATGTCGATTGCTAATATACGAAAAGAAATACTAATAAGGGGATGTTTAAAAACAAAATTATTATAAATAAAGGTTGTTATACATAATTTTCAGTAATTTCTGCAAGAATTTAAGTTGTCCGAAACATTGATATGTAATGTTAACGATAAGGCAATAATTGTATTGAATTTCAATATTTTTCTAATCTATAACAATATTGGAAATGAAAGTCACAAAATGGAAGATTAAAATGGACAAGACTCGATACAATACAAAAACTATAGTCGAACGACCCGTATCGACAAAACTATTATTATTTATACAATAAGAAGACGAAATATTTTTTGAAACTGGTTACGTTGCGAATAACACAGAATTATGACGCTGGCAGTAATGTCAACTGACAGTTGCCATTAATTAAAGAAAAACACAGAATTACTTACACACTGTATAGATAATTATATAAATTAGGAAAGGAATAATTGTTCTATCCAATATAATTTCCTATAAATTCACTAAGAGTTTATAATTTTTACTTTATTCATAATATAGGTATCATCTATTATAGAACTTCCAAAGAGTATTTTATCGTATTTTTTTTACTCCTCGTACTGACATTAATAATTTAGTTTTTGAGCTAAAGTCCCTGATATTTAGTTTTTTTTTATCTTCAAAGTAGAGAACGAGAAACACGAACACATATTGTTTAGTTGCTGACTGGACTTCAAGAATACATGATGTCTTAGTTCAGACTTCATTAATGATTGATAAATGTATCGATCTTGCTTTAACCGTTTCAATGGTATTCCCTTAGTCCTTTCGTAGCAGATATCAAACCTAACATTGAGCATCTTTCTAACAAATTGTATTTCATCCAATGTAATTCTTACATTTAGTCTCTTCGATTTTGTATTTAGTCAGCGAGTACTTTAATTAGAAACCTAAAAACACCAATACAAAAATTTACCATCCAAAGATTGTCTGTACGCTCATAACATCCATCATACCATTTTGTGATTTATAAAATTCAATTGTGCAATAAAGTATATTTTATAAATAAATAATTCATGTGTTTTTCGCAACACACCACCGTAATATGCTATACTTAATACTAAAGTCGACGGCGGAAGCATCATTTGAACGTAAGTCCCCGTTGCCGTACCAACGTCGTTCACTGAAGCACAATTAAATAAAAACATGAATCGACTAAACTTCAAAAACTATAGAAATATTTGTGCTTACTATACAAGAACATTGATAAGGAAAATATGAAATAAAAAATAACCTAAGTTATAACAGGAAGAAACCTTACAGGGCTAAAATGATAGAGAGTGTTAGTAAAAGGAGATAAAAGATGTCGACTAAGTTATAATTTGATGAGAAAATGAAATTTCTGTAATTACTCGCAGGATCTTCTACGAGTTTAAAATAAGAATTACTTCCAGAATAGACTGAATTTAACTAACTCCTGGATACAGTAGCTATAAAGTAAATGACAGCTAATAAATGTAACAAAATTAATCATACATGACAAATAAGACGACAAAACAGATACCTAACTGGAATTAAATCAAATAATCTTAGTTTGGTTTTATTATATTGATAATTTGATGCTCGTATAAATTTTCTTAATTTAATTTTATATTGGGATTATTATAATATTTTAGATGAAGAAAGCAAAGAATCGGATGATAAAGAATACAAAGAAGTTAGCCGGTTTTGAATAGAGAAAGATGAGATAGTTAGTGATTGAATTAAAAAAATACGATTAAGATGAATATTGGAAGAAATATAAGAGAAGTAGAAAGAGGAAAAGGAGGCTTTTGCCCCGCAGTGAGAAGATAATAACTAAATATAGTAAATATCCATTGTAGAGTAAGCACAGTGAATTTGAAAGACTATCAAAATTCAGTGAAGATATACAATTGTATAGTGAAAGGCACGATAAGTGTATTTACAATGCTACGTGGAGTTGCGTTGGTTCGGCAGTGCGGGCAGTCGACCCTAAAGTCGTAGATATAGTGCGTAAGCAAAACCATAAGCAACCAAAAACAGATTTACTTGCAACATTTGATAATAAGATAAATGTGTAAAATTTTATAGATTTTGTCCATATTTGTTTCCAACAAGTAAAAAAGCTAAACTATCTCAATCTATTGTAGAATGTATATTAACTATGGTGTTGGATCTATTTGTTCTTTATGCTCTATCCGCTTATAGCTTCCTTATTTTTGAACCAATTTAAATTTGTTTGAGTTGATCAATTCTTATTTTTCAAGGAGGAATTTTTATATAAATTCTGATAACACAAAAAAAATTACGCTATTGTTTGATAGCATGTGTGACTGAATTTCCACAAATAATTTTTTAATAATAATTTTATCTGTGGTATTTACACCCAAAAGTACTTTAGGATAAAATTGATTTGTTGAAAGATTTACAAATACCTAAATAGAAATATCATCTGTTAACCCAGAAATAAACATTTCACGTAGAAATCTCAGTTGTTATACGAATAAATTCGGAACGACTAAAAACTATGTATCAATAAAGTATATTACTAGTATATAGGGGTCGACTGCATAACCGAGTGATATGTGATTATTATTTTGCGTGCTTAGTATAATGATATGTATTGTATAAACATTCCGTTTTTCATTTCGGACTGAGCGAAACTAATATATAAAAATATTATGTACCTTGTCTATACGAGGCTTGCTGCGTAACTTAAAGTACTGTGTAGTGCCTGCAATAATAGTAACACAAATTATAATAATTCACATATTTTATTCAATACAATTTCAATTTTGCAATGAGAAGATGTAACGATTACAACAGTTTAAGCCATGATAGGTGAAGACAATATTTCTAATGATAAGAATTTTGCTATTGATTTAAGTGTTAGTGTTTAAGTTTCTGGTACACTAGGAGTTATTAATTGGTTTGTGGTTTTTGCATTAGTAGAGCTTAAAGTTTTTTCTCCAGATTGTTTTATGTATAGTAAATTACCTCTTATAAACAAGGTATTAAATTCAAAACAATCGGTATTTATATAAGAACAATATTCACCTTAAATTCACTAGTAATTCGCTTCGCTCAAATCCATTGAAGACTTTGAAGCTAACATTCAAACCAACCCTCAAACAAAGCAAGCTAAGTATTAAACAATATTTACAAATTAATCGATAATTATCTTGTCAAACATTGCATCGAGTTTATACTACAAAAAGACTATCATTAAATATATTTGGATAAAATTCTCTCATTATAAATATACATCAAGACGTATCTCTAAGAAGATACTGGAAGGACCCTGTTTAAGTCTAGAAGACCTAAAGACCGATACGGTCTCACCACTGAGCGAGGCATAAGAAAATTAAGTCTTGGTAACAAAGATTGCTATACTTTTCTAAATATTTCAATCATCTACTACTTTAGAATCCAAACCAAAAGTTCCAAATGTTCAACTATCAAGTTTAGGGAAAAATAATCACTGAGTGGCTTCAGCGGTATGGTAGTGCGATGGATGGTAACGCCAAACCTGTGGAGGGGAGTATTCGACTGGAACCTCTTGCGCGGCCCCTCCTGCACCCCACATGAGCACTGTCTGCCGTGGCATCTCGGAGGTTTGCGTTTGCTGCATCCGTTCCTGCTCCGAGTTACTCGATCCCGCAGGACTTGGTCCCGGAACGATGGAAGGAGACCTTCTCTCTTGTCCGGTCACAGGACTCATATATCTCCCGCTACTGTCCACGTAAGTATACTCTCTTGAAGGCGGCCGATGATACGTTGGTGCAACTTCATACCCAGGTGGGGGTGCTGGTTCTAGGAAACCATTCGGTGCGTAAGGGGTGTAGTGGTAAGATAGTGGCTTATATTGATGGAAGAGATTGTCTGCTGTTAAAAATCTGTCGTCTAAAGGAGGTGGGGCGTAATGTAAGGTTGGGGCTGGAGGGTATTCTCCATAGGGTGCTGTATAAGCTCCATTTAAATTCGTATACGCTGCTGCTACTGCGTCTGCTGCTAAATAATCCACAGGAGGTGGTGCAGGAGTGGCGGGGACTCTTCTCTTATTCCTACAAGTTGATAGGAAATCCCTGAGCTGTGTTTTGTATCTTCTTGCGGTTCTTGGAGGAGTTGTGACATTGGTTTCGCAGCCAGAGAGCTGTTCCGTCTCTGAGAAGTAGAGGCTGGTTAGACCCGTATCGAGATAGCTCACTTTGAAGTCCATCGTTCTTTTCCCGAGTAAATCTCTGCCTTCTTCTTCCCTGTAAAAGTTAAGTTAATAATGCTTTTAAAATAACGCGGACAAATTTACGATGGCAAAAAAAATATTATAAGGACGACATCTATAACACGTGAGGAACAATGAGTCTAAATTAAGATAATGTAGGTAATATATGGACGAATATATACTCACATGAGTGGTCGATGCGTACTGATAACAAAATCAGGTTTAGAATTCTTGTAGACTAGTCTGGAGGAGGTCTGCAGCCACTGCCACTGCCCATCCTTCGTTTGGAAGCGGTATGCGATCATTCCGGAAGCACCTGTTTTTAATACTGTAAGAGAAAAAAACAGGCATATTTTCAAGGGTATCGATATGACGCCAGTGATGCCTGTTGGTCAACTTGAATGCTGTGTCATCAAAATATTTTATTATTTCAATCAACATAATGTCTGTATACTATAATATTCCTATAAACAATTAGGTGTTTAGCTCTGCAAAACTGTTGCATAGTTCGTCATGGGTACGTTTAATTATAAAGTGTGACACAAGGCTTGTTACCTAGAGCGTATTTTTTAGGTGATAAATAGGGACTGACTGGTGTTACAACAGATATATCAGAAATTATGCCAGAATCTATCTTTTCTTGATTAAAAATAGGTAGGTATTACTCACATTCTTGATGCGCGCTGGCAACGTATGCTAGATCATCGTAATGTACTAGATCATAGCCGCCCATATTCGCCAACTCAGCATCTGTATAACCTAGCAGCATTTTACCCCTAGAACAAGACAGATTTTGATTAATATTAGCTTTTTGATTAATAAGTCTTTGCTGTAGAATTGAATGAAATGGGAAACGAAAATTTAATTAAGTGCTTCTAATATTTAATAGGATCGTCTGATGAATTTATCTGGGAATGAATTCGAAACCTACGATTTCGAACAAGTGTAAAAATTTTAAGGAAGTCATTTTATGATTCACTGATTCATTTCTTTAACCGTAAATTATTTAGCTCTGCAATTAAGAAGTAGCAGTAACTAAAGTATAATATTTTTTGTATTGAAAACATTTCTTAGTATTTTTTGTGTTTAGAAATTAGTGTCCTTGAAATTAACAAATTCAATGTAACGAGGTAGTTATTACTAAAGTTCAATGGGATATAATTTGAACTCACGATTTCGATAACCTTAGATGTAAAGGTTTATTTCTAAGAATCAATTTTTTGTTTTCTCAAGGCATTCCCATTAATTAAGCCGACCATTGTTCTAGCAGTTAAAGGCTGTCAATTACCAAATTAATATGGTTTGTAAAATATTTCTGATCTTTGATGATCTTTTATTGTTACTGTTTTTGTTTCAGAAAAGAATGCCCCACAATGCTTTTAGTATCTTTAGTTTTCACTATTACTGCCAAATGAGCAATTGTTTTGCTATTTTAAGTTTGTATAGTGTCAAAATATTTTTCTTTGTATATTTATGACTGTGTTACAAAATGTCAAAGTTCTAGTTCTTTGTGTATCATTTACTAGCTGTATCGGCCATACATTGGTCTAACATATAAAAAATATATAAGACATGTAACATAACATACCATCACGCCTGTATTCCCCGAAGGGTTAGGCAGAGGCGTACTAATGTACATCCACAGTTCGCCGGTCCTATGTCTAGGTCCCATGTAATAGGGGGCGAGCCTATTGCCATTTACCGGGCACAAATTCCTAACTCCGAGCTGCTACTGGGAATTTTATAGAAAAACCCAATAACACTTTGCTCGACCTGAGAATCGAACCCAGGACCTCTAGCGTAGCAGTCGATAAGATATGTATATAAATGCATATACATTTTTATTATGAATACACACATGTTCATATAGACAAGTATGTATTGGAAAACAAATGTTGTGTGAAAAACCTAGACGGAGAAATAAGATTTTGAAAAACAATAACATTAACGTTTTTCTTTATAAAATAATTATTGGCACAAAAGCTGCTAAATATAATAAATATTGAAACCTTAGTCGCTGTTTAGTCTTGCTTAAACTGCAAAAAGAGCATGATAGTGGACTTTGCATCCATTATATCGTTGGCTTAAATAGCCTGATAATCGCATAATATAATTATTCAAGAGGATGTCCGCTCCCAGTATTGGGTTCTTTCATTATAATAGGTTGCAGATTTTCTTACCGTTGATCCATAGAGACTAGAGACAGATCGAGCTTGTGTTTGCTCTTGAACATAACTTCCTTCTGGGGAATTTCCAGGAGGCTGGGAGGTCCGAAGGGCGCACATATCGCGAATAATGCTAAAGGTGGTTCTTCTGTTTTCTTGTTCTGCCCGTGGAGGACTTTGATGCGACCTCGGATGTCAAGCCTCTGTTCACGAAAAGATAAGACTAGAAATAATAGCCCACTTCAGAATGGTAGGGATGGGGTTATGCTTGGCATAAAATAACACAAAAAAAAAAATTATAACACCATATTGTAAAAAATGTGTATTACACATACATAGTAGCACATCTGTGTTCCACCTACAGTTCACCGGTATGTTTAGGTTCTATGTAATAAGTGGCGGGCCCACAAGTCTAAACTCCGAGCTGCTACTGAGATTTCTTTGAAAACCCCAATAACAACAATGAAAATGAGGCCGTCAGAGAAAAAATATTCAAAGGATTTAAATTAAAGTAAACATACAAAGTAAAATTTAACTCATAATCCATAGATGTTGAGTTGAATACAAGACAAACTTACCAAGAATCCAGAAGTATTGTCAAGAAGACATCTAAATCTGACAGTGAAGCTCCTTTCTAATAGATGTGCCCTGTCCGGCCGCAAGACGTCTTGCAGGTTCAGGTTGCTGACTTCTGGAGGTAAGAAGGAGTTCCATAGGATCTGCCGCTGTAACTCTTCACGGTCTTCGGAGTGAACAAGCTCGTAAACTGATTGGTGGACTATGTCCGACTGAAAAAAATAAACAAACATGTTTAGCGTTAAAAAAATAAGATAGTTTATCGAAAGTCAATTTGTGTACCTAGATTTTTTATGTCTGACTGATAATTTAAAAAATCTTATATAACAAATCTCAAATAAAGATTATCAAAAGGTCCAATATACTATCATCATTTAAACAAACAACGTAATTTATATCATCACTACATATTATAAAACAAAGTCGCTTCCCGCTGTCTGTCCCTATGTATGCTTAGATCTTTAAAACTACGCAACGGATTTTGATGCGGTTTTTTTTAATAGATAGATTGATTCAAGAGGAAGGTTTTAAGCTATTTAACATCACGCTACGACTCTTAGGGACGGGGCAGCGCGGGTGAAACCGCGGGCAGGTCGCTAGTACCATTATATTACAGGCAGGTAATAATTAACTGCTATTTTCTAAGTAGTTCATATCCAAGATATCTTCTAAATCTATTTTGATCTTTTATGTAAAAGTTTTAATAAATTATTTTATACGTAAGACTCAGAATATAGAAGAGTTCTTATGTCATCTATGTAGGTATGATATGTAACTAAACGAGCAATTTGCAATATAAAATTAGATTGAATTTATTGTTACGTGTCATTGTGTCTCAGAAATGTTACCTTTGGATAAAATTATTTTTCATTACAATACGACCAGCTCATATATGAAGTTTCAAAAATGATTGCTTTCTTATTTTAAAATTATAATACAGTTAACACATAATACGTTTTCTATAATAATACAACAAAAAAACAATGACTGTTGTTTAAAATCTGTTCCTACTAATTTATAACTAAATAGATTCAATAAACCAAAAGATAACAAGATAATTAGTTTACAAAATACCAGCTTTACAAAAGAAAAAAGAACAAGTCACTATTAAACCGTAAATCAATAAACCACAGCCCTAGAAATCGATTCAAAGCTCAATCATTAAGGAATCATCTGTAACGAAGATGGACGTGTTAATTCCGGTCTGACGTTAAGGTAATGACTGCCTTAACCTTCACAAAATATGTTCCAAAATCGTTTGAAAGCTATTCCGATTCATTTTAACACACGTCACACAACAAAAGACCGTATAAATAGTGTAGATAATGCAACAGCATATGATGCTAGTACAAAACTAATTGATAATCAATGGGGTTACCCAAGGCACGATACTGGGTCCCCTCTAAACATATAAATGAATTTGTAAAATATGTATAGGGCTGGTATGAGTAACAACATATTGCGTTGGCATTAAACGTCAAAAGATGATTTGTTGGGTAATTGCTTTTTGTTCTCATTGGGGTGGGGGGTTGCTATGGTACGGTTTCGTGTTTTGTTGATAGACCTTAGTTTTGGTAATTTTTCGTTGATGTATCATTTTTTCGTTTTGATAAAATATTGCCATAATTTGTCTTTAGTTTTTTAATGGGGGAGATGGAAAGTTTTGATTAAATCCGATTTAACTTTATAGTGGCATTTTTTATCTTGATGAAGCATTTTGATTGTATTATGATATTGCTTATAAAAGAAAATAACCTTTTCAGCCCGTATAACTGTAGATGAGTCATAACTTTAAGGTTACGATAAAAGGTTAATTATAGCTGAACAATAAAATTTTAAAGTTTTAACAATTGATTGGAGTTATAGTAAAAACACACCTAAAAATGTCTTAAAGTGGGTTAAAATTGTCCTTTTAACCCATTTTAAGACATTATGAGGTTTGTTTGTTCGTTTGCAAAACATATATTCAAAAAGGTTTTAAATAGAATTGAAACTACACTGGCCTGCAAATCTAAGTACTACATTTTAATGTTTTTTTCTTAGCTATAGAAGTTAGATTTAAAATAAAAAACGTTTTATAGAAAGTGTTATCAGCTTTCTTCGAAACTATAGTAAACTATACAACTGCTTTTCAAGTCCTTTTTATTTCGAAAGTTTTATCTTGTGTATTTGAAAGTTATTGCAAGTTTAAAAGTGTGATACTTAGTTTTGCAGGCCAGTGTATATAAGAATGTCGGAGTTGAAGAGAAACGTCTGTTTTCTAAATAATAAATACTTAATTCTTCACATAAAAACACGTAGAATTGAAATTTTGAATAAAACTACTAAGTAAACTTGGTGGCATTCGGAGCCATTTACAATGAAGCTCAGGCCATTAGCGATCGATACTGCTCGGCACCCACCTGGCACGGATTGAAGTTAATGTTACTATTCAAACCACCCCTCCGGATAGATGCATTTGGATTTAGAATTTTATTTTGAAAGTCTTTTATTTTGATACTAGCTTCTGCCCGTGACTTTGTCTGTGTAGACTTCAGAATTGGTGTGACCTGTGTTATTTCAGACTACAATCTATCTCTGTGCCAAATTTTATCCATATCCGTTCAGCCGACGCTACTACTGTCTGGACTTAAAAATATACCATGGTTCTTTGAATTTATTTCGTTATTCCTTCTTAAAAGTCATCACTAAGGAAATAACAGCACCATAGTTAATAGATAGTGTAACATATTTGTTAAAGTAGTAAAGATCTACATTTCTAAATAAATAAATATGATTATACATTTTATAGTTACGCCATAGAATTTAAACGAAGTCTCACATATGTTACTGTTTGTATATTTTTTATTGCTTAATTAGTTTAGTGGGCTCCTAAGTGTAGGTACATAATGTCCTGAATTCGACCCTAGATAAGAATTCTTTAGGAAATCATAAATTAGGACTCGATTTCAGTACTCCATTTCACCTTATCCGAATTTTCACCTCTAATAAAATCGTTTTAATTTCCACAGTAATATTTACTCTGGCAATCTTTACTGCGTATAATCGCCCTCATTTAAGCGTGGCCTGGCTCGCCACGTGCCACGCACTATGCCAGGAAGTGGCAAGTACCCAGGCCGATTTAATGATTTATAAATCGATTTGGTTTAATCGCGGCCCACCCTACGCACTTTGATAGGCACAGATTAATTGGGTAGATGGGAAAGTAGGTAAAAAACATGTTGTGCTTGTTACATTCTACTAAATGAGGTTAAATTTCAGCTTGTTTAAAAAATAATATGTGGATTGTCATGTTTAGTCAACTTTACCTAATAATAAACTGGAAAAATGGACTTGTAAAAGTGCCTTTAAAAATAGTATTTACAGCATATATAGTAGATAATAATAGTAATATAATCTTAATAATAGTAATATATAGCTTTAGTTTCTCTGAAGGATAAAATCCGCAACGAGGTTATCAGTGGCAGTGGGCTGGCCATATCTGTAGAAGAACCGACAACCGCTGATGTAGACGTGTTTTTGAGTGGAGACCGCTACTCGGCAAACGTAGTGTAGGACGCCCTCCGGCAAGATGGAGTGATGATTTGCGAAAGGTTGCTGGCGGAAGCTGGATGCGAAAAGCCGAAGACAGGGCGAAATGGCGCACATTGGGGGAGGCCTACGTCCAGCAGTGGACTAGTATATGCTGATGATGATGATGATGATATAACTTTAATAATAGTACCTAATTATAATTTTTACGTCAATAATGAAAATCTCACCGTCAACTCGGAGCTTTAGGTATGTGCCCGGTTAAATGGCAATAGGATTTTTACATGAACATAAAACTTACCAGCTGTGGGTGTACATAAGTACACCTCTGCCAATCCTTTTGCGGAGTACAGGCATGATGGTGTTCGGTTTTATCGCACCAGTCTGATCTATAATCTTTGTCCCAGTAAAGTTACTCAGGTAACCGAATTATCTGCTCACTTTGAGCATAAACGTAACAAAAGTAAGGGTCGACGTAAAATTTATACGCGTACGATCACCGCCAACTGAAAGTTTTATAGCGGGAGCGAATGAGGGGGCGAAAAACGGGGTTTTTACATTCTAATAGCAATATTTCATCGGGGACTTTATTAGCTGTAATGCGGAGGGCATTTATTAACGAGCAGTTTTAATATGCGTCACCGAGTTTTTGTTTTTGACGATATTTTTTTTGGATTTCGTGAATATGTTAATTTTTGGTGAGGTTCGGGAAAGACATTGGAATATGAAAATGATTTATTCTTATATAACGAGGTGTGATGAGTTATTGCTTGAGGAAGAACTGTATGGGGGAAGCTACATATTGTATCGTTTGAAAAGTTTATCGATTTTAGGCAATATTATATAAAAGTGATATTTGCGTTGGGTTTTTTATATTTTTTTATGGTAAATGTGTAGACGAGCCACCTGAGGGTAAGTTATGTATGGTAATCCATTCTTTGAATCTTTTTACCGTGGGAGACCCATGCTTCGGCATGGCTCGAGTAGACTGAGACAGGTAGACTGAGGTGTTGGACGTCTTTAATGTTAAAGTTACTAACAGCTACCTTAAATTTTTGTTAATTATTAGCCATCCAATTTACGCAGAACGAGCTCACAGCATCCTTTGGTCTTGCAGTTTTTGGCTTGGATTTAGATTCTATAATGGGGTCCAACACCTCAGTTTACCCGTGAACATGGATGCTGTAAAGGATCCGACACGTCGGAAATTATTTAATTTCGTGGTATATGATTTAATATGTCACTTTTGTTCTAAAGGTGCGATATAATATTTAAAGTTTTACAGCTGTGGTGAATCATATTGCTATTTTAGCTCCCCTGTATATCCCCACACAGGGGTATAGCTATTTACACCCCAAACGTACTTAAAATAAAAATATGTAAAATAGCCCAAAAGATTACAAACCCATTCGATAAAATGTGTCACTGATAACAAGGGCGGTACCATTGTTATAAAGCTTACTTATCGCAGCTTAATTAATATTTTTATAGTACACTTTTATATTTTATGAATAATTAAATTTGGACCAAACCTTATCTTATTCAAGGTAAGTGATTAATAAGGTTAATGTGGCTTTTCATAAAGAAAATAGGGTAATTTTTACATGGAAATAATGTAATTAATTAGAGTGAATTTTGTTGGTGAAAAAAATTGTGTTTCAAAAGTTAAGTATTTTTTTGTGTTAGGCTGAGAACGTAGTCAAATTTTAAGGTTATTATACGTGTGTTATATACAGGCAGAAATTGAACAGACACGATAAATGAAAATATATAGATTCTATGTGAATCAAAGAAATTTTTGAACACACATGAATAAGGACAAAGGGAATTTGGCAACGTCCGTCACATGCGTCTCTGCTGCTACTTTTCTCGTGAATTAAAAAAAAGAATAGGTAAGTGAAAATACTACACGTAGTACCTACATACCTGTCTGCATAATGAATTGATTGAGTGCCCCGCGAATATTTTTTGTATTTTTTAGTTAAATAACAATAATTCCTGCTAACACTAAAATAATATGCACCATCTATCTATACTAATATATAAAGCTGAAGAGTTCGTTTGTTTGTTTACTTGAACGCGCTAATCTCAGGAACTACTGGTCCGAATTGAAAAATTTTCAGTGTTAGATAGCCCATTTATTGAGGAAGGCTATAGGCTATATATCATCACGCTACGCGGACGAAGTCGCGTGCAGAAGCTAGTCTAAGATAAAAAATAAAAATATTTTTGTACAATTTAGATCTTTGCATTGAATTTAGATCCAAATTAATACCATTGGAGCAAATTTGAATGTGCAGAGGTTAAACCAATGCTATACTTTAGGTGACATATACTATAAACGATAATAAGGTTACTAATATTTTAAACGTGAAAGTTTGTGAGGATTTATGGATGTAGGGATGTTGACGACAAAATTTGGCATAGAGATAAATTATAGTGTGGAATAATACATAGACTTAGGCTTTTTACCCAATTCTGAAGTCCACACAGACAAAATCGAGTGCAGAAGCTAATAAATCTTAATATCTATACTAATTGCCTCATTAGCCAAGTGGTCCTGAGCGCGACCGCTACGCTAGAGGTCCTGGGTTCGATTCCCAGATCGAGCAGTGTTATTGGGTTTTTCTATGAAATTCCTAGTAGCAGCTCGGAGTTTTTTAATTTGTGCCCGGTTAATGGCAATAGGCTCGCCCCCTATTACATGGGACCTAAACATACCGACGAACTGTGGGTGTACATTAGTACGCCTCTGCCTAACCCTTCGGGGAATACCGCCTGTATTCCCCGAAGGGTAGGTAAGGTATGTATCTATACTAATATTATAAAGAGGAAGATTTGTATGTATGTAATGAATAAACTCTAAAACTACCGGGCCGTTTTCAAAATCTTTCACCATTTGAATATGCTACATTATTCCAGATTAATTTAAGCTATAGAATATTTAGAAAAAGTTGGGATTTCTCCACCCATGCGAAGCCGGGGCGGGCCGCTAGTATATATACAAATAAACAAGTTACTATTTTACCTGATGGAAGCCTAAGTAACTTTCGATGCTGTGCGTTGCGAAGAAAACCTCTCCTTCACACGTCAGGATCATCAGGAAACCGTTGAGTGCCTGAAACAGAAAAGCGCGACAATTCTTTATTTTGTATTACACAATAAGTACCCATTTTTTAAAGAAATACATTTTAGTGACAGATATCATGAACTTCTGTCTGTGTCCTTCTAATGTTTTTTATGGGATGAAGGGGCAAACGAGCAGACGGATCACCTGATAGTAAGCGATAACCGCCGCCCATGGACACCCGCAACTCCACAGGAGTCACAAGTGCGTTGCCCGCCTTTTAAAAGGGTTTGAAACTTTTGCGGATATCCTCATTTTTTATTTGGTCGCGTCGAAATGTTAAGCAAAGCTTTCTCAATGTCTCACTGAGTGACCTTGAGCATTCTTTAGAATCATCCATATGTTTGAGCGCCTTCCCCTGCCCCCCTTGCCTCTGTCACACGTCGTCACATTAGTGATACCTCCTCCCACAAATGGAGATAATATATATTTCAATTTTACATCTAGAACCAAACAAATCAAAACAGCAGATCCATTTTTTGGTATGGGATAACTGGTAAACGAGCAGACAGATCGCCTGATGGTAAGCGATTACCGCCGTCCATGGACACTCCCAACACCAGAGGAGTCACAAGTGCGTTGCCGGTCACGTTTACATTGTGGCTTCACAAATGATGTTGATGACACCTCATATCCCTTGTTACACAATTACACACTTCGGACCCCCCCCCCTCCTCCCTCTGTGGGATGGGACGTAGGTAATTATGGAGGGCGCTATTATAGACAATAAACCTTTAAAGCGCTTCACTTTAAACAAACCTTAATAAATCCTTTGTATTGTATATATACATGCAGAAAACCTTTGCCAACCCATACAAACATAATAAAATACAAGTTCAGCCAACCAATCCGCAATCAGAAACGAAAAACAAAGCAAAAGTTTTTCAGGCACAAATCGGGCTGACATGGCGACCGAAATTATGCTGTCGTCTGCAATAAAGACTTGGCCAAGTTTTTCGTGGGGTTTCGTTGCTATTTCCTTGGCCAGACTCACGGCTGAGTTACGAGCCAAGTTGGACGGAGAAATGTGGGGGGCGCGGCTCCACTGTCTTCCCTTCTTAGTATACAATTTTATTTACAAACATACTATATTAACCGCATTAATCTAGTGGTTTTGAGCGCGACTGCTTCGTTAGAGGTCCTGTGTTCGATTTCCAGGATGAGCAAAATGTTATTGAGTTTTTATATAATATTCTCAGTAGCACCTCGGAGTTCGAAATTATCTGCCGCATTAGTCCTGTGTCCTGTGTTTGATTTCCAGGATGAGCAAAATAATATTGAGTTTTTCTATAAAACTCTCAGTAGCAGCTCGGAGTCCGGCCGTTTGTGCCCGTTTAATGGCAATAGGCTCGTCTCCTATTACATGGAACCTAGATATAGGGCAAACTGGGGATAACTATACATTAGTACGCCTCTATAATTTTCGGGAAATATGTTTATGTTTATGAACCATACCGATACCATAATGCATTAGGGGTTAGGTACCTAAGTAAATCCACATTACTCCGGTGTATTTAGGTCCATAAAAGGCTCGCCCACCTATTGCCATTAATCGGGCACAAATTCAAACTGCGAACCGAACAAAATATTCCAAAATCCAATAACTATTTGTTCGAACGGGGAATTAAACCTAAAATCGAGCATTTTTGGGATCTTTACACATCTGCTTAATCTTCAGTAATAAAGGTTTAATGATGTATTTATTCGAAATTGGTAAAACTTAAGCTTAATTTTGGAATAAGGCCCAAAATCTTTGGGTATCCACTACCAGTCTCCAGAATCTCTCGGAAAACTTCCATAATTTTCTTACTTAAAATATCGTCTCGTATCTCAATGGAAACGGTCAAGTTGACAAGGGAACATAGAATAAGCACATAGTACTGATTTATAGCATCGATACTTCCCATTGATTTATTTTGTATGAGACCAACTATTCATAATTTATAACTATGACATGAGTGCCTCATTAGCCAAGTGTTCCTGAGCGCGACTGCTACGCTAAAGGTCCTGGATTCGATTCCCAGGTCGAGCAAAGTGTTATTGGGTTTTTCTATGAAATTCCCAGTAGCAGCTTGGAGTTAGGAATTTGTGCCCGGTTAATGGCAATAGGCTCGCCCCCTATTGCATGGGACCTACACATACCGGCGAATTGTGGGTGTACATTAGTATGCCTCTGCCTAACCCTTCGGGGAATACAGGCGTGATGGTATGTTATGTTATGACAATCATGTCGGTACAATAGGTTTAGTCATAGTAAGTGCTACGAAATTTTAGTAGCTAGGTTCAAAACTGGGCAGGGCAAAAAAACGTATATATATGTAAAAAATACTAGTTTTAACTACCTCACCCGCGTTTTCTAGTCCCTAAGGGTTGAAGCGTGATGGTAAATAGCTTACACGTCTTCGTGAATCTTTTTTTTATGGGAAAGGGGGGCAAATGAGCAGACCGATCACCTGACGATAAGCCATTACCGCCGCCTATGAACACCAGCAACACTAGAGGAGTCACAAGTGCGTTGCCCGCCTTTTAAAAGAATTTGGCCCTCCGGTATCCTCACTCATTCGGCGGAACACAACGTAAGCGTTATTCAGGCCGCTTTTCTGTGAGCCCATTCTTGCCGAAGCATGGTTCTCCAACGGTAGAAAATCTTTCCGTATAATAGTGAAAAACCGTTGAAAAGAAAATGAAAATCCGAAAAGGATCAACCAACCGCTAGGATAATAGGTCAGTATATTATGACAACGAAAAAAATAATTGGAGACAACCCTATGCTAAAATATTATACCTACCTACTTCAAAATGATTTGCAGTATAATTGCATTAATAAATATTTATTCAAACTATTCACAAAGAAACGAACATGTTTCCAATTTTATTTTAGCATAAAAAGAAAAAAGGTAATAAAATTGAAGAACTCTAGTTGTTTTGTTGTCAAGGTTTCGTTGGTTTGTAACCTTGAAGTCGAAGGTCGGAAGTTAATATTAATAATATGACAATGAAAAAAATATTTCGGGGCAGCCCTATGCTGAAGTTTTGTTATTGTATTTAATTGTTCTTTCGTAGTAGTAGTAGCTTTGTTTGATCTTATTCTGATAATGGGAGTCTCTATCACCATTGGTCGATATATCATTACTAGCCATTGCCCTCGGCTTCACTCGAAAGAAAAAAAACTTTTTGAGTAAAAACGAACAGAAGACGGAGCAAATATTTGTATGACCTATATAGATAGTTGTTCCGGGTCTGAGCGCCTGTAATTAATATTTTTTATTCTTGATAGGCTTAGGCTTAGGAAATGAAGCTTACGTATGTGAAAATTTGTGTTGGTAAAAGCGCCCAATAGGAGACAATTCTAGCACCTTAAAAAGAAAAGCTGACTCATATCCTTTTCCAGGGTCAAATCTATATCTTTTTAAAAATTCATCAAATATTATTTAGCCGTTTAAACATGAAAACGTAACAAAATAAACAGACAGATAGGTAGAGTTACTTTCGCATTTATAATTTTAGTATGGGTGGTATTGGTCACACCCAAGGTCAAGGTCATATTTCGTCAGTCATTAATAGTCAATTAGGACAAGACTGACTAAATGAATAGTGTTTATCGATAAATATAATCTGAGTGCCTTTAAATCACGAGATAATCGGTTTCTTCTAGGCAAGCGCGCTCCATCATAGATCGCAGTGTCAGGTCAAGCGTAAACCTATCAGGAATAATAATAAAATAAAAAACCAGCCAAGTGCGAGTCGGACTCGCGCATGAAGGGTTCGGTACTAGGTATCTATAAAAACGTCAAAAATCATAACTTTTGTATGGGAGCCCCCCTTAAATATTTATTTTATTTTGTTTTTATAAATGATAAATGATATTTATTTCTGTAAATAGATCTTTTAGAGACACTTTTACACGTCATAGTTTTTTTTTAACTAGATGGCGCCGGCATTTCCTAACTGACGACCTCTGAGAAGAAACACCGAGAATCTCAGAGAATCATGGTCTCTTTTAAAGTCCAGACATAGTAGTAGCAATATGTGAGTGTAACAATGCTGGGTAATGTCTGATATAACGATAATAACAAATACTATATATTATATAGCGTATAATATATAGTGTTTATTATTATTGCGGCAACAGAAATACATAATTAGTGAAAATTTCAACTGTCCAGCTATCGCGATTCTTCAGATACAGCCAGGTGACAGACAGACGGACGGACAGACTGCAAACTCTTAGTAATAGCGTCCCGTTTTTACCCTTTCGGTACGGAATCCTAAAAAAGAATAAAAATCAGTATTTACCTGTAAAAACATTTCTCCATCCGGCATGACGTGGTCGTACGGTGAGTGTTCTCTTCTGTGCCCATGTATATCTTCTTTTTCTTTGTGCATGACCACTGAAACAATATGAATAATACCTTTAGCACATTTAAAAATACTATTAGTTCTAAATACTTCTAGTTTTTCACGTGGGAGAGCCATGCTTCGGCACGAATGGGCCGGCTCGACCGGAGTAATACCACGGCCTCACAGAAAACCGGCGTGAAACAACGCTTGCGTTGTGTTTCGCCAGTGAGTTGAGGTTACCGGAGGCCCAAACACTTTTAAAGGCGGGCAGCGCACTTGCGACTCCTCTGGTGTTGCGGGTGTCCATGGGCGGCGGTTATCGCTTACCATCAGGTGATCCGTTTGCTCGTTTGCCCCCATATCCCATAAAAAATAAAATACTATAAGCATAAACAAGTTGAATCATGTTTACATATTATATAAACTTGAAATAATGTCTGTTATTTTGAGTGATATAAAGAGAAAACAGGCATACTGAACTTGCGAAAATCATTACTCCACCTACTACGTTGTGATGTGCATTATAAACATAACATACCATCACGCCTGTATTCCCCGAAGGGTTAGGCAGAGATATACTAATCTATGTCCAAAGTTCGTCAGTATGTTTACGATCCATGAGAGCGAGCCTAAATCCAAAACCCGAGCTGCTATTGAAAATCTAATAGAAAAACTCAATAATGGTTTGATCTATCTGGAAATAGGGTCCAAGACAAAGACCCATAGAGTCACAGTTACGCTTAGGACCCCTAGATTAATATTTTAATCATTTTCTTCAGACAAGTAAAAAGGAAGCTGGAAGGAGACCTTCTTGATCATAAATACACTTTTTATTTTATTTTTCTGTACATTACGATTTAATTTTTTTAAAGCACAGATGCTATCATTGCTCGTTCACAGCAGGTGCTAAGCAGTGTCTATTCTAATAATGTAGACTAGACCTGATAATTAAAAAAATATAATTATATATTTTTAATTATTGAACTAAATACTACGCGACATTTACAAAGACAAGTTCGTTATCAAGAATATCGAGCAATTAACACTTAAATGTGATAGAGATAAAGATGGACGTTTAAATTATAATTATATAAAATTATAATTCCAGTTTGATGACTGCCGTATTAGCCTAGTGATCTTTAACGCGACTGCTACGCTAGAAGACCTAGATTCAATTCCCAGTTTAAAGTTTTATTTAGTTAAATCCTCAGCAGGAGTTCACAGTTTGAATTTGTGCCCGGTTAATGGCAGTGGATCGCTCTATTACCAGCAGGTTTTCTGTGAGGCCGTGATATGACTCCGGTCGAGCCGGCCCTTACGTGGCGAAGTAGGTATGGCTTTCCCACCTAAAAAAAAATGTATAAAATGTATAAATAATAATAATAATAAATATTCTGGGACATTTTTTTTACACAGCACCATCTAGTCCCAAACTAAGCAGAGCTTGTACTATGGGTACTAGACAATGGATATAATACTTATATACTTTTTTTTTGTAAATACATACTTATAATACATAAGAAACACCCAGACGAACACAAACACTTATATTCATCACATAATTTTTTGTGTTCTGTGGGAATCGAACCCACGACCTCATGGTCAGCAGTCCGGTACTCGAACCACTAAACCACAGAGGTCGTCAAAATTAATATTTCTTTTCCAAAGAATCTATGGCGTTTTTATTCTGAAGCTCTTACCTCCCCAATTACCTTTCTAAAACTTGTGTAGGTACACATTATACATAAATAAGAATTACTAAAATATAAAGCTGAAGAGTTTCGTTTGTTTGTTCGCTTTTTTTTTAAAAAAAAGCTTACTAGCAATGTGGATCGCACATTACTAGTAATCTTGTTAACCCCTCGTGCTAAGGTAGTCGGTAGTGCAATGGGTGGGTTTCAAACCGGCAACCACATGATCACAAGTCCGATGCCCTAGCCATTAGGCTACCGCCGCTTGCTTGAACGCGCTAATCTCAGGAACTACTGGTCCGATTTGAAAAATTCTTTCAGTGTTAGATAGCCCATTTATCGAGGAAGGCTATAGGCTATTATATCATCACGCTAAGACTAAGTTACTATTCCACGCGGGTGAAGTTGTGAGCGGAAGCTAATACTTAAATAAGATATAAGTACCAAATTTTGAGAAGCTTTATTGTGTTTCATTATTCAAAGTCGCGGTGTTGAATGAAAGTTAGTTCATAATATTATCCAATACCTACATACAGAGCGAGTAAATGGTAGGGCGTGGTCTGCGCGACAAATCAGATTCAGTTTGATACAGGGGATGCTGGGGTAGCGAGGGATGATGTATTTACATTCATGAGATATATTCACGCCTTTGTCAGTTAAAGGGGCAGGCAAAAACACAGAGCACCGCTTGCTGCGATTCTTGCGTACATTATACGTATTTTATAAAATAGTTTATGACCTACGTGTTCGTTATTGATTTTAAAAATATGACTTTTGTACAAACGTAAATGTGTTGCAGCATAATTAGGGTTGCCTGTGAATTCATACATTTGCATTTCTATAAGGAATAGGGGGGGGGGGGGAACGAGCAGATTGATCGCCTGGTGGTAAGCGATTACCACCAGGCGATAGACACCCGCAACACCAGAGGAGACGCAAATGCGTCGCCGGTCCTTTAAAAGGGCTGGGGCCTCCGGTATCCTCACTCACACGGCGAAACACAACGTAAGCGTTGTTTCACGCCGGTTTTTCTGTGATGCCGTGGTATCACTCCTGTCGAGCCGGCCCATCTGTCCCGAGGCATGGCTCTCCCACGGTAAAAAGACATTAAGGTTATAAAGACATCAACACGCAATTTGTCATCGATTGATCGATGTCATTGATTCAGTCTATGAAATTCCTAGCAGCAAATAAGCAAAATTAAAGTAGCAGCTCAGAGTTAGTATTTCTGCCCCCTATTATATGGTATTTAAACACAACAACGAACTACATACGTCATGCTCGTGAACGGGTGCTGTCTGTCGGGGCTGGTCGGCTCGTAGGTACTTGCTGTGGCAATCTCTTTTTCTTTTGTAATGTAATTAAAAAAACCTACACTCCAAACTGCATAATTCTCAGCAACTATTTAAAACAAATTTGTAAAGCTTAATATTATAATTGTGATTATTTTATTTTAAAAAGAGTATCTATGGAGTTTCTTGACGGCTCTTCTCCATAAGACCTACATTTTGGAACCATGCAAATAGTTTTGACTTTTAGTTCCATTACCACACCTTTGCCTCAAACTTCAGGGAATATATTTAATAGTATTGTTACGTATTAGCCTCATTCTTCGAACTTCTAATACACGAAAAATATAATACAGTTAATATAAAATAAATAATAATTCTCGCCATTGTGTTGTTGTCACCAGCGTACGGTACGGTACATTTTATGACCAGCCTGGCCAATTACCGGCGCCTGGGAGACACCATGTGGACGCCAGTGATGTGATGCTATCGATAGATTTATGTCGATAGATCATAGTTTATCGACGTGGATTTCAATTGTGTGTAAGTTATTATTAATCGTGTTTTGGTTGTTATACAAATGCTGTGTATACTTAGACATTCTTTTTTAATGAGTTTGTGAAATATACATACATACACTCACGTTCTTTATACCCACAGGGTTAGGCAGAAACTACATAACGTCAATTTTTTTTTTATCTTTTTGTGATTTTTTTTGCATTTTTCATGCTAAGATTATAAAGTTATTTTAATGAAGGAAAAATTCGACTCGCAGGCAGGATTCGAACCTGCGTCTTCTGGTTTGATACACCAGACGCTATGACCTCTAACTGTCAAGGACTTGCGGTGACTTAGAGGTCATAGCGTCTGGTGTATCAAACCAGAAGACGCAGGTTCGAATCCTGCCTTCGAGTCGAATTTTTTCTTCACTAAAATAACTACATAACGTCACTTGAATAGAATCGTAGATTCTTGCATACCTCTTTTACTGCATACACATTAATACATCTTGTCATACACACGCACCGTCCGGTTGTGAGTACTGTGCACTAACGCACCTGACTTTTTTGAAGGACTTGACTTCGTATATCTTTGTAGGGTGTATATCAATATCTCCAGTGAAAATAAATTCACCAGATAAATATTACAGATTTATGTTTTTTTATGTGAAATTAATTGCGTAAGACATACCATCACACCAGTAATTCCCGAAAGGTAGGCAGGAGCTGTACACCCATCGTTTTTTTTGTTATTTAGATCCCATGTAATAAAGGGCAAGCTTATTACCACTAAGCGGTCACAAATCGGAACTCCGAGTTGCTACTGCGAATGGGGTAATTGCTTTTTTGTTATAAGTAGGTGATTAAAAACAATAGCTCTTTATAAAGCAGTACTAAACAATTAATGGGCAACAATGTTGCACCCAAGCAATGTTTGCGTTAAGAGTCCGGTGGACCTTGAATTAACCACAAAAACGTAATACTTACCAAAATAAATCGTAATCTAAATAATATTTTATCAAATTATTATTCGACTTGAGATACCGTTAATCTAGGTTCCTACCATTTTATTATTGCCTAACCAAATATTTTTATTATTGGGCTACAGCTTAAAACAATAATTAAAGTTTTAATCTATTGATGTTTATAAAGTTCCTCGAACTTTATGTTAAAATCTTATAAAATTAGGTTCTCAAATACCTCAAAAAAAAAGTTGAGATAAGTATTTGAGAACCTAATTTTATGTTTTTAATATAAAGTCTTGGTATTGATTTATGAAATTGATTGATTTATGAATTGATTTTTTTGATGTGGGAGAGCCATGCTTAGGCACGAACTGGTCGGATCGACCGGAGTGATACCACGGCCTCACAGAAAACCGGTGTGAAACAACGCTTGCGTTGTGTTTCGCTGAGTGAATAAGGTTACCGGAGGCCCAAACCCTTTTAAAAGACGGGCAACGCACTTGTGACTCCTCTGGTGTTGCGGGTGTCCATGGGCTGCGGTTATCGCTTACCATCAGGTGATCCGTCTGCTCGTTTGCTCCCCTATCCCATAAAAAAAAATGAAAATGATAGTACTTAATCACGTTGCGAGGCTTCAAAGTGTTCAAGCTCCAACTTTAAATAATAATATGATAATCTATGCCCTAACATAACTAACGTATGACAATTGAGATCAGCTACTTAGCCTACTCGCCCATGGCGATATGATACGAATGGGCACCCATCCTTAGATTGGAAGCAAGCGCAAATGACCCTCAGGCTAGTTATTGCTTGACCGCGGGTCTCTACATAAAATAATGAAATTATATACACAAAATGACACCAAACTATAGGTACATACCCTCCATATAAAAACAATTGCAATTATTTAACCGGAGTACCTTCAATACTTTTCTTTGCGCAACATTTTAACTTTTTAATAAAAAAGGCTAAGTTATTGTTTTGCGGCTCACAGATCAAGATAGCGCTGGCCGGCAATCGAATGGATTTACCGATTTATCGATAATGTCTGTGGGTACGTCACTAATCGAATGCGCGGTGGTTTATCACCCTCTATAATCGTCATTACACTATCGAGGGCTTATTTTTTTGTTTTCGTTTTAAATTGAAAACGTAAATTGATGACAGTAGTTGTTGGTGTTTGGCGAAACTCGTTAATTTTGTATTTTAGCACTTTAGGGGTGGTTGGTTGGAAATAGCTTTATTATTTCTGAGGTGCGTTAACACACCTACTTATTTGTTTAGTAGTTAGGTATAGTTCCGTAAATAATAAATAACTGCCTCATTAGCCTAGTGGTCCTGATGTGCGACTGCTACGCTCGAGATCCTGGGTCCGAGAAAAGTGTTGCAGCTGCAAAAGCAGCACGATGTTTGGAATTTGTACCCCGTTAATGGCAATATGCTCGCACCCTATTACATGGGACCTAAACATACGGGCGAATTATGGGTGTAGGCACATGAGTACGCCTCTGTCTAACCCCTTGGGGAATACAGGCGTGATGATATATTATGATAAATCAATATCTTAGATTACAATTTGAAGATCGATAAATCCTTAGTGATGTAATTAGAAGGTCAATTATATCGATGTTGGCGTGGCTATATAATATGTATTTATACTGTTTTTATTTTTTAATCGTGCATAAACACAGAGGATATGTATTTTAATCACAGACATAATACAAGTAAAATGCCAAAAGTGAATAGACGTTTAAAAAAATATAACTTGATATTGTAAGAATACTAGTATTTCGTGCATCATGTCATACGTTTATGTGAGTAAATAGTTTAACGGTTATCCCAAAAACGTCAAGCATCAGTTAAATGAAAATAAATAATAAGTCTAAGAATATTGATACACCTTTCAGCAAATAATTGAACATTCACTAACCAACAATATCAAGAAATACATAATTATTACTCTGCCTACCCCGGAATGAAATGTAGAAACTGTCACTCTACTACCATATTAGACATATCTATAATTAGAAAAACAAATTACCCAAGGAAACGCAATATGTTGTCTTGTATTAAAAAAAATATTGCGTGTGTACAATTTGTCATTGAACGCATAATTTTGCATTGATTTATACCATACGACATCAATCGTTAGTAAATAATTAGCAGTGTATTTTGCGATGGATGATAATTTATTTAAAATACTTTTAGTAAATGGGCGTAGAAAATAATATCGATAGAAAGGCACTGCACTAGGTAAAAATATTTTGTTTGTACTTATAGCCTAATTTATAGGAGCAAATTGTAAATTTATATTATTATGTAATTTTCTCTTCCCATTTACCTATTTTATATTAGATCTCTTCCCATGCACCTATTAGGCGTATAAAATTAATTATTAAAATTTATATTATGCTTATAGATAGGTACCTATTAATTACTGTTTAAGTAGGTATTTTTACTTTAATTACCAGTCACCCAATAAAAACTGAATTTTCTGTAAAGTCAATTTTTATGACATAATTTTTATAAAAAATGACTAGATAAACGTGTGCTGCTATATTAAAATAGATTCTCAACGTGTTAAGAATGCTGATTTTTCACCCATCCATAGACTGACTGCGGCAAGCGCAACTTAACTAATAACTTAGTCGGCTTTTCCTTTTTTAAAACAATTATTTTTAAAATACAAACAAACTTATTTAACTTCTTAATTAAGACTTCAAGCAAATAATGCGAGTATTTTTAACATTTTTGAATGAATATTCATAAAAGTAAAGGTGGTACCCAGCAATGTGTTCACAGCTGATTACCATACGAGAGATAGCGTTATATTATTGTAATTGCGCATGACAACTTTATTATTGCGATTTTAGGTTTGTGCTAAAAAAACAAAATTACCTACTTGTGTTGAAGAAAGGGATACCTCATTACCTCAATAATCGGGTCCTGTCTATGTGGTCCTAGGTTCCACAGTGTTATTGAGTTTTTTAAGAGATTGCATATTTCATTGCATTACATGCATAGTCTGCAATCAGTGAGATGGACGCTTAATTTAGATTTATTAGCTTTTAATTATCCCTAGTATTGTATTCATGCTCTATTACCACTATGGTTCTTTCCTCAAAAGGCCATTTCAGACCTGCCCTGACATTGCCCTGCAGTGTACCACACATTATTTGCATTATTTTATGTCTTGACTTTAAAAGAGACCATGATTCTCTGAGTTTGTTTCGGTGTTTCTTCTCAGAAGTCGTCAGTTAGGAAATGCCGAAGCCATCTAGCCTTTAAAAAGAAAACAAACCATTGACTTGTAAAAGCGTCTCTAAAGATCTACTTACAGAAATAAATATAATTTCATTTCTTGGCTGTCGGCTGTAAAAAATCAAATTATGACGGGTTCATGTCCTACATGGAAAAAAGTATTTGTATGACCTACATGTAGTTCTGGGTCTGGGTGTTGCTGTATGTGAGAATTAGTGTTGGTAAAAGCATCCGATGCAGGAAAAAATCCGGGAAAATGTTTTTTTGTAAGTGTTTCTAGCCGTTAATAATAGAAGTAATTAAAAAAAAATTCTCACAAGCAGCTTGAAATTTACATTTATGCCCAGTTAATTAATGGAAATAGGAACATGAGACTATTGCTATTATCTGAACACTACCAAACTGAGTTACTATGGAGCATTTTATAATAAAACATAATAACACTGCTCGACTTGGGAATCGACACCCAGGACCTCACGCCCAACAGCTACGAAACCATTAAAGCAGTTTATAGACTAATAATTAATACCTATATTTTTTATGATTTAGTAAATTCAAGAATACATACTAAACTGAAAACATTTTTTTTGTCAAAGCAAAATGAATATTAATTATGAACCAACAATGGTTACAGTGACCATAACTAGCGGTTCGTGATCAAACACCATAAAGTTAACCGGATCAAGACCAGTTAACGTTACCTAATAGCCTTGTACGTGGTTTTAGAACTTTACAATATTTCGACTAGGTTAAAATTTAACAGTGTTAGTTACCTATACAGAAAATGAGAAGATTTTAATCTCTAACGGTGAATGAACTTTTATAAAAAGTCCTTTACATCGCAAGGGCTTTGACATTCTAGATTAAAGGCCTTCTACTGAGGTAAGGTTTTTGTTCACAAATCCTCTCACAACTCTTCCTTACATATATATATATATATATATATTCCGAAGGTTACTTTAGGCATTTAGTAATAGTGTGAAAATAAACATTAAATTTGATAATAAATATTTCGATTCTGGTCCTTGGGTACATCATTGCCGTGATGTCGAGTTTTTCATCCCTATTGTTAGTCTTAAGGTGACGTCATTAATATTTATTGATGACATATTGCTATGTCCTTATGACATGATATATCTAGCAATTGAATCGAACCCGGGTATACAGGATCGAATCCAGACTCTTGGTCAATTTATTCTTTCACAAAATTTATAACAGTTAAATAAATGAATTTTCAATATCTACATAATTATATATAGACTTTTTGGCTTTTCCAGTAGATTTTTAAAATTTGAATGACAACTAGTTGAAATAAAAGCACTAAGTATTTTATTGCGTTATATTTACATTGTGAAATCCCGACAATTCGGTTAGGATTCGATTCCTTTAAAGCGTCCATGATAACGAGTAGACTGAGGTGTGGAATGTCCCATAGTCACTTAGCTGAGATTTATCTTAGGTATGGAAACTGGTACTTAAGCAGAGGTAACAATACAAACATTCTTTTCATTTTGTTTACCATATTTTATGATAAACCACATAATAGCATGTGAACCATTTCAATACCAAAACCATACCAACAAAATTTGACCCATCAAAAAAAGTTAAAACCAAAAACATCACAACATAATTCACGGAAAACAATTAAAAACGTATAATTTAGGCCGCACATCTGTTGTAACCGTTTCACAATATGGCACGTGGTCGAACCCCACACAGGGGTAGCGCACCGTGACCTCTTAATGACTGGACATGTGGAGAATACCTTATGGGAGTTGTGAGGTAAAAAATACTGGACCTTAGGGTAGTATTGTTCTATAATTTGAGCGTTTATGGAGAAATGATCTGGTCCTTCGAGGCGTGGAGCTAAATAAAATAATATAACATGACATAACTGCTATACATAAATATTCTTCGCAGGCTTAAGCAGAGGTCAGAGGTGTCATTTATACTGTATACCCACAGTTCGCAGTTATGTGGAGAGCCCATGTAATAGATGAGTCTATTGTCATTAACCAATAGCACTTGTCACCTGGGAATTCAACCCAGAACCTCGTCGCGAATATAAATTCATAGAAATTAATTCTTAATGAACCTGTAGTTAATAGATCTTTAGTAAATTTCATATGCATTAAAGCATGATTCACTTTAAAAAATGGAAAACAAATTGAAAGCGGCGTTCTAAGCCATAAGTCTACCTACTGTATTTATTCACACGTAATACCAAAATCCGTACTACTTATGAATAACACATGGCTAAGCCACGGCGTGCCACAATCAAAACAAACTGAAACACGCAAATAAACAGAAAATCGTTCAGAAATCTTAACACTCTAGTGCCGGACGTCGTCACGCGCTCGTTCGCGTGACACGCTCCTTATTATAATAATGTCACGCCAATATTAAACAAGGACACTGAGCCTGCATATTAGCTAGATTTGGATATCTCTGACTGCTACGCTAGAGGTTAGATTCCCAGGTCGAGGGTATTAAATTTTACTATAGAGATCTTTAAGATAAATAGAGCAACATTGGTTCTCGTTACACTAATTGAGGACACCAACAAATGCGATAGAAAGACAAGAGTAGTTCAAGACAGAACCCGGTGGAAAATGTTAGAAGAAACCTAAACCTATTACCAGTAAAGAAAATCAAAAGAAGTTGCCGCTTTTAAATAACATGGATTTAATACAATAGAAAGTACCCTAAAAACGTTTCTTAAACCTTTTAAAACTATAAACATTAAGTGTGATATCAATACCGAATTAACATAGAAACATAAATCGCCAAACGTGACGTAGTTACCACTAATTCTTAAAGTAAACATACTGATAAAATTTCTTGCCGACTAACAATAAATCACGACAAACCGAGATGTCTCAATATACTACAGAGTAATTTCACTGCTAGTACAAAAGGGACAGAGATGTTAACCCTTTCAAAATCAGTACGAGAGAAAGAGACAAAGAACAATCCCACATTTCGTATTAATTAAGGAGCAAATGGTTTTAAATCATTTGCCGTCGACGCTCCCTGTGGGAATCCCGAAGAGTTATAAGACCCTTTATTCTAAATTTAAAATTACAATTTTGTAAATGTTTCGAATATTTTAAATCTTGTGTAGTCATTATTGGTCTCCCGGGTGAAGAAAAAAAATACTGGCCTAAATATCGATGCTTTATGGTTAAAGGTTAATGATCTTAAAATGGGCAGCGAAAGGATAATGGTTTTGGTGTATTGGAACTAACGACTTTAGAGAAAACCATAAATAAATGTGGAAAATATTATTTTATATACATTTTGTTTATTTTATATATTACCTATATAGGGTAGCAATGGACCCAATACATAAACAAGGTCTTGTCATCAACAATCTTTGTCGTAGCAGGCCTTTAACTTTGTAACTAATTTTATTTAAAACGAATACGGTATCAGCGATACCAATCAGCTAAACGTAACAACGATTAGGTATGTTATAATATAACACACTACAATAAAATCATAATTATTCTATCACAAAATCAATATTCATAACGCTAATTAAAACCGTTGGCACATTCATTATCTATGCGACCAACTGTCGCGCGTCAGTTGCGTGAAACGAAACGTCACGGGCGCGGTAATCGCAAGATTGGCTCATTTGATACCTGGCTGTCACGCTGAGTAGACGCGTGGCGTTGAATGGGTTTAGTGTTTAGGGGAGTTTGATATCAAAATTGGCAGTGTTTTTGTTACAGTTCTGCGATAATTTATTTTAGATTATTGATTTCAGTCACGACCAAGTAAATAATATACTTGGAATTGTTTACAAAATTCGATCTGAAACCATCAATATCAGGGTTTTTTCTTTTCTAGACAGTTTTTTTTAAAGTGGCGTTTCACAAGCCGACGCGTATTTTAAAATGTATAAAATAAGTATTTTCTTCTCACCAGGGTAGTAGAAACAACTAAAACAATATAATTTTAAATATTGTTATCTACATTCATGTTACAATATTGGCAAACAGACTATGCTGGTATAAATAAATTCACTCACCTTTGATAAGATCAAGAACACAATAACACCGAAATCGTACCTCAGGACCAAACTATGTCCGTCCCCATCGATCACAAGCTAATTAATTATACTCCCCGTTACGGGAGCGAAGTGAACCAATTTCGCTTCGGTTTCAATTTAAAAGTGTTGAGATTGCCCCGTCCATTTAATTGATACAGCCGGCCAAGTATCCCGGTCCGTTCGGTCGTTAGCTTATCAATATACTGATTTCACACTCGTGTGTCCTCAGTATACATGGACCAGATTTTATTTGTCAGCTGTTTATTTAGTATATTATACGGGTTAGTCCACAATTTCCTAATTATCTCATTATAGTGCAATAATAATTTGCTAAAGCAAAATAGCCTACCCCCGTAAGTGGGAATATATTCCAGTATTTTTCCCCTAAAGGAACGCTGCTATCTTCCAAGTCTGTCAACAAACTGTAGGAAATTGAAGACAACGGTAGTTAATAGGTAATATTGTAATGTAAAATGAAGTCTATATTTATATAGTTGAAATATTAATACTCTTTTGGACTACTAATACTCATTCCGTCATACCTGAAAAGGCTAGTATGATTTTTAATTCATATTAATAATAAAAATAAATATCTTTATAATGGCAGGCATGTGAGCCGGTCGCGTGCACGGAAGCCGGCCGGTCACGATGCTCGAAAGACCAAAAAAAGGACCATATTATCACATCTTGCTGGTATGTCCACAGCTTTGTGCGTCCACCTTTATAAAACGCGTTTGTATTATTGCTTATTTAATATGCTTTTGATTCGTTTAATGTGGCTTTACGGACTTTTAATGGGAACAAGTGGGCAGGATTTATAGTCGTTTGGAGTTTTGGTTATTGTTATCGTTTATGGCTGAACAATTTTTGATGAGGTATGGGACCAATTTGTATTTATAAAGTTTTATGAGTAAAACCAGGTGGTTTCAAAATATTTAAAATAGCTGTTACCCGCGACTTCGTCCGCGTGATATTAAAAAATAAAAGTAGCCTAAGTTATGTACTTTTTGTTACATCAGCTATCTGCCTGTGAAAGTCCCGTCAAAATCGGAACAGCAATCACAAACAGACAGACAGACAGACAGAAATTGTAAAAAATGTACCGTGTATACATTCAAAAGCACTTAGTAAAAAGCTGTTAGTTTAATATTACAAAAATACACTCCAATTTTGTTTATTTGTATAGATATTAAATTCTTTCAATAACGCTGACTTTCATCTTATTAGTATTTTTGAATTGCCTTATAGTAATGGCAGTGTTTGCGGATAATTATAATAGATTTTTTTATCAATTAATAAACTTAGCATTATTGTAACTATATTGGGGTCGACTTTTATAAACTGTTACCTGGTCCTTGTCTCGTGTATTTCTGTTCCAATTTGCAAAAAAAAATTTGGTCCTGGTCCTTTGTTTTTTTTGTATCTACATTTTAATTAGCTACAAGCCTGCTACAGCAAATTTGTGGTCCTAATTGGAGCAATATACATAATCATATATCATTACAATTTTCAAACAGAGAATCCATCAAACAATTTGCCAACCAAGAATGACATATCGATTATAAAGGTTACAAACAATGGCATAAATTACCTGTATTCTTCATATATTTTAAAATGATAGACTAGAAATATAAGTAAGTTTATCATACTCAATAAGTTATTTTAATATGCGTCTGTATAAATAATTTATGAAGCTTTATAATGAATATTATCTATATGGAATTTATAACTTAACTGAAGTAAAGTATATTTTAAGTGGGGTAGAATTTGTTCGCTAACGTTTTTCTTATAATTGTCGTATTAGGTTATATCAAGATAAAGTAACTAAGTACAAAGCTATTATGATGGCATCTAGCTAAAAAAAAGATATAAATAATGTTCCTTCATAAATAACTCAGACTATAGGTAATATACAATTTACCAATGAGGGGTAGTATAAAAAAAAACGGGTTGCACTCCGGGAGTGCCGGCAGAAGTGAAAACTTGAATATTTACGAAGATTTCACTTCAATAAATGATAATGTTCAGCTGTACTGTCTAATAAAACATTTGTTTTCACTTTTGTCTTACGATCACGTGTCCGTCTTATACAGGGTGTTTGGTAGAACGTTAAACATACGAAAATGGTGGTTAGTTGGGGTCATCTGCTACGCACCGTTATTGTTTGGTACTATTGGTATTTTTGGTATTTTTGATTTTAATGGAAAAAAAAGTTTTGTCTTTAAAGGTACAAAAAGATAAAAAAACAACATCCTGCCTGTTTTACCCGTCACAAGTAAAGATATTCGAAGTTAAAGTTTAAAAAAAACTGGTAATTTTCTGTGAAATTAAAAAAAGTAAAATAAAACGGTGCGGCCAAGGTCAAATAATTTGGGCCAAGTGGGTAGCAGATGACCCCAACTAACCACCATTTTCGTATGTTCTACCAAACACCCTGTATATCGCGAGTTTACCATTTTACCCCATCACAAAAAGTGCACAGCGCCTATAAGAAGTTTTCATTTCAAAAATGTTAAACGGTATTTATTTTACTCAACTGAAAACAATGTCAAAGGCGAGCAAATAAGATTGAAATAAAACTACACTTTACGGATTTTATCGCGGTATATTGATATTATTTAATTCCCGACGTTTCCGTCCTTCACGATCCTTTACAGCATCCATAGTCACGGTTAGACTGAGGTGTTGGACGTTTTAATGTTAAAATTAGCTACCTTATATTTTTGTTAATTATTAGCGATCCGATTCACGCAGAACGAGCTCAATGTATCCTGTGGTCTTGCAGTTTTGGGCTTGGATATAGCTTTTAATAGGTAATGGTTCCAAGCAGCTGGTAAGACCCAACCATCTTCTCTATTGAAATTTGGGTATTTTTTAATTTCAATAGCCTCACGAATCATCCTAGGTAGGAATTGGTTTTCTTTTGCGAGGACTTGTGGTTTATCAAATCTGATGTAGGTAGTGCTGGGTCTTGTCAAGGGTATGTTCAATTATATTGAATTGCACTATCCATCGGCGACATTTGTGACATTTATGACTGCCGACCAACTTAATCCGACCAACATTTGCGTGAATATCTTTTCTCTACAATGTCAGCAAGTCAAAAACCATTTCCATTCGTCATTATGAATTCGTACAGTTGTAGGAATACGCGAGGGCAGTTGTGTAGCCCGATATGCGCGTAGAAATGCGTTCTAGCCACTACGGTAAAATTGCTAGTAAGGCTAAAAAAACCTGTTTATGCAAACTTTTTATAGTTATAAAATAATAAAGTAATAGTAAATTTATGCATTTATTATAAAACCATTATGATTGGAATAAACATGAGAAATAAATATATAAGTAAAATGCAATAACTAGTGTTAATATATCGATTAAACTTCCATTTTCATTCATAATACTTATTTGTACTGCTTTAGTTATTGAGCATTTATGAAGGTTTTAAGAAATGGAGTTATTCTAGAAAGTTTGAGTACATTAAAAAGCGAATTAAGGCACATTTAAATAAGGTTATAGTATTAAGTCTGACTAACGCACGAGTGGTTAACAACAAATCGTTTATTTTTATAATACATTAGCTTCTGCCCGCGATTTCGTCCGCGATATATAGCCTATAGCCTTCCTTAATAAATGGGCTATCTAACACTGAAAGAATTTTTCAAATCGGACTAGTCGTTCCTGAGATTAGCGCGTTTATGCAAACAAACATACAAACAAACAAACTCTTCAGCTTTATATATTAAATATAGAAGTATAGATTATACTTATAAAATAAAATTATAATACCTATGCATATCATGCGAAAAAAAATAGGTATCCCTAATCTTCAGGGCCGCAATGAAATCCTGAAGACGGTAGCAAAGAGGTGCTCATCCAGTCTATGGAGATCCTTACTTATGAGGGTAATTTAGGGTGTTTCTTTTATTATTGTTATTATTCATTTTTTATACTATGGACGATGTAAAGTTTGTCTGAAACTTGTACCTATTTATAAATTACAAAACCCGCGATGATCCCTTGTATTTAAATTTTGTTTCTTCTCTCTCAGCTAGGAAAAGAGAGGAGAAATGAGAATTTCATACAGGCCAGGAACTAATGTGCAAAATTTCATGTTTTTAAAAGCATCTTTTTCTCGTAATCTGTGAGTCTTTGACATATAAAATACCCATAAATATGTTTAAATATATTCAGAAGGACTCTCATAACCATGGATAAAAACTTTATCCGATGCAAAAACAAATGACTGCACTTTATCCGCTTCCAAAGAAACAATCCATTAAATAGTTTAATTTACACTCTATATTCAACGAACGTTATTTATGAACTGTCATCGAAGCACATTAACATCATGGTTGATCTACAAGGTGATGAAAATTCAATCGAGATGAAATAATATTTTATTTTGGACGATAAAATGAAGGATAAAACCAACAGTAAGGATGGTGGTTACCGGAATGTATCGATGTTAAGATCTTATTGAGGACACACGGCCAAATAAGTAGGTGAACAGTTATTTCAAACCTATTTTATTTTTTTATGTTGTTTAATCAGCTAAACACTGACTCATTAATTTAGTCTTTCGCGGCCCCTGAAACAACGGGACCGAAAGTGTTTTCAAGCAGTAGAAGTTTTCCTTCGCTTAAATATAAATCATAATTAGCTTACATTTATTTCCAGTGAATTATTTAAGGACTTCGAATTCTTGATTTGAATTATGGGTTATTTTGGTATTTCTTTTGTGTGAGAAATTCGGTCCCCTGGACTCTTAAGCCCTCTTGGTGGTCCAATTTCGAACACATTGCATGCACTTTTGAATTTTGAGATTAATGTGCATGAAAATTATTATTAATCGCTATCACGTTGAATTATCTTAGATAATTATTCGAAGTCATGTCAAAATAATACCCTGTATTATTGGTGGTTATTTTTAAACAGAAAAGGCTGGCCAGTTTTGAAAATCATTATCTACCGTTCGGTCTTACCGATAAAAACTACACGTTCTTTCTGGCCACATGGTCAAGGTTGAAACTCATAATTACATTCGTCACATCTCCAACAAGCTAGCTAACCTAACTACCCGTATGTCACCTCCACAGACTGCGAAATGGGAATAAGTTTTGGCGTGGTCCTCGCATAAATCAGAAACACCAGTGTAGCTCAATTATAAGCTTACTATCTGATGTAGTCAGTTCTCGGTGTCATTTATTTCACAGATAATATATATACCGGCTGTAAAAAAGGTAGGTCGAAGAGCTCGTAGTTAAAATACGTTTGTATGGTTAAGTGGTACTTCCACGGTCGATTTTTGTATGTATGTCTTTGTGATCCGACGAAAAGTACCTACGTCAGATCTCGGTTCTATATAAAAACAACATACCATCACGCCGGTATTCCCGGAAGGGTTAGGCAGACTTAAATGTATCTATTGCCATTAACCGGGCACAAATTCCAAACTCCGGGAATTCCAATTTCCAAAAATTGGAAAGCCAATGCAATCTTACCGGATCTCGTTAGCAAAGAAAATCGCCAGGAAAACTATCGAGAGTGGCCGCCATTTTAAAAGAAAACAGAACTTTTTATGTTACCTCGCTCTAAATACTAGAGTGGTCATAAAACACCAGTTATGATAATCGGAGAGCAGCGTTCATTATTCCGATTTTTTAACGATACGGTTGCGATTATAATCGACTTTCGGCTATTAACATCGATATTTTGATTGTCTCTTTATTGTGCCGAGAATGTGAAACAATTGGTATGATTTACGATTTCGATTAGTGAAGGAATTTGCTGTTTTGGTGAAATATCGTGAAAGAATTAGTGGAGAAAGATAATTGATATAAAATTATCTGCTTGTAATTTTATTATTACTTATTCGTGTTCGTTTGATCTACCGCAGAAATCTATTTTAAGTGAAAACTGCACTTTATTATAAACCTGTGAAGTAACAAATTACGTACATAATTAAAAATTTATATTATATCGTTCGAAAAAAATCATATAAGTGTCTACCTTACATGATTTGTTAAAATAATATTAAGCGGAGTTCCCAACATATTTTTTTATTGAATGAAATCCGTTTGTCATCTTAAAACATACCATTAGGTACGCCTGTATTCTTCAAAGGGTTAGGCAGAGAAGCCTGCGGGTGTACACTCCACCTAAACCTTCGATATGTTTAGATCCCATACATAAATAATAGGGGTCGAGCCTAATGCCATTAACTGGGCAAAAATCTAGATTTCGAGCTGCAACTGTAAAATTCATAAACCAATAACATTGTATCGTCCTGAGATAACCTTGCGTGATAGAAAACAACACAAACAGGGTCCTAAATGCACGTAATGCAAGTCAGGTCTAAAATACACTGAAGAAACACAGTTTTTACATGTTTTTACATGGGTCTAACGTGTGAAGGTTGTATTTGGTAATAATTTAATTATTAATTATTATTTTGTACAATCAGAAATCTGTGATGCGCCTGAGCAGTTTCGAAGTTAAGGACGGGCGTTTTGTAAGCTGTCCGAAATATTATATTGTCTTTCAAATAAGTACCTACCTACTAACGTACTAGCCGGTTGTTACTTGAATAATACTAGACTTTATCTTGAACTTTTATAAAAAAAATATAAGGGTGTGTGTTCAAGTTCATTAATTATTGGAAAAGCTTTTGCCTGATACAAAGATAATTACAAACTCATTTAAACTTAATTACCCAGGGGCCGTTTATTTAGCAAAGCTTGGTGTCATTACATATTCTATCAGATCAATTGCCAGCAAAAAAAATATTTCCCAATGATATGGCAACACTGGCCATTACAACGGTTACGGTATTTTGTGAGAATCGCGCGCCCGTGCGCAGATCAATTATGATCGATATCGTTTTAATCGATTGTAATCGGTAATGACGCGAGACACCGCAGCTGTAAATTTTATTTATATCGACTTGGCGAATTAAAAAGAGGCGATTTTTTTTGGTTAAACTTTGAGTTTTGTTAAATTAACTGTAATAATTGCTTTGTTGCAATTTTGCAGGTTTCTTTTGTTGGCCGTACGCGCATCATTTCATTACGGATTTGTGTTGCAATGGCTATTATTATTATTGTCTTTGGCATTAATTGGAATTCAGGATATTGATATCAATATCCCACGCAAAATAAGTATGTTTATATGCAGATAGGTATATTGATAGGCTTGTTTCACTATAGGCTTCACTACATAGTATAAAACAAAGTCGCTTCCCGCTGTCTGTGTGTCCCTATGTATGTTTAGATCTTTAAAACTACGCAACGGATTTGATGCGGTTTTTTTAATAGATACAGTGATTCAAGAGGAAGCTATTTAACATCACGCTACAAGTCTTAGGCACGGGGCAATGCGGGTGAAACCGCAGATGGGTCGCTAGTGTTTTATTATACTTTTTATGGCCTCAAGAAAAAATATATTAAAATTAATTAATTTTCAGTATACAATTAGATATATTTTTCACTATGTTTCTCATTTAGAATAAATCATAAACTATTGATTAATTAACCGACACTTTGTGAATTATTCATTTTCTACTACCGTCAAAATACAAGAGACAAACCACCAATTTCAAGCAAAAATAGTAATTAATCCAAGAAAGCTCGTTATAACAACCGAGCCCAAAACAACATATTTCAAAACCGAAAAAATATTACTCAAATACTATGAATAAAGCGCGTTAGTTTTTTATACATATTTTACTTTTTCTCGATCCGATTTCGTAATTACTCGGATATTGGTCTAATTGTTGAGTTATTAATTTATACATACAAAAATATTGGTTCCTATTTACTTACCTACATCATAAATTAAAGTTTAATATATTTATTCACTGCTGCCATTATAAAAACATTAAAATTTTAATAATGTTTACATTCCAATAGCTTTTGCTCTTGAATCTAATTACCGACATCCTATTATAATCATTATTACAATACACTATTTATCATGTAACTCTTTATCGATCCTGATACAAATCGATTTTAAAATTCATCTATACTAATTATGTATCGATAATATCTGATCGAATAAAAAGTCCAACACTATTTACGCGATACTTGTCAAACGGGGATAATGTGGAATTTTAAAAAGGTCGGATTAAAAAGTACTGTATTCATGAATATTATTATGGCAATATAAGAGAGTTAGAAAGATGATGGGTAATATTAATTTAAAATGTTATATCTTTTGTTATATTATGAGAAGCAGTCATAGAAAGAAAGAGTTGAATGATTCCAAAAACTACAAAACAAAAGAACTTTATAAAAATTGCTCGTTTAGAAAAAAATATAGCCTTGTCGATTCCCAGTTATTTTGACGGTTAAACTGTCATAGATTGCGAAATTGTCATTAGGATCCTTTAGCTAATTTGTTGAAATTTGAAAAAGTACAATCGCAAACTACAATAACCGGGTACTTCATATACATATTATAAAACAAAGTCGCTTCCCACTGTCAGTCTGTCCCTATGCTTAGATCTTTAAAACTACGCAACGGATTTTGATGCAGTTTTTTTTAAAAGATAGATTGATTCAAGAGAAAAGTTTAATATATCCCTTTAAAAATTTCATATTCCTACGACGATTAGGAACGGGGCAGCGTAGGTGAAACCGCGGGCGAGTCACTAGTAAGTACATTATAAAAAAATATTAATAGAGTATGTAACCAATGTATTTTTTTACATTTTTAGTTTTATTAATTTTTATTTATCGTAAGGACAACGTGACATGTTTTGTAATAAATATAAAATTTATGTATTTTTTAATTTCTTGCTATTTTCATAAAACATAATGATCGTTAACTTAATGTTAACCACGCTGTAATTGCTACCATATTTTAAACTGTTTTTCATTTCTTCATAAAAACTACACTAAACTGCGACATAATTTCGTAGATACTTGAGAAAATTAATTATTGTGCAATGCTGAATTTATATCTCATTTCACTCATAAATTGTTGCACCCCATTTCATTCTTAAATAACCTACGAAATAAGAGCGAAAATTGTATGAAATTGTTGAGCAAAGAAGGTGATATTGTGTAAAGAGCCTAAAGGTACAGTCGGGCACATAAATTACTGCGAGCAAGATATGAAGATGTCGAGTGGTTTAATGAAACGTCAAAGTATCTGGCTCATTGATTGCTCGCGAGAAAGCATAAATCGTGTGCGCTCACGGGTACTCGCGACGTTTAAATCATTTTGCGCCTGATTGTACGTGTTTGTTTATGTTTCTGATATTCAGTATGTGCACGTGGCTTTGCTTATTATCGATAAATTGCTTGAAAGTATTGCGGGATTACTCCTAGGCTAAAAGGCAGGGCTTTTGATATAATGAACTGAATAAAATGATTATGATTAGGTGTATAGATATGTTGAAAATATTTTTTATTTAGCTTACTTAACACCATGATGTAGCAAATTGCTACTGTTATTGAGTTTCTAAATCTTTTTGTTACATTTATCTCATCTTTATTTGCAGTAACAAACGGGAAATTAGACATGTTGATCAGTTGGTGAGTGTTTTTCTTACAATTCATAAATCAAACGTTTAAATGAAAAGAAATCAAGTATATTAACATTGCCTTTTTGGTGTAACTAATAAAAAAAAATTAACCTGTTGGAGAATAATTAGGTATTATATTTTATTTACTATTATTTTATTTATTTATTTTTATTTATTTAATCTTTATTGTACACAGAAATATTGATATAATAATTATAACAACAAACAATGTACAAAGGCGAGCTATTATTTATTATTTTTTTGTTTTTAATAAAATGTTACCCGTAGGCATAAATTTACAGATCTAGACAGGAATAATTAGGCTGCTGAGCATTTAAAAACAACAATTATTTGTTAAAATGACATAACACACCTTGTTTTTAATGGTATTCTTTGTTTTACTTTCTCCGTCCTTCAATTGCAAATTTCATTCATTGGCGTTAATACATTAAAAAACATTAACATTGTCATAAAATTAATTAAGAGGTTGTACGTTGGCAGGCACTTTTGCAGCTGACTGTACTCCGCTTGGTTTAATTGAAAAAGGAATAGAAAAGTAATAATATAATTTATCATAGTTTTTAAATCAGCATCCATTTATATTGGATAATTAGACTGCATAGTCGTGATAGATAGGCAATCTTCTTCGATCAAAACCCAATAAACACCAGGTAAAAACCAAGAAAACTATTTCTCAGCTTTTAACCTAAGTACCTGGCTTAAAACCTGATGGATTGCTAGTGATTTTATTTAGTACATTCTAAATTGACTATAGTAATAATTGCATAGACTTGGCCATTTTCCAATCTGCCGTTTTAAGAGATTTAAGTAGTAAAATTACTCAAACGTAATACTTACTTAATAATACTTAATTACTTTCCTTAGCTTTTATGCTAAAATATTTTACACTTAATATTTAAGTATTTACATTTTTACACCTAAAAAAATTAACCAATTAATTCCACTCCCATTTCCTGAGCATCAAAACAGTTCTAATTATCAGCGCCGAATGCTTCGTATTACCACAAGCCCGGTGTTCAAATCCTTATTGCTAATTACAAGTACTTATAATTACGCAGTAGGTACCCTTCGATAAGCATTTCTTTTATTTTTTAAACAGCACCTGTTTGCATAATTGGATCTTTCACCATGGTTTTTCGGTAGAAGTAACTTTTAATGTTAATGTCGTCACGTTGACAGCTGTCACTTTTGAAGGAACGAGTTGTTCTGGTTGATTATCAGAAGTCGGACTCGGCACTAAGTAATAACAACGCTTGCCAATCGATCTGCAAGTTAAAGCCGCGCTTGGTATGGATGGGTGAACATTTTATACACTTGCAGTCTTCGAGCCTTGGGGTGCCCGTTAAGTCTTCGGCGCTGGCTGTCATACGAACACCTATGCCAATTGTTTGTGTAGTCAAAAGCGCAAAAATCGTGACAACCAGTCAATCCTCAGGATATCGATATTGGTCAAAACTTGAGTTGTGGAGGTCTGATACTGATATTCTGACTAAATTGGAAGGTCACCTTAAAACAGATTGGAAATATTAAGATACTGATGCTACAACCTACAAAGATAATAATATTCATCTTGGGAGTGATATAAATTTATGAGTACTAGCTTCTGCGCGCGACTTCGTCCACGTAGCGTGATGATATCCTATAGCCTTCCTCAATGAATGGGCTATCTAACACTGAAAGAATTTTTCAAATCGGACCAGTAGTTCCAGAGATTAGCGCGTTCAAGCAAACAAACAAACAAACAAACTCTTCAGCTTTATATATTAGTATAGATAGATAATACTTTTTTTTGTAATTTAAAGACAACAGTTAATCAGAATGCCACTAAACAGGCAGTTAATAGGACTTTTTAATACCTTAACTATTGCCTCTTAAATTAGTAAAACAATAGTAAGTACCTATGTAATGAAGTAAAAAGTAGCGTAGAACCAATCAAATACAAAGTTGCACACGTTTATCCCCTAAATGGCCACAGTAATGAAAGTAAATTGTTGTCCTACATAAAACCTATACTTCATTAAAAATACTCATTTCTATTTTAATAATTTCTTCATTTAATACTTGTTCGAATTACAAATTAATATTCGAAACCAACAGCCTGACGTGTCCCTTATTCGATTATTTAAATTCAAAAAGTGATAATTATCGAATAATTGTTGTTCTTTATCATTGTTTATTCGATTCGTTTAAAGTATTATTGCTTACGCCTAGTGGTTTTTCGTAGTGTTGTCGTGTCTTATTTGCATATAATGTCGGTTATAGATTGTCGACACCAGTCTTTATGACGAGTATTCATTTGTATTTTTTTCGAACACATGGCGTTCAGTCATAGTTTTGTGGTAGTCAGAATCTATATGTCATCCTTATATGAAGAAATATGCGAGGTAAACTTACATTACTCGTATGTAATTAAAAACTATTGTAAGCATTTGCATAAATATTAGATAAATTGTCTGGCTTTTTCTTCTATAGTTGGTAACCCAATATAACTATTGTCGTAAAAGAATTATGCGATTCTTTATTGACTCTCGAGTAACCATTGAAATTGTTTGCTATCAGAATATTTCTTATTGTATTTCATTGCTGGTTTCTCCTTGTAGGTTTGTCTTATTTTATGAACATCGATGGTTTATGCTTTTAAGTTATCCTCGGGCAAAACATGACTGGAACACAAGAGATAATTCGTGGATTCTATACAAGGAGTTCATAATAAACTATTCATGCTATTCCGAGAGAAAATACGTACCTACTGATGTCTGAAGTTATCTATTGTAATGTGGAGAGAAAGAGAAAAATGTTTACAATCATTCCGATTTCGCTTTCCATCAATCAGTCCGTCCGTAACTGCACTCATTATATCAGTATTCATCATTCCTACGTATTTTAATTGCGAAAGTATGTATGCGAAAATTACGCTTTGCGGTAAAAAAATTGTTTCGGATAAAAATGTGTAATTGATACGGATAGCTAATTATCGATACAATTAAAGTGCTTTACGCAACGCCCCGTCACTATTTAGCTGTAATAACAGTAATTCGTAGCATAGTGATGTACCGATCGTTTAATATTATAACTGTAATTAGTTTTCTTGAACGTTTAATAATTTTCTATCACATCTGTATAAAGCTTTCTTTTATTTAGTTTTAATCTAGTGTGGGGTCGTTATCGATAAAGAATTATACTAGATGATTCTTTCGAAGATCGATTAACAATTATAGATATTTTTTTATCTAATGGAATATTAATATTATTCTATAAATAATATAAGCAGAAATTAATTTAACCATATTAATATGTTCACATTATGGTTAATGGTATAATTAAAAAGAACCCTATTAAAGTATACTGAAAACAATTTTCATTTTTTATGATTAATTATTTGTACCTAATTATTATAAAATTGCATATTGAACTAAACTACAGTCATAAAAGTGTTGGATCATTAAGAACCAGTTAATCATAGTCTTTTATAAACAACACATTATGGAGTTACGTGACTTAAGAAAACATACAGCTTGCTGGGAAAAGGCGGGATTTGAAGCAGGTTGTCTTCTCTAGCTTAGAATAGTTCGAACCTAACACTTGAATGGCTGAAGCAGCAGATGATATTACTTTTACAATCACTCCATTAATTCTTAGTGACATTTAATTATTTTCCTTTCTATTAGGAAAAACAAAACTTCAACCGTTACCCTACATACTTATAGTTTTTCCAAATTAGTTATGTAGCACATGATCAACAATACTGATTTCTGACCCTTACGCGAAAATTACCTAACACCTCGTAACATTAATACCTCAATCTACCCATGACCATGGATGCTGTAAAGGATCCGAAACGTCGGGAATAAAATAATATTTTTTTTTTTATGTGATTGCAGGCAAACGAGCAGACGGATCGCCTGATGGTAAGCGATCACCGCCCCCCATGGACACCTGCAACACCAGAGGAGTCACAAGTGCGCTGCCGGCCTTTTAAAAGGGAGTACGCTCTTTTCTTGAAGGTTTGAAGGTCGTATTGGTCCGGAAATACTGCAGGCGACAGTTAATATCAATACATCGCGATAAAATCCGTAAAAAGTAGTTTCATTCCACATGATCAAGAAGTTTAAAAGCGTTGGTAACCTATTCCAGTCAATATGGAAAGACCAGACGAGTCTTCACGTAGGACCAAAAATGACAATTTGATAGACTATCTGAGAAAGATATAGAAACATCTGCTAGCCTAACACTGCTTGACCTTGGAAACGAATTCAAAATTCCTAGCGTAGTAGTCCCGCTTAGGGGCACAAAAGTTCGGGTTATTTTAGGGTCTGCTCTCTCACAGGTTAGAACTGTGAGTCTAAGGGCTACTTGCACCAACTTTATAAATGTGTTTAAACTGTATTTAAACACAAATTTTCATAGAAATTCCGTGTTTAAATACAATATAAACACATTTAAGAAGTTGGTGCAAGTGGGCCTAGAAGTATGAAATCATTCAATTTATTATAGTTTTACGTAATCGAACAGAAATTTTATTTTGGCAAATTCTCACGGGGTAAGGAAAATGAGATCATTGCGGGTATTTAAAAAGCTATTTGTAAATAAATGAGGATACACTATAAGAATTCTTTACTGAAATTATCGCGGACCAATCTCGGGGCATTAGTCAAGATCGACGTTCCAACTCGCACGCTTGTTCAACAATTAAAAATATTAAACAACCCCATAATTCTTTTCACACTGTATCACACCCAAAAATACTCAATTAAAACAACGGGAGCCGCAAGATAAAATTAAAACTTAATTAAATCTCCATAAAACGAACACAGGGACGCTGAAGAACAGATTCCGGTACTACAACGATAATTTTTAGGTTGTAAGACAGAGACAGCGTATACAAGTTATATAGCTCCGACTCTCTCTTGTTCCTAAAATTGATCGCGAACATGTGGTACAGCCTCTGAGGTGGAAACAAAAAGGTTAAAGCAAAAAGGCTCGAATCCAGGCGTAAAAACATTTTGTCACAAATACAGCAGGTTCGTGAGTCGTGCCGTCAGTTTGTTTTGTTCGGTGTGAACATGGGATAGTGTCGTTTATCGGTGTTACCTTAATGATCCATTAAGACTCCGAAGGCTTTCGTTATAAAATGTGGGAGCATTGGTTTGGAGCGACCGTGAAAGTGTGAACGGTTTCGCGTGTTATAATGCGCTTTTTGTCTGGCCGTTTGGGTACGGATTTAGGATTGTAATCTAATAGGATAAACAGAGCTTAAATTAGAGCCAATGTTTTTAAAACATTTGCTTACTTTACAGGCAGTAACAGCTATTATTTAGCCAATAATTAGTCAAACATTTATTCTTCACACTGTACCATAGGACCAAAATTTATCATTTTTCTGTAGTGGGCATAGGCTCTGTAGTGTTTAGACTACAGAGCCTATCTGAGTAATATGCACTTTATAATGAAAATTAACAACTAACAGCAGGGTTATAACCTTTATCGAAGGACCAAGTATTTTATTTATAATATGTATCCACATTTACTATAGAGGACAGAAAATATGTTAATGACTAATTAACCAGGGAAAAGTACACAATTATTATTATCTAAAGAAAACATTTTGTTTCAACAATTTAGGTATTTAATTCAGCAGAAGATAAAGGTATTGCGATTATAAAGAGTATTTGAATTATAAATCCTTTACTTATTGGGTAGGCGAGAGCTTTTATTGGCGTAGGACATTTCTCTCTCCATGAACTTTGGGTGTTCCATGAAATGTTTAAATGTAGGATCTCAGAATTTTAGTTTGAGCACTAGACGAGTTTAGAGTAAGTACAACCAAACCCAGTTACGTGTTACTAAATATCTCCCTTGTTTCACCAAATAATTGGTGCTTGTCTAGTTATATACAAATAATAAATGACAACTTCATACAACATTACTTGTGGGTAGTTTTATTACGACACAGTTGTGTGGCTGTGTTTAATTCAAGTTATCGGCTACAATGTCCATGCAGCTACCTGTTAAATATGGGATTCGGCTCAACTTCGAGTGCGCGCAGACTTCAGAATGATTTAGAAGTGGCTTGATTTTTTATTCGCATCAAAAGAGAAAGTGGTAGTTCTTAAAAGGTCAGGTTTCAAGTCGAAGGTGCATCATGCCGATCGAACTAGCGCTCACAAATTCAAAACAAGATTAGAATCGCAAGAAGGTAAACTGGATCCTGTTCGATTACTTCCCAGAATAAGTACTTACTCTTGTCGAAATAATGTGAATCCTCGTTTTATATTGTCGACTTCGGTACAAACTTGGACATCCTCCAACGTCCACACATCTTGTTATTGCAATATTGTACCAGTGCAGATTCTAACATAATTTATTTTAAAAGAGTGTGGAGTTTCTTGCCGGATATTTCTCCATAGGATCAACCTTTTGGAACCGTGCAACTAGAATCATAACGTTTCATAAACTATTGTAAAAGCTTATTTGAAATAAAAACATTTGAAATTTGAACTTGAACGACTTTAAACATTTTGATGTTCTTACACTTATGTGAAAATTAGACATTGAAATAAAACTAATTTTCAGAATTGACGATGAGATATCGATAAAAATGGAAACATATATTGTAAATAGTTATAATGATCTAATTCAATTTATAAATAATAAAGCTATGTTTCTCTCTTGTTAATAATTGGTAATCTCTTTAAAATAAATAAGTTAAATGTAAGTTGAATATAAATACAGGGTTGTTTGACATAAATATTGATGTTATAATATTTTTAAATCTAAAGCATTTTTGTTTTTACTTTATTATATTTTTATTTTGTTATTGTAATTGCCAGTTATTAGAAATATTAATATTATTTAATAGGATCAGTAGATATGTGACGACTACTTTTTTAACGTTTCTGATTTCAAATTATTAAAGTGACACTTCTACCGCGTGTTTCGCTCTACCACTGAATGTCTTACTCATCGGTTGCCGAAGTCATAAATTCGGCCGGCAGCTCATTTGAATGCGACCGATTGTGATCGACGGCTGCGCGCGCGCACCAATTTATAGCTCACGCCCCATACATTCGGACGGTAAATATTGAGCCAAGAAAATAATTCGATATACATTGAATGTTTATTTCGATACTGATTGAAATTTAAGTAATTATTAAGAGTAATGAGTATAAAATACTTGTTTTTCTCTTAGGGATACATTTCTGAGTATCTACCTATTTTCCAACCGCTCACAGTTTATGGCTCACACTCTGATTACAGCTAAAGGGGGTACTCAAACAATAAATAACTACTCCAATCCATTTATCCATTTATTTTATAAATTATGTTAACAGTACTATTTACTGCAGAGAAAATTGAATATTTAATGCTTCCGCAAAAAAGGACCAAAAAAATATGTGCATTAAATTGAATAAAAATAATTAACACATTAGGATAGAGTTAATGAAAATGCCATTTAGTCTAAATACTTTCCTTAATTGTTTGAATAACTTTTCAGTTTCTAGTAGGCTGGGATGGCTGGTTTAGTTAGCTAGTTATCTTAGTAAGATAAATGTCATTTTCACATCATAAAGTAACAGACATAATTTCTTTTGTAAGTCGCATCTGACAATCAAGTGTCAGCTTCACCGAGTATTTGTTTATGTAGAATTTATCGTTAAATTGATATACGACTTTCATGGCCGTACATTTCTTTCACTGTGTGAAATCTATAAGCCCGCATTAGGCCAGTTCAGTGAATTATAGACTCGTGCGCATGAGATGAGAATAGATAAGTCAATGATGATATGCTGGACATACACTACATTTTTCTGATAAATTCCTCAGATCTTCATCAGCTAATTTCTCCATACCTCGTCTCACACATCGATCACCACAATCTAATTACTGAAATCGATCTCATTACAGCAGATGATCCAATAATTGTTTTTTAAAGGCTCTCATTTTCCAGAGATGTTGTTAGCCATAACTTTGCGTACAATAATTATGTTACTCGTAGAAAGCATAAACTCGCGACGACGTCGGAGAAAACACTACGTTTTGCAGATGCTTCGGCAATTATGCAATTAACTTGCAATTGTTATTTTTTGCAAATGCTTGCAATAGAATTGGTACTTGCAAATAAATACGTTGCTTATTAAGTATGGTAGACTCTGTAAAGTGTTACTTGATTTTTTATAGAAATACCGCGTCGTTAAGATTTGTGGCCGATTCATGAAAATAGTATCTCTCCACTTTGTAGCTTTCTGAGGGTGTGTATTACTACACTTCAACCTCAGGCATCAGGGACACAACAAGCGGAATGATTTTAATTGATATATTCTTACGCAATTCAGTTTGTCTAATTTAATTTACAGGGCCCAAATTGAAACTCTTGGTGTCATGTGTACATCATCATTATCATCAACATATTTATATTCCCACTGCTGAGCCCAGAACTCCTGTAACAATGTCAAGAATTAGGCTTTAGTCCACCACGTTAATCTAGCACAGGTTGGCAGACTTCACCTTCACCTTCAAGAAAATGTGTCGGGTATTAAGGTTTAGTCTCGATATTTTATGACCTTTAAAGAGAATCAATTATATATACATAATTATTACATGATTGCGATTTAAACTCGGGACTTGGATACAGCTTGTCTAATCATATCAGTGAGGGCTATACATACACATTTAACGAAATTACCAACATTTTAAATCTTTAAACTTTCTCATTGACACCTCTAATGTTTACCGACTTCCTCTGTCTATCTTATAACGGAAAAAGAGCGTAAAGATACAACATCTATGTGTGGTAGTGGGTTAGTTGGCAGTACCGGGTTAGTGTGGCCGGTCTGCGTAAAATTGTTACTATTAGCGGTCTCCTTGACACAGCATTGGATAATTGTATAGAATGAGGCATGGTTGGATGCCTATAGTTAGTATTTTGGAATAACTGTTAGATTCAACGATATGAGGCTTATATATTCGTTAGTAATATATAAGCAAATATAGAAGCTGCAGAGTAATCCGCAAAGTAGTTCATTATCATCATTCGCTTAAATTCTGATACATAATATTTGCTTAGGTTTCAGATATCTTCTGCATATTTTTGCGCTAAGTTACATTATATGAGCACCTGACCATGCGATTGTTAATTAAGTAAATTCAGAAACTCAAAAACTTGACAAGCAGTTCGCAGTCCTTAAACGCAGTCATTTCCAAAATGTTTATTTTTTAAACCTACCATACAACAAAACGGTTACAGTTACTTTTAAACTCGCTCTTTGACCGTTAACCCTACATATTCTACAAAGAAGCCGCCACAACGTCAACATACATACAAAAAACCTTTTCCCTCGCTCTGACCGCTTTTAACCCCGACTTAATTATTAAACACTAAGAGCACATTTATCACACATCGGCGAGCGCCAGTAGTGCGTTATTTATTACTATATATATAATTATACTTTTATATATAAAATATATGAGGTATATTGAAACATGCTTGACGTAGGTCGTAAACATCTGAGAGTTATCGATGAATAATTTGAATATCGCTACTGATGCTTCTGTATTTTGTGAGACTATTTTTTCTGTGTGATAATTATAACGACATGACCGCATATCGATTGAGCTGGGGTTAAGCGGGATAGGTAAGTTACATATGCCGTGGTCAGAGTATTAATTGGTGACTATAGCAAAGATCGAGACTCGTTTTCGTGTCGGTTTTCAAGTTAACAAAGGTTGATCATCATCAACCTCTTTCAGATTGCTTACACTTTCCTCTTAACCCTGTATAAGTCATTAAAGTTACATAGATTATTATAGCATATTTAACGTTAGTCTACTATGTTACTAATCTTAGTATTATTACAAAAATGACTTTTTTATCTATTTTGTTTTCAAACTCGTAATTAAGCGTAATGGCTGTTAGAATCATTGAAAAAAAGTAAAATATATTTTTTATACTGTGCCATAGGCCACCTAATTTATTATCAACAAACATGGTGTCTGTTACGATTAGCATAAACTCATTAGTGGCATAGTGTTATAAATTACATAAATATGTTATAATAAAACCGTGGCCAGCGCCCGCTAGGGAGTGTTTTTTTATGTTCTAGTTTGTTTTGTAGGTTATCATAATGTTGTTGAATAAAGTTTTTTATTACATCTTTTTTTGGGTTCCGCGCATGAATATTGTTAATTATGTAAAATATTTAATGTACTTTTGTTACTGGGTTAAGTACTTAATGTTTTTTACTAGCTCGCAAACCCCGAAATTACATTAGTAAAGCTTGAATCTGAACGTTAACGATCCACAAAAGAAAAAAGAAAAAATAAATATTTGGTCCTTAGGTACAAAAAAAGGAAAAATAAATATCTGGTCCTTAGGTACAAATAGATAAGTCTTATAGGATTTGAAGTGAAGAGGTCATAAGAGAGGTTCTAGTATATTATTTAGGGTAATTTACATACATACATCTACCTAGTTCTTCGGAGATAATTGTATGAGTATATTAGGCATATTGTAATATTCTAGGATAGTAAAAACACCGTATCAGAAGATGTTCAAGGTATGTTACAGTTACAAACTGTATTGAAAATACCTCAATGTATGTGTTTTTACACCTAATTTACAATTCGCATTCTACATTCAGATAGGTACTCAGCGATAAATCCAAACACACAAAAATAAATACCATAATTATGCAAACGACTATAATAAATTAGCGAACGATGTACAAATGATTTACGACTTTAGCCGCAATAATTATTCACATTGGGTTCAAATTTACATATTTGTTCCGTATGAAATCGACTGCTGAAATGACGTGTATCGCTGCGTTCAGCTTTCCACTTTATTGGAGTTTCCTTTCAAGAATATTGGTGGCTGTTCCATGGTTGAGAGCTTACGGAAATATCGTGAGTTTGAATCCGGGATTCTTTTAATGATATAAATGAGTATGCCATCGTGTCAAGATTACTTATTAGTTTACTTTTAAAAGTAATTTGACTATTTATATGGCATAGACGCATTCATTCAATCGTAGCGAAAGAAAAATTCAATCACAGGCAGGATGTGAACTTGCGTCCTTAGATACGGTTACATATCTACACACCTAAGACTAAGGGCCACTTGCACCAACTTCTGAAATAGTTTAAATTAAATTTAAACACAAAATGACAATAGAAAATTGTATTTAAATAAAATTTGAACATATTTAAGAATTGAAATGAAACTACTTTTTACGGATTTTATCGCGGTATATTGATATTATTTAGTTCCCGACGTTTCGGATCCTTCACAGCATCCATGGCCACGGGCAGACTCTGGGCAGTCTGCCCGTGATGCCTGTCTAATATTCGCGTAAGTGTCAGAAATCAGCATATTTAAGAAGTTCGTGCAAGTGGCCCTTACAATGTAGAAGAAAAATTCAATATCACAAGTGGCCTCCGTAGCTTAGCAGGTTAAAGAGTCTAGTTATTATGTTTAGGCGGAAGAATGCACATTCGAATCCTGAGCTATGGTTATTGGATTTTTACTATGAAAATCCGAGTAACAGCATGGAGCTTAGATTCGTCTCCACTAGATTTAAAGGCTCATAATTATTAAATGGGACCACACATTCCAATCTCCGAGTTGCTACCGAGAATTTCATAGAAAAAACCGATAATACGTATCGTACCCAAAACATGTACTTTAGCAGTCGCGCTTAGGATTAGCCCATAGTCTAGGCTAATGTTTCAGTTATGTTCTTATCAATATAGTACATTTGAATAATTGTTTTAAGACGATAAAACCAGTTTGTCTTTTTTGTAGTGATCACATAAATTAACAACACAATTTATCTCTACATTAATTATGTATTTACGTTGGTTTTTGTGGCGTATACAAACAGGTCTCTTTCCAAAATATTTACGAAAATATCGCTCACAATTTGGTTATAATAAAATTTACCGTGGCGCGCTGAAATGTTTGATGCTTATATAGAGTTGATGATACCACTTAAAATTGCAGCGCAGGCCGCTGGATGGCATTGTAGCAAAGAGTATTGTGACATTTATTTTGATAATTAATGCGGTTAATAATGATTTACGATTACTCTACGATTTACGATACGATTTACAGTTACAGTACCATCCAGTTTACATTGACCTCGCATCGTATCGAAAGCCATGCAATTTGAGGTTAACTTATAATGGTTTTATAAATATTTCTTTAAAAAAATTAACTTAATTAGCTAAATATTTTATTCAATACCAGTTCAACCACTACTTCACTTGATAAAAAGTAATAAAACAATGCAAATTGAATGCCATGATAAAGCAACTAACGCCTATTAATTTTTAATCGTTATATTGAAATGGTTTTACTACCCGATCAATTTCCATTGATGGTTCTCGTAAACAATTATTACTAAGATTGTTTATTCTACAAGAATTGTAATTAAAAATATTATAGTTAAATATTATCAACTAAATTACACATAAAGATAGCATAAAGCGTTTCCATAATTATGATGATTGATTAATTGAAGTTGGAAGGAGGTTATTTGCGTAAACATATTTTAACACTTGTATTTAAAAAAATATCTAGGCAAAGGCATGTTCCCTATTTCGAAAAAAATATTGGTGGCTTAGAGGCATTGCGTTTGGTGTCCTGAACCAGAAAACTCATGTTTGAATCCTGCCCGCAAGGCGAATTTTTCCTTTACTAACTAAATAATAATTCATTCGATGAAGCCATTCATAATAACCCCACTATATAATCACCAATTTCAAACCTAACAGTAACAAGGTTTAAAAACAATTATTTAAACAATCGTATTATCAGCTCTAAATAGATATTTTCACTTTCACAGGCCAACTCGGGTCACTGCCGAAATTCTGACACGCAATTCCGCCATTAAGGGTTGTTTCCACCCCTCGTCACCCCACACCCCTCTGCCAGTCGGCAAATTTTACAAACTACCCATAATTTCGTAGCTATATAAGGGTGCTCCTATAAGGGGCTGTTTTTTATGCGATCCCCATTGGTCGGGGATGCCATAGGGATTTTTTATGGTATGCAGTTTTTACTGTCGTGATTTTTAATGACAGTTTTCATAGTCGAACTCGCTTTTGCCCGGGGATTTTTTAAGTTCTAAGGTAACTTGTGTCAAACACGGAGTTACTTTGGAATTCGAATTTCGGATATTATCTACCTATTATGGATATTTTTTTTTACGAGTGTGTATCCATAGATGTTTTTTTTTGTATTTGGTATACGTAGGTACTTTTTAAAATGAGCTGTGGACTGTGTTATCAACTTTTTTCGCTTCGATTGCCTCACTCGTTAATTATAAGGTTATTATTAAAATATATTATCCCAAGCACCTCTAACTTTTCGAAGTCATGTGCGTATTAATATTTAATTATCACGCGCATAAACAGAAACGGAAAACAAATTGAGGAAACTTGCACGTCTGAGAGATTATCTCGACTGCGTTTGAAGTCTGCCAACCCGCATTAGACCAGCATGGTGGACTATAGCCTAATCTCTCTAATTATGAGAGGAGACCCATGCCCAGCAGTGGGACATTATGTTCAAGTGACAGTATAGTTCGATTAGATATGTATAGCAATACAGATACTGGCGAACTGTGGGAGTATAAGAGTATATCTTTGCCTTACCCTTCAGGTAAAACGAGCGTGATGGTGTCTCGGAGTTAGGAATTTGTGCCCCGGTTAATGGCAATATGCTCGCCCCCTATTACATGGGACCTAAACATACCGACGAACTGTGGATGTACATTAGTACGCCTCCGCGCAACCCTTCGGGAAATACAGGCGTGATGGTATGTTATGTTATGTTCTATCAGACCTATAGGTAGTACCTACAGGTACTTGTAGTTCGCCCTTCAAGGTAACAATTTCCTTTACGCGGTGAGCGAGCACCGATGCATAGATTGTAACAACGTAGGCTTATTTATATTTTATAAGTGCGAAGCGCAGGGCGGGCGGACTCGTCGCCGCCCTAACAGGTATAGCATGTTGTTTTAACTTTCACAGAGTATTTAATAAGTGTGTAGTGTGTCTTTTTTATGGCTCAATAATTACCTATTTATTAACTGCTGGCCTGACAGACGTTGTTCTGTCCACGTTTCAACTATGTAAGTACATAGAAAATTTATAAAAAAATAAATTTTCAAGTGGGAAAGCCATGCTTCGGCACGAAGTGGCCGGCTCGACCAGAGTGATACCACGGCCTCACAGAAAACCGGCGTAAAACAACGCTTGCGTTGTGTTTAGCCGTGTGAGTGAGGTTACCGGAGGCCCAAACGCTTCTAAAAGGCGGGCAACGCTCTGCGACTCCTCTGTTGTTGCGGGTGTCCATGGGCTGCGGCTATCGCTTACAATCAGGTGATCCATCTGATCATTTGTTCCCCTTATTACATAAAAAAAAATTGGTCTGACGCTGCTGGGCAAAGACGGCCCGCCATTCCTTCCAACGGTCGCGCGATTGTGCGCTACTTCTTTAAATTTTTTTATGTTCCCAATAAAACCTCGTCACGTTTTCAAATGATATTAGATCATACTATCAAACATACCAATGAAGTAAAGTACATAATATAATAAATTTTACGTACCTTTGAATCTATACTAATATATAAAGCTGAAGAGTTTGTTTGTTTGCTTGAACGCGCTAATCTCAGAAACAACTGGTCCGATTTGAAAAATTATTTCCTTGTTAGATAGCCCATTTATTGAGAAAGGCTATATATCATCACGCTACGCGGACGAAGTCGCGGGCAAAAGCTAGTTACAAATAAAAACTTTGATTTTGACTTTGTCTTTCTCCAATATTTTTAAGCCAACATCCTGTATTAACCCCGTAGTGTTTACACGGCCCATCTGCACTAGTGTGCGTGCCGTAGCAACGTTTTACGAGTTATTCCAACTCGTTAACTCGTTTTACTGAGTTCTTACAAAGTACCTTTTAATTTCATTATTATGTAGTGAGTGTGTACATATCGCTGTTTATTTTTTAAATAGTTTTTCTCACTTTGAGGTAGGAAAATGGTAAATAATATAATTATCTTATCTAGTGTGGGGCCGAGGCAGCAAGGCCTCAGTGCACTTCGATCCAATGGGATCTTTTGTGCGTCCACTAGATAACCCATTCCTCATCCTCTTCCAGTTCTACAAACAGCTCTTCCATTAGCTTTATAATGAGGCCTGGGGGTATGAGTCTGTAGTCCTCTTGTCTTGGATAACCCTGACCCAAAAGGCTCATTCGCTTTCTAGCCATTGCATCGCATGTACACAGAAGGTGTTCCATGCTCTTAACGTCCCTTTCGCAGGCCCTGCAGAATGTCTCCAGCTTAATCAATAAAAAGAAACGCTTGTCTCATAAACTTGGTTATAGAGATTGGATCCAATTTGGATCCATTGGATTGGCAAGATGAATGTCATTAGCAATAATGATATCTGTGATACGTCGTAGCCACTATATAGTGTAGTTGCTCGACCAAAATGCTTTTGGTCGATTGTAGTCATTGTTATAACCTAGAATAAAATTAAGTGATTCTGATGGAAGATTACGAGTAAATAAGTACAAAATATAACCAAAGCTTTACATTGTAAGGTTTTAAGAACGTGCTGCCATTTCTATTAGTGCTGTTAGATTAAAATCTAGGTAAATGTTCATATAGCTTTGTTAGGTTCGAATGACTTTTGGTTAAGTTTTATTAGAAGTAAAATGCTTGTGGTTATTTTCCAAATTAGCCATGTTTAAAAGCAGAAGTTTTTATGATTTGAGAATCGATAAACACTTGTTTTATTTATTAAGTTAGTGTACATTATTTTGATGTTCATCGTCTAAACTTCAATATAAAAATGAATTGAGTTGATTATCAGTCTAAATTTACAAATTACTTAATTGTAATTTTCTTAATATCAGTCTAACGAACGTACCAGTTAACCAATCAAACGTAGCTTAGTTAGAGATTAAAGATGTTAAGATCTTCGTCGTCTGGTATATTCAGAAGACGTAGGTTCAAATCCTGCCCTCAGTCAAATTTTTACTTCAATATATAAACCGTTTTAAACTAGATCGCACCAGTATTAACTAACTGACGACCTCCGAGAAATGCCGAAACAAATTAAGGATGCAGGGTAATGTCTGGCCTAAAATGAAATGAAATAATGAAGAATGTAAAAGACCTAACTCTCTACCATACCAAGTAGTTATCATAAAGATTTCCACACAGAAAAAAAGGATTAAAACCCTTCACAACCCGCCATAATTACCATAAGCTTCTTAAAGAATTCTGAGTCACAATATTTATTAAACTCCACAACAAATTAATTTCTTATCACGATTTTTATATTTCGAAATCAATTATGTCACGATAATCACGGCTTTCGATGTGACAAATTAACCTTTTTTTCATAGGGAATAGAGTGTTTTATGGAAAACAATAATGTCTGATAAGGGAAGCTAATCAATCATGGGTTCGCGTAAGCTTAATGTTAGAAACAATATGCTTCCTTACCTTAATACAATGTTTATGTTGCACTTTTAGTCGAAAGAATCGTTTTTAGATATTAATAAAAATTGTAGACTGAGGGGCTCGTGGGTAGATTAAGCTGCGCTCGCCGCCTGACCGCGGCGAGCGCATGTGTGGATTAATGACCGTTCTTACCACATCGAGACCTCTCTGTGCCTCGGAGACAACGTAAAACCGTCGGTCCTGGTTGTCAGTGGTCAGGGTTGAAACTCAAATTAGTAGTTTAAAAATTTAGTTTAGTTTATTCATATAAAATTAGTGTTATAGGCTTTTGTACATTTTACTACACCTCTGTCTAACACTTCGGGGAATACAGGCGTGATGGTATGTTAACTTTAAATATCAAGCATTCTTTTTGACAACAAAATGTTGTGCCTTTAACCAAAGGTTTTAGCTGGGTTTTATCAGATCAATTATACCTATACGTCGTTAGGACAAAGCAACCTTCACCTCGGTGCGCGCTAAATTAGTTTTTAATACATTTCTTTTAAAGGTTAAATCGCTTTATGAGCTTTAGTTAATGTAGTGACAATATATTACATTAACTGTATTAGGTTTCCGTAAAGAAAGAAATAAGTAGTTATTTCTAGAATGTGCGTATGAATATTTCAAAAACCACGCAAGATATGGTTAATTTGACATATTATATTAAAAACATAACCCTTCCTTGGAAATAGGGTAACAAGCATTTTAAACTTTTCGTGTGTTAAGAGGAATTGTGGTTAACCCATCCATAACTGATTACTTAACCTTAAAAAGTGGTCGATACCACATAAATATTTTCCAAAGTTGTACAATTTGTGAAAAAAAATCCTACGTCAGGCAGGATTTGAACGTCAGAAAAATCAAGAGATCTCTTGCCTGTAATGTCAAATTTCTTCGCCCTCTTACTTTAAAGTCACTTAAATATTTTTAAATATTTGGGATTGTTAAATCTACCTAAATGAAATGGTATTTTCACTACAAAACTTAACACACGGCAGTCCGCTATCCTCTAACCTTAGACAAAGTTTATGTACCTAGCTAGTTTTCGATAAATACCTGCCTAGATTTTCGCCTAGCCCAGTAATTCTAGTGTAAGAGCCACAGTCCTTTTTTTTTTTTTTTTGTGCGTGTGGAAAATCCTCATGGACTTCCGCCGCCCGGGGAGGCGGCGGGGCGTGTCGGACTCCACCCAGAGTGGGTGACCTACCGACTAAAAACCACACGGTGTTCCTTCCTGCACGTTTGCGTCGGGGGCTACGGGAAACAGAGAATTCGTCCGCGGCCCCCGACTGGTGCCGGCCCGCCTCAGCGGGCCCCGACTGCAGATTGTGGAGGGGGGGAGTGAGGCGTTGGACTCCCCCCCATCGCCTTAGAGGGGCGCGCGTGGAACACTACGCGCCACCGCCTCGGGTCCTATAAGGGGGGCGTGGCGGACGTCCCCGCGTCTGCCACCCCCGGACCCATTTATGGAGGCCGGAAGAGGGCATTGTCGGCCCTCCGCCGACGTCCGGTGCGCCGGCTGCGGATCGGGTTAGTGCTCGCGCACTCCCTCTCCCGTTCCGCAGCTTCCTTCTGCGAGATGACTGTTTCGCAGAAGGCGATCACTGCATCCCAAGACGCCGCGCTGCCGACCATAGATCGAACGACGGCCGGCAGCGACAGGTCGTCTCCCACCGCAGCGACGAGGGCACGGCGCGGCTCCTCCCATGCCGCACACTGCACAAGCGTGTGCAGCGCCGTGTCCTCCCGACAATGGACGCAGTGATGGCACCGGGCGTCCGGCTCCCTCCCTATGCGACACAGGTACTTCCCGAAGCAGCCGTGCCCCGAGAGCACCTGCGCCGCCCGAAATGTGAGGGAGCCGTGCCTCCTCCCGAGCCAGCGCTCGAGTACTGGCCGGACCGCCTCGACGGTAGCGAGGCCGGCGGTAGGGCGTGAGAGCCTGTCCCGCCATTCCGCCACTAGGACTCGTTGGAGCTCTGACCGACGCAGCACGATCTGCCGCTGCGCCGGTCCCGCACCCAGCGTTCGCTCCTCTCTACAACTACAACTCCAGGGCAGGGTGTTGAAGGCGTTGGTGATGTCTAGGGACACCGCCAACGCGACCCCGCCCCGGGACACCGCTTCCTCCGCCAGGACTTTAACCCGCAGTATGGCGTCTACTGTGGAGCGCCCGCGCCGAAAGCCGAACTGGCTGCCGTCCAGGTCCGGCCCCTCTGTGCACAAGTGGCTGACGAGGCGGTCTGCAACAATCCGCTCAAAGAGCTTGCCCACCTCGTCCAGCAGCACTATGGGCCGATATGCGGACGGCGAGTCGGCGGGGCGCCCTGCCTTCCTGAGCAGGACCAGGCGACCCGTTTTCCACAGAGCGGGAAACTGGCCCCGCTCTAGGCACGCCGAGAAGAGTCCTCTCAATTGGGGCCCTAGCTCCTCCAGAGCCAAGACGAGAGCACGGCCTGGCACTCCGTCGGGCCCCGGGGCAGTGTTTTTAGCCCGGAGCCGTGCCACGGCTGCTCCCACCTCTGGTCGTGTCACCTCGGGGACGTTGACGACACTTTCGTCTTCAGGCTCTGCGGCTGGGGGCGGAGCCATCGGCGGCGGAGCGTGTTCTCCTCTCGCAGGGAAGAGAGCTGTCACCACATCCTCCAGCAGCTGTGGCTGGAGACTCTCCGTGAGTGGGGGGCCCGAATTCCGGAGCTTGCCCCGGACCATGCGGTACGGGCGCCCCCACGGGTCTCGGTCTAGAGTCTCCAGCATCTCCTCCCTGGACCGCGTCTTCGCCTGCTCGATGGCCAGCCACAGAGCCTCCTTCGCCGCGCGGTACGCCTCATACAGCGCGGCCTCCACTTCGCGGATCCGTCGACGTCTCCTTCGGTACCGAGTGTATCGGCGCCTGACCGCCACACACGTGACGCGCAGCTGCGCGATCTCGGCAGACCACCAATACACCCGGCGCCTCGAGGACTGCGCGTGAACCCGGGGCATGGACGCATCGCAGATCTGCGTCATCGCCCCGCGGAACCACTGCGCCTCTGATTCGACGTCGACGGGTCCGTCGGCCGACTCCCTTATCCAGGCCTGGATAATGGCCGCTTCTTCGAGAGCTTCCCTGTCCATGCGGGTGAGCGCCCAGCGTGGGCCGTCCCTCCGCGGAGCCGATGGGCTGCGGCCGCCCGCGGTCTGGGCGGAGACGTCGAACCGGATGTAACGATGGTCCGACAACGTCTCCACCTCCCGGGCGACGCGCCAGTCGCGGACGCGGTGCGCCACAGCGGGGCTGGCGAACGAGACGTCCACGATGGACCCGCCCCGCTGCCGCACGCACGTGTACACCGAGCCCCGGTTCAGGACGACCAGGGCCGTCTCGACTGCCCACTCTGCCAACACCCCGCCCCTAGGGTCCGTGACCGGGGATCCCCACGCCGCAGACTTGGCGTTGAGGTCCCCGAGTAGCAACACCGGGCGAGGGTGGTGCCGGGCCACGACGGCCCCCAACTCGACAAGAAAGCTCTCGAAGTCGGCGAGACTCCTGTTGGGCGAAAAGTATGCCCCTATGGTGACTATGTCGCCCACGAGGGCGGCCACCCAGCCGCGACCTCGGGACGCGTTAACAAGAGTCCCGCCGATGATGGCTACCGAGCCGCTCAGGTCACCGACCCAGTTATCCCGGTCGGGGACGAAATACGGCTCGGCAACCACGGCCACATCGATCGACCACTGCGCCATGCTCTGAAGGAGGAGATCCTGAGCTCTGGCGCAGTGGTTGATGTTGCCCTGGAGGAAATGGTAGTGCGCCATTGTTAGCACTCCATCTCCTCCACAACCCCTCCATCACTGGGCCGGGAGTCGGCCGAAGTGCCACCAGGCTGCGGGGGGGGTGTGGGTCCCCCGGCAGTCCGGTTCCTCTTTTTTTTGTTACGGCTGCTGCTGCTGGTGGTGCTGCCGCAGGCTCTTCCACCCATCCTGTGCTCCGCGGGCTTTCCCGCTGCTGCGCAGATGCAGCAGTTTGCCTCCGCGGAGCACTGGGCCGCCTTATGGCCGGGTCGACTGCAGCGAAGGCACAGTTCGCTGCGGTCTGTTGCGGCGGTGCACTGGGCCCTGACATGCCCTGCCTCATGGCACCGGTAGCACCGCATGACCCTGGGCTCTGCGAGTTTGACCCTCGCAGAACCCCATCCCACCAGCAGCTGCTTTGCGTCGGCGACCTTCTTCGCCGCCGCCGCCGGGCACCTCACCCAGGCCGTGCCAAGCCTGCGCGCGCCGCGCCGCGAACCGATTTCGCCGGCGGTTACCTGCTCAGGCGGACACCCCCCACCACGAGCGACGGCCATGGCGAGCTCCTCTGACGACACAGAGTCCTCCAGCCCCTCCACGAAGATCTCTATGGTTTTCACGGGCTGGTGCACCCGCGCGTCCTCAGGCTTGAGGACCTCGCGCAGCTTGGCGGCTAGGGCGTCCGCCTTTTCGCTGTTCGCGGCACCCGGCAGCTCGAGGATCCGGGCGCCCGTCAGCGCCGTCCTGAAGCGGAGGCCAGACTGGATGCCAAGGTCGGCGAGCTTGACCTTGGCTCTGGCCTCAGCTAGGACGTCCCCGTAGGTGACGCCCCGCTGTACAGCTTCCGGCTGCAGCGTAATCACTACAGCCGCGGAGCGCGGGACGCCAATCCTGGGCGCCTTCTTGCCGCCCTGTGCGGCCCCGGTCGCCGGGCCCGATTTGGCCTTGCGGCCTCCACGGCGTCGGCGCTTCTTTTTTGCCACTTGTGCTGGCCTCCCTTTCGCGGGTGGCTGCGCGGCTTTGCGGGGGGCTCCCTCCGCGGGCTTACTGCCCTCCACGGGCCCCTTTGCCCCCTCTCCGGCACCCCGGGCTCCCGGCGCAGGTCCCGTCTTTGAGGACTCCTCCGCCCTCCGCCTGTCCGCTGCTAGCGGCGGCCGGAGGATTTGTTGTGGAAGGAGCCTCGGCTCAAGAGCCTCGAGGCGGGCATTCATCATGCCCCCAACCTGGAGCATGATGACCCGCGCGATCTCCTCTACCTGGCTCGAGCTCAGGGACCCAGGTGCCGACGTTGAGGCAGTGGCGGCGGCGGCGGCGGCGTAGGAAGGCCGCTCCTGTTGCCGTCTGAAGTCGGCCCTTAGAGCGGCGATATTCCGCTCGAGGGCCTCGACCTTTCCTTGCAGACGGTCGTTCTCTTCCCGGAGCTTCGCCGCCTCCTCCGAAGCTGTCCGACCAAGGAGGGCCTCCATCGCCTCCCTAATTCCTTCGGCCGCCTCCTTCAGGGCACGCGTGAACGTCCCCTTCAGGTTGCCAGATTTTGTGGCAACCTTTAGGATGACGTCCACGCCATCCGTCACCTGACGGCTCAAGGCCGCCGATGTCAGGCCCTCAGCGGCGGTCGCAAGAGCGGACCGCCTTTCTCTGGCCTGACGCGCCATTTCGGCGACTTCGTCCGTCGCCAACACCTTCCTCTCTTCACGCCTCGCGGCCTGGAGCTCCGCCTTCGTGCTGACCAGCGCAGCGTTGTGCTGCGGCTGGGTCGCACAGGCGTCGCTCTCGTCGCTGCACATCGATGTGTCGGGGCGCTTGACAAATCGACCCCGGGCGTCACGCGACATGGAGGAGCTGGATGGACGCCCTCTCCTGGCCGTTGGAATTTTGGCGACCGACAGGTTCTCCTCGCTGGAGGAGTGGCCCGTCCCGGCCTCTGACGCGACATCCTGGTACGGACGCTTCCCTCGCCTGCGTTGTCCTCTCGACGACCCCTGGTCGGAGAGGACTAGGTCCCCAGAGGGACGTGAGCCTCCTCGGCTCTCGTTGCCGTTGCCGGCAAGTGGATGGCAGTCGTTGCCCCCCCCAGAATACGTGGGGCAGACGGAACCCGAAGGTTCCGTGGCGGATTCTCCGACTGCGACGCAGTCGGTACCGCCCTGGGGTAATAATTTTTTCGCGCTTGCCATGTCATAATTTCCTTTTAAGGGTGAGGTCCCTATCTTCTCCTTACTCCTTTTTTTTTTTTTTTTTTTTTTTTTTTTCCCTCCCTTCCTTTTTCCGGAAACTCATCCCTCGAGCTCCGTATTGTGGCGGGGGCAACGAGTGATAAGTCTCCCGCTGCCAGCTCCCCTGAGCCCGCCCTTGCTCCTCCGCTGTGCCCTCTGCTAAGTTCAGAGGGACACGCGGAGCAACGCCCCCACTACGCCCAAATATGGGCCCACCTCCCATGCCAGACTATTAGCGCACGAGCAATAAGACTCCCCGACTGGAGAGAGTTATTGCCCGCGCCCCAGGATGCACCGGCTCCTTAACGAACGACTGCTGTTCCCCCCGGACGTATCCAAAAGGGACGCGCGCTATCACGCGCTTAAACGGCGAAGGACAACACCGCTCGTGGGGAAACCTGCATAAGTAATACTCATGCAGGTTTCTGGCGTGTGAAGTCTGCTAACTCGTACTAGGCTAGCTGGGTGGACTATTAGCCTCTCATACTGTAAGGAGTCCCGTGCCCAGGAGTGGGAAAATAAAGGGTCCTAAATTCTTTTTTAAAACAATACTTACTCAAGAACCGCGATAGTCGGACTCGCGCACGAAGGGTTCCGTGCCATTATCGAGTCCGTCTCGCACTTGGCCAAGTTTTTTTAGTATTTGTTATTATAGCGGCAACAGAAATACCTACATAACATAACATAACATATCATCACGCCTGTATTCCCCGAAGGGTTAGGCAGAGGCGTACTAATATACACCCACAGTTCGCCGGTATGTTTAGGTCCCATGTAATAGGGGGCGAGCCTATTGCCATTAACCGGGCACAAATTCCTAACTCCGAGCTGCTACTGGGAATTTCATAGAATAACACTGCTCGACCTGGGAATCGAACCCAGGACCACTAGCGTAGCAGTCGCGCTCAGGACTACTTGGCTAATGAGGCAGCAGAAATACCTACATCATCTGTGAAAATTTCAACTGCCTAGCTATCGCGGTTCTTGAGATTCAGCCTGGTGACAGACAGACGGACAGACAGCAAAGTCTTAGTAATAGGGACCCGTTTCTACTATATGGGTACGGAACCCTAAAAAGTGACTTTATTCTTTTAGAGGCTATTCCTTTATGTGAGTACCTACCAAATTTCTATTGCCATGCATAAAATGTCTTCAATCAATACCGTTTATACAACAGCCTATATACCCATAAATCGGAATTTTCCCCCAAACCAAAATCCCGCAGCGGCTTTTTTATTTAATGGTGGCCTTTATGGAAGCTATAGGAGCGATTTCCCATCAATAAACTAACGTTACGGTGTTAAATTAGCATCGGATCGATATTCTCTTCCGGGCGGTACTCGGCCGTAGCAGGCACGGCTTGGCCGTTGTTTACATTGACTTAATATATAGAGATTATTTTGTGGTAAATCTGTTTTGAATTTGACTTTACTTTGTAGATATATTTTGTATTTATTATATTAATAGGTAGGTACGTGAAGCGTAATCTGTGCACCCTTTTTTAAGCATATTGCGTGCATGGAGGAATGTGAGATTGTATTAAATTATTTTTAAATTTGTTAAAGAAGTGCAGATTTTTTGTATTATTATTAAATTTTCATTATTATTTTATTTATAACAAAATGATAATAAATAATATGTATTTATTTCGGAAAAAATTATCCATACCTATGTTGTTAGTAGAAAAACTTATTACCTACCTAGTGTTAGTACCAATTACCCTCTGAATAAAAAAAATAATTAACGAAGAGTGTAAGCTGTCAGCCACGGTTTTCAAGATGCTGTTCTGTCTGTCTCTCACTCGTCTTAGCAGCGATTTATTGTTTTTATTTTCTCCTTTTTTTTTCTTTATGAAGGGTTAGTTAATACCAACCGCGCGTCTTTACTATATTATTACAATTTTATATAAGTAGAGAAGAAGAAGAGAAGATAATAGTAGAGTTACATAACATACCATCACGCCTGTATTCCCCGAAGGGTTAGGCAGAGGCGTACTAATGTACACCCACAGTTCGCGGGTATGTTTAGGTCCCATGTAATAGGGGGCGAGCCTATTGCCATTAACCGGGCACAAACTCCTAACTCCGAGCTGCTATTGGGAATTTCATAGAAAAACCCAATAACACTTTGCTCGACCTGGGAATCGAACCCAGGACCTCTAGCGTAGCAGTCGCGCTCGGGACCACTTGGCTATTGAGGCAGTTTAATATCTATTATTACAATTTTTATTATTATTTTATTTATTGTTTTCAATTTCTCCCTTTTTTTCTTTATGAAGGGTAAGTTAATACCAACCGCGCGTCTTTACTATATTATTAAAATTTTATATAAGTAGAGAAGAAGAAGAGAAGATAATAGTAGAGTTATAGTAGTAGAAAGTAAATGTCAGTGAATTTCTTACGTCATCTCTTTAATGACGAAGTACCTTCTATCTATATTTTTGTAATAAAATAAATAAATAATGTCAGTTCACATTCAGCTTCGTATTCCAAGAGAAAGCAAGATGGATGTTCTGATAAAGTTACATGAAAAATTAACTTTTTAAAACATTAATCAAGCATTATTATCGGTACTAAGAATACATCGATAATTTACAAGCTACCGGTACTGAACTTTTACTTTTTTTTGTCCTATACTTGAAGTACCCCGTGGTGTAGGCCGAAATCGTTTCGAATCGGAATAACCGCTGTAATCGATGCTTCAACAATCGATTTAATTAGAATTATCGGTACTTTTTAACGTACAGTTGTGATCAATGGTGTTTGAGTAAAAATGTTAATATTATGAACCAGGTTTTTTTTGTTGGATAAGAAAAATAAGATGACATATTTTACAAGCTGTCAAATACTTTATCGATTGATAAATATGATAATATATCGATGGAAACGGTTCTATGCTTGTACCGAATTTCCTAATGTCATAACATACCATCACGCCTGTATTCCCCGAAGGGTTAGGCAGACTATTGTACACCCACAGTTTGCCGGTATGTTTAGGTCCCATGTAATAGGGGGCGAGCCTATTGCCATTAACCGGACACAAATTCCTAACTCCGAGCTGCTACTAGGAATTTTCATAGAAAAACCCAATAACAGTTTGCTCGACCTGGGAATCGAACCCAGGACCTCTAGCTTAGCAGTCGCGCTCAGAACCACTTGGCTAATGAGCAAATAACATACCTATGTGTAAAAAGTATGCATACCTCATTTGTGAATAACGGAAGCAAATGTCTTGGCACCGGGTGGGCCACGTCGTGCCATAACGTATCAAGTTTAAAATACAGCAATATACAAGCAAACACGTGAAGGCATAGTTCAAGAGTATTATGTAAACCATTTCCTAGTGATTCTTAGGTATGTTAGCAAATAATTTGTTTAACAAATTATGATTGCATTTAATTTTTTTTTTCCTTTATTTTCAAACCTTATTCGTATTTTTATGTATAGAGCAACTTTTAATCGATAAGAAAATTTTATCATATTAATTTAAATAAGAATTTGAATAAATTGTTGTATAAATATACTTCGAAATGGATTTTTTTTAAAATTATCTATAATACATTATATAACATTTACCCACCCACGAAGCAGTTCATTTAGCAAAGTTAATTTGAAAAATTCGTGTCATTTATCTGTTGCGAATGTAGATATATTTTTAATCCCCACAATTAATCAGAAAGAACTTGTGTCAGCGACAGTACTCAGCCGCAACGTACTATACTATACGCGTCGTCAATCCCTTAAACATACGACAGTTTACAATAAAACACAACCCCCTACTGATTTTTATATCTCACCGGTTCTGAATAAAATTATATGCAGTATTCATAATTTACTCGCTGATATATGCATATGTTGGTAGCAGGGAAGACTGTTTAAGATTTATGAGTCCAATTAACTATTGATATTGGTATTGTAGTATCTTTGATTTTAAAGAGTGAGTGGAGGGTTAGGTTAAGTTAATTGTCTCGGATATCAAAGAGTTTGGAGATGTTAAGTACACTCACAAACCCACACACAACTTACCTACTTTACACAAAAATTATGATATTGTATTCTGAAATAGTTCTCAGTTTATTTTTAAGTACCAAATTTACCTGATAAAAAGATTTGGCCTCCACGAGACAAGCTTGACCTAGTGTGGAGGTCATAGGCAACATTATTTTCTCCATACAATATCTTATGCTCAATAAAATGTAACACATACCTACCTCTGTATGGAAATGTAATACATAATTTTGATATTTTTCTTATTCTCAAATTTAATTCTTATCTTCTTATTTTTTTATCGCAATATTGTACCAGTGCAGATTGTAACAATTTTAAAGGAGTGGAGAGAAGAGTGTGTGTGTGTTCTTGCCGAATTCTTCTCCATAGTGATTTCTGAAGATTATGCAAGTCTGCCCGTGACCATGGATGCTGTAAAGGGTCCGAAACGTCGGGTTTTGATTGGCTAATATAACGCGATAGAATCCGTAAAGTTGTTTTAATATTTCAATTATTTCTTCTCCATAGGATCAATCTTTTGGAATCATTCAATTAGAATCATAACATTTCATAAATGCTTGTAAAACATTTGAAATGGTAATAATTATTTGATTAGTTAAACTGCTACGTGAGTCTAGTGGTCTTAAGTGCGACTGCGACGCTAGAGGTCCTGGGTTCGATATCTAGGTCGTGCAAAGTTATTGGTGGTACAAAGTGGTAAATAGTAGATACATCATTATTTTCATTTTAATAAAACTGACTAACAGAGCCACTTTCTTCGACGATACTAATGATTTAAGTATTTACAGTAATAAAATTGTGTATTTCTTTGAATTGAATGATCGAATTATCATAATCAGCCTATTTTCCTAATGAATAGGCCTTTCGTAATGAACGCCACAGAGCCCGATCTTCGGCTTGTGATCTGTGTCTATAAATGATCGAATGATTGTGTCATTCGATCACTAAATTCATTAATCTTTAGTAGTTTGGGAGCTTGAATTAATTTAAGTAAGATTATAGTTTCTAAAACAGTAACAATATTACTTTGAAAGTAAAAAACAATCAGTTAAAAAGATGAACGCGATATTGAATTACAAACTTAACCTACCTATTAAAATTACCTCAGAAGTCGATCTGTACTAGATTACTCCAAAGTACATCTAAACAACATCGATTACATCAAAATCGAATGCGGTATCGATTCCAGAGAATCGAGAACACGGTGAGACGGCACATATATTAATACGTTGTAGTCTGCAATAAAATTGGCTGACAGCGTTAAATAAGTGGCGAGAAAGGCATTTATAAGTCGTAATCGATACATCGGTATGCAAGCACCGATTCTAAGTTTCGATTTATTAAATTTCGCGTCAGGTGTTGGGTTTAAAATGAGAATAGTTTCGTTGTTTGTGGGTTTAGAGCAGCATCGGCTTATGTTTAAATGCTATGGCAATGATTGTTAAAACCATACAAGTGCTAAGCACGAATCTTGCTTCTTATTAAGTAGGTAATATATACCTAGTCCTCTTCACCGTATCCGGTGTCAGCGACGCTGACTCAATTTCTTTCCTGTCGTGAGCTCTTAGATGACTAGAAAACCCAAATTTCGTTTTGAAGATCTGATCACAACATGCACAGAAGAGCTGATTGTGTTCATTGTACGTATAGGTGTATGAAAGCTTTGGACGACTTTTAGGTAGTTGACGCTTTCTGTTCAGATCTTTAAGGCGTTTTGCTTCAAAACCCGCTGTTGCTTTATGAATTGAGGAGCGCCATCTTTCACGGTTTCGAGCAAGTTCCTGCCACCGATCAACGGGTATGCCACAGTTCGTAAGGTGACGTTTTAAAACGTCTTTGTAGCGCAGGTATTGTCCGCCTTGTGCATTTTTACCTTGCAAGCTCCGAGTAGAAAACAGTTTTTGGCAGTCGAGTCGAATCCATTTGCTGCATATGACACACCATCTCAGCTGGATCTTTAACAATATAGCCTCCATGCCCATCATTCCAGTGCGCCTTAGTATTTCCGTGTCAAGAACATGATCCTGCCATTTAATGCCAAGGATGGCCCGAAGGCACCGTAGGTGGGAAGTGTCTTGCCTTTTTCTATCACCTTTATAGAGACTACTAGGTAATACCATCATTGCATCACGCCTGTATTGCCCGAATGGTTAGGCAGAGGCGTACTAATGTACACCCACTGGTCGCCGGTATTATTTTTAGGTTCTATGTAATAGGGGGCAAGCCTACTGCCCTTAACCGGGCACAAATTCCAAATTCCGAGCTGCTATTAGGAATTTCATAGAAAAATCCAATAACACTTTGCTCGACCTGGGAATCGAACCCGAGACCTCTACCGTTCCAGTCGCACTCAGGACCACTAGGCTAATGAGATAGTAATATTTATCTGCATATCACATTACAATACAATCACGTCTGTATTCCCCGAAGGGTTAGGCAGGGTTGTGCTAATGTTCTTCCGCAGTTAGCTGATATGTTTTAGGTCCTATGTAATGGGAACCTATTGCTATATTAGCTGGGCCCAAATCCAGACTCCGAGCTGGTACCTACTGAAAAATTCTGAGCTGATAGTAATATCCACACAAAGTTTAAACGAGTATAATGCGTATACATACATAATCCATACCTTGAGACTAACATTTATTTCTGTCTGTTTAATTAAATCGAGTAGCACAAAAATTTGCCGGGCAACCTTTTTGTGCTACTCTTAAAGGACAGAAGGCTACTAAGTATTGGTACGAGAAAGAGCAAGGCAGAGACAGTGGACAAAATTTTGACATAATTTTCATAGCGCCGTATAGTGTAGTATAGCGCCTAGTGATATGACCATTGGACTGCCAAGTCAAAGGTCTCAAGTTCAAATCCAAGGCACGCACCTCTGACTTTTCGAAGTAATGTGGGTATTAATATTTAATTATCATGTGCTTAAACGGTGAAGGAAAACATCTTGAGGAAACCTGCATGCCCGAAAAATTTACTCGACGGCGTGTGAAGTCTGCCAACTCGCATTAGGCTAGCGTGGTGGACTATAGCCTAATCCCTCTCATTGTGAGAGGAGACCCGTGCCCAGCAGTGGGACATATAATGGGTTGATTATGATATGATTATGTAATAGCGCACATTTTATCCTGGCAGATCCAATATATTGCGAAATTATCCTAAACTCTATACATACTACCTCGGTGTAAACACAGCCTATAAAAATAGGTAACGAAAAGTAATAAAACTTCATACAATTTCCTGAAACTCGAGCAACTTATTACAAAACCAATCTCTCCCAAAATTATTAAAGGCAACCCTATTCCGTAGTATGGTGAGTATAATTTCTAAAAATTATAGGACAATCATATTCTCTTCAATATGAACGTTATGAACGTTATTATCTCTTCAATATATTACGAAATTTATGATCGTTTTTATCATAACCCTGATACCAAAAGCGCTGGTTCGAATCTTGCCTGCGAGTCGAATTTTTCTTTCACTAGAATATCTTTACAATCTTTGCGTGAAAAATGCAAAAGGATCACAAAAAGACACTTTAGTTAAATTATGTTTAAATTATGATTTATTTTGGTATTACAATTGCATTCGAAATTTAGGCCCACTTACACCAACTTCTTAAATGTGTTTAAATTGTATTTAAACACGAAATTTCTATGAAAAATTGTGTTTAAATTCAATTTAAACATATTTAAAAAGTTGGTGCAAGTGGGCCTCAGTCTTCGGACTCTTAAACTGTTCACTAACCTTGAAAGTAACTCTTGGTCCGCAAGTAGCTGACAGACAGCCGCAGTATAGAGAGTCTGTCCAGCTTGCTAAGGATGTTCTGTTCGAAGGGTAGCAAGGATGCGAGGGTGTCCAGCTCAGCGTTGAGCCTCTCCCTATGCCTCTTGCTCGGGTTGCTTTTGGTAACGCCGTCTTTTGATGGTGGTTTGATGCTGTAAAAAATAATATTAGGTCAGTTTTTGGTCCGAAAATGTGTAAAGATTCGTTTTAATAACTTTCGACTTTCTGATGTATAGGCTATACATGAGAAAGTCATTTACAGGAGTTTTATAGCTTGATATTTAGTTGTGTGTATCGCAATAGTGTATAAGGGAGCATTGTAATCGTTTATTTTGAAAGAATTTCTTGGATTCCTCTCAGACAGTTTTTCGGACCTTGCTAGATTAGTTATCTATAACTAACATTTTATGAATGAAATAGGAACACATTAAGGAAAATCAAACAAACTCTTATTTATATAATAGAAGAATGATAATAATTTTGCACTGTATATAGGTATTAGGAAATGAAAGGCTAACCAAATAGGGGAAAATAGTATAGGTAAGTAATTGAATGTAAAAGGCTCGTCATATTGAACGTTATTCCGTCATTGGTAATGTATTTTACGTATTATAAAGCCTATGGGGAATTTCAGGTCAAAGTTCATTTATAAAAAAGAATATAGGTACCCATTGAATATACACAGACACGTGTTGTGGGTTCGATCCCCACACGGAGCAAATATTTGTATGATCTACAGGTAGATGTTCCGGGTCTGGGTGTTTGTGTATGTGACAAATTTGTGTTTGTAAACGAGCCCACAATACAGGAGAAAATCTTAGTATGGGTCAATTTTTTAATAAAAAAATATTATTCGTATATGCGAATTTTTAACTTATCTACTAAAATATTTAAAATTATGGAATTAACACAAATGGATTTTAGATTTAATTATAAATTTATTTCATTATTTATCATGCCTACTGATTTTGACACTTACGTAGATATTAGATATTGAAATAAAACTACTTTTTACGGATTTTATCGCCTCGTAATGATATTTTTTAATTTCCGAACTTTCGAATCCTTAATAGCATGGGCACGGGTTGACTCGTCGATAATTCAATTAATATTAATATGACGCGATAAATTTTGTAAAAAGTAGTTTCATTTATGCATTTCTAAACTGGGTACGGAAAGTCATAGCCACTGTGGCAGTCGAATAAATGAGTTCATAATATTATACCAGTTAAAGTATGTTCCTCTCTTCAAACAATATTATAATTACTGAATCAACATGCAGTAATCATATTATTTCTTTGAGCTTAAAAACTTTTTTGCACTTTCCGGCTCATTATAATTAATTAAATGTATTTTCTTTACACATAAATACTTCACAATTACGTGTACAGTTACTGTTATTTTCATAAAAATAATTAATTGCAAATAAAAAAACTAAGCTCAAAAAATATCCCACAAAATTCACAGCCACCCTACAATATTCGCTCATAACACCGTTTTATTTTGGATCATTCATTTCTAAGAGGCTATTTAAAATGACACATCACATTACCGACCAGTGTAACGGTAGCATTCGGCCTGGCCCAGCTAACGAGGGCCAGGTCACGCAAACCAACTTGTTAGCATAACTTATGCCGACGGATAAGGGGTGAGCTTGCTGCATTATTGTTCTTAGTTTTTTAGTGAAATTGCGCTTAGTTTTTTAGTTTAGTTTGGCGTCGGCGGCTTTTTGATGTTACGTCTGGGTATTTTGTGTTTAATTGTGTGGAAATGCGGTGCTGACTTTGTTGCAGTGCGGAGTGAATAATGAATAAGACAGCACTTATTAGATTTGCAGCCAGTATAGAAGGGAAATGTTCAAATAGATGATGAGGCCACCTTAGTAACCCTTCGAATCCCATACCAAAACCAATTTCAATTCGATTCTCAGGTCGAGTAGTGTCATTAAATGAAGTAGCGGATCGGAGTTTGGATTGTTGTACTGACCGTTAATAGCAATAGGCTCGCTATCTATTACATGGGACTTTAACATACCATCAAACTGTGTGATGGTATGCCATATAAATTTATTACTATACAATTGGAATACAAGCCGGCACGCGAAAACAAGAATTTTAATTAATAATTAATTATAGGTATAGCTTTAAAGTAAAATATTAAAGGTTTACCTAAATCAAAGGGCGGTAGGATAACCATGATAATGTTTAACAATTTAAAGAAATACATTTATATAAAAATAATTTATGATGTCAAGAAATGCTTAGCGGACAATAGAAATATAACTGTTATGTCCCTTGGAGAGGAGGCCATCGTTCTTTAATGAATCAATCTCATATAAAAAACAACAAATTCCTACATATAACTAATAATAATAATACCATCACGCCTGTATTCCCCGAAGGGTTAGGCAGAGGCGTACTAATGTACACCCACAGTTCGCCGGTATGTTTAGGTCCCATGTAATAGGGAGCGAGCCTATTGCCATTATAATGCGCGCTCGACTACGGACGTGTTTTGTGCTGCGCGGTTCGAATATTTAATTCGCGTTTTGCGCGGCCATAGCCGCTGCGTCGCTATGAGTTCACCACAGCTCATAACCAACGAGTTGTTGGCATTCGTACAGCATGCCATCGACTACATGGATGAAGTCAGCATCTTGCAGATCTGCAAGTCTGCCTACAAAGAGGAGGAGGTAAGCAGTGCCAAGGTTCTGCTTTTCAAAACCCTTGGAAGAGTCGACCAGATGCCCTCTCGCCGGAGGGACGGAACAGACGTTCAGGACATCATCACCCTGCTAAAGGAGGTCGACCCAGATGATGTGCCTGCTTTCGTGGCGAAGGATCTGCATAAGCTGCCTCCCGTCACGTTCGACCACGTCGACGTCACCAGGCTGTTGAAGGACATAACGACCCTGAAAACGAGCCTGGCAGAAGTACAGTCCAGGTTGGAGGTGTCTAACAACACCATAGGAGAACTGCGTGCTGAAGTAGTGTCGTTACGGAACACTGTTTTAACAAGTAGGTCACCTGACGTCTCTAACGTGAACACTCGTCGCGGGGCGCAAAATGCCACCATCTGCAGTTTTGAATCGGCAAGTCCCGGTCATGCGTCACCGACCGCCGATTTAGCTTGCCAAGCAAAATGCGCCGTCGCCGAGCCTGCCTCGATAGAGGCAACGTCACACGTAGGTACATCGACCCCAAAACGTGCCTACGCAGCTATTGTCGCAACCAGCAAGCCTGCTGTGTCGCAGGGTAAGCGACAAATTGAAATAGGGGATAAGCAGAGCCGTAGTCAAATGGTTCTGCAACCGATGTGTTCCGAGAAGGACCAGGGCGACAAGGATGGCTTCATCAAGGTGGAGAAGAAAAAGAGGAAGCCAAAATGTCCGAACAAGTGCGGGACCGCGCCGACTGGACCGAGACACCTACTGCGCCCTGCAGTACCAGCGACCCCGCTCTACGTATCCAGGCTGCATTACTTAACAAAGGCTGAAGAGCTCGTTGAGTATATTGCAGTGAAGAGCAATATGACTCTGAGGGTCGAGCGGTTGGACTCTAAGCACACCGTGAACTTCAATTCCTTTGTGGTTAGAGTACCGACTGAACATCTGTCGTCCTTCATGAAGGAGGAGTATTGGCCGAGAGGTGTAGTGTTCCGGCGTTTCCGAGGCCGCATCCCTAGCGCCGTACAACACACACCGAAATAGTGATAGTTTTTATAGTTATATGTATGTTATAGTATTTTATGTTTTATTATTTGTTAATTGTTATAATTATTGTATTATATATATTTTTTTATGGGCCTTGTCGCCTGAAATAAATGGAATAATAATAAAAAAAAAAAAAATAATAATAATTAACCGGGCACAAATTCCTAACTCCGAGCTGCTACTGGGAATTTCATAGAAAAACCCAATAACACTTTGCTCGACCTGGGAATCGAACCCAGGACCTCTAGCGTAACAGTCGCGCTCAGGACCACTTGGCTAATGAGGTAGTTACATATAACTAATGAATTTGTAAAGGGAATAATCTTTTTATGTGCCCAAAAGTAGTTCTCCACTCCTATTACATGGAAACTAAACATACCGGCGAACTGTGGCTGTACATCAGTACACCGCTGTCTTCCCTTCGGAGAATATAGGCGAATATGTTAAATATTCCATAGTTAAGCGGCGGTCCAAGTCCAAGCGGCGGTAGCCTAATGGCTAGGGCGCTGGACTTGCAATCATGTGCTTGCCGGTTCGAAACCCACCCATTGCACTACCGACGTAAACCCACTCGTAACACAAGCATTTTAGCTTAGCACGAGGGGTTAACAAGAATACTAGTAATGTGCGATCCACATTGCTAGTAAGCTTTTTTTTAAGAAAAAAGTTATACTTTCTTTGCCATTTTTTTTTCTTTCCACAACAAAGTTACATCACCATTGAGATAAATGTATTTTTTTGCCACACAGTCATAAGAAAAATCTTGAGTTGAATAAAATGAACGCCATAATTCGTCCAATCATCTGCATTTACCGACATACTATTATGTAGAATTCTTTGAAGCGCTTATTACGCTATTAAAGGAATTTATAATTGTATATATTGAGGTAATACTTAGTTGTTATTCATTGCGAATTCAGTTGCATTTCTGCAAGAGTGCAATTTTATTTTATGTTTTTTGTCGAGAGATTTGGTTTGGTAGAATCATCATCATCATAATCATAAAAGTTAATCTGAAAGTTTGGTCTCAATAATGGGTGTAGTTTTATGGAGGACTAGTTGCCCGGCCCGGCTTCGCCCGTTTTCCCGTAGGAATGAAGCATTTTCCCGCGGTAAAAAGTAGCCTATGTTCATCAGGAATAATGTCGGTTATTGGTAAAGGAATTTTTCAAATCGGTCCAGTAGTTTCGGAGCCTATTCAATACAAACAAACAATCAAATCATTCCTCTTTATAATATTAGTGTAGATTTTAATATCTTTTTTTTAGTCAAGGTAAATCCCTACCTGTCATAATATGATACTACGTAAGTATAATCTCTTCTTTTCAATAAGAGAGATAAGACCTAGAATATAGCTACGCTGGTCTGGTGTAGGTTGGTATACTTCAGACACCTTAAACAACATAGAGTCTGATTTTACATACATGAGTCACGCTGACAGTCAGTGCTGATCAGAATATTGTTCAAAATCTTTCTAGCTTCTCTAGTCACTAAGCGTAGTTTAACGTTGAGCGATCAGTATGTGGTTGATTTTTCAGCCATGCTGACCGAGAGCGCTGATCAATGACGTTCCATTGCATTTAGAACACTGAACGTGTAGGACTAAACTGTAGCTGTGAATGGGCGCTAAGCCGTCTGTAACATCAGCAGGCCTAGCCAAGTTAAGAATCTATGATCGCTGACGCTATGGAAAACTTAAAATGTATGGAAAGTACATATCTATAACGCTAACTCAGGTCGTGACGAAATGCTTTTTACAAATTTCCCGATCGGCGCTTTTGATCAAAATGTACATATTGTATTTACATACATACAGTCACGCCTCTTTCCCGTAGGGGTAGGCAGAGACCACAGACTTCCACTTGCTACGATTCTGACATACCTCTTTAGCTTCATCCACACTCATCAATATGTTCATACATGAACGTCGGTTTAGGGTACTCTTGACCGAGCCATTTTTCAGAACGTCCTCAATCTGATTTCGGAACGTTCGTCTAGGCCTTCCCCTTCCTACATTCCCATTCACTTGACTCTCGTATATCTGTTTAGTCAGTCTCCTTTCATTCATTCTTTCAACATGACCAAACCATCTCAACATACCTTTCTCGATTTTAGTCACTACATCTTCATTCACACCACAACGTTCCCTTATCACACTATTTACTTATCCTGTCACTCAATTTCACTCCAATCATACTTCTCAAAGCTCTCATCTCAACTGCATTTATTCTACTTTTATGCTTCTTCTGCCACACCCAACTTTCACTACCATACATTAGTGTCGGTACTAACACCCCTCCATGAACAGCCAAACGAGCCCTCTTGGACACGTTTGGCTGTTCATGGAGGCACATATTGTATTTTGTGACAAGTATTGTTATTTGTTTTAAAAAGTGTATTTGTCTGGAAAGTTGGTGAATCGATAAAAAAAATCCTTTCACCGTGAGCTTATTATACCATCGTGTCTTATCTATTTGTTTTAATTTTAAATCCTATCAACTTAAATAATTAATTACAGTGTAATTTATTTAAATTACCGTGTTGTTGATGCGTTATAAGTTATTAAGTTGTTTTGTTTGTTTTTCTATAATTTGTTTATAAATCCCGCTCGTATTAGGTTAACTTAAATTAGTTTAAGAACAACGAACGCTGTGGAGTCTGCCTTTAAGTATAAGGCTATCTCCTTTTAGTTTTTTTTTTGTGCTAACTGCCTCATTAGTCTCGCCTCTGCTTCACCCTTTGGGGAATACAGGCATGGTATGTACATAAACCCATTTTGTTATGGGATATGGAACAAACGAGCAGATGGATCACCTGATGGTAAGCGATAACCGCCGCCCATGGACACCTGCACTACCAGTTAGGAGGAGTCACAAGTACGTTGCCCACCTTTTAAAAGTGTTTGGGTCTCCGGTAACGTCACTCACTCGGTGAAATACAACGCAATCGTTGTTTCACGCCGGTTTTCTATGAGGCCGTGGTATCACTCCGGTCGAGCCGGCCCATTCGTGCTGAAGCATGGCTTCTCTTCTGTTTTCGAGTCAAGCTTTTGGAAAATGCACCATTTGAGAAAACCAATTCTGTGTGATTAAAATAATATTAATATACAACCACGCCATGTTAGGCAAAATATATAAAATAACCACACGTATATATTTCTCAGTCCTAAACGATTTCCGCAATTCAACAAGCATTTGATATCTGTATCAAATACACTATCTACTCCAACAATTTTGTTGTTCCACACAAATTATAAATAGTACATTAGTCATCGCCACCCGTCGTTTTTGTTGATTTATTCAAACGTTAGTACCAAACGGCGCACGCGCAGCCCTTTGATATTACTCCCATACAATTTGTATTCATACACCACAGGTTACCAACTCAAATATGAACTTTAATATCGAGCATTAAGGTTGGTAGTTAACTATATTTTTAAAGTGCAAGTGCCATATAAATCAAGCCCGATTATTTCTATAAATCGTAACTCGATTAAGTTATAATCGATTGGCGATTGTGATAGGTATCGTTATTATCGATGGATATTTATTTTTGTAATGTTTCGTTTTCTTTTTGGAGCGTTCTGGTTATTTTTCTTGACAAATTATTATAACGAGGTTTGTGTGGGGAAGAGCCGAGAACCAACACAACAAAAAACCTGAGTATATATTTTCATTCAAAGCTCAAGGATACCAAACCGTACGAATTCATAATTTGTGTCCATAATCAACCCATTATTCTATGGACTGCCAGGCACGGGTTTCCTCTCAAAACGGGAGGGATTATACGTACATCACGCTTGCCTAATGCGGGTTGGCAGACTTCACATGCCGTCGAGAAAATCTCTTAGGCGTGCAGGTTTCCTCACGATGTTTTCCTTCACCGTTTAAGCGCGTGATAATTAACTATTATCAAGCACTTAAAGAGTAACTGCGGGCAAGTCTTTTTATAAAAGCTTTGCCCCATACTAGGAGTGGCGCAGAGACCGATCCCTGAGCCCTTTAAAACCTTCTTGTGTTGTTAACTAATTGCTAATAATAATTAGAATAATATGTGTGTCATCATGTTCAAGTATGTTCTACCCATCACTATCCTATTCTCATAGTGTGAACATGTTGACAGTTATTCCTAAAATTGATGAACCATGGGAACCATAGATACAATTATATAGGAAACACTCATTAGACATATCGTAGCGAATATATAATTGAAAAAGTTTTTATATCAACTAAAACAGCCAGATAGGTGATTAAAAATTTCATTGCAGAATCATGAGCGTAGCATAGACAATGGATTTACGTATTCAACTAAGAAAATAATAGAAAACAAAGAAAAGATTATTGTTTATGCGTTATATTTTAACGTAAATACTCTTTACGGTTTGTGATTTTCGTTTAATTATAAATTAGTTTCAATCGCGCTTAACGCTGGAGAAATTTAATAATTTATGGTTCTCACAAGATTTATTATGTGCTTATTAATTTAAGGATCCATAGGATTTTTCTATCAGTAATGTTTTTTAAAGAGGTAAAAACAAACGAGCAAACGGGCAAACGAGCGGGCGGATCACCTGATGGTAAGCGATATGCCACCCATGGACACCCGCAACACCAGAGGAGTTACAAGTGCGTTGCCCGCCTTTTAAAAGGGTTTGGACCTCCGGTAACCTCACTCACTCGGCGAAACACAACGTAAGCGTTGTTTCACGCCGGTTTTCTGTGAGGCCGTGGTATCACTCCGGTCGAGCCGGCCCATTCGTGCCGAAGCATGGCTAACCCACGTGCAGGTACCTATTTTTACGTATTCACTTCTTGAAATAAACAATGTACCTAGTTCTAGCCCAGACAAATTCAGCTACTGCTTACCGCCTCAATAAATTATAGGTATTACCTTCAATTTTTCTAACAATAATATCACATCTATACGAATATATAAAGCTGAAGAGTTTGTTTGTTTGTTTGTTTACTTGAACGCGCTAATCTCAGGAACTACTGGTCCGATTTGAAAAAATCTTTCTGTCAATATCGTATGCATTAGCCCTGGATCAAGAGTAGGGTGGGTTTTTAAATGAGACACCACACACTCAGAACGTAGACATGTAATAAATAAAATATCAAAGTATTATAACATTTTCGGTAACGAAACCATAGCGCGATTCAGGAATTATATACTTTTGGTCAACGCCATCTAGAGAACAAAAAGGCAACTATTGTTCTATGAAAACATCTAATTTTCTAGTAATCTTAACATTCCGCCCACCAAGGACCTAGTCCTTCCAAACCGCCCACCATGACATGGCCAAAAATTATGGAAACCCGAAGGTGAATTGATATTCCCTGGTGGTTGAAATTCACAAAATATCCTCATTTAGGATTGAATAATAACTTAGCTAGAAAATAACATTTTATTGGCTTCGTTACCTGGTTAGACACACGTCTTTACGGTGTTTTTTAATACAATGACACTTCCTAAAGTAAATCAAAATGAATAATTATAAAAACAAAGTGAATAAGTGGACTGTATATAAATTGAAATCGAAATTAAAATAAATCATAAAAATGAATTTGTAATAATAAACTAATTACAAACATTGTCACTCGTGGGTAAAAAGTATAGTTTCGAAGTTGGACGTTTGAATTTGAGATTTTTGCGGTGTAGAGTTACAGTTACAGAGTTACCTGGATGCAATTCAAGAACTCTACTGTACAACCATTTTGCCAGCGGCAAATTATCCTCCCTTACAAGGGCAACGTTCCCAACCTTCGTATCACGTATAAGTTTAACCCACTTGTATCGTTGAAAGAAGGTACTGTTTTAAAACAAACTTGTTGACATTCTCAAAGACAGCAATTAATTTATTATGTTATTTCAGCAGCAGAAAGGTAAGATATATGTTTCGCCAGTCTTTCCCGAGCTTTCCGCAACCTCAGAAACTATCGGCAAAAGGTAAGTGTTCTTATTACTTCGCAGTGTTAAAACTCTAGAACACATCATTTCAACTGGAGCTATTTCTATCCCTGCCAAATGAGCCAGTGCTAGAGATGCCAGTTGAGTTCCTGAGGTTCGCTATAATAGAATTGCCATTCTTTTAAGAGTTCGAAAGACAGCGTTCCAGTCTATACCGACAATCACAACCTTTGAATTAAGATCTTAGCGGATATCATACAAGGTAATATCCAACCCAAAGGGTCGTATAAATGTGGTCTTTGAAATAACGGTTCTTTTAGTTTCAGGTGCAACAGCTGAAGACGGCAACGGCGACGGCGACGGCGGTGATCAAGAAGGTAAGTATATAATGGAATTCATCGGTGCGGCTATTCCAGGTAAGTCCCAGAATTCTAGTAATTTCATCTTCCTTGATATCTAAATTCCTTCCGATGTCTTGTTCCATTCTATTTAGTAACTCCCTTTTGTTAAACATTCATTTCTGTAATACGAATCCTGCTGTGTTTAATTATCATTAAATTCATGATATAACTAAATTGCTTCTGTTTCAGACTGGCATCGCGTCATAAGATCATCGTGTCTGTCATGTAAAAGTCGATCACTACCTTTTTAGCAGCCAATGAATACTACTAACCTTCATCACTAGCTACTTGCTGCAATGTATGACATTCGGCACGTCTAGTGCTCCTTACTTAGCAAGTAAGGAGCACTAGACGTGCCGAATATGACTCTCAAAAGACGGTATTCCTCTATATCGGAATGAATATTATTTTTTCTACCACAATCCATTGAAAGTCTTTCGACTTTCACTTGACGATACATTTTTAATATGTCTGCAGACATTGATGCCATCGCATAACTATATGAAGTAAATCGGCCTGTAAGGGTGGTCCTACCATAAAGGTATCATTTATTTCTTCTTCATTGGAAATCCTTTCCATATGCTCTAGCAACAAATATTTATTAATTGCTAATGGATATTGATTTTAAGTTCATAATTCCTTGCGCAACTTCCGTTCTAGGCATTGTAATATTTTTGATGATATCTCTTTTGAGTTACAGGGTATCCTACTGGATTTGAAAGGAAGTCTCACGATGTACCGACCTGAATCATCTCTACGAGTTGTCCTGGCAAAGTAATCTTCACATGCTTGCTCTTCTGGGGTTAAAATAGCTTTCTCAATACGTGTTGGTTCTGATTCTCTTTCCTAAAACCATTTTAGGAGTTCATTTTCCTGGATATGAGCATGCATGCTTACGATTACATTTTGACAGGATTGTATGCCAAATTCATCGCTGACTTCACCAGATATAATCCAGCCCAAGTAAGTATCTTGAGCAATAGTTTTTTTCCTAAGATCCTTAATCAAATCTTCCTTTAAGAATTTACAATAGACTTCTGATCCTAACAAAATATAATTCTTATTAGGATTGTTGAAATAAGGATCAGCTAGTTGAATCCTATTGAAATCTGGCCAAGCTAGTAAATACAACTTTCTTCCAGGTAAAGTAAAAGTTACTTTATTGAGTATATACGCCTGAACTTGAATATTAAAGGTGGGGTCAAGTAGCGACTGAATATTTACCATTACCACATACCTACTTAGAGGTCATGCCGCTCTGACGACCACCTAAACCGGAGATATCTTATTCAGTTGTAATAACTGAACCGCCGCTTCACTAATGAAGGAAGCCTGAGAGCCTTGGTCTAACAATGCTCTCAAGGCTTGAGTATACCCATTTCTTGCTTCAGCATTTAATGGCTGTAGCCAGTATTATCTGACTATGAATAGTTTTGGTGAAATGGGTTGCAATATTTGATTCCTGAATGGACTCGTTCTGAGTTGACATAAAAACCTGTGGTGTTTCATTTTGAGTATTTGTTTGAGTTGAGGAGCTTGCTTCCGAATTAATATGCTTTTTAGGATGCAAGAGTGTATGGTACTTTCTGTTACATATTCAGCATTTAACGGCTACGCGACAGTTTATATTCATATGATTGCCACGAAGGCAGTTAAAACATAAACCGAGAGATTTAAATATGCTGCTGAGATTTAATTATGCTGCTGACGCTGAACGACATCCTCTTTGGCAAAACCTTTACAGTGACACAAGAGGCGATCCTCAGAGCAATGTGGACATGTCGCTGTGGATACTACGTGCAAGAACATAGGATTATTCTTGGGTTTGGTATTATTTCTAGGTTCCACAAATTCCAAAGCCCGGAAGCGTGTTTCTAAAAAGTCTTGGAAAAAGTTGAAGGTGGGAAGATCATCACAAGATTGACTTACCTGCAACTCCCATTGCTTCCGAGTCTCGACATCCAGCTTCGAACTTATTAAATATATGACAATCATATCCCAAGAATCTGTCTTAATACCTAGGTTTGACAATTGATGTAAGCAATCAGTGGTTGTATCTAAAAGTTCTTTAAGGGCATTTGAAGTTTCAGAAAACATAACTGTTTGACTGAGTAGACGTTTCAGAATAGAGTTTGCTAAGAATCTTTTATTATTATAGCGACTATTCAACATGTTCCAACATTTTTGATAGTTTGCCTGTGTGAATGGTATGTGTCTAATAAGTTGTTCAGCCTCACCTGACAATTGTGACCTCAAATAATGCAAACGTTGTACATCATCAAGACATGTGTTATTATGTACTAACGACAGAAATAAGTCACGAAAAGATGACCATTCATGATATTTACCACTGAAAACTGGAATAGATATCTTAGGTAATTTAGCAAAGGATGAAGATTTTGAATGGTTAGATGTAGCATCACATATTTTACCTATCGGATCTTTATAACGCGGTAAGGCATTGCTTAATTCTACTTTATAGGTAACAAAGGTATCAGTAACAACGTCAAAAGCTTCGTTCTTGATATAATCAGTAGATTTTAGCTCGCTCTCCTTGTAACCACTAATAAGTTCCTTTTGCTTCCTTGTGAAATCTTTAAACTGCTTCTCTAATATTTCCATCCTTGATTTCACATATGCTTCACATATTCTTTCCTTTGGCGATTTCCTGAAGGTTTCCCATCCTCTCTCAATTTGATTATGAAGGTCTTCTAGTACTCTCAAGTCTGCGTCCATGATGTTAGCAAACAGTCAAAGATAGATAAGACAATTCAACCTTTTCCAAAATCCGTTAGGGTTTTTTCTAAGTCCCAAAATATTTATGCTGAATTTTTCTAAGTGTTTTAATTACACTTCAACTCTGACTGAAATCGGGCATAGGTTCCCCGTCTCATCAAATTTTCGCGAATTATTCTAAGTCCTAGCTATCTTCTACCAAATTTTTCTAAGTCCGATTACTACCGTTAAATTTTTACAAGTCTTTGACACTTCACTATTTTAAGGAAATTGTACTCACAGTTTTAGTTTCAGATTTTACCACTTTACAAACACTAGACGCACTGTAATTCCTCTGCTCCGTTGCAACCTTGCTCCGCACCTCTTGGACCACGTTCTTTTCACGTACAGCTTCCTCACTTGGTATCTTAATCCAACTCCAATTCAGCAGAATAGCATACCACACCACTACCCTGATCTTCTGGGCTTGTCTTTAGCCTTAGCTCAAAAAACGTTCCGGATCGTAAGGACCTAATGTCAATATCGTATGCATTAGCCCTGGATCAAGAGTAGGGTGGGTTTTTAAATGAGACACCACACACTCAGAACGTAGACATGTAATAAATAAAATATCAAAGTATTATAACATTTTCGGTAACGAAACCATAGCGCGATTCAGGAATTATATACTTTTGGTCAACGCCATCTAGAGAACAAAAAGGCAACTATTGTTCTATGAAAACATCTAATTTTCTAGTAATCTTAACACTTTCAGTGTTAGATAGCCCGTTTATTGAGGAAGGCTATAGGCTATATATCATCACGCTACGCGGACGAGCAAACGAACAAACTCTTCAGCTTTATATATTAGTATTAGTATAGATAGATAGATGAGAGAGCATTTAAATAGCTCTTATTAAACCATCGTTAGTCTGTCGGGGAATTACACTTAAACATGTGAAAACGGTTCTTAAACTTTAGTTTATAACAATTTAACGATTCGAAGCGAGATACAAGTAATTGTGGTTTGGTTATTTCTTATTTTGGTCTGATGATTTTTGGTGTGTTTCGATTTTATTAAACTTAGTTTAATAAATGATTAAGGTGAAGGCATTCACCTACTACGTACTACATAGTAGTCGATATTTAATTAATGATTTTGACTTTGACTTTGACAATTCCATTTTTGAAATCTGTAGGTCTCAAAAATATTCTAATTTTATAGCAGTAGTAATTAATTACGACAACTATTTTATTTAGAACAATGTTACACACGATTTACACAAATACACAAACTAGAAACAGCAGCAGCAGTGTAAAATTTGGTCAAAGTGTACAATTTGGTAAAAGTAACACCTCATTCAAATACAAACTTACATTTTTATGACAAAAAAATACAATTACCAAACTAAATGATCTTTATAATATTCACAACTGGCCCTGTAGACGAATTCGAATAGACAAACGAAAAGTGTGTGTGTTGAAAGCTTACGTCATTTATAGAACTCTATATCTATGGCAATAGGCTCGCCCCCTATCACCTACATGGGACCTAAACATACCGGCGAACTGTGGGTGTACCTTAGTACACCTCTGCCTAACCCTTCGGGGAATACTGGCGTGATGGTATGTTATGTTATGAGAACTCTATTCTATTCGATTTGCGTTCATGCCACTTGGTTAGAGGCAGTGGCTAGAAGTTGGCTAAAATCGAAATTAAATTGTCAATTTTGGTGGGTAACACAGTTCATAGCTTATGAAAGAGCATATAAGCTAACGTATTAACTTCTAAATTGGCAATACTGTACAGCAAAATAGGGATGGTCGAAAATTATTGATATATCTATCAATATATCGATATTTTTCACTCGAAAGTTATTAATACTTTTTAAAATAATTGATACGATAAATATCGATATATTTAATTTAAAGTCCATTTCTAGCGAAATGTCGCAAATTACTACCTGTTCTATGCCTAGAATGTGGAGACGTAAAATTTGCGAAGAACAAAAAAATATATTGTCGTTAGGTAAACTATCAGCGTTAGAGAAAAGAGCCTACCTCTGATTTCTGAGACTTACGCGAATATAAGACATATTGAAACGCGATAGAATCCATAAAGCTTTTTATATACAATACAGTCTATCTCTTCTGACCTAGCAAAAGGTTGAAGACACAACCTCTAAATGTAGATTCCGTGGTCAGACGCCGTACTAGTAAGTATCGTTTTCATTTGATGCGTGACACCACGCTCGCATGTCATCACGTAAACGCTACAACTCATTCACCCAGATGTCCTAACACTACCGTTTTCTTGGCTGTTGAGTTGCGTAATTGTTGTGACGTAATACCTCCGTGACGTAGAACTACACCGCCTTGAAAGTTTTTAACGTATTGATTAGCTTCTAAGTTAATATGGCAAGTGATATTTGACTATTATTTGGTGGATTTGGGTACCTAAGTAATAACTAAGCTTATCAACTGATCTGCAAGGTTCAAGCTACGCTCGCTGCGGTTAGTGTGTGGATGGGTGACCATACCTTACACATCGAGACCCCTCCGTGCCTCAGATAGCATGGAAAGTCGGTCGAATATCAATGACAATAATCAGTGGTAGTCAGAAGAAAAAAAGCCTGACAACCAGTCAGTTCTCCGAATATCGGTAAGTATTGCCCAGAAATTGGGTTGCTGATGGCTGTCGCTTCGTGTAAAATATTGATATTCAGCCGCATCTAGTAAGACTGGAAGCCGACCTCAACATAGTAGGGAATAGCGAGGAGGATAATGAAGATAATTAAGGTAGTCTTTACTGTTCGATTCCCACCAAAGGAAATTACACGGAACAAAGTTATTTGTTACAAAATTTGTTTCTACAGATGTAGACTTTTTTGTGAATTTCTCTATTCACAATAATTTCTGACTAACTAAAGCATAAATGGCGCGCATTGGGGGAGGCCTACGTCCAGCAGTGGACAGTTATATGCTGATGATGATGACATAGCATAACTGCCACATTAGCCTAGTGGTCCTGAGCGCGACTGCTGCGCTTGAGATCCTGAGTTCGATACCCAGGTCGTACAAAGTGTTATTGGGTTTTCCTATGAAATTCCCAGTAACAGCTCGGAGATTGGAATTTGTGCCCGGTTAATGGCAATATGATAGGCTCGCCCCCTATTACATGGGACCTAAACATACCGGCGTACATTAGTACGCCTCTGCCTAACCCTTCGGGGAAAACAGGCGTGATGGAATATTATGTTATGTTATAACTACAAAGGAATAAGTTATGGAGGTGTATACCGAATTTGATCAGTAATATTTATCTATACTTATTTAATTGAAATTTAATATATGTACGAGTATTATAGATATAATTATGTCCGTACCTACATTAATCTAATACATCGAAATTTCAATTACATACTTTCAAATCTGGGTAGGTACCCATAATCTTATGTTCAATGCATGGTTCACTGGACACCGAACAAATATTTATCTAACAATAAGAGAGATGATATTGTGTTTGTTTGTAAATAATAATATTATGCTCTAAATTTGACAATATTGCTCATATAATACAAAATTACGCTTAAGTACTTACTTACCTACCTACCTATATTATGAAAACTTTGCCTTTTACATAAAGCTTCATTAGAATTTGGATTTTAGAGGTATCTCTTGTAGTTGTTAGGAAAAGTCTGTATAAATAATATATCCATTATTTATTCAAAAAAACATTCTACATACACCAATATAAAGTTTAAAACCGAATGACTTTCACAGCCTCGTGTAATTAAATTAATTTAACACTTCTCTTATAAGATGGATAAGAAGGGTGAAAAGTAGACCAAAATACCTGTTATTCGAATTATCAACGATACTGGCTTGGCAGGCAGCTGCAATTTATTTAAAAAGTTTTTTCACTTACACAACTGGCAGAATAGGTAGTCATCACCGACAAAGTTGCAATTTAAAAAAGGTTTCACTTAATTTTGACAGCTGTCATATATTTTTTTAAAACAACCTGCTCAAGCGCATTCGCGCCAAAAGCCTAGTTTACAACAATAAAAGAATAATAGTTTGTTACGTCACAGCCGTGTTTACAAATGTGTAGTGTTGTGAACTATAATTATAAATATATTAGAAAGGTCGATGGACGGGTTAAGGCCGAAGTTTCTTTGTTTTAAGAGCGTATTTTTTTATTTTGTAATTCTAAGTTTAAAGTTCGAGCTAACATTTTTGGTGGCTTGATTATTTCGATTCAAATAATAATATGCACTGGGTACTTTAGAAGCAAGGACAATGAGTTCAATGTTTTCTGAAATATGATTGGACGGCTACTTAATAAATGATTCATCAAGACAGAATTTTGTTAATACTTGTCAGATAGGTAGTACCTCGTGTGTAATGGTCACAAAGGAGGCTGAGATCACTGGGGTTCAATTCTCAGGTCGAACAATATTTAGGACGCTCTATTTTATTTTATTATTTTTATTACTGCCTCAATAGCCAAGTGGTCCTGACCGCGACTGCTACGCTAGAGGTCCTGGGTTCGATTCCCAGGTCGAGCAGTGTTATTGGGTTTTTCTAAGAAATTCCCAGTAGCAGCTCGGAGTTAGGAATTTGTGCCCGGTAAATGGCAATAGGCTCGCCCCCTATTACATGGGACCTAAACATACCGGCGAACTGTGGGTGTACATTAGTACGCCTCTGCCTAACCCTTCGGGATACAGGCGTGATGGTATGTTATGTTATTTTTATTAAACAATTTCCGAATTTGAATTTGTGCCCACTTCCATGGGACCTAAAAACATACCCACTGGTGAACTGCGGGTGTACAAAAGCACACCTTTGCCTAATGGTGTTATCTTATAAAGTTTATTAAAATCTCTGTGAGCATAATCTATTTACTTCTGACCTATTGTTTTTATGTAAACATGATTACTAGAAGATTATACTAGTTAAACCACTTTAAGATAAACAAGAACAAATCATATTAGACTCATCAATTGCATGGTAGAAGCTACCTACACATTGGCACCATTACCTTAAACAATACGAAATAATTGATGGCAATTATCGCCAATAAAAAAAACATTTCAATAAAAAATTCTATTCCTTAAGTGCTTATTACAATATTATCTAAACAATAACCGATTTGAAGTTGTAAAAAAGAATTTTTCGCACATTAATGGACAACCCTATAATTGAATAATCGACAACAGATCCAGGACGTATAAACAGTAATATCCAACTTCGTTTATCCTCAAACAAAATTCAACTTTAATACTCAATTTTAAATTACAATTTGCAAAATAAGAATCTGCGTATACAGTTGAAAAATTTGCCAGCAAAAAGTCTTATGTGCGTGCGGAACTGTATTCGAGTTTCAATCTTTCTTACAAGATGATAGGGTCAGATTTCGTTTGTTAGTAGGTATGTATGATAGAGTTGGATGAGCATGTGTGCCAAGTAAAATTAAGTATGCCAATACCATAGTTCGCGCATGATCGCGTATAGCCTTCAGTGGAATGAGCGTTTTCCTACGATTTTTCTCGTAATACCTGAGGTGTTTTTTTCTATTTCTGTCAAGGTTAGAATGGGAAGCTACGAAGCTAGGCCTTCCTTAGGCGCGACAAGGTTGTAAAAAGTAGTACAGGAAGGAATTCCTCGAAGGATTTCATGTACAAAGAACATAATCTACTATCACGACTGTATAATACAGAGGTAGGGTAGAGCTGTTCACACACATAATTATATCGTGGCTATGGGTTCAGGTCTCATATAAAAGGGGACCAGCCTCATGATAGTAGCGACACGAGAATCTAATCTCTGAGCCGTTACTAAAATTTTCATATTCCCGAATCTAAATTATATACAAAAACCGCATCCCCCTATTACAAACCAAATTGTAAAGATTAATACAGTCAATCTGTATAACATTTGCCATAAATGTCACGATTTTTTTCATCTACGATTAAATTTTTTTGAAACTTACTTTGTAAACAGCGCGAAGAATGTTTATTCGTAAACGCTAAAAGCCCGCGAAACAATGACATCTGTCGATTTGACAGCGTCAGTGTTTCTTTTCGACTGAGAGTACTGTAATATTTTTTTTATAGTTATAAAGTTTATTGCCGGCTCTTCTCGATAAAAGTCCTTTTTTTTGGAACCATGCAACGAGTTTTTGATAAGTCAAAAGTACCCACATATAGTGATGGTCTAATTGAAAAAAAACATTGTGACTTAAACTTCGTAAATTATCTACATAATGCCTATCATAGCAAGCTGACATAACAGGACAGCGGTCATGATTGCCGCAAATCGTTGCAATTTGTCCACAATTGAAGTAGTCTACCACAGGCTAATAATGTAAACAGAATACATATCTATGTCATTTGTGACTAATACTACAGATTAAATAATAGTTAGCCATATATCATACAGTCAGGAGCATAGATATTTTTAAACTTGGCAAAATTCAAATTTCGAAAAAAAAATATCTTTAAGTTTTAATTGAAAAATGGTTTTATTTATGAGCATAGTATTTTTGCACCAATGCTTTAATTAATTTAGTATTATTAAATGTCAATGATAGTAATTGTCATTTGATGAAAAAAAATTGCTTTCGAATTTTAATAAGCATAAAATGTCAAAAATTAAAAAAAATATTGTAGTAATAATCTACGCAAACGCGCTCTAACGTAGGATCGCTGTCGCTTTTCCTCAGGCGAACTGAATTCGCGGTTTTTCGTCAAGTGTAAGCAGTATCAAGAATTTAAAAAAATGCCAAAGTTATTAAATTTTTACTTTTGGCCAACGCTATATGGGTTCATTTTATAGAGAATAATGTGTTCTACAACTCTTTTACGGAATTGTAACAAATTAGAAGTAGGTAACCCTGTATAGGCTCGTAGTACAACTGTGATTTTGAATGGGTAATGTGTAAGTGGATAGTGGTTTTATCCAATTACCTCATTAGTCAAACGGTCGGAATCGCGACTGTTCTATTAGTGGGTTCGATTCGTAGGTCGAGCAAAGTGTTATTGGGCTTTTTATGGTAGTTCTATGGGAACTACCATAAATACATGGGAACTAAACATACCAGCAAACTGAGGGGAAAATCAGGCATGATGGTATGTTATATTATGTTATTTACATCAAAACGAAGGTTAGGTAGAGGTCTAAAAATGTAAACCCGCAATTTATCGGTATTTTTAGGTTTCATGTAATAGAGGGCGAGCTTAGTGCTATTAACCTGGCACAAATTCAAAGTTCGTTCATAGAAAAAAACCAATAAGTACCACTTTTACCGACCAAGGATAACTTGTAGACTAAGTATAAACTGAATAAACCCAAGACTAGGAATCCAGTGAGTAGCACGAATCGGCCGGCTCGACCGGATTGATAGCATGGCCTCAAAGAAAACCGACGTGAAACAACGCTTACGTTGTGTTTCGCCTAGTGAGTGAGGATACCGGAGGCCCAAACCCTTTACAAGGGCTGGCATAGCACTTGCGATAACACTGGTGTTGCTCGGCTCGTTTAACCCCGTATTTTATAAAAAATCCATGGAGGCAGCCATACTTGCCGTCATAAAATATTTGTCATTTTAATGTCAAGTGGGCCATCGTCACTACAGATGTTTTGAAATAAAGTTAAAATTATATCTACTTTAAAACAATTACACGTACCTAACATGTTCTGCCAATAAATAAAATCGTCCCCAATTCTTCCAACAAGTGTACCTACTTACAATTTATCTAACCCTGCAAATAAATGGTACAATACGGCACACGCCGAACCCCAACGGCGGGTCTATTGTACCATTCTTGTCAGGTAGAGATGTCAGGACCCCACGACATTAACTCCTGTCAAAATACAAAACGCGGTCTCTTTGTCCCCGGACACCGATACGAGGGTTGGTTGAAAGGCATTGATCGTACATTTTAGGGTTGGGGCGTGAAATTCGGATTATTGTTGGTTATTTATATACCTATAATGTAATGGTTATTGTATTAAATGGAGGATCGAAACTAAAAGGGTTACTTTGAATTATTTTTTTACCAAATTCTGTCATTTTGGAAATGACAGTGACAGCCGAAGAATTTCAATTAAATATTGTATTAACGGCCACCTACGAATTTTTATAAATAGCATTTTACATTTGCGTATAGCAAGTGTTGTCACAAAAATCATATACCTAGCAGTACTTAGTTCCAATCAGATATAGCCAATTTGAAAATGAAGTTTTTTAAGTTTATCTCTGTGTTTTTGTGTCATTTATCTACGAATTTTCGGATCTGATTTGAATTATTCATTTTTATTTAGAAAAGGATGCCTCCCAATATAATTAATTAACACAAATAAGTTTTAGCGCCATAATCTACCCGCGGCCATGGGTAAAGGTATGGTGTAAAGAATCCGAATGATAGGAATTAAATAAATCTTAATAAAATCCATAAAATGGCATATTGAAATAAAAGGATTCAGAAATCAGTATCCATAAAATGGCAGTTTTATTTAATAAAAAAATTAAGAATCTGTAATATATTTTATATTATTACGATATATTAATATTTTTTTGTCTTTGTCTTTTCTTTAAGAGAAAAATATAATTATAAAATTATATTGAATAGATAGAAGTCTACTGGCATATAAATTTGTTGATGATATTATTTACGTTTCATTTCACGTAACTTAATAATGTTCAAGAAATGATTAGCTAGTTAAACTAGAGTTTCGCTTACTATATCCATCCCATTTTATGAACTATAACTGTGATAGAAACGGATCCTAGTGATCAGTTATTTATCCTTCCTACTATCCTACTAATATTATAAATGCGAAAGTTTGTGAAGATGGATGGATGGATGGATGTTTGTTACTCTTTTACGCCAGAACGGCTGAACGGATCTGGATGAAATTTGGCACAGAGATAGATTATAGTCTGGAATAACACATGGGCTACTTTTTATCTAAAGTCCACGCAGACGAAGTCGCGGGCAGAAGCTAGTTATTTATAACTCTTTCATTTAACAAATAAGTACTTAGTACCTACACAAACACTGAAGGTGCACAAAAATAATTTAATATATTTAATTAAATAATAATTATTTAATTATATATTATCTTAAATTATTTTAAAAAACATCGAAATAAAAAACGTCAAAGTTATTTTGACGACACGTTTGGTGTAGCGACTGAGCGATCGGCTTCTTCGACATGTGTTGTGGGTTCGATCCCCACTCGGAGCAAAATATTTGTATGATCTAGGGATAGTTGTTCCGGGTCTGGGCGTTTGTTTATGTGAGAGTTTGTGTTTGTATAAGCACTCACGATACAGGAGAAAATTATATTGCGGGCCAACGTTTTAAAACAAAATATTTGTTATTGTTTTACTTAATTTATTATTATAAGTGTTTCTATAAAAAATCATAAATGTATAAAAAAAATAACAGTATTGCAGATGCAACAAAATTCTCATAAAAAACTTAGTTAGACTGCAGATCACATTCCAGAAAATAATATAACCATAAAATACAAAAAAGCCAAATTTTGATTTAATAAAGAAATATTTTTGTAGTCCAAACGACTTGAATCATTCAAAACGAGTTTGAAAAAATTGTAGACACTCAAGATGCGCACTCGAGGGGTTAAGAGTGCCTATTAAAACTATATTAAGTGCGCTCGGGGCTTACGATCCCTAATGGTGCGTCATCAAACATTGTCCAAATCACGGCCATCTTCAAAATATATCTATTACTAGTGTTTTTGTGTCTCTTTGTCGACATCAGCGCGGTAGGGTTAATTTTCTAGTAATTATTTGAAATTGGAATGAGTATGCTCCTTAAGAGTCCGGTGAACCGGATTTCCCTAATAAACGAATTATCAAAATAAATCGTAATTCGAACACAATTTAATCAAGGCGTCATATCATTCTAGGTTCCTGCTCTACAATTTCGTCCAAAATACTTCACTGGAAATAAATGTAAATACCTAAGCGAATGCAATTTGTTATAACTCTACCAAGTTTGGAACGATTTTCCAATCGTTTATTTCCAGTGAAATGGTACTGGTCGACTAAATTGTATTGTAGGAACCTAGATTAACGGTATATAAATCCGATTATTAATAATATTTGATCAAATATTGTTCGGATTACGATTTATTTAGGTAGGTGTTACGTTTTTCTTGGAAATTCAAGCTCCATTGGACCCTAAATCAATATTTCTGACATTTTTTTTTATTGGCAGGTAAGTCAGCAGACAAGCATACTTGATGGTAAGTAGTCTTTGAAAGAAATAATTAAAGAAAAATACATTTATTAGGAGACGCACAACTCACAGTGAAACACAAATAAAGAAATAAACAAGGCCAGGGTGTGCTGTCGGTACTCTTTCCCCAAATAGATTGCCAGCTTAGCATTACGCGAGGCGTATTTTAACACCTAGCACTGGTTTTCAGTTGGCACCGTAGCAGTGACATATGGACACAGAAAACATGAGTAAAATATTAAACTAACTTGAAACAAACTGGAAAAGTTAAAATAAAACTTAAACAAAAAATAATTAAACATATTTCAATAGAAAAGGTCGTCCTAGAAGGACCTACACCGATCTTATTGGCGGAGTCCTTCAAAAGGGTCAGGTGCGTAGTACTCGCAACCGGCACGTATGTATGAGAAGATGTATGAATGTCGCAGAAGCAAAAGAGGTATGCAAGAATCGTAGCAAGTGGCAATCTATAGTTTCTGCCTACCCCCGCGGGAGAAGGGCGTGAGTGTATGTATGTATATTTCAAATGGTACTAAAATATAGTAACAACGGTAAGGTAGGAAGGTACTATGGCCGGCCTCACATTTGTACTAAACAGTATTATAGCGATGGTAAGCTAATGTTGCTGGTTCGAAACCATTGCACTACCGACGTGAACCCACTCGTAACGCAAGCATTTAGCCCAGCACGAGGGGTTAACAAGAATACTAGTAATGTGCGACCCACATTGCTAGAAAACTTTAAAAAAGGCTTCTAGTTCCGTATAAAGAATTCTAATATATATCTAATTCCGTAAAAGAGTATCTATGGAGTTTCTTGCCGGCTCTTCTCCATAAGACCCACTTTTTGGAACCGTGCAACTAGTTTTGACTTTTCAAAAGTACCTTCTTTAAAGGTCTAATTGAAATAAAACATTTTGACTTTGACTTTGACTTATATACCTACATTACCAGCCCGAAGTCCGAAGCCTGTTAAATCATAGATCAATATATTAATTCTTAAAAAATCTATCAAATCCCTAACACGAATCGATATAATCCATTAGCGAAAATAAAATCGCACGATTAACAGCCAACCCCCCGAACGTCGGCACTTAAGGGGTATTAGTTCTGCTCGTGTGGTCACACAGACCGTATTGTGCCACCACAATGACGCTGCGGGGGTTATCTGGCTTACCTGTTAGATCGTTGTGGTTAATGGATCGAGTTCATTTCAATTGGAAGTTTAAATCCTATGGCTGTATGAAAGTAGGTACAGTAATAATTAAAGAGTGAATTGATGAACTGATGCCTGTGTTTAGATTGATATAGCCTCATTAGCTTAGTGGTCCTGAGCGCGACTGCTACGCTTGAGGTCCTGGGTTTGATTCCCAGGTCGAGCAAAGTGTTATTGAGGTTTTTCTATAAAATTCCCAGTAACAGCTCGGAGTTTGGAATTTGTGCCCGGTTATTGGAAATAGACTCGCCCTCTAATACATGGGACTTAAACATACCGGCGAACTGTGGGTGTACATTAGTACCGTGCCTCTGCCTAACCCTTCGGGGAATACAGTCGAACACTTTGCTCGACCTGGGAATCGAACCCAGGACCTCTAGCGTAGCAGTCGTACTCAGGACCACAAGGCTAATGCGGCATATTCCACGACGGATAAATAAAATTGTCAAAGCGAAAAATGACAATTTAACGGAATTTCGTGCTGCAGTACAAATAATACGCCATCATTCACGATCACGAATAACGTTAAAGGTGTCACAAACTGGTTCTTTCTAGATTAAAACGATAAAAGTACTCATTAAAGGAGCGCATTACCACTTGATATATTAGATTTAAGAACGAACAAAGCGAAAAATAAATAATTCAAAAGAAAAAGCATGAAATGCCACAAAAAACGACAAAACCTTTTTACAAACCGACAGTCTTCTACCCAGATATTGGTTTATTAGTAATTCAAAATTATTAAAAGAAAAACGGAAAATAAAAAAGATTACTGAACTGACAGATAAATATAAATTCTATACTGATATTATAAAGAGGAAAGATTTGTATGTGTGTAATGAAAAAACTCAAACAGCTGAGCCGATTTCAAAAATTCTTTCACCATTTTTGAATGCTACAAATAGAATATTTTGAAAAAAGTTAGGATGCAGGTCCTCACATCGTTAGGAGCATGCATACCTACCTGAGAAGTTTTATAGACGGCATGTGAAGTCTGCCAACCCGTAATGGGATGGACCTATGGCCTATACCGTGCTTAGCAATGGAACAGTAAAAGATGATGATAAAAATATGAATTTACTAGCTTCTGCCCGCGACTTCGTCCGCGTAGCGTGATGATATATAGCCTATAGCCTTCCTCAATAAATGGGCTATCTAACACTGAAAGATTTTTTCAAATCGTACCAGTAGTTTCTGAGATTAGCACGTTCAAGCAAACAAACAAACAAACAAACTCTTCAGCTTTATATATTTGTATAGATTTATACACCCAGAGAAGGTAAATTCAAATCACTAAGGACTAGCAGGTAATAATGATGACAAGATGCAGACGACACAGATAATCAAAGGCTGTAGGCGTTTTCAGAAAAACTTAACAAGAGGCATAAATGAGGATAAATCTGGGGATTGTAAGAAAGATAAAAATCTTAGTTAAACGCTATAATCATCACCATCAAGATCAACAACCTATTTCAATGCTGAACATCGCCTACGTCTATCCCCATTATGCGTCATATCACCCTGTCTTTAGGCTTGTCGCATCTAGTTTCCGCCATCAATGTTGGCAACTTTGATTCTCTGTCGAACATCTCATTGCGGATTTTACCCTTCAGAAAGACTCCGGGCATAGCAAACGGTATAATAATGAGATATAATTGAATTTGTAAGTACTAGACTTTTAATTAAAATATCGGACACAGAAAGGTGTAATAGTCAAGTTACTTATTACTTTTGTCTTGTGACCTTTAAAAAGCCATCATTAATTATACAGCAACACATGTTAACTGCTTAAAACTGTTATTTTCTTATCACAATTCCCTCGCAACCGTTCCTTGTGGTAGTATTTGAGAGCTTCATGTGATGTGTGACGTCTAGTGATATCTGTAAATAGATCTTTAAGACACTTTTAGAAGTAATTGTTACGATTTTTTGAACTAGATGGCGCCGGCATTTCCTATCTGACGACCTCTGAGAAGAAAAACCGAACCAAACTCAGAGAATCGTAGTCTTAATTAAAGTCCAGACATACATTACTAGTAGCAATATGTAAGTGTTACAATGCAGGGTAACGTTTGAGATGGCCAGTAACTTTGAGTAGACCAGTCCTAGCTGACGGCACGCATGCATCAGTCATTGTGTAGCTCGACGACAATCTAGTGATGTTCGTTCTTTAGATTACTCTTTGGTGCTGTGTTTTAAATTAACAGAAATAAATAATTAACAATGATCATTAAAGCTCCCAATAAAATAACTAAATTTACTTTTTCTTTGAGTCTTTAGGTAGCCCTGAAGTAGCTACTGTTTTTTTTAATAACAGAAAATATCACTACATCGTATAAAACAAAGTCGCTTCCCGCTGTCTGTCCCTATGTATGCTTAGATCTTTAAAACTATGCAACTGATTTTGATGCGGTTTTTTTTAATAGATAGAGTGATTTAAGAGGAAGGTTTTAAACTATATAACATAACCCTACGACTCTTAGGAGCGGGGCAGCGTGGGTGAAACCGCGGGCGGGTCGCTAGTATAGTATAAAAAAGAGTGTATACTTTCAGTCAGTTTTGCTATACATTTTACTAGACTACAAGAAAACTTCACAATTACCCAATCATATTAATACAAATCAAATCGAGATATAGACAGTATCAATACAAAAATTGTCTACAAAATACGCATATCTTAATTAATTCGCAATTTCGCGAGCGAAATACTAAAAACAAAAAAACAACAACATGGCGGCCACAAAACGAAGACATACCGTAACGCTCGATTTGCGATACAGGTAAAAAAACGGAGCGGACCGGCTCGAGCGATGCCGGGGCAAAACAGTAGTCAAACAGAGCAACTTGATATGTAGATGAATTGGAGAGATTGTACACTACACGCCCGCTGCAAAATTGGATTTTAAAATCGAACGTTTTAAATGAATGGGTTTTTGTTAAGTTTTTGGCGACTTCGAGAGGTGTCTGCTCGAAGAAGAAAAATTACATTGAAATACAGTCATTATAAGTTTTCTTATGACTGTCACGCATGAATCCACATCAACATTATACATGCAAAACTCATCGTATCTGCCCCTCTGTTTATTACCGTTTACGCCTAAACTGCTGTACCAATTTAGATGAACTTTAATATCGATATAGATTGTAGGTACCTTGGAGGATGTATTTAGTCTTGTCGGTCCAAAGTCCTTTCGGATGTGAGTGAAACCAAGGGCTCAAGCTGGTTCTATACTATGTAAGCCTACTTATATTTTTTTTTATACGAGAAAGTTTGTGACAATGCATGGATGTTTGTTACTCTTTCACGCCCGAACGGCTGAACGGATCTGTATAAAATTTGGCACAAAGATAGATTACAGTCTGGAATAACTATAGGCTACTTTTTATCCAGGTCGGTCCCATTTTTGCAGTCCACGCAGACGAAGTCACGGGCAGAAGCTAGTTAATAATAATATAAAATAAATATTTATTTGAAAATAGTATATTTTTTTAGCAATAGGTACCTTTTTTCCGTATATATCGTGGCTGCGTTTACAAACACACAGAAACTCGTTCCTCAACCCTATCGTAACCGCCAGCGACTCGCAAAACATTCTAAACGTGCCTTTATATTAAAATTGTTGGCATTCTAAGAATAAATTTTGCTCGAGTGAACATTTCGGTCTAAATCATAATAAAATGCTGCACTTTTTGATAGAATCAATACTGAAATAATATATTTAGTACTTACGGTCTATCATATTTCGCTTCATTGAACTGAATGTATGCGGTACTGCAAATTCTCTCTTTCTTTGGTAATAACATGACGTACCATCACGCCTGTGTTCATTGTAGGGTAAGCAGAGGTGCCTAACGTACACTCACAGTTCGTCGGTATGTTAAGGACGCATGTAATATCCAGACTCCAAGCTGAAAAACACTTTACCTGGGATTCGAACCTAAGACCTCAAGCGTAGCAGCCGATCTCGTAAGCTCATTAAAAAAATTCATGCTTTTGATATATAATAATATATTCAATGATCAAAACCATTCGGTCTCGTCGACCTTTCAGTCGACTTCAGTATAAAATCCTTTGTAATCTAAGCTTAACTCGCCAGTTCGCAACCGTAGAAACGTGGTCACTATTACTACTGGCTTTACAGTAGTCAAAGCTTTACAGGGATCGATAATCGTTTTAAAATACAAATTTTGCCTCTATTAATCTAAAGAAAAAAGGATTTCCTCATGAAGATTGATTACAATTTTAAAAATAGAATACAGACGAATTAAGAGAAAAAAATGGATATGTATTTTACGTCATATTAGTTTTGGGGATAACTGACGTTTACAGCGCAGACTCGAAACTTTCGGGGCGTTCCGTTGCCATGGCAACGCTGTCATCTGAGTTAACCCTGTCACCGCGGAGGTGTGGTCTCTAACACGATTTCCTCACTAATCCTATTTGAACACATAACATTATTTGTTAAAGGCGTCACTTTTTACACCTTTCCCTGTGTTTTGTTTTACATTCCTGTAGTGAATGACCTATGAGGAGACAACCACGCCCAGTTCGCAATGGATGATGAGCGGCAACGTGGTCATATAGAAGGGTATGTAAAAAAATGTGTATGGTAAAATAGTCGTTAATAATTTTAAGATAAGAGCCAATGTTACTTGTAGATTGACGGTTAGTTAGATAATAGTTTTAGAATTAAAAATGTATATGCAGAAAGATTAGGCGTACCTATGTCCTGTGTATTCAAAGATGGCTGAAACAATAGTTACGAGTTGTCCAATCACTGCTAACTGCCCTTCGTAGTCTATAAAGGTAATATCAATACAAATTTTCATTATTTAGATTTTGCTTATGTTTCCTCCTTAAACTTTTTCCTGGTCATGTAACTGTTGCTGTCTTATAGAAAATAATATTGCCAATCAATTAAAACGTCCATAATGCTTAGAAACACATCTGCTTTTGTCTTTTTCATTCACAAAACTTTGAAAAATATGAATGTGGTAAATGTTCTATTTCATACACTATCTCTTTCAATTTTAATATTATCAGAGGCAATAAAGTACCATATCCACACAAATAAAGCCCATAGTCCACATAACGCTGAGCCAGCGAACTATAAACCCGGCAAATCTAAGGTAAGCCAATAAAAGGGTTTATTAAATGAAAACCTATTGGATTTGCCGGCGGCGCGTCGGCAATGTATTTTGTGGCGGTACGGCGCGCGGCGGATACAGGGTTGGAAAACGCAGCTTTCGTTTTTGTTTTCCAATAGTGATTTAAAGTTAAAATGTAAAATATTAATTTACAACTTGCCTGCTACTTCAATATTTTGAACTGTTTTATTTTAATGCCTTTTGCCATATTCATATTTGAATTAAAAATGAAAAAATACCTACTCACCTTACTCAAACTCAGATAATTTACCTTACCAGTTCGTTTGATCTGAGCAGCTAAACAGTTTGATAAATATAAAATAATTATAACGATGACGCTATCTACGTTATCATTATAATTATTTCCTTCAGGAACCCCCTGTAATACATGCACCCAGCATATTTCATATAAAAATATGCATCTAATTGAATGGTGCCTAATCAGTGAAAAACTTCTGGAGATTTATGTCGAAAATTTGTATAAATTGACATCGAATCAGTGACCGTACAACAACGTGTTAATGCGACTATTTTTATTTTGTGAGAAAGAAATGGCGCTATTGAATATCTCTCTCACTTAATCGCAATAACACGTGATTGTCATCACAAACAAAAAACACGTTCCACAACCACAACCAATCCATTGCATTGCCCTAAAAACGGTTATTATTATCAAATTAGCACACATTGCATTCCTACTACGTCGGCACATCAAGTCAGCGTGACATGGCGTTTTCGAAGCACGCTATGCGTCGTCCCTAACCCTTTCCCCACAAAGTTGTGGCGGCTTATTCGATTAGTACACGTTGCTGATTGAATTAAGGTGAATGCACCGGATTAGTTCTGATGTGTGATTTATTTATTTTAATCGTGGTCTGTGTGTGGTCGTTTATTTTTCGGGGGACTGTAGAGGTGGAAGGGTTAACTTTACAAGTAAGGCTAGGAATGAATTATTGAGGATCCAAAACACAAATCGCAGGGTTTTGTCAAAATGTTGCTAGCTTTAAATTGGATCTGGACATAACTGCCGCGTATCTGGCTAATTCCAAGGGTGGATGTAGAAAGCTCTCAAGCAGAACGAATGGAACTTGAAAGGAGAGGTCACAGAAAAAAAAATAGTATTTGTCTGACCCGCATTGGGCAAGCATGGTGGACTATAGCCTAATCCCTCTCATTCTGAGAGGAGACCCGTGCCCAGCAGTAGGACAGTATATGGGTTGATTATGTATTAGTCTGAAATTCCTTATAGCTCTAGGGAAGTCCAGGGGAAATATTGAGACTTTGAGCAGTTAAACTTACATGTGTTTTCCGTCTACCTAGTCCAATCTACAGCATACATTATTATTATGAAGAAGAAGTTTATATCTTCTCAGAAAATTTTAAAAGACCCATTCATCATTACATGCGTCCTCTTTGGTCCTCTACTTAAAATTTCGACAAATACAGGCGCAACGGTGTTTAATTAGATTTTGTAATTAAATACCAACCCTATTTTCTCATTTAACATTCCAAAGAAGTTGTTTATCGCAAGCCCATAGCCACAACTCTAGCATGAAACCAAGTTTATCACTCTACACTCACACATTGACAAATTAGCACTCATATAAACACCTACACAGATAGACAGACGGAGAGAACGCAGTTGCAAAAACCAATTATTTTAATGATGTTAGTCGAAGCATGGAGGGTGTATTTTTTCATGGCATCGCATCAACAATCTCTTGGATTGTTTAACATTTATAATTTACATAATTCATAATCATCCGACTTGAGGGTGTGGTGTCAGTGTGAGCGATTAATTTTACGCCACACTATAATTTAGCGGGCGTGCGTTTGTAAACCCACACTCACGGACAACTTTCAAAAACAAACTGAGCAGCAATTAAAAAAAAAACTTTTATTATGACAGATTTGAAATTAGAATAAAGAAACGGAAGGTTCTCTGTTTACTTTTGCAATTATTATCTTATTGAGATAATAAGGTGTAATATAAATCTCCGCTATTTATAGAAAAGCTTTCATCTGACGGAATAAAGCAACAAAGAACCTTATGTCTCTTGTTATTTTACAAATTATCACACCCTGAAAAAATTTGTTCACTACTTTGACATAAAGGCAAATTGCAACACTGCTGCAGCCCGCTACGCTCCCCGCTAGCAATCGCACCACACACCAGTACCTAATCATTTTAATTGCTGACACAGTTGCATCGTCTTGATGCACAGCAAACTGAATAATACCTTTGTTGTTCGCTTTCAAAAAAAAAGATAGACGACCTAGAATCCGAACAATGCTTTAGGCATTTATTAATTATTATTTATCAATCAGTGACATTGTGTTTAGAATTGACAGGCTGTGAAAATGGACTTTTTGTGCCGAGTTTGTTAGGCGTGGTTCTTAGAACATAGGATTTATTCAGCGTATTATTGGGGTTGTTGTGAAGGTCAGTGGTGCCATGACCCGCTCGTGCTGGGGCGCTACTAGTACCTAGGCGAACTAGGCAAGGTTTTTTCTTACTGTACACTATATTTTATAAAAGCTCTGTCCAATCTGAAAGGGTATATAGGACAGGCAGAGGGATACTAATGCCTCTGGTGGATAAATATTTATAGCGTAATCTATGTCAAGATTCTATACAGATGTTCGCTGCCTATATAACTTACATTATTGTTGACTGTACATGTAGATTTTGATCCCCTAAAACTATAGTGGTGGCATAAAACATAGCATAATATTAAACTAGTTATTTCTAAACATTCTTAAGAGATCAATTTTAATCGAAATAATCGAATTGGATTCTCGGCCTGAAATCAATTTTCTCTTTTACTTAAATTAATATAATTATAACATTATTTACGGTACAGTTAGATATGCATGTGTGATATTTTCTGTCAGTAAATGTAGAAACTCTGAAGACGGAAAATTCTAAAGTGAAAGAGTTAATCCATTAAAAGCCACACGCAATAAATGCAATTTTAATATACTCTTTAACTGACATTTAAAGTTGCATGTATAATCTATGGTATCTCGAATCACGCTGTCACGTTTCAAAGTTTGACATTTCCTTCAAATGACAGTGTTAATTTGACAAGTAAAAGAAGCAACAAGGTGAAAAATTATGGCGGCAAAGTGATTGTGCAAAATAAACTTAGACATTGTACACAAAGTGTATGCTAACAATAAAGTAATAACTGGCGTTAGTTGAGGCAAACACTCATTTATTTGGTGCGAAACATAAGCGATAGCGGTGGCGGAAGCGGGAGCGGTAGCGATTAACTAAAAACGTGACTTGTGTGTGTTTTCGATTCATCGCCGAGAGGGCAATAATTTGTCAAAGGTAATGTTATAATATTTCTCCTAGCCTCTGCTAACTCAACAAACCTCATTAGTCTTATTAGGCCTAAGATAATAAAGGGAAATAGATTAATTTAGTGGTTCAAAGCGCAAAGTCCTTGGTTTGATTCCCAGGTTAAGCTGTGTCATTGGATTTTACTATAAAATTCTCAGCAATAATTCGGACTATGGATTTGTGTCCGGTTTATGGCAACAGGCTCGCCTCTTTTGCATGTGACCTAAAAATACCGGCAAACTGAGTACATGTAAATGAATACTGCTCAACCTTTGGGGAATATAGGCGTGATGGTATATGATACTATGTAGCTTATGTGTCAGGATAGCGTGCAAAACCGCCCAGACTAGTAACAACAATCTATAAGTTACACAAATAGTTGCTGCGTATCGAACCCACAACATGTGGCATAGAAGCCAATCGCTCATCCGTTACACCAAACGTATCATTAATATCAATCATCGTATCAAGTGATATCATTGTTGATACACGCAATTTTAAATAAATATCATTCTAGAATCTAGATTGATGATGATAATCGCTAAGTCTCATAACTTGAGCCAATATTATCGCCCGTAAAATCTCAATACGAATTATCGTATGAAGCATCGCGAATTCGCATACAAATTTGAATAATTAATAAACTAATTAATGGTGTAAAAATGTTGTTTATAATCATAGTGTGGGATTGGAACGTTTACTAGATAGTTTTTAGGGTTATATTAACTAACGGTTTACGCTGATTTATTACCAGGCGTGAGTTTAGAGTATTATCGTAATTTTATTTGAATTAATTTGAGCGGGGGTAGCCTAATGGCTAGGGCGTCGGACTTGCGATCATGTGGTTGCCGGTTCGAACCCCACCCATTGCACTACCGACGTGAACCCACTCGTAACACAAGCAATCTAGCTTAGCACGAGGGGTTAACAAGAATACTAGCTATGTGAAACGCATAGTTAGAAAAGTTTTATTAAAAAAAATACATAATATGACTGTTTTCTAGTCTTCTTTAAGCAAATTATTATAAGCAAGGCATAGAATGCGTATTGCATAATTATCTTGCCTCAGTAATGTAGCAGTCTGCAGTAAGCAGGACTGTAACGCTAGAGGTAAGTACTAGGTTCGATTTCAAGGGTGAGTAAAGTGTTATTGGTAATATACACCTCAGCCTAAACCTTCGTGGAATTCAGGTGCAATGGTGTGTTGTGTTGTTGTGATATTCACATTTTTTATGTTATAGGGGGTAAACGAGCAGACGGATCGCCTGATGGTAAGCGATTACCGCCGCCCATAGACACCCGCAGCACCAGTTGAGTTGCAAGTTCATTGCCCACCTTTTAAAAGGTTTTGGTCCTCCGGTATCCTCACTCACCCGGCTAAACACAACTTAAGCGTTGTTTCACGCCGCTTTTCTGTGAGGCCGTGGTATCACTCCGGTCGAGCCATTCTTGCCGAAGCATGGCTCTCCCACGGTATCATTTATTTTGATTGACCTATAATTTGCGGTATTATAACGTAACCTACCATCACCCCTGTACTCCCCGAAGGATAGGCAGAGATGTACTAATGTAATCCAAAATTTGCCTGTATGTTTTGTATCATGTAATAGGGGACGAGCCAAGTACAACTTGCTCACTTTGCTCGACCTGGGGATCGAACAATAGTTCCCCTAGTGTGCAGACCACAATACTAACGAAGCAGATAATATATTTATTTTACAAATGCCTCATTGGTGGTCCTAAGCGCGACTGCTACGCTAGAGGTCCTGGGTTCGATTCCCCGGTCGAGCAAACTGTTATTTGGTTTTTCTATGAAATTCCCAGTAGCAGCTCGGAGTTAGGAATTTGTGCCTGGTTAATGGCAATAGGCTCGCCCCCTATTACATGGGACCTAAACATACCGGCGAACTGTGGGTGTACATTAGTACCGCTCTGCCTAACCCTTCGGGGAATAAAGGCGTGATGGTATGTTATGTTTTTACAACTCCATATACGGAATCTTCTACAGTCAACACGAGCGCTTTTTCTTAACAAATGGAAAGCAACATTCTTGTATGGAGATATGTTATGATTTCATCATAATTATTGGGTGGTAACGTTTATTTAATGAGACATTCATTACGACGTATTGTCATGATAGACGTTTTCAAATTAATTGATTTTTAATTGACCACGTTTTATTTGTATGGAAATTGTGCGTAAAAAATGGTCAGGTTAAGAGCACCCTAAACCGATGATCATGCATGAGGAGGTTAATGAACGTAGATACAGCGAAAGTACTGTGCCAGGATCGTAGCAAGTGGAAATCTGTAGTCTCTGCCTACCCCAATGGGAGACAGGCGTGAAAATATGTATGTATGTAATTGTGCGTGCATGTTTAATGAGCTTTTTTCTGATGTGATTAGTTCTGGGTCCCGAGCGCCACTGCTACGCTAGCGGTCCTGGGTTCGATTCCCAGGTCGAGCAAAGTGTTATTGGGTTTTTCTATGAAATTCCCAGTAGCAGCTTGGAGTTAGGAATTTGTGCCCGGTTAATGGCAATAGGCTCGGTCCCTATTACGTGGGGTACATTAGTACACCTCTGCCTAACTCTTCGGAGAATAGAGACGTGATGGTATGTTATGTTATGTCTCCCATTGGGGTAGGCGAAGACTACACTTGCTACGATACTGGCACACCAGTTACGCTTAATCTACGTTCATTAACCTCCTTCTCATACAAATTATTCTCGATTTCGATACGAATACGTTTTCGAAAGTGGGGCTACAGTATTCTAACAAAGTCAGCTTAGATTTGTTCCCGGTTTATGGAAATTTACTATTATTACACTTTCATTCCTGCAGGGTAAGGCAGAGACATACTTTTTACAACCTTATTTCGCCAGAAAGCACTCAGTAGCCACATTTGCAAATACAAGACCAGATGTAGCAATTCTATTCACAATGTTATTTTCCCTATATGCAAAAAGAAAAAAGTCTCTTTTCTCCAACCAATATTTCCACGAACCCAAGACCCTCCCCCTCGAAACGAACTCCAATTCAGTTACATGGAAAAAAAAACGAATGCGCAGTCCTGAAAAAAAATTCAATAAATATAGCTGAGTTGGAGCGAGATGCAAGATACCACCCTAGACCGACCACGCCCCCTTTCTTACAGCTAAGAGGGTATTCTCAAGGGTACATGGTTATCGTTATATCTATAGAGGTGAACGCACGAGGGGTACGTAATTGGCCCGCGCGTGGTCGATTTTTGGCTAGGAGAAATGGGGCGAGTTTGAAAAAAGCATTTTTATAAAGGAGACTTGTATTTTAGGGCATTTACCATAGTTTGGTTTTTGTGAAGTTGTTTAGATTTGAATTGAATTGAAGCACATCAAGCTGCATGATTCTCACATTATAACAACTAAATTGTAAAATAAATCAATGTTATAATCTTTGTTAAAAGGAGTATCTATGGAGTTTCTTGCCGGTTCTTCTCCATAAGACCCACTATTTGGAACCGCGCACCTAGTTTTTGACATTTCAAAAGTACCTGTATTACTGGTCTAATTGAAATAAAACATTTGACTTTGACTTTGAATTTGGTGACTATGGAGAACTAGGAACAATTTAGCACCCACAATAGAAAAAAATTAAGCCCTTGGAGATTCAAGGATTTTAATGAAATAAAGGATGCCGGGATCGGTTTCTAGTTGAACCAAACATAGTATTAGTATTTTATAACTATAGATGGGATTTCTATTTGTTAATTAAAAAAGTCTCTTCTTACCATTCGGTAAGAGACTTTTTTATATTTTATATATTTGCCAAGGAAATAAAGTCTCTGTCAAATGATTTATTTCAACTAGACCATTATTTAGGGGTAACTTTGAAACTTCACAATCATAAAGAAAAGGAGAGGAAAGATGGTTTACCATTTAATACGATACGACATATTTAGAACAATTTTAGAAGACAAAATAGAAGGAAAGCGAGATAGAGAAAGATTGTGTATCCGTGAATCATATTTTAATTCTTAAAACATGGCCATTTTAACCTCCTTTCAATAAAGTTCATCGAAAAAACAGAGATGAAATTGGTTATTCCAACTAAAAACAAGTTCTAGTTATAGCAACATTCTGTCTTATATATTGAGAAGGATCTGACCGTTATACAACTTAGTTATAGTATACTAGCTTCTGCCCGCGACTTCGTCCGCGTAGCTTGATGATATATAGCCTTACTCAATAAATGGGCTATCTAACACCGTAAGAATTTTTCAAATCGGACCAGTAATTCCTGAGATTAGCGCGTTCAAGTAAACAAACAAACAAACAAACTCTTCAGCTTTATATATTAAGTAAAGATGTGAAACCCGAGATACATGTCTAATATTTTTATGTAAAGAATCTATGTACAAATGTTCAAAACTGTATCACAAATAATCACAAAGTTTAAAGCTTGTTATGATACCTTTCGTTGTTCGTACAAAAACATGCTCACCACATCTTATTACCGCTGCCCCGTTGTGCGCGTATAATAGCGGAAAGATAGGGCCACTTGCATCAACTTTTGGAATATGTTTAAATTGTAAAAAATGACAATATAAATACAATTTAAACACATTTAAGAAGTTGGTGCAAATGGCCCTAAGTTCACTCGGTGTCTCATTTCTAACTTTTTAAAATATTTTGAGGCCAAATATTTCACACGGTGTCAAAATTATTGAAATCGATTCAGTTACTCATTCCGAACAAACCGTATTACATTCAGGTTTCGCATAATATACTAAAAATAATGTTGTATATTACACGAGCGAGTTTTGGTTTTATAAAACTTACGAAGGCGTAGGTATTAGTAGTACCTACTACAAAGACACAACACTAAGGGTGCACTTTCAAAATGTTTATTTCCTACATCACTCAACCCTCCGCATGCGACGCGTGGCCTTTAAGGCCCCAGCGTAATGAAAGTTTCACGAATACGCTAGATAATTACAAGTCACGCAATGCTGCCCATTCAGTGATTCAGACCACGATTATTATATTAGGTGACTCACCGACTTTAGATTACTACGATTTGGTCGATTTTATGTCAAATTAGAATAGTTTACTGTTATTGAAATGTAACGTATTGTCCAACGTTTTTGGTTTCAAAATTGTATTTATGGTAATTGCGCTGTCAACTCTTGAGACATTTGAATTTGCTTGTTGATATAATTTAAATAAGTAAATTAAACTCAAAGTGAATGAAATATAATTTGAGCAAATTCTATTTTATATAAAATCTTCACTTTTCCATTTTAATCCAAAATATTTATATTATAAAATATTATTATGATAATCAATAACAGCTCAAAAATTCAAATATCCTATTTTGTTTGAAAATTAATGTAAATTATATTAAAGAATTTATACAGCCGATCAGGACGCAAATTTCAAACAAATAGTTGGATAATAAAATGTATATTAAATTAGTTTATTAAAATAAATTAAATATTAAAGAATTATATAATTATGTCCTATATATTTAATTTAACCAATAAAAGTTATTTCTTAAAATAATGCCATACCACCCTTACGAAAATAGGTTATACACAATTAAAATAATAATAATTGTATTGTATTGTAATTAAAGTAATAATTATATTGAGGTATAATTTTATTATTAACTTGTATAAAAACCATCCAAATTTGCCTTTGTTAACTGATGACATAATTTAAATGCCATTAATCTTACGTTAGACAAAGGTGTATTTTTATCAACCTACTATTTGAGGGTTAAAATATAATTTTGCTCGTAATTATTAAGGTCTGTTATTTGGTAGATGACTTAAGGGTTTATAGTTAATATAACAGTTTTACGAGTTAATCTAAGAAGGACGTGCGAACCACAATCAGAGGGTTTTAAATTAAAAAAAAAACGTTGCCCCACATTAGGATTTTCTCCTGTATCGTGGGTGCGTTGTCCAATTTTATTTCCAACTAGCTTTTGCCCGCGGTTTCGCTCAAATTAAGCTATATATTAGGATTAAATATGGATCCCAAAAATAATTTATTCATTAAACCGACATTAATGATCGCTTCTTTGTATGGGTCTGTGTACATCAGAGAGGTCAAGCTGTATCTCAGGATTGGTTCAAAATTGAGATTCGAAGTTCACCAGTTTCTAAGTTGGAGCATAAGGTACTTCTACTTCTAACAGTGATAACAAAAATAAATATATTTTTAACAAGTAGACAGCCAAGAATTTTAGTAATCAAATTTTTGGGTTCGGGGACGTTTATATACCATAACTAACCTACTTATTATTTTTTAAATATCTTCAATGTACAGACACAGGTTTTTTACGTATTTATAATAGGAGAGAAGAAGAGGAAACTAAAATGTATATCTGTGATAACCCTAGACACAATATCACTTCGCTATTTCCGACTACCCACAACAAAAGCATCAAAACTCGAAGGTGATCACCCTAATGATGATCCCGGGAACTGAACCCCCCAACAGCTGACCGCAACGTACCGTGTCTTTCGTGATACAAACACATTTAGTGTTGGACATGAAACTGATGTAACTATATATTTATAGATAGATAAATTTTGTTTCTATTGTAAAGATACGCCCGATAGAAAATGATAAAGAAATATAAGCAAGAATATACAAGAAAAAAAACAGATGTTTGAAACCTAATAATCACTTAAAAACTCTTTGGTCTAGCGGTCCGAAGCGCGACTGCTACGCTAGAGGTCCTGGGTTTGACTCCTAGGTAGGTTTTTCTATGAAATGCTCAATAGCAGCTTGGACTATGGGTTTGTGCCCAGTTAATGGCAATAGGCTCACCCCCTATTACATGGGAACTAATACTGTATTCCTTGAAAGGTTGATCAAAGGTGTACTAATGTACACCTACAGTTCGTCGGTAAGTTTAGATCCCATGTAATAGGGGCAATAGTCTCGTATTGCCATTAATCGGGCAAATATCCCAAACTCCGGAGCTGGCACAGAGAATTTCATCGAAAAACCCAATACCAATTTGCTCGACCTTGGAATAGAACCTAGAACCTCTAGCGTAACAGTGGTTCTTAAAACCACTAGATTAATGAGACAGTTATATCATTAGTACTTATATAAGTATTATATATTCCAGCGAACCCAACCTGTTAAACTATGAATAATTTATCTATCTCAATAATATTCCAGACACCTTTAAAGTGATTTAAAAACTAATCCTCTCAAGAACCATTGAGTAATTAAAAAGATTAATACTTTCATACCAAGGTATTCATTTAGCGGACTCGACGGTGAGCTCATTAACCGCGTTATTTATTATTATCCAACGACTTATTTCACTAGAGGTGCACCCTTGTTGCCAAGTGCAATAAACTCGGATACGCTTGTTGAGGTATTAAGAACTATCGTACTAGAGTACCTACGTCAAATTTAATTTAGAATTGAATAAAGAATTCTTATGGGTTGCAATTTACACCTTGGCAATTATTTAATAAAATCTTTGATATTTGAAGGGATTATTTGGTACAACGTAGAATCCTTTATCGACCTATTTTTGGCGTAACTTCAAACATATTTTTTTATTAGTATCTGTAACTGTAATTATTTATGAACAAAATAAAAAAAAACGATTATTTTCGAATCTTTATACTATAAAATTAAAATGTATTGTTTTGAGCTAAGTACTTTTAACGGCAATAATTTCGACACAAAATATTTTGGGTAAAATTTAAACTTTTGGCGCTTACTCCGCATCTTACAAAGCAAAAATTATAGCTGTGTCCAATCATAATAGCTCAATGACCACACCAACTTTATTGAATAGTCAGCTGTAGTCAGTACCGTGACGTATATTTTTGCACTTTGAATGCACCTTGAATATGTTTTTATGAGTTAAGCTTCAAGCTTTTGACAGAACTGATATAAACTGTCAATTTTGGGCAAAAACATTAAGTAATTTATATCAATTAGTGTAGAAAAAAATCTAATAATACTGAATGTATCCTCTTTTAAGGTTGCTTTTTAATAAAATGTGGCTGAATATCGGTATTTACACGCAACACACAACAACTCGAATACACAATATACCTAAGTACCGTCTCACCTGAATTCGCTGAAGGGCTAGGCTGAGGTGTACTAATTTTGTAAATTTAGCTCAACCTGGGAATCGAACGCAGAACCTTAAGCATAGTAATACGGGTTCTAAATAAGAACTGATTAACTAACTTTTTGTGATTTTTTTGCATTTTTCATGCTAAGATTATACAGTTATCCAGCCTGCGAGTCGAATTTTTCCTTCACTCAATAACTGAACTGATTAATATAAATTGTTGAATATGACCATATTGTCTGCCTTACAATTCATGGCTTCATTAGTCTAGTAGTTATAAGCGCGATTGCTCCGCTAGAGGTCCTGGGTTCGATTCCCAGGTCGAGCAAAGTGATATTGGGTTTTTCTATGATATTCTTAGTTACAGCTTGGAGCTTCGATTTGTGCTGGACATTAGGGTTATACCCTATTAACCCTTCAAGGAATACAGGCGTGATAATAATTATGTAAGTATGTTATGTTATATCCATTTGAATTTTCTCATGCCTATTTGGGTAAAAATGGCTGAATTTTTCTTTACTTCTTTAGAGTATGAGACTTTGAATTGTTGCCAGTCCGACATATAAGTAGAAGCGAACCAACGTAAATATGAAAGTTTATTAACAATTTCTTTTTATCCGTTTACCGCGCTTCGCTGCGCCGGCGCAGATAAGGCGAGAAATGTTTACGTCCAGTTTTAAAACAATACAGACTCATTAGCGATTTCCTTTACGTTGATCCGGTTTGAGAAAATTCTAGTGTTGGTTAAGTGGATAATGTTTTATATTCAAGATGGCGGCTTTTTAATTCAATGGAGAAAAATGGGAATGGGAGTCCCCGCCGATTTTGTGGATCCGAAAATATTCTTTAATTCTTTTAAATTCGATTTTTAATTTTGGGTTTTGTACTTGTTGATGTGTGATATGTGATTGGAATACCTGTATGCTTCTTTTGGATTGGACTCGATTTTTTAACATAGTGGGAGAGTCATGCTTCGGCACGAATGGGCTAGCTCCACCGGAGTGATACCACGGCCTCACAGAAAACCGGCGTGAAACAACGCTTGCGTTGTGTTTCGCCGAGTGAATGAGGTTACCCGAAGCCCAAACCCATTTAAAAGCCGGGCAACGCACTTGTGACTCCTCTGGTGTTGCGGGTGTCCATGGGCGGCGGTTATCGCTTACCATCAGGTGATCCGTATGCTCGTTTGCTCCCCTATCCCATAAAAAAAATATACATTTTTAGTACCTAACTTAGTTTTGAGTATTTGTGTATGTGGTGTATGTATCTTATACCCACGAAACAGGAGAAAATACTAGGAGGCAACTTTTTTTTTAAAGATGAAAATTTTTAGTACTTATATGTACCTATCAGCTACACTGAGGGCCACTTCCACCAAATTCAAGCAAAAAAATGTGTTTAAATTGTATTACTTACACAAAATTGGTATAAAAAATTGTTGCAAGAAGTTGGTGCAAGTGGCCCTTAGAGACTTCAATTATATTTTATAAATCGTTAAGTGGAGATCGCAGATAGGCAGGCATAGTGTAGGACGCCCTCCGTCAAGACGGAGTGATGATTATCGAAAGGTTTTTTTAAAAGCTTACTAGCAATGTGGGTCGCACATCACTAGTATTCTTGTTAACCCCTCGTCCTAAGCTAAAATGCTTGTGTTACGAGTGGGTTCACGTCGGTAGTGCAAAAGGTGGGTTTCGAACCGGCAACCACATGACCGCAAGTCCGACGCCCTAGCCACCTAGTCATTCTATAATATTAGGCTACCGCCACCGCTTCACTGGTTAGCGCATATTGGAGGAAGCCTACGCCCATCAGTCGTTTTTGTAACCACAACCAATTAACTGTAACCACCATATTTTAGCCTTTTTATTTGACTTTGTTGTCAATCTCACCAGTCATTACTAGCGAATGATTCATAGTTATTAAATCAAAGTCAAAGTCAAAATGTTTTATTTCAATTAGACGATTAAAAAAGGTTCTTTTGAAAAGTTAAACTAGTTGCACAGTTCCAAAAAGGTCTTATGGAGAAGATCCGGCAAGAAACTCCATAGATACTCTTTTTAAAAAATATATCAACTTTGATTACAATATTAAGCTTTACAGCTTTGTTTTAAACAGTTTATTCTTGTTTTTGAAGGACATATTATTGGCGAGGTCCTTCAACAAGATGAGGTGCTCACGTATGTATGAGAAGATGAATGATTGTGGTAGAAGTTAAATAAGTATTCAAGAATAATAGTAAGTGGTGGTCGGTAGTTTTTGCCTACCCTACTACTTACTTACTTACCCTACTACGGGTACTTGTGCCTTGTATTGATCAACATACATATAGTACGTAGGTATATGACAATACGTTAATTGACAACTCTAAGAGCGGCAGTCAGACTTCAGCACGAAAATCAAAACTGCGTCACAACTCATGTGTACTTACAATACACACAAAAATCATCAGCCAATCATCGACCTTTCCCAACGCCGCGAACTGTCACGCAAACATCCCATTCTGGCATGCAGCCATGATTAAAAATCAGCAGACCTCACGCTATCCATTGACAGTGATAACACAACGGTTGTACGTCGGTTGCGTGCTCAGACCACGTGTTACGTTACACGCGAAGAAAGCACGCGAGACGTGCACGCATTGTAAGCTTGGAGGAGACCAAGCTCATGCCTGGTTTGTTTACGTTTGCAGATTCTGGGTTAAACGATTGTCCCGTAGTTGCTTATCACAACAACTCTACTGACTCTACTGCGGGATGCTCAGCTCATCCCGCAGAGCTATAATTGTCATTATTATGATCCAAATTGGTTATTAGTTTGGTGGTCATTTTATTTGTAGATTGGAGAATTCTTATAGGTCCTATGGAGTTGGGATTCGTGGCTTTCGCCACGAGCACGACAGGGTGTGGTTCAGCGTTCGTTTGGCCTTCTTCAAAGGGCTAGGCAGTATTCTAGTGGTAATTATCGCGACTGTTGCTAGGTTAAATTCCCAGGTCAAGCAATAAGTTTTTCTATGGAATTCTCAGTACCAGCTCGGAGTTTACATTTGTGGCAATAGGTTATTGGGATAGACATACGGGTGAATTATGAAAAAGTGTCTAAAGAACACTTTGCAGATATCTCGGTCTCTACTGAGAAGCTTCTACTAAGAATTTGACAGAAAAACCCAATATCACTTTATGTTATTTCAGTGAAAGAAAAATTCGATCATGTCGTTGAGAAGCAAAGTAACTTGCATTTCAATAGATGTCATTGACGTTACCTTTAAGATGTCAATTCAGAATGTGAAGTCAAATTTCGACCTGCTGGGTGGGATTCGCGGTGACTTAGTTGATCATAGCGTTTGGTGTCTTTAAACAGAAGACGCAGACGGCAGGTTTGAATCCTGTCCGCAGTAAAATCTTAGCATAGAAAATGCAAAAAAGGTATTGATGCTCGACCTTGGTATTGAACCTAGGACCGCTAGCGTAGCACTTACGACTACTAGACTAAGTAATACCTAAGTCAATTTGTTTTTTTTTAGACCTTTGTTACCAATTTTATTTGTGCATTTTATTTGTTTTTACTATGGCATTATTGCATACAAAAGATTTGATAAGAATTAACGTTGTATGTATTACCAAAATACCTATACCTACCAAGTATCAAAACTTAACGGTCGCGGTCACATCACAAGAGCTTTTAACCCAAGTAACAAAATCTCTACCGATCAGGCATTAACCTCTGAAAATCGGCTAAACTCCATAATTACACCAAATGCTCAATGTCTTAGACGGCAGCTAATTCCAGTACCAGGTTCGAATCCCGGCCGATTTGCATACCTCATTGTTGGTTGCGAACCATAATTTTTGATACGAAAAAAATGTACGGAACCGCGTAATAAACGGTTCGACGTGGATATTAAAGATTACTTATGCTTTCTAATTTTGTTATCGATTTTTAGGGTTCTGTAAAATATTTTATATATTTTATGATATAACATACCATCCAATATAATATTGAAACCACAAAATTCACAATTAATAATAACTCTTATTTAAGTATTTCTTGAGGTTGCTTTTTATTTATTCATACTTCCATTACTCTTATAACGATGACATCTTTATTGTAACGTCTTTTAGGCAAGTGGCATAAGTAAAAAAATACTGAATTCTATTTAAAATTCAGCAATGATAGTAATTCATTTTAAATGTCAATCTTATCGCTAATACTGTGTTAAGTTTATATATTATATTAGTATTTTATTTTTTAGATGGAGGTTTGATTCATCAGCGTCTGCGCCATGTGTTTTAGGTTCTATTCCCACACGGAGCAAATATTTGCATGTTCTACAGGTACTAGTTGCTGAGGGTCTCAATAACTTAACACTTATTTGGACTAATAGCTTTAAATATTGTTTAAGCCAAGCCAAGTCAAGTTCTTACAAGACTTTATTTGTTCTGAACAATTTTGTTGAAGCTATACTTTGGTAATACTGGTCTAAATTACGGAAAAGTAAAATAAATTCTGGATACCTACTCAGGATTGTTTGTTATGATGGCAAGCAAACTTATCTGTAGCCCAAGCACAAACAACTATCGAATTCGTATTCGAAACGAATAAGATTTTTTCTGCTACAAATCTCTTACATACATCTATACTAATATAAAGCTGAAGAGTTTGTTTGTTTGCTTGAACGCGCTAATCTCAGGAACTACTGGTCCGATTTGAAAAATTCTTTCAGTGTTAGATAGCTCATTTATTGAGGAAGGCTATAGGCTATATATCATCACGCTACGCGGACGTAGTCGCGGGCAGTAGCTAGTCATACATATTTTCACATCTGCCTCCCATAGGGGTAGGCAGAGACTACACTTGCTACGATCCTGGCACGCCACTTTCGCTTCATCTACGTTCATTAAGCTCCTTCGAATTCAAATTAATCTCGATTTCGATACGAATACGTTTTCGAAAGTGTTCGTTCTTGGGCTACTGATATGTTCTTAACTACTTAACTTAACTATAGTTACTTATTTTCTCTTTACCAAGAATTATCAACCCTCTGGCGCCATATAAACCAAAAATAAAATTAAAAAACGAACCAAATTGCGATAATGTTATTAATCAACCAACATAAACGGCCAGAAGCGTCAATTAATTATCAATATTTATGATATTCACATTAATTTATAGACAAAAAATTTAAATTAATATGAAGTTTCTGCACTTGTACTGTTTTGCCTCGCGGCGCTGTCCGGCTAAACACACTGCGTTGATATATGTCTCAATTACAGCAGTGGTATGCGCATGCGCAGTGGGGGACTGTTTTCAATATTGCGTTGTATTATAGCGCTCCTTTGTCCTTATAGGATGGGCAGAATTGAGCCTCATTAGTCTCCTTATCATATCACACCTTTATAGAGTCCAAGTTCTTGAAGATCTATGAAGATCACCATTAATGACTATAAACTAGAGTAATAACCCTCCTTAATTTTTTTATGGGATAGGGGAGCAAATGAGCAGACGGACCACCTGATAGTAAGCGATAACCGAAGCCCATGGACACCCGCAACACCAGAGTCAAAAGTGCGTTGGCCGCGTTTTAAAAGGGTTTGGGCCTCCGGTAACCTCACTCTCTCGGCGAAATACAACTCAAGCATCGCTTCACGCTGGTTTTCTGTGAGGCCGTGGTATCACTTCAGTCGAACCGCCCATTCGTGCCGAAGCATGGCTCTCCCACGTCCTTCTGGTTCAGTCGGGTACAAATTGGGACATGAAATTATTTAAAGACTGTTTAGATACCTACTTATCAATATACCTACTAGATACTACTGTAATATTCGTCTAGCGATCCCGTACGCTGCTGAGGAGAATCCTCACTCTCCTCAGCTTACCGCCCTAATGTGATACCATAGATAAATAGTAGGTACGGGTGTAATTTGTCGATAGACGCTAGCGCATAATTTCATGGTAGAGCTGCCAAAAATGGAAATGAAAAATGATTAAGGGCGCCATTTTTGAATAATAGCCACACCAAAAAATGGAAAAGAAAAATGATTAAAGGCGTCATTTTTGGATACTAGCAACACCAAAGATATCGGAAGTTTATCGATCCTTAATTTCGAAAAGTCTTTAATAATCAATACAACCGGTGTCTACCGAATAAGATAACATGTTTAATTGACCAAGAATCAAATTTTGGACATCGAAACTCAACGTACCAGTAAACTGACACTAAAACAGTAGCTTATTTACACTCCTTGATTAAGCTCTTACTTTAACGAAAACCCAACTCTAAAACACTACCGATAATGTCGACAATCTTCTGGCATGATTGACAAATTATGTGATAATGCAAATTCAATCTAAAAGCTTAAACTTACAGCTTGTTTTTGCACGGAAAGTAAGTTCTAGAGGTGTAGAGTATAAAGTTACAAAACCAAAGAGTTTTCCATGCCATTAATCAGTAAACATATGTCCGTCAAATCGTATCAGGGCATTTAACGAGACGAAAGGTCGAGATTTAGCGATATTTACGAGATTACACGTCATTTTCGCCGAAATTGGATCAGCACTGGTATGTTACGGGTTCAATGACTCTGAATCTTGTTAAAAATACCCCACACTAGGGGTCACTTGCACCAACTTCTCAATTATGTTTAAATTATATTTAAACACAATTTATCATTGTATTTTTGTGTTTAAATACAATAAAAACACACTTAAGAAGTTGGTGCAAGTGGCCCTAGGATTCTTTCTTTAAACATCCTTTTTATAACCCAACAAGATCTTTAATATGCTGGAACTAGTAAAGGAAACAACAGCTGACTTCAAAAAACTTAGCCAATCAGCAACAAGTATACTTTAAAAAAAAAAACTTAATCACTCTCAGTTTTTCTTCTGTATCGTGAACACGTTTACATTTACGACAATTACAATAGTAGATAGATATCTGATTATGTAGGTATATAACTGCCTCATTAGCCAAGTGGTCCTGAGCGCGACTGCTACGCTAGAGGTCCTGGGTTTGATTGCCAGGTCAAGCAAAGTGTTATTGGGTATTTCTATGAAATTCCCAGTAGCAGCTCGGAGTTAGGAATTTGTGCCCGGTTAATGGCAATAGGCTCGCCCCCTATTACATGGGACATAAATATACCGGCGAACTGTGGGTGTACATTAGTACGTCTCTGCCTAACCTGCGAGGAATACAGGCGTGATGGTATGTTATGATATCATTATGTCTTCAATCTCATCTGTAGGTAAGTAGTTATCACCGCCCATGGACGCCTGACACACCGATGGAGTTGCTGTTGCATTGTCGAGCTTTAAGAGCATCTCAAGGTCGCAAGGTCCAGTTGAAAACCAGCGCCAGGCAGCTCATCGGTGGTCTGGCATTTAGCTGAACTGGACCTATTTGGCACGGCCGCGGGACACACATTTTTTTTTACTTTCTCTTTTTAATTAAAAGGATAATTAGATTTATGTATGTATATTTTTGTTTTTTTTTTATATTATTGTGTGCAGTGTCCTCGACTGGCCAATAAATCTTTTTTTTTTTTTCTGCTTCATCTACGGACTGCAGATTGTCAGAAGCGTAGCAACCGCAAAGTAACAGACTCACACGCGCAAATATCGACAAACAAATTGCGGTGATTTATGACAGATTCCGAAGTTACGTGGTCGCCAGCCAGCCAGCCCCTACCACCGAGCAAGTCAGATATTTTCTCGGCTTTTACAAGATGCCTATCTGAATGGCAACGAGGAACAAGTGGGACACCGAGCGGGACTAATTCATCATCATTATAAGCCTATTGCCGTCCACTCAAGTCCCACTTGTAGTCCCACCGAGCGGCACTAAGTCGTCATCATATCAGCCTGCTGAACGTAGGCCTCCCCCAAAGAACGCCAACCATCCCGGTCTTGGGCAGCTCGCATCCATCCGCTGAATCATCCATTAAATCCTTCATTAAATCGTCGGTCAATCGTGTCACACTACGCTTGCCCAAACGCAGTCTCCACTCTAGCACTTGTCTGCTCCATCAATCGTCTGTCCCTCTGCATTCTGTGGTTACCGGTTCGAAACCCACCCATTGCACTACCGACATGAACCCACTCGCAACACAAGCATTTAGCTTATCACGAGGGTTTAACAAGAATACTAGTAATGTGCAATGCACATTGCTAGTAAGCTTTTTAAAAAAAAAATGACTTGACCACTTCCACTTGAGCGTGCTTCAGCGCTACTAAGTATTTTACCGCAATCATACGCGGACAACACATGTCACGGTAGGTCATAGAGGCACTAGGCGCGGGCGCACAGCGGGGCGGGGGTAATAAGACGTGGTGAGCATGTTTTTGTACGGATAACAAGCTTATAACTTTGATATTTCGTGATAAAGTTTTGAAATTTTGTACATAGATACTTTACATAAAAATACTAGACATTTTTTTTTAAAAGAAACGTTGTCCCACGCTAGCATTTTCTCCTGTATCGTGGGTGCGTTTACAAACATAAATTCTAACATACACAAACGCCCAGACCCGGAACAACTACCCGTAGATCATACAAATATTTGCTCCGTGTGGGGATCGAACCCACAACACGTTTCGCAGAGGCCGATTGCTCAGCCGCTACGCCAAACGTGTCGTCATCGTCATATGTGTCTCGGGTTTCGCATATATTAAGACTAATGTTGTATAATATGGGTGAGTGTATGCACTTTAAACTCCTATTACTCCATAATCCTAAAAGCTGAACGAAAATACAGTAGAAGTAAAAAAACAGCTGTTCATTTAAAAGCCATTTTAACGAGAGGCCTCGCGGCCGAATAGCGAAGCACGTAGAGCCGCTGTTTTATCGCAAAATTCCTTCATCGTACGTCAAACTGTTAGCCGCTGGTTGGCTAAACGGTGGAGTAGAGAAACATGTAGAGTAGCGTTGCATATAATTATGTTTCTGATTAAGACATTGAATGGAAGTAGGTACTGTAGAGACCGGTGCAAGGTTGTATTGTTATTAGGTTGGCTGGTATATCATAAAGAAACAATCATTTTATATTTTATATGACATATATAGAACTGACTAGTCTCAGGGAGTCTTTGACAGACTCCGTCTGTAGTACGACTTCGCCCCTATAAACATTACACTTAAGTTTAAACTATAAATCTAATGTTAAGTAATCGCCCCGTAATAATTTAGGTCTTTAAAGTAGGACCTATAAGAAAAAACTTTGTGATATTTTCTTATAAATATGCAGTTCTTATTTCGTATCAAATAAATATAAAACTGCTTAAATAAAAAAACCACTAATTTGTATATTTATAGAAAAAGAAGTCGATATTTAAAATTTATGGTACCTGCAACAAGACAGTGACCTCTCCATCCCATTCCCTGTTCTAAAACCCGAAGATAAGAGGACGTCCAGAGATAGCACAGTACAATACTTATCCAATTAAATTAGCCGACTGCAGCAAGAGGTGTAATGAGTTAGCCCTTATTTATAATGGCCATCCGTTTGGTATTTTAGTTGACATTTAAACGACAACTTAACGTTTTATTGATTTCGCACTCAATAGTAATAAAATTTGTTTTCTTTGTCTTATTCTATTTTGCTTTCGGGACGGTGAGGATGTGAAGTGATGGTGACAACGGCCTATGTTTAAGGAATCAATCATGTATTGATAATAGCCAATTTTCTGGTTCTGAATTATCTTCTACTTCTTTACTATTATAAAATTGTAAAAAAGCTGTGTCTGTACATTGAAGATATTTAAAAAAAAAACACGTGGCTTATATGCTATATAAACGTCTTCGAATCCATAATGTGATTGTTAAAATTCTTGTCTGTTTGTTACGGGTTGAAGCAAAAACTACTGAATAGATTTTAATTTTATTATTACTGTTAGAAAGTATATGCTCCATCTTAAAAACTGGTGAACTTCTTATCTCAATTAATTAAATGAATTCTGAGATACAGCTTGACCTCCCTGATGTATAGAGGCCCATACAAAGAAGAGATAATCAATATTGGTTTTTCCATTTTTACTCCTGATATAACTTCACGTGAGCGAAGCCGCGGGCAGAAGTTAGTTATAAATATTTTTACAAAATTTTCCAGTATTTTTGCGATAGCTAAAATACTACAAAGTACAGTCAACGACCCTTTTAATACAGCGGACTGTCACAAAGCAGTTATAATGAGTTTGATCGTTTTCTGGGAAGCGCTCCAATGCAATGACTGATTCGAGGTATTGGCCTAGCGAAAATCGGACAGAAGTTCCTCTATGTATATATTTTTATGGAATAGGAGGCAAACGAGCAAACTGATCACCTGATTGTAAGCGATAACCGCCGCCCATGGACACCCACAACACCAGAGGAGTCGCAAGTGCGCTGCCCGCCTTTAAAAGGGTTTGGGCCTCCGGTAACCTCACTCACTCGGCAAAACACAAAGCAAGCGTTGTTTCATGCTGGTTTTCTGTGAGGCCGTGGTATCACTCCGGTCGAGCCGGCCCATTCGTGCCGAAGCATGGCTCTGCCACGTGGAACATACATACATATTCGATGATTTTTCATCGATTCAATGTTGTGATTTCTTGACTCGGTATATATTAAATTGTTTACGTTAGAAGGTGATTAGTAATTTAGAAGAATATCATTAAACGTAATAATGCATTGAGACAAGATTGGATTTATATTTTGAACATAACATAACATACCATCACGCCTGTATTCCCCGAAGGGTTAGGCAGAGGCGTACTAATGTACAACCACAGTTCGCCGGTATGTTTAGGTCCCATGTAATAGGGGGCGAGCCTATTGCCATTAACCGGGCACAAATTCCTAACTCCGAGCTGCTACTGGGAATTTCATAGAAAAACCCAATAACACTTTGCTCGACCTGGGAATCGAACCCAGGACCTCTAGCGTAGCAGTCGCGGTCAGGACCACTCGGCTATTGAGGTAGTTGAGCAGGCAGGCATATTTTGAACGGTATTATAAGAATCAGTAAGTCTGGTCTGATAGTGGTCAAGTGGTCAAAAAGACGTTTTCAAATTTTCAGGTGCATTTTCAAACATTGTCGAATCGTGGCAGCCGTTATAAAACGATCCTAAACCTAAGTTTCTACCTAACCAATAGCATTACATTATAAATTACATTTATGTACCTACCTAGATTTCAAATTTATCATGTTGTTTTTTTTTGCATTTTTCATGCTAAACTTAATTAAGCTATCTTTTTGTAATTTTGATTATTTCAAATATTCTTGTTGAAAGTTGTATTTCTGTTATTTTCTGGGTCGTAATTTGTTGACTACCGGGTAATGTGTCTGTAATCTTGATTGCTAGATTTGATTCGGGAACCGTCAATTATTTTATTATGGATATTTATTATGTAGGTAGCCGATTTTTTTGAAAAATCTGGAAAAGTATTAAGTAGTATAATCTCGAATTAAACAATATTTAAGTTAAAGTATCTAAAGGGGATAATCCTGCCCTTTAAAGTGAAGGTCTTTTTAATCTATGCTAATAAAGTTATTCGGTAGGTAAGTAAAAAAGAAATAGATTTTTTTTCTTTTTTATGTGATAGCAGGCAAACGAGCAGACGGATCGCCTGATGGTAAGCGATCACCGCCGCCCATGGACACCTGCAACACCAGAGGAGTCACAAGTGCGCTGCCGGCCTTTTAAAAGGGTTTTGGCTTCCGGTAACCTCACTCACTTGGCGAAACACAACGCAAGAGTTGTTTAACGCCGGTTTTCTGTGATGCCGTAGTATCACTCCGGTCGAGCCGCCCCATTCGTGCCCGAATATGGCTCTCTCACGTGATGGAAAACTGAATTATATTTTGATAGAACTGGGAATTGAACCGGATATGTTCAGTTGCTAAGCACTAAACTAATCAGGCAGCTTTCTTTAACAAAATTGAAAACACTTAATAATACTGGCAGGCAACTAATGAGATAGGTATCAATTTTCCGCTCAGTATTAAAAAAAAAAACAACCCCTTTACAACTGCCGAAATACACACGCACACAAACTAACCCCAACTCATATATATCTGTGTATCCACACGTGTGATTGTATGCGTGCGAACGAATCCACGCGTTAATTTGCATGTGTGTATCTACAAATGTGTTTATAGGGTTTGTTTTTGTTTGTGTCGGTGTTTCGTGCATGTGTGCGTACAGACAATGATAGTAATTACACAATGATAAGTAATTTAAACGTTGCCCCGCGGTACGGGTGTAGTGGACTTTAATATTGATGTATGGTCAGAAGAAAAATTGGTCTAAATGGATGATAGAAGTATGATTGATAGGGGAAACCGTACTTGGTCATTAATCATACAAAATTGTTTTTTATTAATTAATTTATGTTTTTAAAATAATTTTAATGTTGGTGCCAGTTATGATAACAGACGGTCTGTTGACTAATTGAGGGCAGCGCCATCTGGTGACACTAAATGGTATCAATGAACAGCGGTGAAGCAGTTACACCACTTTACGCTCTGGAGTCGACTTGTACACACGCCTAGAAAATCACGCTGTTCTTTTGCGTTGAAATATATTAAATACTGTATTGTTATTGAAGTGCTAAAGTATCCCCAGAAATCGGATTAATTAAATTACTTCTTAATGTGTGTTTTAATATCTGATCTATCATTAGCATTCAAACGCCTATAGAGTGACGTTACAATGACTTTTGATTTCAAAGCAGGTAATAGCAAATTATATTATTATACTTACTAATATAATTTAAACAGCCTTTTATAATACACAATGTATGTTAAAGAATTGATGATATTAAGATTGTAAATTTAAAGGTCAGGTTACATACATACATACCATCACGCCTGTATTCCCCGAAGGGTTAGGCAGAGGTGTACTAAGGTACACCCACAGTTCGCCGGTATGTTTAGGTCCCATGTAATAGGGAGCGAGCCTATTGCCATTATCCTCGCACAAATTTCAGACTCCGAGACTGCTACTGAGTATTTCTTAGAAAAACCCAATAACACTTTGCTCGACCTGGGAATCGAACCTAGGACCTCTAGCGTAGCAGTCGCACTTGGGACCACTAGACTAACGAGGCAGTCTAAGGTCAGGTCAAGAGCACCCTAAACCGCCGATCATGCATGAGGAGGTTAATGAACGTAGATGAAGCGAAATTGGTACGCCAGGACATGTGGAAATCTATAGTCCTGTCTACCCCAATGGGAGAAAGGCGTGAAAATATGTAGGTATGTTTGTAAATTTAATAAAAAAATAATCAAATATTTTTTTCTCGTCACATTTATCAATAGCAAAATATTACAAGCACATGAAAAGCCCAATTCATAGATAATAGATAATCATAATTTTAAACTAAAATCAAAGTCACGCACGTATTAAAACAAAACCCAGTAAGTGCTCACATATTATTATTATTAGATATTCGACTACCCACACTTATCTATAATCTTACGATTGCTGATTACATTAATATCAATGCTAAACATTTCAAACAACATAATAGACGTTGAAATTATTCTTTCCGAAAAATAATAATACTATTTCAGTTAATAATTATTAATAATTGTCGTAATTACGAACGTAATTCTGTTGCTGACCGTACACCAGTTTTCGTGGAACAAATTCCAAAGCATTTGTTTGATGCGCCATAATAAGCTCAATTACGAAAAAAACTTACGTTTGTGCTATATATTTCAATGTTTTTTATTATTTATAGATTTTTGTATGAATACTAATCTGTATATTTTGGTGTTTAAGCTGTCAAAGTAATATAGTCAGAATCCCAGACGCAATCATGATATGAAACATAGCATCCCATCACGCCTGTGGGGAATACAGGCAGAGGTGTACTAATGTACACCCACAGTTCATGTTAGGTTCCATGTAATAGAGGGCGAGCCTATTGTCAATCGCAAACTCCGAGCTGCTACTGAGAATCGAACCTAGGACCTCCAGCGTCACAGTTGCACATAGGGTGTAACTTATTGATTTTTCCTACATATTTGATTATCTTTCAATATTTTATAAAAACGTTATCTGCGCTGCACACCCTTTTTGAGAGGGTGGTAAAGATTAAGGTGAAATAGTTGGGCCTCAAAGCTTCGTCGCGGAGCTCTGATGACCTTGCTCACCGTTAGGAACACAACATAGCACGGAGATATTTTATTTTGCTACGATTTTCTGCAAGGTGGAAGTACTCCAATTGTGAAAAGATTAATTCAATTTCACTATTTCCTACCTCTGCAAAAGATCGACCTCGTCTTTCGATAAAAAATACATCTTTACATATTCTGTTTATATAGTTAACTAGCTTCCGCCCGCGACTTCGTCCGCGTGGAATAGTTACTTTGTCTTAGCGTGATGATATATATCCTATTAGCCTTCCTCAATAAATGGGCTATCTAACATTGAAAGAATTTTTCAAATCGGATCAGTAGTTCCTGAGACACGTTCTAGCAAACAAACAAACGAACAAACAAACTCTTCAGCTTTTTATATTAGTATAGAAGTATAAGATGAAAAACATAATTATGAGCAAAATTGGTTGGTAATGTTGGTATGAAACAATCTTGTAAAACTACCAACAGCTGACAGCAATCTCAAATGTAGTACTTACTACAAATTGTATAAAAACCTACATTTTACAGGTACCTGCGTAATTCCGCGACCCGTTTAATTATCCGAATAAATTACCGACAATTATAATTATTATAAGACCACACACAGTTCCATATTTAAAAAATAATTTTTAATCCGACCGATTACCGGCAGCTGTTGCATGCCGCTGTTTGAATGTTAAATAGAACTCTTTGGAAAACGACTAATTTTGTTGCGTTCCGATGTATAACATCGTAAGTGTAAAATTAAAAAATCATTTAGTGTCGAGTTAAACTACCTACATATCTTGTAATGGCGACTTTTAATAATATGGAAATTATGTTTGTTAAAGATATTATTATAATTATACTAAGATGTTATCGTCTTTTTTGTGATGTGAGCTCGTGTTGGTCTCCATCATGAATTTAATAATTATGGTATGTCTTATTTATTCACATTACCTACGCACATAATGTAAGTAATATTTATTGATATCTATAAAAATATAAAATAAATTCTTATAAGTTTCCAATTAATCAATTTATTGAATAAAATACTGGCTGTATTCTAGAGTTCCTAAGAGCGACTGCTACGCTAGAGATCCTGGGTTTGATTCACAAATCGAGCTGTATTATTTAGTTTTTCAACAAAATTCTCAATGACAGCTTGGAGTTTGGATTTTTGGCCGGTTAATGGCAATAGGCTCGCTACTTGTTAAATTGGACCTACGTGAATGAATAATTGCAAAATTGTGTTGTTGATGTATTTAGAATGATCACCCTTCCATAGAACCATCGAGGTAAGCGTAGCTCAGTACTACAGGTTGGTTATCAGCTTAGTTATTATAATAATAAAAATGGTTAGGCAACGGCGTACTAATGTACATCCACATTTCACCGGTATGTTTAGGTCCCATGTAATATGGGCTAGCCTATTGCCATTTACACGGCACAAATCCCAAACTCCGAGATGCAACTGCGAATTTCATCGAAAAACCCAATAAAATTTTGCTAGACCTCGGAATCGAACACAAGATCGTTATACGTAGCAGTCTCGCTTGGACCACTAGACTAATGAGGCAGTCTATATTGAACATTATACCTCAATGTATTGAAATCGTGCGTTTTTTACTTCTCTATACCGTGCAGTGTTCAGGGCTCATTAAATTTCATAGCGTTATAGTCCAGTGTAACACGACCCCTTCATACACACACTTTTAAAATGATGAGGTATCTTCATTATGTGGTAGTTAACAGCTATTTTTAAACTATGGTTACTGTTAGTTGTAATTATGTCTTGTTATAGGATAACGGCTAATTGATATGGGCAGATATTGTATAGGTGAAGATTAAAATTGAATGGTTCGGAATACGTGGCATGATTAAGTTATTTTGAAAGGAAATAAAAAAACTGAAATGGCTGATTTTATGTGCTATTGTGGACTGATGGATCGCTGTTACATTGTAACTCTAAAACACTAGCAGTACCTCGCGGTTTCACTCGCGGTCTAAAGTGATAGGTATTAAACGTTCACCCTGTAAAAAATGAGAAAATCAAAAATTCTTGTAACACGTCTTTATTTATTCACTAGCGACCCGCCCGCGGTTTCACCCGCGCTGCCCCGGTCCTAAGAGTCATAGCGTGATGTTAAATAGCTTAAAACCTTCCTCTTAAATCACTCTATCTATTAAAAAAAACCGCATCAAAATCCGTTGCGTAGTTTAAAAGATCTAAGCATACATAGGGACAGACAGCGGAAAACGACTTTGTTTTATAATAAGTAGTGATGATGAATAGCTACAATTCCAATGTAAATTTCCCTTCTTTAAAATCGGCTATTCCATACAAACTTTCACCTTCAATGTGAAAATCGAAATATCTTGAAACACGTCATCATTTATTTAGTCTCGGTAATTGTGATCTAAATTATCATACTTCTATCTTTAAAGAACAGAGGCTTTCATACAAACATCTCCCCTCCATTTTCTCCCCTTAAAGTTGAAATTCCCAAACATCCTTTCTTAGCGAATGCTTACATTTTAAAATAAACCTATGTTTCAAATATCAGCTTTCTAGACTTTGTAGTTTTAGCTGTGCATTGAGTCAGTTGTAGTCAGTTAGACAGGACAAACTATTTTATAAGTGTATCTAACACCACCATCGCACCTATATGCTCAAAATGTTTAGAAACAATGTAGTACCTAATAGACACACGCTTCGTCGGTATGTCTGGAAATTTCATATAAATAACCGCTCGACCAATATCGAAAACAGAAATGAATTTATACAAATTATAAATTAAATTTCATCTTAGATGGTGCAAACTAAGTTATTGTCTTCGGCCGATCACGCATTACATTACGCAGATAGTTACCACGTAAAGCACTACAACTACAACGCTTTACACTTACAATCATTTACTTACCATTATTTTATTATTCTTGAGAAAAGTAGCAGTGAAGGCGCACGAGACGTTGCCAAACTCTTATTTTTTTTATTGTTTATTATTTTCCCTAATCACGTGTCCAAATTTTCTTTGATACACATATATTTTAATTTGTCACGTCTATTCAATTTCACCCTGTATTATGTAGATACAATATTTTACTTGATACAGTAGCAAAATCTTCAATACATTACCAAATTTAGTTACGAATCACGCATGCGTGCAAACGTTGGTACTGTTAAAGCATTCTGATCATTCCAGGGGCGTAATGGTTTGTGAAGATATAGACGGAATAAATACTGTTACAAGGTAATACATCAAGTTACACACAAAGTAGTTACAGTAGACATAACTAGTTTTTACCGCATAATTGTATGAAGTTAGCCGACCTGTCTATCGTAAATTTTTCCTCTCATATTAATTTACTAGCTGTTACCCGCGACGTCGTCTGGGTGGTATTTAAGAAAAATATAATTATAGCTAATTTACACCTTATACCATCAGCTATCTGCCAGCGAAAGTCCATATAAAGTAAGTTCAGCCGTTTCGAGAATTAGCCGGAACAAACAGACAGATAAAAATAAAAAATATTTTAGAATTATAGATATAGATAATAAATAAGAATAATTTAATAATCATAAAGAATAATTTAATAAAATTACAAAAGATTAAAAAAAAATATTTGTATAAATTTTCTAAACCCAGTTTAAAGCTATGTCAAAAATTTAATAATCTGTAAATTTTAATAAAAAAGACTAAAATGGTTTAATCTAATATTGATTGAATTATTCACATTTACATAATATAAAAAGTGAATAATTAAATCAATAATGATTTATAGAAATAATAAATTTAAATGGAAAAAATATACTACCTCATTAGTCTAAGTACGATTGCTACAAAGGTCTAGGGTTCGATTTTTAAGGCGAGCAGCGTTATTGGGTTTTCATGAAATTCTCAGTAGTAGCTTGGAGTTATGATTTGTGATCGGTTAACGGCAAGAGGCTCACAACCGGGTTTACATTAGTACACCGCTGCCTTATCCTTCGGGAAATACAGGCGTGATGATGTGTTGTTATTGTTGTAGTTTATTAGAAATGTAAAAAATATAATTTAAATGGAACTAATATAATTTCAAATTTTAATAACTGATGGTGAAGACTTAAGGGCTGAACGATACCCCAAAATAATTTTGGAAAATTAAATGTCATGTAGTTTTCATTTTTTTATATCTCTAAGATAGCATATCAGTTTTGCAGATCGGTAAAATTTTAAACATAAGAAACCTGGCCAATAGGTAACAAGCTTCCAATTTCATCTGTTAATCTGGCATTAACTACAATAACTACACCTAGACTCTTTAACCGTATCTATAGAGATTTCATCATTGATAGTCAGCTTCCCAAGGAATAGTCCGCCAAAAACGACTAAATAACCGGAAATAACCAGTTTAGTAGCGGCCGGGAGGCGACTAAACGACTAAAAAAACTATCACCATTACACGAAACATTGCAGCTACGTGGGAGACGCAATTATTTTCCAATTTTAATCAAAAATATCATTTTCTCAGCCTTTCACTTCCACTTAAGTATTTAAATGTCAATCTTTCCCTCTTGCTGAGAGCTTCGCCTTAAGTAGTTAAGAAATACAATCAATTTTGAACTTTATGCTCATGAATGTGAGATTAGAAATGGGGAAAACAGATTAAGTTTGATCTAAAACAATTCGGTTTCGAATGATTAATGTGAGTAACACTAGGTATTGTGTTGAATTTTTTACAGGTGTATTGTTGCTATTGAATTATCAACTTTGTTAAATAAACTACATGGTGCAAATCACTTTATTCTGGGAGCTAGAAAGTACAAGAAAGAAATTGATAAAATAACATTAGATTGCAATAATGACGATAGATTATTTAGATGCAGTGTTAATAAAAAGTCAAGTAAGTGCCTAACTACTTATTTGTTTCAAGTAATCTCGATTTTTTTGTTGGTACAAAACCAAACATCAGTCAATGTCATACAGAGTGAATGGTCTTGTCTCATATTGCACTAAATGGGCACATCCTCCATAAAATAATTATTGTACCTTTTTTTCTAACACTAAACATACCATCACGCCTGTATTCCCCGAAGGTAGGCAGAGGTGTACTAATGTACACCCACAAATCGCCGGTATGTTTAAGTCCCATGTAATAGGGGGCGAGCCTATTGCCATTAACCGGGCACAAATTCCAAACTCCGAGCTGCTACTGGGAATTTCATAGAAAAACCCAATAACACTGCTCGACCTGGGAATCGAGCCCAGGACCTCTAGCGTAGCAGTCACGCTCAGGATCACTTGGCTGATGAGGCAGTTCTAAGACTAAGTACCAAGTAAAATATTGCCGAGGTGCCTAAAGTACAAGTTATGGGTACCGGCAGAGCTTGAGCTGTCCACATAAACGTAACACCAAAATAAATCGTAATCCGAACAATATTTTATCACATTGTGATGTTATTCGGGTTTGGATACAGTTAATCTAGGTTCCTAACGTACTATTTCGTCCACTACTGCTTTCCTAGAAATAAACGACAGGAAAATCTTTTCAAACTTAGCAAAGTGATCAAGAATTGCATTGAACAATGCAAAAAAGAACACAAAAAGACAATCATTTAGCTTAGCACGAGGGGTTAACAAGAATACTAGTGATGTGTCACCCACATTTCTAGTAAGCTTTATAAAAAAAATACCTTCAGATATACAGGTGTGATGCTATGTCATGTTCCACTATATTTTATACATCTATTACTCGGAAACTTAATAGAAAAACTTATGCTTAGTTTCTTAGTAATTCACGCAACATACAGAGCCATGTTTTATGTTAATTACCATCCAAGTAGGGAAATTAATGGGTATATGTGTGTACATTTGTATCTTGTTGGACGTTTGTAAGTAGTATATTATATTATCAGACTTGTAATATTCATAAAAAGTTTGTTAACACGTAATTTCGTATAAAAAATAATAAGAATCATCATCATACCATCACGCCTATGGTTAGGCAGAGGTGTACTACACCCACAGTTTGCCGGTATGTGTAGGTCCCATGTAAACGGGCGAGCCTATTGCTATGAACCGGGCACAAATTCCAAACTCCAAGCTACTACTGGGAATTTCATAGAAAAACCCAATAACACTTTGCCCGACCTGGGAATCGAACCCAGGACTTCTAGCGTAGCAGTCGCACTTGAGGCCACTATACTAACGAGGCAGACCTTCATTTTAAATGCGACTGGTTTTCGGATATATGGGATTCTTTAAGTACGTAAGTCCTCAAACCAGCTGATGAGTCACCTGGTGGTAAGTAGTAATTGTCACCCATAGATAGGTTCCTTTGCCTAATACTTTGTGGATAGAGGCACGAAAATAGCATTGTAAGCCTCGCAATACCTAAATATCACAATATTAACTGACCGATTTATCAGAACAACAATGTTTACAATCAAACCCCTGTGTGCGCTCATCCTAACGGACCCGAGAGACCGTAACGCATCCAGTCCATATCTACGGTGAAAATTACAGAAAATTAATTCATTTATACAACTATTTATACAACTGTTAGACGATACGGTGCGCGCGTCTGTGCGGTGGCCTTTATCCAGGGCCGGATTTGGGAAATGAAACTAGGTTTTTTGATAAATTATGGTAGATAACTAGCTATATATTTGATAAAAATTGATAAATACAGTGCCCACTCTAGGGAATAGCTGGAGTGTACTGTTAGCCTAATTCTTTTTGGGCTGAGAGTAATAAGGTATGTCTGATAAGAGCAATTAATTTAACATTGGTATTTGAGGATGAAAAGAAATTGTTTGTGATTGGGTTGATAAGAACCAACAACCTCGTTCCATTAATCTGGTATGAAATGAGTTGTCATATACAACAATTTGGGTATTGGTCTGTTGGGACCAACTTGAATCAGCACGAAAGATCTTTTTCGTCTTTCCTAAATCCGGCCCTGCACATCTAACAAGAAAATATTGAATAATACTAGTATAATTACGTACTCGAATGTTAAGTATTAATTTCAAAACATGACTCCGGTTTAAAAACACATTTTCATAAAACATATTCATGATTATATTATGGATGTAATAATGTATGTTCATTCATAGAACAGAGTGTATTATCTGTCAACTGTTAAATATTTTATACTTACAACATATTTTATGGAGGATAACTAATCACCGAGTGGGTTCCACAAAATAGTCGCCCTACGACGTTGCTCCTGACCTAGACGGAGATGGCGGGATGAGCTTGACTACTCTGGAAATAGGGAAAGAGATTCCTTTGCGCTGCAGTGGGATAACAATGGCTGAATAATAATAATTATCATACAATATCTCACTGCAAGGGAAAGCCCCCCCCCACACCATCCATTTATCCCTATCCATTGCTATTTGGGGCCAATACTTGTCGAAGACGTCTAACACATCTCGTCATGTCCTTCTGGCCCGATACGATTTCTGTTATTATTTTTAATAACATAACATAACATACCATCACGCCTGTATTCCCCGAAGGGTTAGGCAGAGGCGTACTAATGTACACCCACAGTTCGCCGGTATGTTTAGGTCTCATGTAATAGGGGGCGAGCCTATTGCCATTAACCGGGCACAAATTCCTAACTCCGAGCTGCTACTGGGAATTTCATAGAAAAACCCAATAACACTTTGCTCGACCTGGGAATCGAACCCAGGACCTCTAGCGTAGCAGTCACGGTCAGGACCACTTGGCTATTGAGGCAGTTTATTTATTTAGTTATTATTTTTAATATAGATACCTTAAAAGAATTTGAAGGCAAATTTCCACCTGGCGGGTGGGACAGCATAGCGTCAGAAGACGCAGATTCGAATCCTGCCCGCAGTCGATCTTTTCCTTCACTAAAATAACAATATACCTTGAATTGAGAATATAAAGAAAAACCCGTTCGTCTATTGTATATCGCTATGGTGGATCGATAAAGTTTTTTGTACTTTATTATTAATTAGTTAAGTCTTTTTTTTTAGGTGAACTATTGTAATGTTCTTTTTGGGAAACAAATTCTTTAAACCGAACCCAATAAGAGTCGCCTTAGACATCAAACCCAGAATCTTTAATGAGGCAGTTTTCATCGCACGGAAGTCAGTGTCACTGAAGGAAACAGTAAATGTATTTATATCACTATTATGGCCAACAAGCATACGGCCCACCTGATGGTAAGCGGTTACCGTAGCCTATGGACGCTTGCAACACCAGGGGAATCACTCGCGCGTTGCCGACCCTGTTAAAATATCTTTTCACATCCTTTTTAAGAAGGTGAGGTAAAGATTAATATGTAATAGTAGAGCTCGCTGCAAGACAATAAGTGTGATGCTTCTTCGTGGAGCTCTGGCGACCTTGCTCACCGTTAGGAATACAACATAGCACAGAGCTATGTTATTTGGCTACAATTTTCTGCATGGTGAAGGTACTTCTCCAGTCGGGCTCCAATTGTGAGTGGAATTATTCAATTCCGCCATGCGCTGCCTCTCTAAGAAAGTTTGTGTATTGGAAAACCTCATTAATATGTTCTATAAACACGAGTTAAATATAATTATTGATAGCTCTATAAGTGCGATCTATTCTAAACGCGTTAGCTTACAACGTACAGCGCATACGCGCAAAAAAGCGTTTTATATTGCCGTGTGATCGGCCCACAATAGCTGTTAATAATCTTTATTAGTCGTTATAGAATCTATCTGAAACAACGTTTAGAATAACGCGGCTTTAGGGTACCGTGGGATAGAGGGATAACCCCTTAGGGGAGGGGAAAGATAAGTTATATAAAATACGGGCTGGATGTGAAAACCTACTTGAAATTATGTAGATTTTCTCAGTCTTAATACTTCTCTAATCTTCTTGATCCAATGGCAGAGTAAAATGATTAGGTTTTGTCACGACTTTATGGAAATCATAACCTATGATCGTGGACGAAGCAAAACATGAAAAATCGTAGCTAGTGGCGTTCTCTAGATTCTTCCCGTTTCAATGAGAAAAAAGCGCGAATTTATTATTGGAGTTATTTAAGTGGTCCCGAGCGCGACTGCGACGCTAGAGGTCGAGCAAATTCCCAGGTCGAGCAAAGTGTAATTAGGATTTTTATGAAATTCCCAGTAGCTCGGAGCTAGGCATTTGTGCCCGGTTAATGGCAATAGGCTCGCCCCCTATTAAATGGGACCTAAACATACCGGCGAACTGTCGGTGTACATTGGTAGATACGCCTCTGCCTAACCCTTCGGGGAAATACAGGCGTGATGGTACCTATGTTATGTTAATGTTTATTATTGGAATTTCCCAATCATGTATTTATTCAGATTATTATACTGTACGAAAATAACTCCTCAGTACCTATCTGTTACCTTTTCACTTCTAAACCACTGAACAGAATTCGATGAAATTTGCCAAGGAAGGTAAAAGATTACCTTTTATTCAGAACATTCTTTAGGATAGTTAGCGCACCTAGTTTTTGACATTTCAAAAGTACCTGTATTACTGGTCTAATTGAAATAAAACATTTGACTTTGACTTTGACTTTTTTGATAGGTACGAGTAAAACCGTGGAAATGTCATAAATATATTTTATGACACGCATTATACACAACACAGAAGCACAATAATAAGGTTTTTTATATGAATCCAGTATTTTCAAATTACTGACATGAAATAATCATAAGAATTTTATTCCTGTAATTTACTTTCGATTCTTTTCTCAAAGTAGAACATGAATGGGGGCCCTTATTAGTTCCTTGAAAATACTGTCTGTAATTTAAGCAAAACTGGTTTTTGCCGGGATATTTATGATTCTGCCTAACAGAATTTAAAAAGATTATACGGAACCCTGTCCCTAAAGCTATGTTACACTTTGCCACTTTTTTTTATCTTTCACGCCTCTATTACCATACATCGATAGTTTTCCATTGTCTTCAGTAATAAATGTCTAAGTAAAATTACGCGTGAAGCGATCAATAGTTAATAGGCGTATGAGACCGTTACACGGGCGTTTAAAAATCGCAGCGATTTTACGCAGAATACGGTCGTATGCGAAAGTTGGCCGTTTACAGTGAGACGTTTAGGCTGTGAAATTGTACGTATGTATGTGTGACGATTTTTATAGATAAGTTGCAAACGAAGCCTACCAAGGTTCAGAAGGATTTTATCTCAACAGAACATACCATCACGCCTGTATTCCCCGAAGGGTTAGGCAGAGGCGTACTAATGTACACCCACAGTTCGCCGGTATGTTTAGGTCCCATGTAATAGGGGGCGAGCCTATTGCCATTAACCGGGCACAAATTCCTAACTCCGAGCTGCTAGGTACTGGGAAAAAAATCGAACTCAGGACCTCTAGCGTAGCAGTCGCGCTCAGGACCACTTGGCTAATGAGGCAGTTCAGCAGCAGTTGATTTTATCTCAACTTCTAAAAAAAAAAACATGATGAAAAATACAGAACGTGTCTCAAAGCTTAGGAAGTTTTGAAGTAAGTGTGTTACGGAGGGAAAGTATGTCCTTTTTATTTCCTTACTAGAGACGTCGTTATCTTATTTCTTGTGTTTTGTTTGACAGAATCCTTTGCAGCAATTGACTTTACTTACAATTAGATAGAGGTACTTTATATGTACATTTACAAATCACTGTCTATTTGTTGATAACATGTACGGAATACGGAACGAGCCATCGTCTAAGACACAGTCACTCTAAACTCCGAATTTCATAGCAAAGCCCAATAATAATACCTATACTCGACCTAGAGATAAACCTTAAAATCTTAGGAATTCATCCTCAGACCTTCGAACCACTATCATTGCGTTCTGTACCGGTCCAGAAGAACTTCATCCCACGTACAATCAGGCTGTGATATCTGCTGAGGCTTTCCCAAAATAATACAACATGGGGTACTTCAAAAAACCCTCAGCGGTAGTTCATCAATACATTACTTTTATTTTACATTCATTGGGAAGCCCAAGGAAGAAGGAACGCGGACCGCACCGCCATGTGGGATTGACAGTCGGGAAGAGAGACAAGTCATTGGGAAGCCCACATGTAGCATAGTTTAAGAGTCTACATCTTTGCTGGCCCTGATAAAGGCACTTAGCCAGATCACTAAGTGCCGTATTGAACTAGCACTGAGGTTTCTCATGCCACTGATGTGGCAAACAGGCTTACGGCCCATCTGTAAAAACCTGTTCACTCCTTTTTTTAAGATTTACATGCTGCAGTCTTTTGGGAAAATATAGCATAGTTTAAGAGGCTACATCTTTGCTGGGCCTGAAAAAGGCACTTAGGTATCTAACAACTATAATCTAAGACCTTGAACACACTTATAACCAAATACTCAAACGCTCCGCTATCTCTGTCACTGTTAATATGACTGCGATAGCACGAAACGAATCATCTTAAAATTGAGTAGCATCTTAGTACGGCAGACGTGGAAGATCGAGCTTCACCCATCTGATAACCAGATGAGACATATTTGTTATCAAATATTATTGATTAACAAATATGCCTCGATAACTTGCCTTTCGAAAAGTTTTCATGGTTATTTTTTATTGAATTAATTTTAATCAATTTTTTTTCATCACCTTCACTCTTTTGATAATTTAATGAATTTCATCTCCACTGATAGTTTTTAACTTTTTGCTATAAGTTTGCCAATAAATGTTTATGTTTCAATGTGATTGAGTTTAAGGACTACAACAATAATGATAATAAAGATGACACTCACAGTGTGAACCATAAATGATACCTATAACTCCACGCTATAAATGGTCCTTACATACAACCATCATAAAAACCGCCCATACTACATCATTGAGTACAATAATTAGCGAGCAATAGTCCATGGTTTGTCGCAGACAATTTTGATTAAACTATAACGAATGCTTAAGATCCATTGCAAGCAATTTTCATGCCACGACACTAGATCACTTAATACTGAGGTAACGTTTACCTAGGAGACAATTATTGCAGGTAGTGTGAAGGTGGAATTAAGGGTAGTACTTAGAGATAGCAGACAGCGGGTGAAGGGCGTTGGTTTGAATTGGAAAATCTCGCATTTGAAATTTGTAAGTAGGAATTAAAGATGGTAGAATTCTAGTGTGTAATTGGTACTACTGCTTGCCAAATATTTTGACGCTAAGCATAAATATGCCAACATTATTGTGTTCGAGTTTGAAGGGTAATTTAGCTAGTGATAGGCCTGGGTAAATGAGGCTTAAATAACTGAGGTCTCGAGATGAAAACGGGCTAGAGATACCACTGGTGTTGCCAGCGTCTGTAAACTGTGGTTACCGCTGACCATTAGGTGGCCCTTATAGTTGGTACTCCTGAAACTTTGGTGTTGCCAGTTGTCATATTTATTTACAGCGGTTACTATAGTTTAGTTAAGAAGAGAAATGAAATGCTTTTCTTTGTATTATTTTGTTGTGCATCGTATAGAAGAATTTTTTTTTACTTCTTTGCTTCTTCTACATTCTTAGATCTTCTGATACATACATACTTTTCATAAAATCTTTCTTTCCAGTGAACATTTTGCCTATAATAATGAAACGGTAACTGGAATCGCTGTCGCTTCGCTAACCAACCCTCACCTGAACCTCAAAAAAGTCTAACCTCCACGCCACGCGTATCAAGGTATAATCGCATGTGAGAGTCACCAGTTTTTATCATAATTACGACAGGTGACAACCATGAGAGCTGATACCATTCCGCCATTGTTGCATGATGTTTCCTTTAGATACAGTCGCGGATGGAATGTACGGGGAAATATTGGTGACGGGCGCGCCGAGGTTTCGCTATTTAGTCTGTACTTTGTGATCACTTTAAATGACAATCAACTGCCTCATTAGCCAAGTGGTCCTGAGCACGACTGCAACGCCAGAGGTCCTGGGTTCGATTCCCAGGTCGAGCAAAGTGTTATGGGTTTTTCTATGAAATTTCCAGTAGCAACTCGGAGTTAGGAATTTGTGCCCGGTTAATGGCAATAGGCTCGCCCCCTATTACATGGGACCTAAACATACCGGCGAATTGTGGGTGTACATTAGTACGCCTCTGCCTAACCCCTCAGGGAATACAGGCGTGATGGTATGTTATGTTAAATGACAATCAATTAATTCATCAATCAGTTTAAGTATTTTGTAAAACATGGGTGTAATAAAAGATAAAATATTGTATATTAAGGCTCACTAGGTTTTGCTTTTGCTGAAGGGTGGCGCACAAAATGTATTTTTTGACATTTGACACATGATTTAGTCATTTTTAACCGACTTCAAAATGAAGCAGGTTATAGGTATATTATCTATGTACCTATGTTCTGCGATATTTTTGTCAATTGTGGACCTATATCAGTAATCCTTTTTTTTGTATGAAAGAGTGTTATGTACTCCCGAGGTAGTTTCGTGAACGCAACATTTTGAAAAAAAAAAAATAGTAACCCGGTACCGACCGAGTAAATTACAATGTCGTAGTGGTACGTTAGATTCTACTCACCTCTCAAAATGTTGAAATAAAATAATTAAATTAAATAATAAAATACTTACCTACTTTTAACAAAACGTAAAACCACCAGTCAATATTTATTTTATATCTGCCATTAAAGCATGATAAATAGGTATCTAAGATATAAATTTTAATAACAGGTTTTCGGATCTAAGAAGATCAACCAAAATATATTAAAGTTGTGTAACATTATAAGTATAATATTATGGAACAGATATTGGTGTAACATATAGATGTACATATTTATATGTAACATAATAAAAAAGGGGTCTTAAAAGGAATATGGATTTAAAAGAAACATATTTTTTTCTTTAAATGCCCTAATTACATTCTATTTGTTGTCCATAATATCTAATACGTATTCAAATAATGTATGACGAACGCAAAAAATCATCAGAATGTGTACCTGTGTAGAAGCTTTGATTATGCTAACGCATAACTACTTTACGATTGGTTATTCTCAAAAATCCTGTGACAAAATATACAACAAACCGCAGCGTGAACGCACACATTGCAATCCCGTATGTTTTATGAAATTTCTGATATTTTTATTGGATCGGCGCGCTATGAGTGCCGTAATTAACGCGGATAAGCCACTTTTTTCGATAAATAGGAAACAACAGTTTGTACTTGTACACTCAAATATGTGTAGAATGTAGGTGGTATATCTATTACTCCGTCAAGAGAGAAATTCCTAACTTTTTTCTCTAACGTTAATCTGGAATAATGTAGCATTCAAATAGTGAAAAAAAAATTCTGCCGGGTTTTCGATTTCCAGATCAAGTAGTTTTTATCTGTCTGTAGAAGGTAGCTCTGATATAATTTGAATATGTGCCTTAGATATACCGGTTAACGGTGTACATTAGGATATCTCTGCTTAACCCTTCGGGGAATACTGGCGTGATGATATGTATTACCTATGTATGATCAAAATCGTCGCTGGACATGTCGCGCTCTAACCAACATAAGAATATTGACTCTTACAGATATGATGGTGCAATTCGAATTTACTAGTCATCTGGTAGTTACCTACCGGTGTACTAATTGATTAATTTATTTCGATCTAAAAATAATGGAATAGTAGCACATGTTGACACCTTATTTGACAATGCAAGTAAATTGACAAAGGATACAGTGTAGAAAATTTAAGCGTAAAAAAGGTATCTCGTTAAATGAACGCTTTTTTATGCTGTGTATCAAGTTATGGATATAAGCAAAATAGTTTCGTGTGTTCAATTAGCTAGTTATTAAGGTGCTAATTCGTTACACCGTAAATGATCAAGTTGTGCCTTTTAAGGATAAAAATGTGGGCTATTTGTAAGAATGAATCTATTTAATTGCAATGGTAATGCAATATCTAAATCAAATGCAATATTTAAATGTATTTTAAATGTTTTCTTGCCTCATTAGCCAAGTGGTCCTGAGCTCGACTGCTACGCTAGAGGTCCTGGGTTCGATTCCCAGGTCGAGCAAAGTGTTATTGGGTTTTTCTATGAAATTCCCAGTAGCAGCTCGGAGTTAGGAATTTGTGCCCGGTTAATGGCAATAGGCTCGCCCCCAATTACATGGGACCTAAACATACCGGCGAACATTAGTACGTCTCTGCCTAACCCTTCGGGGAATACAGGCGTGATGGTATGTTATGTTTAAATGTCTATATAAATATAAAAAAAATGACTGTAAAATGACTTATTATTATGTTGTGACAAAAAATAATCTTTGTTGTGTTAATTATGAATTTGTAATTATATAGTACTTATAATATTGTAACAACTTATATTGTAACTTATATTTTTATTATGGTTGTAATATTTGTATGTCTTATTGACAAAACGTAGCGGACTTTACTGTATTTGCCAATATGTTTTACAAATAAATATATAATTCTAATAATTGTTTCACGTGGGAGAGCCATGCTTCGGCACGAATGGGCCGGCTGGACCGGAGTCATACCACGGCCTCACAGAAAACCAGCGTGAAACAACGCTTGCGTTGTGTTTCGCCGAGTGAGTGAGGTTACCGGAGGCCCAAACCCTTTTAAAAGGCGGGCAACGCACTTGCGATTACTCTGGTGTTGCGGGTGTCCATGGGGGGCGGTTATTGCTTACCATCAGGTGATCCGTCTGCTCGTTTGCCCCCCTATCCCATAAAAAAGGGGCGAATTTTTCTAAATTAACTTTATAATCTTAGCATGGAAAATGCTAAAAAAAAACAAAAAGATAGTTATTTTTAGTATAATTATGGTGACCTCTTGCAACGTTATACAGATAATATAAAACGAATTCCAGCTATTTCAAATACCTAAGTATACAGTGTCTGTATTTACCATTACTATTTTAGGCTTGACCATCTGTTAATGGTGTGAAATTAAAATTCTTATCATAACTGGTTTACGTCGGTCACCTTTGATCTAATTAGGGCAATCGACATGGGAGTCACGTGCGCGTGCGCTTCTAGCAAAAACTGTGCTGCGTTTGTATGGGCGAGTTGGCAGGCAAGTGTCTGAAAAGCTAGTACTTGAAAAATATTTTATATTTATGTTTGTGGAAGAGTAATAAAAGTGAGGGACTAAGAGCTTGTTATGAAGGGAACCCTGTCAAAGAATTGTTCTTTTCATTTTTGAACCGGATTAGTATATACTTCACCAACATTATAGCTACCTATGCTTTCATTATGGATCAAACCATCTTTGGGTCCTATTTTATTTATTAATTTAGGTAGGGAACTTCTATCAATACCTAAATGTACCTACTGCGTAGGTATTTACATTTTTGTTATTAGTAAATAAACTAATAGATAGTAGTACAAATAAAGCATTTAATTAAACCACCAAACCTTATGAAACCATTAACATCTTTATAACTAAAGAATGAAGTATCAAAATGCATTGCATATTTCGCACACCCCTTTATGCTAGTAAGAGTAGCTCTCCCGTAGGTACTGGGTTGAACTTGGTGCAATTCAAACGCGCCTCCAAAGCGCATCTGCCTCAAATTAAGCAGCCTTGTTACTGGACATTTAAAAATCTTTAATACTCAAGCGCTACGTTAAAAATGTAAACGGACCATGTTTAATTACTTTTGATAATCGCAAGTATGATCATAAGGTTGCATGTTTAGTTATATTTTTGCTGTATTTTAACATAATTTCTGTTGAGGTGGAAAAATTATCGATGAAACAAAGATGGCGGATCAGCAATTAAATTGGCGCGTTATTATCGGAAGTTCCAAATTTAAATTTAATGATTAGGTATAGGAGAAAGAAAGAATAATAATAATAAATTTTTGGTAGATACCAAATTTTACATTAAAACACCGAGCATGGGCCAAGTTAATAATAAAAAGCTTTTATTGAAAAGGCTATTGCAATTCCATGTGGAAATAGGGTTGCCAATTTATTATTAACCTTTCCGCATTTTAATTTTGTTGCGTGCAAGATAACAATTTCATGGTTTTTTTTTCTCAGAGCAGACCACCCATTTTCTAATGGGTGTCATAAACGGTAGGCAATGAAGAGAGCTATTTTGAATATCATTCTAGGTGTTCTGAAAGGGAAGTAGCTATTGACTATACATGGATACCACATTATCAGTATCGAAATAGCTTGAAATGGTTACTGCGTCGCTTGTTCCTTTTTATTTTAACTTGGTTATACATGCTGCCGCGTATCTAAATCTATTGGTCATGTTCTTTTTAAAAACAAAGAATAACTATTATGAGCTTAATCATTTCAATCATATAAAGACCAACCACACATCAATGTTAACACCTCATCATCGATAAATAAAACAGTCTATAAGGGCACGCGTCACCCGCTTCGCTGGCGAAATTATAGGCGCATTTCGCCCGAAGCGTTCTCGCTTCGATATCGAACGATAATCAGGGGTTTAGTGATCATTTAAACTACGGTCTATCATGAGAATCGTGATATTTGTACGCTTGTTTTTTGTTTAGGGTGGGCAGATAGCTATTGTCTTTGTATTATCGTGGAATAGTGTTATTATCCTCCTGGCTCCTAGTGGAGCTAACCAGATGCGGCCGAATATCAGAATTGTACACGGAGTGACATAACATAACATAAAAAACATAACATAACATAACGCACCATCACGCCTGTATTCCCCGAAGGGTTAGGCAGAGGCGTACTAATGACACCCACAATTCGCCGGTATGTTTAGGTCCCATGCAATAGGGGGCGAGCCTATTGCCATTAACCGGGCACAAATTCCTAACTCCAAGCTGCTACTGGGAATTTCATAGAAAAACCCAATAACACTTTGCTCGACCTGGGAATCGAACCTCTGCCGTAGCAGTCGCGCTCAGGACCACTTGGCTAATGAGGCAGTTTTGTCATCAAAATATAAATAAAAACTGTTGTCACACGGAGTGACAACAGTTTTTATTTCAAATAAGCTTTCAAGCGTTTATGAAACGTTATAATTCTAGTTGCACGGTTCCAAAAGGTTGATCCTATGGAGAAGAATCCGGCAAGAAACTCCATGGACACCCTTTTTAAATAAATGATGCTACAATCTTCACCGGCACAATATTGTGCTAGAATAGAAAATGGCACGACCAGGCCTAATTTTTGTTTTCATAGTTTTGTACAGGCCTAGGGAAGGTTCTTATGGAGAGAATAGGTATTATACTAGTGTTTAAAAATAAAACAATCATACGACTAATAAAATATACCACGCTTTAGGGTCCAAATGGCAAACTTATTATTTAACAGACAGCAGACCATCTGCGCGCGCAGGTGGTTCCGCGCATTGCGCGCGCGCAATTTTGTGTATATTTCTGCCGTTTCTTTTACAATTTCGACGGTTTTATTTGAATTTACGATTGTGTGGAATGGTGGTGGTTAGTGGGGTAGAGATCTATGTGTCCTGTTTGTGAAAGCTATAATTAACTCTTATTAGAATGGGTGGTCTAAGAAAACCCAGGTTTTTAAATAATTCAAATGCGGTTGTGTCAAGTTATGTCAAGGAACAGGATATAATTTGATGTAGTTTTTTCTGGAAATTAGCTTAGTTATTACTAAGCTGATCAATGGTTCTGTAAGGTAAAGCTGTACTCCCCGTTGTTAGTGTTTGGATGGGTAACCATTCTTAACACATCGAGACCCCTCTGTGCCTTGGAGAGAACGCAAAGCCGTCGGTCTCTGTTGTCATACGAATTACCCAGAAATCGGGTTACGAAGGTGTGATGGCAGTCGCTTCATGTAAAATACTGATTATTCAGACACATAGTTGGTCAAGGCTCCATACAAGGTTTTTCTCCTGTATCGTGGATTTTTTTAATTGGGATAGCGGGCAAACGAGCAGACGGATTGCCTGATGGTAAGCGACCACCGCCGCCCATGGATACTCGCAACACCAGAGCACAACAAATTTTCACATACACAAACGCCCAGACCCGCAACAACTACCTGTAGTCATTGAAACGTGGGAGAGCCATGCTTCGGCACGAATGGGCTGGAGTGATACCACGGCCTCACAGAAAACAACGCTTGCGTTGTGTTTCGCCGATTGAGTGAGGTTACTGGAGCCCCAAACCCTTTTAAAAGGCGGGCAGCGCACTTGTGACTCCTCTGGTGTTGCGGGTGTCCATGGGCGGCGGTGGTCGCTAACCATCAGGTAATCCGTCTGCTCATTTGCTCCCCTATCTCATAAAAAAAATGAAATAAAACTACCATTTACGGATTTTATCGCGTCGGATCCTTGACAGGATCCATGGTTTTGGGTACACTACCTGTAGGTCATACAAATATTTGTTCCTTGCTGGGATCGAACCCAGAACCCGTGGAGTACACGTGGCAGCGAAATATCCTTATGAATCGTCCGCTGCCTGAGGATGTATTCTGCGGCCGTCGGTATGTATTACTACTACATCTCTGCCTATCCCTCGGGAATACTACAGGTGTGATGGTATATTATGTTAAAGTCCCACTTTAAATTTAACAATAACAACAAAGAAGAAGTGTATCCATAGTTCACCGATATGGTTAGGTCCTATTGAATAGCCCCATAATCAATGGGACCTAAGCTTATCGGTGCGGTGATCTTCATACCGTTAAACGGACACAAAACCAAACTCCGAGCTGGTACTCAGAATTTCACAGACTCAGCAGTAGCTTTTTTTTTTTATTGTTTGCTTACGGCTATAATGTCAGTGCGACCGAAAATGGTCTATTGTGATCGCCACTCTTTGAGTTAGAGTTCACCGCTGAATCCTGCGGCTACTATGAACTGCAGGATATACCTAGGGGTGAGCTCTTTTATTTCATCCGGGCTTAAGGTATGTTTTCCTAGATGAGCGCTACGCTTGTGCATTAGCGATCCACATTCCCCAAGAAGATGAAGTGGCGTTTCATCAGCCTCTTCACAACGTCGACAGGTTCGCGTATCGCTCAGCCTTAGGTTGAACATGTGCTTGTTTAAACAACAATGTCCCGTTAAGGCTCTTGTCACAATGCGCAGATTATTCCTGTTCAGCGCAAGTAAAAGGCATGTATGCCTTTTATTATGGGCTTTAATCAAAGCTTTGGAGTGTTCCATGCCTGGCGATTCCATCCAGAGTTTGGTAGCGTTCTCAAAGCTTAAGTCCGTCAGAGTTCTCTGACAGCAATAGCTAGCTATTCAAAGTTTAAATGTCTAAGCTTTTACAAGCGTTTATGAAACGTTATGATTCTAGTTGCAAGGTTTCGAAAGGTTGATAATGTGGAGAAGAATCCAGCAAGAAACTCCATGGACACTCTAATAAAATAAATGGTGTTACAATCTTCACTGGTACAATATTGCGATAACAGGGTGTGTGATAACATTGAAGGTCGATAATATTAAACGATGTCATTTTAAGAGGATAAAGCTATCATATGCAGAAAGTCTACAAAACATTTTTATCATACACTAGCTTCCGCCCGCGACTTCGTCCGCGTGGAATAGTTACTTGGTCTTAGCGTGATGATATATAGCCTATAGCCTTCCTCGATAAATGAGTTCTCTAACACTGAAAGAATTTTTGAAATCGGACCAGTAGTTCCTGAGATTAGCGCGTTCAAGCAAACAAACAAACAAACTCTTCAGCTTTATCTATATACTAGCTTCTGCCCGCGACTTCGTCCGCGTAGCGTAATGATATATAGCCTTCCTCAATTAATGGGCTATCTAGCACTTAAATAATTTTTCAAATCGGACCAGTAGTTCCTGAGATTAGTGCGTTCAAGCAAACAAACTCTTCAGCTTTATATAGTAGTATAGATATAGATAATTATATTTCTTAAATATTACAAATTTATTCTATCACCTGTATTACCTACCTGTATACTTTAAGTATTTGTATTGTGATCAATATTTAGGTAAAACAACTGTCAATATGACTGCTAGTTTTTCTTAACACTCATAATTATTTATTAAAAGTTAGCAAAAACTCTTCATAGCGTAAACTAGAAATTGTATGTTTTATTTATCAGATACCAATGTGGGTTTGTTCGTAAAAAGATGCTGGAATTTCCTGGAAATATTGCCTTTTTTCTTTGTTGATATGTAGAAGAAAAATGCTTCGCTTTATATGGCCAGTCGTGTTTAGTCTTTGTCATTGGTTTTTGTAACAGATAAGAGATAATGTTCCTTTCTAGTATCCAGTAGCACTTATTTTTTTCGCCGCACAGAAAACCGTCGTGAAACAACGCATAAGTACTTTGTGTTCCGCGGAATGAGTGAGGATACCGGAGGCCCAAACCCTTTTCTATTGGATAGGGGGGCAAACGACGGATCACCTGATGGTAAGCGATTACCGGGACATCCGCAACACTAGAGAAATCGCTAGCACGTTGCCAGTGCCTCCGGTATCCTCACTCACTCCGCGAAACACAAGGTAAGTGTTGTTTCATGCCGTTTTTCCGGCCGTGGGTATCATTCCGGTAGAGCTGGCCCATTCTTGCCGAGGCATGGCTCCCACGGTAAAAAAAATCTATATGAACCTAAAAGTAGAGTGAACCTTGTCTGCCTATCTCTTCCTAAAATACAGTGATGGTATGTATTAATTAAAATTCTATTTTAATTGTAACTGACCATCCTACCGCTCAATTTTGTAAAGTATCAATTAAGTAGTCTGCAACTTTGAATACATTACGCACCACACATCGATGGTTTTTAAACACAATTGTTGTCTATTAAAGTACGGTTTGAGTGAAGATAATTACGTAGTTATTAAGTCATGCCTACGTCACGAGTTGCGTTTTCAAAGTGATGGGACAGTGAGAATTTTATGTTTTTTTAAGTATTAATTAAAAAATTAATAATACAAATATTCTGAGTATACCTACTAGTTTTTTAACAAACTCACTTAAACCTTCCAGTTATACCATCACATCTGTATTCCCCGTAGGGTTAAGCAGAGGCGTACTATTGTACACCCACAGTGTGCCGGTATGTTAAAAATAGTAACTAGTTGTTACTTTGGGTTTTGGGAATTTCATAGAAAAACCCAATAACACTTTGCTCGACCTGGGAATCGAACCCAGGACCTCTAGCGTAGCAGTCGCGCTCAGGACCACTTGGTTAATGAGGTAGTTCTTTGTGAGGTCCCGCGTTAATAGGAGGTAAGCAGGAGAGAATTTCAAAAAACCCAATAATACTTTGCATGACATGCGAATTGAACCTACGAAAATGAGTGACGTCTATAATATTATACGGAAATTCCTAATAATTATATAGCTACCGCTGGGGTTTGCGGCGGTTTATATCTGACTCACTCATCCTTGTTCCGACGGGGTGTTGGGAGATGAGATTTGTCTGCATCGCAATTTCTCCCCTTGTTACCTACTGGAGCATGTTGGCCCACTCAGTCTTCTCAGTATTAAGGAATAAGTCTCAATACGTGGTATACTCAAATGAATCTCCTTACTAAACTATGCTGTGCCCGACAGGGTCCATAGTTGATTCTAATTTTAAGCCTACAGTCTAATTATTACCTACATACATTATGGAATACAATAAAGATTTGAGTATTGAATGACTATTGGTATTTTTTTTAACTACGACGGCGGCTTTCTATTTCCAATCAATTATTAATTAGAATTCAAAAAAAAAAACACCCTTAAACGACTACAAGACTTTCTTTTTACAATAAGACAAGTGGGTTTATTAAAGTCACAATAATGTTTTTACGCAAAATAATTCATCTCCAACAGCGTACAGGAAAAATCACAAATTCGAAATTTAACACATTCAAAATCCGTTATCCGAATCAATCGCTACGGTCATACCGAGTAGAATCGATTCAAATCGATACACGGCTATTATTCACCTCATAAATTAATAATCGAATCAACCTAATAGGCCAGCACTGATTTTTGAACGCTCCATTCGAAACGCTCTTGGTTTTATGGATATAGAAATCTACTAGATATGATTGAATATTAAATTTAATTGGCAGAAAAATAATATATAAAAAAATTAAGAGGTCGTTGCGCTGGAAATAACTGTTTTTAGAATAGTAGTGGATGGTGCAATGATTTCAATAATAATGTAGGCACTGCATGCATTTTTAGCACTAGGATTATTCTAGTCTTGTATGATACGTTGATCATGCATGCGAATGCAATGATAAAAACTTCAGACGTTTCTAACTCGTATGTGGATTAGAAATTGCGGATTAGAAAATATATTGACCATACATCTAATAGGTTATAATAATATGTTTTAGGTATGTTTCTATTTATTTTCTATTATTACGATTCTATGCATTTAGTTATCTTTATAAAAATAATGAGGATAAAGAGAGGATAGTTACAATGGTATAAGAATGAATATGGATTTAGTTAGGTATGTTATATTTTTGGAGGTAAATTTATTGATATTATATTAAACCCCACAATATTCACATTGATAGAATATAATTATTGTAAAAAGAAAAACATTGTAAACATCTATTACCTACCTATTTAAAGGAGTAGGTATCTATTGACTTCCTTACCGGCTCTTCTCCAAAAGTTCTATTATTTGGAACCGTGCAGGTAATTATTTAACCGAGTAGTTTTAGACCTTCCAAAATGTGAGTAGGTAGGTACCTATAATTATATATGTGGTCATATGGAAATAAAAACTAGTTCTAAATAAAAAAAATCCTACACGAATTTTGGTTTACCAGAATTCTGTATTTAGGACAGTAAAGTTGTTTTTAATTGAATTATATTGTACTATATAAAAAATCTTAACTTACATTATAAATAAGAAGAGCATTAAGAAAGCATTCGTCTTGGTCTGTGACGTCGTCAGTTTATTTAATTAAACGTTAAATGTTTTTTTTTGACAAGAGCTTTAATAACTATAATAAAAGTTTAATTTTTACTACGCTTTTATTTTTTTCTATACAAACAAGACACTTGTAGTCATTCCAAGTCTGTGGTAGGTACTCATCACTGTCATATTTTGACAGGACGGCATAAACTTTTAATATTGACCCTATTTCAAGGGTCACAAAGTACAAATTTGTTTAAAACCCATGAAGGTTTAGGCGAAACGCGTTGAGAATTTTGATGTTTTCAAAATTATTAATTGTTTTAAATCGATTTGTTACGATTATTGAACTTTTTTGGTACATATCACACATCCGGCACTTTACTATGAGAGGTGTCAAGTTATTGATTTTAAATTATCTTTAAAAGGAAATAGAAACTGTCTGTAATTATTTACAATTGAAATGAAGTGTTTATGTATGTAAAAAAATGAGTTCGCATATACACACCTACGATCAATGAGATTTTTTTATACTCTAAAAAAAATATTAAATATTAATTTACAAGAAAAAATATTTTTAATGTTTCTTTGTTTGCTTAAATCAAATAAGTAGATCAAAAATAATTTTATTAAATATACCTATATAAATAGTATTTAGTAAGATAATGACTCAGTAGGCACTCTAGTTCAAACTATGAAATTTGGCAGTAATGGCGGAACACCATAAAAATATTTTCATATCTATACCTAGATTAATTTCAATTTTGATGTAAGTAGGTAGGCAAATTTCTCTAAGATACTTTATTCCGTTCGAAAATCTTTAAAAGACATCATAGTTCCCATGGTAGCTGAAATTTCAGAACAAACAGTAGGCGACTGAAATTTCATCTAGTGGTAGGTATACCTATTTATAGTACGAGATCTTAAATTTATCGATATCTAAATAAAAATTGAGGTTGATTTGACTAGCCACATAATTTTTGTACCTCAATATCACTTGTTACAATTAGCTGTTATAATAATTATGGCAGATCGTAAATTCTTTTTTTAGTAGGTATGCTAATCTTTCTTTTAATACTAAATGAAACTTGCGCCCGCTAAATATATATAATAGAAAGCTTCAAATTATTGAAAGCTTCAGTTATTTTATGTCACAAAGGATTAACTACGTTGATAGTATCCACTGTGGTAGGGTTAACATATTCTAAACACAACATCATAAATTATTCTAAACTAAACAAATTATAAAACTTCGAAAACCATAACATTAGTACCTACATATAGTTATGCGAATTATAATCTTCGTTTGTTGGTAGATACAAATCTAATTGCAATAGCATTATGGTTCAAAATCATAAAACATCAAAAACCCCGCCAAGATTTGGTTTTGATAATGGCTGATAAAAAATATGAGTTCAAAACTTACCTCTTTCCATTCCTCCTTCTCCTTTTCGTGGCATAAACAGTACCAAGTTGACTGGAGTGCGGCTGCGGCGGTGGTCTGAGCAGGCCAGCGTCCACGCATCCATCCAGCGCGTAGCTAGCCTGCCCACTCCAGCCCCCGCACAGCTGCAGCTTCGATTCTGTGGCTATCTTGACGGCTTGCTGCTCCACACCAGAGATGTGCACCCCGAGGTTAATGATATCGGTGGGGTAACGACATAGGGTCAGTGATGCATTTGGTTCTTGTGGTGGAACGCACTCTTGCAATGATTTGGATGGTGTTAAGGGTGAACTTGATGCCGTTTCCGATTTTAATGTCAATAACGATAAAGACGGAGTTAGCGGAACAGCATTTGGAGGTGGTTTAGTCAGTAAAGATCCTTGACAATTATTACTCGATTTCCCAATTGGTATTCGGTTCAAATTAAATGGTTTAATTAACAAAGAAGTCGCTCTTAATCGTGAAAATTGTGCTAATATTATGTTAACCGTTTCTAATTTTGCTAAATTCGGCAATTTTGCATCGATCAAATTGGATTCGTCTGTCTCTACTCCAAATTTAATTGTAGGCACTTAAAATCTTGATTGTATTGGAAACTCGTAAACAAAGACCTCGAATTAGATGTTCCTTGCAAAACTTAACAATTTGATAGCAATTAATTTATCCGCTTGTAAAGGTCGAACGTAAATTATAATGTTTCCTTTGTCTGTAGTTATTGTTTAATGTTTGAGATTGTTTGTGATCTTCTTTGTGTATGATCAATCCCCAATTTCTTCTATGTTTAATTGATTTATATTATCACCTTAGTATTTACACTTAAAACAGATCTTAAATTAGATCTAAACTGAGCTTTTATTTACACTAAGATATCTTTGTTTCAATATTGCACGAAGAAAGCCTAGAACGGCTGTTAGAATTATTTTATTAAGTAAAAGAAAATGTTTGTGTGAAATTTTGCAAATTCTATAAAATTACTTCTAGAAGCAGATTAAGAAATTTTGGAAGATTTTATTGAGCTTCGATATGATGGAATCCTATTGGAAGATTTTTAAACTAAATAACTTTGTCGATCAACTGAACATAACACTCCACAAAATAGCTGTATTGTTACTGTTTTATGTAACTCGGCCGAATTCAACCACCAGAGGTCACTTTTCAGCCGATCGATTTCACAACACTAAACACAAAACATCAGTGTCCACACTTTTCATAACATCAGTTGTTTATATCATATTTGTAGCCCATAACACAGTTTGGGCTAGATATTTTCTTGAGTCACATTCAAAATTACCACATTGTCACTACACGGGATATTTCACCGGTTTTTTATTTTTTTTAATGGAGAGCACGTGTTTAAAGGTTATGCTATGTTGTGGGACAACGCGTGGCGCAGCCGACAAGCGCCCGATGACGTTTGGAGCCACACAATCTAAGACCCTTAACGGAGGAGGGAGGAGCTACAACAAACCACGCCCACCACTTCTCGGTCACCAATCAGAAGCGTCCGGCATCATCAAAGCGCATACGGGGACGTACTGAGCGTACATTTTTATTTTTCTTTTAACAATTGCGCTCGAGTTTTTCTTTTGCAATGTTTTTTTGTATAGTTTTATTTTAAATTGTATAGGTTTTGTTTGCAATGTCAGTTGCAATGTCGTCGTTCAAGAGAAAGGATAACTGGCATTTCAAAAGTGCATTAGTTTTTAAGTTTCGTGGAAAATTATATTTAGTACTGGAAAATTGATAGATATGGTATAAATAATAACGAACAATAGAAACTTCAAAAGGAATATGAAAAAACGGATAAGTGATTTCAAGAACAATGTTTATGGATCGCTTTGTTTGCTCTTAGCCTCTTTTAGGTAGGTAGGTAAAAAATATTTCAGTGCTAAAACTGTTCTACTCACATAAAATAAAAATCGTCTTTAAATAATTGAAAAACGTCATAAGTAATTTTTATATTTTTATACTTTGAAGTGATTCTTATTCGTAAATTAAGAAACGTCCAAATGCGTCCCCTGCGGCTGGCAGTGACGTCACAAAATGGCCGCCAGGTTAGGGCGAGTTTTCGCATTTTCCCCTCAGCCGTACACAGAGACGGTCGGTCACAAGTTTACAACCCTATGTTTAAATTAACTATTTTCACCTTGATAATATTTTGATACAATAGAAGATAAGGATTATAAACTAATAAATGGAATTTATCTGCATAAAGCGTGATAATACTAGTAGATGAAATAATTAATTTTTCAACTACTTAACGTTTTAAAAATAATATAAAGAAACGCCAGGATGAATCAACTGCTTCTGACTTGATCTAATTTAAACGAATGACATCGTTAACATTCATCATGATTCTTTTAAGTACAAAAGAAGGCTCTGAAATGGCTTAAAATATTAAATATTACCTATCTAGGCCCCTTTGAGAGCTCACTTAGGTAGTTAGGTATTTTATTTATTTGTTCATTACTTATATTTCTTTAGACTTTAAACATAAATTCAGAACTTAAAAAATATTGACGCAGGAGCAGACTGTTTACATATGGAGGTATTACTGTTTGGTATGTATAGGTAGTTATACTGAGGTTATTTTAAAAGGGACAGTGATGAAGAGATATGAAATTTATTTTCATGGGTCCAATTTTTTACCAATTGATCTTGGTCATTTACTAACGTTGAAAATAAAGAGGCTTTGTACTCTGTATTACATGTAAACAATATTTGTTTTTAATATGAGTAGAGAGAGTACCTAATGAGAAATATAGAATGGTAATTTCAAATGTAGAATGTCTAAAAGTATTTGCGGATAAGAAACCTTTTATTTCATATACCTACCTTCCTAGATCGGTTCATAATTATATACATATCTATTAATACCTACCTAATATACACTCTATATTAGGTCTATATGTACCTATGTATGTATAATTTTACGCATTTTTCATGACAGGAGGGATGACATTTAGGTGCATTGATAATAAGATAGATATTATAAAGGACCTAAGTTTCTACAGTCCTAATGTTTTTCTTTACTTTTTGTAATCAATTACCTAATTTTCATAATCTGACCCATTTCACTATCCCACACTGGGAAGTACAGTACCTACTACCTCTTTCAGCATGAGACGTATGAGGATGTGGTCCATCACGTAGGCCTAATACGAGTTGAGTAACTTAAAATAAGTAAGTATACCCCAATAATTTCCATAATTATGAATAAATATTTCGGAAAAGTCAACCCCGCCTCAAAAACAAAATTTTATTTTAATTTCCCCACAAATCACATTGAATTGTAACGCAATAAACAGCAAATAGTTAACATTATGACATAATTACTGGCTGAATAATAAAAATCCTTGGCAACTTTTATTCGAGCAGTAAAAAAAAGTAAATGCTATATTTTTTATGTGATTAAGGCTTGGTAATTTTTGGGAGATGATAACAAATTTTAGTTGACCAATAAATTATGCAGAAGTTTAGCTTTAAACAATACATAGTAGGTAGGCATATCTATACTAATATATAAAGCTGAAGAGTTTGTTTGTTTGTTTACTTGAACGCGCTAATCTCAAGAACTACTGGTCCGATTTGAAAAATTCTTTCAGTGTTAGATAGCCCATTTATTGAGGAAGGCTATAGGCTATATATCATCACGCTACGCGGACGAAGTCGCGGGCATAATTTATATCGGTAATGGGGAATTGGTATGCTGAAAATATGAATAACAGCCTATGCCCGCGGCTTCGCTCACTGAAGCTCAAAAACAAATGATGATCTCTTCTTTGTATGGGTCTCTACACTTTACAGAGGTCAAGCTGTATCTAAGGTTCCATTCAATTAATTGAGATAAGAATTATACCATTTTTTAATTTGGAGCACATACTCTCTAACAGTGATAACAAAATTAACATCTATTCAGTAGGTTTTGCACCAACCCGTAACAAACAGACAAGAATTTTAAAAATCACTTTTTTGCGTTCGGAGACGTTCATATACCCTAACCCACTTGTTTTTTTTTTTAATATCTTCAATGTACAGACACAGGTTTTTTACAATTTCATAATATTAGAGATTTGAATGATTAGGTAATCCTTTAAAAAAATTACCAGCTTATAGCCTTGGTAAGTACTACCTATATATTTTGGGCGGACAGACTGTCAATTCATACTTTTCGAAGTCATGTGTTTATTAAGGAAAATTAAGGAAAACATCGTGAGGAAACCTGTGAACCGTGTGAAGTCTACCGTCATTAGGCTAGCGTGGTGGACTATAGCCTAATCCATACTGAGAGGAGACCCGTGCCCAGCAGTGGGACAGAAAAATGGGTTGATTATTCTATTATTATTAACTAGCGTCTGCCCGCGACTTCGTCCACGTAGCCTGATGATATATAGCCTATAGCCTTCCTCAATAAATGGGCTATCTAACACCGAAAGAATTTTTCAAATCGGACCAGTAGTTCCTGAGACTAGCGCGTTCAAGCAAGTCAAGTAATACCTAGATAATAGATTATTGTTTTTTTAAGTTTACTAGGAATGTGGGTCGCACATTAGGTACTAGTAATCTTGTTAACCCCTCGTGCTAATCTAAATGCTTGTGTTACGAGTGGTTTCACGTCAGTAGTGCAATGGGTGGGTTTCAAACCGCCAGTCTAATGGTCGCAAGACCGACGCGTAAGCCATTAGTCTACCGCCGCCATTAAGAAACACATTCAAATCCTCCTCATATTAATTTGTCGGTTGTAAATGACCCGACGACAATAGCACCTTTGGTCCTGAACTACAGTACATTAATGTTTTATTTCAAACTAGCTTCTGCCCGCGGCTTCGCCCCCGTGGAATTCGGTCTGTCATCACATCCCACGGCAACGGTATAAAAAGTATCCTATGTCCGTCTCCTGGTTCTATGCTACCTCTCCACCAATTTTCAGCCAAATCGGTTCAGCCGTTCTTGAGTTATAAATGGTGTAACTAACACGACTTTCTTTTATATATATAGATATAGATAAGCTTTTAAAAGCATTTATGAAACGTTATGATTCCAGTTGCACAGTTCCAAAAGGTTGATCCTATGGAGAAGAATCCGGCAAGAAATTCCATGGACACTCTTTTAAAATATATTGTGTTACAATCTTCACTGGTACAATATGTGTGAACGTTGAAGGCTGTCTAAGTTTGACCAAAGTTGATAATAATAAACGAAGGTTCACATTATTTGAGAGCCGGATGTCATTTAAGTACCTACCATGGTAAAAAAGTAAACAAGACATATGAAAAAGGTTCAAACCATTAAAATATGAGCCGCTATGATATACATAGACGATCCGCACCCTCACTGACATTGATAACTGTAAATCACAGCCCAACTGCCGAAACACACGCATTACTGTGATTGGGTGCAAGTTACAAGGTGACAGCGAAAATCCGTTTTGTTCATTTAGCCCACAATCACGCCTCTGTTCATCGAAAGGTTAGCAGTAGTATACTGGTAAGTAGATATATCATAACATAACATACCATCACGCCTGTATTCCCCGAAAGGTTAGGCAGAGGCGTACTAATGTACACCCACAGTTTGCCGGTATGTTTAGGTCCCATGTAATAGGGGGCGAGCCTATTGCCATTAACCGGGCACAAATTCCAAACTCCGAGCTGCCACTGGGAATTTCATAGAAAAACCCAATAACACTTTGCTCGAGCTGGGAATCGAATCCAGGACCTAGCGTAGCAGTCGCGCACAGGACCACTTGGCTAATGAGGCAGTTCAGTTAAGTAGATATACACCTACAATATTCCTCGGTATGTTACTAGCCAGCCCAAAATCCAAGTGGGAGCTGGTGCTGAGAGTCGAATCCAAGACGTAGGTACTTACAACCACAAACAAGGCTAATTATTTTAAATCGTAATAATTTAATAAAACATTTTTATTCTAAAAAAAATCACAATGTTTCAATGTATTAAAAACTTAGCTATGAAGTTTAGCTAAGTTTTTAATTCATTGAAACATTGTGATTTTTTTTAGAATAAAAATGTTTTATTAAATATCTTATCTCTACTATTATACAATTTTAAAAAAGCTGTGTCTGTACATTGAAAATATTATAAAAAAGACAAGTGGGTTAAGGTATATAAACGTCTCCGAACCCGAAAATGAGATTTTTAAAATTCTTGTCTATTTGTTACGGGTTGGCGCAAAAACTACTGAATAGATTTAAATTTTGTTATCACTCTTAGAAAGTATATGCTTCAACTTAAAAACTGGTGAACTTTTTCTCTCAATTAATTGAACGGATTCTGAGATACAGCTTGACCTCTCTGATGTTTACAGCCCCAAAAAAAGAAGAGATCATCAATATTGGTTATACCATTTTTACTCCTCATATAGCTTCACGTGAGCGAAACCGCGGGCAGAGGCTAGTAATAAATAATACTATTTATTCTATAGGTATAATATGGATGAGTCGGACAACGCCGATACACACGTCATGCTCGTGAACGCGTGCTGTCTGTCGGGGCGGGTCAGCTCTTACTTGCTGTGGCAAGCCTATTTTTATACCTAAGTGTTAAATAAATCTTACACATCAAACTGTATTATTCTCAGCAATTATTTAAAACATAGTTGTAAAGCTTAGGTCTACTTGCACCACCTTCTTAAATATTAATAAATACACTTTAAACATATTAAACAAGTTAGTGCAAGTAGCCCTTAATATTGTAATCATGATTTCTTTAAAAATAGTATCTATTGAATTTATTGCCGTGTTTTTGGAACCTTGCAACTAGTTTTGACTTTTTAAAATTACCTAATTTAGGCCCACTTGCACCAACTTCTTAAATGTGTTTAAATTGTATTTAATCACAAAATTTCTATGAAAAACCGTGTTTAAATACAATTTAAATATAACTTTGAAGTTGGTGCAAGTGGGCCTTAATGTTCTAATTTTGATTTTCCTTGCCTTGACTTGAAAAACCTGTTAATTATTTATTATTTTTCTTTCTTTCAATAGTTTCAATATTTCCGTTCTATTATTTGGTTTTTTATTCTGACAATGTTATTAGCGATCCGATTCACGCAGAACGAGCTCATCGTATCCTTTGGTCTTGCAGTTTTGGGTATGATTTTTTTTTTCTTGTCTGTTTCAGTCTGATTAAACCATAACTGAAACAGATTATAAAATTTTACACTGTGGATTATTTGAATAGGCATCGCGATCACTTCTAATATCAGAAGGATTTTAGCAGAAATGAACCAAAGTATTATAATTGCTTGACTAGCCATCTGATTCGAAAATTATATTGCAAAATCGGAAACAAGTAATAACATCTGACATAAATTACTTCGTAAAGAACCGGCGTTTACTAATTACGATGTATACGTTGATTAGTATTTATGTCCAAATTGCAATGGAGCGTTTTATTACAAAATTACAATGCGTTTTGTCTTGTAAATTAAGTCGACGTATGTTTTAAGAAGTTATATTATAGTTACGTATAAAAATACTTAATCTTGTTAATTATGGGTTAGTAAAAACATAATCTAAATTAAATAAGACACGAATAACTTATATAAACATATACCAATATTTAGTTTCATCTCTACTACTGTTTATCTATTTTTACTCCTGATATAGCTTCACGTGAGCGAAGCCGCGGGCAGAAGCTACTAACTAGATAATTATGTCAAGTTAGTTTTTAAAACTTTATTTTATAAAATTTAAAAAGAACGATTTACCGAATTATATCGATCATCTACACTTCTATAGTATCTGTACACAAAATATCAATCGTAATATTAATATATAACGCGATTACATCTGTAAAAATACTTATAAATAAAACGCAAAGCTTAATACTTGGACCATACCTCAACTAGTAAAATTTTAGGTTACAAGTGAGGTCATAAAAAGCGCGCATAATTTTTTTATTATTTGAATGACGTATAAAATCATATCTTCAGGCTGGCATGATGTCACCTCTGTGGAATTCTACATTTGACTTTGTTTACGTGTTTTTATGATAAAAAAAAATGTTTAAGTTCTAGTATCACAAGTATACCTATCTAATCCTATACCTCAATGTCATGAACTTAAAGTAGAAAGCAGTAGATATTCTTAAACACGATGAGCTTTCAAGTTCTTTTTACTAGAAGGAGGGTTATGTTCTGGATCACAAAAACGTTTAAGAAAATATTGCTTGCAATATACATAATAATTTAATTTTTGGAGACGGATATAGATTAAATTGCAAAAAATTTGAAGAGGTATCGTTATTTAAATCCACATTACCAACACAACGAACTAAAAATCAAATAAATATTATTTTTAGTTAATACTTAATAATACAGAATTAGAGTATTAAATTTTCTCATGCTAAAGTTTATGGTTAGGAGTTGAGTTTGACATGTACATGACATGTTTGAGTTGTATTTTCACGTATGAAATACAAAAAAAAAACACATAGGTATAAGAAGTTGGTGCAAATAGCCCTAAGTTTATGAGTATTGTATTATTTTATTATTCATATTTTTAAGTTTATAATATTAAAATTAGAAAGGTAATCTTTTTGTTTCAAAATATTCGTATAACATAAATAGTTGTTTCAAGCAATGATTACCTTAAAATGTCGCTTAAAAGTTGGTTAGTTTTATTCAACGTAAAGTAAGTAGGTTTTGTATCGCATAGCGCCATCTTTCGGTACGACTTGAAATCACATTCGGAGCTCGGTCACTTACTTTTGACTTTTGCACAAAGCTCCAGGATGCCGTGAAAATCAATACTAGGTTTTCACAATTTGTATGAGTTGTTTTTTTTACCTTTTTTACAGTATTATTAAAATGCCATCACACCTATAAAACAGCATTGTTGTCCACCCACAGTTCGCTTGTATATTTAGATTCCATGTCCCTAATTAGGGGTGAACCTATGACCCCAAATCCAGACTCTGAGCTGTAAATAAGAATTACAGAAAATCCCAATAACACTCGACTTGGGAATCGAAACACTAGACTAATGAGACAATCCCATTACTATACATGTGTACGTACATATATAATTATGTATTACTAGCTTCCGCCCGCGACTTCGTCCGCGTGGAATAGTTGCTTAGTCTTAGCGTGATCATATAATAATATAGCTTATAGCCTTCTTCGATAAATGGGCTATCTAACACTGAAAGAATTTTTCAAATCGGACCAGTAGATCCTGCGATTAGCGCGTTCAAGTAAACAAACAAACTCTTCAGCTTTATATATTAGTATACTAGCTTCTGCCCGCGACGTCGTCCGCGTAGCGTGATGATATTATTATATAGCCTTCCTCAGTAAATGGGCTATCTAACACTGAAAGAATTTTTCAAATCGGACCAGTAGTTTCTGAGATTAGCGCGTTCAAGCAAACAAACAAACAAACAAACTCTTCAGCTTTATATATTAATATATAGATATAGCTTCTGCCCGCGACTTCGTCCGCGTAGCGTTATGATATATAGCCTATAGCCTTTTTCAATAAATGGGCTATCTAACACTGAAAGATTTTTTCAAATCGGACTAGTACATCCTGAGATTAGCGCGTTGAAGCAAACAAACAAACAAACTCTCCAGCTTTATATATAAGTATAGATAATCACTATAGTGATTATTGTAATCAGTATTTTTTTCTATGATTTATCTATGAAACCAGAATTGTGTTATTCATCTATTTGCAAAGAAACTAATAAAATGAATGTAGCCGGCCAACTAACGGCTTGAGACAAAAATAACATCCATTGTAAGTTTCCAGAGTTCCATTCTCCGCGTCTCGGAATCTTAGGATCTTGACACTGTATCCGAATTTGTACATCGCGTGACGAACGCCGGGTCTATCGTCAATTTACTTATTTAAACTGATTAGTTTCACGGAACCAAATCCGGCCGGTGGCTGTACTGGAACAGAGAAAGCTATAGACTCGACAGATTAACATTAATATTATTTTTGTATAGTATTACTAGCTTCTGCCCGCGACTTCGTCCGCGTAGCGTGATGATATATAGCCTATAGCCTTCCTCAATAAATGGGCTATCTAACACTGAAAGAATTTTTCAAATCGGACTAGTAGTTCCTGAGATTAGCGCGTTCAAGCAAACAAACAAACAAACAAACTCTTCAGCTTTATATATTAGTATAGATTATTTATATTGTAGGAATTATCAGGGTTTTTTTAATGTCATAAGGGGACAACAAATAAGCAGACGGATCGCTTGATAAAGTATAGCATGTTCCATAGCAATTGTCAGATTTTTCATACAGATTAGCTATGCCAAAAGTCTAAAAGACTGCTTTTTATGAATCATAATACGCATAATTCACTTTGAGAATGACGAAAGAATTAATGTAAGCGGCTAAGTAATAATTGAGCTGATCAACTGATCTGCAAGGTTAAGCAGCGCTCGCCACGGTCAGCTTGTGGATGGGTGATCATTCTTAACACACCGAGACCCCTCCGTGCCTCGGAGAGCACGTAAACTCGTCAGTCCCGGTTGTCATAAGAACATCTATGACAATATTGTTAGTGATAGTCAGAAACGCAAAAAAGCCTGACAACCAGTCTATCCTTCACATATGGGAATTGCCCGGAAATTGGGATGCAAAGGTCTGATGGCATTCGGTTTGTGTAAAATATTGATAGTCTGCCGCATCTTGTTAGACTGGAAGCCGACCTCTACATGGTTGGGGAAAGGCTCGGAAGATGAAGAAGATAATGTAAGGGGTTAAAATATCAATGTGACAATTTTAACCCCCCAGATTGCTGTATGACTGACTGATTTTAAGATTAACGGTTAACATAGGATTATATTATTATTATCTGTGACATAGATTTTTTTTAAGAATAGTATTATTTATAAAAATGGGATCTGCAAGGTATAGAACAAAGTACACTAAAAAAAACTATGAAAAAAATACAGACCCGTGTCGTCTCCACATCTTTCTGGACTAATCTGGGACGTTACAATATTTTGGTCTCATTACGATGTCAATATAAGATTAGGGATAAGCCCAATTTTTGTAAGAACCTTGGGGGCTGTTAAGTGACTTTTTTACAATGGTTTTCGGTTCTGGCCCCGAGACAAACAATTAGTTTCTTGATAAATAAAATGGTCAAGGGTGTGCTTTGTAGAGTAAAAAGAAGTTATAAAAAAATATTATAACTTCTTTTTATTTATTATAAAAAGGGTTCCTTTTGTGATAGGGATAAGTAATATTTAAATAAATATTTAACCAGGATTTTTAAATTGATTTCGAACACGTACTTCAATAATATCATAATTTGATAATTATTTTTGTTTATTTAAATGGAGGATTAAATTAAATATAAAAATATTGTAAAGTTTGTAATATAATTCTCTGTTAAAAAATAATCATAATATTAACATAAATTATACTTTGATTTAATAAAAAATAAAATAAGCCCTGTATAGAGAACAGACAAAATTAAAGCAATTTAATCATTTGCTTTTGAAAAAATTAAATAACAACTGAGACGGGAAACTGAGACGAGAGCGGTCCTACTAGACGCTTATTATTTGAAATCGAGAACTCTAAAAAACCAAACGTTCCGATGTTCGAAATACCAAATTTCTTTTATTTTCAAATTACAATACCTTAAATAATAATATGCAACGGTTTGATTGACAGTTTTCGGATCGCGACGGCGTCGAACCGACGGCCGGCGAAAAAAACCGAACAAATTCGGCAACGATTTAAAATTCGAATCGAATTAGTTGAACGATTATTGATGGAATTTTCACGTTCCATATGTTCGTTGAATTTGAATTTGCGGTCTCGAATTAATAGCCTCGGGAGTTTTGAGTTTCGTAATTCGAATTTATTTTATTATTTAATTCCAAAATACTTTCCGCAGTATTCTGGGAGCGTAATTTGTTCTTTATTTTCTTTTATTTATGAGGTTTTCGAAATAGGTATAAAGAAATATTTTATTCTGTACACAAAGAGCATACCGATTCTTTCAGTAAATATTAGTCTGTGTATTTTTAATGTGATAGGAGGACAAACGAGCAGATCGATCATAAGCGATTACCGCCGCCAATGGACACTCGCAACACCAGAGTGGTCGCAAGTGCGTTGCCAGCATTTTAAAAGGGTTTGGGCCTTAAAAATATATAAGTACTTAAAACCTACCTTATTTTTTAAAAGCACTATTTATTTTTTATACTTACAGCAAATATATTTTGCCAATCCGACTTTATATATCAATCTGAGAGAAGGCCTGGAATAAATAATATTTTTGTTAATTGAAAAATCAATGTGCCTATTCGATTTTAATACATCGAAACAAACTCGGAAAATTATCATCTCTATAATAAAGGCCAAAAATAATAGCTTTAAATTGACTATGTCAAGCAGAAGGGTACCTAGTAATCTCAATTACTTATTAATTTAATTATATGTTAAACTTCTATATTTATAATAATATATGTATAATCTGAGTGTGGAAAATGCAAAAAGATACTTAGGTAATTATAATATTGTGTTTAGTGTATAGCTACTATAATTATATTTTATGTTATAAAGAAGAATAGGTATAAATGTAATAAAATAAGTTTAAAAAACCATCACCATTAATTTTAGTTATATATAATATTTTTATGCAACAACGAGAATAAAATATTATAATAATAACGGTAAATATTGGAGATTTTTTTTCTCCTTTTGGATGTTTTTATTAAAATAAAATACTGAGTTGATTCGCTCTTGTTTTCAGGTATTTGAGTTAGTTTTTAAGGCCCACTTGCACCAACTTCTTAAATGTGTTTAAATTGTATTTAAACACGAAATATCTTTGAAAATTTGTGTTTAAATATGACTTAAACACATTTAAGAATTTGGTGCAAGTGGGTCTAAGTCTCCCTCTGCAAGTTGTTAGGTTTAATGTTCAGTACACACACGAACAAGATTACAATTAAGTTACTAGACCTACCATCACGCCTGTATTCCACAAAGGGTTAGGCAGTATTGTACCTACACCAAAAATTCGACGGTATATTTTAGATCTCATGTAATAAGGGGGGAGGAGGTGCTTTGCAGATATAAATCCAAACTGCTACTGAGAATTTCGTAGAAAATACCAATAGGTAATACTGCTCGACCTGGGAATCGAACTCAGGACCTCTATATCGTGCTTATAACCACTAGACTAATGAGACAATCCCGCTTTCCCACTTTATAATAACTCTTTCAAATCTATTGGATCATAGTAATAGTTAATACTTAATTTTTACTTTTAAGACTAATTTACCAATCACAAATTACCTAATTAATATTACCTCTTACTGTTATTATAAATGGGAAAGTTTGGATGGAAGGTTTCTAAAATGATTTAGTAACAAACTTATCTATCCATCTAGAGCTAAAACGGCTGAATGGATAAGGAATAAATTTGGCATTGAGATAGATAGTATACCTAGTCTGGAAAAGAATATAGATAGTCCGGAATAGCACATAGGCTATTTAAACCAGGTAGGACCCATTATGAAGTCCAGGCAGACGAAGTCGTGGGCAGAATCTAGTATTTCTATATAACTGATTTTCTTACTCTCTAGAATGGGTTTAAAAAATTAACAGGAAACAATGTAGTTACTCTATAAAGCTAACTATATTATGATTTCAAAATTATACCATAAAAACTCGTTTAAGAAGAGTTTATAATTTCATAGAAATAATTAATTATTAATAATTCTTGCACACCATGTTGTGCTGAATACATAGTACCTATTTAAGACGTAATACATTACCCAGGTGTATTTAAGTAGTTACAGAAGTGCATTAAATTAAAATTATTTCATTTTTATGTCAAAAATATATAAAATGTTGAAACGCTCTTGGACTATTAAATAAGCAACATTATTGTTTATGGTAAAACATCCGTTAGTACCAGCGGGTATCTGACTCAATAGTCAATTTAAGCGGCGGTAGCCTAATGGCTAGGGCGTCGGACTTGCGATCATGTGGTTGCCGGTTCGAAACCCACCCATTACACTACCGACGTGAACCCACTCGTAACACAAGCATTTAGCTTAGCACGAGGGGTTAACAGGAATACTAGTAATGTGCGACCCACATAGCTAGTAAGCTTTTTTTTAAAAAAAAAATAGTCTAGTGGTCCCAAGTGCGAATGCTACGATAGAAGTGTGAAGTGTGAAGAGTGAAGTTTTGGGGGCTGTCTTTAATGTAAAAATGACATTCAAAAAGTACTACCTAGTAGTCTATATTGAATAAATGATTTTGACTTTGACTTTGAGAGGTGTTGGATGTGATTCCCGAGTAGGATATTTAAAAAAAAACTTTAAAATTCCCTGTTGGTTTTTTTATGTGATAGGGAGGCAAACGAGCAGACGGATCACCTGATGGTAAGCGATAGGTCTCAAGTTCGTAGCCCGCCTTTTCAAAAGGGTTTGGACCCCCGGTATACTCACTCACTAGGCGAAACACAACGTAAGTGTTGTTTCACGCTGGTTTTCTGTGAAGGCGTATTACTCCGGTCGAGCCGGTCCATTCGTGCCGAAAGCGGGCAGGATCCGAACCTGCGTCTTCTGCTTAGATACACCAGACACTATGACCACGAAGCTACCCTTTTATTTCCTTCATTAAAATCACTTTATAACCTTAGCATCGAAAATCCAAAAAAAGGAACACAATAAGATAGTTTTAACTTTTCAAAAGTACTTACATATATTAATGGTCTTGAAATAAAAACATTTTGTCTTTGACTTTGACTTTGAAACGGTATAGATGAGTTGATAAACTTCTTCTATTTTGAACTCTTTATTTGTTAAAGAAAGTCACGCAATTTTTTGCACTGCACATGTGTGTATTATACATATAACAGTAGGTACTTATTATGTACCAATGTTTCACGTCAACAGTCAATAATGTTATCTTTTAACAAGCTTGTTAGTAAAGTTGACAAGACAAACTAGAGTTATCTTATCGGTAAACACTTAGGTTCTCGTATTGTTTAGAATGCTTTTGACTAGGTACCTATATTTTTGTATTTTTTTGCATTTTCCACGCCAAGTTATTTTAGTGAAGGAAAAATTCGACTTGCGGTCAGGATTCGAACCTGCGTCTTCTAGTTAGATACACCAGACGCTATGACCGCTAAGCCACTATGGCCGGCCAGTATGCTTCTGCCTTACCCTTCAGGGTACCCACACGGGCGTGATGGTATGTCACACAGGAAACACCTACTATCTATACTCACAAGCTAAGGAACTTAAAATAGATCTTCTGTCCTATGGTAAGCCAACTACAAACGGATATTAATAAATAACATTTATCACTGATAAGCTTCCCGTTAAACCATTACCATATTTAATGTTCGCAATTATACTTAATTAATTATCGACACATCAGAGGTATTAGGTCGATATAAACTACCATTAGGCTGGATTAAAAATATAAAGGGTAACACCTGCTTTACCGACATGTCCCTTGGAGGCTTTATTTTTAACTGTAAATAAAGGGGAGGGGGTGTTAAAAGAATTATAACTTGTGTAGGTATTGATAATGGCAAACCCCCCCGGCCCCCGACCTTTGCTCGTGCCTGCCCGTGCCAGTAGCTTTAAATTTGTTCATAAATAATTCAACGCAGATCTAGTGGTCCCTAGCTGTCCCCAGCAACGCCCTAAGCCGAGTTTCTAGTCCCTCTAGTGAACGCCCTTGTCTGCTATTGCTTATCTTTTTCTGATTTTTATGCATTTCTCATACTAAGATTATAAAGTTATTTTAGTAAATGAAAAATTCAACTCGCAGGCAGGATTTGAACCTGCGTCTTCTGGTTACATACACCAGACGCTATGACCACTAAGCCACCGTGAGTCCCTCCTGCCATGTCGAAATTTCCCTTCACATTCTGAACTAAGGTCTTAAGGTGACGATAGTAACATCTATTGAAAGGCAAGTTACCTTGCCTCTCAACCGAAATGACTTACCTTACGGTTAGTTCTATGTCGTACGATGCTAAAATACCTATTAACTACCTTTTTGTGTTTTTTAGCATTTGAGAAGCAAAGTAACTTGCTTTAAAATAGATGTTACGACGACGTCACCTTTAAAGACGTAAGTTCATAATGTTCGACATGGCAAATTTCGACATGGCAGGTGGGACTCGCGGTGGCTTATTGGTCGTAGCGTCTGGTGTATCTAACCAGAAAACGCAGGTTCGAATGTTGCTGTTCTTTGTTTATAAGTTGCTCCTGGCTAGAGGTCAGCCAGGAGCCAGCCAGGCTCAGCCACTACAGCAAAAGTGCCGTCAACTGTATTAATATTTCTATGAAATAACTAATTAACCTCAAAGAAAATTTACCGTAAAATTTTATGTAGATAAAAATACCTAGTAATATGTTGGTATGTCATTTGCCAACATATCTTAGTATTAATTTATGGTTTTATGCGCGTGCACACGATAAATCAGCAATGCCTCATGTAAATGTCATATTGGCTTGGAATATGGAATTATAAATTGCCCGTGTTTCTCCAAGCAGTTACCGCGTTGCGGACGTAGTTTGAAAATCGGAAATATTAAATTTAACCAGGTAGGATACGTAGGTAGGATTGGGTAAATATTTTCAAAATCCAAAAAAAAATATAATTTTTACTTCTTCTTTGAACTAAGCACAGTATAATTACTATATCCTCTAAATTTATTTAGTCTTGACAAATAGAATATTAACTACCTATTATAGTTTTTGCCCAAAACTTCGTCTGAATTGGGCCCTTCATGGATAAAAATTAGCATATTTGCTATTTCTATCTATCTATCTATCTATCTAGCTCTGTGCAAAATTTCATTTCCTAAATGAAATTATCTGATATATAGTCTGAAACACACTGAAACACATGTTTGGCCGTTGTGGCGTAATTGAGTTAGAAATGCAGAGTTTCACATTTTTAATAGTAGTAAAATTTAAAACTATACCATATAATTTTAATAGTGCATTAAAGCCTAAACTATATGAGAGACATGTCCTTAATTAAATAGTGGGCAGAATATGGGCTAATAATGTTTAAAAAAACCGTTTTATATTTCAAGCCGAACTACAATTCCAACCATTTTGAATAATTATGATAAAAAATGCAGTTGTAACACATACATTGTAATGGCGCATTATACCCTTACAATGATCAATATTACAATAATTCAGTATTTCAATTAGGTACTCCATTGTTTATTGTAAACAAATTAAATTACCAACACTCGTCTTTGCTTACAGGTGTCGATGTTACGAATGTAACATTTCAATTAAAAAAAGGGAATACAATCGTTAGATAAAACTAGGGGCTCGTTTATTTTAAGGATATTGGTGTTGCCTGTAATTAGACTGTGGCAGTCAAGTTCGTGTAAAGTACTGATATCCAGCCACATCACATCTGATTCCATTCTGAGTCTGCTTCCATTGTACCTAACAATGGAAGCAGACAAGGTTGGGAAAATGCTGTACGATGATATAAAAGATCTTTCTAAAAAGTTTATATTTTCTGACTTCACTAGTTGTTTAAAAAAACAACATTTTCACAAACTAGGATTTTCTCCTGTTTCGTGGGCCAACGATGTATGACGTACGCCAAACTTTGCACGCCATGCTTCGGCACGAATGGGCTGGCTCGATTGGAGTGATGCCTTTGGCTTAAAGAAAACCAGCGTGAAACAACGGTTAAGTTGTGTTTCGCTGAGTGAATGAGGATACCGGAGGCCTTAACCCTTTTAAAAGACGGGCCACGCACTTGCGGCTCCTCTGGTGTTACGGGTGTCCATGGGCGGCGGTATCGCCTACCATTAGGTGATCCATCTGCCCTCCCCCCCCTCCCCTAGTCTATAAAAAAAGCCACGAGCCTCACCTACTAATGAAATGTAAAAGTGCCGTTAGCCTAATAGCTACGGCGTCGGACTTGCGATCATGTAGTAGCCACCGGTTCGAAACTCACCCATTACTCTACACTGACATGAACCCTAAAATGAAGGGTTTAACAAGTATACTAGTATCTTATCTTATCTTATCTTGTGTGGGGCCGAGGCAGCAAGGCCTCGGAGAACTTCGACCCAATGGGATATTTTGTGCTTCCCCTAGATACTCATCCTCCCCCAGTTCTTCAAACAGCTCTTCTATAAGCTTTATAATGAGGCCTGGGGGTATGAGTCTGTAGTCCTCTGGTCTTGGATAACCCTTCCCCAAGAGGCACATTCGCTTTCTAGCCAGTGCATCGCATGTACACAGAAGGTGTTCTATGCTCTAAATTTCCCTTTTACAGGCCCTGTAGGCTGATAACTCCGTCAGACCCATCTTTTTTAGGAGAGCGTTAGTACCGAAGTGTCCGGTCAACGCTCCCATCAAAAGACGGGCCTGCCGCCTGCTTGAGTTCCAAATGGCATTTTGCCATCTCGGTGAGGAACCTATGAATTTCTTGGAGTGAGCAAGTCCCGTGAGGCTCAACCACTCATCCATGTGACTCGCCCTTCCGTGCTCCCGAAATGCCGTTTTGACTGTGCTTGGGGCCAGTCCTACAAATAGTTCCGGTCCAATTAGTGCCGTTCCAAAACCTTCCCAAGAATACTAGTAACGTGCGACCCACATTGGTAGTAAGCCAAAGAAAAAAAACAGTAGCAACCTGAAATTATTCTACAGATGTTACTTAGTTGCACTATATCACTTAATTCAATATACGATGCATCGGTATGCGACATCTCACAGTCTACTTTTATGACGCGTACAGCTGGATAACTTGCCTTTTTATTCGACACATCATAAAAATATATCCGAAAATGACCATGAACTTTTTGAATGTCGGATATTTTTTTAAATTTAAATTCGATGCAGAACAAACATGTCATCGAGTGTATTTCATATTTTTACTGTTTAATTAATAGTCAAGGTGTTAAAATACTTCTGTGCATGCATAATTATGATTGTTTATCTCATTAACACATTAAAATAAGCGTTAACCATGAACTTTTCCGTCAAAACTGTCTTGCAGTTTATTTATATATCGGGGACTAGCTGACTTCATATAAAAATATATAAATTATGGATAAACTATTTATATTGATATTACCTAGGTATTGCTCGCAATTTCCGAAAAAGGTATATATTACTAATTTTTTGCGACATGGGGTATCTTCTATCTTTTCTCAAGATACAATTTCTCTATCTCCTTGCCTAGCAGTTTACACGTGAAATAGTAACCGTCATACTGAATTGACGAAACAGTTATTTTCGCATTTATAATATTATATCTATCGAATTTAACATAGACAGATTTTTTTAACAATAAATAAGGTGTCAAAAACTCAAGACGGTTAATGTAAAACAGGGTGAATATAGAAACTTTCTAAACTGTCCGATTTTGTAGTTCACTAACAACATTAGCACTCATCCCAGTTGACTAACTTTCATGAAAGTAAATGTTTGCTCGTAATTAAACGCATTACTGCGCTTTAATCGTTCCATGTCGGATACATGAGCATAATTCTATATCTACAGTCCTCGTAAAAAGCCATTTTGATAAATCGATAGCGCGATTGTATGATTGTTATTATTAAAGTGTTCGTAACTTTTGTAAGATAATTGCTAAGTGGGGATGAAGAGACTAATTAGTCTTGCCAAGCTTCATGCGCGCTACGAAATAATTTGTCAGCTTATCAGTAACTATTTTACAGGAAACGTCACGGCAACCCAATTTCTGTTTTTTTATACCACTGCGGTGGCTAAGAAACTAACGGTCCACCTGATGGTAAGCAGTTATCGTAGCCTGAGAGCCAGAGGTGGCCCTCGCATGTAAAAACCTTTTCACTCCTTTTTTGAAGAACCCCATGCCGTAGCTCTTTTGGGAGAACCTCTAAAGGTAGCTCAATTCATAGCCTGAATACACGTGGTGCGAAGTAATAACTATATACATACATACACTCACGCCTTTCTCCCACAGGGGTAGGCAGAAAGTATAGACCGCCACTTGCTACGATTCTTGCATACTTCATTTGCTTCTGCGACATTCATACATCTTCTCATACATACGCGCCGCTTGCGAGTACACGCCGATCTTATTGGCAGAGTCCTTCAAAAAGGTCAGGTGCCTTTTTGAAGGACTCCGCCAATAAGATCGGCGTATGCCCTTCTAGGATGACCTCTTCTAACACTGCCGCTGATATTCGCCTTATAAATTCCTTTCGTTATTCGTCTATCATCTGATATCCAAGGTATAAACTAGTTCTCAGACTTTGGGATTCTCATAGGTGCAGTCTGTTAACAAGTTTTGGCTGTTTTACAGTACCTGTTTGCTTGTCACACAAGTGGGTCGTTTACAAACAAAAATTCTCACATGCACAACGCCCAGACCCGGAACAACGATGTGTAGATCATACAAATATTTGCTCCGTGTGGGGTTCAAACTCACAACATTTGTCGCAGAAGCTGGTCGCTCAGCAGCTTCGCCAAACGTGTCTTCAAATTGAAATATGATATTTTGACTTTGACGATTGGCAATTTGCCAGTTCTATTTAGGGTCTTCTCATTTTTTTTTATCGACACAGGATCGGATAAGGCCCTTCTTGGTTAGAAGAAGCTCTATTTCGCTTGACGACGTGTGTGTTAGACCCGGGATAGGTTAGAATTCCCACACGGGGAAATTTTTATTTTAGCGATTTTCGATTAGGATTATTTCGCCTTTTTGCTTTAATCTCTACTATTATAAAATTGTAAAAAAGTGTCTGTATATTAAAGATATTAAAAAAAAAAACACGAGGGTTATGGTATATAAACGTCTCCGAATCCGAAAATATGATTTTTAAAATTCTTGTCTGTTTGTGTACGGGTTGGAGCAAAAACTACTGAATAGATTTTCATTTTATTATCACTGTTAGAAAGTATATGCTCCAACTTAAAAACTAGTGAACTTCTTATCTCAATTAATTAAATGAATCCGGAGATACAACTTGACCTCCCTGATGTATAGAGGCCCATACAAAGAAGAGGTCATCAATGTTGGTTTTCCATTTTTACTCCTGATATAGCTTCACGTGAGCGAAGCCGCGGGCAGAAGCTAGTATTAATATATTTTCGTTTTCATTCATATGTATGCAGAGACCTTTACTCTTTAATACAAAATTATCGTTATAATTTCCACCCAACGCCCGATAATTAATTTCTCTAACTACTGTTATACGTGAGCCCATTAAACTGTGTGTGTCTTGTAGCGTTTTTTTTTTATTATTTTCCATTAAAAATTCGTCCCGCGTCGCACACACCTGCGCTCCGGCTACAATCAATATCTTAATTATATCCATTTTTATGCCTTTAACTAGTAATATTGCAACAACTTCACATCTTTTTGAGATATTGGAGTTACTACTTAATATTTATATCTGCGTAAAAGATAAATAAAATTATTTTTCTTTCTTTCTTTCTTATTATTTTTCGAGTGTTGTTTTTTTTATGGTGACATTAAACAAGCCAAGGATGTCTGCGCTTTCGCTTCCGCGTTTTGCTGCTTGCTTCTTTTTTTTCATAAAGTAAGCGTACAAATACTATCTATTAAAACATATTTTAATTGTTTTGAAAGATTTGTATGATTTTAATAAGGTTTTTTATTAAATACTAGCTTCTGCCCGCGGCTTCACCCCCGTGGAATAAAAGTATCGGGAACGGGATAAAAAGTATCCTATGTCCGTTTCCTGGTTCTAAGCTACCTCTCCACCAATTTTCAGCCAAATTGGTTCAGCCGTTCTTGAGTTATAAATGAAGTAACTAACACGACTTTCTTTTATATATATAGATTTACATTAATTTTTTAAACTGCCTCATTAGCCCAGTGGTCCTGAACGCGCTGTGACCATGGATGCTCTAAAGGATCCAAAACGTCGGGAATTAAATAATATCAATACAACGCGATAAAATCCGTAAAAAGTAGTTTTATTTCAGTCATTCAACGACTTCGGAATTTTTGACTTTTTCTTGTCAACTTGTGTTTCTTGTGTCATTAAGAACTATTAGACGACCATTCTTACACAATTGAAATACTTAGTAGGCTTCGGCCCCAGGCCATCTTCAGAGGATTATATTTATACTAGCTTCTGCCCGCGACTTCGTCTGCGTGGACTTCAGATAAAAAGTAGCCCATGTGTTATTCCAGACTATAATCTATCTCTGTGCCAAATTTTATCCAGATCCGTTCAGCCGTTCTGGCGTGAAAGAGTAACAAACTTCCATCCGTCCATCCTCACCAACTTTCGCATTTATAATATTAGTAGGATAATATAATATAATAGTAGGATTTCTTCAAATAAATGTATCCTACATTTAAGTCAGTCCATGTGTTACACCATAAAAGCCTATTAAATTTTATGACTTGCAATAAAATCATCAATGTTGCTATCTTCAAATAAACGAACTTAAAGAGTGATAAACGCATCATAAAATTTAAACGACTCAAGTTATGACAACGTTTGTCCTTTGAAAAAAAAAACGAGTTATCTTTTATTCAGCTGCCTCCCTAAAAGGGGCCACGGTTATACTTAAATGTACTAAGTAACCGCGTAAATGAATAGATTTTACTGTGGAAGAGCCATGCTTCGGCACGAATGGGCCGGCTCGACCGGAGTGATACCACGGCCGGAGTGATACACAGAAAAACGTTGTGAACAACGCTTACGTTTTTTGTTTCGCCGAGTGAGTAAGGATACCGGAGGCCTAAACCCTTATAAAAGGCGGGCAACGCACTTGTGACTCCTCTGGTGCCCATGGGCGGCGGTTATCGCTTACCCTCAGGCCATCGGACGGCTCGTTTGCCCCCATTACACATAAAAAACTTTGGGAGCTCTTCATCGGCAATTATTCTTCCATGTTGTTAATCTGAGTAACATTTTTGAGTGACATAACATATACATAACATACCATCACGCCTGTATTCCCGGAAGGATTAGGCAGAGGCGTACTAATTTACACCTACAGTTCGCCGGTATGTTTTTAATTCCCATGTAATAGGGGGGGAGCCTATTGCCATTAACCGGGCACAAATTCCTAACTCTGAGCTGCTACTGGGAATTTCATAGAAAAACCCAATAACACTGCTCGACCTGGGAATCGAACCCAGGTAAATTATATGATATTAATTATATGATATGATATTAACTAAAAAAAATCTTTAGAATATCGTTGAAAAATGTTAAGTGTATGTTGCTTCAAGCAATTACCTAATCATCATTTTATCAATCCAAATATTTAAATTTGGATCTCTGAAGTCTTTTGGTAAACGAAAAGTATTTTATTCAATGCGATTTTTGTATGTTTTATTTAAATTTTCATAGAGCAATGTTTGCAGAGACAGCTAATAAAGAATAATTAAACTTCTAATATTTATATTATGCACATTGCAAAGTTATATTCCTTACTTACTTCTTCGACATACGAACATTCCCCTTTATCAATATCCACGCTAATACCTTAATTATTGTTAAGGCGATGCTCATCTTATTTATACACACAATTAGAAGTATGGAAAGTTTACGATAATAGATAAATTTTAGTACATAATTAATGGCTGTGTAATATTTTATTGCTTGGATAAGAATCAATAACGTTTATCTAATATATCGTCAATGATATTAAAGTTATTTAATCTATCTATACTAATATATAAAGCTGAAGAGTTTGTTTGTTTGCTTGAACGCGCTAATCTCAGGAACTACTGGTCCGATTTGAAAAATTCTTTCAGTGTTAGATAGCCCATTTATTGAGGAAGGCTATAGGCTATATATTATCACGCTACGCGGACGAAGTCGCGGGCAGAAGCTAGTCGTTTAATACAATTGTAACTTACTGATTATCTATACATAGGAGGTATGTTAAGAAAAAAAATATTTGAGGGGTCTTTGAAAGAGCATTGAAGCCAAAATAATGAACTTACCATCATGCGTGTATTCCTTGACGGGTTAGGCAGAAGGTACACGCAAGTTCGTGGAGGTTTGCCGATAATGTTTAGGTCCCATGTAATGGGGACGACCCTATTGCTATTAACCGAGCACAAATCTAAACCCCGAGCAGCTTTTGAGAATTTTATGTTAAAACCCAACAACACTTTGGTCGACCTGAGGATTGAACCCAGGACGTCTAGTGTAGCAGTCACATTTGGGACCACTAGACTATATCATCATCATCAGATACGCCTATTCCGAGCTGCCCAAGACCGGGATGGTTGGCGCTCTTTTGGGGAGACCTACGTTCAGCAGTGGAAGGCAATAGGCTAGACTATAAAATAACATAATGAAATGAAATGAAATGATGATGAAATGAAATGATATTTATTTCTGTAAGTAGATCATTAGAGACACTTTTACAAGTCAATCGTTTGTTTTTTTTTATAGCTAGATGGCTTCGGCATTTCCTAACTGACGACCTCTGAGAAGAAACACCGAAACAAACTCAGAGAATCATGGTCTCTTTTAAAGTCCAGACATAAAATAATGCAAATAATGTGAGTGGGACAATGCAGGGCAATGTCTGAAATGGCCTTTTGAGGAAAGAACCATAGCAGCTTTGAGTAGACCTGTCCTAACTGACGGCAAGCATGCATCAGTCATCGTGTAGCTCAACCATAATTAAGGGAGCTCAACGACCCGTCACACGACAATACCAGATCAGTAGGACATTCGTGTAGGTCGTATAAAATTTCCAAAGCCTCCAGACTATAGAAACTGGTATAATAAAATTAAGCCTATCAAGTATAACATAATCAACCCATTATATGTCCCACTGCTGGGCACAGGTCTCTTCTCACAATAAGAAGGATTAAGCTATAGTCCACCACGCTAGACTAATGCGGGTTGGCACACTTCACACGCCGTCGAGAAAATCTCTCAGACGTGCAGGTTTCCTCACGATGTTTTCCTTCACCGGTTAAAAACTGCCTCATTAGCCAAGTGGTCCTGAGCGCGAATTCTACGCTAGAGGTCCTGGGTTCGATTCTCAGGTCGAGCAAAGTGTTATTGGGTTTTTCTATGAAATTCCCAGTAGCAGCTCGGAGTTAAGAATTTGTGCCCGGTTAATGGCAATAGGCTCGCCCCCTACATGGGACCTCATCATACCGGCGAACTGTGGGTGTACATTAGTACGCCTCTGCCTAACCCTTCGGGGAATACAGGCGTGATGGTATGTTATGTTAGTATTGAAATAGTAGTATAGTAGACTTCGGCCCCAGGCCCCATCTTCGGAGGATTATAATCTATATTTTTTCAAATTTACCCTACATTGCCGTAGGAGCTGTCACATTTAGGACCACAAGACTATATCCTTCATTATAATGATTTTAATCAAAACTTTAAGCTATATTTTTAACATTAGTTATCTACAACTTAGTTCATTCACAATGAATGCGTCCGCTAAGCAGTAGAGTGGTACTACCTTATGTTAATGTTATAATTATCCATTTGTTAATTATCTTGTATGTTTTAAGGAGCCGCCGTGTCCGAGCACCGAGACAAATAGATTATGTACAGTCTAATGGACATGTTCATATTTATTTTATTTAAGTTAAGTGTGGAATCGGCAGGTGATTGGCTTTTAGGCGGATAACCTTTTCATTATTGATAGCGAATTCAAATACATCGTGTGGGGACGGGTTGGAATACAATTTGTTTGCTAATTGATGACACGTTTGGCGAAGCGGCTGAGCGATCGGCTTCTGCAACACGTGTTGCGGGTTCCATCCCCACTAGGAGCAAATATTTGTATGATTTTATTTAGTTGTTCCGGGTCTGGGTGTTTATTTAAGTGAGAATTTGTGTTTGTAAACGCATCCACGATACAGAAGAATATAGGTGACGACCTCTGTGGTTAAGTGGTTCGAGTACCGGACTGCTGACCACGAGGTCGTGGGTTCGATTCCCACAGGACACAACTTCTACAGTAGTACGCTTCTGCCTAACCCTTCGGGGAATACAGGCATGATGTTATTCTAAAAATTATCCATATAACGTGTAAATTATCCATCCCTCAAAGAGTCATGTCATTAAATTCTAGTAAGTTTGTCCAAAGAAATACCTCGCCTGATTTATAACCAACATTAACAATTAAAAAAATGTAATAAATAACATTTTTTGAAGGCAACTATTGCCACTTTATCATCTAGAAAGACAAACATAGGCACATGCCTAGAATATTTTGCATGCGACATTTAAAGCGATTATACCGTTGAAAATATCTGATATTGATCTTAAAATACGAATATAACACATAAATTGTTATTGAAATAAAAATATGATGAAAATCAACAATGCGTTATGGTTTACGGAGAAAGTTTATATTTAGCTTACGCTATGCCAATTATTATTCTCTTTATTGTTAATTATAATATATTATCAAATTATACGTAGAAGAAACATGACAGCAGAATAAATGCGTTCCTTACGATGTATATAATTATTATGGTGTAAATCGGAATGATAGATTGAGGAATTATATGATAAAACAACGTTGTGGTTTAAAAGATGATGTAGTGACACAATTGAGAAGAATATACATTGAGATGGTTTGGGTATGCCGTGAGAATGGATGAAAGGCGACTAATGAAAACGAGAGGTCTTGGGTTCGATTCCCAGGTCGAGCAAAGTGTTATTGGATTTTTCTGTGAAGTTCCCAGTAGCAGCTCGGAGTTTGGAATGTGTGCCCGGTTATGGCAATAGGCTCCTAATACATACATGACAGACATAATACATGGGACCTAAATATACCGGCGAACAGTGGGTGGAAATTAGTACCTTCGCCTCTGCCTAACCCTTCGGGAAATACAGACGTGATGGTATGAAAACGATTTTTAATGCGAGTGCTGACATACCTTATGGGTGAGGTTGTTCAAAAGGGTCGGTACGCGGTAGTACTCGCAACTGGTAAGTACCTACGTGTGCATGACGAGACTTATGAATATGGACCAAGAAAAGAGGTATGCAAGAATTGTAGCAAGTGGCTTGCGCCATTCTCGTACCTTATCTCACGTGGGAGAGCCATGCTTCGGTACGAATGGGCCGGCTCGACCGGAGTGATACTACGGCCTCACAGAAAACCGGCGTGAAACAACGCTTGCGTTGTGTTTCGCTGAGTGAACGGTTACCGGAGGCCCAAACCCTTTTAAAAGGCGGGCAACGCACTTGCGACTCCTCTGGTGTTGCGGGTGTCTATGGGCGGCGGTTATCGCTTACCATCAGGTGATCCGTTTGCTCGTTTGCCCACCTATCTCATAAAAAAAACCTTAATGTACACTTTTTTCAGTCGTAGGCAGAAGACTATAACGGAAGTCACTCGACGTTTAATATTGTCGACTTCGGTCAAACTTGGACATCCTCCAACGTTCACACATCTTGTTATCGCAATGTTGTACCTACTAGTGAAGATTGTAACTTATTTTAAGAGTGTCCATGGAATTTCTTGCCGGATTCTTCTCCATAGGATCAACCTTTTGGAACCGTGCAACTAGAATCATAACCAACGTTTCATAAACGCTTGTAAAAGCTTATTTGAAATAAAAAATATTTGATTTGATTTGAAGGAGTATGAAAGCCCACTAATCACTACGAGGCTGATAGAAGTTTATATCGGACTTCGGCCGACGAAAAACCCCCATATTTTACTGTGTAGGTAGGCATGTAGTAGGCCTTACTAATGTTACTAATTCATCTGTTTTGTAGCATATTGAAAATGATTGATACTTTGACATAATTATCGCTTTAAATTCAATTACGAACATTAAAGTATCATCAATTACAAACGACTTTCCATTAGGAGTTACCTTATTATTATTGCAACCGCCGTCGATAAGCCTTAGGGCTAAAACAAAGGTGTATGAAAGTTCACTCAGTGTTTTCCAATAACAGTAGTTTCAAGTGCAATTTATCAATTCACACTGTTATTACTTTGCGAGTGTAACGTTAGGCTGGCTGTTTATTTCTTTTATTTACACCATGATTGTAGGGAGAGTTAGTGACAACTCTCCCTAAAATCATGTACTTGTACTTGTACTTGTCAAAAGACAATCTTACTAAAACATAAAAGAGGAAAATTTATTCCCTACCTTGAATTAAAACAAACGATTTAATTATCTCTTAGAATTAGTTAAATTAAATAGTTATTATGCTCTCATTATATCATCTGTAAGTATAATACTTATTGAAAATATTTGATTGGATCTCATGATCCACCTGGCTAGCTGCTAGCTGTCAATATTAAGAGTCACAGAACCTGTGTCGTATTTTTTTAAAAAAAAAAAAGCTTACTAGCAATGTGGGTCGCACATTACTAGTATTCTTGTTAACCCCTCGTGCTAAGCTAGATTGCTTGTGTTATGAGTGGGTCCACGTCGGTAGTGCAATGGGTGGGTTTCGAACCGGCAACCACATGATCGCAAGTCCGACGCCCTAGCCATTAGGCTACCGCCGCTTCGAATCAATTTCCTTATAATCTTTCCCACCTTGTGCGGTACTTACCTTTTTATAAACTTTACATATTTAGGTGTTGATAACACTTTTAAATACGTCAAATTTTAACATACTATGCAATATATCTCTCATTAATATATCAGACAAGAAGGGACTACATTATTATTATTATTTTTATTCGAAAAAGGAATATCAAATTACACAATTTATTGTAGCGTACACTAAGTATGTCATATCGGATATTACAGTATACCATCGTGTAGATGACACTGACCTTTGATTGCGTTACCCTTTGCTTTTCCACATAAATTCTTCCTCACTTGAAGAAGTGCGACATGTATGAGACTGACTTTCATCTACGCAATACTTTTAATTGCAGTAATTAGCTGTATGTGTGCTTGTAACAAAAGTACTAAATTCATTTCAAATGGGACAGTTTAGAAAGTTCGATTAAATTCATTGAATGTAACTTTTTCCTACAACAAAATATAGCAATCGATTTAATAAAACTACTGTGCTCATTAGCCTATTGTTTCTGAGCGTGACTGCTACACTAGAGGTCTTAAGTTCGATTTCTACGTCAAGCGTCACGGGCTATATATATATACTAATATATAAAGCTGAAGAGTTTGTTTGTTTGCTTGAACGCGCTAATCTCAGGAACTACTGGCCCGATTTGAAAAATTCTTTCAGTGTTATGATAGCCCATTTATTGAGGAAGGCTATATATCATCACGCTACGCGGACAAAGTCGCGGGCAGAAGCTAGTTCTATTATATTATTATAGCTTCTGCCCGCGGTTTCGCTCACATGAAGCTACATTAGGAGTAATAAATATTTCAACTTGAACTTGAGTCTCACTGAGAACCTTCTCCTTTTTCGAAATCGGTTAAAAATGATGTTTATCGAAACGAAAGTAGCATGTAGACATGTCTCCTGTCCTGTCACCAGGTCTGCCTGTCAAATAAATATCGCAGAAATAAACTGACACAAGTATTCATAAAAAAATCACCTGGCTATTATAATGATACGCAGACGCCTTTATTAATTAAAGAAGAGATAATCTTGGTGTCATGGCGGCATTTCATAAAATAATCCTATTTCAAGTTATGTTTAAAATAACTTAATATACCATAATATGCAGACGTTAGCTGGTTGGTTGAATGCCAACCCGCATTACCTACCTATGACGTATAGTCCACCACGCTAGCCGTGGTGGACTATAGGCCTTATCCCTCTCATTGTGAGATTGTTAGATCTTCTCTTCTTCTTCTTGTCTTCTCTACTATTAAAAAATTGTAAAAAGCTTTTTGTTACGGGTTGGAGCAAAAACGACTGAATAGAATTTTAATTTTGTTATCACTGTTAGAAAGTATCCCCAACTTAAAAACTGGTGGACTTTTTAACTCAATTAATTAAATGAATCCTGAGATACAGCTTGACCTTTCTGATGTATAGAGACCCATACAAAGATCATATTATCTAGATAGATATATAGATACATAATCACTGTTGGTTTTTATCTAATTATTTTTGGAATCAATTTCCAATCCTATTAAAGCTTGAGGTGAGCGAAGCCGCGCGCTAGTACTATATATAAAAGCTTACTACTTACAAGCTGTGTATGTCGCCCTCGTGCTAAGCTAAATGCTTGTGTAACGAGTGGGTTCACGTCGGTAGTGCAATGGGTAAGTTTCGAACCGGCAACCACACGATCTGACGCCATAGCCATTAGGCTACCGCCGCTTTTAAATCATCATCATCATATCAGCCAATAGAAGTCCACTGCTGATTAAAGGTCTCCCCCAAAGACTTGCACAAAGACCGGTTTTAAGCCGCCTGCATCCAAAGATTCCCAGCGACCTTCACCAAGTCATCCGAGAATCTCGTTTGAGGTCGTCCCACACTACGCTTTCCGCTTTTTAATATCTAGTTGAAATATCATAACGCCTGTATTGCAAAATTGTTTGGAGAAGTGTTCTGCTGTACTCATGTATCTATACTCCATTTGGTTAGGTACCTAATTATAGGTAAACAATAATAACCCTCCTCCTTCGGCAGTCGGGTAAAAATGGCGGCGTTCAGAGCTATTCAACCTTTTATTGCAATGGTATCTTATGAATTGGGAGTGAACTGAATATACCTTTTAATAAAATTGACAATAAGTTTTATTCTGAATCAGATGAAGAACAATCACCAACACTAATAATAAAACAGAACAATAACTAATTAACACAATTTACGGCAAAACAAAACAGAAAAACGAATGAAAGCAAAGTAAACACAAACTGTCACGAATGGCGTCTGGTTACGTGGTTACCCGACTAAGTGTAATATCGGTTATTTATTTTGCTGCTTCCTCGCAGTACCTACTACTTCTCATTTTTTTCGAGTTATCTAAAAGTCTTCTACGCAGAAAAATGTTTTGAATAGTTAGTATAGTTCTTTAGTATATTATAGTTACTTTTGCGTTTGTAATACCTTTTGTCAACGGTTGCATTCCCATTCCAAAGGACGATAGGTAGCTTGTGTCGTTCTCCAAGGTCCAAAATTAATCAAAATTGTTTTTTTATGAGATAGGGGCGCAACCGAGCAAACGTATCGCCTAAGCGATACCGTCGCCCATGTAGACCCGCAAAACCAGAGGAGTCTCAAGTGTGTAGCCCACCTTTTAAAAGGTTTTGGGCCTCCGGTATCTTCACTCACTCGGTGAAACACAACGTAAGCGTTGTTTCACGTTGGTTTTTTGTGAAGCCATGGTGTCACTCCGTTTGAGCTGGTTTATTCGTGCCGAGGCATGGCTCTCCCACTGTCGAAATTTAAGGTAGTTTAGGTGTGAAAAAGTTACAAACATAGATAGAGCTACATTTGCATCCATCTATATTTATAAAAGAAAGTCGTGTTAGTTACACTATTTATAACTTAAGAACGGCTGAACCGATTTGACTAAAAATTGGTGGAGAGGTAGCTTAGAACCAGGAGACGGACATAGGATACTTTTTATCCCGTTCCCGTGGGATGTGATGACAGACCGAATTCCACGGGGGCGAAGCCGCGGGCAGAAGCTAGTTTATAATATTAGTATGGATATCCAAGTACGTCAAAAACACATAATTATTTAAAAACATTACGTTACAAGCAGACCTGCAGTAAAGGCATAGCTACATAGTTGGTTACATAATTTAATAATTCCATGTAAGGTCTTATGCGCTTAAGACGACAGGCAACGATTGATATAATGTGTGAATTAGCATGTTTGTTGGTTTGTAAGCAATAGTACCTATAATTTCCATTGCAAAACTGGAATTGTCTAGGGAAACATGACCATTGAGTACAAAGTCATAAGTACGAGACCATCACGCCTGTATTCCCCGAAGGGTTAGGCAGCGGTGTACTAAGGTACACCCACAGTTCGCCGGTATGTTTAGGTCCCATGTAATAGGGGGCGAGCCTATTGCCATTAACCGGGCACAATTTCCAAACTCCGAGCTGCTACTGAGAATTTAATAGAAAAACCCAATAACACTTTGCTCGACTTGGGAATCGAACCCAGGACCTCTAGCGTAGCAGTCGCACTTGAGACCACTATACTAACGAGGCAGACCTTCATTTTAAATGCGACTAGTTTTCGGATATATGGGATTCTTTAAGTACGTAAGTCCTCAAACCAGCTGATGAGTCACCTGGTGGTAAGTAGTAATTGTCACCCATAGACATCTGCAACCAGAGGAGTTTTTGATGGGTTGCCAATCCTTAAGAGGCCTTGCGGATGGCAGAGGCAGAGCTGCAACTGCGGCAACCTGCTGAGGGGCAACTGGCTCTTAGAGATACCTTTAAAAATGTGGTTTAGACTGGTTATAAGGGGATTTGAGCTTCTGACCGCCACGATTCCCATAACAGAGACTTCCAAAAATAACTACTTTTTTTTTAAATTTAGCGATCAGCAATCTAGCAGACGAGCCTCCTACACCAGACCAACACCAGAGAAGTTGCTGATGGGTTTTGGTGTAAACGTCACTGTCCTTTTAAAGATCCCCATGTCATTGCGCAATGGTAACACTTCAGGAAAAAGACCATTCCGTATCTTATAGGCATGCGGGAGAAATCCTCGCGACGCTCTGACATTCTGGGAGATTCGGGTCTGCAGAACGTGAGTACGAGTCCTACTCCTGAGTCTGGTGGTGAGGGGTTAAAAAGGTGACGAAGGCACCAGTTCGGACAGTTCTTCGGAATTCTCCAAAAACAGACGGTTAAATACACACAGAGAGCCAACGTCTCTCCGAAGACTAAGGGTGTCTGTCTAAGTGTCACAGGAATAAATAGCCAGCTTAAATAGAGTGCAATATTATAAAGATTTGATTTGAATACAAACTTACATGCTAATTGTGACAGGTGATATTGAGGTAGAAAAATTGGTGGCTAGTCAAATAAACCTCAATTTGTGTTTAGGTATCGATAAATTTGAGATCTCGTACCTAGTATTTAGCTTAAATATACCTACCACTAGTTGAAATTAATGGCACCTCCTGTTTATTCAACAATTTCAGATTCAATGGGATCTTTATCTTTTAAAAGATTTTCGAGGACTTGCTTTTGCAATTAAGACTAGTCTATCAATGGAGAAACTTTTATATGTTGTTTTTCGGTAAAACCCTTAGTATCGTGCGAATTTCACAGTTTCAACTAGATAACTACTGCGTCATTACTTAATACTAAGTATTTTATATTTCGCAATGTGTCTGTAATTTGTTAGTAAACGCTTACTTAAACACAATACAAATACTTTATCAAATTGTCGTTGTGTAAATGTTCTAAAACAAAGAAAAATTACTTTCAACTATTACAAATGCTAACATTTCTAATGCCCTGAACGTTGATAGATGGCGCCACGTGTACCATTACATACATTACTTAAAGAATACCGGACGTTTATTATAATAACACCATTAATATGTGTAGGTACCCTTCAGAGACAAAGGGACTATGATATCTAAAGGTATTTTCATACTGCTGGTTCTAGGGTTAGATAGGGTTCGCTTCCCAGGTCGAGCAGTGTTGAGTTTGTGACACGGTCCGCGCCCGCCGCCGCTCTTTCTCCACGCCTCAAGCCTCACCCCGCGCGTCGCTATAAAAGGATCGGCAGAAGACGCGCGGGCCTTCTTCTTCCTGCTGCAGCTGCCCAAGCTAAGTGCCGCCCTCTACCGGCCGGACCTCGCCTCGAAGCCTTCATCGAACCACCCTCAGCCTAACTCACCCTACTCTTGCCTTACTATAGTTTAAATTCTGAACCTATTGTCAATAAATTTGTATATTTTGTGTTCCGAGTGTAATTTATCTCCTCTAAATAGCTCCCGGTCGGCCACGTTCCTAAAACGTATCCACCACGTTACAAGTTTTCTATGAAATTATCTATAGCAGCCCAATTAATACCAGTAAAATTAAAAAATAATACCTTCAAGTATCAAGATTAGTTAAGTTACGTATAAAATCGAGCGGACAGCGGTTTCAATGTGTGCGTGCGCATAATGTTGTTGTGTTGCAAATCAGATACCTAAATTTGAGCAAGTTCAAAATGTAATAGCGTCCTTAAATGGCAATAGGCTTGCCTCCTATTACACACATGGGCCCTAAACTTACCAGCCAACTCTGCCTAACCCTTCGGGCACTACAGACGTGATGCTATGTTATGTTATTTTCATAGCATTCACTATAATTTCTATTGAGTTGGTACCGCTGCATTGCCAAATATTTTGCCGCTAAGAATAACTGTATTCCGGTTTGAAGGGTAGTCGAATCAGTTATTTACTGGGCAAATGAGGCTTAACAATTGAGGTCTCAAAAGTCTTAAAAATGATAACGAACGAGTGCGTAAGCGTGAATGTGCGAATGCGTAATACTGTAATACCACTGGTGTTTACCGCCAACCATACATTTTTATCGCGGGAGAGCCATGCATGGGCCGGCTCAATACCAGATACCACGGTCTCACAGAAAACCGGCGTGACACAATACTTACGTTGTGTTTCGCCGAGTGAGTGAGGATACCGGAGGCCCAAACCCTTCTAAAAGGCGGGCAACGTGGTGTTGCGGGTGTCCATGGGCGGCGGTAATCGCTTGCCATCAGGTGATCCGTCTGCTCGTTTGCACTCCCTTCACTATTAAAAAAACATGCTTAGTAAACTCACGCCCTTATAATAAAATATTCACTAAAATAGCAACAAGTTATCACATTTTAAAATGGCGTAACTCGAATATTCAGATAAATGTAAGTACTATGAATAGTTTCCTTTTTTAAAAATACATGAGTTAAATGGTGCTTTTATCGCCCATAGATATCTCATTGAAGTCAATGGTGTTTTATAAATAATTTCAAAACGAAATATTGTATTGTTGCACAGTGTGGGATATGCTTTTTTGTAATATAACAAGCTATAATCTTACTGGTTTTAAATGCGACATATCTTGTAGCTTAAATGAAAAGTTTATTGCAAGCCTCTAAAAATCTACTATTAGCCAATTATTATATAACAATCAATAAATTCCAAGCCGAAAATAAGTTAAACGCACAAAAGGATTCACAAAAGATTGTACAAAATGATCTTCGATGAAAATATCCTTATTTTCATAAGAAACTATAAGTTTTTTTAGTGTCAAAAAAGTTTATCTTAGTTAGCCTAATTTTACGAACATATTTATTTAACTGCCTCGTTAGTCTTGTGGTTTCAAGTACGACCGCTACGCTAGAGGTCTTGGGTTCGATTCCCAGGTCGAGCAGTGTTATTGGGTTTTTCTATGAAATTCTCAGTAGCAGCTCGGAGTTTGGAATTTGTGCCCGGTTAATGGCAATAGGCTCGCCCCCTATTACATGGGACCTAAACAAACCGGCAAACTGTGGGTGTACCGTAGTACACCTCTGCCTAACCCTTCTGGGAATACAGGTGTGATGGTATGATATGTTATGTTTATTTATTTTTAACTGCTAAAGGAAATCATGAACATAGTATTTTAACAGAAAAATATCTTCCCTTTTACTACAACACAGTTCTCAACCCGAAGATAAGACAATACAAAAAAAAATACACACCGACAGAGGCAGAATGCAGCAGTTTGTATTGAAGTGTCAAAGTGACAAGTGTCCGTCGCACGCGCAGATGCGCGGCCAATAGCCACACGTCCGGAATTTAAAAATTGGCCGTTCCACGCGCTTCTCGAATTTCGAATGTTAACGTGTTCGCGTTTTAAAAATTGTTTTTGCAAGTGAATGCGTGGTTTCTACATGTTAGTTTATAAAGTTCGATAATTTATGATGTGTTACAGCAATAATATTATAAATTGTATGACTTTGATTAGCATTTATCATCAATTCGGTTGTATTAACAATGTTTTTTTTTTTCAAATTAACAATGTGTTTACTTTACAAAAGGTTAAACCTTTTTGTTTTCTGTTCATCAACTACATTAATGAGTGTATTATGCGGCAATAGAATTTTTATCATATATTTGAAAGATAAAAACAAAATGCGTATTGTTTTTTTTCGTTTTCAAGTAATGTCAAAATATCAACATCCTGTGACACCATTAGGAGAGGCCTAGGTACATCCAGTGGGTGGACGAATATAGGCTTATGATGATGATAAATAATCACGGTAGAGCCATTTTCACGTGGGAGAGCCATGCTTCGGCACGAATGGGCCGGCTCGACCGGAGTGATACCACGGCCTCACAGAAAACCGGCGTGAAGCAACACTTGCTTTGTGTTTCGCCGAGTGAATGAGGTTACCGGAGGCCCAAACCCTCTTAAAAGGCGGGCAACGCACTTGTGACTCCTCTGGTGTCGCGGGTGTCCATGGGCGGCTGTTATCGCTTACCATCAGGTGATCCGTCTGCTCGTTTGCTACCCTATCCCATAAAAAAAAATGGTCCTAGGTCCAATTCTCTATCAATGCTAAACTTTTTTTGGAATTCATGCACACAACATGGGCCCCAAATACCGATGCTAGCAGTGGCGTAGCTTACCCTAAAAGGGCCTTATATCAATAACCCGACATGACATAACATACCATCACACCTGTATTCCCCGAAGGGTTAGGCAGAGGCGTACTAATGTACACCCACAGTTCGCCGGTATGTTTAGGTCCCATGTAATAGGGGGCGAGCCTATTGCCATTAACCGGGCACAAATTCCTAACTCCGAGCTGCTACTGGGAATTTCATAGAAAAACCCAATAACACTTTGCTCGACCTGGGAATCGAACCCAAGACCCCTAGCATAGCAGTCGCGCTCAGGACCACTTGGCTAATGAGGCAGTTACCGACCGACGTTATAACCCGACATCAACACCCGTAATTCATTTCGGGGAGGTCCCAGCTCTGGCATCCTTCACGTCTCATCATAACCATTGATACGGCTGTTAAGGTAACTGCGCCCCCGGATGTTAGGAAGAAATGGACACATTGAGGGAGGCCTATGCCCAGAAGTGGATTATTAACCTTCCGTGAATAAAGGCGTGGTGGTATATTTTGTAACCTTAATAATACAATTCCTGTATGAATTATGTTTATCTAAACCACAACGTACAAATTATATATTCATATTAAAAAGTAGTCATATTTATATATTACCTAAATAACATCAGGAAATGTATAAAACTAATGTCACTGATTATCCTACAAAGTAATGAGTTTGAAAAATAAAGTTTTCTAGTAAACATAGGCTAGATTTAATTGTAGTGGTCTGACCGTATGCTGGTACAGTTAGCTGCAAAAATGTTAACAAAATTTATTTTTTAGGAAATAAAATCCGACTTTACTTATCTATCTTTTATATTTTTTTGGAGAAAACCGAGGAGTGAACCCGGTGCCACATATATATAGGTACTATAGGGGTCACTATCCCCACCAATTGGCAAGCCGAGCAGTGTTACTGGAATTTTCTCAGTAGAACTTGGAGTTTCTATATGTGCTCGCTTCATGGAAATAGGTTCACCCCTTGAAATAAAACTACTTTTTACGGATTTTATCGCGGTACCTATATTAATTGATTCCCGTCGTAATGTTAAAATTACTAACAGCTACCTTAATTTTTTGTTAATTATTAGCTTAGTTTAGTTAATCCTTTAGGGCCACTTGCACCAACTTCTTAAATTCGTTTAAATTTATTTAAACACGATTTTTGATTTAAGTCAAACATTCGTCTTGCACCATAATAATTTCCGTGTTAAATACGTTGAAAGACCTGTCAAAGTTAAATACCCTGAAGACCCTATTTAATTCATACTTAAATATGAATGACCCAGTTTTAGGCGGGAAAATGAAAAGTGCACATTGTCGATTTTATATTATTTCTCAAAACTTGAATTTCTCCGAAGTTTAATGTGTAATTATGGTGGATAATTAACCATTAAGTGTTCGTGAACGTGTGAGAGTGTAGGCAAATGATATAAAATTGAAAATCGTGACTTTTTTGGGTTCACACCTAAACTCCATCGAAGCCTCAATAAAGTTTCTACCGTTATATTGGGGCAACTGAACATTATACTTGACACTGGCGAACACAAAAAGTGTGGTGCCATAATACAATCCCATGATGGGAAATAATGATTACCTACTTGATTATTCTAATACTTGACACTGGCAAATACACAAAAAGTGTGGCGCCATAATTAAAAAAAAATATATATGAATGACCGTTTATTGAACTGTCATCTGACGAATGGAGTTTATTTTGAGATAAAATACTACTAGAAGCCTTGTAATAATTTCTATGAGAGATTATTCACCTATTTAAGATTATTTTTTCATTTTATCAATTAAAAAACACAACAAATAAATATGACTTTGTTTGGATTGGTTGTCATGGCAACGAAAAGTCAAAATAATGGCGTAAGTTTCGTTATATGCAGACTATTTTCAATAAAAATCAACGATTTATCATTTATTAAAATTATAATAATCATTAAATTTGATTGAATATTATATCTATTATTCATAACACATTTTTTTAAATATATTTTTCACATTACTATGATGTAATATAGATGTAATGTAAAAATGGAACGTAGAGAACTGTTTTATCGACATGTTCAATTCATTTAACTAAATTGACATAAGACAGACTTGGTGCAAGACGATCTTATATGTGTTATGTTTATGGAGTTAAAAATATTTAACTAAATGCATAAAAGAATGATTTAAATAGAATTTGGTGCAAGTGGCCCTTAGTCTTGTAGTTTTGGGCTTGGATTTAGATTTAATAGATTCTACAATGGGGTTCCAAGCAGCTGGTAAGACCCAACCATCTTCTCTATTGAAATTTAGGTATTTTTTTTTAATTTCAATAGTTAAATCATATTGATATACGGCGATATAATCCGTAAAAAGTAGTTTGATTTCAATGTCAGGGACACGTCCTGTTTTATTATGGAATATAAACAAAGTTAAAGTGAAATATTTTATTTTAATTATTACCGAGTCTTAAGAGGCCCGCCTACGGACTGCAAACTGCCAAGGTCGCAGCAACCGAAGACTGGCTCTTGTCGAAACGACACGACACACAAACGTCGAAACACCACGAAGGTGCTTTACGACAGACTCTGATGTAAAGGTAGTCGCCAGCCATTCAGACACCAAAAGGTCCACAGAGCGAGAGAGAGTCAGATATTTTCTCGCCCCTTACGAGATGCATAGATCTGTAGGCAGCGAAGAACATTCTGCCTTCTTGCTTCCAAAACTGCTTCTATTTTTAGTGTCATAAACACCAGATACATCATTCATATAATGGTAGCAGGTGTTAACTCGATTACAGGAGACTCCACATTAATACAATCTTCAAACGAATGTAATTTCTAGGTTTTTTTTTATTTGTTAAAGTATATGTTACTGTCATCTTGTAATTGGTTTATTAAACCTTGATCAAGTCAAGACAAATTATAATAAAAAACTGATCGGTCGATAATTGTCAGGTATGGCGCATACGCATTATTACTGACAATTGTGGTTTGGAACATTGAGGTATTATTAGGTCATGTACTAGATAATATATGACCCTACACAGACGGGCTTGAATTGCGCTCAGAGAATAGAGAACCTGAAAATATTTTATTAAGCATTTGTGATAGAACTGCAATGTCAAACTGTTTTCTTTTCAATTTTGTTTGGTATTTGACTAGTGAATCAGGTTAAAACTATGCGTCTGGCGTTAATCTTTAAATAAGTTTGAACTTAACAAATACATCTCTCTTATTACTTAACTGATATTGAAACTAAAATGCGGCGTATCAATAAAAAACAACATAATTTGGCATACAAAATCGTTCATTCGTTCACGGCCTATCTAATACGTCAGCACATAATACCTCAATGGTTTGCAATTGTTGTTGCTTGATAATTGTGCCTGGTTATCTATGAATGAAGTATGACTGACAGCTGTTTTATTAAATGTAAGTACGTGCCTCTTGGGTAGGTTAAGCAATGGCATACAATGAATATATCTATAACAAGCTGTGTTCGGGTATAACACCAATTACCTATATTGAGCTTGGCAATAATATAACTCTACAACGGACTGATAGACAGACACCACGCATATTATTATAACACACAGAAGACCTACAGCTTAACCCTCTCATTCTGAGGAGCCCTTAACCAGCAGTGGGACAATATACCTCAATGACTATGGTAACGATAACGCGCGATATCAGACGCTAACGTAAATGAACACTATAACGTGATTTTGCAATCCCCATGAGATCGGATAAATGATTGAAGATTTTTAAAGCCTCATCATAAAGTTGAAGCATGAAACCGAACAATGCAAATATTCAAGGAAGTTATGAACATTTTAATTTCATGCTCGAGAGAGAGTGCAATTCTATAAATTCTATAGATTTACGGGAAAGGCACAGAACATCCTCTTATAATGTCCACCAAAAACTAAAGCTTACCCCTTACCTACCTGTATTAGTAAAATATAGGTAAAATGTCTTATAGCTAATTAGCTAAAAATACTATAGGTACCTTTAAAAACTATTACATATTTTTACATTGTAATTAAAATAGTAATTGTTAAAATATTAAACAATAAATCGTCATATTATTACAAGGAAAAGAAGACAAAACATGTTATGCGTAGCTCTAAGGCGTCGTTTATAAGTCATCTGCCTATCTGTTTGTCACATTGCACAACGATGTCGCTACCCCGACTTTGATGGATTTGGTAAAACGATTGAGCGGACCTTGGAGAAGGATTATAGTCTTTCTTTTGGAATACGATTTAAAATGCAGGAAATAACTTGTCTACCTAATCCACACTTGTCTAGCATAGTCAGTGAGAACAGGCTTTTTCCCAACAGTGGGACAGTTAGCAGGCTGGTATTGCTATGGGTGACACTTAAAAATTAACATAATATTGCATTTAAAAAGACAAGCGTGAAAAATATGTATATGAGTAGACCAATCATCTTTTTTAATACGAGCTGGAGTAATTCACAATTTCTCAAAAACAACTTTAATAATATAGTTTAAGAGTCGATAAATAACTGTAAGCGACTGTACCTTCGACAATAATTATGCAAACTGCGTCAAACAGCAGCTCGTGAAAATATGTCAGTAAAATGTATGCAATTAAAGCTTATGAAATGCGACCCTCATAAGTATTCAAAAGCGGATTATAATTAATGAAAGTTTGTTAATTTTTTGTAGGGGTTTTAGTAAGCCTTTGAGGGATTTAGGGCAAATTAGGAACTACGCTGATCAAATTATCGGCTAAGACAAGCTTGCAGCAGTCTTTCTCCGGATGGGTTGTAATAGTACACAATTCTTCAAGGGCCCCGGTTTAATAAAAGTTCATTAATTTCTAGACTTCTAGCTATAATTTCATGATATTTTTTAGTTTCGGAAATAAAATTAAATGGCAACAATCTTCTTGTATTTTTTTTACATTTTATAAATCTTAGCTAAGAAACGTACAGAAGAGTTATAAGTAGTATAAGTACCTATATTTAGGGCCACTTGCACCAACTTCTTAAATATGTTTAAATTGTACTTAAACACATTTTTTCATAGAAATTTCGTGTTTAAATACAATTTAAACACATTTAAGAAGTTAGTGCAAGTGGGCCTTAAAGATAGAAAATAATAATAAATAGCAGCTAAAAGAATTCGTAATACGAAAAAATAATTTTGATATTTTAAATTAAACTGATTCGTAATTTGGAATTGGAATGAAATAAATTTGAATAAAACTACTTTTTATCACGTTGTATTTAAATATTATTATATAATACCCGACGTTTCAGATTCTTCACGTCATCCGTGCAATTTTTACGAGATATGTATAAGTATTAAGATTTGTTTTTATAATATCTATACATTCACTGTCTTATTCATATTCGAATTGTACTATCTACTAGAATAATAGAGATGATTCTAGTCTAATGCAATGTATAAAAAATATAAAAAAGTTACTACCCTTATTTTTATTCCACCGTAAACAATTAGATATACATCGCGGTCATGTAAATAGATATTTAGAGTTCAAATAAATATCTATCCAATAAAACTTTTAAAGGTGAAATTTTAAATGTAAATTATTCAAGTTTTATTGTATGTATGTTACGGTTTCGCAAGCCGGCAGGAAATCGGTCCGGTTTGACAGACGCGGTCTTATCGCGTAATGGCTGCAAAAAAAACGCAAGGATTTCTTTATTTTTTCCTATTGCATCGCACAAGCACACAGCCGTGCGGATAAATTATAATAAAATATGTTAATAATAAGTACGGAATGCAGTTTTATATTAATTATATTTATTAACTTGAAAATATAATTAAAGGTCACTAGAAACCGTGAAAGAATACATTTAAAAATTGATTAAAAAAAAGAGTAATTCGATCCTAAAACAGTGTAGTTTTTAAATACTATTTATTGTGTAATAGTTTATTATTGTTTGATTAATTTTGTCTACTAATCCAGACTTATAAATATATTTACCATCTATTATAAAATCGGAAAAGAGCTTTGTCTGTACATTTAAAATATTTTAAAAAATCAAGTAGGCTGTTAGTCTGTTTATTTTATAATATTTATTCACAGTTAAACCATTGAACAGATTTTGAAAAAAAAATTGGCTACTGCGCGATGATGGGACGCGAGTGAAACTACGAATAATGACGATTTACAACCTTTTTATTTTTATTAATAAAAAAATATTTCATATTTTTTACAACACAGAGACTATTATAATATTTCCGATAGCTCCAAAGTTTTATTTAACAAAACAATTTTATTCCGAGAAAATCATCCATTCAAAAACAATTCTTTAAATTTTTAGCCTCGCAGTTTTATTATTTAATTATTGATTGATTTTTTTGAAAAGACTATAATGTTTTATATATTGTATTAATATAATTATTTCTCTAGTTTTATTTTGTTTGCAATCGATCCCAAGTTAGGAGGCATTATTTTTCTGAGTGCCCGCTTTGAAGGCAGCGCCTGCGCCATCACTCAGTACTACGATAACGTTTCAACTAATAACTTTTAACGTACTTAAAATAAAGGTCTGCTCATACACCTGTGTCAGTCGTTAATGTTCGCATGTCCGACAGCCATAGCTGTTACAATTAAAGTAGCCACCCACCTTAGTTAATACGGCGTCTTTAGATCTCAATGGTTTCAACTTTGACAATTTTAAGTGGTATAAACATATCATCACGCCTGTATTAAGAGCCTACGCCCTAAGAGTTAGGCAGAAGTGTACTAATGTATCTACACCCAGAGTTTATGGGGTTATAGGGGGCAAGCTTTTTGCCATTAACCGGGCATAAATCATAGAAAAGTCCAATAATATTTTTCTAGATCTGGGAGTCGAACCTAGAACCTCTCGCATAGTAGACAGGACTAATGTGGCTGTTAGTGGTGAGTATTTGATTCAGAATACCTTTGTAGAATAATAATGATTGAAGGATTATCTCAACAGTCTAGCATCGTGTGGGTGTAGGTTCGAATCCAAGGTCGTGCAAAATCGTATTAGGGTTTACCACAAAATGTTCAGTTCCTAGCGGCTTTAATTTTGGATGTTTATATCTGCATATGGTCTTAGGTGCGCTCCTAAATAAATGGGATCAACCGATACAAAAAATAGGCATATTTGATGTATAAGAAATAAACCTCTGTCCCCTTCAAGGAATACAGGCGTGATGAAATTTTATGTAAAATAAAAACAATATATTTTGCCATTACACCGTGCCCTTTAAACACAAAAAATGAAAGTCCTATTCGTTACTTTCACTGCTATAAAAAAACCATAATAGAAATGACAATAAAAAAACTTGATCGATTCCCGTATAAACCTTGATCGATTCCGTTATAGAAAAGTCAACACATTCGAATAACTGTCACATGAACATTGAGGTATTACAACAACTATGCATATACTTACAGGCAGGTACCTACATACCATCAGCCTGCAGGTATTGCCCGGAGAGTTAGAGAGAGGTGAACTGATGTATTTATACCCACAGTTCACCGATATGTTTAGTTCCCATGTAATAAGGGGTGAACCTCATTATTCCCTTTAACCAGTCACTAATGAGAATTTCATAAAAAAACTATAAACTTTGCTACACCGGGGAATCAAACCCAGGAAATCTACCGTAGCAGTCACGTTTACGATCAACTAGACTAACGAGACAGTTTTTATTTTATCCAGGAATGGCGGTAACTACTTACATAAGACCGTCCGGCATGACCTTTTAATCGAGCTTTTAAGCGTCTACTCTACAACTCTGTAATCCACAACTGGTTTTGCGAAAACTTCTCTAGTACTAAAATATAATAACTCAATGTTCACAAACGAACACCTCTCACACATAAACCGATCAAATTAAAAGACTACAATATTAAATACTTCTGCTTACACACAACGGTCAGTCGTGACGATACCCATCTTAATCGGTGACGCATGCTTCTCAGAATGAATGCGTACAGAAACTTACGCACGCGATTCGAACGGGTTTTTTTCTGTAGTATTGTAGCGCAATGCATAGCTGGTATTAAAAGATTATGTTGATACGTGATTATCTGTATCCCCGAAAGGTGTACTAATGTAAACCCAAACTTTGTCGGTATGAGAGTAATGATGGATATTCTGAAAACTCTCACGCTCACTATGAGTCTGATAATAAAAGCTCAAGGTCACTCAGCGAGCTATGCTTGGCATTTCTTTACGCGATCGATCCGTAGAAGAACTAAAGTTGCCGACATAGTTCAAATGATTAGCAAGCTTAAGTGGCAGTGGGCGGGCCACATAGCTCGTAGAACTGACGGCTGCTGGGGCAGAAAGGTTCTCGAGTGGAGACCACGCACCGGAAAACGCAGTATGGGACGACCTCCAACGAGATGGATGGATGACCTGGTGAAGGTTGCTGGGAGTAGTTGGATGCATGCGGCATACAACCGGTCCTTGTGCAAGTCTTTGGGGAGGCCTTTGTTCAGCAGTGGACTTCTTTTGGCTGATATGATGATGATGATTCTGAAAATCCGAACGTAACACTTTAAGTCCAATTTTATCATAAGTCAACTTTTAGTTTTAACATGCGTACCGCCGAAATGTGGAATGTGCTTCCCGAGTGGGTCTTCCCCGATAGATATAATCTGGGTGTACTTAAATCATGAGTGAATCGGTTTCTTCTAGGCAAGCGCGCTCCATCGTAGGTCGTAGTTTCACCGAACAGGCGACCTACCAAGAATTAAAAAAAAATGTGTTTAGGTCCCATGTAATAGGGGGCGAGCCTATTGCCATTAACTGGGCAAAAAGAATTATTACTACTGAGAATTTCATAGGAAAAACGACAGTGCTCCTAGTGACTAGGAATCGAACTCAGGACCTCTAATTTAAACCTTCCAATGAGGACAGTACTCATAATAGAGCGGCGGTAGCCTAATGGCTAGGGCGTAGGACTTGCGATCATGTGGTTGCCGGTTCGAAACCCACCCATGCACTACCGACGTGAACCCACTCGTAAAACAAGCATTTGCATTTGCATCCCACATTGCAAGTAAGTTTTTTTTAAAACAATCAATTTTCACTATGAAACTAACCCTGAAATCTAGAATAGAAAATGTTCAGAGAATATTTATTCCTTACTACCACTCCGATGGGCATCACGTAAACGCGAGAAAATGGGGTCTTGGAGTCTGACTGGCTGGCGACCAGTCTTATGTCGCAATATGTCGTAGAGCACCTTGGTGTGTGTGTCGACATGTGCGCGTAAGGGCCAGTTCTCCGTCGTTTGCTGCGGCTCTGGCAGTCTGCAGTCCTCCCTACGGACTCTCGAAGACTCTTGAAGCTCGGCAACGCATCAACAACTCCTTTAGGTGCTGCCGGTGTCAATAGGCGGCCGATGTCTGCTTTTTTTATAGGATAGGACGGCAAACGTGCAGACGGATCACGGTAAGCGATTACCGCGGCACTACCAGAGAAGTCACAAGTGCGTTGCCCGCCTTTTAAAAGGTTTTAGGCCTCCGGTATGCTCACTCACTCGGCGCAACACAACGTAAGTGTTGTTTCACGCCGGTTTTCTTTGAGGCCGTGGCATCACTCTGGTCAAGGCGGCCCATTCGTGCCGAAGCATGGCTCTCCCACGAAAAAAATCATTGTGTTGCTCATGTAAATGAAAGATATGAGAAAAATTAAAGTATGTTTGCAGGTTGCATTGTTTAATTGTATGATTGTAAATCATAAAGAAATGTTTATTGTAGGGGACAAAAAATATGTCATAAGAACTCAATATGTAATGGATGCAATATTGATTGTAGATTATGAAAACAGCCTACCTCCCCGAGGGTAAGAAAGGACAACTGTTGAACGATAAAAGTATTAGGGTTCCGTATAAAAAAATGGATAACAGAAAAATAATTAAATAGAACATACATGACACTCACGCCTTTCTCCTTTCCATTCTAGCATACTTCTTTTGCTTCTTCCACATTCATACATCTTGCCGTGCCGCCGCCGCGCCGGTAGAGAGTTTGTATAATTGAAATGAAACTACTTTTTACGAATTTTATCGCGTTATACAAGAAAAAATATGTACATTTTTATTAATATTAAAAAAATACATGATATAATAAAATGTTATTTAAATTATTTGATTTATACCCATTAAAATAATTATTTAAGAAAAACGATATTAATTTTAATAATTATACTGCTATGGGTGTTTATTAGTGTCACGTTGTTTAAGATTCATTTTTATATTGTTATACTCACCTAAGGTGAAATATCGAGTATAATAATATTATATACCTATTTTATATATACAAAATTATCTTACCTCGGTCGATTAAAAACGTAAAAGAGAATTACATTTACAAAAATATTATAAAAAACTTCAGAACCCTGGGAGCGAACCCCAGACTCACTGGATATTTTTTTTCTGTTTTCAATGAAAGCCATAGAGAGTAATTAATGGCTTGACTCATAATGCCTACTGTATTTTTAATTCTATAGCAGTTAAATGCAAAACAACAATAGTACATACCTATTGATTAAAACGACCTTTGTAAAGACTATCAGATCCAAATTTAGTACATCACATAAATCCTTTTTAGTCCGAACAAACTGTTTGCAGACTAAAAATGTATAAATAATTCATAAAATTCCTAGCATAACCAATAAATAAAAAGAACGGCATATAAAAATAAATTTAAATTCAATTAACAAAAGTCAGCATTAAATAAATATTTTTTCCTTTTAAATTTTAACACTTCGGGAACCCATTTAAATTGATAAAAGTGCTGTTCAATTATCATTGAACTTTGAAATAGGCTTTTGTCTCGTGTTATCGACATCGTTGATGTTTTCTTATCCGTTCAAAGTTGTTTAAGCACCTCCGAAATGTTTGAAACTAGAAATATCGTACTTAACATTTACGTTTTATCATTTATACTGCTAATTAGGGCTTAATCTGAGAATTAAGTAGACTTATCTGTACTCGTTTCTGTCTAAGAAATCTACTTAAAAACACCAACTTTCGCATAGACAGGCGGGTCTGTAACAGAACATATGCAACTTATTTTACATTTTGTAATTAGCACTTACGATATAGTAATAACAAGGTTAGCTATAATAATCTATATATATAAAAGAAAGTCGTGTTAGTTACTCCATTTATAACTCAAGAACGGCTGAACCGATTTGGCTGAAAATTGGTGGAGAGGTAGCTTAGAACCAGGAAACGGACATAGGATACTTATTATCCCGTTCCCGTGGGATGTGATGACAGACCGAATTCCACGGGGGCGAAGCCGCGGGCAGAAGCTAGTTAATAATAATTACAAGCGTGATGGTGTGAGATCCAAAACTTAAATTGAGCTTAAGGGTTATTCTGTTACCTACCTACTTAAACAGTGTTCAAATTAATCAATGTCGTTAATGTCAACATGCCGTGATTTTCAATTTTGTGATTTCATTAAATTATTTTATTCCTAAATAAAATTCCTTTCACCTCAATGTCATTAATGTCACAAATTTTGTTAATAGTTTATATAAGCGCAGACTATGAGACTAGGATCAGAAATTTAGAACTAGATATATTTTGAATAGGTAGGTATTTTAAATTACCAGTTTAGATATTTTTTTAAAGGAAATCTTGGTTTTCTTCATGAGTGCAATTTTTCATTTACGTACACAAAACCCAGACCCGGATGAACCACTTGTACTATCTTTGTTCCGTGCGGGGTTCAAACCCGGAACCCGTGACACAAAAACCTATCTCTCAGCCAATACGAACGGAAGATCGTTGTTTAAAAATAAAAATGATAGCAAATAACCCCCACACCTTTTGACAAACCGTTACGTTTAAAACGCCTCTTCCGTGTTTCGAAATTTAAAAATCGCAAATCGCTCGTATAATTTGTTCGCATTGTCAGCTTGCGTACGCGATCAGATACGAAGCTACTTTAAATCGTCGCACATGGTTTTAGTAATGAGATATTACGATTTATCAACATTAATAAAGTGCTCTTTAATTACTTGTGTGTTGATTTTGAAATTATATTGCTGCAACAGAATTCGTTGCATAAGATTTTTTCTTCAAGAATTCTGAACACGATGGCTGGTAAAAACAATGAATGCATAAATGTTAAGTAGTCGTTATAAGACTTTAATATAGGTCTCTAATAGAGGGCTGTAGGTTATACTATCTAAAAATAATAATTATAATTGTAAACCTTGACCGTGGATGCTGTCTTCTTTAATTTAAGAGCTCAGCTCTTGTCGGTGGAGCAAACGCCACTGTTCTCTATCTTCTGCTTTCGACTTTATCTTTCCTTCACTTGTTCTACAAAACTTCTTCTAGGTCTACCCCTTTCTCGTTTTCTTTCAATTTTACCTTCTAGTATAGTTTTCTTTTCTCTTCTATTCTCTATGGTTCTTAACAACTGTCTTTTCTCTCCTACAGTTACGAATACTTCCTCATTCGTTTTCATTTCCGTCAAACTGATGTTCTCCATTCCCTCTAGTGGATGTTGTAACAGATTCGAAACGTCGTTGTGACTGAGGTAAATAACAAAATTGATAAAACGCTATAAAATCCAAAAAAGTGGTTTTTTATATTAATAATTTTATTTTAAGAATTTATTTAAAAGAAGTAGGTATTAACCAAGAATTAAAGTCTTTATTAATAATTCTTTCCACCAAAAATGGGGAACTGGGCGAAATAATCCCAATATGCGGACTGATCGCCCGCCTGGTGCCTGCCGGCGTCCCCAAATTATAAATAGAAAAATATAAAATAATAATTCTTAAAATAAAAAATAATAATTATCAGTGATTTGTTTCATTGAAAAAAAAAACTGCGTTCTTTTGTCTTGCAGTTTGGTGCTGGATATAAATATTTTATTTTTTATTTTATTCTATTTACAAAACTTACAGCTAATACAAATTATAAACAAAGAGCACGATATGTAGAAGAAGGCCAATTACAAGTTACAAGTCAAATCTCAAAGATTTCATGATATTTTGAGATTTGACTTGGAACCGCTCTCCAAGCGGATGTAGAGATCCAGCCATCGTCTCTATAGCAATTTTGGACTTTTTAAATAGCATTTTTTTTATTTACGGGGGGAAACCTTCAAAAGGCAGCCAGTCTTCGGGGATTAAGACTGGGCAGTGTGGGATTTTTACCCACTAAAACCCCCACTAAAACGGGGGGCACTGTGCCCTCTTAAAAGACCACCCCAGAACCCCCCTGTGCAACGCCTGTTTGGGCACGTCCTTGGGAAGACTGTAAAGGAACCCCCTGAACCTCATCTTTTTAAGGAGCCCAACGAATCGTACCACTACCATCTGTAAAGTGAGTGTCATAATTCATCTATAAGATGTAAGAGTGTATTAAGCATGAATGTGATTGCAGTCTCTCCTAAATAGGCCACCCTAGAATGCACTGTTCTGGGGTGGTTTTTTTAAGAGCCAGCTCACTATTCCTCTGTCTCGTCACGTTTAAAAGGTGTACCACGTAAACAAAAAATGTAAAGACACGGTGGCCTTTTTTACCAAGCATAGATCCTTCATAATACTATAACAATAAAAAAAAATATTTCATATCAACGTCATAAAATCGTTATCATTTATGCCCTCTTTATAGACTATAAAAGTCTATGCTATTAATTTAAAACCCTTGTAAAATATCGGCAGCAAATAATGTAATTCGCGATCGCTTGTGGCGATGGAGGGTTAATAAAATAGAAAAATATTAATGAGGACAATTTTTCAACATTTTTTATACTCTCTCAGTGGTATAAACTGCCTCGTTAATCTATTGGTCACAAGTGCGACTTCTACGCTAGATGTCCTGCGTTCGATTCCCAGGTCGAGTAGTGTTATTGGGTTTTTCTATGAAATTCTCAGTAGCGGCTCGGAGTTTGGAATTTGTGCCCGGTTAATGGCAATAGGCTCGCCCCCTATAACATGGGACCTAAACATACCGGCGAACTGTGGGTGTACCTAAGTACACTTCTGCCTAACCCTTCGGGGAATACAGGCGTGATGGTATGTTATGTTTGTCAGTGGTATAGTGGCCGCCCGCGACTTCGTCCGCGTGGAATAGTTACTTAGTCTTAGCGTGATGATATACAGGCCCGTATTTAGGGGGCCAGGGCCCCTAGGCACTTTGCATTTGGGGGCCCCCTCCCCCATCTCGAAATCATTCCATTTTCATCCGGCTTCAAAAAAGAGGAGGTTCTCAATTTGTCGGTTTGAAATATCTTGGCAGTCGACGATATAAAGGAGGAACAAAGTAGGCGATAGCACACAGTCTTGAGGGACCAGCATTTATAAGTGTGAAATCCGAGCATTCACCGTCGACTACGACCTTCATGCTTCGGTCTGCAAGAAAGCTGGTGACTTATTCGCATAGTTTCTCGGGAAGCCCATAGGAAGAAAGCTTCGAAAGAAGCGTTTTGTGCCATACCCGATCAAAGGCCTACGCTATGTCTAAACTGAACGCCAAGGCTTTCCCCTTAGTTTCGATCGCTTAAGACCAACGATGTGTCAGGTATACTATATAGAAGATCAACAGCCGATCGACCCTTACGAAAATCGTACTGCTGGTCACGAAGCAGATCCTCTAAGAACCGAAGGAGCTGGCAGTTGACAATGGACTCCATTATCTTCGAGAAAAGGCCTCCCTTTTCTTCTCTCTTCTCTTATAGCTATCGGTCTATAGTTTGAGGGATTTGAGCGACGACCATTTCCCATGTGTAGAGGTGAAAAAGATGGCTTACAGAAATTTCCTTCGAGAACTTTGGCAAGAGACCAGAACGCACGAGTTCCCGAAGGAAGGCGCTCAAGCCTCTCACCAATTCTACTGATGTGCTTCAACTTCGACCATACAGGCAGAAATCGTGATAGGTCTTGGAGAAGTATCATGGTTTGTGCCTGTACGTATGCAGTTCTATTACATCTCCTGAAGCTCGATAACGTGATCACACCCTGGATATCATGTTTTAATTTACACTCAGAGCTTCAGGAACTATGCGTTAGACCATGTTTAACCACATGTTTTGCCTACAGCTAGAAGCATTTCTTACCGGCTTAAATAACGACATGGTACGTGTGTTACGTAATCAGTTTTTTAAAATAAAGTTAATGGTTACAACCTTTTCTGTCTAAAAAACAACAGAAAATCAATAACAAACAATGTGATTTTTGTAGCCTTTCCAGAATTTTGGCACCATCATTTGTTTTTAAATATTTCGGTTTAATTTAGTAAAATTAACAAGAATAAGGGCCACTTGCACCAAATTCTATTTAAATCATTATTTTATGCATTTAGTTAAATATTTTTAACTCCATAAACATAACAAATATAAGATCGTCTTGCACCAAGTCTGTCTTATGTCAATTTAGTTAAATGAATTGAAGATGTCGTTAAAACAGTTCTCTACGTTCCGTTTTTACATTACATCTACATTACATCATAGTAATGTGAAAAATCTATTAAAAAAATTATGTTATGAATAATAGATATAAAATTAAATCAAATTTAATGATTATTACAATTATAATAATTTTAATTAATGATAAATCGATGATTTTTATTGAAAATAGTCTGCATGTAACGAAACTTACGCCATTATTTTGACTTTTCGTTGCCATGACAACCAATCCAAACAAAGTCATATTTATTTGTTGTGTTTTTTAATTGATAAAATGAAAAAATAATCTTAAATAGGTGAATAATCTCTCATAGAAATTATTACAAGGCTTCTAGTAGTATTTTATCTCAAAATAAACTCCATTCGTCAGATGACAGTTCAATAAACGGCTATTCATATTTAAGTATGAATTAAATAGGGTCTTCAGCGTATTTAACTTTGACAGGTCTTTCAACGTATTTAACACGGAAATTATTTTGGTGCAAGACGAATGTTTGACTTAAATCAAAAATCGTGTTTAAATACAATTTAAACGAATTTATGAAGTTGGTGCAAGTGGCCCTAAAAGAGCTAACTTTTGTAGAAAGCTTTTACACTAATATTTTTAGTTAAAATATCCCTAGATTTTGTTGATGTGCTTATATATAACATCTATGATTATATATAATTTATATCTTTTGCCTTTTTTCGTATGGGTTTGGCGCCGATAAAAATCTCGCCCAGGTGGTGCTAAAACCGGCACTGTATATTCCACGTTTCATGATGCTAAATTGACTACACGAAACCGAATTAGTTTTGATTTTAATATGAAGATACGTTTTTAAATGCAAAATATTTCGCGACGTCCACCATCCAGGTCGTATTCATACAAGGCCAATATCTCAAGTTAAAATTTCAGGAATCTCCTATCTTTTAGCAAGAAGATCATACAACATTTTACAATTAATTATGCGAGGAAAAAAATCTGCCTGTACATATTATGCGAACCTGCAAATTAAAAATTTACTTTCAGTTTTAAGTTTCTAAGATAGTCAAAGGTTTTAAGAGACTCTTTCTTTATCTGTGTATAGCCTAGTAAATGAGTACTTTCTGAATATGTGCATTGTAAAGATATGTTAAAGTGCACGCGCGTGCGAGTAAGATAAACGACCATAACTCAACTCTTTCTTAGGTGACGTCTGTTTATTTGATAATTTGGTAGAAGAGTCCTGGAAAAAGTGTGTCCACAATAAGACCACTAACTTTTAAATAGCTCGAATGCGTAATGTCCTTTCAAGACTTTAAAGAATATTTTCAATAAAGTTTCTTTATAGGGCAAGCCAGGCTTTTGAGCTTGTACGCAGGTTTCGCCACTGGAACTGGGGCCCCTAGGCTGGCTGGGCCCCTAGGCCTTTGAGCTTGTACGCAGGTTCCGCCACTGGAACTGGGGCCCCTAGGCTGGCTGGGCCCCTAGGCTTTTGAGCTTGTACGCAGGTTTCGCCACTGGAACTGGGGCCCCTAGGCTGGCTGGGCCCCTAGGCCTTTGAGCTTGTACGCAGGTTCCGCCACTGGAACTGGGGCCCCTAGGCTGGCTGGGCCCCTAGGCCTTTGAGCTTGTACGCAGGTTTCGCCACTGGAACTGGGGCCCCTAGGATGGCTGGGCCCCTAGGCCAGGGCCTTGTGGGCCTAAGGGGAAATACGGGCCTGATGATATATAGCCATGGTATTTCTCAATAATATGTAGCCTATATGACCCGACCTGTTAGTAATATTCATGCAAAATTTGAAGTAAATCCATGCAGTACTTTTTGAGTTTAGCCCGGACATACATACAGATAAACAGACAAAAATTCTAAAAACTATATTTTTGGCTTCGACTTCGATTGTAGATCACGCCTCAAGTATTCTTTTAAAAAAAATTACAGTTACAATAAACAATGTACAGTTTTGATTTTCCTACGATTTTATTATATGTATATCAGTGAGTAACATAACATACCATCACGCCTGTATTCCCCTAAGGGTTAGGCAGGGTGTACTAAGGTACACCCACAGTTCGCCGGTATGGATAGGTTAGTTTAGGTCTCATGTAATAGGGGGCGAGCCTATTGCCATTAACCGGGCACATATTCCAAACTCCGAGCTGCTACTGAGAATTTCATAGAAAAACCCAATAATACTTTGCTCGACCTAGGAATTGAACCCAAGACCTCTAGCTTAGCGGTCACACTTGAAACCACTAACGAGGCAGTTCAGTAGTATCATTGTAGTATCAGTATCAGAAAGTATTATTTGGTGAATAATGTAAATTTTGGTTAATGAAGAATTCGATCTCAAGCAGGATTTAAACTAAAAAGGGAGGACTCTGGCTTATGATCTAAAAAAAACCGGTAAACTGTGAGTGGACTCGTATCAGCAGTACCTACACCTCTGCCCACCTCTTCAGGTATTGCAGCCGAGATTTAGATTATCTAAAAAATTATGTGTCGTAATTGATAAAATGTATTGAAATGAAACTACTTTTTACGGATTTTATCGCGGTATATTGATATTATTTAGTTCCCGACGTTTCGGATCCTTTACAGCATCCATGGTCACGGGCAGACTGAGGTGTTGGACGTCTTGATGTTAAAATTACTTACAGCTACCTTACATTTTTGTTAATCCGTAAAAAGTAGTTTCATTTCAATGTCTAATATTCGCGTAAGTGTCAGAAATCAGTATGATAAAATTTAGTTTTCAACACAAATACTTACTAACGAGGAGAGTCGGGATTTACAACTACAATTACACTTTTACATTAGAATAATAGTCAATAGTAAATAGTAGTTTATTGGTAACGTTCTTAATTACATGACGTCATTAATTTTTTACAGAATTTTAATAGGTAATTATACATATCACTTACAGTCACTTTACATAGTAGTCAATACGATTTTAGATTAGCCAAAAGATAACAACAAAGAACTACATTATTGCTTTAATTTAATGAATTCGTCATAACTATAGAACGCATGCTCGATCAACCAGCGTCTGAGTCGAGTCTTAAAACTCTCAAGAGTTGAGGCACATACTATACGCTCCGGTAGTTTATTGTAAATATTATTATATTAATTATAATATTATTATTTTAACTGCCTCAATAGCCAAGTTGTCCTGACCGCGACTGCTACGCTAGAGGTCCTGGGTTCGATTCCCAGGTCAAGCAAAGTGTTATTGGGTTTTTCTATGAAATTCCCTGTAGCAGCTCGGAGTTAGGAAATTGTGACCGGTTAATGGCAATAGGCTCGCCCCCTATTACATGGGACCTAAACATACCGGCGAACTGTGGGTGTACATTAGTACGCCTCTGCCTAACCCTTCGGGGAATACAGGCGTGATGGTATGTTATGTTATGTTATTTTATCAAATTTTAACTTACCGTTATTAATTTTCGAGGAACATATCACCACGCCAGTATTCCGCAAAAGGATAGGCAGAGACAGTACAAATGAATATCCACAGTTACCGCTATGTTTAGGTCCCATATAATAGAGAGTACTCACTTCCTATTAGGGACCCAGTGGAGTTTTATAGAAACACTCAATAACACTTTTCTGGACTCGAAAATCGAACCCAGGACCTCCAGCTTAGCAGTAACATTCAGGGCCAATAGTATTTTTAAGTAACTAAAACATTCGAAAAAAAATCTAACAAAAGAGAAACACATCTACAGAATCCACATCCGTTTCCTACGGAACCCTAAACCGTCCACACCAATTACACGATTCCTTTGTATCACCCGCTTTGAACATCAAAGGGGCCGAACTGAACGATTCTTCATACTCATTTACTAAAATTAAAGCCATATACCGCCACCAACATAACTTGAGCCCTGAGACTCCGAACAAATTTTAATCATATTTATAAATTTGTTTATGGAATTCTGGAGCAGGGGTCTATCTACCTGGTGGTGGTATCGCACTGGTGTAAGATGTCAAATAGTCAAAGATTCACCGACATATTATCTTATTAACTGTGTGTACATTTTTTTGATGAGCATTTAAATTGAGTGTGTAATATGTAGGTATGTCTGTGTGTGTGTTTGTCCCTTTGCTTTGTAGGTTGAAATTGTGGCCAGTATATTTCCTTATATTTCTTTTATTCAACCCTAAAGTACTATCAGATTAGTATATTTTTGTAAAAAAACATAACATAACATACAATCACGCCTGTATTCTCCGTAGAGTTTGGCAAAGGCGTACTAATGTACACCCACAGTTCGCCGGTAGATATGTTTAGGTCCTATGTTATAGGGGCGAAGGCAGTTTTCTTTTATTTTTTTGTAAAAAAAGAACAAAAAATGCATTTTCCATGCGAAGATTATTACTATATTATGTAGTAATATATAAAGGTATATTAAGGATTTGAACCTGCGTCTTCAGCTTAGATACACCAGACGCTATGAACAACTTAATCCTGCGCGTTGTTGAATTATTCCTGTTGTCACTGACGTCACCTTTAAGATGTAAATTTAGAATGTGAAGGCAAATTTCGACCTGGCTGGTGGGACTGGCGTTAGATAATATATTTTCACGTCTAAACTGCTTTACATATTCGAATTTTGATGATATTTGGTTGAAGATTTGATTGAACCAAGTAGAAAAAAAACGATTTCAAACGTCAGGGGTGCGTGTCTTGACTGGACACTATGGTAAGTATTCTATTATCTGTGCTATGGTCATATAGAAAGAAAGAAAATAAATTTATTCGGCTATTTGTCATATCATTCGGGCATTACCTACTCCTTAATAAAGCAAACATTATAATTTTTGCACGAAGATCCACAGTCCCGCTATCTTCCTCACTCCATTGAGCAAGGTGCACCAAGATGTTTACGATAACGTACCACAAGTAGCGTATGCAAACACTGTAATTATATTCCTAGTATTGCATATGGTACTGGCAGTTTTTGTTACAGAGAAAATCTTGCGCACGTGTGGGTTTTAGGGTTCCGTTATGTTTAATATAATCTTTTTTTTTTTTTATGGGATAGAGGGGCAAACGAGCAAACGGATCACCTGATGGTAAGCGATAACCGCCGCCCATGGACACCCGCAACACCAGAGGAGTCGCAAGTGCGTTGCCCGCCTTTAAAAGGGTTTGGGCCTCCGGTAACCTCAACTCACTCGGCGAAACACAACGCAAGCGTTGTTTCACGCCGGTTTTCTGTGAGGCCGTGGTATCACTCCGGTCGAGCCGGCCCATTCCTGCCGAAGCATGGCTCTCCCACGTGAAAATGTCTGAATCTGGCTGAAAGTGGCCCTAAATCAGACCGACAAAGGAGCTTCACCCTAGATTAAGTTCCCAGTACTTAATCTACTTGAACTTAATCTAGGGTAAAGCTCCTTTGTTGTGCTCCTCTATCGTTCGAACGTCTTATAGATCTAGATTTTCTATGAAATTTTCGGTAGGATTGATTAATTATGCTTGCTCAATGCCAGTAGGTAGGCTATTACATGGAATCTAAACATATTTAAATGCGAATTGTGATGTACAATAAGAATACCCCTGCCAAAGCCTTCAGGAAATTCAGTGTTGATGAAATTTTATGTTATGTGCAGTTCCCAAAGCGCTGTTCCACAGCATAAAGGTTTTTTTTGTCGGCAAATAAGCTGGCTAGCCACCTGCTGCTAAGTAGACATCGTTGTCCACACAGACACTTACAACACCACAGGAGTTGCTGATGCGTTGTCGAACGAGCTGCAGACTGGCAGAGCCTTTTTTTTTTGTTGACGGGGTTGGAAATCCTTTATGCACTATCCACCACTCCGGGGAGAGCGGTGGGGTGTGTCGGACTCCGCTCTGAAAAGAGCGATCTACCGACTAAAACCAACCTCGGCGTTTCGCGTCACCACTTTGGTGCCGGGCCTACGGAAGCGCTGTAGCATTCGTCCGCGGACCCGGCAGTAGACTGGCAGAGCCGCCCCAACCGAGGGCTATTATTAGGTACGTGCAAAAGTCGAAACACTCACCAAGGTGCTTTACAACAGAATCCGCCACAAAGGACTCCAGGAAGTCCCACTACCGAGCAGGTCAGAAGAAGTTACGAAATATAGGTATCGCTAAGTGGTGAATATATAAGACAAGTATCTTTTAAAAGCATTGGTAGCCTAAGTGATATGACTGTTAAGTGATACCACTAGGTATACATACATAGCCAATGGACTGCTAAGTTAAGGTCTCGAATCTAAATCCAACGCACGGTCTTCTGTCTATTCTCATCTCTCTTTTTTCTCTTAGGGCGTGTGAAGGCTGTCAACCCGCAAGAGCGTAGTAGCCTATTCCATTTCATACTCATTGAGAGGAGACTCAAGCACAGCAGTGGATTATGGGTTGATTATATTAAGATACAAGTTTTAAACTAGATGGTGCCGGCATTTTCTAACTGAAGAAGGAATGCCGAAACAAACTCCGAGAATCATGGTCTCTTTTAAAGTCCAGACATAGTAGTAGCAATATGTGAGTGATACAATGCAGGGCAATGTCTGAGATGGCCTTTTGAAAGAAAGAGCCATAGCGGCTTTGAGTAGACCAGTCCCAGCTAACAGAACGATATGCTTTTAGCAACGCCTGATATGATATACATACATACACTCACACCCTTCTCCCACAGGGGTAGGCAGAAACTATAGACTGCCACTTGCCTGATATAATATTTTGAAGTTGAAATTTTGAAGCGGCGGTAGCCTAATGGCTAGGGCGTCGGACTTGCGATCATGTGGTTGCCGGTTCAAACCCCACCCCTTGCACTACCGCAACACAAGCAATCTAGCTTAGCACGAGGGGTTAACAAGAGTACTAGTAATGTGCGACCCACATTGCTAGTAAGCTTTATTTAAAAAAAAAATGATATACTGACTAATGAGTCAGTATATCATTTTTTCAGTCGCGCTCAGGACCACTTGGCTAATGAGCCAAGTGGTCCTGAGCGCGACTGCTACGCTAGAGGTCCTGGGTTCGATTCCCAAGTCGAGAAATGTGTTATTGGGTTTTTTTATGAATTTCCCAGTAGCAGCTCGGAGTTAGGAATTTGTACCCGGTTAATGGCAATAGGCTCGCCCCCTATTACATGGGACCTAAACAAACCGGCGAACTGTGGGTGTACATTAGTACGCCTCTGCCTAACCCTTCGGGGAATACAGGCGTGATGGTATGTATGATATGATATAAAACACCTACAGAACCCGACCGCATAAAAGCGTAGCTCAAAGCATGTAAGTAGCGAGCATGCAGTGGACGTTGATCAAGCATGCGATTCAATCGTTTGGATATTTTTCACTGCGTTAAAAACCACCTCGTTCTCATTACCCGCAATAAAGTTTAAGTTGTTATTGTTTTCTAATTGTAATTGGATACAAAGTAAGTTTTAACTGGTTTAAGAATATTAAGTCAATAGCTTCTGCCCGCGGCTTCGCTCACTTGAAGCTCCAAAACCAACAACAGCATTTAGCGGCGGTAGCCTAATGGCTAGGGCGCCGGACTTGCAATCATGTGGTTGCCAGTTCGAAACCCACCCATTGCACTACCGACGTAAACCCACTCGTAACACAAGCATTTTAGCTTAGCACGAGGGGTTAACAAAAATACTAGTAATGTGCGATTGCTAGTAAGCTTTTTTTTTTTAAAAAATAACAATGATGATCTCTTCTTTGTATGGGTCTCTATATATTAGAGAGGTCAAGCTGTATCTCCGGTTCCGTTTCAGTATTTAGGATAATAAGTATACCAGTTATTAAGTTGGAGCACATATTTTCTAACAGTGATAACAAAATTAAAATTTATTCAGTAGTTTATGCGCTAACCCGTAACAAACAGACAAACAGACAAGAATTTAAAACATCACATTTTTGGGTTCGGACATGTTTACATACCCTAGCCCAATTGTTTTTTTGAATGTACAGACACAGTTTTTTTACAATTTTATAATAGTAGAGATTTTAGAAATTAGTTTTGTACACAACACAATAGCCCGACTCACGGTAGTAGCGGTACAATAACCACTATATCATCGAAGGGTTAGACCAGCTAGATTTTTTTACCGCGGGAAAGCCATGCTTATGCTCGAATTGTCCGGCTCGACCGGAGTGATACCACGGCCTCACAGAAAACCGGTGTGAAACAACACTTAAGTAGATTGTTTTTTGCCGAATGACTGATGATACCGGTCAGTTGATTAGCTTAGATATTATTACTTAGCGACGCAATTTGCAATTTATTAATTTTCGTAGCTAATGAAAACTTCCTACAATGTAAATATGTGCTAATTTTTAGGAATTGCATGTAATTTAGTTAAATATTCTGGTTTCTTTTAACATGCTTAACGTGCATTAGGTTAATAGCGAGCAGTTTGAATACAATATGAGGTTTTTTGTTTTTAATTCAGCAAATCGCATCCTCCTGGCATTTTATAACAAACCATCACGCCTGTATTCCCCGAAGGGTTAGGCAGAGGTGCGCTAATGTGGGCCTAATGTTAGGGCACAGATCGTCTCCTCCGAGCTGCTGTTGAGAATTTCATAGCAAAACCTTTAACACTGTTCGACCTAGGAATAGTAACTAGGAATCGAAATAGTGGCAATCGCACTCAGGACCAATATAGGCTAGGCTTTCATAAGCAGAGGCAAAAAAGCATAACAGTAACCTTAAAAAATATTTGTCCATGCTATTATGTCGCTTAGTACAAATTAATACGTTGGTGATGAAATGCCTAAGTGACGTCGGGGTATACATGCTCTATTTTTGGCAAAGTAAGTCATATTTGCAATATTATCATCCTCCAAGCCTTTTCCAACTATATTGGGGTTGGATTCCAGTCTAATCAGATGCAGCTGAATATCAGCATTTTACACGAAGTGACTGCCATCACACCTCTGCAACCCAATTTCTGAGCAATATAGATATTCGGAGGAAGCGTTGTCAGGTATTTTTTAGACTTCTGACTACTACCTAACTACTACACAATTTTCCGTATGATACCCAGACCCGACGGCTTTACGTGCTCTCCGAGGCACGGAGGAGTCTCGATGTGTTAAGAATGGACACCCATCCCTATACTGACTGCGGTGACCGTTGCTTAACCTAGTTAGTTGCTTAGCTTAGTTATTACATAGCCAAGAGTCCCTCTTCATATCACTACATATTATAAAACAAAGTCGCTTCCCGCTGTCTGTCCCTATGTATGCTTAGATCTTTAAAACTACGCAACGGATTTTGATGCGGTTTTTTTGAATAGATAGATTGATTCAAGAGGAAGGTTTTAAGCTATTTAACATCACGCTACGACTCTTAGGGACGGGGCAGCGCGGGTGAAACCGCGGGCGGGTCGCTAGTTTGCAATATATGGAGTTTTATTTTAATGTATTGAATTCGAGCGATTTATAAATAACAGGCCTTTATCGATTTGATATTCAATTAATGGAAAATATGTGTAGCAAAAATTCATTAAAAGTGTAGTTTCTTATTTCTATGTAGCTATTCAAATAAATGTGTATTTTTACTCTGTACCACACTAAGTATCTACTCTCATCTTATTTTCTACAAAAACGCAAGTAGGTATCTGGTCTAAATTAAAGTTATATGCATTGTTATTTTAGTGAAGGAAAGAAAGAAAATATTACTTCGTAGGGCTGGATTGGAACCTACATTTTCTAGCTTAATACACCAGACGCTATATGACCAATTAAGCCACTGCGAGTCCCGTCCGCCAGGTAGAAATTTGCCTTTTTATTCTGAATTTACTTCTTAAATCTGACCTCGCGCAGTCGATTTTTTCCTTTATAAATGTAACATGGAAAATGCAAAATCTACAACGACTCCATAAAGTTATAGCAACTAAAATTCTAATAAAATTTAAAAATAAACCGATCAATTCAAATTCGAAACATGTTTTATGATAATTTTAATTTCCAATTTAATGTAATATTATTAAGCAAGTTATGGTGCATACTCCTAGGCAAGACTAGTGTCATTTAAGCTTTTTTTTTAAATGAAGAAATTATGATTAATGTGACAACCAAAGCATGTGTGTGTAGGTTGTTTACGTTAAGTTACTGCCGTGCACCTAAAAGGTCATCAATGTAAGTTTGTTATTGTCAGGTTAGTCCATCTGGTTGAGGTTATCGACCTTTCTTTGAAAGGTATTAACCGCCAATAGTTGTCGCTTGTACTTTACGCTTTTATTTATTAGTAGCTGCGCTCAGTATGCATTGCAATGACTCTTTTAGTATCTTTATTGTTTATTTTATTTATGTTTTTTCAATCGTGTGTTTTTAAAAACCCAGCAACGTTTATATTATAATCATTCGACTGAGGAGTAAATATCTTGACTCGGTGATAGGACCTCTTGGGTCTGACTGGCTGGTGACCACCCTTACGTCGGAGTCTGTCGTAAAGCAACTTTGTGTGTTTCGACTTTTGCGCATAAGATCCTTTCTTTCTTTCTTTTTATAAAGCTTACTAGCAATGTGGGTCACACATTACTAGTATTCTTGTTAACCCCTCGTGCTAAGCTAAAAGCTTGTGTTACGAGTGGGTTCACGTCGGTAGTGCAATGGGTGGGGTTCGAACCGGCAACCACATGATCGCAAGTCCGACACCCTAGCCATTAGGCTACCGCCGCTTATCCTGTTCCCACTCCGTTGCAGCAACTTTAGCAGTCTGCAGTCCGTAGGGACTCTTAAAGTTCAGCATCCCCTTCTGTTTTGCAGGTGTCTATGGGCAACAATAACTCCTTACCACCAGTCGGTTCCTCAGTTCGTTTGCCGACTTAATCCATAAAAAAGAAAATATCTTTCGACTGACGTGACACTGACAGGAAAGGAAAATAACCTTATCCCAAAAACTAGATGAATGGTTCCAAGTAGTGAGGCTTGTTTATGGAGAAGAACTGGTGAATAATTCAGTGCTTTTAGAAGACAGTTATTTTGACAATGGCAGATTTTATGCTTATTTAAAACCAAAGTCACACGCTGACATTTAAAACTAGAAAAAATCTCTTAATGTTTCTTACTCTATATATTTTTAAAGATTTTGAAGTTTAGTATATACTAGCGACCCGCCCGCGGTTTCACCCGCGCTGCCCCGTCCCTAAGAGTCGTAGCGTGATGTCAAATAGTTTAAAACCTTCCTCTTGAATCAATCTATCTATTAAAAAAACCGCATCAAAATCCGTTGCGTAGTTTTAAAGATCTAAGCATACATAGGGACAGACAGCGGGAAGCGACTTTGTTTTATATTATGTAGTGATATGTGCCGAACATACTTAAAGCCTATGATGGTATTAGAACATTTTAAAAATGTGCTATATTTTGAGGTACCTAATTGTCGCAACTGGGCACGAGAATCATTAATTTTAAACTTCATTTATATGTTTACTTTCATTTTTTTTTATATTTCATATTTTTTATTTGGTGTTTATTGCGACACCTATGTGCCCCTTTCGGATCAGACAGGATTTTTTCAACGTAGTGTGTAATTTATTGCTTGATGTTTTTTATAACTTTTGTTCGTTATATTGTTGATTTGGTGATAAGATCTATTTCATTAATATAAGGAGTGATACGAATATGTAATATACTTATTTTTGACTTCATTGCATTTTTCAATGCCATAGTAAAAAAACCCGTTAGGATACTTACGTAGTAGCTAGGTACCATTATTTTTCTGCCCTTTATTGACCTCATATAACGGCTATTTCTATGCACCAACTCAATCAAACGTAACACAACCATTAGCGACGAGTTATTTGCTTAACAGATGCTCATTTAAGCATTAATTAACAAAATGCCTCAAGTTCCTCATAATTACGAAGTCGTCCGATCCATCTTTCGTGTTCTTATAACATTATACGAGTTCTACAACGGAAGGAGACATCAATGTTACAAAGTTGAAAAAAAAATACCAAAACAGGTTTTATCTAAAATCTAGATATGTGGATAATTATTAACACCCGTCCACGAGGTAACGTTTTCAGAATATTAAAAAAAACATACACACTGCGGCCGCCATTATAAGTAAAACGATTATACACCGTTTGGCAAAAAAAGTTTGTGTTAAAAATTATACCTCGACATTCTCATACTAAAAAAGCGCAAGCGACAACAAATCAAATTATCAAAATGGCTCTTAGACTATTCAGTGCAGAATTTAATTTAAGCTGTACGCTATAAGCATTAGAATGCCCTAAAAATTTATTACAGTGGACGCGTAGAAAAACATTAAGCCATCTGTAATTTGTATAGTACGGGAGACAGGGAGCTCCGATTGTTTTAATATAACATTTTATATGATAGAGTGAGATAGGTGTATGTCTCTTGATACTTTTCTAACAATGTTGCCGGCAGCCAATGCGGGGGCAGTTATGGGCGGGTCGGCTCCTGTGTTCAAATAGCTTGATGGAAATTGGTTCCTTGCGTTGGGTTCAGTAGGATTATAGAGATAAAAACCTAGTAATTTTTTGGGAACAGTTTTTTAAATTCTTTGAAGTTAAATTCAGAGTGGTTATAGGAAATTAGTTAAATGGTAGGCAAGGTTAAGGCGGTGGATGGGTTTTTGGTAGGTAGAGTGTTTTAACGGTGTCTTTAATATTCATTTTAAATATGCTACCTATCTTCTTTTGAAATGCCTGATTTAGTTTCTACACAGAAATCTGAAAAGTAGATTTACTTAAAGATCTAATACCACTTTTTCTCGACCTGGGAATCAAACTCAGGCATTAAAAGCAATAATAGCAATATCTATGATAACGATTATTTCCAATGAAGTAGCAGTACATGAAATGGTAGCATAGGAACCTAGATTAACAGTACCTATTTGAATTAGAATAGTAACAAAATTCGACGAAATTGTGTTTGGATTACGATTTATTTTGGTATAGTGTTTTTATGAGCAATTCGGCGTTCGATTCTTAAGATGAAACGTGCTAGTTTAGTGCGCTATAGGTATACATATATGGTAGCAATACCAGTAGGCAGTAGGTATCTTTTATAAAAGACTGCGGTTGCAGCTTACCATCAGTTGGCCCATATCATTGACTAACAGGAAGTGCATAATTTACACTGGAACCATGAAATAATGCCACAGAGTTTCATAAAATAATATGACATAAGTGTGAAAAAAAAATAGACTTTTGGTTATTCCTACCGGCTTAAAATAACGAAATTATTGTAGGGCTAGTAACATCCAAACTAATATTTAATGTGAAAATAACTCTGTGAGCAACCTTTTCACGCCTAAACCGCTGAACAGATCTTAATACAATTTGTATCCTGAAGAAGGACATAAGCTAAGTTTTGTCTCAAAAAGTCTTTTGGGATTCGAGTGAAACCGCGACCATGCAGCAGCTAGTATAAAATTAAAGCAAGTGATTTGTTCTTTTTTGCGTGATTCGGTTTAAATAACAGCATACATTTTTTTATATAACTATAAATAGCATGTTGAATCTCATGAAACCTCACTAAACTAATAGATTGAGAGAAAAACCCGACATATTTCTTTCGTTAATTTCTCTAATTTGTGTTTACTAGTTATAACGCTGTTTTGGATGAATTTAGATGAGACTTTCATTCATACATTCTGTCTTACAAGAATCGTACACGTGTGGCATGCACGCAAGGCCAAAAAACTCTTTTTTTATTAGATATTATAGTTGAAGAGTAAACCTATATGAATTACTACAATATTAGTATGATATTCGGGAGCTCGTAGTTTTTTATTTCCAAATGTCAACACAAAACTCGCTTATTAGAAAAACATTTCTTAAAAAAGTCATTTTTTCTTTGGCACCAAATAAAGTGGTTCATGTTACTTATAGCTCAATAATGTTTCCCTCAGAGAAGAGATGTGAACGCCCGTGAGACGTACGACCAAAGACGTATAAATACATTAAATTAGATTCTTCTCTCCATGTAAGCACTTTTTTGGCATTTAGGTAGGTACCTTATATCTTTGGAAATGCATTTCAACTATAATCAGAATGATTTCAATAACCCTGCTTGGCACGATACTTCTACCAAGACTGACATAGTAAACAATATACGGATTTCTTATAATATTTTATTAGTGTTAAAAATCCTCTCTTTTCATTAGTGAAGAACTAAAACCGGCTTCAATAAAATGTCCAGAGATGCTAACAACTAGGTCTGGTTCCTCTAGCTTGGCAAGGATTGGCTTTACTGGAGAATATCCTGTGAATATTAATATTCATCCATACATCTTGTATGCTAGGCCTAAACGTATCTATATGTAATATCAGTTCAACAAATAACCTACAGCTATTAGATACACTAGGAATAATAACATATATGTGGTAAGTTTTATTAAATCTAGCGACCCTGATGGACGGAACTATTAGGCTTTGTGAAAATACACTGTTTTTGCATCGCGTATGATACTTATCGATATGATGTCCGTGTCTCTCGGACTATTTATGTCACAGATAAAGTTTAACCGTTTTTTTTTAGTTTTATATTATACTAGCTTCTGCCCGTGACTTCGTCCGCGTAGCGCGATGATATATAGCCTATAGCCTTCCTCAATAAATGGGCTATCTAACACTGAAACAATTTTTCAAATCGGACCGATAGTTCCTGAGATTAGCGCGTTCAAGCAAACAAACAAACAAACTCTTCAGCTTTATATATTAGTAACTAGCTTCTGCCCGCGACTTCGTCCGCGTAGCGTGATGATATATAGCCTATAGCCTTCCTCAATAAATGGGCTATCTAACACTGAAAGAATTTTTCAAATCGGACTAGTAGTTCCTGAGATTAGCGCGTTCAAGCAAACAAACAAACAAACTCTTCAGCTTTATATATTAGTAATATAGATATAGATTTTTGCCCCTAATACCAGAGGAGTCGCGTGTGCGTTGCCGGTCTTTCAAAAGGGTTTGTACCTCCGGTATCCTCACTCACTCGGTGAGTCACAATGTAAGCGTTGTTTTTCATCACTATTCTGTGAGGCCAGTTTTTGTAAATCATTACTTGTATTAGTTTCTAGAACACAGGAAAACAAACTACCTATTTGCCAATACAACAATGATAAATGGAGTCATTGTTTTTTTTTTTCATTTAGGTCGGTGAGTTCTTCATTAGATATCTAAAATAAATGATGTACTATACTTAATGAAATTAGATAGCAAAAATTTACACGTTGATACGAATATATTACCTATTTATAATAGACAATTCATCGAATCCCTGAAATTAAACATTGACCGTAACACATAAATAAATAACAATTTAATATCCATCATAGCTGTGTAGCGATAATATTTCCACTATCACACACACATACATAATGTGTATGTAGCCATACAACACCATTCAAAGCTGATTGTAGTTTAGATAGCAAGTAATTGTACCGACCTGGTTAAAAAAATATTACCTACAGTTTTACATACAGTCACATATTTATTATGTATGTAAATACCTATGTAATTGTTAACCTTATTGTGAAATATAATATACTAGCTTCTCCCCGCGACTTCGTCCGCGTAGCGTGATGATATATAGCCTATAGCCTTCCTCAATAAATGGGCTATCTAACACTGAAAGAATTTTTCAAATCGGACCAATAGTTCCTGAGATTAGCGCGTTCAAGTAAACAAACAAACAAACTCTTCAGCTTTATATATTAGTACCTATAGATTATGTTTTTTTAGTACTATTGATGAAAAATACCTATGACCTGTGTTTTACCTACATTTTGTGCTTAAACACATTAAAGGCAGCCTTATTAGAACTCAAATATGTATTGTAGTTTGGTTATCTGGTACCTACCACCGCATTGACAAATAGTGTGCTCAGGAATAGTGTGCTAACATTATTGTGCTAGCCTTATTAGCCTAGTAGTCCTAAGCGTGACTGCTGCGCTAGAGGTCCTGGGTTCGATTCCCAGATAGAGCAAAGTGTAATTGGGTTTTTCTATGAAATTCTCAGTAGCAGCTCGGAGTCTTGGATTTTTGCCCGGATAATGACAATACCTAATCCCCCTATTCATGGGACCGGCGAACTGGTGTACATTAGTACGCCTCTGCCTAACCCTTCGGGGAATACATGCGTGATGGTAAGCTATGCTATTATTGTGTTCTACTTTGAAGGTCAATGAAATTACCGAGTGAATGGTCCTATTTTTCAGATTCTTTTAAATCTAAATCCAAACCCAAAACAGTAAGACTTAGGCCATGGATACGATGAGCTCATTCTGCGTGAATCGGACGTGACCTATACTTCCAACACCTCCGTCTACCCGTGACCTTGAATGCTGTAAAGGATCCGAGATGTCAGAAATTAAATAATATCAATATATCGCGATAAAATACCTAAAAAGTAGTCAGAAACCGGAAATATTGCTATTAACTACTAGGAAACAATTTTACTTTTAATTTGATGCTAATTGAGGTTTAAAACACTTCAAGGAATTGATCAATAGTTTTATGTTTTCAATAGAGCACATTTTACATCTCTGCTATTATAAAATCCTAAAAAAGCTGGTCTGTACATTGTAAGTACATTGAAGATATTAAAAAAAAACAAGTCTGTTATCTAATCTATACTAATATATAAAGCTGAAGAGTTTGTTTGTTTGTTTGTTTGCTAATCTCAGGAACTACTGGTCCGATTTGAAAAATTCTTTCAGTATTGGATAGCCGCGGGCAGAAGCTAGTCGTATATATCTCCGAACCAAAAATGTGATTTTTTAAATTATTGTCTGTTTGGTACGGGTTGGCATATAAACTAGGGAGGTATTCAATAGATTTTAATTTTGTTATCACTGTTAAAAGTAATAAAATATGCTCCAACTTAAGAACTGCTACACTTTTTATCTCAATTAACAGAGCGGATCTTAAGATACAGCTTGACCTCTCTGACGTATACACACCCATACAAAAGAGAGATCATCACTGTTGGTTTTTGATGAAATTATTTTTGGGATCAATTCTTAATCCTAATATAGCTTCATGTGATCGAAGCCGCGGGCAAAAGCTAGTTTTGTATATTATCTGTTATTGTTAACAGTAATGACTTAGTTGGAATCGATGGAAGGTGAAACTGGTATTCAGGCGACCTCCTAATAACGGCTTCTCAATACCGGAATACAAATGTTATTGATCAAATTATAAGGCACCGATTAAGATACTAATTCCGCTATTAAAAAGGCTAGAATAAACCTGGTTAATATATTCACGACAGTATTCCCAGAAGGGGAAGACAGAGATGTATATTCACAGTTCGCAGGTATGTCAATTTGTTAGAAAAACCCAATGACATGGGACTCCTGGGAGTGGAACCCGGGTCCTCAAGCATAGTCATACTTACAAACACGAGATTAACGAGGCAGACTTTTACCTAATTACTTAATATCTATAAAAGAAAGTCGTGTTAGTTACTCCATTTATAACTCAAGAACGGCTGAACCGATTTGGCTGAAAATTGGTGGAGAGGTAGCTTAGAACCAGGAAACGGACATAGGATACTTTTTGTCCCGTTCCCGGGAGATGTGATGACAGACCGAATTCCACGGGGGTGAAGCCGCGGGCAGAACCTAGTTTTATAAAAATGAGAATGATAGATAGAGAGAGTTCGAGCTTATTCATTCGAGCACGAATGGGTCGGCTCGACCGGAGTGTTACCATAGCCTCATAGAAAACTGACCGAGTGAATGAGGATACCGGAGGCCCAAACTCTTATAAAAGGCCGGCAACGCACTTGTGACTCCTCTGGTGTTGCGGGTGTCCATGGGCGGTGGTTATCGCTTACCATCAGATGATCCGTCTGCTCCCCTATCATCTAAAAAAAAAGGATTGGTAATTAAGATTAATGAAAATTAATTACCTCTCTCTACCTATGATTTCCATCAAAAATTAGACAAAAAATGTTAATAATACCGTCGCCAATACTGTTGGGCCAAGTATCGTTGGGTTCGATTCTCACCAGCGGCAACTTTTTCTGTGTTTCATGAATATTTCGAGTCTGGGTTTCAATACTGTGGATGTATGCTTTCAGAATAAGAGGGATGAGGCTATAGTCCATCACGCGGGTTTAATGCCGAAGGACCAAACGGATCAACGGACAAACGAGCAAACGGATCACCTGATGGTAAGCGATAACCGCCGCCCATGGACACCCGCAACACCAGAGGAGTCGCAAGTGCGCTGCCCGCCTTTTAAAAGGGTTTGGGCCTTTTTTTTTTTTTTTTTTTTTTTTTTTTTTTTTTTTTTTTTTTTTGTTGACGGGGTTGGAAATGCTTTATGCACTATCCACCACTCCGGGGAGAGCGGTGGGGTGTGTCGGACTCCGCTCTGAAAAGAGCGATCTACCGACTAAAACCAACCTCGGCGTTTCGCGACACCACTTTGGTGCCGGGCCTACGGGAGCGCTGTAGCATTCGTCCGCGGACCCGGCAGTGGCGGGCCGCCTTTTGCGGCCCCCTTCGCATAAGGGGAGACAGACGTGGACGTTCTCCCTCCCCTTCTTCTACCGATCCGCTGAGCGGAGCGCGGAAACTGCAAACCGCGTGCCAGCTCGGGCCTTGTGAGTGGGCGGTCGGACTTCCCCAAGTCCGCCGCCCGTGGCCCTTTATGGTGGTTGGAACAGGGAAGGGTTTGGGCCTCCGGTAACCTCCTTCACTCGGCGAAACACAACGCAAGCGTTGTTTCACGCCGGTTTTCTGTGAGGCCGTGGTATAACTCCGGTCGAGCCGGCCCATTCGTGCCGAAGCATGGCTCTCCCACGTGCCTTTCTGAAGACAATCTTACATTGTAATTAACTAACAATGATTTAATAAGTGATTTATAAACAGCAGGAATGTATGTAGATGTTAATTCAGAATAGATGAACACCTCCAACAACAATAGAGTGTGTATTATGTACCTATATAAAAACTTGTGCCTACAATTATGCGGTCTGGTTTAAAAGTAACTTACCGCTACTCGACTCGCTTTTAGGGTTACGTAAATGAAATTTATAAACATAATATACCATCACGCCTGTATTCCCCAAAGGGTTAGGCAGAGGCGTAGGTACTAATGTACTTACACCCACAGTTCACCGGTATGTTTAGGTCCCACGTAATAGGGGGCGAGCCTATTGCCATTAACCGGGCACAAATTCCTAACTCCGAGCTGCTACTGGGAATTTTATAGAAAAACCTAATAACACTTTGCTCGACCTGGGAATGGAACCTAGGACCTTCTCTTATGTTATCTTGTGTGGGGCCGAGGCAGCAAGGCCTCAGAGCACTTCGACCCAATGGGATCTTTTGTGCTTCCCCTAGATACCTAATCCTCCCCCAGTTCTTCAAACAGCTCTTCCATAAGCTTTATAATGAGGCCTGGGGGTATGAGTCTGTAGTCCTCTGGTCCTGGATAACCTAGGACCTCTAGCGTAGCAGTCGCGCTCAGGACCACTTAGCAGTTCCGAGGCAGATAAATTTATAAGTACAGTAAATTAAGAGAGGCTATTTACTAAATAATAACTAAGCTGATCTAATAATGTGGAAAGAAAAGCTACGCTGACTGCGGTCAGTATGTGGATGGGTGACCATTTTTAACACATCGAGGCCCCTTGTGTCTCGTTATTTTACGTGGGAGAATCATGCTTCAGCATGAATTGGCCGGCACGTCCGGAGTGATACCACGGCTTCACAATAAACCGGGGTGAAACAACGCTTGCGTTGTGTTTCGCCGAGTGAGTGAGGTTACCGGACGCGACTCCTCTGGTGTTGCGGGTGTCCATGGCGGCGGTTATCGCTTACCATCAGCTTTCTCTACTGACATCCTCGGTTAGGTACAAGTTACACACACAACTCTTTTACATCGTTTAATGACGTCATACAGCGTTTATGCGCATGCACATAATATCTTAACAACATGCCCTTGCATTAACAAAATTAATGAAAACAGCTGCCGACTTTATTTAAATAATTATATTATAATTTGCATTTTAATCAGCTCATTTCTCTTGATCTCATAAATAAACAGTACCTAGCTACTAAACGAGGAAGAATGCATACTTATAATAAGTATAAAATGCAACAGTAGGTACCTAACTCGGTCTGTCCGTTTGTTTGTCTGTTACCTTTTCAAGCTTAATTCGCTGTAGTTTATACTGATTTCTGACACTTACGCGAATATTAGACATTGATTGAAATGAAACTACTTTTGTTAGGATTTTATCGAGTTATGATTATATTATTCATTAAATAATATTAATATAACACGATAAAATCTGTAAAAAGTAGTTTCATTTCAATCGGTGTAGTTTGTGTTAATGTAATAATACTTTGGGAATAAGACTCTGAGAAGAACGTACACAAAATAATGGAAATCTTTACACATACATACCTATATTATAACGGTTTTTAAACCGTAAATAAAATTATCCCATAAGGGTTGGAATGGGTGGAGGTATTTGGCAATAGGCTCGCTCCCTATTACATGTTATCTAAACTTTTTTTTATGAGATGGGGGGCAAACGAGCCTATGGATCACTAATGGTAAGCTATTGCCGCCGCCCATGGACACCCGAAACACCAAAGGCATCATAAGTGCGTTGCTGGCCTTTCAAAAGGGTTTGGGCCTCCGGTATCCGCACTCACTCGGCGAAACACAACGTAAGCGTTGTTCACGTTGGTTTTCTGTGTCGAGCCGGCCGATTTGTGCCGAAGCACGGCAAAAAAAAGCAAAAACATCCGGTAAACTATGTTTCATGGTAAAGAATTAACTGTACGGAACCCCAAGAGTATTGTAAGCAAGTTTTTACCTCATGGCGCTAGGTCGCCATAATTAGAGAGGGGCACACTGAAGGCAGGCTGAACCGCAGGCAGATTGTTCCTCCTAGTTTTTCTACCTGCCTCTTTACTTCACACATCATACAAGCATTTCCAGAAGTCTAACTTGAAAATGGAATCACAGACATTAACTTTGCTTCTCAAGCTTTTATTTAACTTGTTTACCTACACATTTTAAGTGAGAACTTTTAATTTTTACCCTAGTAATTCTGTAATTTAGAGTGAGAAGTGATGCGAGCACAAACAAAAAAACAGACATATACAAATTTAAAAAAATATATATTGACTTCTGTTTGCGTTAATAAAGGCCTACAGATCTATAATAATGTCATGTGTTTTTCTTCAATATCTATAATGTACAGACATAACATTATTTTTATTTTTGAAGGCAGTCCTAAGAAATAATACTTCTGTATTTTACTCTTTCGTAGTTAAGTTATGATATCTACTGTAAGATCGATCGATCACTTTACATAATTGGTTTGATTTAAAAACAAATCAAGTGAACCAATTATTGAACCAACTTACTTAGATCTTACTGTGGGGTAGGTAAGTGTGTTGTTTATAATTGTTTTAGTACCTACCAATTATCCTACCTTTTACCTATAGGTATAACTGCCTCATTAGCCTAGAGGTCCTGTACCTACCTGAGCGTGACTGCTATGCTAGAGGTAGCTAGATTCTAAAAAAAAACAAAAACGAACTGCCAAAAAATGACCAATCTTATACATTCGGAGGCATTAGATCTCTGGAGTTAAACAATAGATCATCATTCCCATCTCTAATGGGAGCATTTTTTTCTGTTTTGTTTTAGGTAATTCACAATAGTTTTAGTGGCAGCATACCGCTGAATAGTGAGTGGGTAAGTATCTAAAGCAGATAGATTTTCTTTTACGAGGGAATCCGTCAAACAGGGAAGGGTGGGGAATAAGACGGGTGGTCGTATTTTTACCCACTAGAACCACCTTAGTGGCCCCCATGGATGGGAAATGAATCGTGGAAAGAATTTCTAGTCCGATTTGTTTAATTTATTAACATTAATAATTAAGAGAAAATGACTTTATCTTTTATACAATTTTATATCAGCGCCATCTGTAACACAAACTTTAAATTACGATGCTGTGGTCTTTCACAGTTTAGAGTAGTAAACTTAATGTCGCTAGTTGGTAGTAGTGCATAAAGTTCTTATATAGTTCAATAGATGGTGCTGTTTATAAATATTGTAAGATAGTTCGTTAGTGTGTTACAAGATGGCGTTGTACTAAGGCTTCTTAGAGAAATACCGAACTTTTTATAAAATGGTCACGGAGTGGGGTCCTTTGGCTCTTTGGTAACATCTAGCAAAATTAAAAGCTATATCTGGTGCTGGAATAGCTTTCTTGCTTAGACACAAGTCTATACTCTTCTCTACATAGTCTCTTTCTGAAATGAGAAAAGGAAATCATTACTGTCACGTTGATCCTTCCTAGGACTGCCAAGAAGAAGGGTAATAGAAATGAATTAGGGTCCGTCGGCGTCGTGATGAATATAATTTTATGATTTAAAAAAGATATTAAAATCCCATGGCTACGATCGCATTAAAGGGTGAGGAAAGTTTCCGGTTTAGTCAGATATCGACACAGGGGAGAATTTGACCAATAACCAAGTCTAAATCCACACTCCTGCTGAGCTGAGCTGAGCTGAGCTGCAACTGGAAATTGCATTGAAAAACCAAATATCACTCATCTAGATCTGGGAATGGAACCCAGGGCCTCTAGTGTAGCGTTAGCACTGAGGACCACTAGACTAAAGAGGCAGTTATGATCCCTAAGAATAAAGAAAATAAGTCGCTATAAAAGTAACGTCAAAAAAAAAACAAATCTTAGGTTTAGGTTAGCTCTTGTTTTGCGTTATTATGCGGTCAAACGCATTGAAGTCAAAAGTTAGGTAGGTACTAAGGTATGTTAAAAAACCTTTTTCAATTACATACCTTTTTCAGGCAGCTTAGAGAGAGCTAAATCAATCTTATAAACACCTTCTTTGGTCATGAGACCAGTTTTCATAAACACGCATAGTGCCCAGTCCTTTACAAGTTGAACTTTATCCTGAAATATAAATAAGTATTTTAGTAAGAACACAAAGGGATACTGGAACGATAAATCTGTTGTAAGTAAGTACTTAGGGGCCGAAGTGTATTATTTCAATTGTGTCAGAATGGTCGTCTAATAATATTTTAAATGACATTCATAATTACTGACAGATTTCGAATGCAAAACTGTCAAAAAACAATTCTGAACCCATTATATTTATCTGAAGTCATACTTATTATGACGATTTTCACACAATAAAATAGTAGAAAATAGGGGCCTACTACTCGTAGATATACTTAGGTGCCTAAGTATCTACCTACTAGTTACTGAATTATGTTATTGTGGTCACCGCATTTGAGGTCGTTTTAGGTTGCGTGTTCAATATTCAGGGTGACCGGAGTGATACCATGGCCTCACGAAAAACCGGTGTGAATCAACGCTTAGGTACGTAGTGTTTTTTTTAACCAAACCTAACCATCAGGTGATCCGCCTGCTCGTTTGCCCTCTATGCCATAAAAAGGGATGATAGTTGAAAGTCCGAAAACCGAATGAAATATTGAATTGACTCTAAATTACTTTGCAAATCCCTAACCAATACCATTTCTTATAATGCGTGCCGTCAGTAGTGCGGTACGGAACAACTGACGTTTGTGCCCAATACAAGTTCTCACTAGCCTGCACTAGCCAAAACATAGACGTTAGCATTGACACTACAATGTCATTGTGTACCATATAGCCCTAGGGGCTTAGATATGGTCGATGGATATGACCATGTATTGCTATTGTGGAACATAATCTCGTTTTAGATATCATGTCAACCTCGTATTTTCAGCTCTCATGCAGCGATAGGTTCACTTCTATTGCTTTTGAAATTCAAAATCCGAGCTGCTAATAAGTAGGTATTCCAAAAAAATATTGGACATCTTGGGAACCTTGACTCAAAACCTCAGCTACCAAGTCAAAAGTCCGAGTCTTTTCTAACGTGGGAGAGCCATGCTTCGGCACGAATGGGCCGGCTCGACCGGAGTGATACCACGGCCTCACAGAAAACCGGCGTGAAACAACGCTTGCGTTGTGTTTCGCCGAGTGAGTTGAGGTTACCGGAGGCCCAAACCCTTTTAAAGGCGGGCAACGCACTTGCGACTCCTCTGGTGTTGCGGGTGTCCATGGGCGGCGGTTATCGCTTACCATCAAGTGATCCGTTTGATCGTTTGCCCCCCAATGCCATAAAAAAAAAGTTCAAAGACTTTTTGGAGTCATTGATTATTTATCATTCGCGGAAAACATTGAGATGAAACCTGCACGCCTAAGAGATTTTCTTTACGGCTGACGTGTGAAGTTTTCCAAACCGCAGTAAACTAGCGTGGTGGCTAACTATAGCCTAACGAACGCGTCAGTGGGATAATATTGGTTGGACCCCAAATGAATTGGAACATAGGGCATGAAAATTATAATAATGATGATTATGACTCTACCATTGGTATAAACCAATCTCCTTGCTTCAGCTTCGTGACGTATTCAGGGTCCACTCTTGTCTCTTCTATGCATTCCATCTGGTACCTCTTCAGCAACGGTGAGGGAGGCTCATGATTTACGCTCTAAAAACCATTAAAATAAATAATGTCTTATTTCTTCCATTAGTTCATTATTGGTTAATTTTATTTAATTAATTGACTTTATTATTAACTTCGTCATAAATATAAAACTGAAGAGTTTGTTTGTTTGCTTGAACGCGCTAATCTCAGGAACTACGGGTTCGATTTGAAAAATTCTTTCAGTGTTAGATAGCCCATTTATTGAGGAAGGAGGCTATATATCATCACGCTACGCGGACGAAGTCGCGGGCAGAAGCTATACTTAATAAACTTGTAATTATTACTGTAAGCTTAAGAAGTTACATACTTTAATAAATAAATAAACAGACGTAGAGTCGAAGCAAAGGAGCGAGATAAATGACTTTTTCTCGAGTGTCTGAGTGAAATCTCCGTTAGATGCGGGAACTCAAGCGCATCTACTCGAATCAAAGTGTCATTCGGGACCTGACTTATATCAGATAGAGAACAATATCAGACTGACACGATTCCTTCACTTCTGAAGACGATATTCATGATTCTCTGAGTTTGTTTCGGTGTTTCTTCTCAGAGGTCGTCAGTTAGGAAATGCCGGCGCCATCTAGTTTAAAAAAAAATACTATGACTTGTAAAAGTGTCTCGAAAAGATCTATTTACAGAAATAAATATCATTTATCATTTATCGATATCTTTTTGATCCTCAAATATATGTCCTTCCGAAATTTAAGCGAAATCTGATCATATAATCTGATAGGTTTAAAAAAGACAAAGACAAAGATAGTTACTTTCGTTTAAAGGACAGTTAGTATTATTGTTATATTTAATAGCATCTTTTACCTTTAGCTTTTGAGAATTAGATAATGATATATGACATACCATCACGTATGATCCTTAGAAGGTTATGCACGGGTGTAAACACCCACAGTCGGCTGGTATTTAGAACTCAATAACACTTTGCCTTGACCAAGGAATGTAACCAAAACTTCTTGCTTGAGCGAACAGCATGCATCAGGCATCCTCAATTGAATTTCAGATTGAATAAAAAAAGAGTTACCTTAATAATCCCGGTGACTAGACCAACACACAATACCCCGACACTTAAATATATCCTACACATTTCAACGTAAAACTAAATGTCTAAGAGAATACTAAAATATGTTTCATTAACGAACTTGCCTTTTATAAAGTGCTCTAATTCAAAACATTGAAGAGAAGATCAAAATATTATCAAAAATACGAATGCCTTGCTCAGACGAAGCGTTCGCACGAGAAAAAGGAGGTGGCTTACAAACCAAATTAAAGTACCGACGGCTTCTTACAAAATAAGATACTTTAGAGTCAGCTATTTCACTGATGGATAGTGAAGTCAAATTAAGCAGTTAACTGCCAAGTCAAAGGTCTCGAGTTAAAATCCAATCAAAGTTATGTCTGTATTCAAATAAATATTACGTGCTTCAACGGTGAATAAATATATCGTGAGGAAATCTACATGCCTGAGAGAACTTCTCTTCGGCTTGTGAAGGCTGCCAACTTGCATTAGGCAAGGGTGGTAGAAATAGCCAAGCTGTATAGCTGAATCCCTCTTATTCTGAAAGTATATCTTATTATATTATAGTCTTATTCGTTTGGCGTAGCGGCTAAGCAATTGGCTTCTGCGACACGTGTTGTGGGTTCGATCCCCACACGGAGCAAATATTTGTATGATCTACAGGTATTTGTTCCGGGTCTGGGTGTTTGTGTATGTGAGAATTTGTGTTTGTAAACGCACCCACGATACAGGAGAAAATCCTAGTGTGGGGCAACGTTTAAAAGAAAAAAGGAGACTCGTGCTGATCTAGCAGTAGGACTGTAAACCGGGATTATTCAAGTCAAATAGGGCAAGAGAAGTGCGGTTGGAAATTGGGGCCACTTTGACTTGAATCAGTTGGTTCAATCCAATGCTCAATTTATAATGCTCTTCAGGGCCGTCTTTAACCTATTGAAGGCCTTGGGCACTATAAGATAATGGGCCCCTGTGACAATGATACGTCAGGAGACAATTTCATGAACAACTGCCAAAAAATAACAAACGAGTGGGAAATAGGGGCCCCCCTTCGATTGCGGGGCCCTAGGTACTTGCCCATAGTGTCCAATGGAAAAAAGGGGCCTGATGCTCTTTTAGAGACTTCTAACCTCCAAAAATTATTGAGCGTATTGAATTATCTCTATGCCAGTGAAAAATCAATACGTTCCATAAACGCGTCGTCTGAACAAAATTTTATAAAATCAGAATACACCGGAAAGTAATAGTTTAATATTGTTTTAGAATACAATAGTAGTTATTGTATGAAGTTCAGTAATGTGAATCAATCGGTCATTATGTGACCTACTCGTACATACACACTTCCTCGCAATTGTTATGTTTAAAAAGTCTCAACAAACGTTCCTTTGTACGAGGTAGAAAGTAAGCTAATACCGTTAGTTTAGTTATAACATTTCAGTAGTGAAGACTCCAAGACAATTCGATTCCTACTGGCTTCCCTTTTAACATGGAACCATTCTTTTTTAATAAGTTTTAAATTATGGCACGCTAAGATATACATTATGAAAGCAGGCAAATGTCAGCGGCACCGTCGGAAGAGGCCGCCCGAGAAGGACATACGCTGATCTTATTGGCGAGCTTCTTCAAAAAGGTCAGGTGCGTAGTACCCGCAATCGGAGCGCATGTATGAGAAGATGTAAGAATGTGGCAGAAGCAAAAGGAGTATGCAAGGATCGATGCACGTGGCCATCTATAGTGTCTGGCTACTCCTGTAGGAGGCTGAGTGTACCTATATGTATGTATGTATCACATTCATTAGTGAATTCTATCACTTCGTATTCCGTCTTGAAGATAGGTCTATTTTAAAACTATCATCTTTTCTTCTATTAAATAAAACGTTGCCTCACACTAGGATTTTCTCCTGTATCGTGGGTGCGTTTACAAGCACAAATTCTCACATACACAAACACCCAGACCCGGAACAATAGCACTTTGGACTCTGATTCCAACGATCCGAGTTCAAATCTCGGTGGGACCTAGTCTTTTTTAATATTCTGCCAACCTACCTGTAGATCATACAAATATTTGCTCCGTGTGGGGATCAAACCCACAACACGTGTCGCAGAAGCTGATCGCTCAGCCGTTACGCCAAACGTATCATCATTTTGTATGTCTTTTGCATTTTCCATGCTAAGAATAACGTTATTTTAGTGAAGGAAAAATTTAACCTTTAAGACGTACCTAAATTCAGTATGTGAAGGGAAATTTCGACCTGGCGGGTGGGCTCGCGGTGATTTAGTTGAAGACGCAGGTTCGAATCCTGTCCGCGGTCGAATATTTTCTTCACTAAAATAACTTTAAAACTGTGATTGCTATCAAGATCCAAGCAGTGCACGTAGTGGAATACTGAGCTAATCTTGTTTAATGTTTCCATTGATTTATTTTCTTTTGCTCCTCTCTTTCCATTTTTTGTCGATAGGATAAGAAGAAGATGACTTCATATTTATTGTACCTATTTCATTATTCAATATTATTTTTAAAACACAGTGGTCCCTAAAGAGTTAGGCGGATAACTACTCTGTCACGGTGGTGGCGAAAGTCGTGAATCCTATAGCCGTGATTACAGGGCAAGGAAAGGTAAGGTAAGGCTGATTTTAGAGTCACGCTGACCGTACGCTGACCGTCGGCGCTGACAGCCGATATGTATGAACGTCTAGGAAGCGTTTTAGAATAATGCGTAGCAAATCAGCGCGAGCCTCGCTAGACTTTCATAAATTTCGGCTGTCAGCGCCGACGGTCAGCGTACGGTCAGCGTGACTCTAAAATCAGCCTAAGTGTGGTATTTAATTCGGTACAAGTCCGACAGACCTCGCCGCTTCCCAAGGCAGCAAGAGCATTTGTGAGCATTTTCTAATCAAAACAAGGCTAATATGCTACATGGCAGCTGCAATATTTAATTAGATATTGGGGTAAAGAAAAATCTAAAAATAAAATATTTCAATTAATGTTCTTCTTTATTGGCTGATGTAACAGTTAAATTCGATAAGGCAGTTTTTACAAATAAGTCAGTTTCTTACTCCAAATAAATGGTTCCCTGTATTCCGAATCACCCCTTATGAGTATTGTAATGCACATAAGGACATCTATTGGCGACATTGAGAAGTAATTTAGTCAGTTGCGTGTTATTCTTCGTAGAGCGTAGACGTCATTTGTTTTATGAACTCTCGTGTGTTAGGGAAATTGTAAAACCATTTAAAAATTGTGACTGTAACAGAAAATTCTTAGGAAAAATCCAAAGGCTGATGGTGTTCTACAATTACAAAAATATCGCGTGTTTGGGATCTTTCTCATGGTAGCACTTGACGTAGTTCCAGGCGGTCTGGTGGGGAGTGTTACCCTTGTTGGCGAGGCAGGCTTCGATCAGCTTCTCTACGGTGGGTTTGTCAGCTAGAAAGAAAAAGGTTATAAGACGCCACATTTTTAATTAACATTGTCGACATTGTTTACAAAAAAAAATATTGATCATATCCATGACAATATAATAATGAAGATCAGTGATAGGCTAATGATATGATCATTGGACTACAAAGGTCTGAGTTCGAACCCAAGGCACGCACCTCTCACTTTTCGAAGTCTGGCGCGTATCAATAGTTAATTATAACGCGCTTAAACGGCGAAGGAAAATCATCGTGAGGAAACCAACATGCCTGAGAGATTTTCTCGAAAGCGTGTGAGGTCTGCTAACCTGCTCTGGGCTAGCGTGGTGGACCTAAACCCTCTCATTCAGAGAGAAGACAAAATAATGGGTCGAATAACCTATATGTGACCCTACCAATTGTATTGTCTTTCTATTGTGTCTGCGTATTGTTCCAATTTGAACTCTAACCCCCTTTGTTATAACTTAATTTTATGCAAATAAACTTTTTCATTTCATTTCTTATAATAGTTGAAATACATATATCCATCACTTTTCAGTGTGATATCACATTAAGAGATATTAAAACCTGGAGTTTTCTTTGATATTTTTTGTAATAAGTACTTGTCTCGGTAACATTTTAACATTTAACAGGTGGGTTCTGTGACGTACCTGCATTGGGGACCTTGGCTAATGCGACATCCTTCTTGAATTTGCCGTCCTTGGTCATTAGCTCCGACTTCATCATCATACAGAGCGCATACTTCTTCAGGGGTTCACTCTCCATCTGAAACAGTATATTTATTTATAACACTATCTTAGACTCTATCTATTCAGCCGGTAACACCTAATACTGAGTAAATGTCTCTTCTCTAGTTCGCCACTATTCTCGATCCTCCCTGACTCCCCACTGCCCTCACAGTATCGTCCTCACTTACAATTGGAGCTGCCCAATTGGGGAAGTACCTCGACCTTGCAGAAAACCGTAGCCAAATAATATAGCTGCGTGCTATGTTGTGTTCCTAATGGAGAGCATGATCGCCAGAGCTCCACGAGGAAGCGTTGTGTTGGCATTGAGGGGACAGGTGGTGTTTGAGCATCACACTCATTGTCTCCTATGCTGCCAGAACAACTATTACTCCTATGTCTACTCCCTCTCAAAAAGGATGAAAGTATTTTTACATTGTCGGCAACGCGCGAGTAACACCCCTGGCGTTGCAAGCGTCTATAGGCTAGACAAGGAAATTATTATCATTTTAATTTTATGCTAACACGTTGTAACTTCTATACTGACATTTTGTTCTGCGGGAAAGGGACAGAGCTTCCTCTCTCGATCCCAATCAATTTAAATTATTTTTCAGTAGGTACCTATTCGAATTATGTCATTATAGACACTAGAGAGTGTCAGAAAACCGATAACACATGCAACATGCCGTTGTTTAAAGCTTAATAACCTTACTAGTTATCAAATAAAGTATATTTTACCTTGTAGTCACCACCCTTCAGTTTGTTGACTAGCTGCTCGTCAACCTTGGTCTCTGTCAGGCATTCAGTGCGATGTTTCTTAAGCTTTTCCTTCTGTTCGTCTGTGAGGGCCTGATTACAAATAAAATAATTCATTGAAAAACATAAAAATTGTAAGTAGGTACCTAAATCTACCATTTTTCCGAATATCCCTTTTGATAGAATCAAATCATGTTATATTACCTAGTAAAGATCAAATCCATTTTGAGTCTATCGCATTATATTATTATGAATATAACGCGACAGAATCCGTAAGTTTGTAACAATTCAATTTATTTGTCAATTTAAATTATTTTTCTAAATACAATAGTATTAAATGTTTCACTAATCCTGTTATTTTTAAATAAAATACCAGTCAATTATCCAAATATGAAGTCAGAGAACAAGCTGAATCGAAACACAATAAACGAACCCGAAGTATTCTCGAATAAAATATTTGTCGATCACTTGAATATTAGTCTCGGGTGGGAATCAAACTCACAGCACTGGACGGGACGGTAGTAGCGTAGTAAAATAAAAATAAAATAACATCAGCCATAATGTTATTTAGTGAAGGAAAAATTCGACTCGCAGGCAGGAATTTTTCCTTCAAATAACTTTATAAAAGTTAGCATAAAAAATGCAAAAAATCACAAAGAGTTATCAATCTTAATCAAAACAATATTTTATCAAATTCTGTCATTATTCGACCAACTTCTTAAATGTGTTTAAATTGTATTTAAACACGAGATTTCTATGAAAAATTGTGTTTAAATGGAATTTAAACATTTTTAAGAAGTTGGTGCAAGTGGCCCTTAATCTAGGTTTCTACAGTACCATTTCCTCTACTACTACTTCACTCGTACCAAACTTGCTAAAGTTATCAAGAATTGCATTCACCTATATTTATTTTCAGTCAAGTATTTTGGACGAAATGGTAGATCAGGTAGGTACCTAGATTATCGATATCGGAATCCGAATAACAACACGTATTTCAAACTACTCAATAATCGTAATTCAAACACAATTTGAGTAAATTGTGTTTGAATTACGATTCATTTTGGTATTACGTTTGTATTGGAACTTTTTTTAATAATATTTTTTTATCTTGCCTCATTAAAAAAATCAAATGGGAGCATAAATTATACGAACAAGACACGGCTTTATAGTTATGATAATATTGAATAATTTACTTAAAATAAATGTTGTTTCCATTTCTTTACACAATTAAAATTAATTATTAAATTGCCTGCTAAAGATATTTTACTGTAGGTAATATAAGCTACATAAGCTATCAGCTAATATTAGATCAATATTTTCCAATTTAATCAATCTATGTCAAAATGTTACAATAATTGGAAGTCGCTGGCGATAAAATTATCATTTAATAAAATGTTTATTCAAACCTGAGCAAGGAGAATGCAGGCAGCGAATACAAGCAAAGTCTTCATGCTGAAATACTTGTAGGTAACTATCGGCTTAATATGTTAGATGCGCAGGAGTTGTGTGGCGTGCCCCGTGAGCTACCCGTATATATACCGGCAAGGAGCAGGTTCAGCGTATTGATCATAATCACCGACGGATTTCGTGGGGCTGCCAACATTTCGCACGACAAATATTAAAAAGAAAATGTTCAGACTGTTGATCGACTGTAAATACCATCATCATGCCAGTATTCCCCGAAGGGTTAAGCAGAGGCGTACTTAATATATATTATTTTGACTTGGGAGAGCCATGCTTCGGCACGAATGAGCCGGCTCGACCGGAGTGATACCACGGCCTCACAGAAAACCGGCGTGAAACAACGCTTGCGTTGTGTTTCGCCGAGTAAATGAGGTTACCGGAGGCCCAAACCCTTTTAAAAGGCGGGTAACGCACTTGTGACTCCTCTAGCGTTGCGAGTGTCCATGGGCGGCGGTTATCGCTTACCATCAGGTGATCCGTCTGCTCGTTTGCTCCCTTATCCCATAAAAAAAACAAATATACACCCACAGTTCGTCGGTATGTTTAGGTCCCATGTAATAGGGGGCGAGCCTATTGCCATTAACCGGGCACAAATTCCAAACTCAACACTGCTCGACCTAGGAATCGAACCCAGGCAGGATCTCTAGCGTAGCAGTCGTGCTCAGACCACAAGACTAATGAGTTATTATTCCAGAATATTAATTTAAAATAAACATTTTTAAAGTTGTCAACACCTGACCTCAGCGTGGGTAGGTCTGGAAAGATCCGGGCATGTCTCGTGTATATGACGATAGGGCTGCGTTCAAATTGCGAACATAAAATATTTTATTCTTAGTGTTGTCATTTAAAACATTCATAGCATAGCAGATTGTTATCTTTATTCGACGTGCAACATCGCATTGCTGGTCAAAAAGGTTATACGTTTAAAATAAAAAATAGAATGGGTATAATTTATGGCCGTTTCATTACATTTGTATTGTAGGTACAACATACAGAATACATAACTCAAGATATATTTGAATGACTATAGAATTAATTTATTATTTGTGTATAGTTTCTGTCCGTGACTTTATCGTCGTGGACTTCAGAATTGGGTCCAATCTGGATAAGATCGTGGGAGAGCCATGCTTCGGCACGAATGGGCCGGCTCGACCGGAGTGATACCACGGCCTCACAGAAAACCGGCGTGAAACAACGCTTGCGTTGTGTTTCGCCGAGTGAGTTGAGGTTACCGGAGGCCCAAACCCTTTTAAAGGCGGGCAACGCACTTGCGACTCCTCTGGTGTTGCGGGTGTCCATGGGCGGCGGTTATCGCTTACCATCAGGTGATCCGTTTGCTCGTTTGCCCCCCTATTACATAAAAAAAAAACAGCCTATTTGTTAGCCTATTTGCTTACGACTATAATCTATCTCTGAGCCAATATTATTCAGATCCGGTCAGTCATTCTGGCGTGGAATAGTAACAAACATCCATACATCATTATTTTTTTAATTAAAAAAAAAAACGTTGCGCCACACTACGGTTATCTCCTGTTTCGTGGATGCGCTTACAAACACAAATTCTTACATATACCCAAACGACCAGACCCGGCCCAGATAGTATTTTGTTTTAGAAGTAAAATCAATAAGCTATAAATACCTCATCATGCCATCATCCCCACCACTATCAACCCACTTACTAGCCCATTATTGGGCGCGGGTCTCCTCTTAGAATGTTATTTATTAGGCCAGTCTATCACGCTGGACAAATGCGCGTTGCCAGACTTCACAAATCTCTCAGGCATGCAGGTTTCTAACGATGTTTTGCTTCAGGTAAATAACTATTAACACGCACATTACTTCGAAATGTCAGAGGTTGGTTGGTGATTGGTTGGATTGTGCAGTCGGATATTTTTTTAAAAGAAAACTTGTTAATTTCACTTTACTTTACTTTTAAACTTCATAGAGCTATATGTTTTGTTTTGTGACATTCTGTGACAGGAAAAAATGACAAAATATGATAGCTCCACGAAGTATAAAAGACTAACGGCAACTTGCACCAACTTCTTAAACTTGTTTAAATCATATTTAAACACAAATGTTCATAGAAATTCTATGTTTAAATACGATTTAAACACATTAACCTCTTGGGGTCTGATTGGCTGGCGACCACTCTTACGTCGGAGTCTGTTGTAAAGGACCTTGGCGTGCGTTTCGACTTTTGCGCGTAAGAGACAGTTCCCCTCGGTTGCTGCGGCTTTGGCAGTCTGCTGTCCGTAGGGGCTCAAGGGTCGGCAACGCATCAGCAACTCCTCTGATGTTGCAGGTGTCCATGGGCGACGATGACTACTTACAACCGCGAGGCTTGTCAGCACGTCCATAAAAATTACTAATTTTAATAATATAAATACAATTATTTTAAAATGCTACAAAATTATAAAATGACTATATTAAAATTTACTAATAATTACTATCTAAAACTTAAAATTATTTACCTAATTAACTGAAAAACTAACTAAAAAGGGCATCAAACTTTAATAAAAACCTTCAACCTTTATTTCAAGGGTACCTCTAATATTATAATATAGACCTCCTCTATTGTAGTTAGTTAGATAGTTTTACTGATAAAACTTGTAAAAAATTCCCCAGTATGAAGAGCGCCTAAGCCCTAACTGATAAATTGCGAGTGAACAATAAAACTAACGACATAATGCAATAACCGACGGTGCTGTTGATTTATTGTTGTACGTTGACCCTTATGCCCTCTGTACTCTCTACTATTTGACACAATTACACTTTTTCTTGTTTTGCACACAACACTTAAAAGTACGTTGTGTTTCGTTGAGTGAGTGAGGATACCGGAGGCCCAAACCGAGGCAAACGAGTAGACGAATCACCTGATGGTAAGCGACTACCGCCGCCCATGGACACCCGCAGCACCAGAGGAGTCACAAGTGCGTTGCCCACCTTTTAAAAGGGTTTGGGTCTCCGGTATCCTCACTCACTCGGCGAAACACAACGTAAGCGTTTTTCACGCCGGTTTTCTATGAGGCCGTGGTATCATTCGTGCCGAAGCATGGCTCTAACACGGTAAAAAAAACATACCGGTGAACTGTGTGAGTACATTAGTATACCTCTGTCTAACCCTTCGGGGAATACAGGCGTGATGGACATGTTACTTCAATCAATGTATTATCAGTCCGTCAATCTGGTTTTTACACAAACAAGCTCTTTTTACCGGTTCAGAAGGACGTGAACCAGATTTTATTGCTTTTATATGAAGGAAGATTTTGTGAGAATTGTGTGGATTAGCCGGAATGGGATGTTATAAACCTACGTTTATAATTGTCTGGAGGTTATTCTGATTAAATGTTATTGTCTATCATTCTATCAGTGGGGTCCAGTTTCTGCTGCATTTAAGGCGGATTTTTATCCATTTTATCCGTTGTCCGCGATTCCAATCGTATCACAAAAGGATTAACTTACTATACAATGAGGGCGACTGCTTAGCCAGAGCTCCAGGTCGAGCAAAGTGTTATTGAATTTTCAATTCAATTCTCAGTTTGGAATTTGAAAGGCAATAGTCTCACCCCTATTACATGGGACCTAAACATACCAGCAAACTGTGGATGCATATTGGGGGAATATAGGCGTGATAGTGTGTTAAATTGCAAGCAACAGTTTGTGTCAATAATACAATATACCTCTAGAACAATCAGTTGGTTAAAAAACAACTGCACGTGAGAATTGGTCATGATTGGTGGCATCCTAGTGTCTTCCAGGCCTATTTCTTCAATTAATGCCGGCGATAAAATGCTAGGATAAGATGGTAGGTAGTTGTTATTTTAAAGTCTATGGCTAGCTAAGGCTGTATATATATATATATATATATGTATAGTCTGCTGTTTCCCTAATAATGTAAGATATCTCTACTATTATAAATTATATATTATACTAGCTTCTGCCCGCGGCTCCGCCCCCGTGGAATTCGGTCTGTCATCACGGCCCACGGGAACGGGATAAAAAGTATCCTATGTCCGTCTCCTGGTTCTAAGCTACCTCTCCACCAATTTTCATCCAAATCGCTTCAGCCGTTCTTAAGTTATAAATAGTGTAAATAACACGACTTTCTTTTATATATATATAGATTAGGTATAAATATAAAAGAAAATAATTATTTTTAAGTTTAACATTATAATGATAATTTCCAGATATAAAAATTAAATAATTATCATTTAGTAGCAGTGATATTACTGAATTGTTGTTTGTGATATTCAATTTAATTTACACAATATTGAAATAAAAATTCAAATACAAAAATGAGTACCTAGTAGGTATGTGGGCTAGATTTAGAATTAAAATATGTACAGCTTGAAACTGTCTCATTTGTCTAGCGGGACAAAGCGCGACTGCTACTCTAGAAGTCTTGGGTTCGATTCCCAGGTCGAGCAAAGTGTTATTGTAGTTTTCTATGAATCTCTTGGTAGCAAATATTAATAGCAATAAGCTCGCCCCCTATTATATGGAACCTAAACATGCGCGCGAAATATGGGTGTACATTAGTACGCTTCTGCCTAACCCTTCGAGAAATACAGACGTGATAGTATGCTATGTTACAGCTTGGAGCTGTCTGGTGGTTGAGTTTTATGTGCCCTGCGCAAATGTTCCATTGATCCGGTATCGTCATGCTACAGGTTGGTGAGCTCTAAAGATTATGGTAGAGGTACACAATGACTGATTCCCGCGTGCCATCAGCTGGGTCTCGTCTACTGAAAGACGCTGTAGCTCAACAGACCATTTCAGGTATTGCCTTGCTCATATATTTGCGACTTAAGTGGTCCTCAGAAAAACCAGTGCCAGCTAATATCTACAAAAAATCAAAACATGACTAATAAAAGTTTCTTTAAAAAACTATTTAGAGAAATAAATCATTTATCATTTAAGTATTTTGCTTGGAGGTGAAAACAAAAGTTAGATCAGATAAAAAAAATCTCACAGCTGCAATATTTTGGAGAAATTCGATGAAAACGTTGCAAACCGCGTAAAAATTACCGTTGAAGAGTTTGGCAGTGCATTACGCATGCGCGGGTTCCTTCTAGCATAAAACAAACTTTTGCACACCGCATAGCTTGGCTAGCATCAACCGGGCGGTGTAAGTGAAAATGTAAACAAATACAGATTTGGAAACAACAAAAAGAAATGGAATTTACAAAATAAAATTGTATTTTTTGAATAAGGAATTGGAATTTCCTAATATGGATTTATGTGTTTTCGCTGCGGAAAATATAGAAAGTAAGTTTTATTAGTGTTTTTTTGAATAATTTCCTATCAAAAATCGCATACATACCTTCTTGAGTTTATTGTGCTGTAAATTTAATTAAAGGGTGTAATAAAAGTGTTTATAAAAAATCTAAATATTTAGGATGAATTACTATGATATTTATCCTACGCATTAATTATAATATTTATATATTACCATATTTATTTATAAACATAATTTTATGACCACCACCTATATAAATATTTAATTTAATTTTCCTACAAATAAAATTTATTTATTTCTTTTTATTTTCAAATCAAACCAATTGAAATAACTTTTACAATAATTATGTGAAATGAACGCCATAATATTTCTAATTGTATCTCCTTTAAACATATTGCATCGCCCGCATAATTCGTCCTAAAAATTCATTGGTCTAAAAAGTTAAACGAAACTTCAATGACACGCCACGATAAATAATGATAGCTTGTATGCAGTAAACAGACAATACCAACTTCAGACTGATACAAGAACTCCGCATTGCGCAGTAGATAGAACCATCAACGAACTTCACAACAGTATAAAATAACACACATCAACGTAAAATTTGTACATTTTCAACAATATGGACTATATTTTCAACAACTGTGATAAAACAATAACATATTCATTATAACGATTGTCATTTTTATATATGATATTGGTATTTTGTAAGTGGGAATTGTATTTCGACGAATTGTTTTGATATTGGAAAACGAGAGGCGTGTTTTCTGGTGAGTTCTATTTTTAAACGTGTTTTTGATATTCATTTATTTATCTACTTAATTTCATTCTATTTTATTTGAATTTTAAATGAATAACCTCTAATAGCAACAATATTTAAGTAAAATATTGAATTTAAAAACCGTAGTTGAATCAAGTAACTTTTATTTTAATATAGACTAGGTATTATATTGTCTTATTATGACCATAATTTTAGCTATTGATTTTCATAAATTGTTTCAAATAAAATAAAAAATCTGATATGCTACAATAAGCAACAATAAAACCTGTTGATTTAGACGGCCGATACTAAATAACGGCATTAGGTATTCTTTTTATTAATTTTAAAACTACTGCCAGTCATTATCGTGTGTTAAAAATAGCATTTAGAACAGTACACGTACATTAATTGAAGTATGACGCATGTTATGTTTACAAGCCTATCTACCGTTCCATTTATATAATATCCGTCCTAAAATTAGACTATAATCAACAACAATACTCTCATTACAAATATCACATGTTACATCCTCATTTTATAGGCATTGCGTGTACATATTTTCTATAATAATACGTTCCGGGCGTTGACATATTTATAAAAAAGTCCCTACCACCGAAGTTGTCCGCACTGCAGCGTCAAATCGATCGCGTCACCACGCATGCGCAAATTATCCACATTTACGTCAGTGGTTTTAGAACGCGGGTAGGAAGTCGACGATATGCCGAAACCTACACCCGTCGAAGACCTAGTGGTCCCTCCACAGGACACAAAAATATGTGGGACTATTTGTATCTGTCAGATGACTGCAGTCCTCAGTGCAGTGTCCTTGGTTTACCTTACCGTCGCGATCTACATGCCTTATACAAGGGCTGTCGCGTCCGGGATCGATCCTACCCCAATTATGTGTACCACAACAAGAGCTATCAACAAAGATAACTGTGACTGGGGATCCTGTGGTGAATGGTGCCTCAGCAAGACCTCAGGTGCCTGCATCCAGATCTACGTCAATGTGAGAAAGAACGGAACATCTTTACTGTTGTCTGAATGTGGAAGTGCTGCAAACAAAACGTGTTTCGGTATCGATCAGGAGAACGCTAAAAAGTACCACTGCATCAGGGATGAATGTAAGAATTTGACAGGAACGTTCAACTGCACTGAAGGGAAGTGTATCAATATCACAGACGCTTTCGAATGTGCGTTCAGAGAAACAGATCCACCATTAAAATGTTCTGGAAGAAGAGGCAAAATAACATGTATAGATGTACACGGACTTTTTCATTGTAACAGAGGCACTTGTCGAAAAATTAGAACACCATATAATTGTGACCGTCGATGCGTTGATATCCCTACCCGCAACAAAAACGTTATAGTTCTCAGTGGTGACAGAGTATTTTTAGCAAGATGCTCAAAACTAGTGCAAGAAGATAAAGGTGAAATAGTTTGGACGGATCCCGGGGAAGAAGTTCTCATGTTATCGTGTCATGCAGTTCACAATGGATCTCAAGGCGTCGTTGCTGTTGATTGTATCAATGCTGCTTTACTTCCACGCAATGATATAGCTGACTTGACGAATTTCACATACCTTCAATATTTGTATCAATCTAAAGCAACACCTAACCGTGTAATCGCTCCATCTGAAGTTGAACTGACGTTAGCAAATGACAGTCGCTTGATGATCAATCTAGAAGGTTGTGTGAATACTTTAGCTGATGAATGCAAAGAATTCCTTAAGGATTACGGACGAGATGGGACTGACCACAATGCTAAAGCGAGATTCCCTTGCTTCTACATGGAGAATAGCCCTGATACCGTTGTGGCTCGATTTGATCTAGAAACTACATATCGCCAATTTGTAGTGGCTCTTGTTCTGCCAACAGTGCTGGTTGTGGTGTCTTGTATTACCCTGATGTTATGTCAAAGGACCATTGAAGTTGGTGATGATGCTAAAATGAGATTTAAGGGGTGTGCTGGTGGTCAAGCTGATATGCAGTTGCATCCAAACGATCCTGTTTCTCCACTCTGAGATCAGTCACGTGAGATACCTATTTTCATAAATATTGTCTCTTATTCAAAAATGTTACGAGATTTATCAACATTACTACTTTAAAATAAGTCTTAAGTGTCCAGCGGAGCTTGAATTGTCCACAAAAAACGTAATACCAAATTAAATCATAATCCAAACAATATTAATTGAGGATTGAGATACATTTAATCTAGGTTCCACCCATATCATTTCGTCTACTACTACTTCACTAAAAACGACCGGAAAATAGTTCCAAACTTGGTAAAGTTCACAAGAATTGCATTTACTTACATTTATTTCCCGTGAATTATTTTGAAAAAAATGAGCAGGAATCTATGTAGAATAACGATATTGGAATCCAAATATTAACATTTTCATTAAATTGTGTTTGAATTACGATTTATTTTGGTATTACGTTTGTATTCGAAATTCAGTTCACCGACTCAATGTTAAAAATCTACCGTATCTCTATCCTTAACTATAATTTTATGTACCATGACTCTATAACGACTTTACGTCGCTTACGTAATCAAATAACCAAAACTAGTCCCCTAGAAAAACATGATAGCGATCAATTCAATTAATATTTTAGTAGCAGAAGTCCGTACACTTATGCCTAATCAATAGTTGTAACCGCAAATATACGTTTTGCCCTTGACATAGTTTCCTTACTGAAGGTTTTTCTAGTGAATATATTAAGGTGCTGATTTAACGCGACAATGTGAAAAGATTCAGTTAAAACATTTTCAGTTAAGCATCTAAGAATTATACCTGACTGTTTTACATATTAGAAGTTAGTGTTCAGTTAATCCTTGTCAGTGACGGACGTTTTTACTGCGTTACTTTACTGTTTACTGTTTTGCGTTAGTTTTTACTGAATTCTAATATTTTTCACTAAACATACATAATATTCGGTTTTTATACATATTTGATTACCGAGAAGATCGTATAAGTACTACAGTACTTATCGAAGACTTACCATTTTTTAGCTAAGTGACACCCATCTGATCATGTTGAATATTCAGGGGATTGTAATTGAATCGTGAAGGTATTTTCACTACACATTGTGCCATTTTTATGATGACACAAACTCAATTCTTTTTAATAATGTTAGTACCGATTAGATTTCTGACGGTATATTTAATTGTTTGTCTTTCTGTTTCAGGCGTTCCCCTCCTCTGCGAGGGTCCGGCTAGTTCATTAAGAGACGACTAACCTGCTTGCAATGCTTTCTACTGGCTGACACTCCCTCCAGATGTCTACTATGAGCAGATCTAGGGCGAGCCTTTCACCAGCAGCCTCTGAAAGGTCGACGTTACCTATGGGCGCGTCCACCGAACCAGGCAGCCCTGACTTCAAGTCTCTGGAACCACCAACGAGGGAGCAGCTTCTAACCCACTTTTTTGAAAGATTCAAGTTCTACACATCACTTTGTCTCGGCACATCAGCTATACTCGCAGTCTTCGCTTTCCTCTTCTTGATACCGTTTGTCGTCGAGCCTGCTATACAGACAATATTAGCAGAGTTCGTACCAGAAGCCGGTATCTGCGCCGTCTCTGAACATGTGCACGCGGAAACTTTAACTAATTGCACCTGGGCATCCTGTCGGGAAGGATGCACGACCGCTCACACGAAATGTCACAAAATCCGAGTGAATTTAGCTAGAAGACCATTCGTGGAAAATGCACCGATCCCAACTGAATGGGACGAGACTGATCTGAAGTTTCTGATCAACCCTGAAGGTTGTGGGTATCCGCCGCGGGTGAATTGCTCGGTGTTCGCAACTGATTATGCGGGTCCGAGAGCTCCGAAGATTTTCCCTTGCTACTACAGTTTGACGAGGTCTGACTTGGTGGTAGCGAGATACTCGTGGGAGTCGACGGTGCGAGGGTTGATCTTGGCTCTGGTGCTACCCACGACGGTGTTCGTGTTCAGCCTGAGCGTGCTCGCGTACTGGCACTGTCGTTGCTGCGACAGGGCGTGCAACAGACGAGTGCACGCCGAGTCGTTCGCGAGTAAAGAGGAGTAAGTATTTTTTTTATTCACTGTACTTTTTTTAGTGCTTCGATTTTTTATATATTATCAGAAATCAATACCATTAGTATTGATTGATTTAATTTGAAATTGGAAATTAGAATAACAAATTCGAATTTATTTAGACTGAAAGTTTTCTTTCCCGTGATTTCTGACAATATCTGAATAGTTTATTTTTTTTTTACATATAGTGTAAATTACTGGACTTTCAGGTCCTATCTCAAGTATGGTGTTGGAACATCGTAGTTTTAATGGATTATAGTTAAAACAAGTACGTTTTAGATTAGAATTGTGCACTGTGCTGTGTGAAATTTGTAGTTCAATTTCTTTATTTTGTATTTTCACTTAGGTCTACGTACCTATTTTAGACTCATATATACACAAGACCTTTAAATTCGGTATAGAATTAATTGCTTTATTCACAGATAATGTTTATAATAACATAGATCTATATTTAGATAGCTTACACCAAATTAGCACACGTAGGTAATCTAAATATATCCTATCTTCAATAAAAAGTGTTCAAAAAACTTTGACTACTCACTTAGTATTTTTTTACAACTGGATTAAAAAATAACTACAACAATCATTAATATTTTAATCATGACTTTTTGGATAAAATTATATTATATTTGGACAAAACTAAGGACTGTATGTACTTAATTTATCCATTAATATTTATTTCGTTACTACAATTCATTGGTACCTCATATTCCTCCAATTTTAAAATTTTCTTTTTTTATTTCCACAGCAGCAAACTGTTATGCGAGTTGGATGATGATCCGAGTGATGATGTGTTCTGACGCCGAGCTTCAGCCGCCCGCCGCCGCACCTCCCCCCGAATCCCTGATGGCTACGCACAGCTGTAAAACTTCGTAACCACTACGAAGTCACTACATAAAACCTGCGAGACTACTACGAAGTCAACGCATGGTAACTGCGAAGTCACTTCGTAAACAATGCGCGAATACTTCTACTAGTAACTTTGAAGTTAGTCTGCAGTTAACCACGCAAACACATCAAAGCTGATACATAATATGTTTCAAACAAGGTGCATTGTTAACGCTGAGAAGTATTTGTCATTTTTGACGTAGAGTGCGTTCCTACTTCGTGGTATTTTCGTAGCCAATCTGTGTGAAAGCTTTAATACCAATAACTAATAGAACCTTTTTGAAAATCTTACTATCGGTTGAAAAGTTCATTTTTAATTGAAAGGTTGTGACATAGTATGCATTACCAAATTCGATATTAAAAGTAAATAAATTTGTCATAATCTTGTTAGTTACTATCAAAATAAAATTTGCCTAAAGTTTTTTTATTAATTTTTAACAATAAAAAATCTTAAATTATTACATTTTTAACAATTCAACCGATAGTTTTTCCAGTATAATCGAACTATCTTCATACTAAACTTTTGCAAAATAAAAGCGCAAACTACTAAAATGTAGTTACTACCTACATGTTGGTAACATTTTTGGGGAGGATTTAAAATCGGAACAGTATTACTATAATTACGATTTTTGGCGGGCAATAAGGCTTCTGCTTATAAACTTTTATAAAAGTTTTAAGAAAAAATATAATTGTTAAAAAACAGCGTCTCTTTATTATTGATCTGAGCTATGCCGGATAGTATTAAGTCTTTTTTTATATTTTTTGCTTCCGGAAACGCGTGATATATGTTCTTTATTTTTTACTATAATAATAAATAATAGTTAGAAAAATATATCATTAAATGTCATGTTCAAAATCATGTACCTTAATAAAAAGTAGAAATCATATTTTATATCTTAATTTTTTACAATTTTCAACAATAGGATGAAACAATATGATTATTTCATTTCAATATAAAATAGTAGAAAATCACTATCTCGACTTTATTCACACGCCTAAAGTAGCAAATACAATTGTAAATAAAATAATATTACAAATATGTATTATGATTGATTAATGTATAAAATATATTTGAAATTTTAAGCATTTATGTATTTTTACTTAATTTAGCTTTAAAAATATAGATATTAAATAACTTTTGTATTAATTAGTTTCTCTTTAGAACTGCGTCCAAATATGTGTACCTAGCACAAATAATTTTAAAATGAGCTTTCTTTTATTTTACAAATTTAACAAGTACAGAAAGAAAAAGTGTAAACTTTGGAATAGTTTCAAAATAATAAGATAAATTTAGGGCCACTTGCACCAACTTCTTAAATATGTTTAAATTTTAGTTAAACACAATTTTTCATAGAAATTTCGTGTTTAAATACAATTTAAACACATTTAAGAAGTTGGTGCAAGTGGGCCTTAATTAAATGTTATTTTTTTACTCATGTCCACTAGAGTCAGGTCATAAGACTTAAACGCATGCGTTTTGTACATTGCAAAACAACAACAAAAACGATGCAGTGTTAAAATTAAAGGTAATTTTAATTTTAAATACATAATAATCATATTAATTACTTTTAGCTTTTACTAGCCGGACTTACTACCAAGTTATTATTAAAATACCTTAATGTAAATAATCTGCCATTTTGTGTGATATTTAAATATAATTATTCAAAGCTTTAAATTTTAATAATCTCAAATTCTGTGCTGTAAATGTTGATTTATTCAATATCCAATGTCATTAAGTACATTTAACTTGTTTAATGGGTGTATTTATTTGTTGTTGAAAAATATAAGAAAAAATTGTTTAAAAATATAAGAAATTTAAAACAATATAATTATTCTATTCTAATTGTATTTGTAAAATATATTCAAAATTTGCTGTGAAATATAATGTAAATAATTATAACATTATTTTTGAGTCTAATGATTAGATTCTAGGTAATAATTATTATAACGCAAGTGATGCATCAACCTGCAAAAAAACACAAAGTGTAATGACAAATAAAGCTTGTTTTGTATATTCGTTTTATTTATTGAAAGCTAACTAATTTATAACAATACTTCGACTTTTAATAAAATTGTACTCGGTAACCTGATAGTTTGAAAAATAATAATATTACCGTAGGTAGGTACTATCTACAACTAATAGTGTTGAATATGGAATTAATTAAATAATTTTAAAATAAAACTAATTTCCTTCTAATAGAAACAAACTAAAAATCATATAATTTTACTTTTGTTACGAATGGGTTCACGGTGGTAGTGCAATGGGTGGATTTCGAACAGGTAACCACATGATCGCAAGTCCGACGCCCTAGCCATTTGTTTTGTGTAGATCAGTCTCGGCCTACCCCTTCCTCTCCTTCCTTCTATCTTTCCTTCTATGACATTTTTATGAATTCTTCGTCTCTATGCTTTTTAGAAACTGCCTTTTCTTTCATTTTCACTGCCTTTTTTCTTTCTTTATGGATTTGTCCTGCGCCGCTGTCCACAAAGACTAATTTAGTCTTACACTGTCTGCTATTTCAGAGGTAACTGTAAGTATAGAATATTATTATATTTAAATAGAAAGAAATTAAAATGGTTAATTGACACAATCAAGAACACTGACATTGACACAATAAGATAATAGAACAAAAACTAATCAAATAAGTTGGTACCTATCCACAAAAAAATAATAAAATACTATAAGCGCATAGTAACTACTATTTTCAAATTACAGATTATAGATGTTTTTATCTGTAAATAGACTTTTAACACTGATCTCATTAATACTCTATGCGATAGAGGATAGATAGTATATATTATGTAGTTCAGTGCCTTTTAGACAAGTAAGTAAATATTTCATATATTGAAGGCAAGATGGCGCTGATACCTATATAAAAAGACTGAATAGGCAATAACTGACTTCGGGGTGACAAACCAAATTGGTATCTCTACAATGAGTTTGGGCGCTTGTGTAGCATTATCAACGAAATTAGCTATAAACATAATAACTAGCTATTCCCCGCGGTGTCAATTGTATCCCAAGAGGATTTACTTATTATAACTTGGCTTACAGTTGGCGTAAAAATGAAAAATAGGCCAGATTTAAATATAGACCCCCAGCAATACAAATGTGAAACTGCATCCAATTTCGTTGTAGTTTTTGCGTGATGCGCGTGAGACAGGCAAAAAATCTAAAAATTGCTCTAATAAAGACAACATAACATCACGCCTGTATTCCCTGAAGGGTTAGGCAGAGGCGTACTTATGTACACCCACAGTTCACCGGTATGTTTAGGTCCAACGGCAAGCCTATTGCCATTAACCGGCCACAAATTCGTAACTCCGAGCTGCTACTGGGAAATTCATAGAAAAACCCAATAACACTGTGCTCGACCTGGGAATCGAACCCTGGACCTTTAGCGTAGCAGTCGCGCTCAGGATCACTTGGCTAATGAGGCAGTTTAATAAAAATCCCCGTCTTTAATGCTTCATCGCTGGCCCATTCGTGCCGAAGCATGGGTCTCCCACGGTGTTGAATTATACCTAGGCTATTAATCCTGTAGGAAAAATCTATTCCCCTAATTAAATATTCAGGCATTCCATTCCATTATTTATTTCCATTCCATTTCAATTATTTCCATTCCATTCCATTATTTTAGTCCATTATTTATTTGTCGTAGATGTACATCAAAATGTTTACCTACTACATACCTAGGCTAGAACTAGGTATCATAAAAATGCTTGCCACGGATCAATAAAAAGTAATAATTTAGCACCTTTGTGGTTAGAACAGGGTGACAAGTGGAGCGGGATGGTTTTGAAAACGCTAAAGTTACAGATTTAACAAATATAATTATTATAATTAAAATTGCTTTTAACGGGCTTCCCTAGTGGGTTATCGTCAATAGAATCTGGGTGTCTTTAAATCACGAGTGAATCGGTTTTTTCTAGGCAAGCGCGCTCCAGCATAGGACTACAAGGAATAAAAAATAGGCTTTTTTACTCAGACAGGACAGCTTATGTAATATCCGAACCGCGCAGACTTAATAAGTCTGCTAACGCACGCGTGTTTTTTTGCCGCAGACTTATTAAGTCTGCGTAACGCACGAGGGGAACATAAGTACCATCCCGCCTGTATTCCCCGAAAAGTTAGGCAGAGGCATACCCACTAAGTAGGTGTACAGATATATTTCAAAATCTAAGTCCAAATATTTTATTTGAAATACACCAATAAAATAGGTAGGTACTTTTTAAAAGTCAAAACTAGTTGCTCGCTTCTATAAAGAAACTAATAAAAAAGGCAGCTAAGTCGAGTTTTGATTCTTAGAAAACCGGAGTGAAACAACGCTTGCGTTGTGTTTCGCCGATTGAGTGAGGATACCGGAGGACCCAACCCTTTTAAAAGGCGGGCAACGCACTTGTGACTCCTCTGGTGTTGCGCGTGTCCATGGGCGGCGGTGATTGCTTACGATCAGGCGAACCCCTATCACATAAAAAAAGTATATAAAAATAATATTAATATTCTAGTTTTCCGCTTATCGCTCCGCTACCGCACTGTGACAAGACAACTTAACAGAATTGCCAGTATTTTAAAAGGGTTGAATGACCTCACATGGCTCGGTGCTCTGCGTTTCACTGCATTGCCGTGAGCCTACGCCATACCATGACATTACCTACTTGGAAATTATTTAGTACATCCACATACAACACCATGTTTAATTCTAACATGACAGCGTAAAAAACTAGTGGTTAGTACATTGAGATTAAAGAAGATATTCAGTCGTTTTTAACCGATATAAGAAAAGGAAGTGTTTATTCTTGGATGTTGTAGAATATTAATAAAAGGCGCTGGTACGATAGAAAATATAATTATTTCCTTTTAGTGTACAGACAGGAGATGGCTATTAAAGTTCTTGTGTATAATGAATGTGCTAGTTCGTTAAGACTGCTACTAGATTCAAATATTAATAAGAAAACGAATAAGTTTGTCTATGTCCATATAAAGATGCGTTCTATGTGTAGGAAAATATGTTGTTACGGCTGCGTTCGTAACAAGTTCCGCCCAGGCTTGAAGAGGAAGAAAGGATCAGCAAGTTTCGGGCAGAGGACAAATGTTGTTAAATGCTCGCGTGATGACGCCCTTCTTGGTTAGGAGATCCGCCACTCTGCCGACTGTATCACCGCCGTAGTAAATTTTGGTGACTCGACCCATGAGCCACAGGAGAGGAGGCTGGTGACGATCTCTCACCAAGACGAGAGATCCAATTTTGAGTTGTCCCTTAGAATGAGTCCACTTCGTTTTTGTCTGTAGAAGGGAGACATATTCATTAGAATATCTGTGCCAAAAATGTTGGCGCAAGTTTTCTATCCTCTGGTATCGTTGGAGACGGTTGATATTCTTCTCCAGTAGGTTTGGATGCGGTGCTGACAAAAGAGGTCGTCCGATAAGGAAATGGGACGGAGAAAGGAAGGAAAGGTCAGATGGGTCAGTTGAAAGTGGAGTGAGAGGACGTGAATTTAAAATTGCCTCTATTTGCGCCAAGCACGTAGACATCTCTTCATAATTTAAATGTGTAAGTGACAAGACTCTACGTAAATGGTGCTTTACAGATTTGACTGCGGCCTCCCATATCCCTCCAAAATGGGGACTGTAGGCTGGTATAGTTTTAAAATTGATACCTTGATTAATGAGTTGTGATTCTACGAATTCTAAACTGTTATTTAAAAAGTGGGCAAGCTCATTGCATGCCCCAATGAAGGTTGTGCCATTGTCGGAAAATATCGTCGCTGGCTTTCCACGTCGTGATATGAAGCGATTCAGAGCCGCCAAAAACGCCTCCTTGGTGAGGTCCGTGACGAGCTCGAGATGTACCGCCTTGACTGCATAGCAAATAAAAACACAAATGTAAGACTTTGTCAGCTTGCCCCCTCTACCCTTACGATCAAGGATCAGCACTGGCCCGGCGTAATCAATACCTGTATTGAGGAATGGATGTTCTAGCTGTGTTCTTTCTTTTGGTAAATCTCCCATAATGGGTTGAATTGGGGTGGCCTTAAAACGGTGGCAACGAACACAAGAATGTACTATTTTTCTAGCTAGGTTTCTACCATTCAGCGGCCAATAGTTCTGCCTAATATTGCTTAAAAGAAGTTGAGGGCCAGCATGCATGAGTGTTTTATGTTGTAAGATAAATAATGTTTTAGTTAAGTGATGTTTAGCACAAACTAATATAGGATGTTTGACATCGTAATTATAGAAAGAATTATTTAATCGACCACCTACTCTTATAAGATCGTCAGAGTCTAAAAATGGTGATAAAGATTTAAGCTTACTATTTGTAGGTAAGGATTGCTTAAATTTTAGTAAATAATGTTCTTCTGGAAACATTTCCTTTTGAGCATGATGCAGGATTATTTTACGTGATGTTTCTTGGTCACTCAAACTGAGAATGTTGTTAGGTGCTGTGTTTTTGTGTCTGCAAATGTTAATGAATTTAATTGTGTAAGCTAGGATTCTAATTGTCTTGTTAAAATTACTGCTTTTGTGTATAAGATAGAGGATTCTATTGTTATTTTTATTTTCTATTGAAATTGTAGTTACGGTGTTACATGTGTGCTCTGTCTGTGTATTCACTTCTGGAAACTGAATGATTGGGTGATGTAAAAATTCCGGCCCAGACCACCAGAGTGCGGCCGCGCTGATGGAATCAGCCTTCACCCCACGCGAAACAAGATCAGCAGGATTGGACTTAGACGGCACGTAACTCCACTTGTGTCCGGCCGTAGCTTCCTGTATTTCACCAACTCTATTCTGGACAAATTGTATCAATTTAGAAGAGGTATTCGATAACCATGCCAAGACTATGGTTGAATCTGACCAGAAATAGTGTTGATGAAAACTTATTGTAAGAGCATTCGTTACCTTTTTCCAGAGTCTTGTGGCTAATAATGCAGCAGAAAGTTCTAAGCGTGGAATTGTTTTCTTAGGCTTAATGGGTGCGACTTTGTTTTTAGAGGTCAAAAGTCTAACATTTGTCGAACCGTTATCTTCGACGGTTCTTACATAGATACACGCACCGTAGGCACGTTCAGAAGCGTCTGAAAATATGTGTAGCTCAATCAATGATAAATTATTGCAAGATAATGCCCATCTTGGTATTCTGAGAGAATTTAAATGGTGCAATGAGTTTACAATGTATAAAAATTCCTTTTTGATGTTTTCAGGTACCTCGCTATCCCAATCACATTTATGAATCCATAACATTTGAAATATTAATTTAGCTAATACTATGCATGGTCCGATAAGACCTAAAGGGTCAAATATTTGACTAATTATGGAAATAATATTGCGTTTTGTTACCTTTATATTTTTATCAATGTCGATGATAAAATGTAAATTGTCTGAAGTAGAATCCCAGTAAAGACCTAATGTTTTTGATGATGAAATATTGTTTAAACTGACTAGGTTGTCTGGTTCACTATTCATGCCAGTGATAACTTGTAAGACATTGATGCTATTAGATCGCCATTTACGTAGATTCATTTTTGCAGACGCTAAGGCATCTCTGACGCCTTCGCACACTTTGATTACTGAATCTACTGTATCACCTCCTCCTAGATAGTCATCAATGTAAAAGTCATGTTTAATTGCATTTTGTACCGCTGTATCTTTTGCTTTATCAGCAAGAGATACTAAACACTTAGTCGCTAAATAAGGGGCCGATGCTGTGCCGTATGTGACAGTGTTCAATGTGTATGTTTGCAATGGTTGAGAACTATTAAATCTGAAGACGATCTGTTGAAGAGATCGTTGACATGGTTCTATGTATATAGCCCTATACATTTTTTCAATATCAGCAGATACTACAATTTTGTGTTGTCTGAAACGTAATAATATTGAAAATATGTCATCTTGCATGGTCGGGCCAACCATTTGAATGTCATTGAATGACTTATTGGAAGTCGTGCGAGCGGATGCATCGAATACTACTCGTAGTTTTGTAGTCGAGCTTGCTTCACGAAAGACACCATGATGTGGGAAATATATGTTTGGTAAGTTTGATGTTTGTCTAGGGGTTTGTGTATTGAGGGTCATGTGACCCATATCTATGTATTCTTGGATGAACTGCATGTATAAATGTTTAAAACTTGGATCCCTCTCTAGTCGTCGTTCTAATGACAGAAAACGAATCTTTGCAAGTGTATACGAGTCTCGAAGAACTGAAGGTGATTCTTTTAACGGGATGGTAACTACAAAACGACCATCTTTATCGCGCCTTGTAGTTGTCTCAAACACCTTCTCGCACGCTTTCTCTTCAAGAGACATGCAGTTCGGTAATTTCGACACTGTATCGAGTTCCCAAAAACGGGTAAGTAGTGACTCATCCTTATGACTAATGAAATTACAAAAATGTAATAAATTTTCAGATTGTGACGTGCTATAATTGAAAATACATCCGGATAAGAGCCATCCTAATTTTGACTCACGAAGCTTAGGTAGGCGTTTGCCCAGGTCAATGATGCCTGATCCCAAGACGTTCCAAAAGACCTCTGCCCCGACCAAGATGTCAATTTCTGATGGTATGTAATATGAAGGATCCGCTAACTGAACATTCTTAGGAATAAGTACAGTTTTTGTATCTATGTAAGACGAAGGTAACGGTTTTGTTATATTTGAAAGAACAAAGCAACTAATAGTTTCCCTATAGTTTCCAACGCGTGATTCTATTGTAAGCACACAATCCTCTGAAGTTAAAGAAAACTGATTGTTAATACCGTTCACAGTGGAGCTGACGGGCCGCCTTACCAGACCCAGCTTCTCGCTGAGTCGCTGTGTGATGAAGTTGGACGTGCTGCCATTGTCAAGCAGCAGCCGCGCCGTATGCAGGTTACCGTGCGCGTCCCGCACTTGCACTGATGCTGTGGATAGCAAAACAGTAGGCTGATTACCACGTAATGGTGTTGTGCCAGCAGAGTATGCCACTGTTATCTCTGCAGGCTCTTTATTGACGTCTAGGTGTAATAAAGTGTTGTGCTTGTTTTGACAATATTTACAGTGAGTTAATTTACACTGCTTAGAAGAATGTCCAGGACGCAGACAATTTTTACATAAATTAAGTTCGTTGACCTTTTTTATCCGATGCTCAATATCTAATTTTCTGAATGTTTCACAGCTAAAAATGTAATGAGCCTGCGAACAAAACGGACATTTGTATGGTTTGTAGTGATCTGTGTCAGAAGTATGTATTTTGTTTTTGTGTATGTCTGATGCAGTAGTGTTATTCGTTTTATGTTTGTGTTTGTAATTGTCTTGTACCGTTTCAAGTAAATCTGCCCTATTATTAATGAATTTTATAAATTGTTGCAGGTTTGGAATGCCACCAAGGTCACTCCTGTATTCCTCCCATTTACAACTGGAGTTAGAATCCAATTTTTTAGACATTATAAATATGATTAATGTGTCCCAATGATCTGTGGGTTGTCCTAATGTTGCAAGGGCACGTAAATTTTTGTTTGTAACATCAATCATATTTCTTAAAGAGTAACTAGTTTCTTTATGCATGGATTCTAAATTAAACAAGGCTTGAATGTGGTGATTGACCAAAAGACGCTCGTTGTCGTACCTCTCAGTCAAAAGTTGCCATGCTAGTTTGTAATTATTTGCGGTAAAATCTAAAGATTGAATGGATAACGCGGCAGTGCCTTTCAGCGCTGCACGTAGATAATGAAACTTGTTTATGTCGCTAATTGAATCGTTATTATGAATAAGTGAAATATACGTATCTCTAAACTCGAGCCAGTGCTGATAGTCGCCGCTAAAGTGAGGTAGATCAATCTTAGGAAGTCTGACGAAATCATGCCTGCGCCCAAGGTTGCTGGTGGTTGCATCATCGTCGCTGGCCACGGAAGTCCGCCGACGACGTACGGATGGTCGTGGATCTAGCAGTAACGACGCCTCGGACATAAGTCTGAAGTATGTGCACTCAAATGCTTCACGATCCAAATAGGCTGGTTCTTGCGGCTCCGTACACGCTTCAATATCCGTCTGTAATGTATCGAAATCACTGTACAACGTTTCAATTTTACGAAAACGGCACTCTAATTCGTTTATTTGAAGATCACTTAAAGATTCACAACTTTTTAACAACGTAAGGTATGTTGCAAATTGAGTAACTTTAGATTTTATTGATCCTCGCTTTTTAACTAATTCTTTTACCTTATTTTCACTCATTTTTAAGCTGATTATTTAAGATCAGAGACTGCAAATGACGTACTTGTAATATTTCGCAACTTAGAATGACGATGCACTAGAAAAAAATGTAATGGCGTTATCTACGATTGGAATGCACGGAACCGGTTTGAGCGAACGCTAATGACTCGCGCAGCTGTTTTAACTTGAAAGTATATATAATTCTGGATATGATTATGATGTGAATAGATTTATTACGCGCTTGGCGCAAAGAGGGCAAATGCAAATTCGGATGTTGGAAATAGGAAATATAAAGGAACGGACTCACTCGGTTGCCGATATTCGTTGTATGAATGTTGAAGGCGGCTTGAAGACGAATGTTCCGTTCAATATGAAGACCACTCCTGTTGGATTCTGGACAGCTGAATTTCGATGACTGCTTCTTCTTCAGAACTGCAGATCGAAGATCTTGAATTTTCTATCTTCTCTCTCGAAGGACCAAATGTTTATTCTTGGATGTTGTAGAATATTAATAAAAGGCGCTGGTACGATAGAAAATATAATTATTTCCTTTTAGTGTACAGACAGGAGATGGCTATTAAAGTTCTTGTGTATAATGAATGTGCTAGTTCGTTAAGACTGCTACTAGATTCAAATATTAATAAGAAAACGAATAAGTTTGTCTATGTCCATATAAAGATGCGTTCTATGTGTAGGAAAATATGTTGTTACGGCTGCGTTCGTAACAGGAAGTACTTAATACATACATCTATAGAACTTAAAAAAAAAACCTTTTAAAATCTCTTTCTTTCTGTTTCTTTTATTCTTATACTAGCTACTTAGGTACTACTCATGCTTTATAAACGATATAAACGATATATATATACATTATAAACGATAACCGATACGAACAATGAACGATATGGATTTTAATTCAACTTTACAATAATATAGCTCATACATCAGAATAAGTAGGAGTATAGGGTAGTAACCGGTAGTAGAGTAGTAGAGGTAATAAGGAGTTAGGAATTTGTGCCCGGTTAATGGCAATAGGCCCGCCCCCTATTACATGGGACCTAAACATACCGGCGAACTGTGGGTGTACAATAGTGTACGCCTCTGCCTAACCCTTCGGGGAATAGAGGCGTGATGGTATGATGGTACATCAGAATAATACAGGCGATAACTCAAATATCTAGCCGGACGAAGTCGCGGACGAAAGCTAGTTTCTCTCTCGCTCATAGGTATATGCAAATGACATAAGCTTTCGACAAATCGAGCGTTCACAAATGTCATCTCCCCATCTACATTTTGATTCTATTAGTTTTTTTTTAAAGCTTAATACCAATGTGAATCGCACATCACTAGTATTATTATTAACTCCTCGTGCTAAGCTAAAATGCTTGTGTTACGAGTGGGTTCACGGCGGTAGTGTGGGTGGGTTTCGAACCGGCAACCACATGATCACAAGTCCGATGCCCTAGCCATTAGGCTACCGCCGCTTTGTTTTTTGTCTATTTGAACGTCAGATTGTCACTTGTCTACACTATAAAGGCCCTGTAATTGTACAGTAAGCTTATACAGTCTGAGGTCAGCTTATACTGGGGATTAGAACATACATCGTTTTTACGCAAAATGTAAGTAGGTATATCTCGCAAAACTTCAGTTTTCAGTTGCATGTAATTCAGAAATGGGTCGCGGCATTTATAATTACAGTTTTCAGTAGTCACGGTAGTGCAATTACTGGAAACGGACTTTGAGTGTAGGCTGTTGAACTTTTTCAGTATACTGAAAACAGGTTTTGAGCTCATTCATTATCTTTTGTATTTTTTTTTTGCATTTTCTATGCTAACTTTACATATAAAGTTATTTTAGTGAAGGAAAAATTCGACTTGCGGGCAGGATTCGAACCTGAACCTTCTGGTTAGATACACCAGAGCTACCACCTCTAAGCCCCCGCGAGTCCCACTCACCTTGTCGAAATTTTCCTTCGTAATAATGATGTTCAAAAAGTAGAATATACTACTTAATTGTCTAACTACAATAAATGTTTTTTTTTTGCATTTTTCAAGTTAAGATTATAAAGTTATTTTAGTGAAAGAAAAATTCTTCACTAAAATAACTACAATAAATGATTTTTACAGAATTTTGACTTTGAACAGATAATGTAAAAAAAACAAAAGTATTTTATATGCGTTAGGTTCAGGTTTGTTACACCATTTATAAATCAAGTATACCAGTATTTTTATGATAATTGATTTTTCTGCACCCCAAATAATAAGATAACTATTAAAACATCGAAAAACTTCACAAAAACGAAAATTGTTTTTCTCTTACACTTTGTATCGGGAACAGATTGACTGATTTCACAGAAACAAAACTAGGACAAAAAGAACATGGCGTTGTATCCTGGTTTCAGTGATGCCGGTAGAGGGCGTTGTGTGCATTATACTTTGACAGCTGTTTTTATTTCTTGCAGGGCCCAATAATATTGTATAAATAAAACACAGTGTTATCAGTCTAATAAAAATAATATTATGCTTAAAAAAATAAAATGCGTACATCGCTCTCAGTTTAACATAAACACGACTGGAATGACTCAAAATTAATTAATTTAAGAATAAATTATAATAAAAAAAAATTAAACACTAATAAAAATAAAATAATCACAATACATAAATTAATAACACAACCAGTTCATGAGAGATTTACTACTATAATAAGATAATAAGGTCTCAAAAAAAGAAGTGTTATGATAACAAAAAAGGTATCTACCTTTTTATTTAATTATTAGCTTTTGCCCGCGGCTTCGCTCACCTGAAGCTATTATTAGGATAATATATTTGATAACAAAATTACTATCTATTCAGTAGTTTTTGCTCCAACCCGTAACAAACAGATAAACAGACAATAATTTTAACATTTTTGAGTATGGAGACGTTATATACCCTAACCCACTTGTATTTTTTTTAATATTTTCAATGTACAGACGCAGCTTTTTTACAATTATAAAATAATAGAGAAGATAAGATAGTTATTTTGACAATTCTAATTATAATATTTTTTATGGTTTTAAATAAAGCTTAAGTAGCTATGTACTTATATTGTATTTTTACTTTCAATGTAGTTGAAACAGAAGTCATTAACCCATAAAACGTAAAAGCGTTATTCATTGCACTCCAAACTCCACCAACAAGACAAAGTAACCTAAAATTTCCAACGCTGCTCTCTAAACAGCCAAACCCAGACATAAAGTCTAAATTTACATGCGATACAGAAGCTCCTCCTCCTTAAATTTGTAAAGAAATAACAGTAGGGAGTACAAGGAAAAGTACTCCTAATAACATTCAGCGTTGGGACCTCAGAATTGTAAAGACTGTCTGTCGCCGTACACTGTTGGAACACATGATACCGCTGTATCGACCCGGCAAAGCGACGCGCGCACTTCAAGTACCATGTTTGACCGCGAAAATATTTTAAAAATGGAACAAAAATAAAAAATAACTACTATTAAATAAAAACATAAAATAAAAACGAAATTCAGGATTATTATTTTTTTATTTCAAGTATTGATTCTTCTTGCTCGTATTTTTCCAATTAGTTTTTTTTTTGGAATTGGTGGTCCTTATTTTGAATATATGTTTAATTTAAATGTAGGTTTTATAGAGGTTTTTTTATGGGATTTTTATGTGTTACGTAGTGTTTTAAGGTGGCTACGAGGCCGACGAGGCCGGCCTGCGCCCAGTAGTATTCGAGTCGCGGGAACGCGTCGACGTCTGACGAAAAACAGACGTCATTGTAAAGAAATTTCAATAATATACGTTTTTCAATCCAGAACATAATGATATAGTGTTAAAATACCACAGTGTTTTTCAAGATATTGTTTTCTTCAACGTGTTTTGTTTTAAATGGTAACAGTGAGATCTTAGCTTTAATGAGGCTGGTTAAATGAATATCTAGACATTATTTATAGTTTACACGATACATTTATGACGGCTTACATGCAATTCAGTGCTCAAATCCTTAAATAAAAAGTACAAGAAAATATCCTAGTAAGATATCGTCAAGTCATTACTGCATTATGTCAATATGCGTAAAGCATTTTCCTCGAGAATTTTCATGTTTAAATTCCATTTTTGATTTAAGTACTTCAACTTGATTATAAAAATTTGAATATCTTGCCGAATACTATGTAATTTGAAATGTTTTTACTTTCGAGTGATAATTGGAAAATAGCAACAGAAATGTTTGAATATATTTTGCTTGCATGTTTCTAATACATTTTCGTGTTTCAGCAGAAATGTGTACTTTGTTTTATAGCTCTGTGACGTCAGTCTTATAGTTTGAGGTTAGGTTATGTAATAGAGCTTTTGACGGTACAAAAAAGGTCTAAGTTTTTTAGGGATCATTTTATTCTAGTTTCTACTTATAATACTATTGATAAACCAGTGTAAATTGGTGTTTAAGCCTTCGATTAGTACGTAAATCGTAGGTGTGTTGTGAACATAAGGGTTGTTTGGTAAAATACGACAATTTGTTTGGTTGAAATAATTATATACGAGTATTTTGAATATAGTAAAGGCATTCCGTTCTTTTTAATCTATACCTATCGACAATGCGACATATTGATAGTTTTCGCTTTAAGTGTTATAGGATTGTTAGGTCCATAACAGGAAGCTTTTAGGGTATATTACTATATATTGACGTCTGTGCCTAAAGTGCCAAACAAAAACAAACTAGAGATTTAAGATAGACGTAGAGATTTTAGTATGATATTGCATTATCCATAGATAATATTAAGTTAATAACCTATGATGGGGACACGTGTTTAGTAGTCAGACAGAAAATAATCATAATCAAAATTTTTCCAAGTCAAAGTCAAATGTGTTATTTCAATGAGACCATATACCTAAGTACTTCGTGCTTTTGAAAAATCTTAAAGTACACGTTTTCAGTTTACAGTTCTTACGGTTTGTGGCCAAAACTGTGATGCGACGTCGCATCGTAAATCTACGAGATAATTATTAGATTACGAGATAGATATGAATCTACGACATTAATTATTAAATTACGAGATAGATTTTGACGATGCCACGTTGCATCAAAGTTTTGTGTACAAGCCCTTAATGGGGAAGAACGCGAAGAATGGATTAACCAGATGCGACTAATTATTCCGTAAATCATACCATAACGCCTGTATTCCCTGAAGTGTTAGGCAGAGGTATAGGTACTAAGGTGTACACCCACAGTTATTAGGTCCCTTGTAATAGAGGGCGAGCCTATTGACTTTAAACGGACACAAATCCAAACTTCGAGCTGTTATTAAGAATTTCATAGAAAAATGCAATAACACTTTGCTTAACCTGGGAGTCGAACCCAGGACCTCTAGCGTGGCAGTCGCGCTTGGGACCACTAGACTAATGAGGCTATTCAAAAAAATATCAGGTAAATAAGCTGTCAGGCTTTAGGATGCAGGCTTACGATTAATATTAATTTTCATGTTTATGAAAAAAAGGACTTTCGGCTTAGCGTTCTTCCTGATGCACGGGGGGGTAATAATTGTCACCCATCCATAAACTGACCGCGGCAAGTGCACTTCATCAGCGTGTTTATAACAAGGCGAGCTTTCTTTTTCAACCTACTTGAATAAGAAGAAGGTTTTACCCTTTTTAATAAAACCTTTTTTTATTTTTAAAAGACTGCACGTGCGACGTCCTGAATACTCTAGTTTTTTTTTATATTGAACGATTTAAAATAGATGCTCGTTGTGACGTTCATATACAGTTGAAGGGTTGTAGGGAAAGTATTAATAGATTATACATACTTAAGGCTCATCGCTCACCTAAGCGATGCCAAAATAAAATATCAATTGGTTTTTCGCAATTTGTAGTTTTTTATCATAATATTTTAGATTCATAGTTGATTGATTGTTATTGTGTTTATTTGCGACGTCAAAAAATTGCGTGCCTCGAATTGAATTATAATCGTGATGAACTCGAGTCGTAAGATTTGGCTATCCAATAGTCGTATCACAAGGCTTAGGCTATAATTACTAATAATTATTGCTCATGTTATCCCTCGTTAGTCTAGTGGTTCCAAGTGCGACTGCTACGCTAGAGGTCCTGGGTTCGATTCCCAGGTCGAGCAAAGTGTTATTGGGTTTTTCTATGAAATTCTCAGTAGCACCTCGGAGTTTGGAATTTATGCCCGGTTAGTGGCAATAGGCTCGCCCCCTATTACATGGGACCTAAAACATACCGACGAACTGTGGGTGTACCTAAGTACACCTCTGCTTAACCCTTCGGGGAATACAGGCGTGATGGTATGTTAATGTTATCCCTCGCAACCAAAGGCTGATTGATGTATTTAGGCGTCCGCCTTGTCCTGTTTTCGTCCTTCAGGTTGTTGAACTTTTATTGCAGTATCTAAGATGTAGTATTGGTGTGTTTGAGTATTTCCTGTGGCCAATGCAAATGTTTCGCTGATCTGGCATCGTATTGCGACAGGTTGTTGAGCTCCCTAGAATAAAAAGGAATCTTTGCTTCTTAAGAAACAAAGAAAAGAGCTATGTACCTTAGTTCGTCTGTATAATGATATTTTTAGGTATAATGTTTATACCTAAAAATATAATTATACAGACGAACTTAGGTACCTACCTCTTCCTTTTAAATAGACTTCAAATCAATACCTATGTATTTATAATTAAAAACTTGATTTCGTATGTAACACTCTCATTCGTTCTTAAAATAAACAAAAGAGGAGCCCCCCCTTCCTATTTTGTCATCATCATCAACCCGTATACTGTCCCACTACTGGGCGCATGTCTAAAAACCAAAACCAGGTTAGGCTATCACCAAGTTATCCTACTGCTAGTTTATAGATTTTATATTATACTATTAAAAAAATCTCGTAGGCGTGCAGGTTTCCTCACGATGTACGAGTATTCCTGAAATGCATAAGCGAGTGATATTTAAAAATTAATATGCAGTAAGAATCCGAAATTGCGTTTATTACTTTGTGCTAGTACCAGTACCAGATATTCGTAGTCTCACGGTCATATCACCTAGTTAGCACTTACTTGCACTTAAAACTTCCATTATCCATATCTTTAAATTTCCATTATCATTTTTCAAAACATTTTAAAATTAATAAAAATATTATAATTACAAAAAGATATTCATTATTAATTTTAAATAGTACTTTTTATAAATAAAATAAAAGCAATTAGGTATTTAATGGTTTTAAATTTTATAAGTAACTTTAAAAATTATAGTTTTTATAAATTTAAAATTTCTATAAATTTAATTTGTAATTTTTTAAAACATAAAATAATTGTTTTATTACATATTTTTATTAATTTAATTTTTAAGTATTTTCTGGATCGCCAGATGGAAAATGGAAGCGCTTTTTAATACTTAGGTATGTATTAAATCATCAGAGTAATTATGTTAAATATCATTATTAATATTTAACATAATTGCTCTGTCACATGTTTGTTCATTGGTTCAAAACATCACTCAATAAAACCTAAACAATAGCCAACCGCAGCCCCACCGCCTCGATGACGTCTGTTTCTGCTTTACAAATGCTGTCCCCATTTTACTTGTATGCTATTCTTGAAGTTTTTGCCTTGACGGATTTTCTTATTAGACTTGCAGCGTGAAAGAAGACAGTCAGACAAACGCGGTAGCGGACGTTTTTTTTTTAATATTTTAGTGAAAGGTGAGAGTTGTTTCACGCCGGTTTTGAGCCAGCCCATTCGTGCCGAAGCATGGCTCTCCCTCGTAAAAATGCATTTTAATTAATGCTATGATTATAAAGTTATTTCAGTGAAGGACAAATCCGACAGCGGGCAGGATTCGAACCTGCGTCTTCTGGTTATCGTCGTCTGGTGTATCTAACCGGAAGACGAAGGTTTGAATCCGGCCCGCAGTTGAAAATTTCCTTCACTAAAATAATGTGGTTTTTGAACACAAACAAGAAACCTTACGATCTAAACCTGTCTTGGCCACCCTTTAACAGAGTTGGGAAAGACTCACATACTTAATGCTATTAAACTATTCGAAGGCTTAAAATAAAGTTTCTTATCTTTATGACATTTAATACTTTGTAAAGTAACTCTAGAACTTAGTGAGCTAAGTCGCTCGAAGCCAAATTCCGAGCTGCTACTGAGAATTTTATAGATTATCTCAATAAAACTCTGCTCGAATTGTGAATCGAACCATTCACACGAAGAAGAATATTGTTTTATATATTATTAATATAATATAGGTTTTTCTTATACTACAGATAAAATCTGTAAACACTTCTTTATATCTATTCTTTACTGAATTTCTTTTCTCTCTTCAATTAAAAACTGAATCTAATCAGTCTTCAAAGTAATTTCCTACTCATCGTAGTTTATAATTTTACGATGTTTATTAAAATCAATTTTACATTTATTTAAATAAACAAGATTAAATGATTTGATTTTATTTGATTAGTTTTTTAATATCATTGTTTGTAGTGTTCATTTTCCGTAACTGTCTTTGAATAAATTATTCATATTTATAAATAAATTAGAATTGTTGAATAATTAAATCACAGTAAATTATTGAACACGCATTCATATTTCATTATTGCATTCTCAGTATTCATTTTGACAGGGACTAGTAATTTTGACAAGACCTAACTTGATATAAAATTCATAACCATTGACCCACAGCCACCGTGATAAGTTCAGGGTATCTCCTAAATATTAAATACATATTGCTGGCAATTAAAATTTTTACTACTTAAGACTGATAGGTCAGTGATTAAAAAATTATAAATCGTCAGGCGGCACGAATATAGGTAATTTAAGGTCAAATTATATACTCGTACGTCAATCAAAGTATATTATTATTATTGCAGTCAGAATTTTATCTTCGTCCATGCATCCGCGCTGATCGCATCTGACGTTTTTGAAGGACTTCATCGATAAAGTTTAATCGATAGCCTAGTGGTATTATGACCATTGGTACTTCCAAGTCAAAAGTGTCGAGTACGAATCCAAGACGCATACCTCTGACTTTTTCTAATCATGTATGTATTATTAGTTAGTAATCACTCGCAACAAAAATGTGAACCGTGTGAATGTATCGTAAGGAAACCTGATATTTTCTTGAGGACGACGAGGACGTGAACGTAGACTGCAGTTTAGCCCCTCTCATTCTGAGAGGAGTCCAGTAGGCAGCAGTGGGACATTTTGGGTTTTATGTATCATGATTATAATCAAGCGTAAAAGTCAATAAGGCAACCGCAGACGCTATCAACACCAGAGGTATCATTCGCGCATTTGGCCCAGTAATTTCTCTGGCTATCCTATACAATAATTTTAAACTTTAGTAAGTGTTTCGGAAATGTTTATTGTCATGCATATTTAATGTTACTTATTTTATTTGGTGATGGGTGTGGGATACCTATATACCTACACCTTTCAAATCAGTTTTTTATTTAGCACCTTCAATCTGGATCACAATATTTGGCAATGTAGTGGCTCAGACGAAAACAGCACGTTGACATTTACTAAGTAATAATTATGTTCAGGGTTGATTAGTATCCCAATACACTAAGCCATTTATAGTAGAATAATTGATCAGACGCAGTTATTACCAACAGTTAATTACTTTGTCCATTAATCTAATAGAGTTGTAGTTCTTTGCACACATTGTTTTTACAAATGCATTTAATAACGACGTCATGAAGAAAATTGTTTTCAATAAGTTTGGACCTAACGTAAGATACCATAATGCCTGCATTCCCCGTAGGGTTAGGTAAACATGTACTGAAGATGTACACAGTGTACTGATACACCCACAGTTTCTTTGTCAGTGTGTTAATAGGGGGCTAACCTAATGCCATAACTAGGGTCCAAATATAGAAATCCACAAATACCAGTATTTTCTACGAAGCATTCGAATGAAATAAAAGCAAATTAATATTGTAGAGGATTTTATTTCATGTGCCGTGTGTCCAGATGGAAAAGCGACATGAATGTCCAACTAAAAATAGATTAAGTCTACGTGTCGAAAAATATAGCCGTCTTAACCAAATAGAATGTTCTCAATGCTAATTCTAGCCCAAATCGATATTTGGACAATGTTTTTCTGGCCAGACAGTCTGGCGTCTCAGTTTTACTATGTGTGTGGTGCCAGTTTCCTTGGGACGTTCCAATGATGTCGTCAATATAGCTTTATGATAATCAAACTAGATATTTTTGGCTTTTTATAAAGTTTTAAATCAGTTTTGACTCTCTCTCTCTCTCTCTCTGACTCCTTAATTAATGATTTAAAAGCGATATTTTTAAATTATATATCCTTGTTCGTATGAGAGATGATTTAAAGATGTTCATTCAGAAAAAACAGGATTTGGTAGTACGTAGCCAAAAAGTCCATCCGCATTTTATCTGATATTCAATACAAGTAAGGATTATTATAAGTATTCTAATACAATTAAGATATAATAGTTACAGGAAATTAAAATAAAAACTGTAGAAGTGCAGTGAACTTAGTGCAGATTAGTACCCAGTGTTGTAATCTGCACTACATATTTCTTTAGTTTTTTAGTATTCTTCAATAAAAGAATGCACTTTATGCTCACAATCAGTGTCAGTTAGGCCAAACATCACAAGCATCAACTGTCGCCTGCCAGACCAGACCGCATTGTTATGCCTTTCGCCATTCGGAATGTTTTGCCAAATATGTCAAATGCCAATCTCGAGGATGGAAATTCTTAGTTTAACGCTATTTTTAAACGTATATAATACCAGAGATATTCTAGGATAGTAATTATTAAATCACATTTTAGACGTTTCACAAGTACTTAGTAACATTTTTTTTTAATAAACTTTAAACGATTGCCCTACAAACAAACGATTCGCCTTAAAATTCGCCATTGCCGTGCATCTGTTTGATTTTTGGAAAACTAATAAAAAAAGCTTTAGAATCCCATATTTATCAAAATATGCATGCTTGTAAGTAGATTTTCTGTATTTTCACATCGATAGTAGGCAATGACGCGATATTATGTGAATCTTTAATTAAATTACGACATAAGTACATAAATGTATTGTGTATACCTACTTTAATATTCCAACAAAATTAATGAATATTGTGTTAAATTTGATACTGATACCAAACAATTTTTTCTAGACTCATGACCAAATCAAGCCTCATCAAAGTTTTCTCAGATAACCCAACAGATATGTAACTAAACAAAATTCCAAAAAAAAAACTACGTTTAAAGACTGAAATGATGTAAAATGATATGACAGCAACGAGCTGAGACAGCGCTATGGTCGCCCGTAGCGCTCGCACACCATGACCGACGAAGAAATTGTACCTCCAACCTTCGCCGAGAAACTACTATTCTACACCACAGCTACATTCGTCTTACTTGGAACATTTAGTCTCTTCGCATTCCTCTTCCTCGTCCCATTTGTGATAGAACCAGCGTTCACAACAATATTCATGCAATTCGATCCAGTCGCAGCACTATGCGTAACAACTGGGGTAAAGCATCTTTTTGGCGTCAGTAACTGCTCTTGGGCATCATGCAGGGAAGGCTGTACCAAAGACCTGTTTGACTGCACTCAAATTCGCGTTAACTACAAACTGGGAATATACCCCAATGTTACTCCAACTGACATAGACAATTTGATTAGAGTCGAGAGAGCATTAAGAAAAGATTACGAATATGAGAATTATGAAGTAACAGCTGATAAAGCATACCCAGATATGGCAGAAGAAGATTTGCCTGATGCAATACCAACTGGTTTGCAAGGAAATGATTCAGAATGGTATTTCACTGGTGCTCGGCTGTTTCCAAACGTAAAAGGCTGTGGGTACCCACCAATACTCAACTGTACTGTCTTCTACGCGAAACACAAACCAATTGGCAATAACTACACCTGCTACTACAGCCGTGTTGACCCAGGACTTGTGATCACTGAGCTGGATATGTGGCAGAATACTTTAAACCTCGTATATGCAATGGCAATACCAATACCATCGTTCATAATTTCAGTGATATATTTGACGTTTGCTTACTTTAAGATTTATAATACTGAAGAAGAGTCTGAACAAGCACCACTAAAGAGTGATGCTGAAGCGATGGCGACGGGTGATGATGAGAAGCCAACGACCCCAGGGTCAGATACTTTTAGAGAGGATCTGGCATGCTTTGGACATCAGCTGAAGATGCAGCTGGCTAATGAGAAGCCCAAAGAGGGATTTGAATCTAATAGTCCGCCGATTTCCAATTCTGCTTCTTTGTCTGGGTAAGTGAATTATTTTTAAATTCCTTTTTAACAATAAGTAATTTAACTGGGTAGGGAGTAAATTTTCTTATAAATTATTTCTGTATTTCTATTTTTAATTCAATTATTATTCAGATTTAAATCGAAGTAAAACAGAAAGAAATATATATATATTTTTTAATATCGGACACAACGTTCTAAATTTGATTTTTAAAATAATATTAGTTCAACTTTACACGGTCATAAGTGACATAGGTACAATATCAATAAAATTTTAAAATGAAATATATTATACAAAAGATCTTGTGCATCTCTTTATATCAAAATAAAGAAAACTCCCTCATATTCTCTAGCCAGATTCTTATAGAATTCTCTGCCCCTGACAGGACCAAGTCATCGTTCGTGAACGCCTAACGTGACTATACAACAATTTAATACAGAGGTATGTCTCTGGTGGCTTGAGCTTTATTACTTTTGCTTAAGGCACATAATGGCACGACTCGCTCGCGCACTTTATTGCACAATAATAATTCAAGATAAATTAAAAATCATTCACGCTTAATGCTCAGCGAAAAGTAATTATTTTTATATAAATTATCAAACTTATAATGCTTAAGCATTAATTATTCACGCCGCAAAGCTTTAACATAAAAGTACTTTGGCCTTATTTATAAACTATCGTGATACTTTTAATATCATAATAATTATTGAAATATAAATCTGATCGGCTAATTTAACAAAGATCTTTTTTATTATTACTTAAATTGTAAATAGTTTATTTATATTTTAGTTTTTATTTCATATTTAGAAATAAAATTTAAAAGAGTACTACTTATTTTTTTTTTATAAATTATGTCATATACTTAATGTATAATTTTTAATCAATTCAATAAATGCATAATATACATTTATTTACTAACCCTTTTTATTTTATTGATATGATATTCAAAAGTTTTTTTCATAAAAAGAAAAACGACTCATGAGCGATATCGGTAGCATTTTTTTACTTTCCAAATTAACACTATGCCAATTATCAATGGTTTTATACCAGAAAATAATATTAATTCCGGGGATAATTAAACGTAATAGTACTAGTATTCTATTATCTGTATAGAGTAATAATAGGTAGCTATGAGTAAAATTCTACTTCGAATAACTTTATTGTCACATAAAGAGAGAAGATTTATTCGAAAGGCGAATGAAATCGAGAAACGATAATTTGTCAGTCATATATTTTAATGAAGGAAAAAATCGTCTTTTGCGAATTTTTCTTTCGCTAAAATATAAGTATAATCTTACCATGGAAAACATAAAAAGAAACAAAATGATAATTCAATTTAATATTTTATTTTACAGATGACAGGATTCCTGAAGAGGCGGCTTTGGATACAGAGTGCATCACGAGATGAGCTGAACAATATAAACAAACTTTATAATCTGTATTGTGCTCGATATTGTGATTTTAAAACACGCTTGAGTATTGTTGTTCCTCTCATTCTATTCTGTAAGAGTGCAAGAGTGAGAAGGTAGGATAGACACAGTATGAAAGCACGACTTTGAAAAGGTCGAAAACGGGCGAAAGATTTTTTTATAACGCGTTGTGAAATAAAAAATAATACTGAATATTATCGCGATGATATCTTTTGTTTTAATTTTGTTTATTTATTCAAACACCATATAAAAAATATTTAAATGAAGTATTGTATAAACTCGAACCCTACGGACCTACCTTCAAAATGACAATAATTGTTTCGAATAGTATAATTGTCGTTCAAATAGTTGAAAAGTCAATATTATTTCTATTATTGATTAATAATAAGTAAATGATTTACTAAAAACTCCCTTCAACGGAGAATTATTGCTCAATACAGAAGGGTTTTCATGTATCAAAAGATATTATCGCGACAGAAATATATTAGTAATAAAAGAATTTTATCTCCTAATAGTAATCATAAATAAGGTTTTAATGCTCGTACGCTAATGTGTCAAATTGCACGCGTGCTGTTAAAATATATTGAAAATATAAAAAAGTATTGTATATTATAAAAAGTATGTATTGAAAGCAAGCTGTTCAAAAATAGTAAAATTATTTTATCAATTTGTTGATTTTGAGAAACATTAATGATTAAACCAGTCGAGAAAATATTTAGAAGAAAAAGTATATTGAAGGAATAATAATGTTTAAAAATACATCGATAAATATATAGATAGAATTATCCCGTCAGTACAAGTCATAAATATCATTTTAGTTCGTAAGCTATACTTAAATAGTTTGAGGGAAATGCACATTAAAATTAAACATAGTTGAGTTTAGTTAGCAAAAATACCCAAAGCTTATCCGAAGTTTTAATGTTTTATTTAAAAAATATCAAGATGATTTTTAAAAAACACTGACTTCTCGCAGCTAATATTGAGGTAATAAAACAACACCTAACAATGTAAAATGTTCCATCTGTACACCCGTGGTTTATCCAGACAGGAATATGGGACCATGCTGACGACGTCTTTTTATATGAGAAAAATCAACCTTCATTTGTGAAGTCGGTTATAATAAGGTCAACTCTACACTATGTATTTATAACAATACACTCATGTATTGTATAATGTACATTGATATTATTGGATTCCTTGCCACGCGCTACGCGATATCGATTTTCCGTCCCGTGCCTCGACTATTCAAAAATTCATTAACACTGTCCATACCGATCCGAACCGACATTATACCATTATACTCACCAAAATAGAACACATGGAAATCAATTATATTATTATCAAAATTAGTTACCTACTCACTATTCAACACGAACGCTTGGATTTTTATCCAAAATTATTCAACCCGCCCGCGCACCCGAGCGCTGCTATTATTTTGATCCGCATTATTCGAAATTTCAAAAAAGTTTCGAATATTTTATGGTTCTAAAAATGAAAGTGATGCGTAAGTTTATTTTTTCGTAAAAATATTATACTCCATTTAAAAAAGGCTTGTGAATATTGCGTAAACTTAGAATAATTGTACGCCAGTCGATTTTTTTACGTTGTATGATAATATATTTTTTCGTTACTATTTATTCCGTTCAAAACTATTTTTAAAATAAATAATTATTTGTATGAGTATAATGACCACTATTTTTAGTATTTCATTTATGTTTTAACTAGGTACGTGTTTTTTATTTTAATCACTTAGTTTAAATAAATTCACGTAGACTGGACGAATAATATAATTATGTTAGATAATCCTTAAATCTACGCACATTGTTTAATATATTAAATTGGATGTAATAATATAATATGAAGCCATAATAATTCTGAAATCCGATAGTTTTAGTCGTCTTTCGAATTAATTTTTAATGTGTTGTAAAAAAACAAAAATATTTGTTTAGGAAAAGGTTGCTTTATCCCTAGTAAAATGGAGAATGAGTTTTGTTTGATAAAATATTATTAAATATTATTAAAAAATATATCAATTATTACGAAATCTGAAATAACAGTAAGCATTAAATAATTATAAGCAAAATAATTATTAATGGTTACTGTACCAGCCTATAGTAGGTATAATGTTTTTGTCAATATTGAAATCACATTTATTAAAAAAAAGTTTTACATTTGTCAATTTCACCGTATTTTTTGTTGTTTTTGGAACCTTTTAATAAAAAGATACAGTAACTGCATTATTTATTGAGATATAATAGTTACGTCAAAATTAAATAATATTAGGGTTAGTCAGTGCAAAAGCAATTGGTAAAAATATCACAATGTTGAACTAATGTCAAATTAATTGTTAGTTATAATTTTTTTACGTTTCCCAGTGAACGTCTGAATTTCGGTTGTGTATAGTTTTTTAGTGATTTTTAATATTAAGTGTATTTTTCATAATTCCAATAATATTGTTGTATTGCAATTATATGTAAAATGCTTTAATGTGATGGTAAAGATAATTAAGGCACCTTTGGATAGGTTTTCATGTTGATACCCTTTCTTCCAAATACTGTAAAAGAGGTTATATTTCTAAATATTTTTGACATTATTATGACATATAAATATATACCATATAATTATTAACCATATTCTATTATTAATTAATTAAATAATATGACAGTGTTGTTAGATCAATTTTGGATTATTGTTATATTATTAATACAATATTATTGTGATTAAAGCAATAATTATTCTTTGCTAATTTATTGTGAAGGAATTTATCAGTAAGATATCTCATAGAAATATAACCTCACCCCTTTATTATATTTCTCGTTTATAACACTTTTTAACACCTTACACTATTCTATTTACTTTTGAAAAACATATTCCGTGTTATTTACACCTGTCTATATAATAATCAAACTATTAATTTTATAAATTAAAAACAATTTAAATATAAATAATAATATATAAAATGAAATTGTTTGATGTTCTGTGTATTTTGTTAAAGCTGCTTCAGTGGGAGAGATCGCTATTTCAATGCTTTTTGGCTTGAAACAAAACACTTATATGTATATAAATATTATATAATAATAAACATTTTCATCAATCTATCGACACAGATAAACGTCGTAAGCATAATAGATAAAAAGTCCACCTAGTTATTTTGTAAAAAAAGATGAAGTTGGTTTAAAACTTTAGATACTTGTAAAAGATTTAGATGTTAAAAGCATATCTATTTGTTGTTACGCGGTTAGGCTGGTTACACACATTAAATATATATTTAGTAAAATAAAATTATTATATTATTATGTAAAATGTATATGATAAAAAAATAGCTTGCTGAAAATAAACTCATATGGTACCTGAAAATTTTCAGTTATCGATATACATAATAAAATGGAGTGTTAAAAAATTAAGAAATTAAAAAAGATATGCAGAATTTATAATGGAAATAGTAATATTTTAATCCATTTACGTAGGTAATGTTACAAAAACAGAAAATGCATTATTCAAACGAAGACCAAAGGTTAATTGTTTCTGGCTGGTATCCAGAAAATGTTGGATTTTGTCCAATTTCGAACTAGTTTTTAAGTTTTGATAGGTAGCACAATCAATTTAAAATTGGTACAATCTTACGTGGGCTAAATAAATCGTGTTTTTTTCTAAATTTTATTACCAAGGCTAATTTATTTCTTTGTATAAATGCTATGCAAATTTATATTCTTGTACAAAGTTTAATACTAATTATATTTTTATAACAAGCCAGTAAAGTTACTGGCTTGTTATAAAAATATATAAAATAACTAAAAACTTTGTGTCGACTTACTTAAAAGTCTTATTATGAAAGTGATGCAGTGCTGCTGATACCTAGGTACTATTATATTTTTTATCATAATCTCTTTAGCAGTTTTATTTTTTACTTGAGGCAAAACCTTTATTCTATTAGTATTCATAATATAAGTAGCGTTATGATCCTCACAGTTAGATACCGTGTTTCTTCAGCCAATCCTTGGGCTCTGGAGTCAGAGGTTTCAAGCCGCTACTTCATTTATTGTACAGATCACATAATGTGTAAACATAAATAACTTATTAAAAAAATAAGTTTTAATTTTATATTTATAGAAGTGTGTAACAGGCCTAACATTTTAAGTGTGGCGCAAAATTTTCTTGCTAAATAATGAAACAAAAACAAAAATATTTGAATAATTAATATTCATCGTAAAGTGCGTTTTCATTCATTTGGAACTGTTGCCTTATAACCGTTTTGTACATAAATAAATAAATAAAAATCGTTAGTAGGAAATAAAGTACACTCATTGGCTTCGATTCTGTGTTTTATTTATTCAAGAACACTTTGACCTTTAAGTGTTGTCCTTAATTATTCGAAAATTAATTTCAAATAGATTTTTAGGCTGCTCGTTCATTGGAGGCCGAGGCCGCCCGTTCGGAGTTTCTCGCCGGATTCTTTTCCATAAAATCATATTTTGGAAACGTGCAACTAGAATCATAACATTTGCTACGCTTGCAATAGCTTATTTCAAATGAAAACATTTTGAACTATAGATCTATAAAATATTCTAGATTCATGGCAGTAGTAACTGCGACATGAACTATAGGTACCTACAATAATACCTATTCGCAACTGACAATTAGAACCTCTCCTTAAAAATCGTTATTGTAGTTAAAAGTAGTGTAAATCCTAAAATATTGCATATTTACTAAATATTATTTTTCTAACAATATTTTCCTTCACCGTTAAAAAATAAAAACCTACCTAATACCTAATAATATCGAGTAAAAGTTTTAGATTTTTAGAATAGATTGCGCTGGTGTTCCCTTTATCAAGTTTCGTCTTAGATTTTTAGAATAGATGGCGCTGGTATTCCCACAAGTATAAGTAAAATTTTAATTATAATTTTCGTGAAGACGGTAAGTTACATTACATAGATATATTCGAATTGCATAATTATGGATGTATCGTCTTTTGTACGTAAAAATAAATATTAGGTTTAGAAATACAACTATTACATACCATCAGGCCTGTATTCCCCGAAGGGTTAGGCAGAGGCACAGATAATAGAATACTAGTAGCAGAGGCGTACTTTATGAACACCCACAGTTCGGTGATATGTTTAGGACCCATGTAATAGGGGGCGATCGATCCTATTGCCCGGCACCGGGCACAAATCCCAAACTCCGAGCTGCTACTGAGAATTTTATAGAAAAACCCAATAATATTTGTTCGGCCTGCTAATCGAAATCAGGACCTCTAGTGTAACAGTCACGCTCAGAACTACACTAGGCTAATGAAATACTAGTTATAATGGAATATGCATTTATTTTGTATAATTAACAATAATTAATATATTTATTTTCATTGCACATACCTACACATACATTGATAGTAAGTTTAATAAAAAATAGGAATTTGATTAATTTCAGTTACAAAATAATATTCAGTTGATACTCTTCGATGTTATGGATCTTTAGTTACCAGTCCAGCAGGTCCTTGACCTATAACTGGGGCTAATCCAGCTACAGCAACCGCTTTCAGTGGCCTGAAAATAAACAGTACTAATAACAATGCCATCTATACTTTTTATGCAATATGACTTACTACAAAATGTGTTTGACAGTTCAATGTTTAGTAATAGATGGCGTTGTGCGCAAACTGTTCCATTAGTATAGGAATATTTGCCTAGATGGCGTTAAATTGTATTTTCTCTTACTTGAATCCCAGTTCCTCTTTCGGCACTCCCAGCCTTGCGAGTTTAGCTTCATAGGTTGCCAGAAGGTCATCATGAGCTTTGCGTAATCGAGCTGCTTCATAGCGAAGGTCATCTATTTGTGTATCCTTCAATTTTAGAAGTTCCTGTGAAGAAAATTTGATAAAATAGAAGCAAATTTGTTACTAGTTTACAACATTATTCAAGTCGTCGCAAACTCAAGCAATGAGTGTGATAGCTTGGATTCAATGCTCAGGTCGAGCGGAGCTCTGTGAGTTCAGAGTTTGAATTCTAGTCCGCATCTTAATTACCTATTAATTATTTGATTAGACATTTCATAATAATAAAATATTGTGAAGATTGGACTAAACCTCCGTGGCATACAATTTACATCAGAACGCCTGTTGACATAAAACAATAGAATTTCAAGTAAATCGTACGTGAATTTCCCTCGGTCCTGCATCACGTCCTTCCATGTTCTTCAACTTGGCTTCCAGCAGAGCAGTCTTGAGGGAAGCTTTTTGCTGAACTTCTAAAACAGCTCTTGAAAACCTGGTTTTGAGTTCGTTTCTCTCCGCTTGGACTCGGTCAAACCGAACTTGGAGAACCTCGTACTCCCATTTTAAGACCTCAAATTGCTTCTCGAGTGACGTCAGTTGTTTTGTTTTGGCCTGAAATTTAAAATTTCAGTAATTATCTCCTATTACATGTTTCACGTGGGAGAGCCATGCTTCGGCATGAATGGGCCGGCTCTACCGGAGTGATACCACGGCCTCACAGAAAACCGGCGTGAAACAACGCTTGCGTTGTGTTTCGCCGAGTGGGTGAGGTTACCGGAGGCCCAAACCCTTTTAAAAGGCGGGCAACGCACTTGCGACTTCTCTGGTGTTGCGGGTGTCCATGGGCGACGAATATCGCTTACGATCAGGTGATCCGCCTGCTCGTTTGCCCCTATCCCATAAAAAATAAATAATAATATAATAACTATTTTATTATAATTATTATCCTCGATAGTAGTGCCGAAGAATAAACCCAATAGTTGCTTGGTTGTGTACATACACTTAGTATAGTGTGTTATTATCTGTGGTGTAGTGTTGCTGTATAATTATTCATATACAGGTTAATAAACAAAACTCTTAATTGTGTGACATTGGTTTAGTGACCGATATTGTACGGCAACCTGTTTAGCTTATATTAACATACATACCATCACGCCTGTATTCCCCGAAGGGTTAGGCAGAGGCGTACTAATGTATACCCACAGTTCGCCGGTATGTTTAGGTCCCATGTAATAGGGGGCGAGCCTATTGCCATTAACCGGGCACAAATTCCTAACTCCGAGCTGCTACTGGGAATTTCATAGAAAAACCCAATAACACTTTGCTCGACCTGGGAATCGAACCCAGGACCTCTAGCGTAGCAGTCGCGGTCAGGACCACTTGGCTATTGAGGCAGTTACTAGCTTATATTATCCATTGATTTACCTATAATAAATCACACCTTATTCTAAGTCTACCTTTTGCAACAAGGCAAAATAATACCTCGTAAAATGTCTTTTTAGAATTGATCGTGTTTGACCTGATACTTCACCTGATGTTCGTTAAGTATTTTACTAGCTATGCAGATATGGTTTGGATATGTTGAGAGATTGAATGAAAGACGATTACCGACAGGAATTGATAAGGCGAATGTCAGCGGCAGCGTCTGAAGAGGTCGTCATAGGAGGACATACGCCGTGTTATTAGCGAGGTCCTTCAAAAAGGTCAGGTGCGTAGTACTGGCAACCGGCGCGTGTGTATGAGAAGATGTATGAATGTGGGAGAAGCAGAAGAAGTGTGCGAGAATCGTAGCAAGTGGGAGAAAGGCGTGATTGTATGTATAAAGTTTAAAAATTAGTGTTAAAGAGCTAGGCTATAAATGAATGATCACTCACTGCCAACGCAGCCTTGTCTCTATCATAATTAGACATTTGTCTTTTTAGTTCTTTGTTATCTATGATAGCAGCTTCCAGTGGCTCTCGGAGACTCTTGGTCTCAGCTACAGCATCTCTTGATATCTTCTCCGCCCTCTCTTTTACTTTCTGCATCTCCTCCATTTGCTGTTTAAGGCTACTTATTAACCCTGGAAAACAACGAATTTGGGATGCATTAATCTATTGGCAACTGCTTGAGATAAATAAGCATTGAGATGCATAGAAAGTGGTGTGAAGAAGTTACATTTTCACTTTGAGAAAAATTTCATTAGGTAAGACTGAGGATTCCCAGTCTAATTACGTCAATAACAGAGACAAGTTCTGCTATAATACTTACCCAAATTATTCAAGGTGATATCGTTATAATAATTCTTCAAATCAGAAAACGCTCTCTCATGATGAGCAATCAACTCCGACAACTGCTTATTTTTCCTCTCTTCAACTTCTGCTATCTCTGTTCTATGCTTTACTGTTAACTCAACTTTAGTTTCATGAAGTTTTTTATCAGCTTTATCTTCTATCTGTCGAGCCCTTTCTTCAAATTCATCTCTTACTTTTGACACTTCTTCTGCGTGTATTAATTTAGCCCGTCTCAATTCATCTTGGGCAGCCAGCATTTTCTCTCTGATTTCTTGTCTTAACAATCTTTTGTCATTGAGCAATTCCATTTCCTGTTCCGTATGCTCTTCCTTGGCTGCTTTTAAAGCAACTAAGTTTTCTGCTCTTAATGCAGCTGCTGCTGCTTGTTGCTCATATTTCAAATGTTTAATCTTCTGTTTTTCAGTTTCCAAAAGCGCCTCATTTTCCTCTTGTGCTTCTTCGGTGGCTCTTTCTCTGTTACGTAACTCTGCTTTTACTTCTTCTAGTTGTTGTCTTGTTATTTCCCAGAATGTTCTGATTTTGTCTCTTTCCAGTTGAAAATAGTTACGTTCTTCTCTTTCTTTGTCGAGTTCTTCTTTAACTTTGAGAGTGAACTGCTCGAGTTTCTCTCGAGACATTTCTGACGTATCCACGCCATCGATGATAATTGCTAAAATAAGAGGTTGTTTATTATTTACAATTTGTATATAATTTTATTCATTTACGATAGTTATTTAATTGGCTATTAATTCGAAAAAAGTTTAAATGGTGCCACGAAACAGTATCTGTGTCAAAGTAGTAAGTAATAATAGGTTTATGGCAATAGGCTCGCCCCCTATTACATGGGACCTAAACATACCGGCGGTGGGTGTACATTAGTACGCCTCTGCCTAACCCTTCGGGGAATACAGGCGTGATTGTATTATGTATGTTTTAACATTATAATCTTATCAATTGAACAAGTCTATGTAAAGTATGAAAACTTATTTGTAGATAAGCATTTATTATCGTAAGTGCTTAATTATATTATTAAAGTATAAAGTACTACATACCTGGTGCTTTTTTAGCCTTTTCTTTTCCTGCTTTTGGGGCCTAAAACCATGTAAATTCATGTTAAATAGCAAATAAGCAAGGCCAAATAAGACCATCTTAATATCAATACTACATCATGACGTCACACGCGTTACATCTAAACCATAAAAAATCACATAGAAAGTTTATTACAATAAAAACAAAACTCACCATGTTCTATAATTTTAATTCGATGAGCAGATGAAAATAAATAAATGTGTAAACGAACAAAAATGTTGATCGTTTACTACGTTGTCAAGATCAACAAATTCGTTACCATGGTAACTGTTGATAAGAATCAAGGAGGGTTTATGCTAAGTTTGTGAACTAAAATGTTTTTGCTGACAAACTCTTTTCAACATGTCATAGAGAAAAAACGAGACAAAATCCATCTGTCAATAACCCAATAAATGGAAAATTTGAGAAATTGAACGTGTTACAATAAATAATGTGATTCTATCAGACCTAATAACAACCAGACCTCCTCGAACATGTTGGTCGAAGCTTTCAGTGCTGTGCTCTACGGAGGTGTGTTTTTGAGCCTGATTCTGATCGACTATGTTCTGGGCCATGGGTTCGTGGATATGTTCCAGAAGATCTTCTGTAAAATAGCCTGCTTTGTGAAGAAGACCGTGAGGGAAGAAGCGAAGCAAGCTGCGGTGAATACGGAGAACCCGATCAGTTTGCCGGTGCTATTTATGGAGATTCTGGTACTGAGTTTGACTATCGCTGTAAGTATTTAAAACACAGATTGATGCAACACCATATAACTGCTTAAATAAGCATCCAAAATATGCGCGAATAGTATGAACACTGTTTGCTGCTGAAATGTAAACCGTACACAATGATGTTAAGCACAATTATAACATAACATACTATCACGCCTGTATTCCCCGAAGGGTTAGGCAGAGGCGTACTAATGTACACTCACAGTTCGCCGGTATGTTTAGGTCCCATGTAATAGGGGGCGAGCCTATTGCCATTAACCGGGCACAAATTCCTAACTCCGAGCTGCTACTGTGAATTTCATAGAAAAACCCAATAACACTGCTCGACCTGAGAATCGAACCAAGGACCTCTAGCGTAGCAGTCGCACTCAGGACCACTTGGCTAATGAGGCATTAAGTCTTTATTATCAACTTTACTATTTTAAATATAACGAAGTAATACATTTTGATTTTCGTTCGTTTTTGAATGATTCCGCTAGCTTAATAATACCGGAAAACAAAAATAAATTGATACACTACAAAAAAAAAATAGTTACTACTAAAATTCTAGAGTTCAGGGATTTTCCATCTTCTGTTCCACCTAGGACTTAGCTCAGTCTTACAGATGTATGTTATACGCTAACGGTAACAGATTATCTTTCAGTTCCTAAACAAATACAAGAAATTTCGCGGCAAGGATCGAATTGATGATCTTCTTCACGAAAGCAAGGACGCTTTACGACAAACCAACGAGTTTCTAGAAAAATGGCGATTAAGACGGGTGGGTATATGCGTAAATGTAACGTCGTCTATGATGATAACTAATTCAGTTCTTTGGTAAAGCAATTAAGTACCACACTTCACCAGGTTATTATACGGGGTGACTTTGAACACATTAGACAAATCGAAATGGGTGGTTCTGTAACCATTGCTTATTAATTTTAAAACGTAATTTTGATTATCTAAATTATTAAATATAATTTTATTTTTTATTTAAAAAAAAAAACATATGGGTATCCGATCTTCACCATTTTAAATAGGTGCAAGGAGACAAGTGACAGATCAAGAGTAAGGAAATCTTTTGAAGAAGTTCTTCAAAATATTTTTACACGATTAAGGGATGCAGTTTAACTTTTAGACAAATTGGCAGGTGCCCACTGAGTACTCCTACTTGGATGATGAGCCGCAGGAGATCAAACCACTCAAGCTGGAAGTACCCATCCTACACATGGCCATTATTGACGTAAGTAAACCATAATTGATATTGACTCTACGTCATCATTATGATCATAACACGATCATGATGTTACACGAATGGAAAAGAGTAATTATGGTGCGAAAGACATAAGTACGACCTTATCAGTGAAGACCTGTATGTATGTACATATTTATAAAAAAAATACAAGGATGTCGGTGGTATCTCCACTAAGCTCCGGGCTATTATAGCAGATAGCATATATGTAGCTTCACTGTTAAAGGTTAAAGAAATTATGTAGATTCAGGCGTGTTACATAAATGTATTTATTCGGTGATTGTATATGAATGAGTGGCTTATGCGCACGCGTTCGTTTGCATGTATGTGTGTGAACGAAGAATTTTACTAAAGAAGGGTTAGCTAGGTATATTTCAATTATTTTATTATAGACAGGATAAGTCAGAAGCAAAAAATGTACAGAAAAAAATAGTGTTTATTTAAAATAACATAACATACCATCACGCCTATATCCCCCGAAGGCAGAGGAGTACGAATGTACAGCCACAGTGCGCTGATATGTTTAGGTCCCTCGTAATAGGGGGCGAGCCTATTGCCTTTCACCGGGCACAAACTTCAAACTCCGAGCTGCTACTAGGAATTTCACAGAAAAATCTAATAACACTTTGCTCGACCTAGGAATCGAACCCAGGGCCTCTAGCGTAGCAGTCACGCTCAGGACCACTAGGCTAATGAGTTTTTATATAAACTACTGTCTTTTCAGACCTTGGGAACAACTCGAAGTCAACCAGAAAGGGGCGATGCGGGAGACACAATCAACATCACAGACTCAACACTACTCTCAGTCACATCACTACTCGATGACGACTTCGAATCGATACCAGAGCCAGTTAGTGACGAGAAAATAGTCGAGGAGACTAAGAACATCGAGTTTAGAAATCGATCACTATGGGATGTCATGGAAGAGGATGCGAATAATCTAGAAGATTGATTAAATTGTACAATTTGTAAGTTTGGTTTTATAAAATGCCCGTTGATTAATAAAGTGTGTTGTTCTGTATCATTAAAGGTTATTTTGTTTATATTAGCCATATATTACAAACAAGTAGCTCAATGGATGAAAATAAATAAAAATAATAAAAAGGTTTTTATTGTACCAAAAATATTACATAACAGATAAAGCCCTAGACCCCACACTAGGATTCCCTGTGTCGTGGGGTCTAGTCTCTTTCAGCCTAGTTTACATAGAACGTGGCACAAATAGGTGAACATTAAGTATCTGTCTACAGTGCGAATTATGAGAAGATCCAGGAAGACGCCAATACATGCTTTACCACTATCCAATTTTTGTGTAATATAGTCGACAGCACTTGTTACAGCATCCTCCGTGGATCTCGCAGCCCTGAATCCATACTGGTTTTCAGATAACAAGTTGTACTTTTCAAGGTAGCCTAGAAGTCGACGTCATTTGAAGTTGACGACATTTTCCAGAATTTTAGACAAAGTCGTCAGTAAAGAAATCGGCCTATAATTGGCAGGATCCAGCTCATCACCACTCTTATATATGGGACATACATTAGCCATCTTCATACTATCAGGGGAGCAATTTGTCCTTAATAATGTTATTTTAAGTGATCACCCGGCTCTTGAACATCTGCATGGTCACGTGGTGGTTTTTCTTTGTCTTTCTTATGTCATTCTCTGATCTTACAATATCATTGCTTGCCAAATACTCGTAGTACCTACCTACTACATGATTTCTCAGAAGAGCAAAGCTTTCTACGGCAGGACAAACTTAAATATTAAAGACATCATTTGAATCACACAACTAAGTATGTCGTCGTACTGTCTCCCTAGCTCATTTGTCCTTTAATCCCTACAAAGTTCTTTCCTCATATCGCACATTTAGAGTGTCAAATGCTCATAATACTGTGCAAAGAACCTAAAAGCTGACAGATATTAATTCCAAACCTCACTACCAACTTGTTTTTGCATTCGAAAATACAACAGCTTCATAATTTTGAACGTTAGCAGATGGTAATAAAGGTGATGTTAAAACGAGTGAGATGAATGGTTATGTTTGTTCAAGGGTGGCTATTCGCATTTGCTTTGATGTCATATTATCAGCAGGGTGTCTGGAATGATTGGATGTAATTAAAATTTGCAAATGGCACAGTAGTTTGTTTTAATCTTAAAATATTTAATACGTCTAATCGGATTTTATTGCAATATTTTAATTTAAACAAAAAATATACCTATGATAAGGTAGATGTAATTATTATTGTGTACATGATCTATGAAAAAAACTATTTTATCTGCCCAAATTTTGAATGGATCATCATATAATAATTGGCGACCTCCGTGGTGTAGTGGTTCGAGTACCGGACTGCCGACCATGTGGTCGTGGGTTCGATTCCCACAGAACACAAAAATTTATATGATGAATATAAGTGTTTGTGTGCGTCTGGGTGTTTGATAGGTATTATTATAAGTATATATTTACAAAAAAAAAAGTATATAAGTATTATATCCATTGTCTAGTCTAGTCTACCCATAGTACAAGCTCTGCTTAGTTTGGGACTAGATGGTGCTGTGTAAAAATGCCCCAGAATATTTATTTATTATTTATTTATAATAAATCCTGAAAAAAAGCTCATTTATATTATATGGTGCTACTAAGTCCTGGAAAAAATGAAAAAAAAAACAACGACTGTTATACTCGGCACAGACAAGAACTCTTTTAGTCCTTTGTCTTTTTTGGGACTTTTGTCGTTTTGAGTACATATTATTGATTTTTCTATAGTGACAATACTTAATCAAATTAATTTTTAGATCAAATTCAAAATAAAAAAAAGGTCAGGTGCGTAGTACTCGCAACCGGCGCGTATGTATGAGAAGTTGTATGAATGTGGCAGAAGCAAATGAAGTATGCAAGAATCGTAGCAGGTGGCGGTCTATAGTTTCTGCCTACCCCTGTAGGAGAAAGGCGTGAGTGTATACACATGTATCAAATTCAATAATGTTAAAATATTCTTCTTCTTGTAATATCCTTAGGAAGATTAGGAAGAATCCGCAAATTATTACAAACAATCAACAATTTTTAATTTTCTATTGTAACTTTTATTTAATTGTTGGAACCACAAATACTTACAATCAGTACCAAGCAAATACGTATAGCAACAATAAATAAAGCCAGATCTCGTTGTTCCCCGCTCTTACAGGGATTATATCGAATAGACCTTCTTTGAGGGATCAGGGGGATTGTCAAGGGAATCATCGCACTTGTAACGATGGTAGGGGATTACCTAAGCGACAGTGATAATAAGTTATTTACTTTTACTTCTCCTGTTATGTGCGAATCATGGGATAACTCTAGCATTAACCTATAGCTCTAAGTATCCCACATAAAAATAAATATATATGCTGGGACATTTTTTACACAGCACCATCTAGTCCCAAACTAAGCAGAGCTTGTACTATGGGTACTAGACAATGGATATACAGTGGAATCCGTTTATAATGACATCGAAGGGAATCGACAAACACGTCATAATAAGCGGACGTCATATAAAGCGTTTAGTGAAAAAATAACTTTTTTTAGGTATAAATTTGCTTATAAAATCAAAATAAGGAGGCCTTGAAAGGTGGGCAACGCACTTGTGACTCCTCTGATGTTGCGGGTGTCAATGGGCGGCGGTTATCGCTTACCAACAGGTGATCCGTATGCTCGTTTGCCCCCCCTATCCCATAAAAAAAATTGCGCGTAATAAGTATGATTCGGTTTTAAAACATTAATTTGAATTAAACGAGACGAGAGCTTTACGGCATTGAGATGACATTTTTTTCACAGGATATCATTAAAAGTAATACGTAACCTTCAAGTGTCAATTGCTATTGCTATTGTTACTTAAAGCAGCGTTAGCCTAATTTCTAGGGCGTCCTACTTGCGATCATGTGGTTGCCGGTTCGAAACCCTCCAATTGTACTACCGACGTGAACCCACTCGTAACACAAGCATATTTAGCTTAGAACGAGGGGTTAACAAGAATGCTAGTTATGTGCAACCCACATATAAAAGAAATATTAGAAATAGCATAAAAAAAGAAAAAAAAAAAGATTAAAATTAACGATCCACGTGGTGGACGTCGCTCGACGACGAGTCGTCGGGAATCAACGAACATTGCAGAAGAACCATGTCGGTCATTTTAACCGGACATAATTTATTAAAAATGGGTCATAATAAGCGACATGTCACTGTAAGCGAAGTCATTATATCCGACTACTTTTACGAGAATTTTATATGAAAACCAAACTTCGTTGTGTGATTACGTCATAATAAGCGGTTGGTCAATACAAAAATAGGCGGAGTCATAATAAACGGATTCTACTGTAATACTTATATACTTTTTTTTTGTAAATATATACTTATAAAACATAAGAAACACCCAGACGAACACAAACACTTATAATTCATCACATAAATTTTTGTGTCCTGTGGGAATCGAACCCACGACCTCATGGTCAGCAGTCCGGTACTTGAACCACTAAACCACCAGAGGTCGTCGACCTATGAGATAATGAGAGAGATAATAATGAGAGCTATGAATGATAATAATATTGCAAATCCTAAAGTGTCACGGTTTTTATGGTATAGGGGGCAAAAGTGCAGACGGATCACCTGATGCAGAGAGATAACCGCCGCCCATTGATACCTGCAACACCAGAGGTGTCACAGGTGCATTTGACGACCTCTGTGGTTTAGTGGTTCAAGTACCGGACTGCCGACCATGAGGTCGTGGGTTCGATTCCCACAGAACACAAAAATGTATGTGATGAATATAAGTGTTTGTGTTCGTCTGGGTGTTTCTTATGTATTATAAGTATGTATTTACAAAAAAAAAGTATATTTAGTATTATATGCATTGTCTAGTACCCATAGTACAAGCTCTGCTTAGTTTGGGACTAGATGGTGCTGTGTAAAAATGTCCCAGAATATTTATTTATTATTATTTTATTTATTGCCGACCTTATAAAGGGGTTTGGGCCTCCAGCTATCCTCACTCTCTCAGCGAAACACTCGTAAGCGTTGTTTCACTCTGGTTTTCTGTGATAAAATAGAAACATGGCTCTTCCACGGATACTTACTTCTGGTGAAGATAGCTGCAAAGTATTAATTTATATTCTTAATAATATTATTCCTGAATATGATGGCGTTAGGCTATTATATAGCTAGCTTAATTTTTCTCATTCTGAGAGAGAACTGTGCATAGCAGTAGGACAGTTTATGGGCTGATAATGATGAAGGCGTTGTCTTCAAAATTGTATTAAAGAGATCAAATTGCCATTTAAAAATACTACCTATCTGACCTGAATTAACTTTCTACTTAAATTTGTCATCTACTGTCCAAACTTCCATATTTTGTTACAAAACGAAACGAAACGTTTGACGACACGTTTGGCGGAGCGGCTGAGCGATCGGCTTCTGCGACACGTGTTGTGGGTTCGATCCCCACACGTAGCAAATATTTGTATGATGTACAGGTAGTTGTTCCGGGTCTGGGCGTTTGTGTATGTGAGAATTTGTGTTTGTAAACGCACCCACGATACAGGAGAAAATCCTAGTGTGGGGCAACATTTTTCTAAAAAAAAAACATGTTAAATTAAAAATATAGGTTAAATTTCCCAAAACGTTTAAAAACAGAGATACTCGTAACAAAACAAACAAAATATATTACTATAGAACTGACATGAATTAACGCACTTTATTTACCTTTTGCCATACAAAAAACCTTTTGAATCACTTGACGTTTCGACCAGGTTGCACTGATTGTAATCACAAGCGAAATTTTCAGTTAGAGTCAAAATATAATCAGAATTTTGGCTACAAAATTGATGTGGATACAAAGATTCATACTAAAAACCCACCCCCCTTCATAGTCTGTCTATCATCTTGCTAAAAACCGGGCAGAAATAAAGGCTCAATTTCAAATACCAATCTGCATGGACAATGTTCTGTCGTTCAATCGTCTGCATTAAGTATGAAATCATCCAAGTATACTTAAAACCGTAATTTGTTGAATCAAACAATGGTCACGTGGCCGATGTTCGGTGAGTTTCAACCCTTGTTCTGATATAATTATGGTATAATGATGGAGAACTATGATGGATTGGGGCACGCCTTACTGTTTTGTGGGATTTTTAGGGTTAGATATCGTTATAAGAATTTTAGGAAAGGCTTAGAAATCAAAAATTATTTTTGTGTATATATCACCAAATAGATCACGAAATATTATAAAACTATTTTTTTTAATTTGCAATGACTAAATCGTAATTGATTAGTACAAATTTTCTAAATTATCACAAGTTTACTTTTTACTTCATTCTCTACCACGCTAACTTAGTGAGAAAGACTTAGTCTTCATAGGCTTGCATAAGAAATAGCAATGAGATTTCGACGAGTTACTACGAGTAGCTAGAGCCATGCTTCAGCATGAATGGGTCTCGCGTCTTTCGCCGAGTAAGTAAAGATACCGGAGGCCCAAATCATTTTAAAAGGCGGGCAACGCACTTAAAACTCTTCTGGTGTTGGTCTCGTTTGCTGCATAGGGCTTATACCATAAAAAATAACTACTAAAAACTGGAACAGAAAGTGTATGATTTTATTTAGCAGCAAATAAACCAAAAGTCAACTAAAACCGAGGACTTAAGTCGTAAATTGGGGTTGTTTGTGTGCAACAAATTTTTTCACAAATAATTTTCTATACTTTACCTTAGTTTATTCGAAAATCATTATTAATCCAGCCCTATCATGTTTCCAGTCCAGGAAGTACCAGTTCGTACAAAACGCAGACAGAATTGACAGCACCATCATTTATCATTATTGTGCTTGGCTTCAACTTTGCCGTGTGAAGTTCTGACACCATTGTACTTATCTGTAGTTAAGCTTGTTTGTTTTTGAAGGCTCTAGTTTATAACTTTCGCCTTGTCTGTACAAATAATATGACATCTTCTAAATTGGACGTCTTGATGTTAAAATTACTAACAGCTACCTTACATTTTTGTTAATTATTAGCGATCCGATTCACGCAGAACGAGCTCACCGTATCCTTTGGTCTTGCAGTTTTGGGCTTGGATTTAGATTTTATAGATTCTATAATGGGATTCCAAGCAGCTGGTAAGACCCAACCATCTTCTCTATTGAAATTTGGGTGTTTTTTGATTTCAATAGCCTCACGAATCATCCTGGGTAGGAATCGGTTTTCTTTTGCGAGGACTTGTGGTTTATCAAATCTGATGTAGTGCTGGGTTTTGTCTAGGGTATGTTCACAAACTGCTGACTTTCTGGAACGGCTGTCTGGACGGTGTTTGACATCTTCTAAATCAAATTGATTCAACATGGAGGCCAAAAATTTGCCATTTTGTATTTCCTATAAAGCGCATGCAAATTTTCCATAAAAACTAAAGATAAAAATACCCATAAATTTATCTTAATTATTTTTATGTTCCTATCCGATGAAGCAGGATATATTTTGAAAAATTATTCTCTTAAATAAGGTTGATTTGATAAGGTTTGATTACTGTGGTATCGAATAGACATCGCAAGAAGCAAATTATATAATTTGAAAACATCCTACAATCTTCTATCTTTCAGTCCAAAAGGAAATTAATTAGCAAATGCTCAAGAAACTAAAACCAAAACGTAAAACAACGGTGATCAGCATCCATTTATCACTCCAAGTCTTTTTGTCCTGCTCTATTCAATATTTTTTGCGCGGAAGATTAAATTTCGCGTCTCACCCAAGGTCCAAAACCATTAATACTGGCAGACCAATTTCCGAAGACCTCCCCTGCCTCGCTTTACTCGTTCCAAAACAGATGCTGCAAGAGAATTTGATGGTAGTTTGAAGTTCAAGCTAAAATGGTACATGCTCGTCCCCATCTTGTCATTGAATTTTTTATTCTATTTGTTTCAACACGTCTGGTTGGTGTTACACTTTGATTATGATTTTTGCGGGTACCTAAATTACTAAAGGGATGAATTGATATTTGATGACATCCGACTCGGGGATGTTTTATTTGCTTGTTTCACTTTTGTGGATTACGTTTTAGGACTTATCAAAGTTTTGATTTGATTTCAAAATGTATTTTTTTTTCAACGGCCGATTTAAGTTTAACGTTAAAATCAATTCTATCACTGGCTGTTGGTACTATTGTGTAGCTAAAATTATTTATTAACTATACCGCAGTTATATAATAGTTACCTACCTAAACCCGAATTGACTGTCATTAACACCTAAACAACGGATGCCACGCGTTCGCCAAACAATAGACTACAAAATAACTGGAATCATCACTCGGTAACCGCCTAAACATTTTACAACTACCGCACATATTTGTACTGCCTCCCATACAATCAAATTGCTTGAAACTTTCCAGCAAACAATGCTATTGAGAAAACCCTTACTACAACGACTTACAATCTATTTTGTAATAATAGCGCTGCATTTCGATATTCAAAATAATTCGAATCGAATTCCTAATTCAAACGGTTGAAATAATGACCGTTAATTCAGCCAGCTACACCAGATCTTTTATCATAAATGCTTTTCTTGTACACTAAGGGTCAAAGTTCATTGGTTGTTGTTTTCAAAATGGCGTCGGTTTAGATCGCCACGTGTTAGTCACGTGACTCGTAAGAAAAGCAAACGCGTTGGTTTGGAATAACATCGTAAATGCCGTCATTAGCGATTTGATTATATTTTTTTGGTGGGCATTGTTTGAAATTATAGGATTTGTAATAGATAGGGGTCTGACTAGCACCAAAACTTATTTACGCTTCCTTATTTATCGAACTCACACACAGGGAACAAGGGAACTAAAGAGATGTAGAATTTACGACAACGATGACTAAAAGTTTTTCAATTCAAACTATATTTTTTATATTTTAGTCTCCTGCAGTATTTTGATATAAACTGTAGTCATAGAATTATATTAATAATATTATCAATTTGTTAAGAACCTCATTAGTGTAGTGGTTATAAGCGGACTGCTAAGCGGCTGGCTTCGATTCCCAAGTCGAGAAGTTTTATTGGATTTTTCTATGAAATTCTGGTAGCAGCTAAGCCGTTAATGGCAAAAGGCTCGCCTATTTGCCTTGGGATCTAAGCATGTCGCAAAACTATGAATGTAAATCAGAACACCTCTGCCCTCTCTTCCCTTCCCTTCGGAAAATCCAGGTGTAATGTTGTTTCTGTTTTTATTTTTTTTGTCTGATTTTTTGTGTATTTGGCTCCACACTTTTTTGGATTTGCCTGTGTCAAGTATAATAGAGTGATCAAGTAATAATAGTTCCCATCATGGTATTATTATCCACCATAATTAGTAAGTAATTTTTGGGAAATAATATTATATAAAATCGACAACGTGCACTTTACACTTTCCTGCCTAAAACTCTTGTCTGAAATTAATGTTATTATATTGTGCTTCATTTACATTTACACAGATTAAAATTAAAATAATAAATAAATATTCTGTGGCATTTTTACACAGCACCATCTACTCCCAAACTAAGCAGAGCTTATACTATAGGTACCTACTAGATAATGGGTATAATACTTATATACTTTTTTATTTGCAAATACATAAGTACTTAAAATACATAAGAAACCCCAGACGGACACAAACACTTATATTCATCATAATAAATATTTCTGTCCTGTGGGAATCGAACCCATGACCTCATGGTCAGCAGTCCGGTAGGTACTCGAACTACTAAACCAGAGAGACCGTCTAAAAAGTAAATTAGCAAAGAGTTTTACGTACTTCCCTAAATTACCTCCTACTGAGAAAATCTTTTGTATCATCAAACCTCTAATATTCCGAATATTCCATCAAAATGCTCCCACAACCAATGACTAAGTAGAAAGTTATTAAATATTTTTGACACGTGTCTAAAAATTAGCCCTTTTTATGAATTTAGAATGCAATCGATGTGAACCGCACCTTATAGGTCGGCCATTGTGATTTTATCCGCACGGTGCGCAAGAGTAGAATGGTTATTAATTTTAATATTGTAATCTGCATGTAATGGGATTAATCATTGATCTTTTTGGGCGTCTATGGGTGATTTATTAATGTAGGTACACACATCAAAAAAAGTTTGCGATCACTAGCTTAAGCTGATATATTTTTTTAAATTGAATTTTATCAAGAAAAAATCTTTGTTGTGTCTTTAAATAGAAATACCCTGTTTGAAATTAAAAAATAAAACTACTTTTTATTTTTTATGAAAAAATAAAAAAAAAACAATTTTTACATTGTATTTTTATATTGTGTGTACCTGGTTGTTTTTTATAATTTTCCATGAGTATGAAACTAGTGCTTCTGGCTTCATCATAACTGTATTCCCCGAAGGATTAGGCAGAGGTTATATATATGAGTTTTTTGCCGAATTTATTTCATAGACATACCTATATATCAGTGATAAAAAAATGTATAAGACATTATAAGTATATACCTACCTACATTATAGGTAAGTAGTTGAACAGAAAGTGCACCCCATTGCAAGCGAGACATTTGCATTGATATTGAATGTCCAGCCACCACTGTCGACAATCAAGGGATGATTTTACATCACAAAGAGTAAGAATTTACCAGAAGCGTCATACGAACATAATATCGCAATCGCAAGTAATCCCTTATTACTTCCTATCGATCCTATTTTCATTGCTATATCTACACATTATTTCTCAACCTGGTAATCGAATCCAGTAATTCCAATAAGCGACGACACATTTGGCGTAGCGGGTGAGCGATCGGCTTCTGCGACACGTGTTGTGGGTAATCCCCACACGGAGCAAATATTTCTATGATGAGAATTTGTGTGAAAAAAAGAAAACTTTTTTATTTTCTTCTAATAAAAACAAACTCCAATATATTGTAAACTAGCTTCTGCCCGCGGCTTCACCCCCGTGGAATAAAAAGTATCGGGAACGGGATAAAAAGTATCCTATGTCCGTTTCCTGGTTCTAAGCTACCTCTCCACCAATTTTCAGCCAAATCGGTTCAGTCGTTCTTGAGTTATAAATGGAGTAACTAACACGACTTTCTTTTATATATATATAGATAGATTTTGAAGAAAAGTTGTTAAATTTAAAATAAAAAGTTTGTTCATGTAAGTAACTTATATAAGTTCAGTCAATTTCGTTAATTCGCACACCACCTCACTTTCTTTTTATTTGTTAAAAACTGGTACCTAACCCTTCAACTGTTAAGTTACTGAATACAAGAAAAATCGAAGTATTTACCACATTTGCGAGTACTAGAGCATCTACTAGAGCTATCAAAGTAAAGTAAAGTAAAGTAAAAATTTATTGAGTCCTTCGTTACATGTTTACGATATCTTAAATTAGGTTTACATAAAATACATCTTGTAACTAAACACAGGTCGCTAATTTAAATAGACGATGACCCCCAAACTAGACGGACGTCTGTATCTTGGGAGTCAGAGTTGCATAAATCATTATATAGATTTCTTATAAATTATATTGAATGGACTATGTTTATGACAAAAAAAAATATATAAAAGAATGTGAGTACGTGTGTGTGTGTGTGAGGTGTGTGTGTGTGTGTGTATGAAATCAAATATGTATATCAAAGCTCTGCATGCTCACCAGTCGAACAATATTATGGATTGACGATGAAAAGACCTATCTGTAATTTCTTACTCTATGTTTGAACGGGAATATTAAGGCTTCCCATTTGTGCGGCAGCGTGTTTAAGTGATATTAGACGTGAATGTCTGCGCGTCATGATTGATTCTGCATCACGTTATGCTAGACTAGTGTTACACCCAGTGTTTTAGTGTTAGATTACGTAGACATTGACGTGATTAGTTTTGTAACACGTCAATGGAGTTAGGGAATGAGGAAGGGTTGAATTAGGTGCTAATGTTTTTGTCGATATGCGTAAATATTAGCTATATAACTATGTAGACATGACCATAGGACTGACGGAATTCAAAGGTTTCGAGTATGTATGCACCTTTGACTTTTCGAAGTCCTGGGGCCCAAGTCTGCTATTTCAATTGCCTCAGAATGACCGTCCAATGGCACTAAATGACATAAGAAATGACAGATTTCGTAGACAAAACTGTCAAATATTAACAATTTTGAAGTCACTGAATCACAATTCTGACACAACTAAATAGTAGACTCGGCACCCTGTACGTATTAATTTTACTTAGTTCAGGAGTCAGTTGTTAATTTTTATGTATTAATTTTTAGTACAAATAATCGTAATTAATAATTAATTAAGTTTTGTAATTTGTGTGATTGACTACAAATAAATAATTTATTTATTTATAGTTAATTATCACGCGCTTAAACGGTGAAGGAAATGATCGTGAGGAAACCTGCATGCCTCAGACATTTTTTTTACGGTGTATGAAGTATGCCTGCCTGTATTGGGTCAGCATGGTGGACTATAGCCTAATCTCTCTTATTCTGAGAGGAGACCCTTGCCCAGCAGCGGGAAAGTATAATTAATGGGTTAAAAATTATGAAAAAAAAAATGCATTTCATTTTAGCATCACTCCTTTATTCTCCAATAGAATAAGCAGCGGTGATGTAAACCTACAATTCACTTGTGTTTATAGAGCGAATATAATAAGCACAAATAAAAATCTGGGTTGCTACTGAAAGTTTTCAAACTAAAAACCCAATAATAATATTTTACCCAACCCTGGAATAAAACCCAAGACTTGATCAATGATTTTAATCATACTAATTTACCATCTATTTAGTACTGATCGTATTTTAATGTAATTAATTCAGTACAAAGCTCATTTAAAAACATCTAAGCCGCCACAAAGCAAAACACAATAACCCACAAAAACAAAAAAATGTAACATTCGTTCTGCATATAATGGCACGTAATGAAGTAATATGACGCGCAATGTTGGACACAACCCCTTTCATTTTGATACATGCGTATTCTGATAAGATTTTTTTATCTTTATACTCTAGCATATTTTACCGTGGGAGAGCCTTGCTTCGGCACGAATGGGCTGGCTCAATCAGACTACCACGACCTCACAGAAAACCTACGTAAAACAATATGCTTACGTTGTGTTTCGCCGAGTGAGTGATGATACTGGAGGCCCAAACCCTTTTAAAAGGCGGGCAACGCACTTGCGACTCCCCTGGTGTTGCGGGTGTCCAAGGACGGCGGTGATGGCTTATCATCAGATGATCCGTCTGCTCGTTTTTAGTCCGACAAATAATATATTATGTAGTTGCTCGGCGAACTATAGAATTTAAAATTGGATTATCTTTAAAGCAAAAAACTGAAACGAAGATATCCAAGATAAAACGAATATCTTCAACATAGTACGATCAATTATTAGTATTAGCAGGCTAGAAAAGTTGATAGTAGGACAAATCGGGCTAATAATCCATACTAATCCATCCAGGTACTAAATGCGAAAGTAACTCTGTCTGTCTATTAGCTTTTCATGCCTAAACCGCTGAACCAATTTTGATGAATTTTGGTATAGATTGGACTTTGGAGAAGGACATAGGCTACATATTGTCTCAAATAGTCCTATAGAACGTGATTGAAACCGCAGGTAACAAATAATTATAAATAAATCTGGTCCTCAAATCTATCAAAGACTGGTTTTTCTCAGTGTAAAGAGTAATGGTTCTTAAAAATATGAACAGTAGCTGATATTGACATTTTATTCCTTCACACATCAGCATAGAAATGAATCAAATATAATAATTTAAAAAAAATACTAAAACAAATATAAAAACAAATACTTGTAGAATACGTCTGTATCACCCAGTCGTCGCCCAGTCAAAAAAGCAATATGTAGCAAATTTGTTTTTCAATTTCGTACCAATTTTGCATACTGAACCCCGTCGTATCGAGCAAATAAAACGCGGCATTGTGGTTTTTACGATGCGTAAATATTTTTTCTTTTTTTTTTTTCACTTTTATTGGTCGAGGTAGGTATGAAAAGAGGATTTGGTGTTATAACCGTGTGTTATTGTCGCCAAAATTCTGTAATACTATGTCTGCGTGATATTTTATTTTTGTGGTTCCCGCTTTGATAAACTTGATACCCTTGATGAGTGTTGCGTGCGATTCATTTATGATTCGCAGTGTGATGAATATATTCCTGTTAACTTTACTCAAATACAAACATATGCTAGTATATTTTTTTCGTGAATTACAAATACCACAAAGATTTTGTGAAAATAATATTTAAAAAAAAATGCTTTTACGACACTTAGTTTTAGAGAGACAGAGTAGGTACTTAGTTTTCTTGCCGACTTTAAATTAGTTAGTAAATCAATCCAAACCTCAATTATGTGAAATAATGTCGTCCTCTTAAAGCCTTACCCCACCCATATATTTAACTTCATTAGGTACATGAAATTCGCAAGAAAAACCTCTTTTAGAAAGTTGTGTCGTTGTTTCGAGAAGTCTTGGTCTTTAAAAGAATGACATTGACATTGACGTAGCAAGAAAACATACGAAGAACGTCAAACGGACCACAGACTAAATATGAACACATTTTTAATGACTCTTTAAATATTGTGAAAGAATATTGTCCAGAATTGCAAACTATTGATCATATTACACATACACACCCTTCTCCCACAGGGGTAGGCAGAAACTATAGACTGCCACTTGCTACGATTCTTGCATGCTTCTTTTGCTTCTGCGACATTCATACATTTTCTCCCAGATAATGCACCAGTTGCGAGTACCTGACCTTGAATTTTACCTTTCACCTGAATTTTATTGTTAAAATATTAGATCTGTGTCTTTTTCACATGCTATATATAAATTATACTGAGTTTATTGTATACTGTGTTCTAATTGAATACCAACCTCATTAATATTACCTCTACGTCACATAACATATTAATTCACAAAACGCATACTAAACGCGATCCAATAGCTGCTGTTTGACACGTATTGACTGGTACCACCCATCTGCTTCGAGTAATTTGGAATCGATTAGCGCAATGTCACATGGTATGCTGTTATTAAGGGAAATGCCATTATTTATGTAATGCGTAGAGTGATTAGATGGGATGTCGATGTTTGTGGCTGATTAGTAAGGTTTAGTAGATAGGTATTGGGTTGTTATTATATTATATGTATGTTATGTGCAATAGATTATCATCAGAAACTATTACTTACAAATATTTATTATCTTTTTGTGATTTTTTTGCAAGATTATAAAGTTATTTTAGTGAAGGAAAAATTCGACTCGCAGGCAGGATTCGAATCTGCGTCTTCTGGCTAGGTACGCCAGACGCTATGACCTCTAAGCCACCGCGAGTACCACCTGCCATGTCGAAATTTGCCTTCACATTCTGAACTTATGTCTTAAAGGTGACGTCAGTAATATCTATTGAAAGGCAAGTTACGATAGGTTCTTTTAAATATAAGAATTTCGAGGTTTTTTTAAATATAAGTATTTAGGAAAAACTGTAGACTCTAGCTTAACATGATATAGACGGGCTATTAAAAAATAAAATCACGCTGGTGCTTATTAAACAAATATTACTCAGTAAAATAGAAAAAAATGTAAAGTGCAAAAATTATTCCACGTTTCGTCAATCTTCGTACATACTAACTAGGTAATTTTTTTTTAAATTTAGCTTAATATAATTTCTGGCATGCAGGAATGCTTCTGATCAATCATCGCCACAATATCATTAACATTTTTAAACAAGTAATATGCAACGCATCAATGTAATGCAATGTAAATTGCAAATCAAAAACTTTTCGATTGTTAAAAATGTGTGAAAATAACATCCCCAAAGGATTTAATCATGTCACCGACCCTAGTATTAAAATTATCGATGATTGACGATCGCTTCTGTCTATATGCAAATCTCGATACAAAAATTTGAATTTCAAATAAAATATATATTTGTTTATTTTCCGATATGCTACCTAATAGGGCGAACTATTGCGATTTCGTATTCAAAAAATATTATTTGTGGGGTATGCCGCTTTGCATGTCGGCCAATTTGGGGTTCAATCGGATTTTTGACGGATGCCAATCATTGTCAGTTTTGTTAGTGACAAAATTGATTGTTTTGTTGAAATAAATCTTTGAATTATTATGGTAATATTGCGTTTTGTAATCGACTTATTGGTAAGGTATCGATCAATCAACATTATACCATGTTGCTATATTGATCGCACAATTCTTTCCCATGAACAGTCTTTAAGACTTTCCAAGTTTCCTAATGGGACGAATGGCGCAATGAGCGATCGGTGGATACGTACCAATATAAAAAAATGAATTGCTATCTATTTACAGAAACAAATAACAATATAAAAAAATGAATTGCCAGGGGAGGCTATTATTTTAAAATATCGTCATCTTTTGTACTATTATAAAATCGTAAAAAAAGAAAACAAGTTGATACATACATACCCATCACGCCTGTATTCCCCGAAGGGTTAGGCAGAGGTGTACTAAGGTACACCCACAGTTCGCCGGTATGTTTAGGTCCCATGTAATAGGGGGCCTGTTGCCATTAACCGGGCACAAATTCCAAACTCCGAGCTGCTACTGAGAATTTCATAGAAAAATCCAATAACACTTTGCTCGACCTGGGAATCGAACCCATGACCTCTAGCGTAGCAGTCGCACTTGGGACCACTAGACTAATGAGGCAGAGAAAACAAGTTGATAAGGGTAGGTATATTTACTTCTCCGAATCCAAAAATGTGATTTTAAACATTCTTGACCATTTGTCTGTTTGTTACGGGTTGGCGCATACATACTGAATAGATTTTAATTTTTTTATGACTGTTCTAAAGTGTATGCACCAACCTAAAACTGGTGAACTTCTTATCTCACTTAATTGTACGGATCCTGAGATACAGCTTGACCTCTCTGATGTACCTATACAGTCTCATACAAAGAATACAAAGAAGAGATCATCTCTCACTAATGGTTCATCACTGTTGGTTTTTTATTAAAGTATTTTTGGGATCCATTTTTTATCCTAATAAAGCTTTAGTTGATTGATTATTTTATTGTTGTTCTAACTGCCTCAATAATCTAATGGTCCTAAGCGCCACTGCTACGCTAGAGGTTCTTGGGTTGATTCCCAGGTTGATAAAAAATTTTCTATGAAATCCTCAGTACCAGCTTGGAGTTTGGATTGATACCCGGTTAATGGCAATAGGCTCAGCCCCTATGACATGGGAACTAAATATACCAGCGAACTGTGGGATTATATATTTAGTTCCTACACTTCTGCCTAACCGTTCGTTGAATACAGGCGCGATGGTATTTTTATGTTTTGGTTACAAATATAAAAGTAGTTGAAAGTTTCTATGAACAACCAATAATTCAAAACTATTTAAAACCAGTTAGTGTTAAAAAAAATACAAAGAATCTAAAACTTTCCAAATTATGCGCACGCACATCTATTTTCTATGAAGATCCAACCCTTAGTTCAAAATGGCGCTTGAATGTGTTTAATCTACAGATTGATTTTAATCGACACGCATATAAGTGTAACCTGCTGTGCTTTTAATTTTTTCCCACGATAAAATATTGAAATATACATACATAATCTATATCTATACTAATATATAAAGCTGAAGAGTTTGTTTGTTTGTTTGCTTGAACGCGCTAATCTCAGGAACTACTGGACCGATTTGAAAAATTCTTTCAGTATTAGATAGCCCATTTATTGAGGAAGGCTATAGGCTACATATCATCACGCTACGCGGACGAAGTCGCGGGCAGAAGCTAGTAAAATATATTTAAACAACTTATAACTGAAGAAGCGTAACACCTTAAACACATAAATTAGAATATATAGTCATAATCTTTATATAGATATACATATAATTAATAATCTTCTGTGCGTCTGCTTGTCACCTAACTCCTCCTAAACAGCTGGAACGATTTGGATAAAATTTCTGTGTATATTTGAATAGATCTGTGGATGGTTTGAAAATATGATTGGACCTCTTGGAACTTCATTTATTTATTTTATTTATTTATTTTCAGGGCAGGATAACGTTTGTTGGGCCTGCAAGTTTTATTATAATAACGAAATGTCTTGAAACACGTATGTTCTAAAATAAATTAAATAAATCTTACCATTCCCATACAAAATTATATAAGTAAAAGTTACAGTATAATTGGGTGATTAATTCCTCGAAATGTTTCCAATTCTCCCACACTACAAATTCCTCAGTCCATGCTCCGCACAATACCATAAATCGCTCTAATTGTTCGTTACATCAATTTGTGGGACATTTTCAAAATTAGTTGCTACTAAAATGTCTTTATTTCGAGACATTTTGTGTCTTGCAACATAATAATTACGTAATAAATAGTTGAGCAGTGTTTTCCTATGAATTTCTCTTTAGCTTGGAGTATACATTTGTTCCAAGCTAAAACAATACTTACCTCCATAATTACTTAAATTTTTTGATTACTAAATAAATAAATAAATATTCTGGGACATTTATTTTCACACAGCACCATCTAGTCCCAAACTAAGCAAAGCTTGTACTATGGGTACTAGACAATGGATATAATACTTATATACTTTTTTTTTTGTAAATACGTACTTATAATACATAAGAATTACTATATATACAGAAAAATTACTCATTAGTGAGCGACTTTGCCCCGTTCGTAAGAGTCGCAGTGTGATGTTAAATAGCTCAAAACCACCCTCATGAATAACTCCGTTCTTTTTTTATAGGCATACGAGCAGATGCATTTCTTGATGGTAAGCAATTATCGCCGCCCATGGACACCCGCAACACCGGAGGAGTCGCAAGGGCGTCACCCGCCTTTCAAAAGGGTTTGGGCTTGCGGTATCCTCACTCACTCGGCGAAACACAACGTAAGTAGGCCGTGGTATTACTCTAGTCGAGCCGGCCCATTCGCGCTGAAGTATAGCTCAATAATTTTTATACCATGTTATATTTTGTCCCAAAGATATTTAAAAAAGTTGCAAGTGCGACACCGAGCGGCACTACAAGTCACAGCAGGTCATAGCTGAAATAGGCGCGGGCGCACAGCGGGGCGGGGGTAATAAGTTTTTGTTTCTAAATGACAGTGAATGAAACTGCCTCATTATCCAAATGGTCCTGAGCGCGACTGCTACGCTAGAGGTCCTGGGTTCGATTCCCAGGTCGAGCAAAGTGTTATTGGGTTTTTCTATGAAATTCCCAGTAGCAGCTCGGAGTTAGGAATTTGTGCCCGGTTAATGGCAATAGGCTCGCCCCCTATTACATGGGACCTAAACATACCAGCGAACTGTGGGTGTACATTAGTACGCCTCTGCCTAACCCTTCGGGGAATACAGGCGTAATGGTATGTTATGTTAATATGTTAAGATTTGAATTTTTGCACATAGATTCTTTAGATAAACATACAACAATACGTTTGTCGAATTTCGCTTATACTAAAACAAAGATTGTATTAGTGTCAGGTGAAATAAATGAACTTACCTAAACACTTCTTTTATCACCACACTAGCTTCTGCCCGCGGCTTCGCCCCCGTGGAATTCGGTCTGTCATCACATCCCATGGGAACGGGATAAAAATCGGAAATATCCTATGTCCGTCTCCTGATTCTAAGCTACCTCTCCACCAATTTTTAGCCAAATCGGTCCAGCCTTTCTTGAGTTATAAGTGGTGTAACTAACACGACTTTCTTTTATATATATAGATAGATAGATAAGATGAGCAAGAAATGAAGAAACCACATACAACGACGCTACTTTAAACATCTAACTTTTATCGAATCCATAAACCTTCCTAAGTTACATCTAAGTGAAATACATCAAGTTTAACTGACCGCATTAAGTTAACCGCAACTCTACCGGATAATGTTTTTCTAAGTTAAAGTACATAACTTAGATGGATGGTGCTCAGACATATAAGTTTTATAACTTAAACTTAAGATAATGTTACTTACTTTTCAAAATGGCGGTGTAGTTTTACGGATGTAGAGTTGAAAGTTTGAATTGGTTATACTTTATCACAACCAATTTTGAAATGGTTGGCGCTCTATGGCCTGGCTTTGGCCTGGCCAGGTCTTCGTTCAGCAGTAGATGGATGGCATTAGGCTGATATGAATGAATAAATGAATGAATTTTAGTGTGTGCAATTCGAATCTAAGACTCTTTAAGACTAAATCTAAAACTCTGAATTTTCGTGATTATTTTTGTAACACGTCAATGAATTTACGTAATGAGGAAAGGTTGCATTAGGGTTTTTGTCTATATCCGCGGATGAATGCTACAGCGCTCCCGTAGGCCCGGCACCAAAGTGGTGACGCGAAACGCCGAGGTTGGTTTTAGTCGGTAGATCGCACTTTTCAGAGCGGAGTCCGACACACCCCACCGCTCTCCCCGGAGTGGTGGATAGTGCATAAAGCATTTCCAACCCCGTCAACAAAAAAAAAGGGTTTTGTCGATATACCGGTGACAGCCTACTGAGATGACGATGGGATGGTTGGACCTAGACACGCACGTCTGGCTTTTCGAAATCATGAGCGTATTAATAGTTACTGATCACTCGCTTAAACGATGAAGGAAAAACATCGTGAGGGTTTTCCCCGTATGGAAACTGGTAAGAATATTATTCCTCACTGCCTGTCAGATAGGCATCTCTTAAGTGCCGAGATAATACCTGACTTGCTCGGTGGTAAGTCCTCTCGGGGTTTACCACCCTTGTGGAGGAGCGAGGTTGGAGCGAGGTGTGGCCCCTCCAACCAAAGAGAGGATCCTCCGACCAGGCGGGTGTTTTTGCCTGGTGGTAGTAATTTTATTATAAGCTACGCCACAACCCTTACGGAGTCTCTCGTAAAGCACCTTCGTGTGTGTTTCGACATTTACGCCTAAGTTATCCCTCAGTTGTTGTGGCTCTGGCAGTCTGCAGTCCGTAAGGTCCTTTAGGAGTCAGCAACGCATCAGCAACTTCTCTGTACAGTGTACACCCACACTTCACCTATGTATTTAGGTCCCATGAAATATAAGGCGAACCTATTGCCATTAACAAGGAACAAATTCCGAGTCCGAGCTGCTACTGAATTTTTATAGACGACCCCAATAATACTTTGCTCGACCAGGGAATCGAACCCGAATCTCAAGCTCTGCAGTCTTGCATACAACGACTAGACTAACGAGATAGTGGTAATTTCAACATTTAAATGTATTAAGGATTATTTTTTTTCTCTATTATTGGGTTATTGGCATGTAACTAATAAAAACACAGTCCACATTACTTAAAAAAAGTATATTTTCAAATAAAGAAATATCAAACACAGAATAATAATAATTGGCAGTTGATCTGAAAATAATTACATAAACTTAATTAAAGTCAATTGGTATGACTGTTATACAAAAACGCTAAATAAAAAATGTCTAAAAACTAAAAAACTAATTCACTAAAATCTTAAATTATCTAAAATATACAGGCCTTTTTTACACAGTGTGTTTTTATCACACTTTTTTACTAAAAATAAACTACAAAAAACAAAATTGTTTTATTTTACTAAACAATTTTTTTTAGATTTATTTTGTTCGTAAAATAATTAAGAAAGACTTGGTAGTGAGATTAACCTTACATTTCTATGAGTAATTACAATTATATTGCTTAAAATTTTATAATTATCATATTATCATTACAGTTATATAATAATGTGATTACAGCAGTAAGCAGGTTTTTATCAAACATCTGTGTGGAAGTTGCAAAATTATAGTTTCAGAGATTTTAATTTTAAAACAGTAGTTTAACTACTTTTAACTAAACATGTTTTATTTATTTTTAATTTAAAATTACTAGGAATCATTATTTTCCTCTTGTGTTGAGTTATTGAAAAATATTAATGTTTGCATCTTCCATACAAATTTTATTTTTCTTCAGTGAAGCATTATTACTATGGAAATTTAGAAATTTTTCGCACTACAGATTATATTCTTATAAAAAGAGCATTAAGCATACCAATTTTAATTTATGTACAGAACTCTTAAATGCGTTTTTTCTATTATATTTTCATTATTTTTTGCTGACAAAGGAATGAGAATAATTGTATGTTTTTTTAGGTTTACTTTAAAGTTTATCAAAATCGTCGTGTAATATCTTTTTTTGCATTATTTATATTATAAAAAAGAACTACACTTTGTGTATCGAAATTTAGAAAAACATGACCTATTTTTCACTTTGTTAGCAAAAAATCAGAAAATGTTGATCAGCAGATAAGAGTTTCCAAGAGATCATTAGGAAAACTTCTTTTTTTTTACTTTAATCGTTTCCTTAAATAAATACATATCACATTTGAACACATTATTCCGTATATTTTACCTTAACACAAAACTAATGTACTAAAAAATGTGGTCGCAAAGTAACTTATTTGTTCCCAAAATGTGGATTGTTCCCATTTTTGGTAATTGAACTAAAATAATAAAAGATCTAAGATGATTACTTTTTTTGCAATTGGACAAAAAACACGGAAAATCCGCGTCTTTTCATATTCTAAGCCTCGTTTAACTTAAGTATATTATATGAGTTATCAGCTAGCATAACTAATGGAGTATTTTATTTACAACTATTTCATAAAAGCTAAATATCCACAGAAAATGCTCATGTCATTATTCATTAGTTTTCAAAAATAATACAGTTTTTAAAGTTCTTACTTGACAAGCGGCTTGACAAATATACAAGCCAAGAAAACGTTAAAAATCATATCACTTCATTTCATTTACAAAATATTATTTTCAGTTTTAATTTATTAATTAATTTTATTTTCTACGCGAAATAATTACCTAGCTTGATTCTAACAAATTGCTGAACGATTGAATATGACAGAGCTTATCAATCAACCTTAATTATTTAACTTATATACAATTAATGATAATAATTATCAAAATATACCATCTCATAAAATCTCCATTGAAATAACTTGGCACTCACCATACAATGGTCTAACGCTAGAATATTTAAAATAAACATTTTTATTACACAAAAAAATAATAAAATGAGATCAATCGATAATAATTTTTAGGCTGCTCTCTTTGGAACAATTTATGGGAAAACGGACTTTATCATGTTTTAAAATAAAATCTATTTTTCTATAACATCGCTGGTCCATTCTTCTCAATACTTCAAAATCCCTTAAATTAGTATGTATATAATAATAACTATAAAAGTATTTAATATTTATGAATATAATATCAACATCGAAAGCGGAATGTAAATTGACGTTTCAATAGCAGATTTTTTTAATAACAGTTAGTAATCTTGTATAATTTCTAGTGTTTATTAGATTTTCAGTATTTTCCAATAATGCGTTTTTCTACTAATCAATTTATTTTAAAAAGCTGTTTATATTTAATACGTTATTATTTTATATTTTTCTGCTAATTTGTGATTGACAACAAAATATTATTCGTATCAACCTACATAACTGGAAAAGCAGTGACAACATTGAATAAGATTTTATTTTCATAATCTTTATTTGTAAAGTGCTGTTTTTACAAAAAAACGTTTTTTTATAAAAATAGTTTATTATTTTTTATTAAAATCAAATTTATTCTTTACATAAAAATAAAAATACTTTACTACATGCTGATTTTTATAAAAAAGTAGCAGCTGGTGTATATGTTGCCGTGGACCAAACATTTTAATTTATAAAAACACTACATATTATTATAAAATATATCTACATGTGTGCGTTCGACAGACGATACACAAACACACAACTTTACGTTAAAGCCGTGTATTATTACGTCTAATAATTAATTATACAAAAACGGATTATTTTAATAATCCTCGATAAATGTACAAATTGCAAAAAAGCGTAGCGCAGAGAATAAAATTTAAATTTATTCATCGTACGCTTATTCATTAATGTAGAAATGTTTTATTAGAATATGTGCTTAGAAAAGTTTAGCAATACTAATGTTACATATAGGAAAAAGGTAGCTAGAAAGTTTTTTTTTTCAAATAAATACGAGAACATTTTCAAATATTTTAAGTCGATTTTGCAATTTTTACTTCAAATTCAATTTATGATATTTCATATTTTTTCAAAAGATGCCATTATTTTCTAGTATTTATCAAATACTTTCATTTTTATAATTAATGGGATTCTAACGCTTATTTTACTTCACAATTGCATAACATTATTCTCACACTAAGATGAATCTCTGACGTCACATATTCTAATAAAATATTTGATACTACAAGATCCCGTCACAACATCTTATAAACACGTTCGTTCATCGCTTATTTGAGAAGAATTTCCATCCCAGCATAAAGAGGACAGCAGTGCAGATGGATCCGGACACTTTGTCGGGAATTATTGACGAAAATATTGACCCTTCTGGCTCCTTCTCGGCTGCTGATGGCGCGTCAGTCTGGAATGAGAGAAATAAATATTATTTTGTGGAATCATGAAAATGTTTCGAGAAATAGTCCACCTATTTCAAATAACATTTTGTAGATTATATTTAGCAATCATGTCATGTACTTTAAAATTCACATAGAAGAGTTTGCATCTGGTCCTTCTTAACGTTACTAATTTTTTTTTTCTAAATATGAAAGAATCAATGTAAATTATTGAAATAAAACTACTTTTTAAAGGTTGTCTGTATGATGATTTATAAAACTGTACTTTACATAAATTTTTTGGTGTGCAGTAAAGTTTAGTCTATTCTATTTTTACAAATTATAATATTCTTTATTGCACATCAAAAACTAATGTAAAATACAATTTTATAAATCATAGAATGGTGCAATGGACGGTCTCATCCCTAACAACCATAAAGGATCAAACTGAAGGCAACTTTACTATTCAAATCTCTAATATTCGCGAAAGTATAAAAAAAAACAGAATGCGACGTACACGTTGAAGTAAATAAAATATTGTGACTAAAACATAAAGCCGTGAATACAATAAATATGACTAATAGTACAGCGTATAAATAAAACTAGCTTTTAACACTTCTTAAAACAATAAAATTAAATTCCATTTAATATTCAAAATCATTATAAAAACAAAATAGTAACACTAAAAACGCCCCTCGACAGTAATAATCTTAGCGTGTTCATAAAGATTGCAAACACTGAAAGCTATAAGAAATTCTCAGTAAAACTAAAGCGGGAGCACTTTTTATAGATATTAATAAAACAATACACTCATAAAGTTTAGTACGTAAGACGTTTAGATTATACGACACGACCCCGATACGATTGCCAGTATTAGAACATTATTATAACTATTTATTAGATCTGGAATTTATCTATTTAATCACTAATTTAGGGATTAGATGTTGCCCATAATTAGGAAGTTCGATTATTGGTACTAAAATAGCATATTTATTACGACCAATAAACGATAGATCACAGGAATTCTGCTAAATTGTGCTCCAATAAAATAACTGTACCCTATATTTATCCATAAATACTATAATTTTATTATTGCATTAATAAAATTAATATCTATTTTTATTTTTCTTTGTTTTCTGTTATGTCATGAGATTGTGTTTATTTTTAATGTATATCCAGTGCAGCCATTTTTTTATGGGATAGTTGAGCAATCGAGCATACGGATCACCTGATGGTAAGCGATAAGCGCCGCCCATTGACACCCGCAACACCAGAGGAGTCACAAGTGCCCACCTTTTAAAAGGGTTTGGGCCTCCGGTAACGCAACATTGTTTCACGCCGGTTTTCTGTGAGGCCGTGGTATCACTCCGGTCGAGCCGGACCATTCGTGCTGAAGTATGGCTTTTACAAAACTCAATTTTTATTAACATTCTCTGTCTTGGCATTATAATTTGGAATTTCTAACGTTTTAATTGGAGTAATGTTTTAATTAAGAAGAAGTTCAAAGCATATTGCCTTGAACTTGTGTATTTGCAATAGTGGAATAACTATAATTACTCAGATATTATACCAACACCCATAGGCTATCGTGAACTTTATAATAGCATAATTATTATGATCCTTTGATTGTTTTAAAAAGAACAATATCTGTCAGTCAATCAGCTCTCTTTATAATATCTAGAACAGTTCTCATTTTGTAAAATCATAAATAATTGCCAGTAAAAGTATCTCTAAAATATCTATTTATTTCCATTGAAGTAAAAGTAGGAACCATTTATCTATCCAAATAAAAGTAGCCTTAGTTATTACATAGGTATCATGACATAATACGTTCACTTTACTTGGCATTTTTTTTGTCTATTTTCTTTTTCTAGTCTCATTTTCATGGTAAAGATAAAGTGCATTCACATGCTCCATAAATCGTATATTGTAAACCACCCAAAGGTAATTCAAGTGAGTGATACACTCTGCTATTTTATTGTTAGGATAATTTGAATGGCATTTTTATTAGAGGGTAGAACCGATGTGTGTTATGACCGCATTAAATCGTGTGTGTACATATCTGTTTGGTCGATAGTACTTAGAAGGGTCTGTATTGCTTTTGCTGTTGTAAATATAAGATACGTTCTGTTTGGTGATATTAAAGTAGCTACTGCTATTCATTGCATTTAATAACGAAATATCATCAAAGTGATTAAGGAATATTTTATCATAATGATAAATCAAATAATATGAAGTTATCATTTGTTGGTGGACGATTGATGCAACAAATCGAGGACAAGGTGAAATGGCACATACTGGGGTCGGCCTACGTCCAGCAGTTAACTGATATAGGCTCATGATGAAGATGATGACAAAATCAAATAATTATTTTGTTGTTGAAGTGTTGATACAAAAAAACATATTTATCCAAATTCAGATGTGTCTAAATTATAAATTAAAAAAGTAATAAGAAGTAAAGTATCCTATAAGCCCTTTGACACCCAAGGCATTGAAATATCAAGCCAGAAAAGTTAAAGGTTTGTGCAAAAGTTACCGGTATTATCTTTTTTGCATTTTAAATACGAGACAAAACAGACGCATCATTTGATTAAATAGGTACTTATAATGGCGGTTTTTTTTCATTTTAGCGTACCACAGGGTATTATTTTGGGCCTTATTTTATTTTACGCCATTATGGTTGTAGGAATTATTTGAGAGCAAAAGTCAATTCGCATTGCTTTATGCCTTCACTATAAAAGAACATGGGTAATTAGTTTAGCTTCCTCACTTTATTATTGTAACAGTACATTTATTTACTTTGATTTATTGGAGGAACTGCCTCATTAGCCTAGTGGTCTTGAGCGCGACTGCTACGCTAGAGGTCTTGGGTTCGATTACCAGGTCGAGCAGTGTTATTGGGTTCCCAGTAACAGCTCGGAGTTAGGAATTTGTGCCCGGTTAATGGCAATAGGCTCGCTCCCTATTACATGGGACCTAAACATACCGGCGAACTGTGGGTGTAAATTAGTATGCCTCTGCCTAATCCTTCGGGGAATACAGGCGTGATGGTATGTTATGTTATGTTTATTGGAGGAATTAGGTACCAAAGTATGTAATGATCACAGATTTAAAGTGTAATTGGAGTTAATTAGCCTATTACTGCCACTCTTGGTTGTAAAAGGTGTCAAAACACCACAGTCTTGACTTAACACATCTTAAATTTTTTGAGAACATTTTAAGAAACCTGAATGTGAATGTATGAGATGTCTTTTTTCTATATAATTAGTGATTATTAACATTTAAATATCTAAAAACATACAAAAGCTCAACTCGACCATGGACTGTAAGTGAGCTATGTAACCAAGCATCTGCTTGAAATGCAAAACAGTCACTAAACTAAATATTTTATGCTTTATTTCTCCCCTAATTTAAGGAGATTACCCACAGGTACAGTACATCCTATTGCATATAAAATTAGAAAGAAAAAATCCTCTTATAATACATTTATACGAAACGTTAGCGAAAATCTGTATAATTTTATTATACCTAATTTTGCTTTGCCAAATTGAATGTGGGACCAACAAATTGCTTTCATTATTACGAGACAGATGAAAGAAGAAGCAAGATAGAAAATCAAATAAGATAGAAAGGGAAGGTTGAACAGCCACCTGATAATCTAGCGACAAAGCATCAATTGCAAGGAATCATTTGAATTTGCATACATTTTAAGGAGTAAATAAAAAAATAAATTGGAATACCGGGAAATGGTGGCTGCACCCTCGTTATTTGAAGTGCAATCGATTTTGTTACTTATCTTTTGTATAACAAGGCTTAATATCATGTATGTAAGCAATGATACTACAATCAGATCAAATAAAAATATGTTCTATAAAGAAACTGAAACTTATTTTATTACATCTTAGATTGAAATTCCGATAGCGTTCTGTGATTTGTTGTTCAAAGGTAAAAAAGGTAGTATTTGTAAAACTATTTTGTGTTTATTATACAAATATTATTGTAGGATACGTGGAAGGGTTTTTAATGGTATTGGGAATATCGGGTAAATATTTATCATTGTCCTTTGGTGTCTCTTTGATGTTTTCTTTATCAAAGTTGTCTTCGCTACTTACTATTGGTGGTTTCAGATTTATTTGTGTTATAAATAATAATAAAATACCAACAATTCTACAAAGGAAGTTTATTTCAAAATCAAATATCCAGGTAGAAAATCAAAGAAAGGCCTCACCGTAATAAACTGAAACTCAATATAATAATCTATCTTAGAAACACAAATAACAATCGCATTACAACCTCCTCCATGAAGCGTAATAATAAAGAGGAAAAAAGTCCTTTGAAGATGAACAATACAATGGTTCAACATCTCACGACAAATCGGTTCAAAAGGGATTCGAGCATATAATTTTCACTCGATACCGATCCTGCTACTTGAAAAAAACCCTTTTCTCTATTAAGAAAATTTCAACCTAAATACAAAACAATAAAGTTGAATTCTACATAGCAAATACAATCCGGATATCGATACAGCTACTGGAATTACGCTTTTTTAGTCCACGCCAATTCGGACTCTATTTTTGGGATCACAAAATTGAATTCAGAATGGTCATAGCCCAGTAATCCATCAGGTTATTTACAATGTCGCATAAGAAAAGACTCCGTGAAAGGAGTTTGGAAATGAATTTTATTTAATTTTACTTTTTTTTGTTTAGGCAAAGGAACTCCTCATTGATGTTTGCAAATTGGAAAGGGTATGTCTGTTTGATTTGAGTTTTTAATATTGATGAATGGATTTGAAATGCGTCATTATTATACATCCATTTGAGTCCTAGATATACATGAGTTATACAGTAAATTAAGATACACGGAAACGGAAGTTTTGAATATTTTATGTTTGTCAATGTATAAACCGCCTGCCAAAACTATGTAATATTAAGCAGTTCTCTGCCTTATCCCGACTGTCTTTATTATACATATAATACCATCTGTGTGGACGTGGATATTTTTGCTGATAAGTTTTCAAATTTTAAAAATATTGTTTTGAGTTTGTTGAGAGACAGAAACTGAATCTTTATTGTAGTTTATTACAAGTGTTTAATTTTTTTTGGATTAATTGTTGTTTTTTTTCTTCTGCTGTGCTCTGTAGTTAATTAGTTAAATTCTCAATTTCTTATTACAATGTGGTAATAATTAACAATGTTACAATTTAACGCATGCTGTGACACAAAGCTGTAATACGAGTATAATGACTCCTTCTCATTCACTAATACATAACAACGAAACCGAAATTCTAATATACCAATATTTATATAATATTTAACAGAATATTATAATTATGAACACAATAATAAAATATTTTATAACACTAAAAACGTTTGTAAAGTCGATTTATTTATTTTATATTTCATATAATGACGCAATAAAGACAGACATTGTAAGAAAACCATCTCCAGCATAATATTTCGAATAAAACTTTCATAACGATAAACGCGATCATTTTATTTAAAGTCAAACGTTCGAAGGTAACGACTTTTGAAGTCTGTAGTTTATGCTTAAAGTTCAATAGTGGATGATACTGTGTTTATTACAATAGCAACAATGAAGTATTTTAAAAAGAAAACTAGTACTTAATTGCTGAATTATTATTTGAATCATAATTATTTTATAAATCTACAGGAAATGTCGTGACGATTTACGCAGTTAAAATAAGGGTCGCTAGGTACCTAAAATAGATGTACCTAGGTACCTAAAGAAATAAATAAATAAAATATTTTACCCTAATACTGCTATTTCAATTGTATCAGAATGGTAATAAATGGAATAAGAACACGTCATATTTCAATGATAAGAACTGACCGATTCCTTACATGAAACTGTCAAAAATCAACGCTTCTTGATACAGTAAAATAGCACTTGAGGCCATACAATTGTGTAACGACGGCATGAAAACTGTAAACGCTGATCCAATTCGTAGAATCATTGAACCATTCATGCTGTAATGGTTTATTTGTAATTTTTTTTATGGGATAGGTGAGCAAACGAGCAGACGTAACACTTGATGGTAAGCAATAACCGTCGCCCATGGACACCCGCAACACCAGAGGAGTCACAAGTGCGTTGCCCGCCTTTTAAAAGGGTTTGGGCCTCCGGTAACCTCACTCACTCGGCGAAACACAACTCAAGCGTTGTTTCACGCCGGTTTTCTGTGAGGCCGTGGTATCACTCCGGTCGAGCTGGCCCATTCGTGCCGAAGCATGGCTCTCCCACGTGCAAAATGTAATTCTTCCATTTTATTTAAAAAAACTTGATAGGCTTATACTTGATCGCCTGTTCGCCTGATGTTAAGCGACACTGCGACCTAAGATGGAGCGCACTTGGCTAGAAGAAACCAATTCACTCGTGATTTAAAATCATCTAGATAATATCTATCATTTTTATTCCACTGAGTTTAAATAACATTACAAAGAGTAGGTATGTGTTACGTATATTTTATCTTAAATCACCTCTTATTCCAAACATGGTCACACAAAAGCACCTAATAAAGCAACAATGTGGCTTCAATCGTACATTGAATCGGCACTAAAGCGTAATGCCAAACGTCTACTACCTCATTTTACCAGCGTCATTGAAAATTTTATTGTTCTGCCATGAAGATATTTAATTCTAGTGATGGACCTAACTGATATCGATAAAGTTTTAAGACTTTGTATTGTCTTCTCTAGGATAATAATACCTTAATATTACGTTACTCAATAATAATTTACGTAGCTACTTGATGGAAATTATGAATTATAATTATCATCATTAATAATACCGTATCGTTGATTACGCAATGAGCTTTGGTATTTATCAATATTGGAACAAATTGAACACGCAAATAGGTATTTGTATTAGGTAGCAATCAAACCTTTTTTGGCATTCTTAGTAGCGAATTAATCACCATAAGCGCTACATCAAATATGCATTCTATATGACTTGTCAAAAGTGTAATTATTGTGTTTTTTCCTTTCCTTTTATGGTATTCCCAAAACTGATGTATTAGTTAGTAAGCATGCAGTTAATACATAAAATATAAATTTTAATCAAACGCTCCGTCCAGGGAAAATCTCTCAGGCGTGCAGGTTTCCTCACAATGTTTTCCGCTACTGTTTTATATTAATACGCACATGATTCCGAAAAGTCAACAGCAGTCCAATGGTCATATCACTAGGCTTACACTGTTATGACAGCTTCAGACACAAATATTAAAATCATAAATATTTAAACGTATATAGTTATCAACATTCCCAAGAATTTTTAGCCTGAAATATAATAAAACAAAAAAGTTCTTCGAAGAACTTTTGTATTATTGACTCCGACATCCAAAAATATCTTTGTCAGAATGCACAGTCATATCTGTCACATATATTTTTCCATTTCGCTAATAACTAAGCCAAAAAGTAACCAAAAAAATAATACCATTTGCAATCAAGTAAGAGCGTCGTTAAAAACCGCATGCGAAACGTATAATCTCGAACGTCAGTTGACATTTACGAGGACGCAAATAAATTAAAGTCGATCATAAAAATACGTATTGAACCGTATCGGAGCGTGTCGCATCACTATTAAAACGATATGCGATCGTGGTTCTGTAGTTTTGTTAGAATTTTTGGACAATGATAAAAAAAATGTACTTAAATTTATTTTGAAACTAGCTTTTGCCCGCGGCTTCGCTCACATGAAGCTATATTATTATTTAAGAGTAAAAATGGAATCCCAACTTTGATGATTCAAATTGATGATGTCCCTCAAATTGATGATGTCACCATAGCTACTTTTGCAGACGACACAGCCATCCTAGCTACCAACAAAGACCCACAAAAAGCGACAAAAATCCTCCAGAATGGTTTAGACCTAGTGACTCAATGGCTACATAGATGGAAAATAAAAGCTAGTGCAAGTAAATCGGTGCAAGTCACCTTCACCCTAAGGAGTGGTAACTGCCCACCTGTAAAGCTGGAAAACACAACCTTGCCTCATAGAGACACTGTTAGATACCTTGACCTACATCTTGATCGACGGTTGACATGGAGACATCACATAAAAACAAAAAGAGAGGAACTGAACATACGGTACAAAGACCTATACTGGCTGATGGGACGCAACAGCAAGCTCTCCATCGATAACAAACTACTGATCTACAAGGCAATCCTGAAGCCCATATGGACGTACGGAATACAGCTATGGGGTAGCACCTGTAACTCGAATCTCCTAATAGTGCAACGGATGCAAAATGTTATACTCAGATCAATGGCCCAAGTACCATGGCTGGAACCAACAACGAGATTCATCAAAATCTCAAAATGAAAACTGTGAAGGAAGAAATTATAACATCATCCGAAAAATACCAAGCCCGACTTAAAAATCACCCAAATGTATTGGCAGCCGAACTGACCAGGCAAAGTTATGCCAAGCGCTCGAAAAGGAAGGACATACTACAACTACATACAACAAACTAAAACAGTACACTCCTGAGTAGATGCCCTCACTGGAAGGCACACTCGACTCGTCAGCAAAACCAACCCATCTGCTTATAGTTAATATAGTTAATATTGGACTGATTGCAGATATATAGCAGAAGAAAAAAAAAAACTTTGATGATCTCTTCTTGGTATGGGTAGAGGTAGAGCTGTATCCTAGGATCCGTTCAATTAATTGAGATAAGAAGTTCACCACTTTTCAGTTGGAGTAAGTATAATTATACTTTCTAACAGTGATAACAAAATTAAAATCTATTCCGTATTTTTGGGGTAAAAATCAGATTTTTGGGTTCGGAGACCTTTATATACCCTAACTCACTTGTTTTTTTTTAAATATCTTCAATGTACAGACAGCTTTTTTACAATTTTATAATAGTAGAGGTGAGTACTAAGCAGTTATAGCCTGTTGACGCAGTCATTGATTTCGAATTTGGTGCATGCCAATCTCTGACTTATTGCAAACATGTGCGTATTCATTATAAACTAATTATCACTTGCATAAACAGTGAAGGAAAACACCACGCGGAAACTCTGAGAGATTTTCTCGACGGTGTGTGAAGTCTGCCAACGCTACTAGTAGGTATTCTATTATCTGTGGCCAACGCCATAATGATGATAATGTTCGTGTTTGTAAAAATACTTTTGTATCACGGTAGTAAAGTAAATATATACAGGCAACCATATTCTATAAAAAAAGTATTTACTTATTGTATTTATTCTTAATTTAGCCAACTGGGACCACAATGAACACAGTACAGTCAAAAGAAAAAAAATTATATTTAATTTAAACTACAAATTCTCTCTTTAACCAAGGGAAGATTTGTATTTTAAATTAAATAAAAACTTTAAAATATTATTCTCTCCAAAAACTATCATATATATATATATCAAAAATAAATACCTACATTATATTTTTGTATGAAAAATATTTTTCTTGAATTACTACTTTAAATATTTTTTCATTTGACTGTACTGTTTTTGGCTAGACAATAGATTTTTGTATTTATTGATGGATGATCCTAGTCCCCGGAATCTTGGAGACCTATATTTTGGCCCATTCGGTTGTGACGAAACGGCCAAAATAGACCTCTTACTCGTAGTCACCCCAAACGGTACAAGTGCCTATAAAACTTAAATCTGATTCACTATAAACCTATTGTATCGTAAACTATTAGATTGGAATATAATATTATCTGTAATGTATTACTTATGTCTCGTCGTTGAAAAATTAATGTCGATAAAGAATTGTGTTTTTCGAACGTTTTAATTTATCATGTGCGCTAAAGTTGAATGTGCGATGAGTGGTATTGACACATTATTCAATGGGGTAAGAGTATTTTTTCTAGGAGTAAAACATTATTTTTTATTTACATTTACCACCCATTTTGATTTATTTTTTAACTGCCATCTTACATTGACGATATATTTGATGATAGTATAGTGGTCTCAAGTTCGGCTGCTTGCTTAGGACTTCGAAGTTAATGGAAGTATTTGAGCAACCATTGCAACGGTTTTGTGGGGCTTAGCTTATAAGTTACTTACCTTTTTGAAATAAAGATAAAATAATAAAAAAAAACTGAACATTTTTAAAAGCAATAGAGGTTGTAGGTACCATTTCTACTTATTCCTTATCCATACATGGTATTAGTATTTCAACCCACATCCCATACAATACTGTCATAAAAATACATTATTATGATTACATACAAAATAAAATCCGTCCATAAACCAAAATCTTTTCACTGTAAAAGTTATAAAAACGTACGATTAGCATTAAACACCAAATAATACTTTATCACTAATTTCAGACGTACATAAAATTATTTACACCCTGTATGTGACGTAAAAAGCGTCCTGATATGCGCACGCGACGTCTATAAACGTCATACCGAACTGTTAATCTCATGGACACGGAACAGTGACATAAACAGAAGATCCACAATACTTAATTGCTATAAAAAATTAAGCTTTTCAAAGATACTTGTAGTTATATAAAATATATAGATTTATTATAGGTAGGTAGGTAGATATTAGACGGCTAACTTGCCTAATTTGTTCTAATTGCACTTTCTTTAATATCGCTTTTAAACAATAATTTCTGTACCAACTGAACCTTCTCTATATATTATTGATTACCACCGATGACGTCACTATCCTAATTCTCTTTTTAAATCGTTAAAGCGTGTTTATTGACAGTTAAAATTGTGTAATGAGTTCGAATCTCAAAGAGGTATTAAATCCTCTTATTTGACGTTAATTTTTATTGTTGACGGTGATGTTTTCAATTGGTTACGGCTGTAAAATTAAGTGTTTATGTAATGAGGATTGTAAAAAATGGCTTAATACTCGAAAATGCGAGGAGGAATGTATTTATTTAAAGCTTTTAACGGTACAAGATTCCAATGGGTTATTGAGGAGACCACCCTGATATGTATTATTTTTCTAAGCATCAATTACTGTATTATAATTTATAAATGATATGCATTATATAAAACATAATATTTCAGAATAGGCTCGCCCCCTAGGTATTACGTGGGACCTAAACATACCAGCGAACTGAGGGTGTACATTAGTACGCCTCTGCCTAACCCTTCGGCGAAAACAAGCGTGATGTTATGTTATGTTATATTTCAGAATGATATAATAAATAATAAATATTCTGCGACATTTTACACAGCAACATCTAGTCCCAAACTAAGCAGAGCTTATGCTGTGGGTACTAGACAATGGTTATAATACTAATATAATGGATATAATACTTTTTTGTAAATACATACTTATAATACATAAGTAACACCCAGACGAGTACAAACACTTATAATCATCACATACATGTTTGTGTCCTGGGGGAATCGAACCCACGACCTCGTGGTCAGCAGTCCTGTAGTCGAACCACTAAACCACAGAGATCGTCAAATAACTGGACGTTGTATATAAGTATTTCAGGCAACAGTGATGATTCGCGAAAGGTTGCTGGCGGAAGCCGGATGCGACAAGCCGAGGATATGGCACACATTGGGGGAGGCCCAAGTCCAGCAGTGGACTCAGGACTGTTATAGGCTGATGATGATGATTATATACGTACATAAGTACTATTATTATTTTAACTGATAATTTATCACGACTAACTAGTTTGCAAGTTTAGTTTACTGTAAACCTTATATCTATTCAAACACACTGTCTGTTTATTTTAGAATTATTTATTTGGATTGCTAAGTTAGTTTAAAGTACAGAACATTACATGCTTAAACTTACAAGCTAAATGTAAACGAATTATTATTTAAGTGATACAGAAAAAAATTATGTATTTCTCAAATAATAATAGCTGAATATTTACAGTAATATTTTTTATTATATAAATATAATTTTTAAAGCTCATCACTTTTCCAATAAAAAAGATCCGAATAAAGCACTTTTTACTACCATTTTACTCCGAGCTTTTTAAATTTCGAATTTTTAAAACAAAATGGCGCAGTTCGGAACAATACGAAATTATACGATTACAGCCGACCGATAAGGGGAGATTCTGTATTTCTTAAGAGTTTAATTTTTATAACAAATCTTTTATAACCCGGTTTATGTTATCAGTAAAGTTTCTATGGCGAATGTAAAAGGTACAATAAAATAGGTTACATTCGTACGGAATAATAATAAATAAAGTGCTTAAGCGAGATCTCTAAGATTATAGGGCGCCATTTAATTTGTTTCTTTCTTTACGTTGTATAAGTTATTTTAGGGTGTAATTGAATTGATTTACATTGAAACATTGTTTTGTTCTTCCAATAGAAAATATCTATATCTATACTAATATATAAAGCTGAAGAGTTTGTTTGTTTGTTTGCTTGAACGCGCTAATCTCAGGAACAACTGGTCCGATTAGAAAAATTCTTTCAGTGTTAGATAGCCCATTTATTAAGGAAGGCTATAGGCTATATATCATCACGCTACGCGGACGAAATCGCGGGCAGAAGCTAGTTATACAAATTGCTGACTGTTATTCCCATATTATTTGTAGGTGCCGGTTGCCGGTTCATAAAACTAAGGCTACATTTTTATTAGATAATCAATTGATTTGAAGATTTGATTGAACAGTATAATATAAACCAGTCTTCGTTCATTTAATTTAACTATCAACCTGCTTACTGTCTGGTGTTTTAACTATTGAAGTAGAACTATTATTGTTAGAGAAGCAGATATAGCCTAGTGATACAACAATGGAACTGCCGAGTCACAGGTAGACTCCAAGGCACATCAATTATGTGCGAATTATAAGTGGAGAAAAATGCATTGAGGTAATATGCATGCTAGAGATTTTCTCTGCGACGTATGAAGGCCAGCGTGGACTGTCCTTACATGTCTCATTCTGAGACTAGTGCTTAATAGTGGCACATTAAATGAATTGATGATAATTATAATTATAATTGTGTAGGTATCAACCTGTCAAAAGTAGATACCATACACACAGTCATTCAGCATTTTATTTATTGTCATTAAACGATTTTTATGTAGACGGATGTATTTTATATTACACACGTGCATGCATCGTCTAAATCCATCGTTTTATTTTAACTACTGATATGAAATTCGCATTTTCCATCTCCTGTTATAAAAAAAGTGAGTCTTAAATTTAATATCGTTTTTATTACGCAGATTACAATAATGTTCCAATGGGGCAGGCAGGATTGGTTTTATTTTGTTGTGTGAGGTGGTAAGATTTATTTCCGAGGTTTTATATGAAGCCGTCTCTATAAGCCATCGTATGTTATAATTTTATATTTCTAAATACGAAGCGCTTAATACATCAATGTTTTAGATTTTTAGTACACTACACGGTTATGCCAGCATTTACTGACTTCTCTAACAAGAAACACTGTCATCTAACTAGATGTCAATGAGGAAATTCTGTATAACCAATAATATAATAACTAACTAGTTAATTTTGTTAATTAAGTGCCACTTGCACCAACTTCTTAAATGTATTTAAATTGTATTTAAACACAAATTTTCTATGAAAAATCGTGTTTAAATACAATTTAAATATAATTTTGAAGTTGGTGCAAGTGGCCCTAACTAGTTAATTTTGTTATACAGAATTTCCCTTGGTCAACATCAGTAACGTACCGTAACGTTCAATAGAAAGATTTCAAAAATAAGGAATAATTTCAAAACATGTCCAGTGTCCATAAAGTGTTAAATTACTTATTTAAAACATAACATACCATCACGCCTGTATTCGCCGAAGGGTTGGGCAGAGGCGTTCTAATGTACACCCACAGTTCGCCGGTATGTTAAGGTCCCATGTAATATGGGGCGGCCTATTTCCATTAACCAGGCACAAATTCCAAACTCCGAGCTGTTACTGGAAATTTCATAGAAAAACCCATTAACACTTTGCTCGACCTGGGAATCGAACCCTAGACTAACGAGGCAGTTATTTATACCATACTTCTTTTTTCGCTTCTGTATCTTCTTCTATCATAATTTACAAAAAAGTTTGAAGCTTACAGACATTTATGAAACAGCATACCTAATGGCAAGTAAAATGTGTTGATACGACAAATGGTGCCGTATGCCGTTTATTGTTTGTAATACTCGACGCCTAACGCATTTGTTATCAAAATATTTTACACAGTCGACGCCTTTAAAAGTTTTATTGCAAGATTTATCATGTGGGGTTTCTTTGCAGGAGATAGGATGGTGAATCAGTTATGAAAAGTGTGATTTGGTTTTTAATGGGATAGGAGAGCAAACGAGCAGACGGATCACCTGATGGTAAGCGATAACCGCCGCCCATGGACACCTGCAACACAAGTGCGTTGCCCGACTTTTAAACAAATTGGGGCTTCCGGTAACCTCACTCACTCGGAGAAACACAACGCAAGCGTTGTTTCATGCCGGTTTTCTGTAAGGCTATGGTATCACTCCGGTCGAGCCGGCCCATTCGTGCCGAAGCATGGCTCTCCCACGTTAAAAAAGGTAGGTTCATTTATATAAAAAAAAAGAACTTCCTCATCATTTGAGAACAGCTTGGCTGGTTTGGAAATCAGCCGGAAAGGTCTGAAATTTGTATGGGAAAATGTAAACAGGAGAAGGTGTGCACACGTCTCTAGTTTTATTTGAAAACTAACTCTTCCCGCGACTTCGTCTGAGTGGACTTTAGTATTGGGTCGAATCTGGATAAAAAGTAGCCAATGTGTTGTTCGAGACTATAATCTCTGTACCAAATTTTATCTAGATTCGTTCAGACGTTCTGGCGTGAAAGAGTAACAAACATACTACATCCTCTCTCTACTCTACAATGGCTAGAAAGCGAATGTGCCTTTTGGGTCAGGGTTATCCAAGACCAGAGGACTACAGACTCGTACCCCAGGCCTCATTATAAAGCTCATGGAAGAACTTTTTGCAGAACTGGGAGGGGAAGAGGAATAGGTTATCTAGGGGAAGCACAAAAGATCCCATTGGGTCGAAGTGCACTGAGGCCTTGTTGCCTCGGCCCTAAACAAGATAAGATACTACATCCTCACAAACTTTCACATTTATAATAGTAGGAAAGTAGGATTGGAAAGCATAAGTAAAATCTTTAATCTTTTGCACCCAATTTATAGCCACCTGGATTTTTTTTTTAGTTGCCTGTAGTTTAGTGCCTGCAGCGTATAGATGTTAGCAACAGCTGACAAGGTGAGAATGAGGAAGGTTTTAATCAATATAACATCTCTTAGGAACGGGATAACGCGGGTGAAACCGGGAGTCTATTCTTTAAATACCATAAATTATCGTGGCTCACATTAATAAGTTCAAATTAATAAGTAAACAGATGATAATTGCTACATGTCACCAAAATTAATCCAGTGTATTTATCATACAGAAACAACAAATCTCTTGTAATAAAAATCGTAAATTACGTAATTACAATAACTAAAAAACCCGACTGCATAAAAACACTTAAAAAAACGAAAAAGACAAAAACAAGTCTAGTAGTCCAGACCTATGTAAAGTAATATTGAATAATTGTTTTCATGATCGATAAATACATAAAATAATAAATTATAACGTAGAATAAAGTCAATCTTGCAGTCGGGACCCATTACTGGGAATTTTAGAGACGGTCCCGATTTTGAATGGGTTTTTATGCAGTCGGGTTTTTTAGTTATTTTAATTACGTAACTTGTTTCCGGATTTTTTGTAATGCTTTCGCTAATTGCTACCGAAAATTTGAGAATACATGATACGGAATGCTCAAAATATATTTGTCAGCCCACGCATTAAAGCGCATAAAATCCGCCATTCTGTTTTTTTTAAATTTCATGTACCCAGTGACACTCGTGCCATCAAGACAAATCTAATGAGGTATCATTTATCTAAATCGGTTGCACCGTTGAATAGTTACGAGCGGACATAGGAACGGACATACATACATACATACACGTCAAACACATAACCCTCCTCCTTCGGCAGTCGGGTAAAAAGCTGTGCCTGTACATTGAAGATATTAAAAAAAGACAAATGAGTTAGGGTTTAACGTCACCAAATCCAAAAACTAGATTTTTATAATTCTTGTCAGTGTTGGTCTGTTTGTTATATATAGGTTGGCGTTAAAACGTACTGAATAGATTTTTATGTTGTTATCACTGTTAGAAAGTATTATGCTCCAACTTAAAAACTGGTTGAACTACTTAGCTCAATTAATTGAACGTATCATAAGATACACCTTGACCTCTCTTATGTATACAGACCCATACAAATAAGCGATCATCACACAAGTTTTATTAAGCTAATCAGCAAGAACATTATAGAAATCTTATCCATCCAATTGAAAAGTACCTACTTAAAATGTATTAAAGTTTAATTATTTTTATAAGCAAGGAAAATGTACTACAATCTTTATAATCCATTCTTGTTGCTTCTAACAATAATTAAACTTTATTATAAAATTCATATGATTACCGCCCTCTTTACTTATCTGATGGAAAACGTAATAAAAACGTTGTACCGGGGGAAATCTCAATGGCTGTCTTTTTTATCTTTTTATTCTTTCCCGACTTCGAATTATGATGTCGCACCCGTGTTGAGATTTTGCGTTTTTTTTTTGTTGCTTCGTTTTTTTTTTCTTTGTTAAGGGGACGTTGGTTTAAAGCCTTCATTTTGCTTTCTAAAAGTGATTAGCGATACTTTGATGGAGAGTGGAAGTTTTTATGAGGTTGATAACAGTATTAATTATGCCACCATTCAATAATAACAATAATTCAAACGCAGTTAAACCCTACTGAAATGTGGAATGCTTTTTCCGAGTGGTATTCCCCGATAGATATAATCTGGATACCTTTAAATTACAAGAGAATCGGTTTCTAGGCAAGCGCGCTCCAACGTAGATCGCAGTGCGCTTAACATCAGGCGAACATGCGGTCAAGCGTTAGCATATACGGCATAAAAAAATACAAAAAAAGATCAAATTGAGCCCTATGCTAGTTTAGATAATAGTTGATTTAATTAACTGTTAATAATAAATGAAGGATCAATTTAATATTGCTCCCCCAATGCAACTATGTATGTATTTTTTCAATTTCACAATATCCGAATTCCTTTCAAGTGTCTTCCCCTTAACCATCCCTCACTTGCGCGATTTCATTACGATATCCATAAGAACTGTATGATTTATATTTGTTGGATTATTCCTTTTGTATTCAGGGCTGTCGCATCCAATATTCTATTATGAGTTTTGATCATATCTACATACTGTATTTTCTTTACCTGTCTTAGGCTTTTTCAAATGGAAAATTTCTTTGCATAATTTTTGCTGTTTTTTCTTTTAATGTGATATCTTTTGTTAAAATTATGTGTTTGAGAGTTTAAATTTGATTGCAAAAAGTAATTAGAAACCATAAAAGTATGTAACTGTGTTGTGAATTATAATTCCATAAGGCGCATAATACTTAGGTACCAAAGAAAATTACTGTCACCTCTTTGTACGCAAAATGAGACAAATAAAATTGATTTGATTTTATAAAAAATTTAGTAGCAGCTTGGAGCTTGAATCTTCATTATGCCCTAATAGATTCGATCTTTTAGAAGCGGATCAACTCTATTGACAGTCCGGGCACAAATCCAGACTAATAACACATTTAAAGACCTGGGAATCGAATCCAGGATCTCTAGCGTAGCCGTTGTAGAGGCAGTCAATGATAAAAAAGTATTTTATTTTCTCGCAACAAGAAGCCTACCCTAGTAGTAGTGAGGTAATAGTATTTACCTTACTACTACTCGAGTACTCGGGTAGGCTAGGCGTATTAATATAGATAATAATTTACACAACATAATCAACCTATTATTTACTATCCTTTTTTTTTCTCTTTATTTAACTAAAAAAGGGTTTAATCACGCAGTGATTATGGCACCCTCATTGGAAAACATTGGCTAAATTAGTTCTCTAATCTATTAACAAAAGCTATTTTTGCTAGGCTATATAACATTCTCGCTTCCTCCGATGAAGGGCAAGCGAGAATGCTATTACATATACCTACACTATATTTATTGTAGTTGTATTTTAAGAATAATTCCTTTCTTTGAACCCCGTTCCGAACACACTCCACCAAGATATGATGCACATCTTCTACTATATTACACACGGAGCAATCGGGTGATATTTACTATCCTACTGCGGGGCACGGGTCTCCTCTTAGAATAAGAGGGATTAGGCTAGTATAGCCCACCATGCTGTCCACGGGTTGGCAGACTTTACACGCCGCCAAGAAAATCTCTCAGGCATACAGGTTTCCTCACGATGTTTTCCTTCACCGTTAAAGCGCGCTATTAATTCGCACATGACTTAAAAACGTCAGAGGTGCGTGCCTTGGATTCAAACTCGAGACCTTTGACTTGGCAGTCCAATGGATGACCATTCACTGCTCTCCATATAATAATTTGCTCATCCTAAAATCCCACAATTTTGATAACCTTAACATTTAATTCCAATATACCCATGACACTTGATGATAATTCATAACAATACGACAGACAAAAGGAATTTGTCTTACCTGCATGCCCATGCTCATTCCCATGAAATTCAAACAGGTGTTAAAGGGTTAATAACGTCCACTTCAATTGAATTCATGTTATTAATGAATATAAATAATGGGTCGATGATTTTGCGTGTCCAATTGTGAAGAGGCCGTGAACTTTCAATTGTTTTTTTAGCCCCCGACGCTAGGGGTGTTAAGTTTAATGTATGTATCTCTGTGTCTGTCTGTGGCATCGAAGCTCCCAAATGAATGGACCGATTTCGGTTCAGTGATAAATGATAAATGATATTTATTTCTGTAAATAGATCTTTTAAAGACACTTTTACAAGTAAATGTTTTACATTTTTTTTTAATCTAGATGGCGCCGGCATTTCCTAACTGACGACCTCTGAGAAGAAACGCCGAAACAAACTCAGAGAATCATGGTCTCTTTTAAAGTCCAGACAGTAATAGTATTATTAGATATTATGTGAGTGTTACGATATAGGGCAATATCTGGACAGGCCTTTTAAAGAAAGAGCCATAGCAGCTTTGAGTTGACCTGTCTTAGCTGACGGCACGCATACATCAGGCATCGTGTAGCTCAACCATTATTTAGGGAGCTCAACGACCTGTCGCACGACAATACCAGATCAGCAATACATTTGCGTAGGTCATGTAAAATACTCAAAACTGACAGAAAAACGTAAATATAGATTTCAAGTATTTTTGTTTTTAATTAAATTATATAAAATTGACATTATAGGATAGATGCATATAATTTTACTTGTATTGAAACTATTTCGTTAATAATTAAACATACAAAGGAGAGTCTTATCGCTTGAAGCTTTTTCTAGTAATAGAAATTGAAAAGGGCACTCGGTAATGTCGTGATATGAAGATAATAATGATAAAATAAAAATATATGACTGAAAAACATAACACAGTACACTATTGCAAATATGTATGACATGTATGTGTATGTTTAATGTGTAACTAAAGTGTAAGCAGAAACAATAATTAGAGAGTTCTTTTTTTATTGAAGAAAAAATTCGACTTGCGTACAGTATTGGAACCTGCGTCTTTTGATTAGATACTAGATGTTACTGACGTCACATTTAAGACGTAAATTCAGAATGTCAAGGCTAATTTCGACATGGCGGGTGGGACTAGCGGTGGCTTAGTGGTCATAGCGTCTGGTGTATCTAATCAGAAGCTGACGCAGGTTCGAATTGTGTCCGTGAGTCGATTTTTTCCTTCACTAAAACAACTTATAATCTTAGCATGAAAAATGCAAAACAATCACAATAAGATAATTAAAGAGTTCGTCATTTACAGACTAAAATTGGTTTTTGTGGTGTGTGTGTCATTATTACTCTGAGGTCGAAGTTACCTTCACCACATAGGTAACTTTCACACACATAAAACTAATAATAGAAATGTGGTAATATTTTTATTACGTGACTCTGGGTACATTATCAATGTTACCATAAGAATTTCTCTCTCATTTCCAAATTTTAATTTTGTAGCTAAAAAGCTGTCTCTCCAATTAATTCTAGCCTAAGCGAATATTAAGCGCGTTGAGTTCACCTCTCGAAACTCCGAGCGGTGACACCACTCACTTTTTTCATAAATAAAGAAAAAAAGATTAACGTTAAAAAGTCGAAAAAATCCGCCATCCACTTCGAGTTAATGATACGGGACGCTGAGTGGAGAGAAACAAAGGTTTGGGACCAGCTCACACCGACGTGTAACAAAATGGAACACCTAGCACCTATTACTAAGCGTAAAATTGTGCTAATGGTATGATCATAAAAAAAAAATCTACGTTTGTGGGAATGCATTAATCAGACTGAAAACCCATAAAACTATACACGATGGAAGTTTTTTACTTGAAGAATAATGTAATGCTATACTATAGCAATGAGTACAAAAATGTTAAAATAAAACATAATTTAAATTAGATCTAACACTAGCTTCTGCCCGCGACTTCGTCCGTGTAGCGTGATGATTATAGCCTATAGCCTTCCTCAATAAATGGGCTATCTAACACTGAAATAATTTTTCAAATCGGACCAGTAGTTCCTGAGATTAGCGCGTTCAAGTAAACAAACAAACAAACAAACTCTTCAGCTTTATATATTAGTATAGATTAAAACCGATGAAGTCCTTGACGTCATATCTATTTTAAACAATGCATCAACTTTCTAATAATTAGATCCAGCTAATTCAATAATTCTATTATTTCTGGTGTCGGTGTAACACCATCCCTCTAAGACTTAAGGTTCGGCGCTTGAGACCTCGCTAGACATGTCTCGATTTTTTCTTCTCTATTTTCGATCCGTTTCCCGAAGGTTTTCGAAAGCGTCTGGCGTTCCACTTCAGGGTATGACTTCAAGGCTCGACTTGGACTGGCGACGGCTTTGTGTTGCCTTTTTGCTTGGTCTAAGCATGAATATTTATGGGTGTAAAGATCTTTTGGTTTGGTTTTAAGTCTATTAGATTGGGTGGCGTGTGATGGATGTGATACGTTGTGGCTTGTCTAAGTAGACACCTAGTTTTATTTGTCGCTTTGATGGTGTGCGTTACCACATAGTTTTTTATTTAGAAATGACATCGGATTCTCAAATAACGTGAATCTTCGTTTAATATAGTCGACCTCGGTCAAACTTGGACATCCTTCAACGTCCTCACATCTTGTTATCGCAATATTGTACCAGTGAAGTTTGTAATTCATTTATTTTAAAAGAGTGTCCATGGAGTTTCTTGCCGGATTCTTCTCCATAGGATCGACCTTTTGGAACCGTGCAACTAGAATCACAACGTTTCATAAACGCTTGTAAAAGCTTATTTGAAATAAAAACATTTGAACTTGAACTTGAACATGGTGAATCTTTCCCATCATTTTTTAACAATTTGGTTTCAGAATTTTGGTAACATAATGAGGTTGTCTCACATAACTACTATAAAATGGAAATCCACTTCCATTCATTGGCATTTGTCTCTGTGGTATATATCATTTGTATCCTTGTCCAACTTGATTTAATCAACAGTTCTTAGTTTACATTTGAATGCCAAACTTTTTTTTTAATCAATCATATTCTCTGGAGTTAATTCATATTTATTAACTAAAACAGATCCTTAGAATTTTTTAAATGTGAATCATTAAATGAATAATTAAAAGCGGCCTGTTGAGCCTTATAGTAAGTATTACCCAAGTTATTCTGTTAATTTGCGTGTGTCTGACTATTGTCTATTGGATATCAGTAACAGCAATAAGACCACCATGGTACCCTTAGTTTTATAAAATATTTTTTATTTTTAATTTAGCTACAATAAAGATTATTCTATTCTATAAAACTTCCTTTGGGACATCTCAGAGAACCTTAATCTATCCTCCAATTCTACCTTCGAAACATTATTTCTTTGGTCAGTTCCCCGATCTTATCTCCTAATTAAAAATTCAGCTCAATCCAAAAATCCATTTTCACGACTCATCCAAGATTTCTATTTACCCTTAAAAATAAAGTATCAAAAAGAAAATGCCATCCCATTGTAAGACCCACTTATACACAGAGCAATCATCCGAGACGCCGTTGAAACGAAACATAGGTAAAAGATATAAAAGAAAAGATATGGAGGAAGGAAAAGAGAAAAGAGGGAAGAGCTTTTGAGAGATGTAATGGAGATCGCAAAAGACGTGAGGAGTCATTACTATGTGATGGATTTCAAAGGTTGTAATGCATCTGTAATGTTTCACATTTTTTCCGTACTAAACAGTAATTTCAGCAACATTGATCTCAACGGTGCATCGATCATTATTGTCATTAACATTGTTGCTGAAATTAGTACTATTGCTCTCCTACACTAGTGGTTCGTATCCGTATCTAGTATTTTTACCATGTTTTTGCAAACATTCAGAAAACAGACCCAGTAGATAAATCGAGTAGAACCCAGAATACTCAGTATCATGGAAATGACAAGGTACGCCAAACATTATCTATATTCAAATTTGTGATTACACGAAATCATAATTTATCTAAGATAATTCAGATTACTCTAATATTTTTAATGTACTGTTAATGGTAATGCAATTTTCCGAAATATTTTATAGTAGGAGGCTCTTGGACAACTGGCTTGAAAGTTCTATAAAAAAACGACTTTTTATCATCTATATTTGTTGTTTCTACTTTCATTATCTCCCAACCCTTGGGGGGTTACAGGTATTAAGATCGATACCACAGTCTTTTCTTATCACCCCAGTTCTTAAAAAACATTTTCTGATTGCGTTTCTTCTTCAATACACAAAGAAGCAAAAAATATCTTCCACATCAATATTGTCGTTGAAATCTGGTCACCGAAAAACGCTGTAATTTACTTATGAGTATTAATACAGATGATGCGAAAATAAAAAGAGACTCCAAGGGTCTGAACACGGCTTACAAAAAGCCTAAGAAAGCATAAGCACCCTTCACTGTTACGCGAAATATGAAAACACATTAGACGGATGACGGAACACAAAAGGTTATAGAAAATTGTCCAAGTAATTTTATGCATATTTTAATATTTGTAAGTGGGATCGCCCGACGTTAGGAGATGTATTTGAAGGGATTTTGCGTGAGAGATTTTCGTCTTGTCAATTTAATCAAATGGATGGATGGATTGTGGTTGAATATTCTTAGTTTATTTTAGACAATTTAATCAGATATTTCGCACGCAGTTAAGTAAGTTTACACGAGTACCTCCAAAAGGAATTTTAGCCAGTCGAACCCAGTTGCCTGTCAGCAACTGACTTGTGGTGATTATCCTTTGCGAGTGATACGATTTCAGGCACAGTTTTATGCCAATAAACACTACCATCAAAGCCGCGACTTTATTTCTGAGATCCAAAGGATAAATGGTTGTCAGATTTTTGAACGTTTGACTACAACTAATCAAATTCTTAATGCTTTCACCAATTTGACGACACATTTAGCGTAGCAGCTGGGCTATCGGCTTCTGCGACACTTATTGTGAGTTAGATCCCCACACGAAGCAAATATTTGTATTAAATCTACGGGTAGTTGTTCCAGATCTGGGCGTTTATGTATGTGCACGCACCCAAAATACAGGAGAAAATCCAAGTGTTGTGGCACCGTTTTAAAAACATATCAATTTACCCAACTGTTTGGCAGATGATGAAGATGATAATGAGGATTATTCATAGTATGTCAGACATAAATCAGTGCAATTATTTTCCACTTATATGATGTAAGTACTTCAGACGTTATATGTTTATAAGTCCCCCACTATGATTCAGTTGCGACGAGAATACCGAAGCGTAATACAATAATATTTGAGTTTATTTTGTTTTGTCAGTACGTAGTGAAGTGGCCTAAATTATTTTGTGCCGTGCACTTCGTTCATTGTAATAAATTATACTTTATTGTCTCGCTTTAAATAAACTGGAATGGATGCATTTTCCGAGATCCTAATGAAAACTAATATTGAATCTGTGCATTTAGCTCATGATGTATTTTCTTTCTATGAATTCTCTATGAATTATTTTCTTTTTCTTAAATATCTACTCCTTAGCTAACAGCTCTATCTCTAAGACTATCGACTCTTTTGTTGTGTCTTAAGACATGATTCCACTTTCAATGTTCATTATACCATAAGTTTAAGTCCTAGTTTATTCATTTATCAAGATTCACGTTAATATCTTCCAGCGCAGTTTGCTTGGGATCGGCGCAGTACGTAATTTTTTGTTTTGTATTTATATTTTCTCGTACATTACTAGTATTCATGTTAACCTCTTGTGCTAAGTTAATGGTAATGCTCGTATAACAAGTGGGTTCACGTTGGTAGTGCAATGGGTGGGTTACGAACCGGAAACCACATGATTGAAAGTCCAAAGCTAGCGCCGCTTTATTCCATACGACTCTATCAGTCGTCATCTCATCACTTATTTACTTAAGTCCCAAGTGCTATTACTTAACAATCAATATTGTTGGTAGTACTAATTTCTACAGTCTGTGGTTGCTTACCATCAGGTGGCTTGCATTCTTGTTCGTCATCTTATTACAAATTTCTCAGTGGCCAATACCCTTCTTTCCCACAGCGCGCCATATTAAAGGTTGGTCGAAGTTTAAGCGCACATTAAAACCCGCACCGGCCGATGTTGTTACAGTTGGCTAAAGCTGACTTGCACCAGTTTATTGCTGCACAAACATAAGTACGACTTTATTTGTGACCAACAAGGTCATTAGTTTTACGCGAGTAGACTTACTAAGAAAGATATCCATGTATGTATGAGCTTTTTTAAAAAAACTGCTTTTGAGTTCTGGGCCAAGAATAGTAGATAATAACTTCATTTTAAGAACTATTTCAGGGGGACGTTCAATCTCGAATACTCTCTACCGTCATCCATTTCGCTTGATGTTGCAACACTGCAAATCAATTCACACCTGATTTAAAGACAGCCAGATTAATTAATATATGATTATAACTGCCTCATTAGTATATTGGTCGAATTGTCAAGGTCCTTTATCCTTCTAATCCAAGGCTAAGCAACTTATCACTATATAAATTTAATCTAGTATATTTTGAAACTGTCTTATTAGCCAAGTGGTCCTGAGCGCGACCGCTACACTAGAGGTCCTGGGTTCGATTTCCAGGTCGATCAATATTATTGAGTTTTTCTATGAAATTCCCAGTAGCAGCTCGGAGTTTGGGCCCGGTTGATGGCAATAAGCTCGCCCCCTATTACATGGGGCCTAAACATACCGAACTGTGGGTGTATGTACATTAGTACGCCTCTGCCTAACACTTCGGGGAATACAGGCGTGATGGTATGTTATGTTATATTTACAAAAATATAAGTACACCTTACCATCTTTGTTCCCTCCCCATGGAGATCACTCACAGTAAATCCAGATTTATTCATCACTCAAATTGCAAAGAGTATCGTTAATTTTATTGGTACATAACTTTTTGACTCATCCTCTTTTCATGCCGCGCTAATAAAACTCATCGCTTGTCGACCGACTGGGCAATAATATGAACACTAAATAGTATAATAATACTCTCTTTACGTTCGAAGTGTGAACAGACAGAGATAGGGCAAATTGGATAATTTCTCCCGCAACTTTGTCTGTGTGGATTTCAGAATTGGGTCCAAGCTGGATAAAAAGCCTTTAGCCTCAGCCTCTGTGTTACCTATTCCCGACTATAATCTGTCTCTGTACGCTAAGCAAGCGGGTTGTCAGTCTTCATACGCCATCGAGAAAAATCTCTCAGTTAAGCAGGTTTCCTTATAAAGTTTTCCCTTCACCGTTTAAGCGCGTCATAATTCACACATGACTCGAAAAGTCAGAGGTGCGTGCATTGGATTTTCATCTTCTTGGATATACTTGCTGCTCATCTCAGCAAACAGTTTGCCTATATTAGCAAAGCCAAAAGGTAGACTTACATCAAATAAATCATCACACCGTTTTCTGTCGAGTACTTTGACCTAAATATGTCAAATAAACTAATTTTATCGAAACGCCCCGCGTAAACACGATATTTATACCGGAGTACGATTGCGCAATATTGATCAATGTTGTGTTTATATTGTGTACAGTTTAAGAGGGGCTCGTGGTTAAGTAATAACTAAGCTAATCATTTGATCTGCAAGGTTAAGCTACGCTCGCTGCGGTCAGCGTGTGGATGGGTGACCAGTCTTAACACATCGAGACCTTCTCCTTGCCTCGAAGAGCACGTAAAGCCGTCGGTCCCGGTTGTCATAAGAACATCTATAACTATTGTTAGTGGTAGTCAGACTAGTCAGAAACCTAAAAAATCCTAGACTAGTTTATCCTGCGGTATTGCCGCTTTAAATGGGTTGAGGAAGTCTGATGGTAGTCGCTTCGTGTAGAATACTGATAGCCGACCCTAACATAACTGGGAAATGTCTCGGATGATGATAATGAAAAATAAAGAAAATTGTGTTCCTGAAAAAAAAAATTTACTTATTATGACGAACAAGCCTAGGTAAGTCTGATTGTAGGGGGTAACCAGATCCTATAGATGCCAGCAACACCAATATTTTCACTGGCAACATTGCCCTTCAAACCAGAACACTATAATATTAGCAGCAAAATATTATCGATCGAATCTCTCGCACACTTCATCTCTCTCAATCATCTATCGCCAGCCCTAACTCGAGTAAACGAAAATCCAACTCGAGCTGACCGCGACTCGAGTTAGCTAGAATTAGTAAGTGGAGAAGACACATCCCTATTAACACTTCAGTCACATAGTTAGAAAATGTACCTACATCATACGTCACGTCTTCGTAAGCTTGGCTGTTTGCCAAGAAGTGTCCAATGAAATTATAAAATATGATCCCCTTATATTTGTGTTAGATTCTGTGTTATGAAATCTGGTACTACTGGAAAACACTTTAGTTCATTATTTATGATGTTCTATTATAAGTCGTAAATAAGAAATTAGTATGGAAAAGATGTACCTATTTCATAAGACCCGCTTTTTAGAACTTAAATTCTTAACTATTAATATTGTGTTAATCCTACTAATAGGTATTCCTATTCCTACTTCCTAATAATATTATAAATGCGAAAGTTTATGAGGATGGATGGATGGATGTTTGTTACTCTTTCACGCCAGAATGGCTGAACGGATCTGGATAAAATTTGGCACAGAGATAGATTATAATCTGAAATAACACATGGGCTAGTTTTTATCTGAAGTCCACGCAGACGAAGTCGCGGGCAGAAGCTAGTAATATTATAAACTAGCTTCTGCCCGCGGCTTCGCCCCCGTGGAATAAAAAATATCGGGAACGGGATAAAAAGTATCCTATGTCCGTTTCCTGGTTCTAAGCTACCTCTCCACCAATTTTCAGCCAAATCGGTTCAGCCGTTCTTGAGTTATAAATGGAGTAACTAACACGACTTGATGGATGGATGGATGTTTGTTACTCTTTAACGCCAGAACGGCAGAATGGATCTCTATAAAATTCGTAACAGAGATAGATTATTGTTTGGAATGACACATGGGCTACATAGGTACTTTTATCTAGGTCGGACCCAATTCTGAACTCCAAGCTGACGAAGTCGCGGGCAGAAGCTATGGGAATTTCAAATTAATGTTAATTGAATATTCAATTAAGTATGAACCTACACTTCAAATCTTATAGCAAAATACGATACCTACCTTATAATGTTGCACCTTTTAATTTGCTAAAACAGATATAAATTCTGCTTACCCCATAAAACATAACAGCGTTAAAATACAAGCACATCCCTTATTTCTTTATGCTACAACTAATGTATTACCGGATACTGAGTTAATTAGAAAACTTAACTTACTTTAAAATTAATAAGTACAAGGAGCTCACAAGCGCCTGACAGTTTTTAATAGCAAACTGCTTCGCGTATGCAACTTTTATATTTTAATCAGGCGTCACGTACGAGTTTCAGATTGAACGAAACTGTGTAAAAAAAAACTTAACTAGTCTTTCAGTTTGCTTAACTAATACGTATTTAAATACTGGCTTTTAATACATAAATATTCTTTGTGTTAGAAAGATTGACTGCCTCATTAGCCAAGTGGTACTGAGGGCGACTGCTACGCTTGAGGTCCTGGGTTCGATTCCCAGGTCGAGCAATGTGTTATTGGGTTTTTATATGAAATTCCCAGTAGCAGCTCGGAGTTAGGAATTTGTGCCCGGTCAATGGCAATAGGCTCGCCCCCTATTACATGGGAACTAAACATACCGGTGAACTGTGGGTGTACTAAAGTACGCTTCTGCATAACCCTTCGGGGAATACAAGCGTGATGGTATGTTATGTTATGTTAGAAAGATTTTATGTTTAAAACATTATAGAAAAATAATATAAAATCTAAAAATGTACCTAAATATCTTTAAAGGTCTGGAATGACAATAACACAATTAACTATTAGCGAGTAGCGAACCGCCCGTGGCTTAACCGGTGCTATCCCGTTCCTAAGAGTCGTAGCGTGATATTAAATAGCTTGAACCTGCCTCATGTAACACTCTGTCTATAGTGAAAACCGTATGAAAATCCGTTCAGTAGTTTTTTAGTTTATCGCGAACATACACATGCGGCGGAGTAGTAACTTTATTTTATAATAACAAACCATCATACCATCACGCCTGTATTCCCCGAAGGAATGGAATTTGGTGGACCAAGGCACACCCACAGTTCGCCGGCCCGTCCAGGTCCCATGCAATAGGGGGAGAGCCTATTGCCACTAACCGGGCACAATTTCCAAACTCCGAGCTGCTACTGAGAATTTCATAAAAAAACCCAATAACACTTTGCTCGACCTTGGAATCGAGCCCAGGACCTCTAGAGTAGCAGTCGCACTTAGGACCACTAGACTAACGAGGTAAGGATATTTATTTATTTATTTATTATATTCTTTATTGTACACCAAATTAAACATAGGACAGGACATATTGAAACAAAAAACATACAATGGGCGGCCTTATCGCTAACTGCAATTTCTTCCACGCAACCTTAGGATGGTCATTTATCTGTACTGAACTAACAAATAGGGTTGACCACGGTGTACATACCTACATATACCTACACAACTATACATATTCATAATATATAATAAACAGCAATTATAAGGATAATATATAATGTAACTTTCTGTGTGTCCTTTAACTTTAATAATTCAATCCACATTTACTACAACATTACCTACATTATAAATAGTTACCTACCTGAGAGTATATGAATCATAACACAATGTAAACAAAGGCATTGGCACACGTGTCGTTTTTACAAAAACATTATGTATTTATAACAATATGTCAGTTTTGTTTTAATTGCGCAATTTACAGCAATTAATTTAACTGATTATTTAAATAGGTCAATATTTTAACAACGATTTTACCATAATAATTATGTATAATATTTTAATTATATTATTATATATTATTATTGTATTAATATTAAAATATATTAATGTCAGTGCGATAATCGTCAAATATTAGTCTTTTGAATTACCAAGCAACGTTTATCATAAATAATTCAATACGTTGTTAATTATATTCTGAGGGTATAATAATGACACAAAATAAAACCGTTGAAAACTATCGAATATTTTAAAGAATATATTTTTGACATATTATCAAAGTTGAAAGTTGCTAGGAAGTTTTTTTTTATGGTATACATCAGGTGATCCGATTGCTCGTTTGCGGGGGGCAAACCTGATGTTAAGCTATAACCGCCGCCCATGGACACCCGCAACACCAGAGGAGTCACATGCGCTACCCGCCTTTTAAAAGGGTTTGGGCCTCTGGTAAGTTTACCGTGGAAGAGCCAAACTTCGGCACGAATGGGCCATCTCGACTGGAGTGATACCTGTAAAACAACGCTTACCTACGTCGTGTTTCGCCGAGTGAGTGAGGATACCGGATGTCCAAGCCCTTATAAAAGGCTAGCAACAAGTAAAAGCATAAAAAAGACCTCACCTCATCAGTGTCCCTCTCACTATCAGTATCGCTTAGTCCATCACTACGAGTCACGCCATCAGCCACATCCGTCCCCCCCTTGTCCCTCCAATGCTTCTCACTCGTCACCGAAAAAGTAAACGTCCTCTCTCTCCTTGGACTTAGGAGAACTCCCGCAGGGGTCCTAGGACTTCCATAGCCAAAGATATCCAGGTTCCTAGTTGAGAACAGGTCGTTGGTCCTATCCGTTCTGGGTGCGAAGACGTCGTCTTCTAGATCTGAGTCCAGGGTTAGAGTGAGGGGGGGTGACGATGCTGACCTTCGACACTGTTGCGTTTGTGGGGCTGGCTGGGGTATGTCTGATTCGGAGTAGGGGCGTTCTGTGGACAATAGAAAAGGGGTGTGTTAAAATCGGTTTACTAAAATAAATATTAAAGAGGTGTTTTTAAACCAGGTAACACCCTGTTTGGGTAGATTGAGCTATATATTGTTAGATATCTGACAAAATAAATAAGTAATTTTTCAGTGAAAATCAGTCTTCAATTTATTTTTATATCTTTAAGTAGAAATCCTTTAAACTGAAATCTTTTGATTTTGTTTATATTATTTTTAATTATGAAATTAAAAGAAGTAAGTAAGTTTTATATTGTGTATGTGTATGATATTATTTAACAAATAATTAACAAAAATGTAAGGTTGCTGTTAGTAATTTTAACATCAAGACGTCCAACACGACGTCTCCCCGTGACCATGGATGCTGTAAAGGATCCGAAACGTCGGGAACTAAATAATATCAATATACCGCGATAAAATCCGTAAAAAGTAGTTTCATTTCAACGTATCCTTTAGGTACAGCTTAATATTCTTTATAATATTATCTCCAAAGAACCTTTAATACGGAAAACAATAAAACTAATTTAACATAGGTTTACACCCCAAACAAGACTATCAAAATAAAAGTACCATTCAATCCAATATCTATAGTAATAAATCAAAATGTTTATTAGCAGTTTCGCCTACGTTGCGCGTGCGCATAATGTTCACGTGGGCCGCGACACTGGGTTATGTAGTATTGGGCCGTTTTATTTTTAGCGAGGTCCGTGACTTTGGAGTCGGTATGTACTTTTTTATAAATAATCCCATGTCCCTTTTTGATGGGATCCTTCTCTCAGTGATAGGAATTCTTGACTATGACAACCCATAAGTTGGAGTCAGTCATAAAGCATGGTGTGCTTCGACTTTTGTGAGTATGTTCCAATTTCTTCACGGTTGCTGTGGCTCTGCCAGTCTGCAGTCCATAAGGACTCCGGCAACTCATCAGCAACTCCTCTGGTGTTGCAGGTGTCCATGGACGACGATGACTACTTACCACCAGGAGTCTCACCAGCTCGTTTGTCGACTTAATCCATAAAAACCAAGATAACTATAAACCAACTCGAAGATTTAAGAGAACACAATACTAAACTTACACCTTCGTTATTATTTTCTCAAAAAACAATTGTTGTGATTCTGAAACATAACGTCTCTTTGTTCTTACGTGTGGTCGGAACAATGGGGTCTTGACCACAGAAATGTGCAGTAGCTAATGATTTTGTTGTCCAATAACTTTTTATGTGTGGTGAGTACATAAATGTGTAGCCAGTAGGAATGGAAGAAAAGTATAGAGTATCAAGTCACTTGTTTTATTTGGTGGCTTACAAAGAATTGGCCACTTCGTTTTTACTTGTGGTCATTGTAAAAGACAACTGGAAAAATATAGAAGGCTGATCTATGTATGCCTATATCCTCGGTACGAATCATACCGCCAAGACTGTATTCACTGATGGAGAAAGGTGTACTAATTTACACCCATAGTTCGTCAGTATCTAGGGAGCTAGCGAATTGTAATTTAACGGGCACCAATACTAACTCCAAACTACTGAGAATTTCTTAGTAAACAACCTAATCCAATAACACTTTGGTTGACCTGAGAATTGAAGCCAGGATCTCTAGTATTACAGTCACGCTTATGACCACTATTACGTATAAATTTGTATCTACCATAAAACGAGAATTCCATCAATCTCGAACAAAACAGTCGCAAAAGATATCATTATTAAATTAAGTTTTCAAATATGATTCATTTTCAAGGAACAAACTTGTCGAAAAATAAAAGACGAACACTTAATCGCTGCAGCCAAGTCGATTAGGTTGATTAAATGGGATCTTCATAAATATTGGAAACAAAACGCTCAGGGCCGTATTCTGATATGCTTGACTGGTGATTCATAATTTGAATACTTCTGTTTCTGTTATTTTTTCTGGATGGTTTTTTGCCGTATACGTATCCTAACAGTGTGTGCTACCAACTCACTTTTACTGATTGATCGGCAAAAGAGCAGACGAGCCACTTAATGGTAGTAGTCATGGCCGCTCATGGGTACCTGCAACACCAAAGGAGCTGCTGGTGCGTTGCAATTGCAAATACCCAGAGCTGCAACAACCTAGGGAAACTGCGCCTTTACGTGCTCTCTGCTCTCTGTCTCTCACGTGCGAAATACCACCAAAATGAATCTGACGTAAAAGTTGTCAGCCAGTCAGACCCCAGGAGGTTCTGCTGTACAACCAAGTCAGATATTTTCTCGCTTCTTACAAAATTTCTATCTAGATGGCAGTTAGAAACAGTACTTATACTAACCCAGGACGGGTTAGTATACTGTTCTTCCTTCATATGGGAAGAGGGTTCCCTAATACCTATTGGTTTAATAAATAAGCTATCGAAAACAAAGACTCCATACAAAAAGGATTCCTTTTTTTGCGGAATAGCCAGTTAATTAAAGAATTTGCCTCTAACTAAAATACACGCCCCGCAAATCAGGTATCAAAAAGGCAAAAATATTTGAATTATCAATAGAATACATATAGTATGTATAATATTAAAAATTAAAACATTGACTTGTAAAAGCGCCTTTAAAAGATTACAGAAAAAATATCTGTATCGTTTATTATTTACTTAGATATTACAATACTAACATAACAGTAAGTTGAACATTCGGAGCAAAGGACCAATTTGTTTTTATGCTGATTGAAATTGATGGTCGATTTGAAATCAGCTTATCAGGATGCGTTATCTAAATAAGTGTTAAGTAACCAGTTATTTCTGCAATTCAAATTGGGTCGATTACAAAAGATTTGTACACCAATTAATTAACTTAATACGAAAAATCTTGCAAAAACGATGAACATAATATTAACTCAAACATTATATTAGAATATTTTATCAACAACAGTGCAAAAACTTGTACCCCATAATTCAACGAAGTTGCAATACAATTCATCACATCAGGTAGCATTCAGACTAGCTTTATTTGACCTTATTTCTTAAACAAAACAAAGACGCCATGACAGAACAAAGAAAAGCAATTTGTTATCAACAATATCGATGGAGCCAGTACCAGGCGAACAGGAGCGGCGAAGAGGTAATATACAAAATATATAAGAAACACAAATTAATAAAATCTTGGGTCCGTCCGCGAGCGAAACCCGTTTCCATGACACACGTGCAGCGACCGACCGGTGGGGGATAGAGAAGGAAATATAGAGCTATCTTGCTCTAATGCAACGGTAAGGATTGTATGGACCTGACAATAATAATTTATTGTGATGCACTATGTAGCTTTAGTAATCAATATTTTTTTAGTTAGCTATTACTAATTACTTTAGCTAGAAAGCATGCCGATGCTGTAGAACTACTTTTTTTTAAATATCAGAAAAAATAGATATAACCGCTTTTGGTTAAATTCAACACTCAGTCGTGAGTTGATCCCTTGGTAATACCTTATCAAAATTCTAAGTAGGTAGAATTAAGTAGGTAGATATTTTTAATGTAAAAAATATAATTAACTTTAAAATTCAAATATAAAACCATCAGAAAAGAGGTTTTTCCTCTGCGATTCTGCTTTGAAAACAATATACTTATATGTTTAATTCACATCCATATTATTCTCACACAATGCACTTTGAGAGGCGAGTCTGTTATTTTTTGTCTTATCCACACTAGCTGCGTAACACAGGTGTCCCTAGCTTACGCCTATTTACAATATCACAGCTATCCTTATTATTATTACCTGGTACTCTGGCCTTATGCTGGGGCGAAGTGGATTATAAAATTATCGTTGAGACAGGTAGAAGTTGTCCTTTGAGGGTTTCCTGATAATATGGTTACATTAATGGTGGAAATAAACGCAGCTGCTGCGCGTGAGTGATTTCCATGGTTTGATTCATTATAAAAAATCGGTGGCATCTCGGAGTTTAGACTGCTTTACCCTTCTCTTTGTTACCATGCCAGGGATAGAATATTCTGCGATTATTCAAAGTTTTGGCAAATATAACAATTTAAAATATCGCTTGTGGGAACTCTCCGTTCCTTACACAGCTGAACCAAATAATCAGAAGATTGTAACCTCTTTATATTGTATATTCCTAAAACCGGACTGCTGACAAATCATACCTCAATACTTTTCCAGGTATTTTTAAATTGAGACTTTATTCCTTTGGGACAAGGACTGAAATAATATTAGGTCAACACACATTTAAGGGTCATTTCGTAAGCCTAATTTGCAACAGCCAGTAACACACTAAGTTACAAACCGCGTTGACAATTGCTTAACCTCTTCTTCATCGAGCCCACATTTAGTATTTCACTTAAAGACAATAATTATTTGTCTGCAAAACTAGTAATACTCGTTTTTAGAACGACTTAAGCTGTGGTTTCACTGCGATGACTTTGACGAGCGATAGTGTATCGATACTTGATTTATGCTTGTCGTAAAACTGACCGTTTTATTGGCTTTGGCGTTTGATGCTACTTCTATGTTTACTTTTGAACAAAGTATTATAGTAGTTTTAAACGTTTTTATTTTGCCGCAAGATTGTGGTGAAGTAACTATGGGAATTATTTTACTCGAAACAAGTGCGCAACTAATGTTATTGTTTAGTAGTTGGTACTTGTAAATATAAAAAGGTATTATAATCTAGCTGCCAACCCACATTAGGCTAGCGTGGTGGACTATAGCCTAAGCCCACTCATTCAGAGAAGACCCGTACCAAGTAGAGAGAGGGTATATTGGGTTGATTATGGATACTCTAGCTAAAACAGGATTAGTCAATATCAAACTTCAACTGTTAAGCTCTCAAAAGTTCACTTAACTACTCAGTGTCAACACTCAATACCATTATGGACCAAAAGCTTGTATTATTTTCTTGAAATACAGTCGTGGAAAATGTAGGACACAAAAAAACTGCAATGTTGCTACATTAAGAACATTGTAGCATAATTATTGCTGAGTGAAGAAAGAAGCAGCTTTTATATGTAGGTACTGTATATGTACCTTAGTCGTTAAAATATATTTTTCATTTCATTCATAAAGGCACAAAGTTTCAAATTAAAGCTATTTATACTAACTAGGTATATTAATGCTTAAAATTGTTAGCAGCATTTTTGCTCTTTTTCAACAAATATTGTTGAAAGGTTCAGATTTTTATGGTTAACCTATCCTACCATTAAGTCGTATTAACGAAATCACCTACAGTGGTGACCGAAGACTTGCACAAACCTGACATTAAGCGTTTCCAGCGAACGCTGTTAGCTGTCATTAGTAAGAATTACATATGAATTTGCGAATTTATGTACCGCAAGACTGAACGAGTGATGAAATTAGAACCGTTTTGATGTAGTACCTACGTGCTTGGTTATCTTTTCCGTGTTTTAAAAGGTTTTATATTACATTGCAATGTTGAGAATATCATAATTTGATTTACTCAGTATAATAACTGGAAACAAATGTTTAACCCTAAAACCTGCAATCAAAGAGGCTTATGAGGCTACCACTGATGACGCTATAGAAGTGGTGAAATTTTGGGATTTGGGAAGTTGGGAAAACTTGGGAATTTTGGGAAGAAGAAGATTAAATTGAAGACAAAATTCAATTTCGTTTTGGGGATAGAGTAACTCGTAGTTTACACACACAAAATAACAATAGAAAATCGTATTTAAATACAACTTAAACATATTTAAGAAGTTGGTGCAAATGGCTGACTGCCTCAATAGCCAAGTGGTCCTGACCGCGATTGCTACGCTAGAGGTCCTGGGTTCGATTCCCAGGTCGAGCAAAGTGTTATTGGGTTTTTCTATGAAATTCCCAGTAGCAGCTCGGAGTTAGGAATTTGTGCCCGGTTAATGGCAATAGGCTCGCCCCCTATTACATGGGACATAAACATACCGGCGAACTGTGGGTGTACATTAGTACGCCTCTGCCTAACCCTTCGGGGAATACAGGCGTGATGGTATGTTATGTTATGTGCAAATGGCCCATAGTACATAAATTTAATAATAAATTTAATTATAAATTAAATAAGCTTCTGTAAAAAAATGTAGAGATAATCTTCTCACTCGCTAACGATAACTCAGCCGTATTACTGAATATACTCGAACTATAAGAATGATACAAGCTCAACCAGGAGCTTATCCATCATCCATCGTATCCATCAAATAATTTTCTACTAGTAAATACTTGAGAAAATATGTTTCCCAAAAATTATGTTCCAGATACGTTAGAGAGTTTATAAGTTATAGCTTAGTAAAATCCCAATAGAGAAAGTAATATCAATACTCACTCCCATAAAAAATGAACGAGTAACCATTAAGATGCAACTTGACACTTACTTGTAACACAACATCCAATAATCATACAATTCAACGAACTTCAACAGAATATTATTCCCACAAAATCATGTTTCAATTCCACTTATCACTGACCAGTTACCAGAAATTCGTGAGTCTCAAAAGTGTTTGCCTCTGTCTCATCGTCTCACAATGATTTTCCCCGCAACGATTCGTCTCACAATAGTTTAAAGGATTATATCAAAAGGACATGATGATTCGACACAAATGACCATCACCAGGTCAATGATTAATCGTTTGTTGATTTGAAATCACGTTTGGGACTTTTGGGCCTTAAAATGATTGAATCGTTGATGTTTTTGTTCTTTGGGAAAAAATTTAAAACATATAAGGGTCGTACAATAGAAAAGAAAGAAAAAACGTGTGTTAATAATAGAGATGTGTTGAGGAACTTAAAGGAGCAACTTAATAGTTGATTGAATTCAATTAGAGTTTAATGAAATAGAAAATGTCAGAGAACAAGCCGTAGCTATTGGTAAAGTTATAGTTATAGAATGATGATCGTTAAAGAAAGACGCAATGACAAGACCTAATATGAAATTTTTATTGGCTTTTTAGTAAAATTACTTTGATTTTTTCCTACTATAGATAATTGTTATCGAAGAAAAATCCATGCAATAAAATCTTAGCAACAATTAGCCTAATAATAGTTACTATAATAAGACAATTTTAAAATGGTCCTAAAGGACGCAGCAAAGCCGCGGGCGAAAGCAATCATCCATGAAATGTTTAGCGGACCGCAAACAGAAGTTGGTAGGACTGGTCAACTGCGTGCACCTATTCGAATCACTGTGATTATAGGAACTGGTTCTTCTAACAGTTATATCGGAGCATAGGATTAAGCACTTAACAATAATTATTACATTTAATGAATAATTTCTAGTAAGAACGTCGTTGACGTACATATCTTGAGAAATTGTAGAAAGGTTTGGCACAAGTACAATTTTTTTTTGGTTTTCTACCTTGTTATAATAAAATTGCCATTTCCAATATAAATTCTTATATCTTCGTTATTAATCAGATTCATAATAAAGATATAAGAATTTATTTATTACAATATCAAATATTTTTATAAAAAATATCAATAACATCTAAAATTTTAATAATATTATTAATAACATACCATCACGCCTGTTTTCCCTGAAGGGTTAGGCAGAGGCGTACTAATGTACACCCACAGTTCACCGGTATGTTTAGGTCCCATGTAATAGGGGGCGAGCCTATTGCCATTAACCGGGCACAAATTCCAAACTCCGAGCTGTTACTGGGAATTTCATAGAAAAACCCAATAACACTTTGCTCGACCTGGGAATCGAACCCAGGACCTCAAGCGTAGCAGTCGCGCTCAGGACCACTAGACTAATGAGGCAGTAATATTATTAATATGGTTATAATATAGGCTAAAAACATTATTTACAAACATAATAAAGTTGGTAATTAACCTACTAAGAGGTTAAAAGTCCAGAGATGAGATGTTTTAAAACCTTGATCTATAGCTACTGTTTTAAAGTGCGTAGATAAAATGCGATCCGTGCATAGAAGTAAATTTTATAGTTTTGACTGCTTGTGGCTACCACTAACTGTACTCCCACTTCAAACAGAAGCGGCCTTATAAAGCCTTGAAAGATAGATTACCCTGAATTACACCTAACCTTATAATATAATACGAGAACATGGCTCGAAACATTTCCTCTCAATTAAACATAATTAAATAATTGATTTACAGCAACACAAATAATTTTCTAAATGGCTTCAAATAAGAAATAAAGCTGTATAGTAAACGGTTATACAATTACCCATTATTAAAGTTAATTGTTGATCCCATTACTGTGATACACGAAATGATACAGAACACACCATTAGACCCCATACAACCATCACTTTGACCATAACATTCAACATTAATATTTTACTTAATGACTTTCAAACTTATAATTTCTACTATCGAATACATTTCGATGTTACACTATTTTTATTTGTACCAATTTTGAGATTGCTCTCAAAACTTTGAAATCAATTATTTTAATAGGAACCATTTCATTGTTTAATATTCAAAACTATAATTTAAACATTGATTTAGGTTTGTTACTGAATGTCCCGTATAGACTAAGACTAGACAAAATAGCTTCCAAATTGAAAAAAAAAAAAATTTTTGACAGTCATCGATGAAAATGAATATTTAGTCTTTTTTAATCATAGAAACTTTAGTCATTTCTGAAATCAAACAAACGAATAGATCCACCACTAAAACCACTAACAAAAAAATGACAATGATCCAAAAGACAAGACAATAATATCCAAATGCGTTACCTCCTCATCATTTTTGCTAAACACAGAAAAAATAATATAACACAATCCCTATACCAAAATGATGCGTATTACAGAACACGGTCGCGTGCAGACGTGGCATTGTATGCAAATATGAGTCAAACCTCAAACTTATTAATTATCATGGACGAGCGCAACCGTGAATAGCAATTAGTTTTCTACGATTTGTCAAAGCAGACGAACGATTGGTTCATCTAAATATATGGGACTGGACTTCTAAGTTATTGGTTTGTTTTGTTTTGGTAATGAGGTCAAAATTGTTTAAATGGGCCTCTAAATGTATGTCATTTGTATGTTTGCTTTTCCTGTATCAAAAGACCAGACTGATTGTAGTGATCTAAAACTTGTGGAAGGTATGTTGAACAAAATCACTACAACAACAAGCTAAATTCGTTATTTTATTTTGTCCTAAGTATATAAATCCTAAATGACCAATATTAGTAGCGACCGATTATTATCTGTAAGGGCTAATACTATTATTATGATATGCTAAAAAGAAAAGTGGTAGTTACCAATTTATAACTTGTTATGTCTACTATTCTAATAAGTACATTTAACTTAACCAGTCCAGCTTCTCTAAAACTGCGACGTATACCTGAAAGCATAAGTCAGTCATTGTTCTGTCTACTTTCGCATTACACATCCACTTAGTCACTTCAACAATCCCTTTCTTATTTCCAAACAGACAGAAGATTAATGCTTCAAAATTTAAAGCCAGTTCACGGTTGCCGATAAAAAATCGCCGGTCTGCATTCAGCTTTTACTTAAAGGAGTAAAAACGTCTGGCTACCGTACTACGCTCTCTTTCATATGTAAATTTGTTGAGCTATTGTTGGCCTCATGTATGCAAAAGATGAAACTGTAAGCATTGTTTGACTTGTGTAGTTATTGTTGGTACTTTTTCTCTAGTTATGATGGTTCATCTACTTTGACTATCTATCTTCATCTAGTATACTTGGAACGTAGTTTAGTTGTTTTCTGTTAGGTTACTAACGAAAAGGTTTTAATGCCTTTTCCCCTTATCTCTTATCGCAAGAAGAACTTTTTATAAAATATAATAAGTACAATTTAAATAATTAGAGATATGGGAATATTAGAAGTAGAAAGGTCTCGTGGCTAGGTAATAACTAGGCTGATCAACCGATCTGCAAAGTTAAGCTGCACTTGTCATAGTCAGTGTGTTGATTGGTGACCATTCTTAACACATAGAGACCCCTAAGTAAGACCCGAATATCGGTATTGCCCAGAAAGGGTTATGGAGGTCTGATGGCAGTCACTTCGTGTAAAATGCTGATATTCAGCCGCATCTGATTAGATTGCGACTCCAAAATAGTTTGGAAAACGTTCGGAGGATAATAGAAACGTTAGAATTCAGGTTTCTGTTAATACATTTTCGCCTTTGATAGTCGCTATAAAATGGTAAAAGATAAAACATTTTTTTTTTAAACTTTACTAGCAATGTGGATCGCACATTACTAGTATTCTTGTTAACCCCTCGTGCTAAGCTAAATGCTTGTGTTACGAGTGGGTTCACGTCGGTAGTGCAATGGGTGGGTTTCGAACCGGCAACCACATGATTACAAGTCCGATGCCCTAGCCATTAGGCTACCGCCGCTTAAAATTAATTCTCTAATCGGTCTCAACAACAATTTCCCAATTAATAAATGGTTTTTGTATATCTTTATTTCCTTGTAATTCTTAAGTTAGAACCTTTCGTTTGGTCCCTGACCATATGTCGAGATCCTTTTCATGTTCAATATTTGGTAAAGGGGTTAGGGATCGTCTGCCACCTGACATCAAAACTGTGGGAATCATCAGCAAACGATTCTGTTCAGTAACTCTTTTTTTAGCTTCACTGGTAATAAAGTGTTATTGAAAATTAATAAGCAGCTAAAATTTAACATGCATTGAATATTGTTGTTCACAATAATAATGGAAATTTAATAAAATAATCTAATTACATAATTTGTTTATTGGTCCTATTGTCCGCATTCATGTTTTGTTATCTCAATTCCAGTTATCTTTACATTAAACGCAGAACATACCCTTATACCAAAATAGGCTAACCACAATTTGCTAAAAAATTGCCTCGTATGAATTGTATGAATTCAAGTAGCTGCTGTGGTTACTACAGCCAATACAATATTTAAGTACCTTTCATACAAAATTATCCAAAATGTCCATCATGCCCGTATTCTCGAAAAGCTTGTCGTTCGTCTTCATTTTTAAAACTATTTTTTGGCACAATCTTTATGGCTTACAGTTTGAACCCGTATCCGAAATTCAATACAGGGAGCTGTGGTTTTTCAATTTTGGTCAGCACTAAATCTTTGGATACTTTTTAGCATTTTCACCAATTTTATATTGTTTTCATAATTCCCCCTTTGTTCAGCATATTGCTTTTAACAAATTACCTAAAATGAAGCGGGTTGTTTACAAATATATATTCCAATAGATCATCGTCACACTCAAATAAATTATGAAGCATAACTACTGCCTTCCGGCTTATTGATTATAAGAATATCAAATCAATAAATTAGCAATCACCACATCCATTCATTTCTACTTCGCTTCGTTCCATTTTTTATAGCAGTCTAACTTTTTTATACTGTATGTAACTTTAAAGGCATAGTCTTTGTAATTCTCACCACAAACTTCAGCCACTTTTTACCGAAAAAATATTTCACTAAGTAACCATAAGTAAAAAACATCATATACATGGTGTACCCAATTATATTGCATTTTATCTCTGATCTTGATGAGCGTTTGTTTTTTTCTTATTCAAGATCCAGATTTAATCCTCTACGCGCATTTTTCATTGTTAAAATCTTGCGCGGTGTATCGTTGCGGTTTCATTTTACGAGTGTTATAAACTCGAAAAGGGAGAGTCTATGTCGTGATTTGTGATGACGGTGATCGCGTAGGCGTTGTGCTTGCTACTGGGCTGTGGTGTAGTGCTGCTACTGGGGAAGTATCGATAGATATAGACATGTCAAGATAGCTCTGTCTAACTGAGCTGCCACAAATCATCGCTTGCCACTATTATTGCCATGTTTTTATTTGTATTACTTAGGTAGTATGCATTTAATTATTCCATATAATTATCAACTTTTGAGGCCTACGTCCAGCAGTGGACGAATATAGGCTGATGATGATGATGATTATTATTATTATTTCCTTAATGGAGAATTATTTAAAATATATGTTTTTCTGGTTCATAAACCGACCTCTACAACAAGCAACTTAAAATACACAAAGCTATTATTTTAATTTCTATGATTAACTGAAGGGCAATGAACATTATAATATATAAAAACAAAATCCTTAAGGTATATTTTTTTTTACTTGTTGACACTGGTCATAAAGTTTGAAAGCCTGATCCCATGAACCTGTTCGGCTATTAATCATTAAGCGTCTTCATTATCGATAAATTACTGATGTACAAAACGAATGTATGAACATCGAATACAGGGACGACTTACGAGTTATTAGCAATTACATGTATATAGTTTTTTTAACCAGTAGGTGTGTTTCCTTTGTAAATTTTGGCTGCATTAAATTAATATTTAAGAGAGCCGTCCTCGAATAGTAAAGAAAATTATGTTCGTCAATAAAAGGAAGATTTTTCATTGGCTCTCGTTTAATTGCCAATTTATAAGACAATAAATGTTCTTCTTAAATTGCATTTTTTTCAATAATGGCATCACAAAGTAAAAAAAAATAGCATAAAACAAAGCTTACTAATATCTATGAATTCACAAACAAGAAATGAAACCTACTTATGATATTTCTAAAGTTTCACATGACTAACAAATAAATAAAAAACTTTTGTACCTGTTATAATACTGCAACTGTGTCTGATAACACCTTCATAGAAAATACTACTAATACGGACTGCATATATTCAGAGAAATCAAGCCAATTAATAAACATTAATTCATAAAACATAATTAGATATAACACTTGATGAATTATTCATGCATAACATAATTAATTAAAAAAACAAACTAGATCTCACTTAACGTTATAATTAAATGATAAGATATCATAATTTGCCAGACGAAAAGAAAAAACATTCAACACATCGGACAGACGTCATCGTCTCAAAGAAATAAGAAAATAAAATAACATCGATATCGGAACAGCACATCTCTAAAGGCCAGTGACCCAAAAAAGGTACGGAGTGAAAAAAAGATTATATTTTATTTTCAAGATACAAGTACTATCAAGGCATAAATTAAAGGTTTTATTATTTTCTCTTTTTCTTGCACCACGTGTATCGATGTAAGCACGGAGGCTTGGCGACTTGTATGGTCAGCAGAAAAACTTGTTTTTGTTTTTATTTCAGTAGGACAAGGATCCAAGCAGGTTTTTGTTGATTTTAGGTATACATAAAGTTTATTAATACATTTTTTCGCTTAACTTGGCCATGTCAATAAAATAGCTTAAAAAATTTAGAGATTCGCTTCAAATATTTTATTAAGTGTTTTTTTCATAAACTTGACTTGCAGTACTGTTTTATCATTTAACACACCACAGAGTTTTTTTAGCAATATACAAGCATGTAATTAAGTTTATAATTTAATTTATCCTACCTTATACGAGTTATTTAAACAAAAATAATGTCATATAATATTCTTCTTAATAAAAAAGTTTAAGCAAAAAACAACGTTAGTATAACAAAAACTGCTGTCTCTACACAACAATATCACGATTATTACCGTTGAGTTACGTATAAAGTGGCCCACTACTGGCCTTACGCATTGCTTATGTGTGCGTGTGTAAGAACAAGCTTGCGCGCCTGTGTGACAAGAAACTCGTTGCTTACTGCGCACGAGCATACGTACGTTGTTTTTAATTTTCTATTAGATTTATTTGATGTCAGGGATTTTACGGTTTACTGTATATGTTTCTATGAGATTTTAGTTTAGAGGTAAGTTCAATTTGATTTTCAATTAATTTCCTTTTTGTATAGGTTGTTTTTATTACTATGGACTTCTGTAGTCTCAAGTACACTAACACTTTATTATGATGAACTGGCACATTGGTGTAATGATGGCAAATGCAGCTGCCGAGCTTTCTCCAGTCAAGTTCTAGTAAAATGATATTATTTATTATTAAAGCTTACTAGCAATGTGGGTCGCACATTATTAGTATTCTTGTTAACCCCTAGTGCTAAGCCAAATGCTTGTGTTACGAGTGAGTTCCCGTCGATAGTACAATGGGTGGGTTTCGAACCGGCAACCACATGATCGCAAGTCCGACGCCCTCGCCATTAGACTACCGCTGCTCACCTTGAAATTCTTCTAAGTTTGGACTTGTGGACGTGGTTACCCCAAATGCAGAGGGCAAAATATACTGACAACTGTGCACATAAAAAAAAATATCTGACTAGGTTTTACAAAATACGCGCCAAATTTTGAAGTTGTAGATAAAAGTCAGATTTATCATTATCATGGGATATGGCAAAAAAAATACCAGTATAAACAGCTACTCATTAACTCACATCTGGTAACTCATAAGAGTACGTATATTTTGCACATACCTATTGCACGGGTTTAATTTAAGCATGAAGAAAAAAGGGGACGAATAAAGTATAAGACACTTGTGTAAAAGAGTTGGAATGGCTGACCTTAACAGACTTACCGCAATCAAATCGCGGATGTTCTCAATAAAAGGCCAGGTTAAGAGCACCCTAAACTGATGCATGCGTGAGGAGGTTAATGAACGTAGAATTTGCAAAACAGGTAACTAATAGTCAACGGGAGTAAGATGTGATAATATTATTATGTGCGTTTTACACAGGAACTGCAAAGATCAAATCATAATTTTTTTATGGGATAGATGGGCAAACGAGCAAACCGATCACCTGATGGTAAGTGATAACCGCCGCCCATGGACACCCGCAACACCAGAGGAGTCGCAAGTGCGCTGCCCGCCTTTAAAAGGGTTTGGGCCTCCGGTACCCTCAACTCACTCGGCGAAACACAACGCAAGCGTTGTTTCACGCCGGTTTTCTGTGAGGCCGTGGTATCACTCCGGTCGAGCCGGCCCATTCGTGCCGAAGAATGGCTCTCCCACGTGAAATATTCGCAGGTCACCTTAAAAAATAAATAAAGAACAAACAAAAGTACTTAAGATGTACTACATCTTAAACCCTAAAGTACCTACATTAAAATATATCACTGCATACAATTTTACTGTGGCGACGTGTAGGTACCGTTAGCAAAAACAAAAGCTCGTACGACTCTACCTACTAAAAAAACTGTCATCATATAATATTCTGTTACTGTATTTTAAGCTTTATTACTTAAAAAATAAGTTTTGTATTAATGTTTTTGGTTGTAAAATAATGGGTTTTAAAGTATACTCAGGCGAGAATGTGGTAATACAATAAAAAAAATAATGACAACGATATCGTCTCGAGATCGCTGTGATTATGTGATGCTGTTCCGTTGTTGCATGAGTTCTAACTTGTGTATGATTGTTTTCAAGTGGGACATTAGTGATATAAATTATATATTATACTCATGTGTTCGAGCCTCATACAGTATTTAGATATAAGTAGATAGGTTATATAGTCTTCCGTTGTTTCATAGAAAAGAAAATTAAAATGTGGCCTAAAAAAACAATAAGCGGTAATCGAATTTACGACTTTGATAGTCTTATTTTGTTCTTTGGGTATTTGTTAATATAGCAAATATCCAGCCAAAGACAAGTTTATACTTATGATGATGAGATTGGCATATCTGAAGTAACATTAGATAAAAATCTATTTTAGCAATGTTTTGAATAATCCAAAACGTTAATCTATACATATAGAAATCTGGTTGAAGATTTATGAGCCTGCTTAGATTAAAATTAGAATACCTAATTAATATAAATACAAAATTGATCAGTGAAGAAAAACATCATAGGAAAATTTAAAAATTAATTTATATTCAATTTCTCGTATACATAAATAGACAAGATGAAACAGATTTGGTTTGTAGGTCAAATGACAGCTGCATTAAAAAAGACCAGTAGCTAGCATAATTAAGGTGAAGGAACTCACGCTAGCAAACTAAAGAATAATTATTTGACCGACGTTTAAATTAGCTGTATATAAAACCCGTGGGACACATCTAGTACTATATATTTAATTACTAAGTAAATTGCAATAAAGATATTACGTCGCAAAATCATCATGCAAGATGTATTGTGGTTGCAAGCGCGGTTGCTAAATATATATAAAGTTCGAGTCCTAGATTGAACAGTGGTATTCGTTTCTTCTGTCAAATTTGTACCTAATTGTGAGAATAGTCACGTTCTTTCACCTAAATTAACTCTGAAAACTAACAAACAAACAAGTACTAGGTATAAAAAACAAACAAACAAGTGCTAGGTATAGGTATAGGATACCGCCGCAAGAAAGCGATAATAGTATGGGTTGGCTCGTTGGAAACTATTAAAGAATAAACAATCAATTTGAATTTTATATGACTTAGAGAATTGTCTTGTCCGAGAGTCTTGGCAGACTTGATTTGAAGGCTTTGGGCTTCGCCCCCTTAATAAACATAAAAGTTAAACTAAATAGCGAAGTTTAATTGTACATCAAGATCGGTGCCTTTACAGTACCTCTACCTAACCTTCTGCGTATTTAAGCATAATTTTATGTTCAAATTAAGTAAAACCAAACCTAGTATGTGTAATCATTAGGTACTAAACAGGTGCCATTAAGTCTCCAATAACTATTTCTTACAAAAAATGACCAGTAAATAAAAATAAAGAGAAAAGCTCACTAAACTAATCTTGAATAATACGATTTTACGCTGGAGTATCATTAGGGTGGCGTAATTCTATTATATCCTTATACGATGTATTACAATAATAGCCGATAATACCATGTTGATTATTTTACACCACAGTGAGCCAGCTTTGTGTTGAGCTTGGTAATTGTTTATTTTATTAACAAGAGATAAAATAAACTAGAAAAGAATATGAATAAATATATTTGGCAAAGACAAAATGGTCCTTTGATTGTAATCCTCCAAAATAATGGCACCCAATGAGAATCAATATATAATATTTTTTCTCAGTTCTCAAGTAAATACTTATACAAGAAACAAAACAAATACTTAATGTAAAAACAATACAAGTATTTATCAACTCAATTCAAATGCACATCCATAAATAAATCTCAAAACATCTTAAAAAAGGCTGCGCAGGCGCATCATAATATTCGTAACCTACGAAAACCAAAAATAACAACTAACCTAATAACTTTAATTGGTAAGTTAGTCTAAAATATAGCTAAAAGCAACGAAATAAGCCAAAAAGGTTGTACAAGACCAACAAAATGAAATAAAAAAAAAGATCCGTCACGAACATAGGCGAGGGAGAGCAAAAAAAGAAAAAACACAACATAAGTTCAACGTTTATTTTGGTTGCGTCCTTTTCGCGCGCTTACAGTTACGATATCTTTGTCCCTTTCTATCGGGCCGAGCGTTGGACACCTGTGCTTTAGTTTCCCCTGAGTACCAACGACCTCTGGGGGACAGCGAGACGAAACGTCATATGTAGACAGACTGCATTATAGAATATTGCGTCTTAACTTTTTTACTGACGGTACATTATAAATGCAAGTTGTCATAATTACAGATGCGTCGTATTTCGAAGTAAAGCAATCATTGTCGTATACCGATTTGATTCGTAGCAAGATGGAGTATTTTTTTTAGTTTAAGGCGCTGTGAATAGTCAAAATAGGCTTCTTAAAGCAGTTATATAGCAAAAAGTATACAGTTTCAAGCAGTGAAAAAAATATATGTTAATCTTGATCATATTTATGAGTACACTAACCGGTCCAAAACACGTTTGCGGAAAATTTTCTCGATAGAAAAAAATCATAAAGTAACCATTGAATTCAAAATTATTGCAATTGTAACTGTATTATTTACAAACAAATCTTGATAAAATTAATAACACTGACGTAATATATAATAATAAAGTACACTAGCGGTTTTATTTATCGATTGAAATAAGATATTTTTAATAATTAATAAATTTCATGATAAATAACTCTCACGAGTCGAACGAAACACCGCGCCATCGAGGCGTCTGTTCGCTTCTCTTTCATTTCTAGGCGGAGCGACAGTGATCGCTGAGGCGCGCTGCCTGATGGACCTGTGTCATTTTGTTCCGCCCGCCGCTCAAAAATATTTTGTATCTGATTGTATCGTATTCGTATTCTATGTATTGTTTATTTGTATTTTATTCTATGAAACAAAAATAAATGGTGGAAGTTGTAAAGTAAGCACATACCTGCCTGATTATCTATAAATACTTTATTTCGATGCGTAATTCTATAGCTCGGTTGGTCTAGCGGTCTTCTGCAGTAGGAAGATATGCGTTATGTGCGACTAAGCGTGAGTTCAAACCCCGCTTCGATATGTTAACTTTTTGTTCATTTTCTTTTTAGAAATAATTTTTCAGTGATTATTATTTAATTTGTTTTTTTTTGTTCTTTGTTTTTTAATAAATTTTTTAACTTTTTTTTTATAGTAAAAATAAAAGTTTACCGGGCTTACCATGAACCATCGGAGATAACTTCTTATGAGTACATAAGCATATAATAATTATGTACCTACATTGTGTTACAGCATGTTATAGGTAGTAACAACTAGTAATTCGATAGGAGGTCATTGAGGAGCGCAGATTATTTTTCATGATTTTAGGGAGCCATAGTATTTTTTTTATAATGACATTATATGAACAACTTTGAAGGCGAAATAGTAATAAGTTCAGTAATAATAAACTATAGTTTAGACGATAGCAGATGGCCACAATATAATTATGTTGATAAAATTTATCAAAAAAATCACATGATATAAAATTAGTAGTAGTATTTCAAAATTTAAAATCATTAATCTCAATTTTCGATAAAGTTATTTAGTGAAGGAAAAATTCGACTCGCAGGCAGGATTCGAACCTGCGTCTTCTGGCTAGGTACGCCAGACGCTATGACCACTAAGCCACCGCGAGTCCCACCTGCCATGTCGAAATTTGAAATTTGACTTTATAAAATTAGCATGAAAAATGCAAAAAAATCACAAAAAGTCAATTTTCGATTACAAAAGGATTCTGAGCACGAGAACCCTGGGACAGCACTTTCAATTGCGACCTCGGTTTCTGATTTCTCGACATCTGACATCTTTCTCGGGAATCGAGAATTCTCGATCACTATTTCCCGAAAATTCCCGGGACTTCAAGAAAATCTATGAAGACAAGTGTTATATTGATATTTACTTTATTTTGACGACCTCTGTGGTTTAGTGGTCCGAGTACCGGACTGCCGACCATGAGGTCGTGGGTTCGATTCCCACAGAACACAAAAATTTATGTGATGAATATAAGTGTTTGTGTTCGTCTGGGTGTTTCTTATGTATTATAAGTATGTATTTACAAAAAAAAGGTATATAAGTATTATATCCATTGTCTAGTACCCCTAGTACAAGCTCTGCTTAGTTTGGGACTAGATAGTGCTGTGTAAAAATGTCCCAGAATATTTATTTATTTTATTTATTTACACACGTTTTGGATCCATTATAGGCTACAGTATCCATGGTCACCAGTAGATTCAGATGTCGAATCACTAACAGCTAGCTTTCACTTTTGTTAAGTATTTGCGACCCGATTCACATAGAATGAGCAAATCCTATCCTTTGTCTTTGGATTTAGATTTAATGGAATCTACATATAATGGGGTTCCAAGCAGGTAATGAAATTTTGTATTTTAAATAGTCTCGAGAATCAGCTTGGCAGATATCTGCTTTCTTTTGCAAGGACTTGCAGTATATTAAATCTGACATAGTACTGGGCTTTGTCAGGGGTACGACTGTCTTACTGGAACGGTATATAAGACTTGACAGGTTGTAAGAACTGACTGATCTACTTTACTGGTTTTTTAGATTTTTCGGGTTATTAGATTAGTAACTAGAGATCTCGTGTGATAATGTCGAGGGATAATCTCGACAAGATCAATGTTTCGACATTTTTTAAAGTAATTACTGAAAATCTCAAGTTCACAACGAGTGATAATCATGATAAATGCGATAACTTATTTGTAAACTTAATAAAAATAAATAACTTACTAACATTAATTGGACCTTGAATGACAAAAGAAACGTAACGCACACGGTACATATCGCAGCAAATCGGCACACATAAGTGCACAGCAGATGTCTATTAAATATTTTGGAAATAACTCCTTTAGTAGCATAGGCTAATGGAAGCATTTCAAGCGACGCTGACAGCTTTACGCTCTACGCTACATGATACTAGTATATGTAACTGGTAAGCGAGCTTGGAATTATTAAACCAGTGTGTTAAACTGGCCGGAGGTCCACGTCTTGCCGTACAGTTGAAAAAACGTGAGAGCTTGTACATAACACGGCAAAACCACCGGGACATCGGCCAAGTACGGGTCACTAGCGTTTTATCTGGAATCAGCGCATGTAAACCGTCACGAATCCGTGCATAGGTCCGGCGCCGTCGACACACTGCCATAGACTGCTATACAACACTGTTGTTCCACAGTTTTGTTATGTGAGGCAGAAAGTTTCTAGAGAAACGGACAGTTATGGATTGTCAGCCATCAAGATAATGGGGATGGAACTATTGTCGCGTAGAACGACGGCGAAAAGTAGTTGCAGGGATCAATTCGAACAATTCCTCGGAGCAAGCCGTATAGTATAGGCGATAGAAGATGCATAGCGAGGCCACATCTCTACACAGCGTCAAAGAGTCTAGCCGGTTTGAATTATATTGGTAGTCTACGATTTGAATCGCTCTTCGTTGGATGCGCTCCAGAGGGAGCAGTTGGTACTGGGGTGCTCCTGTCTAGACATGAGAACAGTATTCCATATGAGACCAGACCTGCGCCTTATAAAGTAATAGGCGGTGGGCCCGAGTGAAATACCGTCTCTATCTATTAAGCACGCCAAGCTTCTTCGAGACTAACTTAGCCTTAACCTCTAAATGACCGCGGAAATGACTTGATTTCATATGTCGACACCAAGTATTCCAATATTGGCTGAGGCAATTAAGCGGTGCTCTCAAAACGAGAAAATACGACCACCGGCAGTTTTTTTTGCAGTGAACTCGCATATTTGTCTTTTTCGGGTTAAATTGGACCATATTAGGTCTGCCCCAATCTCAGACTTCCTCCAAAGTGGTATCAAATATGATATAGTGCTAGGCCATGTCAACTATGTATTCACAAACTGCTTACTTCTTGGGACGACGGTTCTTAACATGAGCAATGTGTTCCTTTACACGGGTCCTTATGCTTCTTTTTGTTTGGCGATAGAATCCGTATAGTTTTTCAATTTCAATATGTGTAATATTTGCGTAAACTTTAGAAATCAGTGGTTATTTTTTGTTCTAAAACATGCTAAACATTTTGAGTCGATTTTTCGTGCACTAATATTTATACACACATCAAAAAAAAATTGCGACTAGCTTAAGCTGATATAACTTTTTAAATTCAACTTTATCAAGAAAAATGTTTTTGTGTGTTTTCTTTAAATAGAAATACCCTGTTTGAAATTAAAAAATAAATTACTAAAGAAGAAATCATAATATAATCTACCATAAAAAAAGAGATTTAGATTTTTCAAAGAGATCGCAAACTTTTTTTGATGTGTGTACATACATATCTTCATATTTAGGTACGATATTAGTTAATTTTGTAAGTTTTCTATGGTCTTCAGATTTCTCAAGCTATCGACCCATTTTTTGTCGTCTCGAATCGAATAAAGCAAAATTTCCCGGGAATTCTCGCTTCGGGAATTCTCGCCCGGAAACCCTAATTACGACATTTGTCGAGAAAATATGTACCTACTAAACAGCTGTTTGTGTGGCTATGCTGTTGGTTGGTGCTATGGCTTGCGCTATTTATTTGCTTTCAAATTACTACAGTCTTTTGTGACACCCTACATGTCGGTACCTATATTATTTTTCTCCCGAATAAACCATCGGGCTTGGTGACCGTTTTTATATTAGATTCTGAAAAAAATGCATATCTCTACTATTATGAAATTGTAAAAAGCTGTGTCTGTACATTAAAGATATTGAAAAAAAACAAATGGGTTGTGGTATATAAACGTCTCCGAACCCAAAAATGTGATTTTTAAAATTCTTGTCTGTTTGTTACGGGTTTGCGCAAAAACTACTGATTAGATTTTAATTTTGTTATCACTGTTAGAAAGTATGTGCTCACAATTAAAAACTGGTATAAGTACTTCTTATCTCAAATAATTAAAAGGAACCTGAGATACAGCTTGACCCCTGTAATGTATAGAGACCCATACAAAGAAGAGATCATCACTGTTGGTTTAAAGTTTCAAGTGAGTGAAGCCACGGGCAGGGGCTAGTCTGGGGAATAAAAATGCTTGTTTATATAAATTTTTCACAATTTTGACACTTTGCCATTTCTAGAATTGGCAATTCTACGCCCAAGCCATTTTATTTCTGAATGATTAATTATTTATTACTCATCTGATGAATCTGTTAAAACTTTCTCAATATTCTATTCAAATTTCTAGAAAATAATAATAATTGATTTACTATTTAAAAAATACGAAAAGAGTAGTTAGATAGTACATTTTTAAATAAAAAAAAAGATAAAAAGGAATATTATATATCATGAGATTCGAACTTAGTATCTAGTGTCTGCGATGTGCGGTGACAAGCCGGACAGCGGCGCGCTAAGCCAATCATACATCTAACAAACGTTTCGAAATTACGTTTCTATATTAAAAGGACGTCGCGCATCGCCGAAATTCGTCCGAGGCGCCCCGCAGTGGGCGGGCCTACTTGTGCTGAGTTGTGCCCCACGTACCTGCTTCACCCCCTCCAATACCTAAACATCGTCTATTCACCGCGCCTTAATGCTTGTACTAATGTATCGTCGTCATAATAAAAGTGGCACACCTGTTTACTAATCCTATTGTTGATCGCTCAAAGGAAGTAAATTACGTACTTTTTGGTGCAAAATCATAGGTTTTTTTTTGGATTATTTTTGTAAATAGGGCGTGTTATTTTTTTGCGTTATTGTCGAAAAAAATTGGCTCCCTCTTCTTATTCAGTGAAGGGTGAATTATTTTCACATAATATGTGTAGGTACTTATTCAAAACAATTATTGTTGTTATTTGTTTACTGTATTTTGGATTTAAGGCGTGCTAATAATTTTCATTTTCGTTCTCGTTTTTATGTGACAGCTCCCATAAGCAATGAGTCCCATGTAACGGAGGACTTCACAAATATACAATTTACGGACAAAAAGTATAACCAGATTGAAAAAAACACAAATATTTACCACAGGTGGAAATCGAACCAACGACACGCGGCACAACGGTAATGTCTAAGTGAACTTAATTATTACACCTACGGTGCAGTGAAATTATTTGCGTATATTATGATCAAAGTGGGCAAAACTATATTCTAGCCCAGTGGTTCTCAGAGTTGGCAGAACCACGACCCATCACATAAAAACTTCCCTATCTGGACTGCCACGAAAAAAAATTAAATAACGTGACTATGTAATTATTATGTATTGTGTAAAGGACTATTTAAATAGTATTTGTCAGGGCACACCCAATATTTGCTAGTTAACGCTAGTAATCCATAGTTTGGGAAATGCTAACCTACAGAGATATATATGTATAATTAATATAATATGCAACACATTTGTATAACCAGTTACTATACCCTTGGTATAGCGAGTTCTGGTGTTACGCGATACGAGAGCCGCTTGACCTCCGTAGCCCTGGGGAAACCAGGTTTTTGTTGAATTATTGCATACTGCAGGTGGATATTCTGTACCTGAGCCTTATTAAAGGTAAAAAGAATCACCATTAATATAAAAATTAACCTAGATCTACAAATAATTATAGGATTGTTGTATCAAAAGGAATATAAGATTAGATGACTAGTGGCTAGATTTAAATAATTTGACAACAGAATCTTAAAACTCAGAATAATATTCAACTCTGAGATGATACAGTTCATAATTTTCATAAATAAAGCTTACTTGTTATATAGCTAAAATGCTATACGTCCTTTCACATTCAATACACAATTTGGTCCTTTCGAACATTAAACTTGGTCCTTTGATCCGTAACGGTCCTCTCTTTTTTCTTTATACAATTATTTCTTGCAACAAAGATTCAATATGAAATGCAGCCGAAAACAAAGAATAATTTACGCCTGGATTTACGAACCAGACTCAGTTTAGAATTCTGCCTGAGGTCGAAATTTGATTTTGTTAACCATGTAACATAATCTGTGCAGAAAATAGATCTGTGTTGTATTTTTAAACAATATTTTTATCACTGCGACGTTAACAGCACTCCTCGACAGTGATGAGCTATCGATTGATTTAATGACACCCACTGAGCCTGTCACTCCTCGGGTGATAAATTTCAGACAGTCTAGTTATTCCGTTTATGAACTAAAAAACATAATTAGTGTACGCTGTTACATGATAGTTTTTAAGGATCGTTTAAGATGTGATTGTTTTTTTCTATGGGATAGGGGAGCAAACGAGCAGACAAATCACCTGATGGTAAGCGATAGCCGCCGCCCATGGACACCCGCAAAAAGGGTTTGGGCCTCCGGTGACCGGTGTTCGTAACAATTATAAATACAGGAATTTATTATTACGCCTGTATTCTCCGAAGTGTTAGGCAGAGCTGTACTACTAATGTACACCCCAATTCGCTGATATGGGGTGGCCCTATTGCCACTAATCGAGGTCAAATCCAAACTCCGAGCTGCTACTGAAAATTTTAAAGAAAAACCCCATATATGCTGCTCAATCTGGGAATCGAACCCAAGTCCCCTAACGCAGCAGTCGCACTTAGGACCACTAGACTAATGAGGAAGATGTTATAGGCTGTTCTGAATATTTACAGATAAATTGTTTAGTGAAATAGCAATGATTTGAAAAAATAGAACAACAAAGGATTGTTACGGAGATTAATGTAATGTGTTTAATAAATATGCATGTTACCCATAAACAAGACGATTGGTACTAGAAGTGAATACGCTACATAATAATAGTTCATTGGGTTACTCGACTCTTGAACTGTCAGGATTCAACGCTTTTGTCTGTTGAAATAGGTATTGATTTTTATACAAACTCTGTTTCTATTGTGATGTTAAAATAGTGTTGTGAACATGAAATCTTCGACATCGATATAATCGCGAATTTATAAAAAGAATAATATAAATAATTCCATTGCGGACAAAAAGGCAAGAACAATATCCCAAGCTATTTTAAAGAATTAGGAGTAGGTATTGGGAGATATTAAGTTAGAAGATAGCAAACTATGATATGATAATGAACATAAATGCTGAGAGAAGACACTGGCTTCAGTAAGACAGGTTTGTCAACCTAGCGCAGGAGTCAGGGCCTCACTACTGTTTTGTAATTTTATTATGTCAATAAATAATTATTACTTGTTACTTATGATAAAAGAATATGATGAAATTCAATAGAGAAAACCAGTGACAGTTTACCTGATCTAAAAATCGATCCTAAGACCTCGACTAATAAGATAATTTGAATAAGCCAATGACACTTTTATATTTTACATTTATATATTAATATTGTTTCGTCACTCAATATAATTCTTCGTAAATTGAATATGCGCCGTCATATTCACGTCATTCAAGGTTCAAAGACAACCAATTCCTTTTGATGTGCAGTGCGAAAAGCCCAATAAATCTATATGTATTCACTCCAACATTATTGGCAGGAAAGTACAAAGTGAAACAGCCATAAACGGTCAGTGTTTAACGCAAACAAACAGAAATGCAGCCAGGCTTTATATAAATACGCGCTTGTTAGTTTTGTGTAGATATATGCTATCGTATTACTAATTGACTATATTATTCGATTTTAATAAAGTCGATAAAACGTCAAAGACAAAATCGTTCACTTAAGATACTTAGTACTTTTTAAACGTCATTTTTATATTGAAGATAGCCTAAAAACGCCCGCCTTTACTGCCTCCTAGTGTCTATGCTGGGAAGAAACAGCGCTAAACGTTTGAGTCTGTTAATTATTATTTTGTGATAATTACTTGCTTTTTTTTCTATAAATATCTCATATATCATAAACTTCAAGAGAACATACGTCAATAACCTACGCTTAGTTAAGCAATTATTTTCATTCTATGCTAACAAAGTTCAATACTGCAGAAATATCAATCGAAAAGAAGCCAACTGTATTGTTTAGTGCAACAAAATAATTCGGTTCAACACAAACACACATACACCTACGTCATCTCGTAACGTAGGCTAATTATGTCGCGTTGAGTGATTCGACTTGCTAATGCCACGCTTTTGACACAAATCATTTTGATTTATGAACGTGTTGAAAGTGTTTTCGTTTGTATGATTGAGAATGCAAATATTTATAAATTCAAGATCAAATATCAAATAAGCATGTGGAATTTTGTTGGCATTGATACATTTATATATTTTTGTTGGCTTAGAGGTTTTTGCGCTAAGGGTTATGGGTTTGATACTAGCACACAACAATTTTTTCCTACCTTTCACCTACAGGATCTGAAATGTATGTTTGTAAAGCCACCCACGAATTCTATGATACTGGAGACAATACTACGCTTTGTTAGAGAAAAAATACAATCTATAGAAGTATTGAAAGTGTCTATGTATAAGTATTACCGAAAAAAATAATTCGTAAATGCCCATTTACACGATGCAATGTGTCTTGCAAGTTGCAAACAATACATTATTTCGTACAAATAAGCTTAAACTTATAGGTTGTCGTAATGTAGACTTGAGAATGAAAGAACTTAGTAAGTTTTTTTAAATTAAAGTTAGTGTGTGACCTTACTGATCACACACTCTGAGCAAGACTAAACAAAAAGAAGAATCAATAATTATTTTTCTTAAAATATAAGCTCATTATTTTAAAGCACGAACATTAAAGTAAATACAGTCTATAAATATTAACACACATAAAACTACTTAAAAATTCAAAGTTCATAGTTAAACGCTCCCGAATAATTAACTCCCAGTTTTTATACAAAAAAAATCTCGTCTCACCCGACACTTATAGGAATAATGTCCGAACAAAAAACTATGACCCCATAGGCTCCCGAATACGAAATTAGTTTTTTTTACTCTCGAATAAAATTTGAATAAATTTCTTGATACTATATTACATTTTGATTAATGATAGGCTACCGATATTCGTATCGTTGACATACCAAGTGTTAAGTCTAATTGATTATTTTCTAAAGCGATTTTTTCCTAATTTGAATTTGAAAGGGGAGATGAGAATTTGTTAAAAGTATTGAATTACAAATGCTGAACTATGAATATTTTAAGAAAAAAAAAATTGGTAAAGATTGAACAAGTTGTGAGGAATAAATTTTCTGTCAAAGCATGATTTGAAACCGGGTTTCGTATAAAAAGGGTTTCGAACGTTTAATTTATATTATCTAAGAGACAAGTGTCTATCCCATTACTACCTGTAACCGAAAACCTTTTAATGACATTTACGAGCATCGTGAGAGATTTTTGAGTATTTTCTTTTATTTTAAAACGGAACCGTTATCGGTTGGAGTTTTACTCTATTTGATACCTATTTTTATGTTCTTACCTAGGATTACTCTTTTTAGCGTTATTATACATAGACTCATTTACTTACTTTACTTAAATGGCTTGAGGGAGCAAACGAGCAGACGGATCGCCTGTTGGCAAGCGACTTCCGCTGCCCATGAAAACCCGCAGCACCTGGGGAGTTGTAAGTGTGATGCCGGCTTTTTAAAAGTATCCTCCAGTATCCTCACTCGCTCGACGAACACAACGTAAGCGTTATTTGGCAACGGTTTTCTGTGAGGTCGTGGTATCACTCCGGTCGAGCTACTCTGATCTCTGTCTAACCTTTCGGGAATTACAGGCATGGTGGTGTACTTTATTCGGATTAGGCTTAAAGAATTTTATTCTCCAAAAACATAATTATGTCACTTATTTGAAAACAAATATTTAAGATTTAATCAAAAGATCCGTCTATCTACCTCTTTATTTTATTCCAAAATTCAATCAACAAATTCTATCCTCCCAGTCACACCCAATTTCCAAATGAACATAAATATTCGAAATAATAAAAGGTAGCATTTGATCCAAATCATAGATTAAACCGAAGATCGAAAAGATAACTGTGGCAGTATTTATCCTGTATTAAAAAAGGTAAGTGTATCATTATTTATATTGTATTAAAAAGTTGTATGGCTACCGGGCAAAGTTGATTGACCCGGCGCGGTCACTCGACGCGGCGCAAGCGCATCTCTCTCGGTTTTTTGTACGACGTCACATGAGACCTATTGTGTGGTAGTTTTTGATGGGATATTATTTTATGTTGTCTGCTTCGAGTACAATCGATACGGCGAAGATGACTCTAGTGTTCAGAAAAATATTTAGAATTGTATGGCATCATATTTATAAAATAGTTAGGCGCATTAGTTAAGGTATCACCTGCTTTACGGGTCATGGGCATCAAAAATATGAACTCCACATGGCAAAATTTACATAGGTAGTTGTACCGAATCTGGGTGTTAGTGATTGTGATATTTGTAAAACAACTCCAACGATATAGCAAGAAATATTAGTGTGAGATAACCATTAAATTAAAAAAAAAGTTCTAACTAACGCTTATGACGTTAACGCAACCAATGAATAAGTGCTGAACTGTTAAAAGTTGTTCCGTAATTTTTTTCTTTCGTTTTAAAAAATCTTTACTGGCATAGTTATAATTGTCTACTAGATGACATAGGTGCAAAACTGAAGGAAACAAACCCTTGAAATAAATAATATTTAACACGAGAATTTGAAGATGTTCTTTAAAAATTCAATTTAATAATTTAGAAGAAAGAAATTTAAGTTTATACAAATCATTGCATACACATAAGTATACCGATGATTTTCACGTACCGCAAAATGACTTACTTCCTTTTATTATCACAGTGAAACTATTAAAAAACAATGAAAAATAATTAATAATTGTAATTTACATACAGTCCACGTGTTCCGGTTTTATTATGGTTTGTATAAAAACAAATCGTAAAGTTGGCGCCTGATAAACTGTCCGACATAAGTGCGACGTATCTGCCGTGCGGTCGGATGGTCCAAGATTATAAGATTCAAGTAAAATTATAAAACGCTCGCTCCATAAGAGTGAGCGTTTTATAATTTAAGCTGAACAGGACTTATTTGGCACAGCCCTAGAGCCCACACTATAACTTATTTTTTTTATAAGTTCATTAGATTTTTTATGTTATTGTTTTATTAAACTTATTTTCTTTCTAAGTACGAAAGAAAAAGGACGGAAGGAAGTAGGGACAGAATAAATTGACTAACTTTGTATTACATGGAACTTACAACTTTTTACGATAGAAGAACTGAGTTGCGAAGCTTGGTTTTATGTTAAGGTTAAGGTTTTGAGTTATGTATTTTGTGGTATTAATATTTCCAGTGCTACTGGCAGCGGTCGGTGAATATCAGAACTAAATTTTAGGCGTTGTACAGTTTAATGCGAATGACAGCGGCAGCGTCAGAAGAGGTCGTCCTAGAAGGAAATACGAAATACGATCTCATTGGCGAGGTCCTTCAAAAGGTCAGGCACGTAATACTCGCAACCGGTGCGTGAATGTGGCAGAAGCAAAAGAAGTCTGCAAGAATCGTAGCAAGTGGCGGTCTATAGTTTCTGCCTACCCTGTGGGAGAAAGGCGTGAGTCTATGTATGTGTATATATAGTCTAAAGGATAGGATAAAACCTTAGGCAACAGCTATTAGGGAAATAAATCTACTTTCAATCAAATATAATTATATTCTCCCGGAGTCAAGAGATTTTGGTTTACACTAAAAGTCAAAACCAGTTTTAACTGATACCTAACTAATTCTGATAGATTTTCGCAGTCAAAATTAGTTTTGACCAGTTATGAGGTTAACTTGAATAAATAAAAAGAAACGCCACCTATCGATTAGTAAGTAGGTATATGAAGTTAGAGTCTTTGGGAAATAAGCGTGACGGTATATTAAGGAAAATATTTTCATTATCTCTTGTGTCTTATACCATACAAAACTCGGTTTACGAAAAAACCGGTAGCAATACAATTTGCAATCAATTCACATGAGATATTAGTAATTTCATCACGCAATGGACATACATTAACATCGTCTGAATTATGGTTGTAAAAGTTATAAAGGTTACATATTCTTAAACCGGGTGAGTGTTTCGTTTAGCCTTGTTAAATGAAGATATTGATTGCGACTGTTTTTAAATTAAATTTTGTTTTTTCTTGCCGAGTACGCTAACTGCGTAAAAGGTAAAGGGATTGAAAGAGTCACACTAAAATCGGTAGCTGTTATGTTTATATTATACTAGTTTCTGCCCGCGACTTCGTCCGCGTAGCGTGATGTTATATAGCCTATAGCCTTTCTCAATAAATGTGCTATCTAACACTGAAATATTTTTTCAAATCGGACCAGTAGTTCCTGAGATTAGCCCGTTCAAGCAAACAAACAAACAAACTCTTCAGCTTTATATATTTGAAGATTAGTATAGATTCTGATAATTAGATTTAGAACTTCAGATTCAGAGACGAATCCATAAGTAAAATGCTTTCAAATTATGTCTAATTTTTATTGATTTGATTTTATCTTCCATCAATATCATCGTCACGCAAATTGCTGTCTATAAAGTCTGGCTTTTGTTAGGGCTTTGGCCATTCCCACCCCGCTAAAAGATAAAGATAAAAAGCGCGATCGGCTTACGTAATTAAAGGATATTATTTAAAAATAAAAGCAGTGTGTCTGTCTTTAAGGTCCATTTAAGTTTGAATACGTGTCAACCCAACCTAGAAAATGCGTGTGTCAGTCTGTATAACCCAAAAGACATACACAAGCCCAACATTATGTATATACAAAATACACTACAATTTAACCCTAACCCATATCACTTCACCACGGACTATTCTGAAAATAGCAGCAACAATTATAAATTTTACGACACTATGCTCAGACACTACGCAGACTTTGCCGAGCGAGGCCGAGCAGTACCGAACAGAGCCGAGCATAAAAAGTGACGCCAGATGGTCATGACCTACGTCAACATGTAACTTTAATTTCTCATAACACTTGTTCTGGTCACCATGCTGGGATGATAAATTGGGACACTTATGGGAAGAAAGGCTGATTTCATTTCATCAAGTATTCCTTGTTTTTTTCATTAGTGGACACACCACTAATGAAATTTAGAATAGAAGGAATTTGAATGAGAATTTAGAATGAGAAAGAGTTAGGACTATACTCCACCATGTTGGCCCAATTTGGGTTAGCTGAATTCACACACCGCGCACCGTTGAGAAATTCTTTCATACATGCAAGTTTCCTCACAATATTTTTTTTCACTGGTTAGGTAGTGTTTATGGAGCAAACAAGCAGACGGATCACCGCCGCTCACACCTGCAACACCAGAGTAGTCACAGGCGCGTTGCTGGCCTTATAAAAGGATTCGGGCCTCCGGTATCTTCACTCACTCAACGAAACACAGCGTAAGCGTGATTTCACGCTGATTTTCTATGAGGCCGTAATATCACTCCGGTCGAGCCGGTCCATTCTTGCCAAAGCATGGCTATCCCATGGTAAAAAATAGCAGTTCAGTTATCATATCAATAGGCTCTGTAGTGTAGTGTCTCTCTGCTCTCTCTAGCATATGTACAGTTTGCAATAAATATTTTAAATTTGAATGATAGTTGCTCTTTTGATTTCAGGATTTATCCTGATCTTCGGAACTACACAGACACTCTACATAAACAACTAGACGCCACGTCTCAAAGAAACGCCCGGTGTATTTACCAAACTGGAAATAACTTGTGTATTGTAAACAGAAATGTTTTTGTTTACTACGAACGTTCGCTTTCGAATGTCGACGCGTAAATTAAACGGCACCTTTATTTTGAAGTTCAATGCAAATTGAGCTGTTGTCGGAAAAGTTGATGAAATTGCTATTTTTGTTATTGTGAACTTTATTGCAATTTCCATTACAGTTTACTCTGTGTTTTTAGTTATAATACGAAGGATATAATTTATTTAACACATTAAAATACTTACATGTATGGTTTTCGGTGTTCTACATCAGCAATTTAGCTCTTAGCTTATTCCTATTGAAATTTATTAGGTACTAGCTTCTGCCGGCGACGTCGTTCGCGTAGCGTGATAATATATATAGTCTATAGCCTTCCTCAATAAATGGGCTATCTAACACTGAAAGAATTTTTCAAATCGGACCAGTAGTTCCTGAGATTAGCGCGTTCAAGCAAACAAACAAACAAGCAAACTCTTCAGCTTTATATATTAAGTATAGAAGTATAGATTTTTTTTTATAAATGGTTAGTTTTATTTATGATCAATACACAGAGGCAGGTACGTGTTCCCACCTACTACATAAAATATCAACCTATGGCTGTCATTTGTCGTGTTCTTCTTCTATACATACCATCACGCCTGTATTCCCCGAAGGGTTAGGCAGAGGCGTACTTAATGTACACCAACAGATCGCCAGTATATTTAGGTCCCATGTAATAGGGGCCGAGCCTATTGCCATTAACGGACACAACTTCCAAACTCCGAGCTGCTACTGGGAATTTCATAGAAAACCCCAATAACACTGCTCGAATCGAACCCAAGACCTCTTGCGTAGCAGTCGCGCTCAGGACCACTGGGCTAATGAGTGTTCTTCTTCTATCGTCGTGTACAACAGTACTCCTTTGCCTAACCCTTCGAGGAATATACCAGCGTGATGGTATGTTAGAAACGAATAGTGAATGGTATGAATTGAATTAAATGCAGCCGCATGAATAATCAGGAGAAGATGCATACATAGGTTAAGAGTTAAATACTATGTACCAAATCTGATAATATTACATTTAACTCAACAAACCCTTTAAAATATGTAAGTAAACATCGCTATAGTTTCAAACAAAGCAATCAACTCAATAACGAAGATACAGCCAAAGTTAATTTTAAACAAATTGCTCACAACATTGTCATAAAAACCAGTATAACAACATCCATCACTATAAATTATTACTACAAAACTGGAGACCAATTTATGCTGGTCATATTAGCTGGGAACGCCAATTTAAGGGGAGCTGTTGTTTCAATTTCGATGCTTGATTACTAAAGGTCAAGTAGTGCTGGTGGTATTACAGTATTTTATTCACGTTTTGACACAATCGGTCATTCGCCTTACGACCATGTACGTGGTCGGACGTGCGTACGCATGCATATGAGACATATAAAATGAGAAAGCCAATATTTTGCTTTGTTTAACAAAAGGCACTATAGTTAAAATAGTAGTTTATTGTGTATTATATTGTTGCATTGTAACTGTTTAGTCTGTGTAAACAGAGTTCTTATTAGCATATATTAACATTAACTTGTCGATTTAAGTGTTCAATTTGAATATTATTAAGTCTGCTCTTCCGTTATTCATTGGTTCTTGTTAATTGTAAGGGTTTCTTTATGTTAACAGCCGTACTGAAGATATTTCTGCAGAAATCATTTGCTATTGAGAATTCTAATTTTAAATTGGTGAATTGATTTGGTCCGATGTATAAGATCAACACAAATCACCTTCTTCAGTAAAGTATTGTACGGAATTATTATTTTTAGATAGATAATTATATAGACAATTACCCTAGACTTGTGTTTGAGCTTTTTTGTCTTTAACGAATAAATATTCAATCATAAAAAGATTCCTGTTATTGCAATACGCTCAGTAGCATTACACTTTTTTTAAATAAGAGTAAGTCCAATCTTATTTGATAAGAGTGTTCAAGTGTTTATGAAAGTTCTTGATGTATTCTCTCAATAAAATAAAAAGCGCTAACTCTAGCATAAAATACTCTCAATAATCATATAATAAGATTAATTACTTTGTATGTTTATGATTATCACATAAAAGAAAGTAATTTTAAAGTTCACGTTCAAATATGGACAATATGTATGTCGACGAGTTTTGAATGTGATAAAAATCTACACAAAAATAAAAATCATCTCGAAACATCTCACTTTCGTCTAAACCATTTTGTATTTAATAAGTGTCAGTTTAAAGACGATATTTACGAGTAGTTACGTATATCGTTACACCATAAGACATAACAGTTACATTTGAACGTAACTTAATAATAACTTATTAAGTCAATCCAATCGTTTGCATGTCATCTGCATGTCAGCAACCAGATTTCTGACTAAAGCTATATCTCTTAACTGACTGGATGTTTTATCGTTAGAATCTGTTGGCCCTTTGGCGATGTTTAAACATTAGTTATAGATTGTTTTTGTGAGATTTTTTGCTTCACGTTTGTTTAATCATAAAAAGATGGCAGCCAATTTTATTTATTTTTGTCTCGGCTATAGCCCTTATATCTTAGTTAATTGGATATTAAACATCATCTATAATAACTGCCTCATTAGCCAAGTGGTCCTGAGCGCGACTGCTACGCTAGAGGTCCTGGGTTCGATTCCCAGGTCGAGCAAAGTGTTATTGGGTTTTTCTATGAAATTCCCAGTAGCAGCTCGGAGTTAGGAATTTGTGCCCGGTTAATGGCAATAGGCTCGCCCCCTATTACATGGGACCTAAACATACCGGCGAACTGTGGGTGTACATTAGTACGCCTCTGCCTAACCCTTCGGGGAATACAGGCGTGATGGTATGTTATGTTATCTATAATAACTTCATGTTACTATGACTGCCTCATTGGTCAATTCGTTGAAGGAGCGACAGCTAATTGCAAGATCTTAGGTTTGTTTACCAGGTCAAGCAATTATCATTGGTTTTTTCAATGAAATGCTCAGTAGATATAGGCTCGGTTCCTATTACATGGGACCTCTAAAATATGTGCGCTGTAGTTGTATGTACATAAGCAGTACCTAAGCACACCTCTGTCTAACCCGTGGTAGATTCGATTTTGTGATTTTATAGTTGTTACTCTTAATATGATTAGGTGGATAAGCTAATCTTAATAAAACAGGGATATACGGAATCGTAAATTAAAACTAAGAAAATATTTTTTTTTTTGTTTTTTGTTTTTTTTTTTTTTAAAAAAAGCTTACTAGCAATGTGGGTCACACATTACTAGTATTCTTGTTAACCCCTCGTGCTAAGCTAAATGCTTGTGTTACGAGTGGGTTCACGTCGGTAGTGCAATGGGTGGGGTTCGAACCGGCAACCACATGATCGCAAGTCCGACGCCCTAGCCATTAGGCTACCGCCGCTTCAAAATTACGTGTCTAAAATCAATAAAAACCACATCACCACAAAATCAATCCAAATTAACATCCATAATTAAATCAAAATCATACGAACATTAGTTTAAAGATATTTTAATATTACAATCTCCAATAAAAAGCGAGACAGTATAATAACGTAGCTATCATCATTTTTGTACCATTTAAAAACTGATAAGTTTTATTGGGACAATCAAAACGTAATTTTGAAAGTATAATTCAGAACAATATTACTAAAAATAAACAGTAAACAAACTTAAAGGTCGCCAATATAGAACCTGTTTAAAGAACAGAACAGGTTTGGCCTTAATATAAGAGAGACAAGCGACCTAAAAAGCTTAATTGGCGAAAAGGAACTGGATAAAAGTGCAGATAGTGTTAAGTAGACACGAGCAAAAAACACTTCAAGAATTGCGAAAATAACATCTAAGATAACCAAACGGTCCCACTACCTGTGTTCATAACAACGGATAACTGTTTCCAATAACAGCTATTGAGCCGTCCTCTAAAATTAAAAATATATTCAAAAAGTATGACACTACTGCTACTTTTCATGCAGATATAGGAGCCTTAATATGGTCTGATGTCATTGTTACTATCATAGATAAAACATGGATGATATAAGCGTTGAGATTTGGAGAACAAAAGAGGAGCTAATACCCAATAATGGATGGAGTCAAGGCCATGATAATGAGTACGTAGCAATTAATAACTCAAGAAATCAAGAATATATAATTATACAAGTAAAATTATTCCAAATTTCGATAGTAGCATTGCGAGCAGCATTTAATTTGATAGTCCACAAAATAATATCAGTCTGTTTTCTCCGCTTCAGCAAAAAACTTACACCAAACAACATGACCAGACTGGCAAAGATCCCGTTAATTTTACAGTCCCTACACAAATAACACATTACGATTCGGCCTGGGTCGCCGAATTCGATGGTCGATAATCCATAAAAGGTACACCCAGACAGTTAGCCCAGTGTGAACATAACACTTTGAAACTTGATGGTGAAGCTTCTGAATGTAAAAGTTTTCTAATGGGAAATAAGATTCTGGCTCTGCGGCAGGTTGATGAACTTGGGTGGGCAGGTTGAGGATCAAGGGCAAAAGAATCAAGTGAGAGACATCTTCAAGGTTTTTTCGTATAAGAACCAGATGAAAGTTGGCAATCAACTGCGAACAGATAAATTATCATGCTAATCCTGATTAATCTAAAAGTGATGACGGTTAGACGGTGAGCGTAAAACCAGAAAGTCATATAATGGGACTGGTCAGGCACGTGCTATTAATTAAAGTACCAGTTCTACATTCTTCAAAACATAATATCAACACCAAGATGTAGAAAATGAAAACTAATAGACTGTCTACCCATAGAAAACATCACGAAATAAATTAATATAAATTAAAGCGAATAATCTTGATTGATAAAGACACTGTGCTGATGACAAAAAAAATATCAGTAAAATTTATCACACTAGAGTGCCAGCAGACGATAGCAATAAAATTGATAAGGTCCCATAAAAATAATGTGCACACGCATATAGAAATGTAAACAAAATGTTGACATTCAACTTGCGAAGACTTGTAGACCTTGATTACAATAACCCTACGCGACACTGAGAATGCAGAAAAAAATATAACACTGACAACGTATAAAGGAAATGCAACCTTAACTCTATGAAGACAGAATTTGAATTTGCTTAACCATACACAGGTGGATAGGCCTATATTGATTGTGGATATAAGCGTACATGTGTGACTTGAATGTATCAAGGCATGTTTTTACTGAAAATGGAAACTGGAAAATCGTTAGTCGATACAACTGCCCTTGGCATTACTTGAGGCGACTTTATTTAAACGTATATAGATAAATATGATAATTTCCTTATACGCACAGTCGAACAGTGTTACAATAATGCACATTTATGTGTATGTAATAACAACAATAATCTGCATTAGTCATGATTACAAAACTTACGTAATAGATTTCTAACATGACAATACTGATGGTTCAAACGTATAAACTCAATAACTTGTTGAATAGTGACTAAATAAAGCTAACCACCACTGAAAACCACAAATGGAATAGTTTAGAATCTGGAATAGTCTTGAAATTTTTCCAGTAGTGGTTTAATTGACTCATGATTTGGACGTAGATCCTATAAAACAACTATATCTTTCTTTATTGAGTGTTAACTTTCTTTGTAATAAAGTGATATTGTGTAAAACCGTTTTAAGAAGTTTTATCAGACGTATTTTCTGCTTCCTTAAAGACTATTTAAGAAAAAATATGTTTTCCAGATGTATCAGTAAATATTTGATTAACAATTACTTTAGTATTACTCATAAACACGTGCAGGTAGACAGCTTGGCGTCTGAACTCTTTGTTTGCCATAAACTCACGTTCAGCTTATATGAATAACAGCTTTTATACCTCAAGGCCTGAACGCGGCCTTTGCAAATAATAATGAAGACTGTTTTGAACCAACATGTGTTTTCTGGCTACGACTTAGTTTTCTTTAAGCGCTTGTTGGGACTTGCGTCGTACTTTAAAATATTAATATTACTTACAAAAATTATAAAACACAATATGCGCCTGTAATCCCTGAAGGGCTTCCAAATAAAAATTCCAATATATTTATATGATCAATATATATATATATATATTATAGACGTTACCCCACACTAGGATTTTCTCTTGTATCGTGGGTGCGGAAGCCAATTGCTCAGCCGCTACGCCAAACGTGTCGTCATTATGTACACCAATAGTGCGCCAGTATGAAGCCATGATTGATTTTGTAAGGATGATTTGAATTTCACGTATGAAATATATTGATATTTCATAAACAGAGACTGGATTATAAATTAGGGCAAAACTTTCATCTCACAATTAATTAAGTAAAATATAGCATCACATACTTAATTAACAATCAGATCAACACTTTGGCCTGCCGGGGTGAGCTGATAAACAATATTAGTTTAAGACTAAATGTTATTAAGGCTGCAGAGCTTACAGATGCAGTTTAACAAGGTACTTGCCAAAACTATAATTATTCAATCCAGAATCTGTGGCCTACACCAGCAACCTTTTCTGTCATATTAATCACCCATTTGTGACTCTAACAACATTCAAAACCTCAACAGGGTGTTCATAAATCTCCATTGGAGCAACCAAGCCACCATTAGTGGTGAATTCCATTACGACAGATCACGACCACCAGCTGCGTGTGCGCATGTGTCACTGTACCACAGAAATAACTGGACTAATCTTGCTAGACTTTACGGCGTCGACGACCAAAATGGTCAACGGGAGTACCCGAGTTAGGCATGGAATTCTCCACTTCATACCTTTAAAAATAGAGACTAAATTCCTACAAAATGATGTTGCTGCGTAACAAAATGGAAAATGAAGTCTAAATCTCAAGGATTAAGGTAGAGATTCTAATATTTGCGAAGTAAATGTGGCCTGTATTGTCATTGATGCTGTTAAAGTTACAGCAAAAAGAACAATGCATGCAGTTCTGTTTGAATTTGTATGGTTGTAACGTTTTGCGAAGTAAATTGAAGAAAATGTTGGACATTTGTAAGCTAATATTAAAGTGTATTTTGAGACTACGATATTGTTCTTCAGGTTTTACTTCCAGATAATGGCAAATAACGAATTTTAGTAATAAGAAGTCAGCCAGCCAAAACAGCCAAGCAGCTATAATTAAACGTTCAAGTTAGTAAATAATAATAAACTTCTAAGTATATATGAAATTAGATATTTCTGTTAGCAAAAACATTATGTATTTCAGTTCCGCGGGGATTTTGTCATAATAAGCCATGGACAGGTTGTAATGTTAGTGTAATAGAAACAGCTCTCTTATCTCAATAACAAACATAATAACAAGTAACTGTCACGTAATGTACAGTTATGAGACTTTCGTAAGGTTTAATCTGTATGGTTTTTGTAAAATGTTGCCATGCTTCAGTTCCATTTGGGCCTTAATACTTTATCCATAACAATATTAATCTGTTTGCCTATCTCTCTGTTACCATTAACCACTTAAACCGCTGAACCTGTTTTGATGAATTTTAGTATAAAGGCTACATTGGACTTTGGAGAAGGACGAAGGCTCCATTCTGTCTTGAAAAATCCTATGGAACGTGAGGAAAACCTCGGGTCGCACCACCTGCATAAACTTCCAAATAAAAAACTATAGCCGGATTCTAAAAGGTTGTTATTTTAAAAAAAATTATTAAAAAGGGAAAAAAACAGATGCTACGGTTTTACCCTTATTTCTTTCAATGCCGATAATTCATTCTCAGATGGACTTTCGATCTTCAATTACCTTATAAACGGAACTCAAATTTGCATATCCGATTAATTGCTTAACCATTAGCCAGTTAACTCGGTAGCTTTTTATGGAAAGACAAGATTTACTTAGAAGGCAATATACTGACATTGCGTTTCTGCGTTCCCGACGTGCATTAGTACAATTTTGATAGCAATTAGATATGTTTTTGGAATTTATCATCGGCATTGTCATTTGTGTTTTGTTTAATACCTATTTAGATAACAATCGTAATTGTTTCATACTTGAGTTTGTGTTTAATTGTGGTTATTTTATTGAACCTATTGCTATTCAATATTGTAATTTTATCAGGTTAGTAAACTTCTGGATCTGTGGAATTATTGATGGTACTGTCTCTGATATCCATCGACCATATGGTCGAAGCTGATATCTCTTCAATTAAACATAATATAAAATTCAAAGAGCAATTAACCGTTGAAAACATAGCTACATTCCATTTCCATATCTAAAACAAATGTGTAATCTATATTTATCTCCAAAAATTCCAAATACTATTTAAAAGCACGTGTCATGTCAAGATCCTGACAAATTCATCGCATTCCAAACTAAAAGTTGTGCCTTAGCGATCCCGGATTTCTACCAAAAATACTTTGGGAGACTTTTGTCATTTAACCTGAAATTAAAATGTCCAAAATCAATGTCTCCGTCATTCTGTCAAGGGTAAGAAGGTAAATCATGTTCTGGATTTTTTCTCTAAAATTGGGGGAATTTGTGTCTTTTTTCAATGTTGTCTTTGGGGAGTGATATGTCAGTAGTTCTTTAAATAGTTGTTGAAAAGTGATGACTATTGACAGGTTAATTGAGTTCTAATTTTGTACGTAATTGGAGATGTTTTAATTATTTTAATTTTCTATAGCAAAGGCTAATATATTTTCAAAACAAACTGAGGTAAATTTCAGTGTAATGGATGACTTTGTCTGAATAATGATTCTAGAATTAAGGTAACGATTGATTTATGATATTATTATGTTAAATCCTTGAATGTTTCTTAGACACACACAATCAATAAAATTAAAAGTTCTTTATATGTATTCAATGTAGGTATCTTCTTTCCATTTTGATTTCAAAATATCACTATTATATATTAATTTTATCTTTAATGTCAATACAATTATTAATATTAATTCTATCGTTACTCTTGTTTCTCTTTATCTTAACAAGGGCAATTATTCAATCAAAATCAGACGTCGACTAATTAAAACATTCAAACTCATTGTTGATTCTGAATAATACAGTCTCAGTTATTCAAAAATAATTACAATAATTTATCAAACTAACTTTAAATACAGTTTCTATGACAAACATTTCATTATTAACCCTCAAAATAGCACAAAAGAATTAATCTCGAAAATCTTCACAATTTAAAATGAATATTAATTGGGTGGGGACAGAAACACCCCTAAAGACGTTAGGGGAGATTTATTGTAAAGGAACCAAATGATGCAAGTACTTAACTTTAAGACATTTTGAGAAAAAGAGCGGTTTTTTATAAATAATTAGGTAACTTAATTATTATTGAAAGAATTTTACTCATGATCAGATTCAATTCAACCGATGTAGGTAGTTTGAACCAGATGTGATTGTAAAAATCAAATCATTCATTTACCCAGCTAATTTAAACTGCCGACTTAGCAGTACTGAGAATCCGTCAGGCCAATAATAGCAGCCAACAATTGGAGCTGCCACCCTATTTAAAATAAAATAGAAAGTCAAAGGACAAAACACTACTTAAGTCCGACACCCGACATTTAGATTAATGTTCCTCTTTTTGTCGCCAGTTTTTTTCTTTTCTAACTTTTTTTAGTTTTGACAAAAGACTCCTTGGTGTTGCCAGACAGTTAATAAATTTGTGTGTAATTATACTACGTAGTATTTTGTTGAAAGCTCATTTGATGGTCCTATTTCGATTTATTGGTGTGATTCTTTGACACAGAAGATTGATTGGTTTTAAATATTTGTCTTTGGGGGAAGGCAATTAGGGGAGGAGAGATAAAAAAAGGAAGTTTACTATGTTAAGGAAAGTAGACGTATTTAATCAAGTGTCAATTAGAGTGGGGAACTTGACAGAGAATATCTCTTAGTTGATAAAGTTACACAAAGTATATCTAATGGCCGGTTCCAAGAGTGTAGTCCATAAGAGTTTGACTTACAATCCATACAAGTAATGACAAAATCTAGAAAGCAAATTGATTGGCGGATTTGTTAGTGGGAACCGTCCTAAGACTAACTTCGACGTGACTGCTTTATATTATGATAGTAAATTAACTCGATCAACTGCTACTTACTTTAATTTAATTTAACTAAAGGAATCTTACAGTCCCGGCAAAGATTGATAAAAGATGGTTGTAGGATATACTGTATTATATCGCTTCAATGTGATAAGAATCACCCATCAATAGCATGACTGCGGCGATTGTAGTTTAATCTTGCCACTCCTGAAAAAAAGTACCAATTCTGCAAAGTTCACTTCTTAAAGATGTCAATTTACCATCTTTGATCGTAACATAAAATGTAACGATTGAACTTGAGGAAGCACTAGATAGGGATTCGATAGCAAAGGATTTGGGAAAGGATATTTTTATAGGTAATTTCTGGGGGGAAATGATCTTACGGTAGTTTGGTGAAGCTGTGGAAGGTAATAGTGAAATTTGAACATAATATAAAAGGATATTATGAAAGTAAATGTTATATGGAAAATCTTTAAAAAAATGATAAATAAATAAAAATAAATAAATATTCTGGGTTTTTTTTTACACAGCACCATCTAGTCCCAAACTTAATAATATTATAAATACTACTACTTGTAGAAGTCGCGCTCAGGACAACTTGGGCTAATGAGGCAGTTACGCAAATATTAGACGTATTAAAATGAAACAACTTTACGGCTTCTATCGCGTTATATTACTACAAAATTATGCTACTAAAGTTCAATGTTATTCTTACTTTAAAATGTAGCAACCATGTCTAGAAATTGTTTATTTTTATATTCACACTTCTATTTGATCTTACTAACAAGTTTTAACTCTACTATTTACTACAACTTCTATTGATTTAAAATTGTTCTCTTCAAACATAACGTATCCAAACAAAACAATTGCCACTCACCAAAATTTGATTCCAATCAAAATCAAAATATCCACTCCAAAATTTCGACCACCAAAACATTCCCACAGTACAAAAATAAATTAAAGTAATAACAAGTATAAAACACTATACTCAGGGGCTGTTTGTAATACGCAAGAGTACCTAAAACCACTTACTGAACGTCGAGTGGCTAGAAAAGTTCCCATGTTGCCAAAAATAGATGAATGCTTATATGAATTAATGTATTTATTGTCCAATATGGTGATGCCCAAAGAAAGGGTTATGAATATGTAAGTGAATGTACAGCTACTGAATTGGTATGTGCCAAGACTGGTTGATAAAGTATTAACCTACTTAATTGTGGCCCTGACTCGAGACTTTACAAATCTAGATGGGCATGCATCGAAGGACATTTGTTGATAGGCTAAGGCTGAGGCTAACCCTAATATACAACCTGAAACAGAATAAGCGTAAGCCCTGAAAGTAGTGTGTTCAGAATCGATTACGGAGGGCCACTTGCACCAACTTCTTAAATATGTTTAAATTGTATTTAAACACCATGGTGTTAAAATAGAATTTAAACATATTTAAGAAGTTGGTGCAAGTGGCCCTGAATCTATTACAGTGGTTTTTAATGTATTCATTTTTCCCGTAAGGACAATTACAATACCTGAAACTATGGCCTCCTGATCCTTCAGTGGCTTGAGTTATGGAAAACTGAAACCTTTTTGCGCAAGTTGCTATTGTGTGCGTGTGCGCACTGATATCGTAATCAATATGGGTGCGACTGTAGTATAGCTACGAAATTTGCGTTTAGCTGGTATAACTAATACGTCTTCCTGTAAAACCTCAACTTCCTTGAAAAAATCAACTCGCAGGCAGGATTCGAACCTGCGTCTTCTGGCGTACCCAGCCAGAAGACGCAGGTTCGAATCCTGCCTGCGAGTCGAATTTTTCCTTCACTAAAATAACTTTAAAATCTTAGCATGAAAAATGCAGAAAAATCACAAAAAGATGGTATAACTAATTTCTTGAAAAAAATATCCTTACGTGTCTCAAAATGACTTTAGGGTTTCCATAATACAATAATGACTTGACATTCTTATTGAAGTGTTTGAGGTCTTGTTCAAATTCAGTTAGACGTTGTTTAAGGAGACTTAAAATTTTATTTGATTATTTTACAATCACATACCATTAAAATCACGTATTTTACAATACATCAATCAAGATCTAATCTAATTATGGCTTTTATTTACATAACTGTACGAAAAATCACCAACCAGTACAAATTGAGCTGCCGATTATTATTTTAAAACCGTCTTAAAAATACCATTTCCCCAGCTCAAGTAAGCTGGTCGGAAAGATACCTCATTATAACGGCTCATGGGATTAAAGAAAATCCCTCGCCATACATCTAAAAAATCGCCTTGTAAAACATAATAATGAGTTTTATAATCCCTGTTACGGGATTGGACGATTTATTCCTTATTTGTCTTATGTTGCTTTATATGGGGATACGGATCAAAGGGATTTTGGTGTGGTGATTTGTAATTAATAAGATTTTGACAGATTAGCTGACACAGTGGTTAAGTAGCTTCTGTCTTCACTTTAAGTTTGAATTAAAAATATAGTCATAAGTTTTATATCAGTTAAACCATTATTACAAGTTCTTCTTAAATTACAGAAACTAATTTCAAGGTATGGAGTGTTGAGTTAGCACTTGTCTATGGAGAAAATTCAGGAAGAAACTGCATAGAGTAATAATCTCCTTTCTGCGACTTTGCGATTTCACAGTTTCCTTCCACACACAACATACAATTAAGTCATTAATAAATGTGATAAACTTGCATTAATTATCATTGACAAGTTAAGATATCATCTTTTTATCAGAATCATCGTCACACCAACAAAAACACCTTCAGAAGTCATGGTCACATTATATCTAAAACAGAATAAACAAACAGCAACAACTCCAAACTACCAGGAAATCATAACAACATTGAAAACAAAAAACATCTCAATTACAACTAAACCTGTGATTTTGTAACTGATGACTTAGCTGACTCTTTCAGTCGTACTAAAACTGGAGCTGTAGAAAGAGACAGAACGCGGTAGGGAGACTAGGGTAATAATTTTCCTGCACTCATCATGGTAATTGGTGAGCCCGTATGTTTTTACTATATGTTTATCGATGACTTTTCTATTTCAGTAGTATTGCGTTTGGACAGGTTTTAGTGATGTTCCACAGTGATTGTATCATTCGAATAATGCTGTTATATTAGATATTATAAACTAGTTATACCCGGCCACGAAATTAGGTTGAAATTTCTGTTTAAATCCCTAAAAATTTTCATTAAAATTTTTTGTGCTGCTTCTATTCTGAATTATTATTGTTATAGATTACCATCCTGCCGGCGCAGCATAGTTTTTCTATCCATTGATCTCTCTTAGCCGTCATGTCATCATTTACTTTCATTAGTGCCTTATTGGTATAGATATAAAACTTAATTCTTATAATTTCATGTATGCTATAACAAGCCCGGTTTATTGTTAGTATCCATTCAATCTACTTAATACTGTGAGAATAGATAATAAAGCTTAGAATTCTATTACTCTACTATTCTACTATTCTACTGAATTTAGTCAGTTGTAAAAATATCGACATTGTTCATTTTCGATAGTTCTTCATTAAGCAATGACAATTTAGAATCAACCTCCCTTAAAATAGCTTCATAAGTATAAGTCATTGATTTCCAGAGGTTAACATTCAATTTATGTAAAACATATCGATATGTCTAATCCACATCACTATACTACACGCACTGTGCGTACGCAGTCTCTCTGGCTAGTGATTCGTCATTTGCATTGGACACACCAGTCGTACGCGCAGCACCGTGGAATTGTACTTGGCATCAAGATTAACTGACTGTGGAGGTGGAAGTAAGAGTTATTAGTTTAAAATTATTATTGCAAGTTCTAAATAAGATATTTTTTTATGGTCTCTTTTTATTTAAAAAGATCAGTGTTGAGATAAATAAATTTTACAGAAGAAAATCGACATCAAGAATTTTTTGGTGTATCTTCAAAACCGATAATCTAATGCAAATAAAATTTATATGGGACCAAATACAAAGCAAATTCTATCAGATAAAAAGAAACCACTGGAATAGGTTCTTGGAGGGAAAGAATATTGAGTAATGTAGTACACATGACTAATATTACAACATCTCCCTTAAACACGTACACCTCTGATCCGTCTTTTGTAAAAATACAGTGGAATTAAAAAACCCTTATTGGAAGATAAATAAGATGTCTGTAAGAAAAAGACGACTAATATAATATCGTTAATCTATAAAAGCGAAGCCTAACTAATAAAATAACCTGCAAAGCTGCATAAATCAACAATCCAAGGTCAGTTCATTTTTTTGATGAAGTAATATCTGTCATATTGTTTGAAAATCAATCTATAGTTCAAATTATATAAGTATGTAACTTATTAAATGAAAATAATACAGTATTTAGGTAGTTCAAATAGATCGGAATAATAGTTTATTTGAAATGGTTTGTCAATTACATAAACGTTCATTTGTTGTACAAAAGCCGCTTGCGCAAGGTTACTCTGGCAACACGAAGGCAAATTAACTTTTGTAACGAACTTATTATAATTCAATTTTTAAATATTTCTTGGTAAGTAAGCTTTTAGATTGAATTAAACCATTTATCATAAGAAAATTTCATGGCCTGAATTGAAACGGTATTCAGCAATACACAATAAGCTGAAATACAGAATTGTTGTAAATAAAAACTGAATAGTTTTTTTTATTCTTAAAAGGTGCGTTGACTGCCAGTCGCCTGATGTTAGCGACAATGCGATCTAAGATGGAGCGCGCTTACATAGAAGAAACTCATCACTCAAATATAATATTCTTTTAATAGTAATTTATACCTTTTCCTGTAGTATAAAGTTAATTATATTCAGAGAAAATTAATATTTAGATAAGGTGTTTCCAACAAATAATAAGTTCAGTGACATACCTATTCAACATGTAACCTGTATGAAATTTGAGTCACAACATTTAAACAAGTTACTTCAGAGAACTAAACAGCGATAACAATAAATATTACAAAGCTTATATAAAAGCCGCCGCTGCAAGGCTAGCGCGGCGCGACGCCGACATTATCTAGCGATTAGCGAATCAACTAACATTATGGTACTCAAAGTTTAACTTGTTATATTATCCAGACTTGGAAGCTTACTATGGGTCCAAAAGTCAGCTCAATATTACTTAGCGTAATATGGAGTGCGCCATGCTTGGCATTTGTTGACGCGATCGAATCAGAAATGAGCGGATTCGTAGAAAGCTAAAGTAAAAGTAAAAATTTATTGAGTCCTTCGTTACATGTTTACGATATCTTAAATTAGGTTTACATATAATACATCTTGTAACTAAACACAGGTCGCTAATTTAAATAGACGATGACCCCCAAACTAGACGGACGTCTGTATCTTGGGAGTCAGAGTTGCATAAATCATTATATAGATTTCGTATAAATTATATTGAATGGACTATGTTTATGACAAAAAAAAATATATAAAAGAATGTGAGTACGTGTGTGTGTGTGAGGTGTGTGTGTGTGTGTGTATGTGTGTCGTGACGCCGTGGGTGCGTTGCTGGTGTGCGGATTAGTTGTATTAATTAATTAATGTAATATTTCCTCAGTCTCATCGTATGTGAGTGACGAAAGCCAATTCTTCACATTTTTTTTGCATTTGAAGGTAGTGAGCTCTTTTAAATTACAATACTTGATAACTTTGTTGTACGTATGTGGATGTAAGTATTCAGGGCAGCGCCTTGCAAGGAGAGAGTTTCTTACCGGGAGTTTCTTCTTAAAGTTGCCGACATAGCTCAAAATATTAGCAAGCTTAGTGGCACTGGGCGGGGCATATAGCTTGTAAAACTGGTGGGTGCCGCAGAAAGATTCTAGAGTAGAGACCACGCACCGGAAAATGCAATATGGGACGACTTCCAACAAGATGGACATTTCATTTCATCATTCAGGCAAGAAATATTTTCAACATAATATCCCTGAAGGCGTGAGATTTTTTTTTTTATGGGAAATTTATTCCTCAATCCAACGCTTACCTCTAATGGTAGAGAGCTCAGCTCTGCTATTTTGTATTTTAAAAGATCCTTAACTTAACTGCCTCATTAGCCTAGTGGTCCTTAGCGCGACTGCTACGCTAGAGGTCCTGGGTTCGATTCCCAGGTCGAGCAAAGTGTTATTGGGTTTTTCTCGCTCGGAGTTAGGAATTTGTGCCCGGTTAATGGCAATAGGCTCGCCCGCTATTCCATGGGACCTAAACATACCGGCGAACTGTGGGTGTACATTAGTACGCCTCTGCCTAACCCCTCGGGGAATACAGGCGTGATGGTATGTTATAAAAGATCCTTAATGATGAGAAATTAGTAAACACCAAATGCAACGACACTTAATAAAAAAAATTACAGGCTGAATAATATAAAATACTAGATTCTGCCTATAATTCTTCTGCCTCTGAAATAATTTTTCAAATCGGACCAGTAGTTCCTGAGATTAGCGCGTTCAAGTAAACAAACAAACAAACAAACAAACTCTTCAGCTTTATATATTAGTATAGATTGGAAATTAAAAAGAAAAGTACATAATATGTTTTAATTTTGGCCAATCTTGGTTATTATTAGCATTTATACATAAATTAAAAATTACACAATTCATACTTATTTAATAAAAAATGTTTAAAAAAAATACTCGATAAATTTATAATAATCCGCTCATAAGAATATAAGTTTAGTTATTTATATATCAAACTTTTAGGATCACTGCCTCATACAAACCATGTACAGATCCAGTATCTATCTGCACAGTAATCTATCGCAACACGAGAAACGTTCGTTTTTCACTACGTATGTGTGCGTGTGCACTTATGTGTGTGTCCGTCGCATGCGCAGCGCTGTGTGCAAATTGTTTTGTGCATAAGTTTATTTTGTTTGGTGAGCATTGTGTTTTAGACGTAGTGAATGGACAAAATGAGGGGCATGTATATTAGAGGAAGTCTGAAAGTAGCGCCAGCGACAGAAAAGCTGAAAGGGAAACGTTTGTCTTGGTATGGCCTTTGGTTAGGAGGGATGAAACGCATGTGACTAAAAGAGCGATGAATATGAATATGCATGGACAGAGGGATTTGAAGACCAAATAAAAGATGGATGGATTGTGTTAAGGCTGATATGATAGAAAAGGGAGTGAGTGATGAGATGACTGCTGACAGGGATGAATGGAAGAAAAGGACATGCTGCGCCGACCCCAAAAAAATTGGGACAAGGGCAGGAAGAAGATGACTGATATAAAAAATGCCTTATCATCCAAGTGGTCCTTATTCCAGGACAAGCATTCAAGTATTATTGGGTATTTCTATGAAACTCTTAGTGTCAGCTCGGAATTTAGATTTGAGCCCGACTCGCCCCTTATTACATTTACGTGGGACCTATACATACCGGCAAACTGTGGGTTTAAATTAGTACTGTACACTGCCTAACCCTTCAGATTTGAGGCAGAGCCAAGTCCTAAAATTACTAAATAATTATATACATTTAGTAGTAAAATCTACTCGAATTATTGTCAAATGTGTCTGAAAACAGATAATAAATCAGTTTCGATCAAAACAAAATTGATTAAACATTTATAAATGCTAGATAGATTCTGATACCTTGGACCTGTATAATTAAGATTCCCTTTCAAATTTTGATTAGCATTACTAATAAAATCCAAGTCATAAAGTCTATATTAATAGCCATTATTAATTACCTTTTTATACCAAAGATTTTCACGTTTAGCTATTTAAGGCGAATTTTATTACACATAAAATACGACCCACCTGAACGTTATAAATCACTATAAAACTATTAATTTTGTGACAAACAAACATACATTTTTACATCTTTCTATTTTCCCTTACTTTTTTACGCTCGTCTTGTTTAAGCTGGTGTACACTAACCGCACCAGATGCGCGAGTTCCAAAAAATTTTATGACAGTGTAACACGTGCCTGAACGTATTTTGTTTATAAATAAATATCGCGCGAGCGTCGCCGTAGTGTAAACACACCCTTAGTTGGGGTGTTTTTTGGGTACCGTACATACATTGTAGGGTAATAATTAGTTGTATCCATAAACGGAAATTTTTACCCCAATGAACAATACAAGGCAGTCAGTGATCATGTTCAATCAATTGAATGTTACATCCTAGCTCTATAAATTTAATCTAAGCTTCTATTATCTGTGATCTAAGCAAAAAATAACGGTAAGATTAATAAACACGGTAAACTCATTCTGCGTAAACCGGATTGCTAATAATTCACAGTAGTCATTTTGACATTATGATGCCCAACTCCTCAGTTTACTCGTGACCATGGATGTTGTAAAGGATCCGATATGTGGGGAATTAAATAATATCAATACAATGCAATAAAATCCGTAAACAGCAATTTTATAACCTAATATTCCCGTAAGTGTCAGAAAAGCGTAAGTGTCAAATAGGTTCATTTTAAGTTCTAATATTCACGTAAGTGTCAATATTAGGTTGATTTTAAGTTCTAATATTCGTGTAAGTTTAAATATTAGGTTGATTTTAATTTCTAATATTCTCGTTTAATCATTTTATCCCGTAAGTGCCAAAAACGTGTGTAGTGTTTTTGTCCAGTATACTGCTTTGGCCACGTATCCGGAACCATTCGTACCAAAGGGATGTCTTCTTAGCGCGGTGTGGGGTACACTTTGATGTTCCAGTGTTTATATTTTTTCACAAAAAAATGACGAGGTAGGGCAACGGAACACACATGAAAGATCTCTCGGTAGTTTCGGGATAAATATTTAAGCGAAGATATGTGGGGTGTAACAGCTGGCTAAGGTTGCTGATGGTTGGTTTGAACTTTGAAGTCTTTGTTTAGGCTCTTGACCTTGCAGTGTCAGAAATGATTTTCATATATATTGACTTACCATAATCACTCCTGTGTTATATTGATTTCTGAAACTTACGCGTGTTCTTAAAAAATATGTACTATTATATACCTACATGTAGTTTTATATACTTCGATAATGTATGTTATTCCACATAGTTTTTTTATTATTTTTTATAATGATATTGTCTTCTTGACTGCTGGAACCTTACTTTAATAATATCGACTTTGGTATGTACAACTTGTATTATCCTTCAATGTCCACACATCCTTTTATCGTACTTGGAGAATGTAATAACACTTATTTTAGAAGAGTGTCCATGGAGTTTCTTGTCGGATTCTTCTCCATAGGATCAACTTTTTGGAACTGTGCAACTGGACCCAATAACGTTTCATAAACGCTTGTAAAAGCTTAATATTTGAACTGCCTCATTAGACTAGTGGTCCTGAGTGCGACTGCTACGCTAGAGGTCCTAGGTTCGATTCCCAGAAGCAAAGTGTTATTGGGTTTTTCTATGAAATTCCCAGTAGCAGCTCGGAGTTAGGAATTTGTGCCAGGTTAATGGTAATAGGCTCGCCCCCTATTACATGGGACCTAAACATGGGTGTACATTAGTACGCCTCTGCCTAACCCTTCGGGGTATACAAGCGCGATGGATGGTATGGGGTATATTTGAACTTGAACTTGATATCACAGTTCGCTAGTATATTTAAGTCCATATGGAATAGGGAGCAAGTTTATTGCCATTAAACGGGCACAAATCTAATCTCCGAGAACAACTGAAGCTTTCTGATCGTCTACTTGAATCATTATAATTTTGTGGTGTTATAATATTATATTAATATGTTCCAACCGGTTTTAATAACAGATACAATTTGCTACTATTCTGATACCAAAATAAACTATCAGATTTGAGCATTGCACAATAATTAAGGACAGGTTGTTAGTACATCGCCTACGCTCACTATTAAATTGTTAATTCTTGCCACTTGTATCTTGCAACATTCAGCTGGTTGCTGGCCCCCTACACAATGGGCCATGCTATGCTTTGATCCGGTTTGAACACAAATACCGAAGTAAAATAATCATACAAACTTCGTGAGTTCAGTAGGACGAAGTTTCGAGTTTTATTGGATTTTTATATGAAATTTTCAGTAGCAACCCTCGGTATCTGTGCCCAGTTAATGGCAATAGGTTTGCCCCCTATTTCATGGGTACTAAATATATATCTTCTGTAGAAGAACCGACAACCGCTGGGGTAAACGTGTTCTTGAGTGGAGACCGCGACTCGGCAAACGTAGCGTAGGACGCCCTCCGGCAAGATGGAGTGATGATTTGCGGTGAATTGCCGGCAATAGCTGGATGTGACAAGCCGAGGACAGGGCGAAATGGCGCACATTGGGGGAGGCCTACGTCCAGCAGAGGACTGTTATAGGCTGATGATGATGATGAAATATATCAGCGAACTGTGGGTATTCACTGTAACCGCACCTGTGTGCACCTGTGACGTAATAACATGTAAGATTCTAATTAAATAACAATAAATCAGCCAAAATCATCATCCTAATTGTCTCCACTCTGTAGAAACCTCAAAAGTTTCTTACCACTCACAGCTTTGTACAAAGATCTTTTTCTGAACCCATCTTCGTTCAAACAAAAACCAATTTAGCGTGTAGTGTTGTGAAAGTGTTGGCATATCACGACGAGGCATACAGGGCCTCAGCAGGGTTCGTCACGACACCCGTGACATTTTATCGAACGTATCGAGACCTGGATTGAAGATTGCAATACCTACGTTAATTGTGTGAATCTTCTTTTTTTGTATACTGTGTTATGAAAAAAATAAAGAAATTAAGGATGATATTATTGATAATTATTATAATGGCATTTCACGCACCCATCAAAAATAATACTTAGTGTAATTTAGGCTAGACCGATTTTTTATGGGATAGGGGGCAATTTAGCACACGGATCACCTGATGGTAAGCGAGTACCACCCCCCATGGACACCCACAACAGCAGAGGAGCACATGCGTTGCCCGCCTTTTAAAAGAATTTGGGCCTCCGATATTCTCACTCACTCAGCGAAACAGAATTTCTAATAATTAATGATTGCAATATCAAAATGACCTAATGTTACGGAAAATATTATTAAACCTATCAAGCTGATTAAACTTATTGAGCGATTTAACCGTAATCCTATTCTATTGATATATCTTCAATATAATAGGCATATAATCTAAGATTATGTGGACAGGCAATGGAATGGCTTGTCAGATGTGACAGGGTAGCCGAGGACAGCACATTGGGGGAGGCCTACGTCCAGCAGTGAACAACTATAGGCTGATGAAGATAATGTAGTGACACTTATTGAAAAGAATATGCTGAGATGGTTTGAACATGTTGACAGAATGAATGAAAGACGATTGATGAAAGGAATTTATAAGGCGAATGTCAGCGTCAGCATCGGAAGATGTCAGCTCTAGAAGGACATACACCGATCTCCTTAATACTCGCAATTGGCGCATATGTATGAATGTGGAAGAAGCAAAAGAATTATGCAAGAATCGAAGCAAGTAGCGGTCTATAATTTCTGCCTACCCTTTGGAAGAAAGGCGTGTATGTATATTAGAATCTATTATCAAGAATATACGAACACTTTTTCGAAACCCTTCGGGGAATACAGGCTGTTATAAACCTGTTCCTACACAAAGACGTAGGGTACCCTTGAAATTTTAACCAGTCCAACAATCAATCAGGCAGTCTCCAATCTGTCTACACTTCTACAAACACTGGTATTTTCCTATATGCAACAAAAACATAATCTAATCGAACTCGAACCGTTATTAGCCACAGGTGTGCAATATTATCTCGTGGATACGTGTCAAGGGCTTGCAAAGGACATGAAGGAAATTAGCTTTGTTAGTTATTTGCGTTGTAGTGTGTACTATAGACTGTTAAACTGTAGGTAGATACATACGAAAACTATACATACAAAACTGCCTCATTAGCTAAGTGGTCCTGAGCGCGACTGCTACGCTAGAGGTCCTGGGTTCGATTCCCAGGTCGAGCAAAGTGTTATTGGGTTTTTCGATGAAATTCCCAGTAGCAGCTCGGAGTTAGGAATTTGTGCCCGGTTAATGGCAATAGGCTCGCCCCCTATTACATGGGACCTAAACATACCGGCGAACTGTGGGTGTACATTAGTACGCCACTGCCTAACCCTTCGGGGAATACAGGCGTGATGGTATGTTTATGTAGATACATACGATTGGTAGGGTCATGGTGAGTTATAGTGTTTATCATACCTTTTCTTTGCTGTACGGAAAATCCTCATGGACCAACTGCCACACGGGGGAGCGGCAGGGTATGTCAGAATCGTATCGATTAAAAACCATTTTTTTATGCGATCGGAGGTGAAAATGAGGAGACAATTCACCTGATGGCAGCGCGTTCAAGCAAACAAATAAACTCTTCAGCTTTATATAATTAAGTATAGATTATTCGCGTGTGTTAAAAACCATTCCCTATCATTGTAACTTTGTAATTATCACTTCCACAGACATAAATTAAGAGGCTATATTTAAACATTCAATTGCCGACGTCAGAAAGAAACACCCTTAACAGTAAAAAAAAACTTGAGTGATACAGTGTAAGTATTTTCAGATCATCGCTATCTCAAGTTCATAATTACGTTTCATGTAGCCAGACCGACGCCTCTCGGTGTCAGGTTGCAACTCAAAGAGGCCGTCTGTTGTACCAACCGTACCAACAACGAGGTGGTGGTACAAGTTATCGGCTTAAGAGGGAACTCTAGTCGCGAGGAATTTGAAAAATAGGTATTTGAAGAAACTATTGCCGTCGTCGTTACTCCAACCTCCACCCGTAAAGTGGGAAAGGGACAATTGCAGCTCAGGCTGATTTAACCTTCAAAAATCTTGACTAAACATCGTTTCGTATTCCGCTGTTTTCTCGATCAAAACTGGACCGATCCAAAAAAATTTTATATCAAAATTTAGAGGAAAAGTATATCTATGCTTCTATTTTTTTACTTTTTGTCAAAAACTTACCAAATTTGTCTGATAGTCGTCTGAACATGGCAGTAAAAACCTTTTTTCGATTTTTTGGATTGTTATAATTATTTTAGTAATTATCTTTTTGAAAAAAGGAATGAATAGGGGCATGTAATAGCACGCCCTAGATTTTTTGGGAAAAAATCATTGCTCTAGAGCCATTATCCACGAAGAAAACAGCGGAATACGTTTGTATGAGAGAAAGGCCCACTAGAGTTCCCTCTTATGAAGTTATGAAAGTTTTTTTTACGCGATTTCCACCGACCATAGACACCCGCAACACCAGAAGAGTCGCAAGTGAGTTGTCGGATTTTTAAAAGGGTTTGAGCCTCCGGTATCCTCATTCACTCGGCGAAACACAACGTCAGTGTTATTTCTGTGTTATTTGTTTTCTGTGAGGCTGTGGTATCACTCCGGTCAATAAATGAATATAAAACTTCGAGCCAATTTTTGTGACATTGAAACCAAGTCACAATATTTTCGCTCGAAGTTAATATTTTAGACCACATACTAACTAAACTACAAACTGCGAACGTTTAATTCATCTGTAATTAACTGTAAGCAACGCCAGGTTCTAGAGGTTTAGTGTTTTACGAGATTCTATCTTCAGTAACGTGATATGATAACAATATTTTAGCTAAATATTTTATTTGCAGTTGGTTTTTTAATTTCAACGAGTTTGCAAGGCGTTTGGTAAAAATATACTAATTCGTGATTTGTTTGCACGATACATGTGACGTGGTGAAAAGTTTGGTTCTAATTTCAACATAAATGGGGATTTAATTTGGTGATCATTTACTATTTTACCAATATCATATGAGCCGTGATAGCCTAGTGATATGACCATTGGACTGCCAAGTCAAAGGTCTCGAGTTCAAATCCAAGGAACGCACCTCTGACTTTTCGAAGTTATGTGTGTATTAATTGTTAATTATCACGCGCTTACACGGTGAAGGAAAACATCGTGAGGAACCTGCACATCTGAGAGATTTACTCGATGGTGTGTGAAGTCTGCCAACCCGCATTAAGCTAGCGTGGTGGATTATATCCTAATCCCTCTCATTGTTAGAGGAGACCCGTGCCCAGCAGTGGGACATATAATGGGTTGATTATGATGATGATGATTATGTAAAGTGATATTTTGCCGTTACATTTTATTTACTAGATCTGGTGGTTACTGAAACATAATAAAAATAATTTAGCATATCTCAGCACACCGAGCTACCACTGAGAATTTGACAGGAGAACCCAATAACACAAAACTGTTTATCTTTTGCCTCATTAGCCTAGTGGTCCTGAGTGTGACTGCTACGCTGGAGGTCCTGGGTTCGCTTCCCAGGTCGAGCAAAGTGTTATTGGGTTTTTCTATGAAATTCTCAGTAGCAGCTCGTAGTTTGGAACTTGTGCCCGGTTAATGGCAATAGGCTCGCCCCCTATTACATGGGACCTAAACATACCGGCGAATTGTGGGTGAACATTAGTACGCCTCTGCCTAACCCTTCGGGGAATACAGGCGTGATATTTATGTTTATCGTTAGCTAAAGGTAGGACTATAGCAAGTATAGCGAAGTATAGCATTGTATAGTACATGTTCGCTATCGACGATTGTTCGTGGCTCGTGACTGGCTCTTGGTCTATACAGTAGCTTTGTTCTTATGACTACTAGGGCTGTCGCCTGCTATACTAGAAATCATATTCTTTATTTATTTAGAGCTTTTAAATTTAGAGCCTTTATTTATTTAGAGCTTTTATTTATTTAGAGCTTTTAAAGTTTAAGTTTATATGGAGGAGAATTGCAATATACTAATATTATATGGTTGAAAAATACATACATAACATCAGGCTTCGTATTCCACGAAGGGTTAGGCAGAGGCGTACTAATGTACGCTCATAGTCCGCCGGTATTTTTAGGTCGGTATTAGTAGGTTAGGGGTGAGCCTATTGCCATTAACCGGACACAAATTCCCAATTCCGAGCTGCTACTGGGAATTTCGTAGAAAAACCTAATAACGCTGCTCGAGCTGGGAGTCGAAACCAGGACCTCTAGCATAGCAGTCGTGCTCGGGACGACTAGGCTAATGAAGCAGTCAGTGAAAAATACATTACACACATGCGTTTAACACACTGACACGTACCTTTTGTTTATGGTTAAAGTATGAAGGTTGAAAGTACGGAGTCTCTAATGTTCGAATTTCGAGTATCGGGCGACCACTAGTATAATTTTATATTGTACTAGCTTCTGCCAGCGACTTCGTCCGCGTGGAATAGTTACTTGGTCTTAGCGTCATGATATATAGCTTATAGCCTTCCTCAATAAATGGGCTATCTAACACTGAAAGAATTTTTCAAATCGGACCAGTAGTTCCTGACATTAGCGCGTTCAAACAAACAAACAAACTCTTCAGCTTTACATGTATATACTAGCTTCTTCCCGCAACTTCGTGCGCGTAGCGTGATGATATATAGCCTATAGCCTTCCTCAATAAATGGGCTATCTAACACTGAAAGAATTTTTCAAATCGGACCAGTAGTTCCTGAGATTAGCGCGTTCAAGCAAACAAACAAAAAACAAACTCTTCAGCTTTATAGATTAGTATAGATTGTACCAACCCTAAAACCTGCCTCAAGCTCGGACACTTTTTGCCTCCGATATCTAATGACAAAGGCATCATTATCTAATCACTGCTTGTCGGTTTTTTACCGACAACCAACAGCCACTCGTAGACTATGAACTCTATGGGGCAGTGATCAATCTTGGGCTATTTTAAAATGTTTATACTTGGTTGCGTGTTACCTACATACAATTGTGAAACCTTTGATAGAATTATGCACTATATGAGGAGGTCAATGTTTATGAACGTAGATGAAGCGAAAGTGGTGTGCCAGGATCATAGTAACTGGAAATCTATAGTCTCTGCCTACCCCAAAGGGAGACAGGCTTGAAAATCTATATATATAAAACAAAGTCGTGTTAGTTACTTCATTTATAACTCAAGAACGGCTGAACCGATTTGGCTGAAAATTGGTATAGAGGTAGCTTAGAACCAGGAAACGGAAATAGGATACTTTTTATCCCATTCCCGATACTTTTATTTCCACGGGGGCGAAGCCGCGGGCAGAAGCTAGTATATAATAAAATAATAAATTAATATTCTGGGACATATTTACACAGCACTATCTAGTCCCAAACTTAGCAAAGCTTGTACTATGGGTACTAGACAATGGATATAATACTTATATACTTTTGTAAATACATACCTACTTATAATACATAAGAAACACCCAGACGAATACAAACACTTATATTCATCACATAAATGTTTGTGTTCTGTGGGAATCGAACCCACGACCTCATGGTCGGCAGTCCGGTACTCGAACCACTAAACCACAGAGGTCGTCATATATATATAAGTATGTATAGTCACAGATAATAGAATACTAGTAATATTCTCTCATTAGCCTAGTGGTCCTGAGCGCTGCTACGCTAGAAGCCTGGGTTGGATTCCCAGGTCGAGCAAAGTGTTATAGGGATTTTCAATGAAATTCCCAGTAGCAGCTCGGAGTTTGGAATTTGTTTCCGGGTAATGGCAATAGGCCTAAACATGGGACCTAAACATGTCGGCGAACTGTGGGTGTACATTAGTACGCCTCTGCCTAACCCTTCGGGGAATACAGGCGTGATGGTATGAAATGATATAACACGGACTTGCACCGCACTCCACCATTCGACAGTATAATTTTTATTTTAATATAATTATGTTTATATAATTTAGCTTATTATATTTACATATATTACATCTATTTTATGTCCGTGTGTCACAGCTAGGCTGTCAACTGTAACCAACGCTTGGTAAATACACCCAGCATAATCCTAAGCTGGCAACCTGTTTGGAGCAAGCATGCTGACAGCACATCCCTCTGCACTCTGTTTTATATGTTAATTTTATCGATGTGCTGTACGGACTTTGTTTCAATAAATGTAATTTTCTTTCTTTTTCTCTTACTCGTATCCTCTCAAAACGAGAAGAGATAGGTCCACTACGCTGGCGTAAGGCTGGGCACATAAATTATACATATTAAATTTACTTTTAGTTAGAAGCGGCGGTAGTCTAATGGCTAGGGCGCCGGACTTGCAATCATGTGGTTGCCGGTTCGAAACCCACCCATTGCACTACCGACGTAAACCCACTCGTAACACAAGCATTTTAGCTTAGCACGAGGGGTTAACAAGAATACTAGTAAAGTGCGATCCACATAGCTAGTATGCATATAAAAAAAAAACATAGTGAAGGAAAAATTTAACTGTGGACAGGATTCGCACCTGTGTCTTCTGATTAGATACACCAGACGCTATGACCACTGAGCCACCGCCGGGTCAATTCAATTCAAATTCTGCATTTACGACTTAAATGTGACATTTGCGCTGACTTAGGTGTCATAGCATCTGGTGTATCTAACCAGAAGACGCAGGTTCGAATCCTGCCCGCAGTCGCAGTTTTCCTTCACAAGAATATCGATAAAGCACAGCTTATTAAGTAATTTAAGTATAAAATAACTAGTTGCTAAAGCTTTTGTTGCACGATCGACAATTGTTAATAATTTAGTACAGTCGGCAGAAATGTGAGCTCAACAGTTTGGAGAAAAAGTGACTAATATTGATAAAGATGTTTTTGTTATTTTGTTTAGTGCTATGTATCAATTTCTGTTGATCATTTGCAATTAGATATGCGTCTGCAATGATTTGCACCTAATGGTTTTATTGTCAAACAAAGAAAACCTACTTAGTTAATTATTGAGTAATTTTAAGTCTGTTGTTCCTGTGAACAATAGACTTAAAATGACTGACTGAAATGTGGTCACTCACAATGTGACGAAGATTAAGTTTCTAAGCTGGCTACAATGTATTTGGGTTCTTACGTTAATAAATTCGGAATAGCTAGGAGTTTAAAATCAAAGTAACAAAAAATTACAATGACTTTATGACTAATAGCTTCTGCCCGCGACTTCGTCCGCATAGCGAAATGATATATAGCCTATAGCCTTCCACAATAAATGGGCTATCTAACAATGAAATAATTTTTCAAATCGGACCAGTAGTTCCTGAGATTAACGCGTTCAAGCAAACAAACAAACTCTTCAGCTTTATGTATTATTATTTGTATAGATAGATGAATCTATACTAATATATAAAGCTGAAGAATTTGCTTATATATCATCACGCTACGCGGAGGAAGTCGCGGGCAGAAGCTATTAGTCAAAAAGTCATTGTTTTTTGTTACTTTGATTTAAACTCCTAGCTAACTTTAGCTTATGCATAATAACTTTCTTCATTGAATTGAAAATTTCTAGTTATCATAGCTGCTGGATTCGAAGTGCTAGGTTCGATTTCAAAGCTCAGCCAACAGCTTTTAAAAACTATGATATTCTCAGCAGCAATTCGATGTTTGATGCCCGGATTATGGCAACAAAAAAAACATACTACCGAAACATGGTTGTACCTTATCAATTCTGCTTTACCCGTACAGGCTACAGTTGTAATGTTTATTACAGTAAAGTATGCATTTTTTCAAACAAAGCACTCGTTTTCTAATAGTAGTACATTATCTAAGCTGTCCGTACATAAAAATGCACACACAGACACACAATTATTTATCAATTTGACGTAATGATAGCTGCACTTACATACGCATACTCATCGTAATGACTTCAATTAGTATTACTACCAACGGATCGTTGCAGCACAAAATAATATCTGACATATAAATTGTACAGCGCATTGTGCTATTGTAATAGCGCTTGAAAGATTAATTCGATTAGTTTTGTTGTATTTTTTAATGGAATAAGATTTTTTTGATGACCGTACTAGATATTTAAATTATGAATTTGTAAAAATTGTTCTCATGATTGAATTATTGAAGCTGGTTATCAGACAGTAGCTGTGTGCTTCTATGCAACCCGCGATGATAACGTATATCCCAGATCAATGGGAATTTCCCAAAAATCTTATTGTGTAGCTCCAACATTATGTATCTTACAAGAAGAATCTATCTTAATTTAGATTTTTCGAAAATATAATCACTAATTTTCTGACGTCTGGTTCCAGAATATTTGAAATAAGTTTGCATACGCCTGAAATATTCTCAACAATCCAAGAACAAACTTGTGGCTAATAACGTCAAGGTTTATTTTACTTAAGCGTTGGTTGATCACATGTCATGAGTCCTGTTTATTCATTATATTCAAGAAAAAAAAAGCATTCTCACCCTAATTCCCATTGCAAAATTAGGTCACACAATTCCAAATTCAAATTTCATTCGCCAATAATATTCCCCTCAGCATCAAAAACAAGAGACATCGTCACGACACATAACGGTCCTATTACTATTCCATTCTAGTATCATAGACACAGCCTAGGTGAGCTGTTTGAATAGCTGATTGTGTCACGAAGACAGCCAGGTACGGTTAGAATGCAATTTAATAGGTAAATAGATGGTTTGCATGTATTATTAACCCCCGTCGCGAGAAGAGAGCTGTTATAAATTTAATCCGTGTATCTGTCTGTGTTCGCGTAGCTCTCAAAAGAATTGGCCGATTTTGATACAGTTTTTTATATTGATAGGTGACTTGATCATGAGTGTGATTGATCTTAGCTGTGATTTAAGAAAATGGCGATGGCATGAAAGAGTTATCAGCTTTCTTCTAGTTGATTCAGGGATGTGAGCAGATTTCACAGATCTGATCGATTTGATTTTGTTTATGGGATAGAGGGCAAACGAGCAGATGTATCGCCTGATGGTAAGCGATTACCGCCGCCCATGGACACCCGAAACACCACAGGAGTCGCAAGTGCGTTGCCCGCCTTTTAAAAGGATTTGGGCCTCCGGTACCCTCACTCACTTGTTTCACGTCGGTTTTCTGTGAGGCCGTGGTATCACTCTGGTTGAGGCCCATTCGTGCCGAAGCATGGTTCCCCCACGCTCACGATATTTGATATCCTGTTACTTCAATAATATTGCAAGAATATTGTAACAATGTCTTGAATTTGCAGAGTTATTTTTTTTATTTTAAATTTAATGGTAGGTATATTTAATTCCATAATAACAGTTCATAGATTTAAATCAAACAAGAGTTATCAGTTAAAAAAATATAATTCCTATATCACCATTAACAAACGTATAGGGAAACATGCGAATGGAACGATTTCCTACTGCATGCGCGTACGCATGAATGCATCTAGGTCAAGTACGAGTGATGTGAATCATTTTTCTGCGATCAACACAAGATGTGGCTAATGGCGTCTTCATTTATTTTGTTATTATAATTTTATTTACAGTGAGTTATTGTATAATCAAGTCTAGGTACTTATAATTTTGTGTGTCTGTACATTGAAGATATTAAAAAAAATAGTGGGTTAGGGTATATAAACGTCTCGGAACCTAAAAATGTGATTTTAAAATTTCTTGTCTGTTTCTTACGGGTTGACGCAAAAACTACTGAATAGAATTAAATTTTGTTATCACTGTTAGAGAGTATGTGCTCCAACTTAAAAACTGGTATACTTCTTATCTCAATTAATTACACGGAACCTGAGATATAGCTGGACCTCTCTAATGTACCTATAGAGACCCATACAAAGAAGCTATCATCACTATTGGATTCTTTTTGAGCTTCAAGTGAGCGAAGCCGCGGGCGGAAGCTAATATTTTATATTATATCAGAAAACTCGCAAGTGCGAGTGCTATTCGAGGGTGGTCCTGAGTTCGATTCCTAGTTTGAGTAAAATGTTATTGGTTTTTTCAATAACATTCCCAGTACTATCTCGGAGTTTGGACTTGTGGCCTATTCGCCTATTACATGGGACCTAAACCTATTGGTGTACTGTGAGTGTAGATTAGCACACCACTGCCTTACCCTTTGGGGAATACAAGCGTTATGGTATGGCTAAAAGAGTTTAATTCCGGTGTTTACAGCATCCATAGAATCTAATTACCATTCGCCTAGTGACAGCAGCAAGGTTATGCGTCGCGTGGTAAACAGTTCTTCCTATGGCGTTCCCATACCATAAAACATGCTCAGAATGTATTATTGAGGAATTCCCTTAGTATTTTCTATCAACAGTTGAAGCTGATATAAATTTTAGATTTAAATTGCAAAGGCGTATGGTGTTTCAATGCATGTTTAGACTTTGGTGAAGGGAATTGCGATTCTAAAGCAGAGTACGCACGACTAGATTTTTAAGCTATTCATTTCTAGTATCTGACCTCTCACTTTATGGAAAGTCTTTGCAATACGGGACAGCTTATACTGGAAATATTCAGACTTGCAGCTTGTTACATAAATCGGCTCAATCGGCTGCTACACCCAATGTAACAAATTGATATAGTCCGTTGGTAAAAAGTCTTTGTTGTGTGTACGCTTTAATTCTTGTGATTTTTTTATAGATTCAGTCGGCAAACAATCTGATGAGCCATCTGGTGGTATGTAGTCATCGTCGCCCATGGACACCTACAACACCAGTGACCAGGGCCCCAAGTCTGCAATTTTGTCGTGTCAAAATCGTTACTCAATGGCTTCAGAATTGTTGATTTTTGACAGTTTTGACTTTTGTCTACAAAATCTGTCAGTTCATATGTCATTGAACGACCATTTTGATACAACTAAATTGCAGACTTGGGCCCCTGAACGCTTTGAAATTAAATTCAGCAATATATTCACGTATTTTTACGATGGGAGGGCCAATGTAGTCGCGTTTACAAACATGTCGCGCCTACGTAAGCGTGGGCAAACGGGTCGCAGGTTGGGATTTAGTAAAACCTGTTGATTCTGTATTGAAGTGGTCTAAGAGATAATTATGTTATGTTTTTATGGTGTTATTGGCGAAACGTATAATAATAGGTACTGGTTTTCCATATATGGGTAAGCATCTGCTGTTATCGAGGTTATATGCACTGATGTGCAAGAAAATTGTATCATTATAAGCATAAATTGACAACAAAAGATGGCAGCTGCTTCGATTAACAGAGGCTTCTTTCTTTTCGCATCGATGGTAAAATATATGACGTTTCTATAAATAAATCTTTAAATACACTGTGTCAGGTTTTGTTTCGGATTATTAGCATTCGGTGGTGCCAGAATTTCCTAATTGATAACCTCTGAGAATATCATGTGGCTTGATACTTCGTTATACGATATAGGTATTGATAGACTATAATTTGCGCTTATAGGATTTTTAGTTCCTCTGAGTTACTTCCCCTGGGGCGTGCAGTTCTCAGAATAAGATAGGATGAAGTATTTAGTATATGGTAATAATATAATAAATTAAATTATTACTGATTATTTACAAAATTAAATGTTTTTATAATTGTATTGCTGAAGCTCTAACTTAAAATTTGGTGCATGTTTCTTACTGACACGTCATCTGAGCAAGCTGAGTTCATATTAAGTGAATACTTATAAGGTGCGAGTGAAACCGCAGGTTCTCAGTAAGTGAATATATAAAGACAAAATAGCATCAGGCAGAGTAGAAATTTAGATTCTGCACCGATGCTCAGCACTTTAAGGTGAGATGGGTAGATTTAGATGAGTAAGATACGCGTCTCTGAATCTAGAATCGCACCATTTGAAGAAAAATAATCATTGATATAAAATTATCATTCATACCAAAACTAGATATTAAACAGATAACATTTGTGACAGTTTAAACAACTCCATTTAAATTCAAATCTCATTGAGCGCAATTTACACGTACAGTCCAGCACAAGTTTACGAGAAAATTATAACAATTTGAGTGTATAATCAATGCAAAATTGACACTTTCCTACGCATGATCCCGTTGGCGGGTATTGTGAAATAACACCTGCGCTGTAGTGACATACTGGTTTTACGGATGAATAACAAAAAGGAATTGACTGATTGACTATTTGGTAAGAAATAGGGAGCTTACTATCAAAATTTAACTACAAAGTTCCAGCTCACGCAATTACTACGAATGTTTTGCGAATTCAACGCTCCATTCTATGTTTTGATCTAACTTTTTGCTTTGACGACTTATTTAGGACTTCGATATTTTACAATACGTTTAATAGTGTAATCAGAATTTCGTTTTTTGTTAATATTTCGTAATGTTTCGTCCTGTAAGTTTATTTCCGTATCATGGACTCAGTTAAATTATATGGCAAAATTAACGAAGTTGTTCCAGGTTAAGCTATGTAAAATTTGTTTGTGCCCAAGCACTAGGTGGGTATTAGACTGCACCAATCCAAAAAATGCTATCGAGATGGCTCATTCATGATCGAAAATGACGACCCTTAACACCGAAGTTACACTACTAAACATTCAAACTTTTCTTTAATTATAAGACTTCTTGTCACAATTATAGTCATATCAACAACAACCCACCTTCTATCATGGGTTGGCATAGTGCATCATTAATTTATACCATTGTATTGCACAGATGGCCATAATGGAAATGGCACAGTCTATTTTTAGCCTGAACCCACTCAGCATATCAAATTGATTTGAACATTTCTTAAACAGTTCGGGTCCAGTTGTTCAAATTGGTCTGGCGTGAGTACCTCCTATCTAGGTCATTCTTGATAGATGACTGGACAGTACAGCTTTAATTAGAGCTTTAACACTAGTATTTAGACCTTTTGGATGGATAACTTGAATTTCTACGATTATTTATTGAGGAATATTACAGAATCAAGTTGTAAACTGTTGGTAAAGATTATGAATTATCGTAGTTTGGTTTCGATTTTCAATTAAATATTAATCATAAAGTTGGTAATGAGACGACTGCGCTTGTAAGATATGTACAAGAAATTGTATTATGAGCAAACATTTGAAAATGTGGGTAAATCCCAAACTTATCATTCAAATTAGGTATTGGGTTTTCTACAGTATAACAATAGGTTTGAGGTTAAACACTACCACGCGTAAACGTTAGGTAGGAGTTATTCTTCCAGTATTTATTAACAGCTGGTTTATAAGTATGAAGATCTTAAATTGTTCAGTCTGTTTAAAAATAGCAACAAATTATTTTTATCTGTATGAGATCAGGCCACTAGAAATTATATTCAGTATGTATCTCCTAGCTTGGCATATTAAACGTTTAATAATCAAAATAATTCACAACCAGCTTCTACGCATCCACACAGAAATGTGGATGGAGATGTAAGGAGAGAGAGAACGTAAAGAAGAGATGAATGGATTATGTAAAAGATGATATAGTAAAGGAAGCTATTGATGATAGAGGCATGTGAAAAGGGACGTAGTTACTACGCCGAACTCAACTACACTGAGATTAAGGCAAAAATATGCTTTTATAAAAGTATAAATTTAACCAAATTACTTATATTATAGGATTAAGAACAAAATTTCAATTACACCAACAGTTAACGAACACAAATACAAAACAGTACATCAAGTACGAGTATTACGCAAACCAAAGACACCACTGACAAATATCCACTAGATTATTCAAAAACTGAAAATCTACCTTATAATCAAGGTGTAGAGTTTAAATTTGATGAAGTGGAAGATCAAGATAATGTTGTAGATGTAAAACAGCTTTATGTCATTGCAATCGCCTCAGAACTGATATTTAACGACTGTTCCATTATTTATGTATGGGAGATTAGAATAATGTTGGTACTCTGATGAAAGCTGTTTGGATGAACAGTGTTAAAAAGTATCAGCTCAGGATAGGATAGGCAATTCCCTGGATTCATCGTTTAATAGATAATTTTGGTCTTCTTTATAATTTCCATGATTTTCCGGAGTAAATCTATTTTTTGTGATTAATGATGATTGATTGGTAAACTATTGTGCAATCTTGCTCCCTCAATCAAATCTTATATTTTTTTGCATAATTTGTTCTGGGGATGGGGATCTCGAGATTATTGTATAATATTTGTGTTTTTTTTTTCTTTTAAATGATATCGGAGAGTATGTACTGTTCGTATATAGACGCTGTATTTGTTAAAAGGTAATCACTACCATACAATTTGTTTCGATTTGATATGTAAACTTCAAATTATTAATTCCAATATAAATTCTTTAAATAATTAAGCACTTAAGTTTAGCTTTAACTTTATAAAATACATACAAAAAAGCGAAAATAGCAAACAAATTATTAGTCATGTGGCTTTGATATTTATGAAATCGATGTTGGGTCGTGTCTAGACATAATAATCATTTGGTAGGTACAAGTAATTTATATGAATTAATCGTGCGCGTTTAGGTTCTGTACTGTAAATTAATAAAAATTAGTCACATAATTAGCATAACAAATTAAATTTCCACGAAGTAGTAATTTCTCCACCAAACAATATAAGCATTAACTCACTGACTACTATAATTCTAGAAGAAATAAACAGAAATATAAAAGCAAGGGAACAATGTAAGAAATGTGTTTTATTTGAACCAGGAAACAGTATGAACACAATATAGTTATAGTAAGTGATTGTAGGCAGTACGATACTATCTTAGTACAAGAAGTAATAAAGACGCCTCACAGTTAAATCTAGCCTTAGAACAAAGAAACCGTGGAGCTTACTTCGTCACTTTTTGTTGTACTAAAAATAGAAGTGATTGCCTTTAAACTACCCCGTAAAGCAGATAACCAATAATTTCTTTTACGCGATAGTATTCTATAGTGGTCAAAGGATTTTACTTTAGGCTGATGACGTCATAAAACAAATGCTTTTCTAAAGTATTGACGGACCAGCCGCTAGAGGTATTGGAAATATTTCAGGATATTTAGATACTATTAGCTCAGAACACAAGATCGACGTAAAGATCGGTTACCTTATACTGAAGACGATGACACTGGTACAAATAAAATCAAATTATTTTTGATAACTGAGGTCGTGTAGCCATTGAAAGAGAGAGATACCACTTTAAGCATTAATAAGCGAGAGTCTGAATTGTTCGTAGAAAGGTAATACCTAATTAAATCGAGATACTTATATTTTACTTAATTAAATAGAGAATTTAATAAAATTTTGTTACAATTAGGATTCGTATACTGTTAATCTAGGTCCTGATCTATCATTGCGGCACATTAGAACACCTTCTGTGTACATGCGATGCACTGGCTAGAAAGTGAAGCGAATGTGTGCCTCTTGGGGCAGGGTTAACCAAGGCCAGAGGAATACAGACTCATACCCCCAGGCCTCATTATATAGCTCATGGAAGAGCTGTATAAAGAACTGGAAGAGGATGAGGATTAGGTATCTAGGGGAAGCACAAAAGATCCTTGTGGGTCGAACTGCACTGAGGCCTTGCTGCCTCAGCCCCACACAAGATAAGATCATTACGGCCAAAAAACTTCCATGGAAATAAATGTACGCCAATGTTATTCTCGATAACTTTACCAATTTTTTTTTTCTTCCAAAAGTGATGTACTAGTAGGTAGATGAAATGGTATGGTAATATCTGACCGTTATTTAGAGAGGGTCTACGAAGGGTCTTTGGACCCTTCATAGGACCATACCAGATCAGCAAAACCGCCAGCAGCAGAAGAATTAGCAAAGAATGTGTTTTTATCGTAGGAGAGCCATGCTTCGGCACGAATGGGCCGGCTTGACCGGAGTGATACCACAGCTTCACAGAAAACCGGCGTGAAACCACACTTACGTTGTGTTTCGCCGAGTGAGTGAGCTTACCGATGGCCCAAACCCTTCTCAAAGGAGGGCAACGCACTTGCGACTCCTCTGGTGTTGCGGGTGTCTATGGGCGGCGGTAATCGCTTACCATCAGGTGATACGTCTGCTCATTTGACCCCCTATCCCATAAAAAAAAAGTGGCATTCGAAATAATAATAAACCTGGTTCCGTACAAATGGAGTCTCAACAACTCTGTTCAAGTCAAGTCGCAGTACATTGCAGTATTGGAACCGGTTTCAGAACCGCTTCTGCCGTTGCCCACTGCGAAAGTTCATACGTGTATACTGCACTATAATGTGTAAGTACGTAATACTATAGTTTATATGAGGTCCAAGTTGTAAGCTGAAAGCGATTAAATGCAGTTCAAAGTTGGGCTAGCTTATATTGCTCATTTTTTGTCTCAATTTTCAGATGGCTTACGTTGTGTTTCGGAGAGTGAGTGAGGATACCGAAGATCCAAACCTTTTTAAAAGGCTGGCAACGTACTTGAGACTCCCTCTGGTGTTGCGGGTGTCTATTCGCAGCGGTAATCGCTTACCATCAGGTGATCCGTCTGCTCGTATGCCTCCCGATAAAAAAATTGCTATTATTATTAGGAAGATAGGAAGGTCGATTTTAAATGGACTTAAGGTTAAGTGTGACAAAGATATTAAAGAGAAAGAATGAGAGGTCATAGCGCAACTCGAAAATACCAACTGAACCAGAAGTCCACCGTAAAAGTGAAAAATTCTTCCAACTGGCTAGGGCGTCGGACTTGCGATCATGTGGTTGCCGGTTCGAACCCCACCCATTGCACTACCGACGTGAACTCACTCGTAACACAAGCATTTAGCTTAGCACGAGGGGTTAACAAGAATACTAGTAATGTGTGACCCACATTGCTAGTAAGCTTTATTTAAAAAAAAAACTAGAGTATACCCCTTTTCAATAATACCTACCATAGGTCCAACACAACGTGGAGATCGGTAAAATAATTATTGCACCCAAATAGGTATCAATATTGGCTCAATCATTGAGGCCAACTTGTGACGCGGGCTGGGCCATTCAATAAATTGCCAAGTAAAATTCTAGTCACCCGCACGGCCAAGGCCAAGCTTATTCTTGCTTAGCTGTTCATCGCTATCGCTCATGGCTTGCGTCCACACGTCAGACAGTAGCTAACCGTCAAGCTAGCTATTGCTTAGCGAATTATATATCCGATATTGGCTTACCCTCTCAGGTTTATAGGTTACACACGTAAAAATTATGTTGTGTGTGTAGTTTTTGCATGATTGTTGATGAAAATATACCTGAGTAGTTTTGACAAAATTGATTATTTTGGAGTCCTGTTGCTTGGCATGGTTGAGTGTTAATTTCCGTAATTGGCCTAAATCAAAATGTGTTGATTTCTTCTTTATTTTCATAGTGATATAGATTTTTTTAAATAGTTGGTAGTAAGTAACAATTTTTTACGATAATGGTTCATTATCCATTAAGAGAGCACCTACAACAAAGAGTACGTAATTCTAATCACATATACCACTTATATTTTTCTTTGTTCCTAGAATTATTCCTTGAAGACTCTACAAGTGTACTTAGACGGTGATTTTGGGAAATTCCCGTAGAGTTTGAATTTATAGATCACACGCTGCAACGTAACAAACATACCTGTATTCGCCGAGGGGTAAGGCAGATGCATACTAATTTACACCCACAGTTCACCGTGATGTTTAGGTCCCATATAATAGGAGGTGAGCCTTTTGCCATTAACAAGGCACAAATACCAAACTCTGAACTGCTACTGAGAATTTAAAACAAAAATCCATTTTACGTGCTCGACCTATTTTAAACATTTTTTTATAAATTATACAATAAAATAATTATCTAGACCAAACAACTATGATTCCCACACTATGATTGCTAAGGTAAGTGCACCAGTTGTTGACTTAGATAAAATATTTCATATTGCAAAATATTTAAGTGGATTATCAACACTCAACACGTTCTCATATCAGTTACTCTGACTCACATCTTGGAGTGTCAAGTTATTAATATTATTGAAGAATTTCTTTTATTTCCATGTTTTTATCTTTGAACTAGATTTTTTGAGGGCATCATGATGTTGGTACTTGAGGTATTATTAATTACCTCGGCGAAACACAACGTAAGCGTTGTCTTACGCTGCTTTTCTGTAAGGCCGTGATATGACTCCGGTCGAGCCGCCCCATTCGTGCCGAAGCATGGCTCTCCCACGTTAAAAACACCTCTGCCTAACCCTTCGGGGAATACGGGCGTGATGGTATCTTATGTTATTGTATCTATTGTGTACAAAACGTACTACGTATTACAGATGTGTCATCGGTTAAAAATTACGTAAACGTTTCATATCAATTAAAATGTCAACACCTATTGACATTTAAACAATGAGGAACTTGACCTTACACATGTAACATCAGATAAATCATTATTAATAAGCGAAGCGTGATAATTAATAGTTCTTGGACAATAATATTGTTTAGATTAGAACACTTGCATTTTCATTAACAATGAGCTTTGGTATAACTTTGATTTGAGCAATCCTACAACTCGATAAAATCCGTAAAAAAGTAGTTTCATTTCAATGTCTAATATTCGCGTAAGTGTCAGAAATCAGTAAATGTGGTTTGAGTTTTTATTAGTATGTCTTATTAGTTTAATGGTCGCTAAATGCCCAGGGATCAATTCTCAGGTCAACCAAAGTATTTTAAGTGATTTATTGGGTTTTATCTTTAGTGAGGAAAAATATCGACTGCGGGCAGAATGCGAACCCGTGACCTGTGACCATGGATGCTTTAAAGGATCTGAAACATCGAGAATTCAATAATATCAATACAACGAGACAAAATCCGTGAAAATTAGTTTTATTTCAATGTCTAATATTCACGTCAGTGTCAGAAATCAGTGTATGGATTATAATCTCTTGAGAATTAATAATTAATTAACTATTTTCTTGTAACATCGAAAATTACATTGTGGAATCCAAATAAATGATAATTATTATGAATATGTTTTTTTTTTTTATAATGGCGCCACACTGTGTATTTGCCAGTGTCAAGTATTAAGTATTAAAGTAATCAAGTAATATTTCCCACCGTGAGATTATAATTATGGCACCACACTTTTTGTGTTCGCCAGTGTCAAGTATAAGTTGTTCAGTTGCCCCAATAAAACGGTAGAAACTTTATTGAGAATTTAACTTTCATGGAATTTAGGAGTGAACCCAAAAAGTCACGATTTTCAATTTTATATCATTTGCCTACACTCTCACATGTTCACGAACACTTAATGGTTAATTATCCACCATAATTACACATCAAACTCCGGAGAAATTCAAGTTTTGAATAATAATATAAAATCGACAACGTGCACTTTACATTTTCCCGCCTAAAACCTCAATAATATGAATTTCCCGAAATCCTATCTTACTGCTTGTCTATGTTATATATAATCTTTGATCTATGGTTCTGTACAAAAATTTCATGGTTCTAGGTCACCGGTATCAGCTGGGTATTGTCTGTGGGTCGGTCAGCGTTATAATTTTATAACGTAGATTTAGCTAAACTAAGTACTATTATCTTATTGTGATTTTTTTGCATTTTTCATGCTAAGACTGCCTCAATAGCCAAGTGGTCCGGACCGCGACTGCTACGCTAGAGGTCCTGGGTTCGATTCCCAGGTCGAGCAAAGTGTTATTGGGTTTTTCTATGAAATTCCCAGTAGCAGCTCGGAGTTAGGAATTTGTGCCCGGTTAATGGCAATAGGCTCGCCCCCTATTACATGGGACCTAAACATACCGGCGAACTGTGGGTGTACATTAGTACGCCTCTGCCTAACCCTTCGGGGAATACAGGCGTGATGGTATGTTATGTGTTTCATGCTAAGATTTTTAGTTATTTTAGTGAAGGAAAAATTCGACTCGCAGGCAGGATTCAAACCTGCGTCTTCTGGCTAGGTACGCCAGACACTATGACCTCTAAGCCACCGCGAGTCCCACATTTGCCTTCACATTCTGAACTTACGTCTTAAAGGTGACGTCAGTAACATCTGTTGAAAGGCAAGTTGCTTAGAGTCTGACGTACCTAGCCAGAAGACAGGGGTTCGAATCCTGCCTGCTGCGAGTCGAATTTTTCTATAACTAAAATAACTATACTACTATTGTTTTATAAGGAAAAACAATAATTAATTAATAACAAATTGTAATACGCAGATTCATTGAGCTTCAAATACAATACAATTACTACGTACTTACATATTTCCAAGCATTTATTTTTTATTGCGGTATGTGGTTTTAAAGATACTATTCAAATATTTTTGTTAGACATAAATATTTACGTTTGTACATCTTCTTATATATTGTTATCCTTTTGATTTATTTTTATAGAAATAAAACACAAGGCAATCATAACATACAATCACGCATATTTTCCTCAGAAGTTTAGGGAAAAGTGTCTTAGTACACACGGTTACGCATCAAGCTGGCATTGTATAGGCTTTCAGTTCAATGCCAGGTCTGGTTACACTAGAAATGTATTGATGTGTAGCCGTGCGTGACTATCTACAAAGTTTTTTAGAAGAATTTGAAATTACACAAAATGTTCTACCTACAAATCTTTGGATCGCTAACGCGTTGTCATCTATGCATATACATCAGCATTATACTTCAAACCGAGACAATAATGCTAGCACAATATAACTTAGCGGCAGAATATTTGACAATTAAGGTAGCATAACATACCATCACGGCTGTATTCCCCGAAGGGTTAGGCAGAGGCGTACTAATGTACACCCACAGTTCGCTGGTATGTTTAGGTCCCATGCAATAGGGGGTGAGCCTATCGCCATTAACCGAGCACAAATTCCTAACACCGAGCTTTTATGAGAATTTCATAGAAAAACCCAATAACACTTTGCTCGACCTGGGAATCGAACCCAGGACCTCTAGCGTAGCAGTCGCGCTCAGGACCACTTGGCTAATGAGGCAGTTTGACAATATTAGCTTCAATATTAGGGTTATTGGAAGCTGTACTTACCAATCCGCGATACGTGAGCATGGCCCTTATGTTCTGAAAGAGCGAAGCGAAAAAATGGTACAAAAATTAGCTCAATAATTATTAGCATCTAAGCACAAATTGGATTACGTAAACAACACACAGACCTAAACATATAATAACATTTACAATTGTACACAAGTAAAATATATAAATACGTAAGTATAAATAGTAATAAGAGATAATTTTACAACTGACTACTACGCATGAGCAAGGCGCTGAGATAAAAGACAGCAAGTTGCGCGATTTTGTTAAGGGCATGTTCTTTTTGTTATGAGTACGTATGATCAGTATAAGGAACATATTTAAACCTTCAAGTAAAAACAGACAAAAGCAAAATCAATTTTATGTATGACAAGTGCGACCGCTACACTACATATCCTAGTTTCGATTCCTAGGTCGAGCAAAGTGTTATTGGGTTTTTCTATAAAATTCTCAGTAGCAGCTCGGAGTTTGGAATTTGTGCATAGTTAATGGCAATAGGCTCACCCCTATTTTATGGGACCTTAACGTACCGGCGAAATGTGTGTATACCTTAGTACACCTCTGCCTAAGTCTTCGGGGAATACAGGCGTGATGGTGTGTTATGTTTATGGTTTTAAGTGTTGCTATTGTTTATGGCAAGATTTTTAGGTCTGTTATAACTAAGTGAGTTCGAATCTAAGGTACCTACGCACTAATTTTTTAAGTCATGTTCGTATTAATAATTACTAATCACTCGCTTAAACGGTAAATGAAAACGTTGTAAGGAAATCTCCATGTCTCGACGGCTGTAGACCCCCACCCACACCAACCCAGCCGTTTTTGAGAACTCACTCACATTTTTCTACTTTTTTGACGACTGTTCAATAGCATGAAACTTTTTTATTTTTAACAGGTGGTTTTTCATTATTTCATATAAAATTATTCATATAACTCGTGGACTCGTAGACAAATGCACAGACACTTCCTATAGCAAACACAATGATTCACTGACTCATACTAATGAGTGATAATTGCTGTAATTATAGTAGAAATGTATTGTACGAGTAAATATCTTTGTAATGAATAACATTGTAGTAACAAAGATAGGAAAATTTATTTATATTTACTGTAATAATACATTGAATGCCATTTTGATTCAGGAATGTGGCATGTGCTATTGTAGTAGAATCGTTTAAGACAAGAAATGGTATTTGACAGGTTAATAGTTATGCTGTCATTAATCTATATACTAATAATAAAGCTGAAGAGTTTGTTTGTTTGTTTGCTTGAACGCGCTAATCTCAGGAACTACTGGTCCGATTTGAAAAATTCTTTCAGTACTAGATAGCCTATTTATTGAGGAAGGCTATAGGCTATATATCATCACGCTACGCGGACGAAGTCGCGGGCAGAAGCTATAAAATAATAAACTCTACTTCAATAATTATTCATATATGTATTATTATGTGAGGTCCTTCATATAGGTTAGGTGCGTAATACTTGCAACTTGCGTACGTGAATAGATATTCTATGTCAAGAAGGCCAATAAATTATTGAAATTTGAACTTTATTTGAATTACATAAAGGTCTTCATACAGGACTTCGTGAGATAGAATGACTATACTAGAAGATGTATGAATATGAAGAAGAGATATATAAGAAGAAAGAGAATTATGGAGATATATAAGAATATTAACTGCCTCATTAGCCAAGTGGTCCTGAGCGCGACTGCTAAGCTAGAGGTCCTGGGTTCGATTCCCAGGTCGAGCAAAGTGTTATTGCCATTAACCAGGCACAAATTCATATTTTGGGAAGAAAAACCCAATAACTCTACTCGACCTGGGAATTGAACCCAGGACCTGTAGCGTAGCAGTCGCGCTCTGGACCACTTGGCTAATTAAAAAACGGAGAACAATAACATTATCATCGTAAATAATAAAAAAACAGTAAAAAAATATTGCACTGCAATATTTTCAAGTTAGCTGAGCCTTAATACAAAAATTAAATATAAACAAACAATTGTAAACTGATACTGCCGTTATCAGAGGAAGTCATACGGTGGCACTCGCGATAGTTATATTGAATTATAATATAGAAATTTTATTCGTGTGTTATGTTTGACGATAAAAAAATACAATATCTATTAGATGCTATATTATTGTTACTAGCTGTTCTGCCCGCGATTTTGTCTACATTGACAGTCCAACCTGGATAAAAAGTAATCTATGTTTCTGAACTATAATCTTATCCGTGTACCAAATTTTATCCAGATCCGTTCAGCCGTTCTGGCGTGAAAGTGTAACAAACATCCATACATCCTCATGAATTTTCAAGTTTGTGATAATGAGGCAACCTATTCTTCCCCATATCTACGCTCTTATACCTCAAACCCGCAGCTATCAATCCAATTATGACCTCAAAGAAAACAATAAGTACGATCACTCGATCAAACACAACACTATTTTCACCAAAACCCCGCCCAGTATTACAAAATCCCAACATGACCGCTACTGTTAAATTACAATTTTCCTAAATTACACGAAGAATTGAATGAAAAAAATGCCAATGTTATTTCAATATTAGATTAACTTTGAGTGGTTGGGTTATGTTCGCTGTCTCAACCGCATAATATTATATTTAACGTAGGTACACCGCAACACCGTTTGCTCGATAGGACAAACTGGTAACGTGTAGTGATGTGCGTAAACATAAGTTTGTGAGACATTTTTATCGATAGTTTTTGTTACATAAATGAACTTAGAAAACGTTTATCAGTCAGATTGTCAGCATTTCTTAAGGTGAAATATCATATTCATAGATTGTTTTATAAATTTCATGTTGTTGTACTAATTCCTTAATATCTCTTTCTGTTAATATAAACTGGATTTTTGAGAAGACAAGAACTGCATTTAGTTTACCTATTTTTTTACTTAAGCTCCCTAATCGCTATTATTAAAAGTTAATTGTGTATCAATAGTTTTGCCAACAAGGTTCAAGCGTTACAAAACAATGCCCTAAATATCAAATGAAAGAAGATTCACACAGTTGCAAGCACACTTTGTTAAAAAGGTTTAAAATTCATGATTAGGTATTATAATTTAGTATGATAACCATGTCCACATTATTACCAAATGTCTCCCACTCTTTTAACTTTGACGATGAGTATACATAGCTAAGGAAAACATTATTTTAATACCTATAATTTTATTAGGTACTAGAGAAGTAAAACTCTCTAATATGTCCATATTTATACATGAATGTTGCGGTATATTAACCAAAATACTACCTTTAATATGTCGTGAAGCGACAGATAAAAGAAATAAAAAAACAGAAAATACAATTTATTATAAAAAAATGGGTGATGGACGTAGTATATGAGAGTATAGTAGACGAGAGTATAGTAGACGAGAGAATAGTAGACGATAGTAGCCGGCGGAGCACGAAGACAGCCCGCACGCAGCACGGTGTGCAGCCGGAGCACGTGGACAGGCGGAGCGCGCGGACAGGCGGAGCGCGCGGACAGCGCGCACGCAGCACGGCGTCTAGCGGAGCGCGCGGACAGGCAGAGCGCGCGGACAACGCGCACGCAGCACAGCGTCTGGCGGAGCGCGCGGACAGGCGGAGCGCGCGGACAGCGCGCACGCAGCACGGCGTCTAGCGGAGCGCGCGGACAGGCAGAGCGCGCGGACAGGCGGAGCGCGTGGACAGGCGGAGCGCGTGGACAGTTTGCAGCACCACGCCTTGAAGAGGCTCCGCTCAGTGGTCCCAGGGCTGGGTCGGCGGCGTAGGTTCACGAAGGTCTTCGATTGAGTTTTGAAGAACCAAGAGGCGCTTAAGACTACTGGTGTAGTTCTCGTGTCGAGACCAGACTAAAAACTGACTGGTTAAGGAACTGGCTCCCGTATTTATAGGCAGCAGGAGTCGTTCCACAATTTTGAATCATTTTGAAAATGGTATACTTTAAAACCAAATATTTAGTAGCTAGAAGAAGTTTGTAATCGAAATTAGAATAAATACTTTATTCGGAACCTCTATGCACCCGGATTTTACTGAAAAGTAAAGACCGTTGCCATGGTTGCATTTAATAACTAATATGTCAAAATAAATAAAATGTGCAAAAACAAACAAAATAGCTAAAAATACAAACCATGGCAGCAATATATTAACATATTATATCATAAGCTACAGTTTGAGACTAAAAAATCGTACGTTGATGATGCAAAGTGAAAAATTATAATAATTAAGGATAATGGTGTGATGAGAAGTGTATTATGCCTGAAGGACAGATAATTGTGAAGATAACTAAAGGCTAAAGGAATGAAACAGGTATATATTGTAGTATATACTGAAATATCGATAGCAGTCCCAACCCTATCCGCTGAGAGGATGCATTAAAACCGATGGTAGATTTGATGTGCGCACGCGTCGAAATACAAGTTGTAATATAATACGAGCATATTTATTGCGTTTGTACTGCGTCGAGACAGTTGTCGGACCACCGGGTACTTGTGATTAGCGCGGTTTCATTATAATTTTATGCAATAGAGTTTATCTATGGAAAATGTTTTAATTTTAAATTCCTTTTTCGTATGGAAATTTTCATAGATCATTATTATTTCATGTTATTTTTGTCACCTAGTCACTAAGCCACCGCATAGTTATAACGTTATAGTGTCTGGTGTATCTAACGAGAAAACACAGGTTCGAATCCCGTCCGCAAGTTGAATTTTTCCTTCACTAAAATAACTTTATAATCTAAGCATGGAAAATGCAGAAAAAAAATATAGATATCATTATCAGAGGAGACCGTGCCCAGCACTGGGACATATAATGGGTTGTTGTTGTTTGTCTTCAATTATCCCATTGAAAAATAAGGTTTTCACTTACATAATTTGTATTTTGTGCGCCCATTTATCGAGAGAGCCATGCATCGGCATTGCATGGCTTTCTCACGATGAGAGAGAAGATTTGCTTGTTTGAACATAACAAGTAGTAAATCTGCCCTATTAAAATAAAATTTCAACCTCTAATATTTCAATTCACACCGCTATAAACATACGCGATCTATGTACTACAGTTAACCCCATGACGTCATGTACCGTTAGTTAAGCGATGGTTTAATAAATCAAAAGTTAAACGCCGGTTAACTAGTTGGTCCGTACGTTATGCGACCACTTAGCAAGTTTATGTTTACACCGTGGTGAAGCAATGAATATTTAGAATATAATAGCTAACACATCATATCTGCTCATTGTTCTTCCAACTAAGTTTGTTTCTGTTACAAGTCTGTGCAAATGCGGTAGATTTTTTTTACCCAGTTATATAAAATAGCTACGATTTCATTCATATTAATAAAGGACTAGGTTATTTACTATATTTTTCAAAATCCGTATTTTGTTACGCTTTCAGTGTGAAAAGGTAACAGCGAAAGAGAGTTTCTTTCGCATTTATAATATTAGTGTTAATGTTATTGTAAAATATCCAAAATATCCATAGAAACTATCACATGACGATACGCACTACTACTAACTACAAAGAAAAAATTACGTTAGTTCCTGTGTAACAAAAGAAAACAAAAGTATAGGTAAGCCTCTGTAGGAGACATTATTGCCCGTGCTTCAGAGTTAATGTTATAATTTATGTTACACTTCGGTGTGACATGCATCCCAACTCAGATAGCATTAAACGTGTGCCAAAATAGGTATGTATTATTTTTAAGGTTAAACAATGACTTGCAATATAGGATTTATTTATGTACAGGACCTGTATTAGTGTTTTTATTATTTATAAAAAAATAGTCGACTAACCACCTGATTGTAAGTAGTCTTCGCCGCCCGTAGACACCTGCAACACCAGAGGAGTTTTCTGATGGGCTGCCAAGGCTTAAGAGCCCATACGAACTGCAGACTGCCAAAGCCGCAACGAACGAGAGGGAACTGGCTGTCACGCGCATGAGTCAATACACACACCAAAGTGCTCATCGACAAATTCCGTCGAAGGATGGTCGCCTGTACGTGAATAAACCTGTCACCGAACGAGTCAGAAATGTTCTCGCCTCGTACGACTATAATATTCTACAAATCCGTTCCTAGTTTGACAGTGTGATAGCTATGTCATATTGTACATGCTATAGAAGAAAGTCCTACTGCAAAACAGCTTGTTTTATATTATGTATAAATAACATAAAATTGAAGAGCGCTCGCTGCCCATCATCTCGGCTTTCGCGAATTAGCCCTTACGCTACGGTGTGATACACGCTCCCAGTCTCAATGCTATGCTCGCTACCGTCTTTACGAACGTAGTTTAAAGTAGTTAAGTACACTCTACTTTGTGTTTAGCAATTCTAGACGATTTAGCTGACCTAAACACCGGAAAATACTTAGCTTTGATTTATTTGAGTTTAGTGGCTTTTATACCTCAGTACTATGTGCAAATAACGGTGTGAGACATAAAAGATGAGAAGGACTGTGAACAATTTTAACTGCGTATAAGAGATGGGCTACCTCGGTAGCTTAATTGGCAAAAACTTAGTGGAGGAAGCAGGTTCCAATTCGACCACGGGCAAGATTCGAACCTGCGACTTCTGTTAAGATACGGAATTTACGTCTTGATGGTCACTAAAATAACTAGTTTTGGACGGCTAACTTCAGAAACGCATAGTAATATCGACTGTACTGTAAATTGCACTTCATTTAACTTATAACCAAAGTAATCCACAACTCAAGCTCACCATCATATTTAACAAGGTTGTGTGCAACAAAAACTGCATTAAAACTAAGAAAAAGCTCAGTTAATAATTAGCTGAAGATCGTTATAGACGTCATCGCATCGCGGTTATTGCGTAGTTGACAGCGTTCGAACATACGGGCATAAAAGTTTACCAACTTGTTGGCGAACATGTTGGCTTTGGGATAAAATAATGAGATAATGTTGACTAAGTGGTATGCAGTGTTAAACAATGTTAATGACGTTGTTGTTGAAAAAAAACAAGATCTCACATATAATTCAGGTCAGATAGTCGATGGTGTAAACAAATGTTTCGAACAAATCGACTTCCGACACTTTTTGAATATAAGTAGGTACCTAATTATTATTGTTTCTAAGTGATTCTTTATGGTGTGATTTCACTTAAAGTCGGATTGTCGTCTTCACTTTGTAGATGAAAATCAAGCACATACTAGTTCTTTAACGCCGATTTTTTGTTTTAATTTAGTTTTTTTTATTATTATTATTTATTTATGTATTTTACAAAAGTGCTTAAAATTAAACATTGCCCCACAAAACTGTGTTATCAGTTTGTAAGTTATTTTATTGTTTTATTTAGATATTTAGGTAGTTAATGTAAGTTAAATAAGTTTTAGTTTTTATAGTGTATATAAGTTTTTTTATGTTCTTGGATCTATTTATTTAGGATTATAATATAATCCTAAATAAATATAATAAGAGGCGAGCCTAATGCAATTAAGCAAGCAAAAATCCAAACACTGAACTAGTGCTGAGAATTTCATAGAAGATCCCAATATTAACACTGTTGGACCTGGGAATTGAGCCCAGAACTTCTAATGCAGCAGTTGCGCTTAGGTCCACTAGACTAATAATGTGAAATAATAAGCATGACAATAAAAAAAGGTTTACATAATAAAAAAGCTCCCAACAAGTCAGCAATCCTTTTAAACCCTGTGTCACCTCACCGGTCCATTAAGTAGATATAAAAATTATTTCTTATTTTACAATCAGGCGCAGTTATTGCTCTGTGTCACGATGACGTTGCGCAGGCGACGCGTGTGGTTGACTGTACAAATCTATACTTTATAATATTATAAAGCTGAAGAGTTTTTTGTTTTTTGCTTGAACGCGCCAACCTCAGGAACTACTGTTCCGATTTGAAAAATTCTTTCAGTGTTAGATAGCCCATTTATTAAGGAAGGCTATAGGCTATATATTATCACGCTAAGACCAAGTAACTATTCTACGTGGACGAAGTCGCGGGCGGAAGCTAGTGTCATTATAAGTCCCTTGTTGTTTTCCAACTAGAGACACGGTACAGATTGGAGTTTGATTGGAATGGATTTGAGTTAAGGTTTTTGGGTGAAGATTTTGAAAGAGTTCAGTGATTTTATTATCAGGAGAACTGTATTAAAATTTTGACATACACTAACACCTTTCTTTCAAAATGGTTTTCAGAAACTATAGCGCGCCACTTGCTACGATTCTTTTGTTTCAAGAGATTCAGGAGATTATGATTAGCTAGCCAGCTTTCTTCAAATATACTATACGTTTTTTGCTTACTATATGTTATATTAAAACTATGTCTTGCGACTTATAACTTAATACTTACACTTGAGACGTGTATTAAGTCCACTTTACTTAAATAATGAGTTTACTCGACGTGTGTTGCTATATACTGTGTTATTTTCTTAAATGAACAGTCTCCTTTTAAATTAGAAATACAAAATCAAGCAGAACCAATTGAAAAGTATCTCTAAATATAGAAAAAAAATTACAGTGTCTATGCGTGTCAATTAACAAAATGTTAAGTGTGGCCACGTGCTATGTTTTATGGGAGTAATCAATTAATGTTTTAACATACCCATGAAGGAGTGATTTACAAGAGCTTGCCCCATAAGTGCCATGATGTCATATTAGATAAGAATTGAGCAATAAAAAAGTGAAGCTTTGGGCACGTGTTCTGTTACTCTTTTTAAGTTACTACTGTGTATAAGTATCATTAGTATTATCTATTCTGTGGTATAGGGCATAGTCATTTCTGTTATGGCAATCATCTTTGTTCTTCTAGAGCTTTCTGCGTTCTCATTGATATCATCTGATTTGATCTGTCAAAGGAACTTCTTCTACCATTCCTAACATACTGCCTGGGTAGTTACAAATGTTACAATACCGTATCGTCATAGTCTTATTCATAGTTACCTGAATCTTAGAAACATTTGCGTAAGTAATTAGAAACTATTATGATGACCCTTGCCCTCTATTGGATTTGTATTCAACTAAAATAAAGTTGATCAGTATCAAAAAATCGGATTCAGTAATAGTGTAAATAAAGAAGGAAGACATTTATTTGTGTCAGAAACACATGCAAATCTGTTAGTTTGTTTATAGCTTTACTTCGCAAAAAAAATACTATTAGGTACCCATTTCTTACACGCTTTTTAAAAACTATAATTGTGGCCTATGATTAATTACCTATAATATATTTTTAATCAATCCAAAATAACTAGAAGAGTCTATCACGTATCTCGTATGTATTTCGGATTTAGAATTCTGCATTCATATGAGACACCTAACGATAAGTTAGACATTAAGTACTTAAAGGCCGACATATTGTCCCTTTTATTTCAGATTAGCTCATATCAAACCACTTTCATCACACTAAAAGCTCAACCCAATGCATAGATATGAAAAATTGCTAATTGACTATGAAATATTACTGCTGTACCATCAGCAACACAAAAAGACGTGTCACATTTTAAATCGGGACGCTAAAAGCACCATAAGTAGCTGGTCATCAAAGTCATAATATCATGTCGATAATGTGTCACTAAACCATAATGCAGAGTCGTGACTATTTGTAAATGTTGTGTCCATTACTCGTGTATAATGAGCCTTGAGAGAGATAAGCGTTTTGAATCCTCATGATGAATCCACAGTATGCAAAGCACGTTGGAAAATAAAGGAGAATAATTTCAATAAGTCAGGTAGATAATATTTAGAGCTAAGATTATAGTAGCAACATTTGTTATAAACAATTAACTGGACGCAATCCTGTCACCAATCTAAAACAAAACTGAAATTTACCGTTACGTATTAATCATCACGTTACTAACAGAAGTATCAGATCAAACAAACAGTTACTAAGTTTCGAAAATGCAATAAAGATTCTAAAGTAATAGAAAATAAAAGTCATAAATCAAATGTAACAAAAACATGAAGGTTAATCTCGGTTGGTCACAATTCATATTTCCTTGAAAGCGCTTAGTAACATTATAACAAACTGCCACCATCGGAGCGTATGCCATCAACTTTAAACGACGTCGTAGTCCCATTACGTTTCACAATTTTTAATAAAAACACACAACATAGACGTTACACATGATGAATTCGATATACTTTTGCTAAATGAAGCGCAACGCCCATAAGCCTTTGGTACTAGACAATTTCTTACTACTATTCCTTCTTATTTTGTTAGTGCATCACTTAAATCTATTTTCTGCCTTACAACTTCAGCAGCATCAGATTTTGAACCTTATTTGAAGGTAATAAAGTTTTTAGATTTAAATTTTGGACAGTGTTGGATGAAAATGTAACATTGCCAAGTGCAACATCAGATATTGTCTATCGGAGTTTGCTTATGGTGTTACTTGCTATGATTTATGGTTTCGTTCCGGTCGTATCTGAGTTTTGTTGTGCTAAACTTTGTTTGTGCCGATAAAGGAAATTACCATCAGATCAAATACAAATGCGTTTGTATTTAAACATTGATGATTCAAGTTTATTGTACAGAATGAAACGTACACAGTTGAAAAGGCAAATGAACAGAATGTACGTGTCAATGCATCATTGTCTGGTGCAGTTAAATGTGTAGGTATAATACACAAGGTTAAATAAAAACATTTAAAGATATAAAGTTTCTTTTACATAATTTACTGTGTTTTTCAATATTCGACGCTACCGACAAGATCAAAATGGAAGAAGATCGTCAGGAAAATTTAAGTCAGTCTTGAATTATGACCAGAAAAATACCTAGATACCTTAGTAGTTTTCTTTATCACTTTCTCAATCACTTAGCAGTTCATCAACATCACTTGTCACTTGACAGTTTATGCTTAAAGCGTATAATTATTGCGATTTTAATCGAAATTAAAGTAGCATCATCGCAAAAAATATACTTACTTATCAAAATCTGTTTTTGGTGAAGTTGTTGTTAAAATAATCCTTTTACAGTTTTCGTTGTACTTCCTGGTAAAATATATTATTGTTTGACACTTTTTAAAACCACGTCAACATAATCCTATTTTCTCGTAACACTTTCTACCTTATCACGTATTATCTCATCATCTAATAAGGGTTATGTCACCTTACTGACTTCAAGACGAAATTTAATCTGACGCTTAATAAACTTTGTGTGATTGATCGGTCTTGGTGATACAAAAATATCTTTACCTTTGCAGCTCAAATCATCTGCTATATTAACGGTCTTATTGATAATGAGGTAAGGTTCATTTCTGCGATGTTTAAATGGAAAATTTTATGGAGCTTTATTTATAAGGTAATAATGTTTAATTTGACAAGTTATCGTTTTGGGAACAGTCAATATAATTTGGTTTTTGGTTTCAGTCAGTGTCTCAGTTTTGTTAAGGTTAAGTTTGAGGTTAACAAAAGTGGGACAACTTTACGCTTGAATCGATACAAAAGCTTGTATCGGATGTTAGAAAGTTAAATGTGTATTTTGTCACAGATGAATTATAATTTTTAAGTTACTCTTAAAATAAAATTTTCAAAAAGGTCTTACCATATTTACGCGGCTTAAACAGCGTTCTAATAAATAAAGTATTTACCTGAAACATAAAGAAAACAATATAGGATTTTTTTTTAAAGCTAATCTATACTAATATATAAAGGTGAAGAGTTTGTTTTTGTTTGCTTGAACGCACTAATCTCAGGAACTACTGGTCCGATTTGAAAAATTCTTTCAGTGTTAGATAGCCCATTTATTGAGGAAGGCTATAGGCTATATCATCACGCTAAGACTAAGTAACTATTCCACGCGGACGAAGTCGCGGGCGGAAGCCAGTATGTAATATAAGCTTCCCTATATTCCAAGAAATTGGGGATTACTTTTGCTCAAAGCAATTGAAAAAAGAGAAATTTACTAAACTCAAACTTGCAAAATATAAAAATGTAGAGTAGTGTAGTTACCAGGTCCTAAATAAGAATCAAGATTAGGTAATTCTACGGTTCCAATTTTTTCCTTAATACCTTCACGCCCGTTTTTAATATAATTTCTGGAAGACCAGTCAAGGGAGCTCGATTATCACGAAGATGCTCTGCCAAGAAAGGATTGGCAATCTAAAACAATTCTGAGAAATGTATCAAAACAATGGAGTCTTTTTCCTTATATATGAGGCGTTTACAGGAAATTCTCGTTTGCGGTTTTAGTAACTTGTTGTATCATGGTTGTTAATAAGATTTGTCATAAGTGAATAATCAGATATAGGTGTTTATCATTATTTAGCAAAGATTTAACATAACTAGTTCTGTCATTTAAGTAAGTTAGGTAATGTGGTATCACCCGCGGTGATCTATCCCCTAAATAATTACCCTAAATTCTGTCTAAGAGCTAGGAGGGCAACAATCGCTTTGTAGAATTTAACTATGTTAGGGGGTAGCCTAATTCCTCTCATTATCAGAGGAGACCCGTGCCCAGCAGTGGGACAATGTAATGGGTTGATTACGAATATGTAGGGCGTAAAATCTGAGTCGTCAGCATTAATTCCAAGCTGTCTCAATAGTTTGTTTTGAACTTATGTCGCGTCCTCCTTTCTCTGAGCCTGCCTGTACTGATGAAAAAATGACCAAATACTTTTTATCTAACATTAACTCAATAGAATGCCAACCTCTTATCAGTCTTAATTTTCTCTTCATTTAAGTGGTGTCTCTGTTTATCCTAAAGAAAAACACCATCCATGCTACAAAAGGCAATGTTACCCGAATTTATAGCGTCGTAAAAAACAGGTTCCTGATTGGCCCCAAAACCTTAGTTAATGACGGGTTTACGTATCATAACTGTGTTTACAGTAATTTCTCAACAGGGATCTTGTCACGACTCTGTTAATACCCCAAAATGATGGGAACTGCGAGTTTGTTTGGTCGTGTTAATCTCGGAAATTATTGCGCCGATTTATATGCATTTTGTTAGTTGGATGGAAATGATAATTTTACACCGTTTATGTTGCGAAGGTAATTTTTTTTGTGGATTTAGGTTATGGTAAGTTGTTATAGTAATTATTTATCTTTGGTTTTAAGATTGTGTTACTGTGTGAGTGCCAACGTTACGAAAATTTAAAACTGATTTATATGATTTAATGTCGACAAATTATAAGCCAAGAATATTATTCAATTAAACTTTATAGTTGGAGAGATTTTTAACCACAGTGAATCAACATTTATAATTGTCATTCAGTTAACACTATTCATTTTACAGTTGCTACATATAAAATTAAATCTTTGTCAAGTGTTGGTAATAAATAATATTATTATGATATCATTATTAATTTTATCTCTCATACCAAGAAGTCATTATTCTAAAATAATAGCTTCAAGCTTACCACATGTTTCAAGCGATACTAGAGTTCAAATAGCATCATCCAAGTAAGTTAATTCTTCATAAATAATAATAAAAACAAAAGGTTTCATTGCGTTTAATGTGCAATGAACTGTAATATTCCCACGTTTTAGTTTATCATTATTATGAATATCATATACTTTGTGTAGGGCTATTTCATTGTGCGTACTATTATGAAGCTATTAAGAAAATTAAGTATTGTTATGAAACAAAATGGACTTTTTCGTATGAACTAGGTAATAAAAATTTGGATGATGTTGTCATATGTCTAGCAGTCGTAGACAGAAAAGCGTATATTATATATGTAAAGGAAAATATAGATGGGTGTCGATTCTAACCACCTTTACTTCAATTTTTTTTTTATTCTGTGTCGTTTTACACAGCACCATCTAGTCCCAAACTAAGCAGAGCTTGTACTATGGGTAGGTACTAGATAATGGATATAATACTTATATAGTTTTTTTTTCTAAATACATACATATAATACATAAGAAACACCCAGACGAACACAAACACTTATATTCATCACATAAATTTTTGTGTTCTGTGGGAATCGAACCCACGACCTCATGGTCAGCAGTCCGGTACTCGAACCACTATACCACAGAGGTCTTCAAATTAACTTTAAAAATCCATTCTAATATTATTTTATTTAAGACTAGCTTCTGCCCGCGACTTCGTCCGCGTAGCGTGATGATATATAGCCCTTCCTCAATAAATGGGCTATCTAATACTGAAAGAATTTTTCAAATCGGACCAGTTCCTGAGATTAGCGCGTTCAAGCAAACAAACAAACAAACTCTTCAGCTTTATATATTAGTAAGTAAGTATATTAGTATATAGATACTGCCTTTAAAAACAATCAGGGTATCCCTCAGGATAATATTATGTCGGTAAAACACTATTCAGCAAGCAACTGTCAGATTTTTCTTAAACAATTGAATGAAGAATTAAAACATACTTTTTAGAATTACTTTCTTTAGGGGGCTGGTTTGAAACTTAATACCAAATGAACAGTGATAATTAAAAAAATGGTCGTTAGACAGTTTTTAACCTGTCACTGCTCAACACAATCTCGTCACGACACAATAGTTCTAACAGCCCCTTTGTCTCACTACACGTGGCTGGTAGCAATATAGTTGGGACTTGTTTTCAAGTTCAAGTTCAAATGTTTTTATTTCAAATAAGCTTTTACAAGCGTTTATGAAACGTTGTGATTCTAGTTGCACGGTTCCAAAAGGTCGATCCTATGGAGAAGAATCCGGCAAGAAACTCCATGGACACTCTTTTAAAATAAATGAATTACAAACTTCACTGGTACAATATTGCGATAACAAGATGTGAGGACGTTGAAGGATGTCCAAGTTTGACCGAGGTCGACTATATTAAACGAAGATTCACGTTATTTGAGAATCCGATGTCTCTGTTATTTGAGAATCTGATTTTTAGCCAATAGAGTTAATGATATTGGTGTTTATAAAATGTTATGCCTATTAGCGTAGTGGTTCTGAGTGCGACTGCTACGCTAGAGGTTCTGGATATGTTTCCCAGGTCGAGCAGTGTTATTGGGATTTTCTATGAAATTCCCATCAAAGTTTGGAATTTGTGCCCGATTTATGCAATAGTCTCGACCCCGATTACATGGCCATACTGTGGGTGTACATTAGTACGCCTCAGCCTAAACTTTCGAATACAGGCGTGAGGGTATGTTATTTTATGCCTATTTCTCTTATTCACCTCTGCTTAACACTCTATGTACAGTACAACAGTCATGATGGTAAATGTGAACGCATCAGCTTAAATCAGAAACCGATCCAAAAAACACAAAAACATATTATCCGTCGTAAAATTCGATACGGATATTTCAAATCTTCCAAAAATACGATCAAAACGCTATAAAAAGGGCTGTAAGCTCGTTACGCCAAGGTAGCAACGGGTTTGAGGTCAAAAAGGTTAAACCAGCGTTACTTGACCCACTGGCCAGTATTAAGTGTCATTGTGTTGTTATACAAGTAAGTATCAACGTGAAATGGTTTTTATAAGTAATGTTATTTAGGCAAATGATGTATTTCAACATTAAAACAATATCAATTATCATAATAAAAGTTTCTATAAATGACAGAAAAATTAATTATAATAGGATTATGTTCATCAATTCCAGAGACAAGGAAATAAATGTATTAGAATAATTTTGTTCTTATAATTTTGAGTAAATTTAGTCACTATGGCTATTGTATAATAAGAAGCTTATCGTACTTAAAATAAGCTCTGATGTCGAACTCGATCCGATTTCATAAGTCAATTTTGTGTAAATAGAGATAATTTTTAATTTTGTATATAATTTTGCCATAAAAGTATAATGAAAAACATTTATTTCATATAAGTTTCACTATCTATGTGGACACGCGTAAAAATGTTGGCGTGTCCAAATGACGAATGAATAGGTGATACTAATTATTACTTAAAGTGACACCAACTGGACACACGTGTGTCCAGTCTCTTGTGTCCAGTTGGTGAAAAACCCATAAATTCTATTTATTCGGATGTACATCATTTAATAATAACAAAAACGGTCAAACTTGTACCACATTTATTTACTAATTAAATAAATTCACACATATTTTTTACAATTTAAGCAAAATTGGCCACAAACTTGTTTTTCAGAATTATGGTCCGTGATGTCTTTCATCTTGTTTTTCGTTTCTGTGAATGTTATTACACAGACCATAAAACTTGCATAAAAGATCATAATTATTCATAACTGTGCTCCATAAAAGTGTTCACTTCAACCCTGCTAACAGGTGCCTTGAATTTTAAATTATAATGAAGACAACTAATTCAAAATATGGAATTGCACTTTGACAACACAGAGATTATTTTCAATAATCCGATGACTTTTATCGGGGGAATACATTTGACAGCTTTTTTACAGAATTTCAGTCAAATTGTCAAATCATTTCAGTAGTTTGTTTGACAATTTAACAGAAATTCTGTAAATTCACTGATTTAACAGTTTATATCTTTTGAAAATAAGCACTAAATAAGCTTTGCTTCAGGCCTTATAGGTATTTTTTAAATAAACACGTGATGCTTTACAAAATATCAGTAATAATACCTATGAAAAACAAATCTAAGTCCGGAAAAAATATATACTTATTCAGAAAACTCCATTAAATGACTCAAGCCTATTAAAACTGCTACTGGTATAAACGGTTCTATAAAACAGAATCACATAAAACTCTTTAAAATTCAAAGTCCATTGCAATAAATTATTATCATTCGTTCCACGATTCCCCCATAAATATACGAAAAAAAAACATCAAAATATACCAAATCGGGGCTAGGAGCAAACTCAGACAAAGCTCTATTGAACTTGTCTGAACTTGTCCTTAAAAAAAAAACGAGCAGGCACCTGTTCGGGACACCACCTGTGGAATATATTAAGACTCCTTTATAGAGGAACTTTAAAAAAAAATATTGTAGTACAGTTTTGTACGGGACACGCTTTTTATTGTTGTTTTTTTTTTGGTAAAAGTATTGATTTACTCTCGTTTAGTCGTATTGTTATAACCTATTTTTGTGTTAAAATATACTATGGAAGTGTTTTGTTTTGATCCCGTGAGGGGGAACTTCTCTACTTACTAATGACTTCGAAGTCAACATGAAGGTAGTGTCTGACTGTTTACTAGAGCAACAATAGGTGTAAATATCCATACAAGTGTACACTTATTTTTCTTACGTTTTTTCATATATCTTTAAAGGTCCTGAATATAGAAAGGTTGTTTTCATTGACGATACTAGATAAACTATTTTATTAACTGAAAGAGAGTATTTTTTTAAAGAATCATATGTAATAGCAAACAATATAGTAAAGCAATATGCTCAGTTTGCCGAAATGCATAGGTCCCATACAACATACTACTACTACCCATACTTAAGCTGCTACTGAGAATTTTATAGAGCTGGGAATCAAACCCAAGACGTCGATCTTAGCAGTTGCACCTAGGACCGATAAGCAAATGATACAGTTATATTATTAAGTAAAATAAATAATAACTAATTTATCACTTGTGAGCTATAGTCTAAGCGAATATAGTACGGGCTTTAGGTGTTACGGAGATTATACGGATAATTACTACATAATATGAATTGTGTGTACAGTAAACACAAACATATCTTTAGTCATGAAATAGTAATGACAGATAAACTTAACACCCAAGAAACAACTAAAGAAAATTTTATTATTCACACATTATAATCTTAAAAAAAGCTCTATAAGTTAGCTTGACCAATTCTGTTATTTAGAATAATTTAATCTAATATTGAACCGAATTTAACCTCTCACCAAAAAATTTGAGTACCTATCGAATTGTTTGGTGAGAGGTTAATAAAGTCGGTTAAACCATTAACTTACTTATACTGTCATCATCGTAACATATTCGGCTATTCCTTCTATAGATTCAGGCTCTAGTCTAATTAAATGTGGGTGAATGTCAGGACGGTATTTTACATGAAGCGCCTACCAAGCTCATCCCCTTGAGATATGATTGTCTGGTACTCTGCACCGTCGTGAGTGTTTGGATTTTAGCGTGTCAGAGCTACTTTCCCTTGGTTGCAGCGGTTCCTGCAGTCTGCAGTCCGTATGGGGCTCTTAAGGGTCGGGAACCTTTCAGTAACGCCTCTGGGTTTGAAGGTGTCCATGGGCAATGATAATTACTTACCACCAGGTGGCTCGTCTCCTCGTTTGCCGACTTAACCCATAAAACAACATCAGAACTCTGCAATTTTGGGATAATACCAATTTCCTGATGATAAAATGTGGTTTTTATTCGGTATGAGTAAGACATAACCTACCGCAGACCTTAAAAAAAAGTTTTCCTGGCTCCTGACTTCCACTAACCATTAAATTAAAAAAACCATAAAAGTAAATTTTCGTGATATCCTCTAAGTGGTAATGATTTGTTAAGATAGCCAGCTATCCATAGTCTGACCGCGGTAAGCACAGCCTTATTATCTTGCAAATAGATTATTTATTATACCACGATTATTCTTATTAGTACGGAGGGATAGGTACTAATAAGAATTATATTGTGATTCGAAGGAATCAAATTGATTTATTAAACAAAAATTATTTAAATGCCTACTATAGTATTCTAATTGCAAAATTGCTATGTATGTATCAGAAAATTGTTTACATAATCACTATGTTTTGATGCTTAGATTCTCGTGTAGATTATAAACGTGAAAATCATAGAGTATTTTTAATACTTATAGGAGGTGATTTCCGAAACATGTTTAGTAATATTGATCCTAGCTGTAATGACTGTTGGATAGAGTACCTACGATTTCGCGACAGAATTACTATAGGTAATTCTGTCGACAAGGGATAATTTTGATAGTAAATATGTCAATACAAAATTTATTGGAAAGTAAATTGTTTTTTTTTATAACGTTTTGTAATTTAAATAATTCACCTTCGTGGCAGAGAACAATATACGAATTTATTATTATAAAGGAATTTATAACAGGGAAAGTAAGTTTTTTTTTATAGGATATCACCTGATGGTAAGCAATAACCGCCACCCATGGACACCCGCAACACCAGAGGAGTCACGAGTGCATTGCCCGCCTTTTAAAAGGGTTTGGGCCTCCGGTAACTCACTCAGCGAAACACAACGCAAGCGTTGTTTCACGCCGGTTTTCTGTGAGGCCGCGGTATCACTCCGGTCAAGCCGGCCCATTCGTGTCTGGACGTTTGTGGCAAAAGCACCCACGATACAGGAGAAAATCCTAGCGTGGGCAAAGTTTCTTAAAATTGTCTAATTCCATTTTTTTTCATCCTAAAATTATTGATCCTTCGTAAGCCTTTACTTGTACCATAACCACATAATGTGTGAGCATTATTACTGCTATCTTTAGCAATGCTAAGCCCGTTACTTTAGCTGGAAGCTATACTCACTTAACTTGCCCTTCTAGCCCTGTCAGATTCAAGAGAGTTATAATTTCCATAACTATCTTTTAAGTAGCTATCTTATAATGTACTGGAGAATAATTTTTAAATCACAGTAATTATGATGGTTTAGAATGTTTTAAAGAGTGTGATATTAGTAAATTTCAAATAATGTCAAGGAAGTTTTTTGTGTGAAGAAAAATTAGACTCGATGGCAGGATTCGAACCTGCGTCTTCTGGTTAGATACACCAGACACTATGACCACTAAGCCACCGCGAGTCCCACCTGCCATGTCAAAATTTGCCTTCACATTCTGAACTTACGTCCTAAAGGTGACGTCAGTAGATAACATCTATTGAAAAACAAGTCATCGTAAAGACGTAAGTTCAGAATGTGAAGGCAAATTTCGAGATCTTAGCATAAAAAATTAAAAAAATAAAACACAAAAAATGATAATGTCAAAGAAATTAAATAGGTAGATTCCAATATTGAGCGAGAAAAAATTATACCCAATTTCGTTAAAGAATTTATAGACTTGTAGTATGAATTCCATCAATAAAAAAATATGCTTCTTAACTAGTAATAGAGTTCATTATTCATATGATTCAGTTAATATAACTGATCCTAATTTCGTCTCTGTAAGGCTACAATATCGACGTATTGTATATATACATTGTCAACCACAGCAAGTACAATAATTTGAAATATATCACTTGTTTTCATTGCAGACAAAATTAGTAGAGAGGCCGAGGGTAATAAATCTAATTTAAACAGAATTCGACCATTGAGCACAAGAATGGTTGACAAAGTGCTAATTTTGAACATAAATAGACCAAAATTAACATACAGACGGAACCATAAATTTGATGTATTTAACTCGTTGATAGTCTTGCTATGCGTATTTGAAATGTAATACAATAAAATTATGATAGTTTCAGTCTTATAAGATCTATTAGATTTATCATTTGAATCTAATTATGTTTACACCGATTAGACGAGGATTTTTATGTTTTCTGATTCAAGTATATTGAGTCAATAAGAAGCAAACGAACATTCTGTTTTTAAGATATCCTTACTAGTTTAGTCCACGGTTCGTACCAGTCCTTCAAGTAATTTAGGTGCTTGTCCTGTTTCAAAATGCATTAAATAATATAACAAGAAAATTTTGTTGTTTCAAATATTTCATTAATAATTTTATTCAAAGTACTCCTCTGACTGTTTCTCTTATGTTAATTAAACCATTGTTTCCGTCTAAATCATTTTTAAACTTATTTCAAGATTTTGAAATTCAACATGCTGTTCAATTTGAACTTCCATCGCTTCATTCAGTTCTACCCAAGTAGTTAGTTCTCCGACAATGACATTGGAATTTTTACTGAATGACACGTGTCTCATAAAGCTCTCAGTGAAAGCTTACAATAGCTCATCAGTTTTTTCTTTCTATTTTTAATTACAGCTACTGCATTTTTTATTCTTCTCTCAATTAACCATCAATGAAACATCAAACTTATTGCTTGATTACTTATCCAATTGCTTCGATAAAAAATTGAAACGAATGATACTGACAAAAGCCGACGGTGATATTCTTTGACAAAATAAAATAAAAACTTCAAAAACTGCTGAACCGTCCCTTTCCACTTCAATTGTAATCGATAATAAGTCGCCTCTTCAAAACCGTGACTTACTTTCTTAACAAAATTTTACTTACCGTTTTTTAAATGCACGAAGACTGCCACATCTAAAGTTTTTGGATGGAACACATAGAAATATTGATTCAGGGTAAAGCGAAGGATAATTTGGTCCCTATCATTGTAAAGACCACGCAGATTAAACATGAATTTTGCTTCAGTAGTAAAGTTCGACATTTTGTTTCGTTGAAATACAACAGATTTTACATTAAATTTAATCTTATTTTTATTTACAAACTATGTTCTTGTGCTTTCATTTCTTTATAAATTATCATCAGTATTCTTTTTGTCAACCATTTGACAAATATCTTAATAATACGTATATGACAAGAAATTCTGTGATTTTATTTTTCAATCGGAATTCCACGTAATGCATTACATATAAAGTTTTCGAATTCTTGGTCCACGTTGCTTCCATGGATTTTCGCTTTCAATTGTCGAGAAGTGAGTATCGAGTCCATTGCCAACGCTTAGTAATGGATCTGGTATAATGTAAGAATTGATGGCGATCTTAATTTTTTATCTTATAAGTATGAAACACTTTACTTCTGATATTCAAGTTAGTGACAGTTAACTATAATATTTGAAATACGTTATAAGTAGTCCTATTACAAATTGTAGGTACTTTCTTTATAAATAAACTGTAGTGAAATATACTAAAAAGTGAAATTGATTTATAAAAATTATACTTTTGCATTCGTTTTTGGTGTGCAATAAAAAATATTATATTTAAATTGTAGAAAAGAGTAACAATTTCCAGTTAGAACAATCGTGATATTTTTTTAAATAAGATTTTTTATCTACAAATATTTTTAATTTATAAGATAAAAAATCTGTGTAGATAAATTTATTTGTCCTCTCCTTTATTTAATTAGTCTTTTCATTTACAACTGTTTACGTATTGACTTTTTTGGATGGTTCTTTATAATAAATAATATATGGCTTGTAAATAATTTTAAATGTTATATTGAAAATTAACTCCTGTTATCAAGCTGTGTCACATACCTAAGCAAAGTTTGATCAAGATCAATGGAGTAAGCTTGCTGTATCATAAATAATAACATGAAGGCTTCAAGTTTATCACTTAGACCGTGGCGATTCGTGACTGCATCCACGATTTAGAGCGTGCCAAGTTTACGTCCCGCCAAGAACTAGTTCATGTTTCTCGTAACGTTTTCAACTTATATAGCCCTGTGAGCTGAATTTTAAGTTTCTGTTGATGTTGTGTTTATTTCTTCAATATTTCGGTCGAATTTAAAATCGAAAATTAAAATACCACAATTTTAGTTCACTTTGTTATAAAAGTGAACTAAAAAGTTTTGAATATTTTTTGCTATTGAATTTAAAAAAGTAAATATATATTTCGGGCTACTTGTTATGGTCAAAAAAATAAGACAATTTATAGACTTAAAAATACTGAGAAGAAAATATTATTACTGTGTTTTTTTTTTAAGTTTAGAAAGCAGAACTTTATTGTTATTTTATTGGTAGTTATTACTAGCTAGCAGTTTGGCTGTATTTTTTCACAGAGTTACCAACTTACGAGTATTATGTAACTAATTAATCATATTCATGTCATAATTCCCGACTTGCTGGTCATGCAATTATATTTTTATGCAATAAATTAATGTTATTAAAAATACAGTGTATTTAACGTGTGTTAATTTATCCTGTCCCCACAATTCAGAACTAGTCGGAACATGTCCCGTTGGCTGACAGCGCTGTAGCGTAAACAGAAGATATTTTTGACCTGATTGACGAGAAGTTTTGACTCAGTGTTTATGAAAGTATCCATGTTGGCGTGTCGTTGAGTTTTATTTTTAGATATTTTATACGGTTTAGAATTCTAATCAGATTTTTATATAATAATGCTAATAGTATTGCTATCCCTATGTTTTATTTCATTGCTACTTGTGCACAATATTGGATCTCTAGTTTTTGTGCTTCAAATTGTTATCACAGATTTTGTAATTTTTTAATTAAATTTTTATATATTGTAAAAAAATTGGACATACAGCAAAAATAATATTCATTTTATTAAGCTTTTATTTATCTTTTTGCCACTTTTAGGGTGTTTGTATTAACGATAGAAAAAAAACATGCTTAAGATTTTACAAAATAATATTTATTTCACAATTATTACCCCATAAAATGCTTGGGAGACAAAAATTAACACAATCCAGGTTATACGATTCGATTACATGTTGTACTTAACTAGGATAGGTACTTGTAAATAATTATGAAGGCTTAGTAAGAAAAAAATCACAAACATTTAAATGCAATATTTACAGGTCAAATTATTAATTCTATATCATTTATACAAATTAGGAAACAATTTTTTTTTTCAAGATTTTTACACCTTTTTTAAAACAGAACATATTCTGAAAAAAATTATGGCTTAACAAAATAGAAATTACTTGAAATACGTTAAATATTTACAGTTCAACTAAAAATATTATTTAATTAATTACATACATTGAAATTGAGACTTTTTAGTAGTGAGTCTCCTATAAAAGATTTTGATAACTTTTAGGCTTCCACATTTCTTTACGATTTCGTATATTTAACTAATATTTGGTGTCTAATCAAATCGAATGAAAATAATTAAATGAAAAAGAAACTATTCATGACTATCGAAATTATTTGGAACTAAAATTATAACTGAGATCTATATACGTGTCTTAAGTAAATTAATCTAAGTTGTAATTTCTTCGACAAATTAAATGGAATAAATTAAACTAGATTTAAATGAATCTAAAATCGATAAACAAGAGATCAAATGGAAAATGTAACTAAATCAAAAACTTAACAACACTAAAATAATTATTATAGTCGCAATCAATTACAATAATTATCATTTGTAATTGCAATCACTGGTAAAATTATTTTGTAAAATGCAGCAGATATTAATGGCAAAAGCACTTACGAATATATTTATAGAAAAATATTTCGTACGACACTAAAATTTCATTAAATGCACGACATAAAAAAATATAATTAGTACTTTTAGAATTCATGAGGCGTTTTGTCGAACTTCACTCAAATTTGAAAAAGCAAAATTCATTTTTAAAAAGCGGAATAAATGTTAGAATTGCAATGTCGAAATAAATTGAGCTGCGGGGACCGCTCGACTTAATTCCGACGTAACCACCATTTACAATTTAAGTGCAGTTGGACACAACATCTCTTCCAGAACAAATAGGCACAAAAAAAAACACGTAGGGACTTAAAAATACGTAACAACAGTTCAGACCTGCTTTGCAGTATCACTGTCAACAATACTTATCTAAACAATCTTCATTTTATCTGATGGTATTGAAGAGAGACGACGCGAGGGAAACCTTTATGATAGCCACTACCATCACTAGGTTGACGATGTAGGTCGAATTGCATCTTAAGTGGTAAGGTGGTGTGTTATGCTCACGAGGACACTCACCTCGCCTATTGTCCTGGGCTTCTTGGCCAGGCTGTCGTGATACCAAGATGTGGCACAGAACTTCGTACAGCTCGGCTAGGAGCCGGTTCAGCCGCGAAAAGTTCTCCTCTGATGCCTCTCTTTCACTCGGTAAGTTGAATGCTATAGCCATCTTTGTCTTTCGCTACGTCTTTTTCTGCGGAAGAAGCGTGGACAGATAGCTGTTTGTTTGTTATGCATAAATACTGTGGGCCTGTGTGTAGTAAGTTCCTTTCCACTTTTGGATCCACTTCTTCAATATTTTTATTAAAAAAATCTGGTATCTCAAATTTTCCAACACTGTCCTCTAAAATATTTATTCAGTATCAAAATTTTCTCACAGGTCAATCAGACAAATTTTCAAGTGGTACAAAAGTCTTCTCAGTGAAAAATTTCTCTAAGTTCAACTTTACGAAAAAATCACTCTAAAAGTTCACTTTGACACACCAAATGGCACGGAGTCCGAAATAAAAATTATTCACAGATTTGGCGATAATGAGATCACAAGTAAAGTCCCGACCTCAAAAGTTCACAAGTTCACAAAAAGTTTCGGCCGCAAAAAGTTCGTGCGGTGCATTGTCTGTAAATCACTCGCAATTTAGGTGTAACCAGCGCACGGTCGATGACACAATCGCGCTAACTAACGCACTATGCATCGCTGTGGCTAACCGATGTAAACAAACTGACTTCGCACGCCGCTCTACAAAAGAGGTCGACAGACGACTATTGCACGTGCGGCCGGCGCGGAAGCGAATCGTGTAATAGGGGATAATACTTCGTGCACATCATTGCCTCGCTCGACGCGTCTCCCTGTGTTTGTGCGGTGCATAACGTGTGCACACACGCACACCAACAAAATCCATTTGATTATAAATAGTGGAACGCACGGTAGCACGCTCCCTTCGCACTCTACTACAACAATCAACGTCCACACTGCCCTCCCTGTCCCTTTCTCTCTCTGTAATTTTCCATGCATCTATCTCTTTCCAATCAGGTTACATCATGTTACAACAGCAGTCGACAAAGTGTGGCTTTCTCGTTTCGATGATACAAAACCTTCCCTTTGTGGAAGGGGAAGAGATGATGGTGTAGATTTTGAGTTTGGAGTTCAGAAAGCGCGCCAAAGCGAATTGGCCAATCGGGAGCCTAGATTGGTATGGGGTGAGGTGACGTAAGAATGGAGGGCCCGAGACAACGGGGTTGTTAAACGGAAAGCGTTCACTCGACCACTGGCTCTCGCCACAAACCTACTATATCTTGTTTCGCGATATTTTAACTGCTCTTTGTTCAGGAGATAGACGTAAACTTGATTTTGATAGCCTCGGGCCTCGATACTGTGACAGAAGTTGGCGCGTGTGTTTTATTATTAGTAATTCGGTAGTAGGTACGTACGTAAAAGCAATATAAAATTGTTTTAATGGTCGTGGTTTTGCCATACGCGTTGGTTTGTGAAATCAGAGGTGTTTTTTAGGTTTATTAGCATTTAGGGCCGAGTGGAAACCTTTGTTTAGATTGAATACCGGCAATAAAATTGATAACCGACGTTAAACATAAAATGGTAAATAAAATACTCATCTGCGTACCTATTTGTATTTCTTTTGTGTTTGTATTTTTGCTTGGTTCAAAAGTGACTGTAGATAACGGTAAAGTTTTTCAAAATGTCTTAATCTAACGCTATTCGCATTATTTTCACATTTTAAAAAATCGTGTTGAAAGAGTTATGACAATATTTTTTCTCGAAATCGAAAATAATTCAATAAGTACTTATATTACTCGCTACAATTGGCTAATTGTTAAAAAATATTATTTACCTATATTATTATTTCCGATTTATAGGTAGTAAAAGATTTCAGTATGTCGAGGCTCCGTTTGATGAATGATTTTTCAGGTATCAATGGTATGCAAAAGGCTAAGTATATAATTTTAAATAATTTACAAAGATCACATAAACATATTATTATTAGTATCAATCATGTTTTATCTCATTTATTTCAGTCATTAGTGACACTAAGAAATATTTTTCAATTTGGTGATTAGGTCATTCTTTTACAATTAGTGATTATGTAATTCTTTTACAAAAAAGGCAGCAAATAATAAAACAAACTCTCAACATTTGGTAAAGCGAATATATTTTACTTACATTTAAAGCTGGAAAACAGAACTCCTAAACACAATATAGATTTCACACCACTGTCTTCATCAAACACTAAATTTAAACTAAACGACATAATATCTGAGAATTTTGGCTCTGCCGTAACATTAGTCATAGCAAACAAAGTCAATCCAAGGACTGCCCTGATGATTCCTGACTCATTTTTATATCAATTAAATTGCACGACCGATCTTGGGAAATAAAAAGTTCAAAGGAAGTTAGCACAAAGCAATAAAATAATCTAACAGGTACATTTAGCTATAGACTCAACTGCTAACCTATTTGTAATAAAAGCAAGTTCAGGGAATCTCAAGAAAGATGCTGAAAACTAAATTCTAAGTTCAAAGTATTGAGATATCGGTCCGTTTTTAAATTGTATATATCTACATACGTTTTAATCAATTACAACAGAATGTATGATGTAACAACATCCAAAAATGTCATCAGCTAAACAAAACTAAATAGTCTTTAGAGTAATAACCTATCTACTGTTAATATTTCAAACTTACTTCAGCTACAGTGTTAATTTATTTTAATGACATACATTAAAATTAAATTTGCATTCAAGATGAAAATTATTATTATAATGTCTAACATTTACAGTATCTTTGGTGGTCTTTTATGCAAATTTGAGATATGAAACAGTAGCATGGCATTTAATTTCAATTTATGATTTAACCTCGTTCTAAGTTTTAAAACTGTTCGCCTTTTTTATCAATTCATTCATGTCTTTTCAAATGAAATTTTAAAATCTACTTCTTATCCAATCGAATAAAGAAAAGAGCAAAAGAAAAGAAATATCGGAAATATTAAATTAAATTGTTCCAGTGCCTTTTTCACGTCAACATTTTCTATAAAACGATTTAGTATCTTTGATCAATTTGTTGTAGCTTACTAACTAACGTGAAAATGATTCAATTTCTAATATCAGACATTATTTAAATAAATACTTAACAGTCAATTAACTGATAAACCAGTAGCACGCACAGCTATATAAATATTAATAAGATAGTCTGTATCTCCTAAACGATGAAATTAAACATGATTACATTGATTACTGATTAGATATTATGATTCTGCAAATAGCGTCTGGTTTAACGACACATTAGCTCTGTGTTAAGACATAAATGTGCTTGGATTTGTTTAACAAACGTATGAAATTAACATCTTCTACAGACCTATCAAGCAAAATCAGAGGTTTTCTAAGTTTATAAGATTATCTATTATGCTAAAAAACCTTGCACAAAATGACTATGCAGTAAGTTTTTAATGAAGACAATATAGGTAATCGTAAAAATGTAATCGCTCCCTCAATTGTTGGAATAAATAATAAATACTAATATAATTCACGCCATACTTTTTGTTTGGTTGATGATATTGATAAAGAAAGAAAGCTTGTGTTTTTAAGGGTTAGGAATGATATAGTTAGATAAGCGATGCATGACGATGATAGTCAAAATGTTAAAATTAAATATTTTATTATAATAACATTTGTACTGGAGAGATTATCTTGAAGAGAAAGCTGAGCCAAACCATGTCAATTTATAAAAAAAAAAAAACTATAAAACTTAGTTCCCTGAGAGCTCAAACCCAGACTAATTATAATAATTAAATTGATGCATTTTCTTCAGATGTCGTTTTAGAAATAGATATTTATTGGCTTATTTAGATTTTTTTTATCATTTATTTCAGAAATATTTTTCCATATCATTTGTTAGTAAAACACAACTTATATAACTATATTAGTACTAATTATTAAATTGCCTTAATTCATATAATATGGGTCTAACTTATAATAGAGACAATATTTAAGGAAGATGGCCTATGCAACAAGTAAATAACAATGCTTAACGTGAATAAATAATTAAATTATTATATAGAAAGTGTTAAATAATGAAATGAAATGAAATGATATGAAATGATATGAAATGAAATGAAATGATATTTATTTCTGTAAGTAGATCATTAGAGACACTTTTACAAGTCAATGGTTTGTTTTTTTTTTATAGCTAGATGGCTTCGGCATTTCCTAACTGACGACCTCTGAGAAGAAACACCGAAACAAACTCAGAGAATCATGGTCTCTTTTAAAGTCCAGACATAAAATAATGCAAATAATGTGAGTGGGACAATGTAGGGCAATGTTTGAAATGGCTTTTTGAGGAAAGAACCATAGCAGCTTTGAGTAGACCAGTCCTAACTGACGGCAAGTAGAATAAGAATCCAATACACCACGACAATGAAACACAAACACCTAAGCATAAAATAATCAATCGTATACGCATTACTATCAATACAACAAGTTCAAACGTGTTCAGTGAGGCGTTCGAATGGCTTAACATAATGAAAGTAGGTCATACGAGAGATGACTAAGTTAGTTGCTATGAAGAATACGTGATACAACTCTTGCCTGATTTTGAAGGGTACATAATTGAATTGTTGAATCAATTAGCAATTGTAAATTATTTATCGGGAATTATAATTATACTTTGATAATAATAATTATAGCAATTGATATGAGAACATTGGCTGCATAATAATTTCTAATAAAATTAATTTTAATTCCAGTTAAGATCATAAATAAAAAGCAGTTTCTTCGAAAACTAAGACACGAAGTACTAAACTAAGAACGAGGAACACGAAGACTAAGAAACGAAATAATGTTGCTTATACAAAGATTAAACTGACTCAATTTTTTTAAAAGCCTCTGGGTACAAGTCATTTAAACTGTTCAATAATTTCGCTCAATAGATGGCGCTACTAGTCTTGTTATATGAGAGAGTCCGTTGCTTTTATCCACCTTTGGGACCGTAATGTAATGATGGACCGAAGAGGCACAGTATCTATGATACTTACAAAGTATATTTAAATAAATAATAAGGACAATGACAGTTCAATAATCTAATAGTATAGATTGTTGTGTAGAACTAATGCTCGTTCTAGATCTAAATAAAACCGTTTGCCTAGTCAACAATCCCGTTGGATCTGTTTGGCAATCAAGTGCAGTATTTTATAGGTCAAGACGGACAAAATCAGTGTTTATGATTGTGTTATTGCATGCAATGTTTGCTTCAGGGACAGACAAGGAAGGAGGATTGTTCACCAACTTTACTTATTGTGTAAGAGAGATTTATATGTTACAAATAATTATCGTAAGCTATGTTTCCAGATATCGATATTACTCAGCTTGAATCGTCAGTGTAGATAGCTGTGTCAGATATTGAAATACATTTGGTTATCCGAAATTTTATTTATCAAAGTCATTTATTCAATATAGGTTGATCTTTTTGCACGTAATTTTTATAGACTTATCCGAATCCAAAATATACAATAATTTTGTCAAGATCGTGATTTTTCTTCATCGATATAGAAATGAGGAATGCCCTTCCCGAGTGGGTCTTCCCCGATAGATTATAATTTGCGTGTTTTTAAATTACGAATGAACAGGTTTCTTCTAGGCACACTTGCTTGATGGAGCGCACTTGCTCCATTGTAGATCGCAGTGTCGCTTAGGATCAGGCGAACTGGCGATCAAGGGTAGGCCTTTCAAGAATAAAAAAAGGGTGGACATTAAGAACCGATTTTTAGGAGCTAGGTGTTTTATGTTAATCTAGTTCCCCGCTGTAGCATTACATCATAAATATTTTTACGGGAAATAAATATATGCGAATGGAATTCTTGATGAATTTACCAAGTTTGGAGAACGATTTTTAGGTCGATTATTTCCAATGAAGTAGTAGTAGATGAAATGGTACAGTAGGAACTTAGACTTACGGTATCTCAATCCGAATAATAATACAATTTGATAAATTTTGTTTGGATAACGATTTATTTTAGTATTACGTTTTTGTGGGCAATTCAAGCTCCGCCGGACCAATTAAGTTCTAGCGTGCGATGAGGCTTAATCTTAGTTATCTGGTCGATTTAGTCACTGATCTGGTAAAGCTTCAAGCGTCTAGAATTCATGAAATGTTTCTTTGGCTAGTGAAACATAATGAGTACGTCTCGTCCTTTCCTTTTTTCATACATACTATCACGCCTGTATTCCCCGAAGGGTGAGGCAGAGGCGTACTAATGTACACCCACAGTTATGTTTAGGTCCAATGTCATTGGGGGGCGAGCCTATTGTCATTAACTGGGCACAAATTCCTAACTCCGAGCTGCTACTGGGAATTTCATAGAAAAACCCAATAACACTTTGCTCGACCTGGGAATCGAACCCAGGACCTCTAGTGTAGCAGTCGCACTCAGGACCACTTGGCAGTTTCCTTTTTTCACATACCAGGTATTGATCAAGATTGTGCCTCTTAAGAAATTTGTCTAGATTGCAATTGTTTTCTCTCTTACTCAAAGTTTGGCACAATCAAAATAAAAGCAGCCAGACAACAAATGCAAAATATTAAATTATCAGTAATGTACATAAAGTTTTACAGCGCAGAGGCAGAGTGGGCCATGATAAATATTAAAATTGATATGAATGCATAATGCGGTAATGGGAAAGAGGTATAAATTCGTGTTAATGCGATTGACAACCGCTACTGTAATGGTCACCAGTCCAAATGCAATGTTATTTGGGATGTGGTTCAATATATAAGAGCAAGCGGAGATAGAAGTAGAAATGAGGAGATCCGTAGAAGAACTAAAGTTGCTGACATAGCTTAAAGGATTAGAAAGCTTAAGTGGTAGTGGGCGAGGCACATAGCTAGTAGTAGATAGTAATAGTAGTATAAAGGGGGAGGCCTTTGTTCAGCTGTAATATATGTGTTCGGCTGATATGCTGATGAAGTTCCACAATACCTGACAGATTATAATAATTAGTTATGTAACTGGTTCTCGAACTTATCTTAGGTCATACCTAATGACACAGGTTCTCAATGACACATGACACACGAGACTATAATAACACGGAAGCAGTGAAGTCCTTATATAACGCATTGGTTAGGAGTAGGTTGGAAAGCAGTGCTATTATCTGGAACCCCCATGAGACTAAATATAGTCTCATGGTGGAAAATGCAAAATAAATTTATCAGGTATAAATATCCGTATTGCCTAAGGTAAAGATACCTGATAAATCGGAGTCTATCCTTATTACCCGCTTATGTATCCTAGCTCTTTGTTATAGGGGCAATCACGACATCACATTGTTTGTGACCACTAAGGTTTTAGATTTAAGACTCAGATTAAGCATTGCTATTAAGGGTTTCTATATATCTCTCTGTAGCAGCTCGGAGGTTGGATTTGAATTTGGTTAATTCAATGAATCCTGTAGCCCTTATAGTACGGGAGACGTGGTAGTTCGACCTTCGCCCATCTGATAACCAGATGAGACATATTTTTTATCAAATGTTATTGATTAACAAATAATATGCATATATGTTAACTTGCCTATCGAAAAGTGGCTCTTAGACCATTATGTCAGTTTGTGCCATTGCTTATGTATTGTTTGTAAGTGTTACAGATTTACAAATTTTTAAGTCGCTATTTCTTCAATCTTAATCCACTCCAACACCGCCACAAAGGGCAATCAGAACGAGCCTAAACCCGTGAAACCGGACAGTAGCTGCCACGGTGGATTACGATTTAAAACCAAATCGGGACACCTTGGTCAAAGTGTAAAAGCGAAGATAACACAATAAATCTTCTTTTTTTTTCATAAAAAAAGTATTGGACATTTTTGTATAACGCTGTGTTTACTTGATGAAATGTAGGGAGGTGACCTGTTGGAGTCAGTATTAAATAGTTTTCTTTTCGGGCAGAATTATCAAACTGCATAATCGAATGGTTCTAAGCTACGCTAAAGATTCTAATATTATAAATACGCTTAGCTAGAGTTTTAAATAAATAAATAAGATTCCCGGGTCAAGCAATGTATTATTGGGTTTTCTATGAAATTCTCAGAAGAAGCTTGGAGATTACTTTGCACCTAGTTAATGGCAAAAAGGTCGTCGTGGTAGTAATACGAGTATATCGGTATTCTGCAAATTTCGATTAGTATACTTTTGTCAATATTTACCGTGTCAGAGCCATGCTTTAGGGCGAAAGGGCCGGCTTGACCGGAATTATATAACGTCCTCACAGAAAACCGGCGAGAAACAACCAAAGCTTATGTTGTGTTTCGCTGAGTCAGTGTAACAGTCGCACTTGAGACTCCTGCGGTGTAGCGGGTGTCCATGGACGGTGGTAATCGCTTGCCATCAGGCGATCTGTCTGCTCGTTTGCCCCCCTATCCTATAAAAATAGATGTGATATCATGTTATGTTATAAAACTCTTCATCCAATTAATTGATTCTTCTTCTATGTTCTATTATGATTCATCTTTCATATGGAAGATGCTCGGTTCCCTGGTAGGTACAGTGATTCGAGGCCCGGAGTTATAGAAACTGCTGAACAAAAACGGATATGGAACGAGTTCATTCGGTCCTCTTTAAGCGGATTCATCGGAACGACTCATTTATGAGTTATATATTCAATTCTAACTGTAATCAAATTGGAACAACGGTGTCTTATATATATCTTCTGTTCTTCTATAATTAACATAAAGACAATCACTTTTCTTGTCTGTTTCCTCAGATATGCTTTGGTTTCACGAATATTTTCATTAAATTACACTCCATGATGTTTTTACGGTGTTATCTCTACTATTATAAAATCGTTAATAATATTTTCTTCGCTTCTGATATGTCAAAGAGAAAAATCCAATTGTATAATTGTTTTTAGCCTCACGGAAGCAATATGCTATCTCTTTATAACCATTTCATTTTCCATTTATAGTAATTGCTTTGAGTTAGATGGCCAAGATATAATAATATTACTGCTGACCATATTGATTGGTTTCTTAATTGATAATTTGTATCATTAATTAACAATTACATACTTAGATATTATTTTTGATATAAACACAAATTTTAATTAATCTTCATCATTTTATAACAGATTGCTAAAGTGACGTTAGATTTAACTCGATTAATAATATAGCCTTCTTATATACTCTGGAATAATGAATAACACTTACGTTGTGTTTCGCTGAGTGAGGATACCGGAGGTCCAAACTCTTTTAAAAGGCAGGCAATGCACTGCCACCTCCTGGTGTTGCGGGTCTCCATGGGCAGCGGTAATTGCTTACCATCAGGTGATCCGTCTGGCAGTTTGCCCCTAACCCATAAAAACAATGTAGCTTTCCATAGGTGAAACCTTTTTTTTTTAATCACTTGAGTATTTTTTAGTTTATTCATTAGAAACAATTTTACAAACAGTCATATCTTTTCTCTTTATAATATTAAGTACCTAGTATAATAATAATAATTAATATTAGAAATTAAAATGTATTATTTGCGAGTGGCAGGTTCGGGTGGACTACCCGATGCAGGTGACGAATCACTATACGACTGCGTGCAGCCGGATCCATCGAGCCAGCATCGGCGAGTCCCACCGGTTCGCCAGCGCGCTCAGGATGGTGTTGGGGCTGTCGCGCGTGCGGCGCAACATAGAAGCGCACCTTTTACGCATTATGGCCGCGAAGCCATCTGTATGTGCCGCCGCGAACATCGCGGAGGCGCTGCAGTGGCGCGGCAGCCCCATCAGCACCCGGAACGCGTTATTATATTGAACGTGTATAGATTGCGCGTTTTTTTATTTATTTGGAACATAAATGTTTAACTAGCTTTAGCCTGCAACTTTTTTCACGTGGTTGTGATTATTTAAAACATAATCATATTAATATATTAAATTTTGCAATACATATAATATGGGTATCTCGACATTAAAAGCTCGTGTGATCATAAATTCCTTTGCATCCGTCATTCGGCTGGCCAGCTAATAGATTGAGAGTATATTGATTGGTGTTGAGGCGGGGATACACTGGCGTATAATAGTTGAATAATTATAATATTATGCATAGTTACGGAGACATTTTCATTTTTTTATTATTTATCTACTGTATTATAATAATAAAACACTTTTGTCATAATTATACTGATTTCTGACACTTATTCTTATAAACTAAGTTTTATGGATTTCATCGTGTTGTATTAAATATTATTTAATTCCCGACGGTTCGGATCCTTTACAAGTTTTGAGACCATGGATGCTGTACATGGTCACTGGTAGACTTCTGTCATAATTTGCAAACAGAATAGTCGTATATTTTGTATGATTCAAGCGGCGCGACAAAAACTTAAACAGTACATAATTATACTTCTACAAATTTTTGAAGTGAAAACTTCTTTAGCAGCGCACTTTTGTGATTGGGAAAAAAATTAAAACTCGCGACAGACCATATCACGACAGATAAGACCGTAAGACAAAAGTAAAAACAAATGTTTTCTTAGACAGTACTACTGAACATTATCATTTATTGAAGTGAAATCTTCATTAATATTCAAGTTTTCACTTCTGCTGGCACTCCCGGAGTGCAACCCGTTGGTTTTTTTATTACTGAAAGATTAATTCTGAATATTTTGACTAATAAAGGCATCAAGCTTAAAGGAAACTTTCGATACGAAATGTGAAGAGTGATTTTTAATATCCTTCCACAAAGTTTGCTTATGTAACTCCACTTAATAAACTAATTAACTATTCACATATCGTGTGTCCTACTCTCAACAATAGTAGGTACACAATACGGCATCAGGTGTCTCGTTGAGTGAGTTACAGACAAAATATATTGCCATTAAAATTAATTGTGTCCCAATATACAGTCAGTTGCTTGGTCACCCGTGTTGACTTATTGCCAATTAATTGGTTCCGCTAAAGACTTATTGCTAGATAGTTTATGGAAGGTTTTATCTACACTAATATTATAAAGAGGAAAGATTTGATTATTTGTTTGTATTGAATAGGCTCCGAAACTACTGGACCGATTCGAAAAATTATTTTACCATTAGAAGCCGACGTTATCCCTGATGAGCTTAGGCTACCTTTTACCGCGGGAAAATGCTTCATTCCTACGGGAAAACGGGCGATTTGTCAGTTACAGGAGTACACAGCAATTTCATACAGATTTAGGAAGTTCATACATGCAATGGTAACCTATGCTCAAACTATAACATTAATTGGAATAAAAATTATAAAACATTAATGAAATATATAATAAGAATATTAATTAATAAGAATAAGTTTCGTTAATTCATTTTGTGAAAACATTATTATGTCGATTAATTATTATTAGAATGAAATAGGTATATAATTTATTGCATCAGTAATTGTCAATATTAAACATCAATCATTGTCAATTATCTAACCTCATTGATAAAAAGTTGTTAATTTTGCCATATTAGCCTAGTGGTCCTAAGCGCTACTCCTACGTTAGTGGTTCGATTCTCAGGTCGAGGTTTTTCTTTGAAATGGTCAACAGCAGCTCGAACTGGTTAATGGCAATAGCTTTGTCCCCTATTACATGGGACCTAAACATCCCGGCAAGCTTTGTGTACTTTGTATACATTACTACCTGCTACTCTGTCTAACCCTTTGAGGAATACAGGCGTGATGTTGTGTTATTTTAATTTTAAGGTTTGCTCGGCTCTTACCTGATGTGGCAATCTCTTTTTTTGTAATTTAATGAAAAATCCTATACATCAAACTGCATAATTCTCAGCAACTATTTAAAACAAAGTTTAAAGCTTATATTGTAATATTTTTTTTCCTAGCCCGTTTCGTCCCACTGCTGGGCAAAGGCCTCCCTTCCCTCCTTCCAAATCTCTCTGTTTGTAGTCTTAGCCACCCAATTGTAATTGTGATTATTTTATTTTAAAAAGAGCATCTATGGAGTTTCTTGCCGGCTCTTCTCCATAACACCCACTTTTTGGAACCGTGCAACTAGTTTTGACTTTTCGAAAGTAGCTTCTATAATGGTCTAATTGAAAGAAAACATTTTGACTTTGACTTTGAAGGAATTAGTCTCTAGGATTTGCGAGCCTTGTACCAGTATATATATTTAAAATCACATCTCCAATATTGCCGGCAGCGGAATCTGGTAACTAATGAACAATTTTACGTCCGCTGGTCAACAGGGGTGACGCCACAACTATTAAATATGGGCCCAGGATTAAACTGTAACAACCCTTTTTCAATCATGAAGGCTTACATCTGATGGACATGCTATAGTTTCAGCAGACGTTGAGTAACTATTGATTTTGAACTATATAAAACATATATTGTAAACGAGCTGTTACCCGTGACTTCGTCAGCGTGGTATTTAAAAAAAACATCACGTTACATCTGCTACCTGCCAGTGAAAGTCCCGTCAAAATCGGTCCAGCCATTTCAGAGATTGAGATGAGATGCCGGAACAAACAGACAGATAGACAAACAAAAATTGAAAAACATGTTGTTTTGGTATAATATGTACCGTGTATACATCCAAATGCACTTAGTAATAAGCAGTTATTTTAATATTACATACAGACACTCCAATTTTATTTATTTGTATAGATTGAATAGATTTTGTTGATGACATATTGTCGTGACCAAAGAAATTAACATAACATAACATACCATCACGCCTGTATTCCCCGAAGGGTTAGGCAGAGGCGTACTAATGTACACCCACAGTTCGCCGGTATGTTTAGGTCCTATGTAATAGGGGGCGAGCCTATTGCCATTAACCGGGCACAACTTCCTAACTCCGAGCTGCTACTGGGAATTTCATAGAAAAACTCAATAACACTTTGCTCGACCTGGGAATCGAACCCAGGACCTCTAGCGTAGCAGTCGCGGTCAGGACCACTTGGCTATTGAGGCAGTTATACTAAAGAAATTATATTAAAAATGATGATTTTTTATTGATTAAGTCTGAAAAAGAGCTGACGAGATACCTGGCGATACGAAGTCAGTGTCGCCCATGGACACCTGCAACAATAGAGGAGTTGCTGATGCATTGCCGAGCCTTAGGAGCCGCTACGGACTGCAGAGCCTCAGTAATTGACGGGGAACTGGCTCTTATGCGCAAAAGTTGAAACACACACCAAGGTGCTTTACGATGGACGTAAGGGCGGTCGCCAGCCAGTCAGACCCCATGAGGTCCTACCACCGAGCAAGTCAGATAATTATTGTCTCGCCTACTACTAGATGCCTATTTGATTGGCAGTGAGGTATAGTACCTAGTCTAGCCTGTCCTCATATGGGGTGAAGAGAGAAAAATGTCACTGTGACGACCTCTGTGGTTTAGTGGTTCGAGTACCGGACTGCTGACCATGAGGTCGTGGGTTCGATTCCCACAGGACACAAAAATTTATGTGATGAATACAAGTGTTTGTGTTCGTCTGGGTGTTTCTTATGTATTATAAGTATGTATTTACAAAAAAAAAAGTATATAAGTATTATATCCATTGTCTAGTACCCATAGTACAAGCTCTGCTTAGTTTGGGACTTGATGGTGCTGTGTAAAAAAAATCCCAGAATATTTATTTATACATACCATCACGCCTGTATTCCCCGAAGGGTTAGGCAGAGGCGTACTAATGTACACCCACAGTTCGCCGGTATGTTTAGGTCCCATGTAATAGGGGGCGAGCCTATTGCCATTAACCGGGCACAGAGTCCTAACTCCGAGCTTCTACTGGGAATTTCATAGAAAAACCCAATAACACTTTGCTCGACCTGGGAATCGAACCCAGGACCTCTAGCGTAGCAGTTGCGCTCAGGACCACTTGGCTAATGAGGCAGTTTATTTATTTATTTATTTCATTAAAACAGTCTAGTTTTAAAAATCATAAAAAACACACTCTCCTCCTGTATAACTTCCCCCATACACAAACCCGGAAGAACTGCCTGCAGGTAGTAGAAGTATTTGTACTGTGTGGGGATTGAACCTACAACAACTGTGGCACAAAATCCGATCACTCAGCCACTACGCCAAAGTCTTTCAGCAATATATATTTAAGTATTTTTTTCTTGAAATTAAGGCATAGAAGGCATAGATATAGCCTAGTGGCTAGAGCGTTGGACTTGCGATCATTGGTTGCCGGTTCGAAACCCACCCATTGTGAACCCACTCGTAACACAAGCATTTAGCTTAGCACGAGGGGTTAACAAGAATACTAGTAATGTGTGACCCACATTGCTAGTAAGCTTTTAAAAATATATATATATATATATATTTAAGTATTTTTTTCTTGAAATTAAGGCATAGAAGGCATAGACATAGCCTAGTGGATAGAGCGTTGGACTTGCGATCATGTGGTTGCCGGTTCGAAACCCACCCATTGCACTACCGACGTAAACCCACTCGTAACACAAGCATTTAGCTTAGCACGAGGGGTTAACAAGAATACTAGTAATGTGTGACCCACATTGATAGTAAGCTTTTTAAAAAATATATATATATATATTTAAGTATTTTTTTCTTGAAATTAAGGCATAGAAGGCATAGACATAGCCTAGTGGATAGAGCGTTGGACTTGCGATCATGTGGTTGCCGGTTCGAAACCCACCCATTGCACTACCGACGTAAACCCACTCGTAACACAAGCACTAGCTTAGCACGAGACTTAACGAGAATACTAGGAATGTGCGACCTACATTGCTAGTAATCTTTTTTCAAAATTAAGAAAGAAGAACGGATAGAGGCGTGATGATTCTGTTTTGTTACGATCCAATTGTAATGTAAAAGTTTCAGGCTGTTACAGTATTGATATCCTCATCAACTGCACCAACTAAAATAACCACCAACAAATCCCTCCCACTTTTAAAATTGAATTTGCAAAAACGCGCTGCGGTCAACCTGCCCGGACACATGTCTACTGTGGAGTTAATAAATTGCAATCCGCGTGATGCACACAGATTAGCGGGCACCGTGAAAAGTTCAACGCTCGAATGTTTATGGAGCTGTAAAAACCACCACAAAAAGAAACTTTTTTAAACTATAATGCGACTGCTAAGCACAAGTATTCCCTGTTTTGTCCTAATAGTGTCAGTTAATGGCTATCTGAGGGCAGGCATTCAAATCATCCTGCAAGCATATTCAGTTGCATATTTTCGGGCAAATATTACAATGCATTATTAAAATTTTAAATGCTATAATTTTTGTTAATAAGCTAAGGTTTTAGTTTATTGTATTCTTTGCCTCTGGCAAAACGTTGTCATTATGGAATTAATTTTGACATTAAAACATTAAAACTTTTACACTGAATCCGCTTTATTCTCTTCATAATGTAATATTTTCTTCACGTAATTTGACGGTATTAGTGTTATCAACAAAGGAATATATACTGTAGGTAGAGGGTCATGCTTGACAATATTCTTTAACATGTTTTATAATAATTGATAATTATATAAAAATTGTCACACCAAAATCATTACAGTCATACTACTGTGAACAGCTCTGTACGTCACTTAATCTGCCACATTTAGTTCGAAGGGATATTGCTCCATCGCACCTGTTATTTGAAATACGTATTATTTTCCAGGAGTTATCTACCATGGTGCTTCATTAGCAACTCAACTCTTTGTTACGCAGAGTGAGTTTGAGCGAGAAAGCCGTGGGAAGATGAAAATGAAAGTTTTCCATATTCAAGTGTCGTAGGCGCCAGAGGGGAGGGGCTCGTGGCTAAGCAATAACTGTTCTGCACGATCAAGTTGGGCTCGCCTTGGTCAATATGTAAATGGATTACCAATCTAGACATACACGACCCTTTCGTGCCTCCGAAAGAACGTAATGCCGTCGGTTTAACGATTGTTATAAATGTTCGAATGAGAACCGGTAAGTCATCCGGACAGTTTTAACAATCTTTAGTAGTATTCAGAAGCCTGATCAGTCTATCTTTAGAATATCAGTATCACCCGGAAATTGGGTTGCGCAGGTCTGATGTCCGCGTCTACGTTTCTTCCTAGATGTATTGCATAAATTGTAGCCGTACATAAGATATTTGGGAAAAGGCTACGAATATGAGCTCTTTTTTGTATCATCAAGATACAAAAAAGAGTCAGCACTGACTTTATTCGAGAGCATCTTTATTTGAAATTATTCACTAACAAAATAAATATACCATGAGCAGCATCAGCAATATTCCAAAAGCAACCCTCCAAAATCGACTCAATTTAAGACTGGCCACTAACTTTTTCCAACAAAAAAATAGACGTCACGATACCCTTAAAAAGTGGACCCTTAAAAGGTTGAAACCTCGTTTAGTAATAACTTGTTGACACAAGTTGGAACCTGTTGCCATCCTATTATCTATCAGTAACTTAAGAACTAACTTAAATATAACACTTGGTTAATTATAAAACACAATACTTTCTTGCACTAGTTTGTCGGTAAGAAGACTGCCTGATAGTTTCAGTCTGCGGTGCTAGGTGCGATACGAGGTAGGTAGGTAGGAATAACATATTTTTGTCTATAATGTAAATATAGTAGTTGTTAAACTTATTACAGCTTGGAACAACTAAAAATAAATTGGTCCTTTGTATTATTTTGTCAAACTGAACTACAATATAGTAGGTACTCTAAGTATACATGTATAAACACACTTGTTACCTACTATATTTGGTAAGTCAAACACTGGAGAGATAACTAATGTTCAAATAAAAAAAGATACGAAATAGCCCCCTACTACGGTTTCTGCCTACCTACATTGGAGCAAAAAACTCATCCACAGCTGAGAGTGACAAAAAATGTAAACAAAACTTTTTTGACACATCATCGGACATGTTGTGGACTAGCCGATAACCTTTTAGGGTGGAAGGACCAATTTTTAGTTCAGGATATAAACACTCTATAAGTTCTACGGTTAGCGGTTGCGATGCGATGGGATTACCGACTTGATCAGCAACTGCAGCAACTTTTTAGAGCTGATATTTTTATCGGTTATTTATCGAATATGAAGACTACTGAATATTTATTTTGTAATTGTACATTTCCTTTTAATTTCTATTCCATTCATAAGAGCAACGATGAGAAACATCGTTGCTCCTGGTAATATAATCTTGTTACTAATTTTATTTGTTAAAAGTGAATCAAAGTGACTTCGTCAGAAATTATTTTGAGTCCACTTAATATTAATTATTATACTCATAATATACTTTTTGTACAGATATGACCAAATACTGTAACAACAACAGTCCCTTCCACCCTACTCTCACAAAAGTAGAACGCAAAAGAATACTCGTAAATACGACCTCGCGGTTAGCACAAAAAATGATAAAAAAAAACTATAAGTTTGTAAAAGTTAAAACCATTAAGAGATAACGTAGCCATTAGCCTAAGGGAGATAAACTGAGTTATTGAAATAAACAATGAAGTAATACAGATAACAGACAATGAAATGATTTCACTTTCTGTGCAGATTGTGTAAATATGGGGGTCTTACTTTGTAGGTAAATTGTAAATCCAAACAAATATCTGGCTTTCCTTGGTTGGCTGGTAGATATTACATTACTAAAAAAGTCCAGTGACTCTTGAAAACTAATCTATTTTTGGCTATAGTATTCAAAGTGGGTAATAAATAAAAATACTTGAAAAACGGTAGCCTGGAATTTTAGATTAATGTGCACCAAAATCAGATTAAATCTGCAGATTCACCTAAAGCTATCATCAAAAACAAAATCTGTACCGTTGAACGGTACGAATAGAGAATTCCAAACACTGAATTGCTAGAGGAGAAAAAACGGTACCATTAATAAGCAATAAAATGTTGGTCTTTAAGCCCAAGAAAAATTAGACCCTCAAATGCCAATATATTTAATGGGTTACATTTTAAAGGAGCATAAATTTGGCGACTAGTAACAGGTATTGAAGCACAAGAGATATTTGAATAACAATGCAAGCCCACAATAGTAAAATCACTGACTAATAAAAACCCTTCGCCAAGGACCGAATCTACTCCCACGCCGATCGTTCACTTCTTACCACTAATCCGACGAACAATATAACCCGCAGCTGTGTAAACATATAGGTCGGACCTCTGTAATGTGCAAGGTTTGAAAAACTGGTTGACATGACAAAGAAAACAATAATAATAAAGAGGCTACTCAGTCTTCTCTAGAAGGAGATGGAGTGACGCAAAGTAGAAGCACTGGATTCAAGAAACCTAGGATTTCTTTGAAAGACGCATATATGGCCGCTAAATTAGTAACTTAAATCTGAATAAACAGAGATGTAGCCTTCTCCAGGATTGGAAATTTGTCTTTAGTTTTTTAAAAAAAGACCAAGGAGATGTATCTAAAGTCCTACCAAGAAAATTTGTATATTTGGATGTTTTGTTACTAAATTACCCAACATTTGGCTTACAGATATTTTATAATCCACTAGCTTCTGCCCGCAACTTTGTCCGCGTAGCGTGATGACATATAGCCTACAGCCTTCCGCAATAAATGGGCGATCTAACACTGAAAGAATTTTTCAAATCGGACCAGTAGTTCCTGAGATTAGCGCGTTCAAGCAAACAAACAAACAAACTCCTCAGCTTTATTATTAGTAAGTATAGATGAATTCTGTGAATTTAAGTAGACGAAGTCGCGAGCAGAAGTTTTTAATTAATAAATACAACTATTTTATATAACCCAGAACGACCTTCGGGGTTGTCATCACATCATTCCGTACTACACTAAAATAGTCCTAAACCTATTTGACAACCATAAAACCTTACTATAAAGCACAGCTGTTCAACGTAAACAATTCTAAGACCTAGATCGCAGGATAAGGCCTAAATTGTCGTTCAATCAACCTAGATACGTTCAAACAGATTCCTTTGTTCCATAACTGGTTGAAACCGGTATTTCAACTTTTAAGTTTGATGTTGAGGTTCCTAGGTTAAGATTATTTTATCTGCAAGTACTTAATCGTGGAACTAATGTATTTGACAGAGCCATTGAGGGTTTATAAACGATTAAGTTATCTGCTTTAGCTAAACTCAACTAACATCAGTGACTTTCTCAGCGTCATCTAATCTGGACCTCAGAAACTGTAACGTGTATAGTTTTTAGTTTGTATTTCCTCAAGAGTATCATTATTTTACGACTGGAAATGTAAAATATTTGTAAAATATTTAACATTTATTTAATTCAGGATCAAAAATTTTTAGAAGACCGGTGGTTTTTTTTATATTATTACCAATTTGATAATTGCAAAAATATATACGTCAAATGCAACAGCAGCCCCTACCAAAACCGTTAACAGGAAAATGAGCCCAACCCTACCAACCACCCTTGACCATTCACCATCAGGTGGATGGTAGATCAGTATAACAAAAACATAACAAAACAACAACAATAGCACTTTCGAACAATAACCTTAAATCCTGAACACGTGCAAGTAACAGAAACTTTTTTGCAAGTTTTGCTAGTAGGTCACAATTGGGCAAAAAATTTTGGAACCCACTTTATTTATGCGTATTTTATGGGCTTTGTAACAATCCTCAAAAGTGCAGTTTCGTTTGAACTGCAATCAGTATAACTTTGGTGTTGTATAGAAAGGACGATTTAGTTACAAATTTACCGAGGCTGTCAGTAAGAATCTTAAGGAACAAAAAATAGGGGTGAATTTTGTTTAAGTTTTTATATTGTAAGTTTCCATCTACAGTATCTACTACCTGTTACGCAAAATAGGGGTGGTATAGAAATTAGTTATGGTACAAAATACGTTGTTTTGTTACAAAATTGGCGTTGTAGTTTTCGGGGCTAAGTTTGTACGTGTCTGCCAATTGATTAGTCAGTTAGTGAGTATTCTCCTGTTGTTGTTTACATTTTGTAAAGACATGTTATAACTTAAGGATATTAGACAAAACAACCCGCTGGTTAGGCAAACGTTTACTGTTGAGTGATCATCCACAGACCGCTAATATTTTTGATATTTTAATAAATCCAAACTCCGAGCTGCTAATGAAAATTTTATAGCAAAAAATGCTTGTCTCATGCTGAGAATCAAATCCAGGAAGGTAGAGATCGCAAGCGTAGCTGTTCTGTGTAACTTCCTGAATGCACAATTCGTACACTTCTGCCAACCCTTCAAAGAATTCAGGCGTAACATTTTTCTTTTTAATATTTTTCACTATCACTTAAAATCTAACCGTTGAGGTCCTGTTAGATAGTCGGAAATTCAACTATTTATAAATTTCCACGAACCAGTTTTCCAAAATACTTCTTGAACAAAGACTAAATTACTTTCACACATTGAATCACCGACGATATTCATCGTTTCAATTTGCAAAGATCGTAATCATCCCAAATCACCCAAAAATAAACAGAGGCACACGAATTTTTGTCGAAAAATAATCACTTGTGTCAATCGCACTTATGAGGAAATTTTGATTTTGTCGTAACTTCTGTGTTTACAGACTATGTGATCTTTATCCCGTCATGTTTAATGATTTTTTGCAGTTCTCCTGCCTTATGGCTACGTATACTTCACCTTCAAGTTGACAAACTTACATCTTAAGCATATAGAAATAAGATATAATTATAAAGGCTAGACTCCTTTGTAGTAGTCTGACTCTCAAGAAAAAATGGTCCTTTGAACATTTTTTATTAATTATCACATTTATTATTGAATAATTTACAACATCACTTTTACTTTTACAAAACCCATATTCTGATTGTACTACAGCAGAGCAATAATTTCTTCACCCATTTTTCTAATGATCCCTGTTATTACTCATTTGAGGGAAATCTGTTCTTAAAAACTTACCTTTTGTACATTTCAAATTCAAGCCCCATAAGAATTCAATATATCTCCTTACCAGTCCATCACAAATCTGTACACTCACTAATGCTTAGATCGCGTGTGCGCACCAAAACTTAACAGACAGTGGTGCACAGTTACTGATTGTTGTTTAACCTAATTTATCGATTCGCCTGCAACCAACTTTTTAGTTACGCCCTGATGATGGAATCAATCTTCATTTTTAATGCTTAAGTACAGGACTGCTCCATTGGTCTTTTGGTCCCAAGTGCGGTTGTTGTTGGTTGTGATTGTTGTGCTCTCGAGGTTGAACGAACTATAAGGAACTCCAATATCCTTAAAACATTGTCTGGTGTAGTTTGGATTTGTATCCAGTATGGCCTAAGTAGTGTTGGACCCTCCGGCAAGATGGAGTAATGATTTGAAAAAAGTTCGATGCAACAAGCTGAGGACAGGGCGAAATGGTGGACTTTGGGGGACGCCCACATTAAGCACTGACTGATGATGATAATGACAATAGCCTCTCCAATTTAGTTTGGATACGAAAAACATTCTCGCAAACTAATGGCGTAAAGCAGTTCTACTCTGCTAACCATCCACTAATAAAATAAACAAAACACAACATACATACCATTACGCCTGTTTTCGCCAAAGGGCTAGGCAGAGGTAGTACTTATGTACACCCACAGTTCGCCGGTATGTTTAGGTCCCATGTAATACGGGGCAAGCCTATCACCATTAATCGGGCACAAATTCCAAACTCCAAGCTGGTATTGAGAATTTCATAGAAAAACTATAACACTTTGTTCGACTTGGGAATCGAACCCAGGACCTCCAGTGTTAGCCTCTAGGTAGATAGGCTTAGTAATTATAAAAAGTAAAACTTACTATCACTCAGCACCATTACGCTGCGAGAATCTGTTGTTGTCCGATCAAAATGCACCTATAACACAAAAAACAATCAAGGTCTTTTTAAATAACGACCGGAAATACTAATATATAGTCGCTTAGCATCCATTTTTTTGTTCATAATGAGTCACATTTAGTGGCATTACACTAATACACGTCATATCCTGTGTACTTTTAATATAGATAAGTTATCGAGTGAATGGTAGACGTGTAGTGTTTTATTTAGTTTTTGATTAAACTTTGGACAGACATTTTAGATTGAAGTGAAAGTTTTAAATGTTCAGCTTCTTACTGTAATTATTTAAACTACATTGATTAACTATAAGGTTAGTCTTTAACTGTCACAAAATACACTAAAGACTGTTCTAAATCAAATAAGCACTCATAACATTGGTATCACTTCTAACTCGCCATATGTTTAAAATTACATAGTTCATAGTTAAATAGTGGTATTGTCTCATTAATGTAGTAGTCGTACGCTCATCTGCTGCGCTAGATGTCCTGGACTTGATTTCCAGGTCAAGCTAAGTTTATTTCTGGGATAAGGGCCAAACGAGCAGACGGACCACCTGATGGTAGACGATTATCACCGCCCATGGACACCCGTAACACCAGAGGAAGCGTAAGCGTTGTTTCACGCCGATTATCTGAAAAGCTGTGTTATTCGGTTTTCTATAAAATTCTCAGTAGACGTTTTTATTTTGGATTTTACCCGGTTAATGGCAATTACCTTGCCCCCTATTATATGGGATCTAAATATACCTTCAACCTGATGGTGTACATTAGTTTAGTGAGACTGCTATATGCATAAGGCTTTGATACTTCTCATTGTAAAATAACTCATTTTGAAGGCAAGCCTATTGTCCTTTATTATAGATCGAAAGATTCCAGTCCAGTATCAATAAAACTATTGTCAATCCAAATCCATACGAAAGAAACTAAGGGAAAAAGTAACTTCAAAAAACTTAATAATTGAATCGCATGTGACCATCAATTATGGGGACATCGTTAATCTAATGAACCATGGCTATGGAATCCTATTTAGATTTTCCCATGCAGGTATCATAATTACCTACCCCATAAAGTAACATACGCTAATGCAAAAAGAAAAACAAAAATAAACCAGAAAATACTATTAGTTGCAAGTTTGACTGCAGAATGTAAGGTTCTACAAAGTTACTGGTCTTTAATATTCTGAAATTAGTAGCTCTCAGCTAATATTTGTGTCCGGTTAATGCCAATACCTCATAAATCTGTTAAATGGGGCTTAAAACCTACCAGGGAACAGTGTGAAGTATTTCACCCATGCCTAAACCTTTGGGATCCAGGCGTAATGTGGATCGATAAATTGCAAGAGGTCTTTTCTGCAAGGCTTTCGACCGCTTTTGACAAATGATAATGTGACTCGAAATAAGACTTACGGATCTATGCGATCTATTGCTGAGAAATTTCTTAACGACTGTATCATTTCTGCTTCATGTGCACGATACTATTAGTTCATCGATGGCTGAGTAATTTCGACCCAGGTGGATCACCTAAGAAAAAAAAAACAACCCAAGTAACTTCATCCATCTATTCAAAGACAAAGAGGCAATTTTATTGCTCACTAATAAAACAGAGTCAATAACTCAGTGAAAACCCATTACGAGGTTTAAAACTGACAATTATACATGGTGTATCTTTAAGCATTCTTTATTGCGCTCACACTTGACATATTGTACACAGGGTGTTTTATTTTAAGCGTTTTATGTGTTTTCACAGCAGCACAGACTGGATCTGTTTTTGTGTTCTGTGTTTTTGAACAGATATGGGGTACTTATTTTCTCTTTATACTTAGTATGCAAAAACTGACTACTGTATCTCTTACGATATTCTTCAAAACAGATTTCTATCTATCGAGCCACGTAGTAGGGCTCAATATAATCAAACATGTATAATAATATTTAATATACCTACAATTATGTACGTAGAAAAAAATATTTATAATAAATAGTCAGGGTCGCCGTCATCGAAAACAATAAGGAGGATTATATACTAGATACAAACATACCATCACGCCTGTATTGCCTGAAAAGTTAGGCAGAGGCGTACCAATTACACCCATAGTTCACCGGTATGTATAGGTCCCATGTAATAGGATGCGAGCCTATTGCCACTAACCGGGCACATATTCCAAATTCCGTGCTGCAACTGGAATTTTCATAGAAAAACCCAGTAGCACTTTGCTCAACATGGGGATCAAACCCAGGACTTTTAGGGTAGCAGTCGCGCTCAGGATCACTAGGCTAATGAGGCAGTTAGCCATTAAAAAGTATGCAATAATTTATTTTCTTACACATAACTGCTTAAAAATAATTTCCTTAAGTCATATTTTAAGAGTATCTAATGTTTTTCTAAACTTACAAAAAAAGAAGCAGCACCACCTCATAAACAACGTGTTTTATCTCCCTTTTACGGAATGCCATTTGAATAATACCTGAAAATCCTACCATCAACGAATTTTACTAACAGTAGTTATCACCGCACATAATTAAAACCATTGTCTTGCACCAAAAATTACGGTCTCCATAAATAAAAGCCGTGCTTCGTTTAAGACGCCATATTTAAAATAGTGCCATAAAAACATCTTGTGTTATTACACCAAAAAATCTGGTCCTTCGAGACGAGGTGCTAAAACCGAAGAAGAGCTCTGGTTATTTTGGTCCTTTGGTCCCAAAAAACGTGAAGAACCATCGATCTAGCTGCTTTGGGTACATGTTGGTACTAAATATTTTATTGGTACTTAAAGTCTCTTTATTATTCAACTCTGAGATTAGTATAATAGGTATAATCATTAGGGTGACACAGACTGAGATTTTCGCTGTTCGGTGTTAATTTTACTGCAAAATAGGTTACATTGTTGCAATACGAAGTATATGCAAGAAGCAGATATTTCAGTTGCCAGCTCTTAGATACTAATTTGACTGATATCAATTAATTGGCATTAAATTATCAAACTAATTAAGATGACTGTACTATTTTTATTACCATAAAATATAATCTATATTAAAACATCCCACTGTCTATCGCATTAATTAAATTCTTTGTTTTTCTTCAAATTATAGAATAGAATATCCTTTATTGTACACCAAAAACTACGTCATGTCAAGTATAAGTTATCAATCATAGAATATGGTACAATGATTATGGTTAATTGAGTATCATTTCACAGGTGCTGCGCCAAGGATCACGGCTTCAAGCTCTCAAGGAACAAATATTTACTCGGCCTACATTTTGCGCTGTTAAGCAATGCACTTGATGAAATGCAGATTGTATCCGTAAATGGAAGACTCTGGACCATCTTATGATTTTCAGACTTGATTGTTATTTAATTACTAGCGATAACTAAACGAATGACGCTGCTTATTTTACTAACTGAAATTATTTGTTAACTTAAACTGCAGCAGGAACTATCAATATTACTGTTTATACCAATCAAAATTAATGTTCTCGTAAATAAAGGATTCCTTTGTCACTCTCAAGGGGTTCGGTAGCTAAGATGTTCGAACATAAAATCAATCACACACAGTATTGACGTAAATACAGTTATATTGAGACAGTTATTGAGCTGTTAAATGTGTGAAGACTGTTTTTATATGCATGAATGTTTGAAAGACGATGTTACAGTAAATAATTATTATTGTTGAACGCCTTTAGATCCTTAACTATAAGAACATTCTATAATTTTCCACTTACTGACTTACAGATAACCACACATTATTTTAATTTATCGGTGAAACGATTTTTTTCCCTATTTTTACATCCATTCCATATAGCCATCTCTTGTAATTTTACGCCAATTTGTTTCCCAAGTCCCATATCCCATATCATGCCACAAACCTATTCAAAGGGCACGTTTCATTGAAACATTCAATAACACTCCTCAAACTACAGATCGAACCCAAGAACTCACGCCTAGCCGGGATTGCGACCACGAGACCAAGTCGGCTATACTTGATCATAATACTTCCAATAACAGAACCGGCTCATAATAACCCCAATTAAATAGGTACAAATTCGTTCTGTTACAAACTTACAAATAAATTGAAATATCAAAATTGAAACTGTTCCGATTCAAATCGTTTGGAGACAAAGACAATAGGCTGTAAAGCAGGTCTCGAACCTTGACAGTGTAATTATAAGGAACCATTCGCGTTGTAATCACGAAGCGAAGGGACCGCTTTTAAAGGTTTAGGAGTAGTTTGCTTTACGCGTTGTATTTAAATAAATTACGTCCTTTCGTGGAAGATGATCAACATGTTTTCTTTCCATTCTTCTAGTTGGACTATTTTATTCGAATGCAGTATTTTCAATTCCCAAGGTATAGTACGTTTTCGGACAAAATAATATACTGGTAATGGTAATGTACTAATATTATCACGCGCTTAAAAACGGTGAAGGAAAACATCGTGAGGAAACCTGCATGCCTGAGAGATTTTCTCGACGGTGAAGTCTGCCAACCCGCATTAGGCTAGCGTAGTGGACTATAGTCTCATCCCTCTCATTGTGAGAGGAGACCCGTGCCAAGCAATGGGACATGTAATGGGTTGGTTATGTATAATTATTTTTAGTAGCGCGTTAAACAAACGCAGTCCTAACCGATTTGTCGCTGGCGGGTGTGGCTCAAACTCAGTTTTTACTCATAAATTTATTGTTACGCTCTGTACAGCTGTAACTCTGTTCAAGTGCGCTATCGCAACCACGACTGTAGCTGTCATTGATATACTCCAATCATTATTTATTGGGAATTAGATTTGGTTGTAAAATCTATCGCAAAATAAATGTTCTGCCGATATTCTAGAATCCTCATGCGACGGGCTGTCGGGCCCTAGATAATGGTTGAGCTACACAATGATTGATGCATGCGTGCTGGGATAGATAGTCAAAGGTGCTGTCAGCTGGGACTGGTCTACTCAAAGCCGCTATGGGTCTTACTTGAAAAGGCACACGTATTGCTACTACTGTCTGGACTTTAACAGAAACTGTGATTCTCTAAGTTTGTTTTGGTGTTTATTTCTCAGAGAAAGTCAGAAAATGGAAAAAGAATAATTATTTATCGATAAAACATAAGGTAGATTAATACTCTACAAGTACCTGTAGTAAAAACTTGTATTAATTTCTATTTTATACTCCAGAACCGAAAACGTAACTAATGGACTATTTCTCCGTTACAAGGATTTTCAGAATAAATACATTAAATTTTTGTTAAGTAATGGGTTCTGGGTAATTGGGTAATTGCGGCAATGTGGAATCAATAATCGTGAATTTTAAACATTATTGACATGTTTATTTTTATGTATATTGAATGCTTCTTCAATAGAAAGTCAGCAGTTTGTGAACATACCCTAGACAAGACCCAGCACTACATCAGATTTGATAAACCACAAGTCCTCGCAAAAGAAAACCGATTCCTACCCAGGATGATTCGTGAGGCTATTGAAATCAAAAAACATCCAAATTTCAATAGAGAAGATGGTTGGGTCTTACCAGCTGCTTGGAATCCCATTATAGAATCTATAAAATCTAAATCCAAGCCCAAAACTGCAAGACTGCGACTGCGTGAATTGGATCGCTAATAATTAACAAAAATGTAAGGTAGCTGTTAGTAATTTTAACATCAAGACGTCCAACACCTCAGTCTGCCCGTGACCATGGATGCTGTAAAGGATCCGAAACGTCGGGAACATAATAATATCAATATACCGCGATAAAATCCGTAAAAAGTAGTTTCATTTCAATGTCTAATATTCGCGTAAGTGTCAGAAATCAGTATGCTTCTTATTTCTATACTAGCTTCTGCCCGCGACTTCGTCCGCGTAGCGTAATGATATATAGCCTATAGCCTTCCTCAATAAATGGGCTATCTAACACTGAAATAATTTTTCAAATCGGACCAGTAGACCTGATATTAGCGCGTTCAAGAAAGCAAACAAATAAATAAACTCTTCAGCTTTATATATATTAGTATAGATATTTTAATAATTTGATTAAGATACCTAGATTTTAGACCAGACACGGTTTTTTTACGTAGTGTATATCATATTTCCGTGATTCTATCTTTGAATCCGTAATATTCAAAAAGGATCCTAGGACCAAATCATAAGTTATTAATAATACATGCAGAACAAAAAACACTATTGAAAATTATCTACAGTTAGCATCGTTAATGACCTAGGATATCACGCTTGAATTGTCTGCCTGTCTGAACTTGACCCAACAATATATCAGTAAAAAATTGTTCATTCTAGAACAACACCTATTGTAGTCTGCTGAAGCACGATGCAGATTGTCTAGACCTTATTGTAAAGGCATAGGGATTCATTTTGATTGATATAAAACTGGAGATAAGTTTGTAAGTAAAGGCGTGTGCCGTTACAAATTATGCGCACGCGACTGTTGCCGGTACAGACAAGGTGTTAAGATTTAAACATGGATTTTCAGAAAACTTTCAATGACAAATTATTATTAGGTAATTGTTTTTAATGATATTTTGCTGCGTTTTAGGTATTCATTAATTTTAAATGATATTTATTCCTGTAAAAATTAAATCTTGTTTAACAAGGTACTTTCAACTATAATTAAGATCTATAAAAATATAACCTAAAAAGACAAAGAAAAATAGACATGCCTAGGCGTCAAAGTACTCCTCCACATCACTGTCATTCATTAATATATTTATTCTATATTATATATAATATATAATATATATTCTATAACATAGCAAACTATCAAGGCTGTATTCCCTGATGGGTTAGGCAGAGGTTTAATAATGTACACCCAGAGATCGCCAGTATATTTAGGTCCAATGTTATAGGGGGCGAGCCTACCGAGCAACTATTGAGAATTTCATAGAAAAATCCAACAACATTTCACTCAACCTGGAAACCCAACCCATTACCTCTAGCATTGCAGTCTCGAAGGACCACTAGACTAATGAAGCAAATATCCAAAGAGGTAAATATTCAGGACCAAAAGACCAAATGAGCATACAAGGATGATAAACGAGACCGATGGCTGATCGCAGCAAGTGTAGCTTAACCTTCAGTGGTTCAGACCCATGCTTCGATGCAAGAATGGACCGGTTCTACCGGAGGGATACCACGGCCTCACAAAAAAACAGAGTGAAACAACGGTTACTTATAATAAAATATTAAATTATAAATGATTATAAATTGTGCTTCGCCGAATGAGTGAGGATACCGGAGACCCAAACAAAAGGCGGACAACGCACTTGAAACTCCTTTGGTGTTACGGGTGTCCATGAGCAGCGGTAATCACTTACCATCAGGCGATCCGTCTGTTCGTTTGCCCCCTAAAAAAATATGTTATTACCTAGGTTCAAATCCTGACGTGAAATATTTCTTTCACAAAAATTATAACTTTAAAATTCTTTGGTTATTTCATTTCTTCACCTGGATATATTTCTGAATACAATCGGTGACTTTTTGCAGTCTCGATACAGTTATCCACATATTTTCCCACGATCATTGTTTCACATAAAAACGCTATGGAAGCTTACCATGACTACAATTGTTATCTTTACATACAACATTCAACTTTATTTCTTACGCAATAAACGCTACATAAGTTTTTGTGAAAATTCAAAATCGGTATTGGGTTAATTATTGAATTATTAAGTTTTTATGAAACGTGTAGTATCCGCATTGTATTTTTATATTAATTACGAAGATTCTCAGTAAGTTGAGTACTATAGCAATTAATTTAATCGTAAAAGATTGAGATACATTGGTTTAAAGTGTAAAAAGAATATCATTCTAAGGAATCTCCATGCCCAATACAGCTTAGTACTGAAGTCGGTTGAATTAGCTAGTTAAAATTGATCCCTTTAATTTCCTGTTCTGCATTCCTTACACCATACACCAATGAAAGCTAGTGTCCGACTCCAAGGAGTCGACGATGACCTACAAGGGGTCTATATCAGCAAGAAGAAAAATTAGGGTCCATGAGATATAAATTTGGTAAAACTCTAAGAGTGGGCAAGATGGTCTTCCCAAAACCGAAAAATATGGCTACTTGCCAAGTCGACAAGATAAAACAGTTTGGGGACCTCTGCTTTACACAAACTTAACCAGTTCCAATTTAGCTGGGAGATATCCGCTAAAATATCCATTCTACTCTGCATATCTTACGTTTTGAATTTCCAGAATAATATTCCATATTCAAATCCATTTAAGACCCGCTAAATTACATTAATATCTTCACGCAACCAGCATATTGCAAGGTATAATTCCTAAAACCCAATTCAACCGTCAAATTACAAGAGAAATTACAATTTCGCAAAAGAATTACAATTATTGCGTTTTTTATTGCGGCAATACCAAATACTTGGTACATTTTTATGATGGCAACATTTGAATAGACGGAGTAGGCTTTTTAAGGGGACCCTTGCCAAGTGCAAAAATACGCGGTTTTATCATTAAAATTAATGTTATTGTACAGGATAACATCTGCAAAATTCATCGGGCATTTTGACTACCCTCATTTTTGTAGGTATTATTTATTTATTGTGTAATAGGTATTCAGAACATAGTGAATTGTCACTGTCACTAGTCTAGCGGTCGTAAGCACGACTGCTAGGTAGTGGGTGCGATTTCCAGGTCGAGCAAACTGTTATTGGAATTTTCTATGAAATTGATAGTAGCAGTGTGGTATTGATATTTGTGCCCGGTTGATGGCAATAGGCTCCTCCTTTGTCACATGGGACCTATACATATCCACAGCCATTTATACACACCTTGTACCACACCTCAGCCTTACCCTTCTTGGAATACAGGCTCCATAGTAGATAACATAGTGATCTAATATAGATCACATAAGCATATAAAGGATTCAGCGTAAGTTCGGTAGGTAATAGTCAGAGATCGTGAATTTTAAACAAATATTAGCTGAGAAAATTATCATAAAGCCCAAAAAGTAGGAACTGCTATCTTTAACCAAGTAAGCTGTCATTCAGAACAAGGATTAAAGTATCAAAAAAAATATATCATCAGAGAAGTAATTACTAAACGTAATTTCGACGTCCCAAAATTATGATAAAAACTCATCATAATAAAACTCGTCAAAATCTCGACGTTTCACTCAACCCTCAACCGCTTACAGGTTATTTATACCCCCTCACTCTTCCCCCTAAATCGAAACCGTAGCTCGTTCAAATGACCGAAAATAATGACCTAACTATTGTCCTCGCCCCAATGTTTGCGAAGCCTCATTTATTTTTATAACTCCACGGGATTTTTAACAGAAAAAAGTAAAAAAAAATGGTGGACATCGCCGATGATGGGCGGAATTGATGTGTCGTGACGGTATTCGAAATTTAAATGTCTCGGACATTTTTTTTTGGCTTTGAATGTGACCCATTTGGTAGTTAGAGGGTTGTATATTTTCTGTTGTGTGTTGGAAATGGTTTGTTTATGTTCTGTTATCTTTTGAAGTGTATGTGTTACATGACCACACGATGATTGATTGATGGTCACATCTGTTATTTGATTATTCTAGTCATAATTAAGAAGAAATATTTAAAGTAATCGGAAATAGCAAGATAATTATATTTAGTCTGTTTGTATAAAAAAAATTGCATTCATGTTTTTTTCCTAGAGAGGTCAGCAGAACAGACAGCTATTGCTACGATTCTTGCATACTTCTTATGCTTCTTCCATATTCATACATCTAGTCATAAACACGCGTTAATTGCAAAGAAAATTGCATTTTTGCATTTTTTTATTTTATTTTATTTGTATTGTATTGCATCGCATTTGTATAAAAAAAATATTCGACTACGGCACGTTAATGGTGTGACCTTTTAATCAAAAACATTTTACAAAACTTTGCAATAAATCGCCTTCTTCCAATCAATCATTTTACATATTTAATTTTGATTCGACGATACATTTGGCTTAGCGGCTGAGCGATTGGCTTTTGTGACACGTGTTGTGTGTTCAATACCCACATGGAGCAAATATTTATATGATCTACAGTACTTTGTTCCGGGTATGTTTGTAAATGCACGATACAGGAGAAAATCCTAGTGGAGAGCATTGTTTTTTAAAAAAAAAACGATACAAATATTAATCATTAAACTACTAGCTATAATTATCACAATACAATAATCCCAAACAACCTGCCATCTTTAAAGAGGGATTGGTCAAACAAAGCTCAAATTAACCGCTACTCATCTGCAAGCCCACTCGTACAGTACGTAGTCCAATTATTTTCTACAGTCACCGTGTTTGCGGAGATCTTCACAGGGTGCGCCAGACTTGGATGGCCACTCGAATTTTGCATAACCAATTAGTTTTGCACAAACTAAAACAGACGTCTTTCGGGTGACGGTCGAACAGACCGAGCCGTAGAATCTGCAGGGTTGGATTTTTATTTTGATTGTTTATTTTTTAATTTTATATGTCAGTAAACGAGCTGACGAGCTACCAATTAATAAGTGTACAGTTTTATTGATTTCTGAAACTTACGCGAATATCAGACATATTGAAATAAAAAACCTTACGGATTATATCGCCTTCTTCCAATCAATAAAAAAAAGGAACGTCGGGATTTGTATTGTATTGTATACTAATATAACGCGATATAATCCGTAAGGTTGTTTTATTTCAATATGTACAGTTTTAATTCAGAAGACATCGTGAAAAAATTTACTTACCTTTTAGTTTTTTCGCTAGAAAAGTTATGAAACATGATTTTTTTTTCTTATTCCGCCTTTGTTTTTGTGTGTACCTATTATAAGGAAGAGTTTTGGACAGTGAAGGAATGTAAAGGCGTAAAAAAATAGGGCAGTTTAAAATTGTGGAGTTCTAAGGCACAGTAAAATTGTTTCCTAGCACTGAGATTTAGGTACTACTTTCGTTTTGTCAGCGCATAAAAAACAACTGTTTATCAATCAAAAAGAATGATCAACTAGGGATTTAATTTATTATCAGTTTTACATAAAATTGTATTAGAATCGAGTCTATCATAATTTATTCTTCTACCACAAAATCTACTCCATATATTTTAGAACACTGTTTCTTAATTAGCACTACTTAATAAGGTCGTATATATAAATCTTGCATGGCTGAAAGAGGCCTTGCAAAATTCGACTTTGACTTCAACGCAATATAATTTCTTTTTGTTTGAATACATTTGAGATTATAATAAAAACGCAAACCGGAACTTTATCTTTCATATCTTATAAAAATGAAGAACCAGTGTTCTTCTTTTTCATAAGACTTCAAATTATCTCCTGAAATCCCCTTTATCATGGAACGAGCATCATAATTATTTGTGACACACATAAAAATTAAAACCATACAAGGCCATACAAATAATTATTATATTTATGGGAATCAAATCATTCACATAGATACATTATGGCTGATAATATCATAGTGCAGAATTAAACCTATCTATATTAATCGAGTATTGAGAAACCGGCGGCGCCAACTCTATCCTAAGCAATGACATCCCACAAGAGAATTCCATTCCACAACTATTCCAGACGAAATTCCTATGAAAATATCTAGATCAAATACATATTTAATTGTTCCATTCCATATCAAACTACCAAATCCATATTACAGCTTTGAAACGTTACGCAAATGTCACCCCTAAGCTCTTTAGTATTATGTGCACCCTAGGGGTTAATTTGGCATCACGAGGTTAGTTTCCATAGATAATGCCAGCAGCAGTGTTTGCTTATGCAAAAGGGTACTTAGAGTTGTTTTTCCTACTGATTAAGTTGTGGAGTGAAGGGACAGACGAGCACAAAGGTTGTTCGTCGGAAGATAATATTATTAACTCTGTTATGTTTTGTTTTGTAAGAATCCTGGTTTTTAGGGTTCCGTACATCAAAAGGAAAAAACGTAACCACAGACAACAAAATTATCTCATAAAGATCACTTTGTTGTCTGTCTGTCTGTCAAGGCCCTTCTCAGGAAAACGTGGAGGTATCAGTCGTTTATGCTGCAATTTTTCGACACTCAGAGGGGAATCAAAACTTGCAGGGTAGAGTACCTACTTCCCGTGAACTTAAAATCTTGAAATTTGGTACAAAGCAACGTCTTATGGCACAGATAAAGTTAGTTAACTCCCGTTTATTCAAATCGCCAAAACTATTGGACTATGACAGCTTTGGACTGTCAATTAGCCGACTATACGGACAAGGGGTAATGTGTTACTGTCCTTTGCATACATAGGCTGTTTATTCAAGGCCCATATCGCTACTAAGGTGTTGTTTCAATAAATACCCGGTGTTTAGATTTGGGAATGCGTCATTTCGGGTACGTAATTAGATATGGTAATTTAATTGGCTCTATATATTATTAATTGGATTATTACATCTTACATAGTTATTGTTTTGATTATCTAGTAATTTTCCATACAATAACATACTCTTAAACGGTGAAGGAAAACATCGTGAGGACACCTGCATATCTGAAAATTTCTCAACGGAGTTTGAAGGCTGCTTCCCTAGTACCTAGTCTATAGCTTCATTAATAACTCATTTACTATCCCTGGATAGAAAAGTAGTGATTGTAAATACATATTCAATAAATAGTGTTTAAAATAAAAATACAAAGTTATACTTAAACAATATTAAAATTGCACTGCCCTTACATGGTTTCATATTGATAGTAAACTTTTTGTGACAACCTAAATAAAGATTTGAATTTGAGAATAAAACTATCGATCCTACCGACTGGTACCTGAACTGGTCCTGATTAAGATACCCAAAGGTGTGGAAAAGGAGAGGGAGGCTTATACAATGAACTGAGAAAATACAGACAAGATAGAGAATTCGAGAATTTCAGCATCATTTTATAGCAACAATAATAATCGTCTTTAAGTGCGCAACAAACACTTAATCATAAGGATACTTTAAATCTCAACAAAACTGTTAACCCGTCTAATGCTACATACATTATATTTACGACTCATTATAAACATAATACACCATCGACATACATCAAGGTAATGCATGAAAACACATAAAACTGACTCACGAACAATATTTTCAATCGTAGCCAATAAATTCTGTGTGTAATCCTAACATGTTGGTCTAAGTTATAAGAAACAACTAAAAAATATTGAAAAACTAGCTTCTGCCCGCGGCTTCGCCCCCGTGGAATTCGGTCTGTCATCACATCCCACGGCAACGGGATAAAAAGCTACCTCTCCACCAATTTTCAGCCAAATCGGTTCAGCCGTTCTTAAGTTATAAATAGTGTAACTAACACGACTTTTTTTATATATATAGATAAGCAATTCCAGGTTGAAAAAAATTTATCTGCCTTAATATGTCCAGGCGCTTATAAAAATTATTTATCGAAAATACGCAATGATAACCCATTTTTGTATGGAATTTATTGCTCTATTTTTGTCCTCACATATGTCGGTAGTTTTACTATACTTTATGATAAAAGAAAAAAATATTAAGCTCTTGTGGTCAATTTTTTTTTTTTATAAGCTTACTAGCAATATGGATCGCACATTACTAGTATTCTTGTTAACCCCTCGTGCTAAGCTAAAATGCTTGTGTTACGAGTGGGTTTACGTCGGTAGTGCAATGGGTGGGTTCCGAACCGGCAACCACATGATTGCAAGTACGGCGCCCTAGCCATTAGGCTACCGCCGCTTGTATCCTCATCCTGTTCAGCCTGAGCAGGGACAGTGTCCAGTAGTGGGAAAATTAATGGGATGATGATGATATTTTGTTTATGCAAGCTTCCATGGGCTACAGTAGCCACTTACAATCAGGCGAGCCGTGTGCTTGTTTGCCACCTTACTGATAAATGATGATGGTAAAACCTTGTGTGTTTACATGAAATGCTTTATTGATGGAAAGATGCTTGAGGAGTGAACCGCGTTATTCCTTAGAACTTATTATTAAAATTAATAACATAACATACATACATACCATCACGCCTGTATTCCCCGAAGGGTTAAGTAGAGGCGTACTAATGTACACCCACAGTTCGCCGGTATGTTTAGGTCCCATGTAATAGGGGGCGAGCCTATTGCCATTAACCGGGCACAAGCTCCTAACTCCGAGCTGCTACTGGGAATTTCATAGAAAAACAACCCAAATAACACTCAATAACAAACCCAATAACACTTTGCTCGACCTGGGAATCGAACCCAGGACCTCTAGCGTAGCAGTCGTGGTCAGGACCACTTGGCTATTGAGGCAGTTATATAAAATTAATATACTTATTTAAATTTTAAATTCTACTTCTGTGTATGTTTTTTTTTCTTATTTCTTCATATATTATATCAACGACATAACGTATGGCCTTATTGATGTTGACAAATAAAAGACTTTGTCTTTTATTTTCTTATTTGCATGACAATATTAACCATTCTGACTTACTCGCTTCAGCTTATGCCTTAGGCCAAGCGGTCGTTAACTTTGAACCAACTGACGCATATGTAAATGAGTGTCCATGTTTATTATTCCTAGTTTTAATTGAGGCATAGCCACCATACTGGAATCACGACGTAGGCACCTGTGTCTGTGGTCTGTGTTTATGAAGATATTAAGTTTCGAGGGCTTACTGGGGCTCATTACTAAGTTATAGCCTGCTTGAGACAAGTCTCAAGCAGGATTGAATCTCATATACCCAGTTATTTGTCTGAATTGCTTTTCAAATTAGAACATGTAATAAACAAACCGTGGGAGAGCCATGCTTCGGCACGAATGGGCCGGCTCGACCGGAGTAATACCACGGCCTCACAGAAAACTGGCGTGAAACAACGCTTGCGTTGTGTTTTGCCGAGTGAAGGAGGTTACCGGAGGCCCAAACCCTTTTAAAAGGCGGGCAACACACTTGCGAGTCCTCTGGTGTTGCGGGTGTCCATGGGCGGCGGTTATCGCTTACCATCAGGTGACCCGTTTGCCCGTTTGCCCCCCAATATCATAAAAAAAACATAATATTACACCATCACGCCTGTATTTCCAGAAGGGGTAGACAGAGGTGTAGAGCATGTAAGTACACACCCACAGTTTGACGGTACGCTTAGATCCCATGTAATAAAGGCGAACCTATTTCCATCAACCGTGCATGAATCCAAGCTACCTCTGAGAATTTTATAGAAAAACCCAATAAAACTTTGATAAACTCTAATGATAATTACCAGTAACTATATAATTATTTCTGCTGTAGAAGTTATTGTTATTTATTGCTTAGGCGACATTATCTACCTACTAATTTTAGAAAAATATGTCAAAAATATTTGAAAATGTAACTTACATACGTGTTTATGAAAATTTAACGAAACTTCACACTTTTAATTCTACTTTTCAACTTTCTTTAATAAATGATCACTCTTATTAGGTTAGTAAGTTGGAAAAACTTTTCAAACTTAAAATTTTTCACACCCTAAGGAAATTGATGTCATCAATTTCACTTAAAATGTGAGGTGTTATTAAGGTAATTGATAAATGTTAAATGTTATAAAATACTTTTTAAAACTTTTATAAAAAAGTGTATTGATAGTCTAGTTTTTTTATGGGTAAGGGCAGATAGGCAGACGGATCACCTGATGGTAAGTGATTACCGCCGTCCATGGACACCCGCAACACCAGAGGAGCAGCAAGTGCGTTGCCCGCCTTTTAAAAGGGTTTGGGCCTTTTTTTTGTTGACGGGGTTGGAAATGCTTTATGCACTATTCACCACTCCGGGGAGAGCGGTGGGGTGTGTCGGACTCCGCTCTGAAAAGAGCGATCTACCGACTAAAACCAACCTCGGCGTTTCGCGTCACCACTTTGGTGCCGGACCTACGGGAGAGCTGTAGCATTGATCCGCGGAAAAGGGTTTGGGCCTACGGTATCCTCACTCACTCGGCGAAACACAACGTTAGTGTTGTTTCACGCCGGTTTTCTGTGAACCCGGGTATAACTCCGGTCGAGCCAGTCCATTTGTGCCGAAGCATAGCTTCTGAAAAGAAACTCACAGTAAACCCTCGGAGAGTTACTGTAATTAGCACTGTTTGAACTGTGGTTAAGAAACCCGATATCCTAACGTCACGGGTATTTCATTTCTGCTATCGTCACGCTTGTTTTCCTCTATACGACAAGCAGAGTTATTTAATACAATATCAGAATTTGTGGTTAACCCTTTCATACTTCAGTAAATACGATTTAGTTTCTATTTTATTCTACTTATTATAATATCTATTCCAGATCGAATTCTAACCCTCTCATTCCTCACTGCAAGCATCTCGTCAGAGACATGAAAATATTTGACTTGCTTGGTGGTAAGACCTCTTGAGGCTTAACTGGCGTGAGGCCATCCTTGCCTCGGAGTCTGTCGTAAAGGACCCTGGTGACTTTTGCGCGTGAGAGCCATTTCTTCCTTGGTTGCTGCGGCTCCAGAAGAAAAGTCCACTCACTCCAAAAGAGAAGTCTGCAGTATATAGAGGTATTTAAGGCTTGTCTTCTCAACAACAGCTTACCTTTCACAAATATAAGTTCCAAGCTGCTACTGAGAATTTAATAGGAAATCTCGACCTCAGAAATCTAACCCTCAAAGTCAAGTCAAAGCCAATTTTTTTTAATAAGCTTACTGGCAATGTGGATCACTCATTACTAGTATTCGTGTTAACCCCTCGTGCTAAGATAAATGCTTGTTTTATGAGTGGGTTTACGTTGGTAGTGCAATGGCTGGGTTTCGAACCGGCAACCACATGATCGCAAGTCCAGTATTAGGGTTTTAATAATTAGACCACTAAAATAAGTATTTTTGAAAAGTCAAAATTAGTTGTACGGTTTCAAACAGCACTAGAGGAAGTTTGATTACTGGATTAAAATCATCTTACACATTGTAGCTGGGGTATTTCTTAATGTTTTGATATTTTGTTATAGCGGGTAGATGTAAGCTTTAAATAAATCAGTTAGACTCCAACCGGCGTTTCTGTTAATCGTTCCACTGGCGACGAGTTAAAAAAAAAAAATTGTATACGCGTGTTAGTCGGCTAAAGTAGTGTTTATATCTATACCGTGCTAATCTCCCACAGCTAAAAGTGTAATATCATCGACATTAATTATATATTAAGTGCAACATGCCGATTGGTAAAATTGAACCATTTGACCTCAATTCCAAACAATGGCCGGCGTATATCAGACGAGTGAAGCAATTTATACTGCTAAATGAAATTAAGGAGGATTTAAAAGTTCCAATGTTGATCACCGTAGTCGGGGAAACAACATACGCTCTAATGTGCGACTTATGTGCGCCGGATCATCCTGAGAACAAAGAATTTGATACTTTGGTGCAGTTAGTTTCCAATCATCTGGAACCGCAGCGGTCTGAGATAGCCGAAAGACATGTATTCCGTTTACGTAAACAAAAGCTTGGTGAACCATTATCAGAATATTTACAACATTTGAAACATTTAGCGGTAACATGTAACTTTGGTAGCAAATTGGAGGAGAATCTCCGCGATCAATTCGTCTCGGGGCTGGCCAGCGACGTAATGAGGTCCAGAATATTTGCGGAGAAGGATATCGACTACAGTAAGGCGGTGGAGCTAGCTCTGGCGCTGGAGGCCGCGGACAGGCACGCGGAGGTGAGCGGCGCAAGCGCAGTGCCGCTGAGCGCCTCAGGTGCGAGCGGCGGCAGCGAGGCGGGCGACGGCCTGCATGCGGTGCGCGGACGGCGCGACGGCAGCGGTGGCAGCAGGCGAACCGCGGCGCAAGGCGCCCGGCCGATCTACAGGCCAAATGCCAGCGTCGGGCGTGCCACGGACACAGCTTGCTGGCGGTGCGGTAAGACGCATCGGGCAGATAGGTGTCGATTTGCCAATTATAATTGTGATAACTGTAACCAGCGCGGTCATTTAAAGGTGATGTGCAAAGTGCGTAATCGTGACAGTGATAATGATTACTTTAGGCGACAAAACTTCATGGATGAAAGCTCGGAGGACGAGTTCTATAATCTCCAGGTCTCAGCAAAAGGTAACAAACCTTTTTTTATTAAGTTAAAGATAGAAGAT